>JAVHNR010000001.1:1451666-2903333 GCA_036872735.1 Orbilia javanica | reverse complement strand
TTTGCGTAGATGCACCTCACTTTCATGGAGCGTCTCTTCCACAGTGGCCACGACATCTTTGGGAATAGAGTGCCCATTAGTGCACTCAGAACTACCCGCGCTGCTCTCCATCTCTTTTTCATCGACCTTTAAGTCCCTCGATTCTCCATCATCCCCTTCACTTTCTGGCATCTCCAACTCTGGTATCAGCTCAGGAAGCTTATCTCTGGGACTTTCGATCTTCGCAAATATCTCTGGTAGCAGGTTGGCATCAGCGGCATCCATATTCGGACTTAGCGAGACCCCATTGATTTCTGGTTCTATAACCTTCAGCCCCCCGCTCATACCATTCTTTCCATCTAATTTCTTTCTCCGTCCCGCCCTCTTCCCACCATTGACTCTCTGCTCGTCATCGAATCCCACAAACCTGACATCTGGTAGGTCAGTTACTGGACTCAAAGCCGTATTGTCGAGCTCTGCTAGATCTTCCTTCTTCTCCAACAAATCCCTAACACCGCCTACATTCCCCCTCCTAATCCGGTCCCACAATCTCCAGTTCCTCTTGCTCGCCTTCCCCATATGCTCACTGTCCATAGTAATATGGAACAATACACCTTCAAGTGTACTTAGTACGTAACCCCTCTCTCCGGCTTCAATATCATCCACAAACACGAACCCTCTCATATAACACAAACAACTTTGCAGCCCCTTAACTCGCGCTCTAATGACCACAATTAAGAGTAACGAAACCAACATGTCCGCGTTCATAGTGAGTACCGGATTCGTAGAATCATCGTCAGATGGTTTCTCGGATATCCCTCCATCGCTAGATTTAGGCGATTTGAGCCGTTCCTTTACCCTCCTCGCCTCTTCTTCGGACTGTGTCAGCGCCTGCGCCGTTTCCAATAGTATATCCAGCATTTCCATGGGTGATCTAGCTTCCGCCATCCTCTCAAACTTCTCAACCCCACGTACAACCCTACTCGCTAAATTTTGTCGAGTCTCATGGTCAGGAACTTGGATCCCTACTTGCGCAATGTCGATGTACTCCATTTCTTTGATCTTTTGATCTAGGACCTCGTTTTCATCCCGTTTTATAGCTAAAAGGCGTGGGAATATATACGAGTCGTGAAGCTGCTCGCAGATGTAGCGTTCGATTAGGTGTTCAATGCTGGTACCTGATAAATCTGTCGTTCCCGCAAGGAGTTGGAGCTGGGATTGGTCTACCCGTTGGAAAAGTTCGACTGCAGCCATTATGGCGGTCTCAACGGTTGTGCGCATGGTAGCCTCATCAATCGAAGCTTGCATATCCCAGTAGATCTGATTAGGAGGAACTGGTGAAGCGGGCGACTTGGGATTTGTAGAATTGGAGGTCGTGGCGGGGGTTGCAGTTGATAGACGAGGGGTTGAAACAGATGATGATGCTGCAGTGCTACTCGATCCACCATTTGCGAGCTCTGGTATCGACATTTCGAGTTCCTGGAAAAGCGATTTGAGGCCTGGTTGGAGCTGCCTTGCGATCATTGGGAAGGTTGTCAGCAACTCTTCGAAGTTCTTGACGGCCTTTTTCTTTTGAATTAGTGTAGCCGAAGGTTCTGGAGCTGGAGAGTCGGTTTTTGGTTTTATCGTCAAGGGGATATGCTCTGGGGAGCCTATTAAGGGTCGGGTGATGTAGTAGATGAGCCATGGTTGGGATTCCATGGAGTTTGGCCAGAAGAGGACGTCATTTTGGAGCTGCGCTTGGTTGAGGGTTCGAAAACCTTTTGTTCACAATTTGATTAGCTTTGTATTATTTCCCTAGCGAATGTATATCTATAATGTATAGATGTGGAATATGACGGTACCTTTATTGGTATAAATCCAAGTGTCCTTGATAATAACCGTCCGTCCGTTACTGGTACTGTACTGCCGTGCCTTGCCACGGTTCTCCCTGGCAGCAGCAATAACGGCGCCGTTTATTTCGTCTCTAGGCGCACGGATAACATGGCTACCGAGGAACTCGTCGGAGAGGACGAGGTCGGTGTAGAGTTGGTTTGATTCCCGATCGCGCGAATGAAGGAGGATTTCAGTTGTGGGGACCAAGAGGATGTAGTCCGTGATCGGAGAGCAGTGGGAGGGTATTGTGCTCCGGAAGAAGGCACGGAGAAATGGATTCAACGGCATTCATAAGGATTTTCCTGGCGAACGAGCGATTGAGGGAGTGTGTGATATCGTAAATGTCGGCGATACCTCCTATTGGTTTTAGCTACTGTGAATGAAGCCTGAAGTATTCTGGGTGGCACCTAAGTCGATAGGTAGGTAGAACTTTGATGGATATTTTGAGGGAGAGAGGGAGAGAGAAAAGTAGATCTGGAGAGAGAAAGAGGCCGAGAGACCGAGAGAGAGAGAAAGAGAGCCCGAATCGAATCGAATCTGGTTGACCGGGGGGTAAACGTCAGTAGGCACAATGTGGTTTAGCTAACCAGTCAAGTCAACGGCGGCGGCGTTTCGCTAATGTGATTTGATGAGGCAGCAGCATTCGGGAATTAAAAGAACCAATATCCGGGACAGGGAGAAGTGAAATGGCGATACTGTCATGCACCGGACCGGGACGATGTGATATGATGTGATATGATATGATACAAGACGATACGATGCAAGATGCAAGTTAGAGATCCAGCTACCAAGTAGTAACTACCTATATCATAGCTGTTGTCCAGACTTGGGCGCATGATGTGTGCTTCTGGTTGTAGTTAGTTCTTAGTTCCCAGTTGGGTCCAGGGGCCTCGGCAAAGACCAGGCCGAGTCCTGTTCGGGAAGCTCTGGCCTCGATCACACTGCAGCCGGCAATGATTCTATCGTCGACGTCATTGTATGACATTGAATTGCTCCGGATTTGGATTCTGGCTGGTATATAAAGATCGATTAAAGATCCACTTTCCGTGTCTTACACTTACACTGGCCTCCATTCCTAGACACAAACCTACACCTACACCTATATTATACAGATAGATATAGACAAGCTCTACCAATCAGATACTTGTACCGGCGACCATGGGCCCACCTTCAGAAGAAGTTCAGAAGCAGTGGCGAGACAAGCTTGTCGGCAAGAAGATCGTTGACTCGCCCTCCGACCATCCTGAGGTACTCTTTCTCCTTCAGTATATACCTATATATACTTATATATAAGGGGCATTATGCAAATTTGATATTAACGTTGACTCCATTGAAAAGCACTTTTCCACACAGGATCTCCCACAAGGCCCGCAGGCCCACCGTGTCATCGCACCTGGAAACATGTACACCCAGGATTTCCGACCTGAACGGTACTGTAATACCCTTCCCTAGTACCAAAATAGTACGGGCTCTGCCTGGTATACTAATACTGACGATATACATATGCAGAATGAATGTCCATGTCGACGATGATGGATTCTGCACCCATATCAGGTTTGGTTAGAGGGTGAATTGCATTGCATTGTATTTGGCACTAGTATTGGGTAGCATAGTGCATACAGGGATCGAAAACTTGAGTACCAGTATAGTACAGTAGTAGTAGCAGTTAATCAGAATCGGAAGAAAATGCCATTCGCTAACAATACAATTGTCCACGCCGAAATGGCCTCCATTAAAAAACAGTTGAGGTTTATCTCCGTAGAAAAAAAAAAAAAAAAGGAGAATGGAAAGGAAAGGAAACAAAATTTCACCTGTATCATGACCCCTTAACACCCGCTACTCGCAGAGAGAAAGAAAAATTTTTTAAACGGGAGGAAGAAGAAGGGAGAAAAAGAAAGAAAGAGATATGATCCCCATGTAAAGGGTATCGAAAACAAAAAAAGCGATCAGATGTTAAACGCTTCAGTAGTTCTTTGGGACCTTACCCAACCAATAACCTTCGGAATCGCCTCATTCGTTCCTTAACCTTGTTACCCAAGTACGGGAGGGAGAAAGCAGGGAAAGAGAGACTAAGCATCCCTGATGTAGTTGTCAAGATCCTCTCCACAGCAGCAGCAGCACAGTAACCACTTGAGACACGTGTAATCCTAATCAACTGTCTGATCGAGTACTGCCCGCTCGCTCTTAGGCAGCAGCCTTCCATTTTCATCTCCATTCCTAGCAGCTCTCATGTCCTCGATCCTCCCGGTCTCCTTAGTGATAGCTGTTTCGCCGTTACTGCTGGTAGGTGGGAGTCCATGAGAGGCCTTTGGGCGGGAATTCTTGGAAGTATCGCCTTCTGCATCGCTATCGACTAGCCCGAACCTATCATCCATATCGTCCTCCCATTCGCTCTCGTCATCAAAATCATCTGCGTTCAGTTGATCCTCCTCTTCACATTCCGGTGGTCGAACCCAAGCTTGTGGGACGACACAAGGCAAGGCAACACCGATACTCGCAGCACGGTTAATCCATTTGGGAGCGGGCTTGCCGGTGAGCTTCTCACAAAGGAAAGATGTGAAGTGATTGCAGTTTCGGGTGAGGACGTTGTAGGATGTTCCAAGGAATTCCTGGGATACTTCGACCAGGATGTCGTGGATTTGGTCCGGGGTGTACGATACGTGTGCGTGAACGATGCTTGTTCGGAAGGTGGCGCCTGGTGGTTCTTGCTTCGGTTTAAGATAGTAGACACCGGTGAGCCCTCGTCTGTCGTGTCCACCGAATGCGTATTCGCGATCACTAATGGCGACTCCGGTGTGTAGCAGGCCGACTCCAAGGTGCCAGAATACTGTTGAGAGCTTCCCAGGCTAGATATGATGTAGATTGTCAGAGAAATTGATTGTTCACTCTTAAGTGTACCTAGGTACTTGGGTATCCACTGTAGAGAGAGAAGGAGGGAGAGAAGGAGAGAGAGAGAGGCTGAACGTACAGGCAAAAGGTCGTAGACGTTGATTGTGACAGCTGTTGAGGGAGTATCCGAGTTGCGACGGGGGTCTATCAGCATGGCACCAGCCTCAGAATATCGACGGTCATCCTGAGCGGACGCCATGCTGGGTCTGAATGCTGCCGAGAGCGAGAGAGAGCGCGCGGTTGTGTAGGGAGGATTGCTGGGATTGGAACTGAGGATGTTGTTTGGTGTGGTGTTTACGAGGGTGTTAGCGTACTGAGTAGGTGGTGATGGGTGAATCGCTTGGACGATGTGGTTGCTGTTGATGATGGGGGAAGGGAGACTGTTGGATGGCAATGGAGCAGACCCCCAAGTTGGATGGTGGACGCAGACTAGAGAGATCGGATCGATGACGTTGCTGTTGGAGACCGTTGGAAGGTGGTTCCGTCGTTGGATGCGGCGATTGACGAAGAAGGCTTCTGGAATGCCAATGCGAGGCGGTGTGAGGTGATACGAGGTGTCGGAGAAATGTGGAATCCAAATGGCGATGGTTAACTTGTTCTGTTGGTGGTTCGTACCTTATTCTGGGGTGAGAAGGTCCCTGCCAAGCCCATGTCCCGGGAACATCCCCGTACCACCACCGGGGTTGTCCCCGACCACCCTGTGGCCTCGGGGCGGGGCTGCCAACTACCGCCGGAATCAACCTCAAATTTTTCCCACAGATCCAGCAATTGCCTCTCCTCCTCGACCCTCTCGCCCACACATATTTTATATATTACTCCATCATATAGGCTCCCCTCTGCCTACTTCCACTACCACCACCATACCGCCTCTTCAGATCTCCCTCGTCAGCTGCGGCAGCAGGCTGCTAGTGCGCTTTGGCGGCCAATTCCTCTCCAAGAACACTGCTGCAAACACCCCACATCATCTTCACCATCACCACCATCTCCATCTCAAATTAAATTTCCAACAACCTTCGTTCTCATCACCCCTCCGCACTTTCACCTCGTCCCCTCAATCCCGCGCAAAGGCGAAAAAGAATAAAAATATGCCACCAAAGAAGGCTGCTAAGGAAGAAAAGATTTTGCTGGGGAGACCTGGTAACAATCTGAAGAGTGGTATTGTCAGTAGTACCTTTTATGTCTACGGTTTGATATGGTGGGGGGGTTTTAGTTGGCTAGGTTTGCTAACTGAGCAACATATAGGTCGGACTTGCAAACGTTGGAAAGTCGACCCTCTTCCAGGTATTTTCTCTCTTATCGTGATCAATAGTATTACTATCTCGAATAAAAGCTAAAGTGCATCATCTAGGCGATCACAAAATGTCCATTGGGAAACCCAGCGGTATATACTCTCATACCCCCCTCCAACCAAATCTCACCCAAGAACGATAAAATTGACAAAAACTCGGCCAGAATTACCCATACGCTACCATTGATCCCGAAGAAGTATGCTCCAAGCCTCCCTCTTAAACCATTCCTACCAGCGATTCCTGTGACTAAAAAAACAACCCCCCCAATCTAGTCCCGTGTCATCGTCCCAGATGCTCGTTACGACTGGCTCTGCGAACACTACAAACCCAAATCCCGTGTCCCAGCCCACTTAACAATCTACGACATCGCCGGTCTAACAAAGGGTGCCTCCACTGGTGCTGGTCTCGGAAATGCTTTCTTATCCCACATCCGAGCCGTCGATGCTATTTTCCAAGTCGTCCGATGCTTCGATGACGCAGACATCATCCACGTCGAGGGTGACGTCAACCCAACCCGTGATTTGGATATTATTGCTGAAGAATTGAGAATCAAGGATATTGAATTCGTTGAGAAGGCACTCGACGCTCTTGTTAAGCAGACCAAGCGTGGTGGACAGTCGCTCGAGATGAAGAAGATGAAGGAAGAGCAGGCAATCGTCGAGAGGGTACTTGCTTGCCTACAAGCCGGAAAGGATGTGAGGAAGGGAGAATGGGGTAACAAGGACGTTGAAGTCATCAACGGTTTACTCCTCTTGACCGCCAAGCCAGTCATCTACGTCGTCAACCTGAGTGAGAAGGATTACGTCAGACAGAAGAACAAGCATCTCCCTAAGGTCTTCAAGTGGGTGCAAGAAAATTCTCCGGGTGATATGATCATCCCTATCTCCGTTTCCTACGAAGAAAGACTATCCAAGATGGAAGAGGCTGAGGGCAAGGCCGAGGAAGAGAAGGTGGGAGCTAAGAGTGCGCTCGGCAAGTTGGTTACCAACATGAGGAAGGAATTGAACTTGGGAAGTTTCTTCACATGTGGTGAGGACGAAGTTAGACAGTGGACTATCAGGAATGGCACCAAAGCCCCCCAGGCAGCTGGTGTTATCCACACTGGTGAGTTTCAATCACTTTCAAAACGACCTACACATCGAGCTATCTAACAACCCGCGTGTAGATTTCGAAAAGACATTTATCCAAGCCGTTATGTTCAAATACGCCGACTTGGTCGACTTGGGCAATGAAGCCGATGTCAAGGCCAAAGGAAAAGTCCAAACCAAGGGCAAGGACTACGTCGTCGAAGACGGTGATATGTAAGTTTTCTCTTTTTATACCTCTGTTGCATCCTAATACTAACAATCTTTCATAGTCTCCATTTCAAGGCCGGTGCTGCCAAGAACTAGGGCAACAAGTACTGTAGATTGTCGTAAAAGTTTTCACCTTTTATCTTGTGTACTAGCTCCATATCAAGCACTTAATAGAAGAATTATCGGTACTCATTGTGCTAGGGTCCATGAAATCTCCCCGCCCCCTACTCCTAGGAAGATAAATGCAGATTTAGAGTCTCAAAGTTCAGAAGACAGTAAGTTCGTAGTAGTCTGTTGCATTGCTGTAGCTAGATCTAAATAAACATTCGTTGGCAACTTTTTATCATAATTGGCAACCTCCCCACCCCGTTGTAAAATTTTATGGAGAAAAAAACAATATATCTCGAACGCCCAATGGGAGAAAACACAAACAGATACAGAAATTCGTCATTTTCACATAAAGGGTAGAGCCAAAACGAAAGGGCATGCGCAGCAACACCGCCTCCTAGACACGGTTGAGACCAACCAACCGAACGATCCCAGAACCGCCAATGTTTGGCTTAAATATTCATTGCACAAAACCCCCAGGAGATAAGGACGCTACTATCGTCCATTCTCATAAATGTTGTGCAAACTGACATCGTTAGGACTCGGCTGCTGGATCTTGGCCGCAGTGCCATTGACCACCGGGTGTCCGTTCGCCGCTTGTCCGGTTTCGAGTACAAGCCCAACATCATCCTTGGTCGCAACGCCAGCATTGACAGCTTGCATCGCCGCCTCTTTTCTCTTGGCTTTACTCTTCTCGCCTCTGAGGTCCTCAAGATGCTTAAAATACGCTGGATCACAACCTGTGACGTACTCCCCGTTAAAGACACCAACTTCAAAGTTCTTGATCGAAGGGTTGATCGATGCACAAGCTTTGATCAGGTTTGGAAGGGTTTGGTAGATAACCTCATCCGCGCCGATCTCTTGGGCGACCTGTGACTTAGACCTGTTGAACGCCACCAGTTCCTTTCTATCGGCAAGATCGATACCGTAGATGTGAGCGTTCCGGATTGGTGGGGCGCAGCTGGCAAGGTAGACCTTTTTCGCGCCAGCCTCGCGAGCCATACGAACAATTTCGCGGCTGGTGGTGCCACGGACGATGCTGTCGTCGACGAGGAGGACGTTGCGGCCTTGGAACTCCGTCGTCATGGCGTGGAGTTTTCGGCGGACGGCCGATGTCCGAGAAGATTGGCCGGGCATGATGAATGTCCGGAATACATATCGATTCTTCACGAATCCTTGGACGTACGGAAGGTTTAATTGATCCGCCAGAGCGGAGGCTGACGTATTTGATGTTTCCGGGATTGGGATGACAGCATCAATTTCCTTGACCGCCTGCTCGCCCAAAATACTGACAACGGTCTCCGCCAGCACCTCCCCCATCTTCAATCTGGCCGTTTGAACCGAGATTTTATCAATAACGGAGTCTGGTCTAGCAAAGTAGACGAACTCAAAGATATCTGGTGTGAAAGCGACCTGAGGACAAACCTGTCGGAAGACTGGTTTTGCTCCTTTCTTGATGAATACAGCTTCACCTGGCTGGACATCTCGGACGTTTCCGTAGCCAAGAATATCGAGCGCAACGCTCTCACTAGCAAGCATATAGTCAAACCCACCATTGGGGTTTTGCTTCTCGCCGATGACTAGAGGGCGAATGCCATACTGGTCCCGAAAGCCAATGATGCCGAAGCCTGCCAACATGGCAGTGCAGGCGAAGGCACCTTTGCAACGGGAATAGATTGCCTTGAGAGAATTGAAGATATCCTCTTCATTTACACGGAACTTGCCAGTCTCCTGAAGGGCACTGGCAAAGATATTGAGCATGACCTCGCTGTCAGAATCCGTGTTAATGTGCCTATGGACTTCCTCGTCCAAGTACTTTCGCAGCTCGGCAGCATTGATGAGATTCCCGTTCTAAGTATCCCATATTAATTTCCATTTTTCTGGAAGAGGATCGCCCGGGTTTATTAACTTACGTGGGCAAAGCAAATTCCGTATGGACTGTTGACATAGAACGGCTGAGCCTCCGAGTTGGCACTGCTGCCAGCAGTAGGATACCTCAAATGTCCCAGTCCCATAAAGCCCGGGAGCTCGGTAATTCGGCTCCCATCTTGGAAGACTCGGGATGCCATCCCATTTCCCTTGCACTGGAAGATACGGCCACCATGGGCACACGTAGCGATACCACATGCATCCTAAACCGCAGTTAGCTTGTGATACACAAACCGAGGCCGAAATAGTGCATCAAACATACCTGGCCACGATGTTGAAGCAGGTACAAAGCCTCGTGCAGCTCATAGGCTGCAGAGCCGTTCATATCGGCCAGCAGGATTCCGAGAATTCCACACATTGCAACGGATTGTTCCTGCCGTGACTCCTAAGAAATAATCTTTGATGATACCGGAGTTAGTCTCGGCCCCACTAAAGCAGAACGATCACAAGGGCAAAAAAGAATTGTTTTTGAGAGGGGCTAAAGATCAGCAAGCCATGCATAATATTTTTGTCCGCAGAAAATTTTCTCGGAAGTCTAACATCTAAAGATATGTGTATCATCATAAAAGCCCGCCGTAACCAGAGCTGTTACGGGAAATGGGGAAATGGGAAGTATCCGAAGAGAGATAGAAGGAAATGCAACCAACCAGATGATGTGAACGGTTCGATGGACACAGTTCGATGGACACTACCGGAAGCTAGTTCGGTCAAGTCGATAGAACTAGTTTGGGTAGGTGTTTGTTGGAGTTAAATGGTGCCTGGCGATCTAGGGCAAACTATGCTGGCTGGTTCGTCTGTGGGGGTCAAAAATTCATCTACAGCGAAGAGATGAACGATGATGAGAACGAATCTGGGGGCGAAGAGAAGAGAAAGAAAAAAGGAATTTGGTCTTCTAATCGGTAGGTTTGAAACGTTTTAGTCCGGTAGGCTCGGGACCTCAACCAACAGCGGCTAACCTGCCAGTTGGTGGCAACTCAGGTATACACGGCAGAAGCGACGGTAGACAGCTAACAGAACGACGATGACGTCCACATTGTCGACGCCGTGAAGCCAATTGAGACGGGGAAAGGGGGGTGGAGTGTGGGGAGTGAACCGTGTTCATGATGTTTCTTGAAAGAAGTATCTTTTTTTTCTTCCGGTGGTGGAGGAGGGAAGAGAATTAAAGAGGTGGTGGAAAAGAATTTTACTTGACTTTTTGTAAGCGGGAAAAAATTTAAAATTTCTTGGACCTTGCCTTGCCATGGGTGTACTTCCAACTTGGCTTCAGGTTACTTACCTAACCTCCTCCACACTAGCCTCCTCCCACCAGTAATTGCACCCCCATCCCTCGCAGATGACAGTCCGGAATAGCACTAACCAACAGGCATAGGGCCATTACATGACAGGAGGGAATTGTGCAGGGCTGGGTCTCGAAGCAATGAGCTCTCTTCTCTTGCTCCCCAAAAGTGCCCACGTGCCGGTTTTCTAGTGTCCTTCGATGCGGTTTCCCGCCGATGAAGGAAAACAGTCGCTCGCTCCCGTTTGCGGATAAGAATTCTTTTGCTTCTGCTTCTTCTTCTTTTTTTTTCGAATGAAGCAGGGGTGGTTCCTCAATGACCTACAGGTCGGCTAGATTGCCGCATCCAGGCGTCATCTTGCAGCAGATTCAATCCAACATACCACAAACCACTGGACCAGACCTGGCCTGGAGGATGCACATGTATCTCTATATCCGTTTCGAGGGGACGGGGAAAGGTGACGAGATTGGGAGACCACATCCGGTGTATCGGATCGGTTTGCTTCTGGCGCATCCCATCCTTCATGCAAGGTGATTCAGGAACTGGGTCCCACCAAGTCCAGTGATATCAAGTGTAATGCTGTGCTCGTCCCTTTGGTATATACTTCTTACATGCACGCATACGGGAACCGATACCATGCCGAAGTATCAACCGCAATCGCAAGAAAGAGCTGATATCGAAAGGTATATCGCTGGAGTATGCCATACCGACAATTCACCCTGCAGATTCTGATGCATCTGCAGTGCCGTTACTCTTCCCTCGGCCGGGACAGGACCACCCACCGGATGAATTCAAATGCTCAATTCAAATCGTCCCAACGGCCATTGGCCACCCTCATTTTCGCTGTATGCAAAAAAGCAAAGGATGGCATTATTCCGTGTCCAGCCCGCGCCCTCCCTGCGCTGCAACTGTAGCTGTATCCGCCACTGGCTCGGTTCCTGACCATGTTGATTTTAGCTCAGAAGCGAGCTCATACATAAGTCGTTCTCCAGCAATAGCTCCAGATTTCTCCAGTTTTTCGTTTAAGCTCGCAGACTGACGGAGATACGGCGGCAGTGTTTGGCTAAGTTGCCACTACTCGTTCGATTACCGACTTACCAAGTCAGTAAAGAATACCTAGCCTCCGTAAATCGGAACTCTCGAGTGGAGAAATACACTCCGGATTGACATGACCTGACTTTCTTTGGAATTCTGAAGCCTGTTCGGCCAAAAGTTCGATCCAATCGTGGAGCTATATCAGCGTATCGAAGCTCCGGGACCATGAAATGCTTACCCGGCCGGTCTCGAATCCGATTCAGTTTAATTATTGTCCTTAGCCTCGAATGGTCGATATTTGGTTGAGTAAGAACTTACTTATATCTTGCACCTCGGAAACAGCTCTTCTTTTGAACAAAAAAGCGGCTCCACATTTACTAGTCGACGACTTGTACTCGCCAGCGGGTTAAGCTTCCAGGATCTCTGGGTCTGGAGATGTAAATACCCGGCTGCCAGGAACCGAACGATTTCGTCAGTTTCTTTTCTTTTCTTTCCTGTGCGATCAAAGTCCATGATTCAGATTTCTGTATTAGTTACTTAAATACAATCGTCCTGGGCGAGAAACGTAAATTGATCGAGTGCCTACATTTTGACACAATAGTCCTTCTTCCCGCTTGTCCTTCTTGTTCTTCTTCCAACTTCGCAAACTTCGTCCTCCCAGCTTTCCGCCGCCGCTGCTGTTGCTGCTGTTGTACCACCATCCACAAAACCCACACAATTAAATCTAAACTTTCCTTCCTCCCTCCCTTCCTCCCTTCCTATCAAACCTTCAAACGATCTCAACAACCATCTCTCATTTCTCAACCTCCGCCCGATTACAATATTGATAGATCTCGAAAGTCGTCCGCTTTGAATTTCAAAGTTCTCTATTGGTAACCTCGTCACGAACACCATCATGGCAACACAGAAACCAAAGTGCCTGTTATTGGGCATAATTGAACAGTAAGCAATGCAACCATTCCCTTCATGATCAGCTAGCCCGATTGCCATTCCAAGAGAAGAGGACCAGGATCCATATCCACGGGCCCTATTTCCTTCAATTGAACCTTTGCCCGGCTCCTTTATCATTTGTTTTTTCTTATTTTCTCCCTGCCCGCCTGTCTGTCGCTGTTCGCATTTCCACCCCTCCTCGTATCGCAATCGATACGGTAGCCGAAACCGCTCGCTGGGAGCTCTCTCTTCCTGTTCCTATCAGCTAACCGATACTGTGCTCTCTCGCGTAAAAAAACAGTGCCTTCGAGCAATATGCCGCCTTGTCCGAGTATGCCGAACTCGTCACCCCAAAATCAACAAACCGGGAGGAATTCATTGAAGAATGCAAATCCGGGGCACTCGACGGTGTCGTCGTCGCCTTCAGAACGTTCACCAGTGTCTCCATAACTGGGAGGATAGATGCCGAACTTGTTGAGGCGCTGCCTAAGAGTCTCAAGTTCATTTGTCACAATGGTTAGCTCTAACGACCTCTCTACTCGGACAGTCTTAATTCTTACATTCTTGATGTGCGAAAAAAGGTGCTGGGTACGACCAAATAGACATCCAACCCCTCACAGACCGCAAAATCCGCGTTTCCAATGTCCCGACCGCCGTCGATGATAGTACTGCCGACGTTAATATGTTCCTGATCCTCGGCGCACTCCGAAACTTCAACATAGGAATGACAGCTTTGCGTGCGAAAGAATGGCGAGGAGCTTCGACTTTAGGCAATGATCCACAAGACAAAGTTCTTGGAATCGTTGGGATGGGGGGTATTGGACAAACTTTGAAAAGGCGAGCTGAGGCGTTCGATATGAAGATCCAGTATTATAATCGTAGACAATTGGACCCTGATCAGGAGCAAGGGGCCAAGTACGTTTCATTTGATGAGTTACTGGCTACTTCGGACGTCATCAGTTTGAATCTTCCTTTGAATGTCAGTAAAGTTTGGATTAGTGAGCATGATTGGTATGGAAAGGCCTCCTGATGCTAATTTATTACTTTAATGTTAGGCGCACACTCGTCACATAATATCGACAGCCGAGTTTGCGAAAATGAAGACCGGGGTTGTCATCGTCAATACCGCACGTGGGGCTGTCATGGATGAGGCCGCCTTGGTTGAGGCGCTCAATAGTGGCAAGGTTCGCAGTGTTGGATTGGATGTCTTCGAGGAAGAGCCAACTATCCACCCAGGACTTTTGGAGAACCCAAATGTCATGCTCATTCCACACATGGGGACCTTCACTGTTGAGGTATGTAGATAAAACTCGGAGAAGGTGAACGTCCAATTATACTAATGATGTGATTTATTTATAGACGCAAACCAAGATGGAGGTCTGGAACATTGAGAACGCTAAGATGGCCCTTACTCAGGGCCAATTGAAGTCACCCGTTCCTGAGCAAGCTAGTATCACTGATTGGGATTGAAATTTCGACTCAGGCTTCACCTGATTTATATTTCCCCCCATTTGATTGAATAGCCAAAGTCTCGAGACAGGTTCTTTCGACGTATCCATGCTCTACTATACATCAGGCAATGATTATCCTTTCTCTATCATGGTGCAATATTCTCTCTCTTTTTATTTACTTTCTTCCCTTTTTTTTTGCGCGTGTTTGTTTTGTAGCTTTGCATAGACACTTTCGAACTTATTCGCCTGTTCTTGGTCTATAGATAGCGGAGATCTGAGTTTACGGGTTCACGACGCAATATGGATAGAATATGAATTTATATCCGTCAAATTACGAACCCGCTACGCGTGTAGCTACATCGACACCGAGGGATCCTAGCATTTCCTAAATTTAACCTGTTAGTATATATTAGTTTCTCTTAGTTATTGTTTGCGGATCGGCCCGTGGGTTGCCCTAGCATCTTTCCAATCTAAAATCAACCGGGCGGAATTTCGTGAAACACCATGCCAGCTTGGTCTCATAAACCAGACAACTGCTAGCTTTTACAACGGAAATTTCAAAATAAGGCACCAAAGTTGAGCTTTTGGTGCTTGAATTGATTACCCACATGCACGATATAAGACTAACACGCCGCCTGTATTCATATTGTCTCGTAGACCAGCTGTCTGATGGGACACCTTGAACCCTTGCCCTTTACTGACCATCTAACCCGATTTGACACCGTCTGAATAAGAGCGTATATCTAAGTATATTGCTTCTACCTTCAGGACTTGCCTTCCTAGCCAATCAGTAGGTACCTAGTTAAGCGGGTATATGTCTTGTTGGATTTTTACGGGTAACTGTGTTGTGTTACCCAAGCAGTCTCGGAACCACAGTCATGTTCACCGGATGGCCATGCAACTATCCGAGTTCTGCTTTACAGAAGATTGCAAAATTGTAGTCTTAAAAATTAGTTACTATACCATTGGCCAGCTCTGAAGCCCTGTATCTGATAGCTACTAGCAGTCTCCAAGCTAGATGTTTCATGGAAGGCTGCAGGAGACATTGTAGCCCTTCAGGCTTCACAAACATGTAAACGGTATCTCAGCAGGGTTTTATCTTGGGCGAACCTATTCGCAAGCATGCAGGCCCCGGGGATTAAAACACCTGTGTCCCTCACAGATCTCCCTCCAGAACTCGTCATCCTGATCTGCTCGTACCCTGCGATTGATGACTTCGTCCGCGCGATACGAACTTGCAAATACCTCCATGCTGCAGTGTCTTCTCAGGACCCGGTGGCAAAATCTTACATAGGCCGTTTTATGAAGGATAATGTTTTGTTACGAGGGCTTGTAAAGCTTGTGAAACGCCATGTGCTTGGGCCGTATGTGCCTAGAGCTTCGATTGTGGCGGGGGTTTCATATTTTAAGGGCAACAGTATGCACTCTGTTACCTGAGTCCTTTCTATGTTCATCTGTAGACCAAACATTTGGGTTCCGCGATGGACCTTGGAACCTACCACCGGGATACGGACGGGGCACTCCGGGATAGCTTCGACATTGAAAAGATGGGATTTGAAATTGGCAATACCCAGACCAAAAATTTAAAGTCCTTCAAATACCATGATTCTTTTCAATACTTCCTACCACGGGATCTGATCCCATGTATATTGAAGGATAACAGCGGAATTCAAGAAATGGATGCAAATAAACTAGCTAAGAGCTACGCGAAGGCTATGACGGCGAGGTGTCAAACACTATGGGCAAAGGCGGTCGCCCAGGAACAAGTCGAACTAGAAAAGAGATTTATGAAACATATACTGGAAGGGGGCCAACATGAGATCGATTTACGGCGTCGCCTTGTTGACTTCGCGAAGAAAGTGGCCGAGTCATTTGAAAGACCTAGCCTCGGAGAGGCCAGTGTTGAGGGACCCAATATTAAGGACCCAGAGGACGCTAATTCCATTTCATAGCTCGAGGTAAGACTGGGGTCTTTGTTAGCCTGGCGTCCTTACTCAATCGTTAGTCAAATATACGAGCGTATGAGTCTTCTATGTTAGCTACGTTAGGCCTGGCTAGGCTAAACAACAACATTACCAACCCACGGCTACCACCTATATTTATTTATAGGACCACTTCATTCTTTGCCTAGTGCTCTAAAGCAAAATATAAAATAAACTAAAACTAAATTGAAAAGTGGATCTATATCCCAAAACCGAAGCTGCCTGTCACATTCATTTGCATACAAAAATGCAACATCCCTCAACGCAGCTATGCAAAAAAGCACTTGACGTCACATGGATCGAATCGCATGGATTCGAGGCTACGAATCGCAGGGCTTATTTACTTGTACTTGATAGATATGACGAGATAAAATGATTCATACGATTCTTCTTCTTATTCCTTGAGCGGATTAGGACATACGTATGGTACCGAGCCTAGACTGCCAGTCCTATAGGCCTACCGTTTAGTTTCTTAACTATATTTTGATTACACAGTTAACTTGTGAGTCACGAGTACTATGTTTTTACTGGTTGGATACTTTCGATTTGAATACTATTTCTGCATGTACAGGTTTACCTGGGCGTGTGTGGTGTATAGATCTATAACAGGCGACTAGGCTGATCAACTAAGCCCGATTCAATTTATATATTTCAAGATCAAAATTGCCTAGTGAAAAAAGTGCGATACTAGCTAAGATGTCCCAGTGAATGCAATACCGTCGAAGAAGGTCAAAGTAGAAAGAGAAAAAAAAAAAAGGAGAGATCGAGCAAATAATCGAAAGAAAAAAAAACGGGAGGGCCGAACATCTAGAACTGCGAATAGAATAACGAACGACGCAAATATTACGTTTGCCCCCCACTTGGCCAAATGCCTGCTTAGTTTATCATCCCTAGGGTTTTACTTAAAAAAAAAAGCCCTTGGTTCCTGTTGACATGATCATACATACTCCTCCGACTCCTCCCCCAACTGATGTGGACGTTTATACCAATCGCTGTCGGGGAATCTACATTACCACACAGCAACTGTTCTGCTTCTTCGCATTGGTATAAAACATCTTGCTGGCATTACTCAAATTATCGCTCCTCTGTACTAAGGTGTCCAACTTCTCGCCTCTATCGAGAACACTCTCAATAGTCTTATGCAACACGATTTTAGTCTCATCCAATTCTCGTTGAATTTTTGAAATATTGTCGGCTTGGGATGGTTCCTGATATTTTACTAGGTATTCTTTGAGTTGTGCGAAATCGTAAGTTTTATTTGGTGCCCAAGTGTTGCGGGGGTACTTGGTGATGAATTCATCGAGAAGACGATTTAGAAGTTCGTGGGGAATTCGACGGGGGTATTCGGCATTGGTGATTACTACTCCTGTGAAGTTCTCAGGACGAGTGTAGGCATGGACCATGTATGCTGTTTGTTTTTTCTCTCTTTGGTTAGCGATACTTTTACCATATACTACGAAGGATCCAAAAGAAAATACATACACTGCTCCTGAACACTTTGCCTGACATTTACAGCTGTTCTTTCGGCAATGGTCCCGGCGGTGAAGTTCATAAATTGGTCGACACTTAACAAGAGGTTATTAGTGTGGGTCCTAGTGAGGTTCAAGTTGTTTTGGGAAGGGGACCTACTTGCTACGGGTGAAATAGCCGAAGCTCTCGAGGTTGCTTTCGCAAATGAGTTTCTTGGCTGGCTTTTCGCTAGTATCATATATCTAGAGTATAGTAAGTCCAAACTGTTAGAGGTCCGTGTGGATTAGATGGGAGCCGTGGAAGGGGTTGTGGGGATCCGAGGAGGGGAAGCAAGGCATACGGCAATATGGTAGACAGCGGTAGTCGCAGCGGCGCTGGTAGACATCGTGGCGGATCTAGTCTGGACCGAGATAAAGATAGAGATGGAGAAATATCGGAGTTTCGTAGATCCGGAAGGAGCAGTACCGTCGACCGTAATAGTGTGAAAGAGAGATGAGGTTTTGAGTGGCGCCGACGGCTGGAGGAAGGTGGTATGGTCTACGTAAGCTAGCTGTGGAGATCCAAGGCTGTTTTGATGTTTTGTTTTTCTGTGTACCGTTGAGGAACGATGATGATGTTGGAGATGGAAGCAGTCAGGAGTCAGGAGGATGTCATGCAGAAGTCCGAAGTCGTCGTAGCGGTGATGATGATGCTGATGATGGTCTCGTTGTTACGGAGCCCAACTGCTGTATCTGGCCCAAGTCTTGGCACCAAACCGCAGCTGAAACAACAGCCAGCATGCAGCAGTAGCACCACCAGCCAGCACCAGCATCGGCATCAGTGCACCGCCAGCCAGCCTCCCGAGACTAACCAACTGCAAACTATCAGATGCAAAATATATGCATATGTCTCTACTGAGTTACCCAAACATATCTACTAGGTAATTAGCCAATCCGCTTGGGAATCTATTGATGCAGGAGATTGACGGTAATAAGATTGATAATATAGTCTACGCGATTCAAACACACCAGTCCGGATCTGACTAGATGCAGGTCGCAAATGTTGGAGGCCTCCCACGGATATACGTACGCCTCTCCTCCCGAGGCTGTCTCATAAGGCTGATTTATACAACAACTGCTGCTTGGGAGACTTGCACAAGACAACGAAATTGACACGGAAACGTCTAGTTCGTGGTTATTTCCCTACTGGGTCACATCAAGGCCATGCATAATCATTTGTACCTGCGGGCCAGGGGTACTAGTGGATCCGTGGAGGGTCCTGGGTAGGGCTGGCTGTCCATGGGGCATGGGGAGAAACAAGACAGAAACTAAGCGCTCCCGTCCATGCGCATGCACAATATCATTGCATCGGTTTCCTGTCATCAAGCCCTAACTATTATGCATATGTACGACCACGACGGCCGCGACCCGCAGTAACATCGCTCGAAACATGGATTGTATGAGTGAGTTAAGTTTGAGTTCCAGTTCGAAGTCATGTCGAGTTGAAGTTCAAGTCCAGAACTACGAACTCGAACACGTACACGGTTCATGCGCCATGCCGGCCTGCATTGGGCACATAGCCAATTGTATCGATTATCAAATTTCTAATCTCCAACCTTTCAAACACCTGGTCGAGCTGAGATTTTCAAATTTCACGCCATCCGAATATTAATATCAATTGCAGTCATACCGCGCGCGGGCGCCCGTGGGACCCGATTAACATTTGACTAAGCGGCAGTGCAGACTTGGCTCTTTTCTTCGCAACTGCCGCCCGCCCAACTGGCCAGGCCCACCATGTAATGGCCTGTATTAGAGGACGGTTGATGGAACCGTACGTACAATCTCTCGGGCAAAGCTTGTGCTTGTAAGCATCAATTGAAACTAAACCAAGCTAAGTTAAGGCGCATTTGACATCAGCATGCATTCCTCTCTCGCTTTTACACACACCACTACAACCTCCTCCTCCTACTCCTCATCTATCTACCCGCCGACCTACTACCTATCTATCAATATCAATCTATCGTCTCTCTTTGTTTGCTTAATTAATCACTACCCCCCATGAGTCCATATATAACTGCCCTTGAAACCCCCTAGCTAATTGAATAGCTCGATTACTTCTCCAACATGGGCTCAATGTCAATGGAACACCGTCCATATCGCTCCCATAAGGTCCCCGCCTGTGCGCGTTGTCGCCAGAGAAAGATTAGATGCAAAGTGGATTTGCCCAATCAACCCTGTCTATTCTGCCGAGAGAAGGGCGTCGCCTGTCAAATCCCCTCTTTGGCAAATTCTCCCGACGACTCTTCGCCCTCCCAACATTCCACTAGTACAACTACTGCTTCAACTTCTGCTTCAACCTCTACTTCTACTACTACAAATACCCAAAAACGTCGTCGCTATGATCCCGAGTCGATATCGTCTGCGGCTTCCTCAAATCTCATATCAATTGGCCAGTCCTCCGCAGGCATTGATGGCAAATCTGCAATCATCGTCGGCCCCTCTGTCGCTGAAGATGTCGAAATCGTTCAGCGCCACATGAGCATAGTTTCACAATCCCACCGTCACAACTCCACAACCTATGCCACCGAGGACTCTTCAGGCTCGGTGGTCTATGTAACAGTTCCCAAATACCGGCGAGGTGTAACACCGAAACTCGACACTGGCGATAAACAGCGCGAGATAATAGAACAAATCTTCGGCCCCTTCAAGAAGGAAGCTATAAGGTTATATTTTGAACTTATACACCCCTGTTTCCCCATTATCGGGGAAGAACTGAGGTCACAACTTTTGGGACAACAGTGGAATGAAGTTAACTCTGCCCTGCTATGTCATATCTATGCGAGCATTGTGCCGTTATGGGATAGATCTGAGATTCTAAGACTACATCCTAGACCGGACTCGGACTATATCTGGAACCTCGCCGTCAGAGCATTACAAGAAGATTCAACATCACCTAGTTTCTCTACGATATTCATATGCGCTATCAATGTAATCGGTAGGCCTTCGTTATACCACATTGGCAACATTGCAAACTCAAGCAGAATGATCGCACTCTCCCATAGCTTTGGTCTTCACCGAGATCCTAGAAAATGGAACAAACCCCCAGCGGAGAAAGAGATGAGGATAAAAATATGGTGGTGCATATTTATCATCGACTGCTGGTCAAGTCTGAGCTATGGTACACCGCCTAATATCGCAAAGGGTTGTCACGACGTCAGATTACCAGAGAGTCACTTATCAACAGGTAGTAGCAGTGGGAGTCCCAGAACCACTTCTACCTCTACCACATACCTCCCATCCTCCAGTTGTTCTCTCTCATTCTATTCCCTTTGCTCGTTAACACAAATACTGGCCGAAATATTACCGATGGTATACCACCTAGACCCAGATCCTCGAGTGCTAATGGAAACTCTCCGAACAACCGCCACGATGGTTCGAAGATGGGAAGAATCCCAGTTCTCAGAACCGTCGTCGTCATCGTCGTCATCGTCATCACGCCGGCAGCCACCAACAAGAGACAATGCCAGCAGTAACCTGCACTTCTGTTACCTCTCCGTCAAATTATTATTCAGCAGACTCAGCCTCAGGGCCGCATGGCTACAGCAATCCCATCAACATCAACACCACAACCCTACAAATGCAAACCCGGCTCTCATAATCCACGATTGTCTAGTAGATTTACAACTCGCGGCTACTAAACTTTTGGAATACGTGTCCAACCTTACAACCCAGCAACTACAGGAATTTTGGTTACCATACACCAGCCATTTACTCGTTGTCGCGACAATGATATTATTGCGCTGTGCCGTCGAAACAGAGAACCAGGCTATAAAAGTAGCCTGCGCTGCCACTCTAATCTCATTAAAGGATAATCTGGAATCTCATCGCGATAAGCATGGTTGGGAGCTAGGGGAGTTGTGCCTGGAGAGATGCGCAGAGTTAATATCGCGAGTTCAAGCCACAGCGCCGCCTACTCTTGTCCCGGTCGTTACCCCTGTCGTCCCAACACCGACTACAGTGGCCGATGAAGATGCTTTCCAGTTTTTAAATGATACTTCCTTAATGCCATTCGACCCCCTGGGTGGGTTCGATGCCATTGATGACATTTGGCACAGTTTGTTTGGGAACGTCCCGCCCGCTGTTGTGGAGGGGACACCTGTTACGGCTCCCTCTTTATGACCCTGATTCTGTCTTTTGTCTTTTCCCTTTCCTTTCCCCTTTTCCACACTGAATAAATTAAATATTCTTTTTAGTGTATTTTAATCATGTAAAGCGAGTTTGTTCTTATTCTCGGTGTCCGGCGTTCAAAGCGTTCATCGAGGCGTACATACAAAAATAATACCATTATGTATTATTATCATTCCCAAAAGGCATATTGGTCTAAAAGAATAAACAGAAAAACGCCAAAGAGGAGAAGAAGGGGGGGATAAAAGAAAATTAGAAATGCTTAATAAAGCGGCATCGACCCTTCAGTAGTTGCAAACGCCTGTTCCATGATCTCCAACCCTTCTTCCAATTCTTCCTTCGTGATAGTAATCGGCGGTGCAATTCTAAACACTCCAGCAAAGCTCTGGAGTGTACCCAACTGCGCCCAAACACCCAAATCCGCCAGTCTCTCTCCGATTCTATTGCCCAGTTCAAGCCCCGGAGTCTTCGTAACCCTATCCGTTACAATCTCCACTCCAGCCATCAACCCTCTCCCTCTAACATCCCCAATACAACCGTACCGCTCTTTTAATCTTAACAATCCCTTATGAAATATCTTCCCAAGTTCCCTGGACTGTTCAACCAACCCATCTCTCTCCACGATTTCCAAAACCTTATCCCCAACAGCTGCGGGCAACGGATCATTCAAATGCGTAGTATAGTACATAAACCCATCCTTCGTCGTCTTCTCCGCGACAGCATCGCTAATAACCGCAGCGCTCAAGGCAATACCGTTACCCAAGGTCTTACTCAATGTAAGAATATCAGGAACAACACCTTCGTCTTCCGGGTGATGTTGGAATGCGAACATATCGCCTGCACGGCCGATGGCTGTTTGGGCTTCATCGACTATTAAGAGCATTCCTCTAGCTTCGCAGTGCTTCTTGAGGGCCTTTAGGTATCCTGGAGGGAGTGGGTGCATGCCTGCAGAACTTAAGATAGGCTCAACGATCACAGCGGCCAAGGAACCGCATGATTGGCGGTCGATAAGGGAGAAGCCGTAGGAGAGTTCGGTTTCCCAGTCGTACGTACCATCCGGATGGCGGAAGATGGAGCGGTAGGCGTTCGGTGCGGGGAGGGCGAAGTTACCTGGAATCTATTGTGGATGATAAGATAGACGTTAGTCTCAATATCAATCTAATCTACGAGGCAACAGGGCAATTTGTTGGATTTTCTGTGTTGTGGACGGGCTTGGCCTGCGAATCATGCATAAAACGGGCAGCTTGCAGCTAGCTAGCTCGACAGCTTAAGAAGCTTGATTAAGAGCTTGACCTTTTTGCCACTGCACTTGCGCTGTCTCATCCCGCTACCCGCAACCTTTCCCAATTGCGACGCAATCCCCGACGGCGACTGTGGGCCCCCTTGGGCGGCGAAAGATAGGAAGGAAATGGGAATGAAACAGGGAACATAGCTTTGGTGTACTTACGACTGGACCGTACCCCGCTCTCCCAGAATGATACTGGGCAGCAATTGCGGCACCGGTAACCCCATGCCAACTAGCACTCAACGCCACAATTTCAAACTTCCCGGTGTGAAGCTTAGCGATTCTAATCGCAAACTCGTTGCTCTCTCCTCCCGTGCTCAAAAAGATAGCCTTATCCAACCCCGGCGGAGTTAAACCCGTAAGTCTCTTGGCCAAGTTGATCACAGGCGGACTCAACATCCCGCTGAACAAATGATCGAGGTTTGCAGCATAGTGGGAGATGACATCCACTATCTCTGGGTTTCCGTGGCCGAGAAGACAGGACATTTGACCGGACGTCCAGTCTAACATTTTGTGGTTTGTCAGGGTGTAGATGTAGAGGCCCTCGGCGCGGACGATGATGTTCTTGTGGAAGGTGGTGCCGTAGTCTACTAGACAGGTGCGAGCGGATTCATACAGTTCCTTTTGCTCGGTTTGCAATTGGGCATCTGCATCTTCGCCGGCTTGCCCTTGGGTTTGGGCGATTGGGTCGTTGCATGGAACCATTGTGAATGATCTGTATTGACCGGGTATGTCAATTGACTGGAATATGACGGTAGAGGAGGTATGCTGGTAGCAAAAAGAGTATGAATATAGATATGGAGAGCTATGGCGGGGTATATGTATATCCAAAGCTACAACTTATGAGTGCCACTGAGGAAGCCATGATTTATGTCTGGATATCAACCGCCTTTTATATAAAATTTATCAAAATTTCTGGCGCGGTGGTGGGGGAGACCGAGGGGCCTTATCGAAAAGGATTACGCCGTCGACAGTGTGATCAATCGCTAGTATGGTAACCAAACAAAAATACGGTATATGAATCCGGAAGACGGAATAGAGAAAGTGTAGAGGGTCCTTTTCGGGAGGAATCAGGTACCTTGGTTGTTTCGCTACAAAATTATTTTACTTTTGAAGTCTTTTAGGTTTCCCGTCGGCGCCCGACGGGAAACTTTGCTGTCCGCCGTTTTTTAGGACGGGGAAAATGCATCTGTGGGCCTGAACTAATGATGCAGGTGCATGGGCCATGTCAGTTAGGTGCACTAGCATCCTCGGGTCTCGACTTTATGGGCTGTGGCGGGGCGAGCGAGGTATCCTGGTGGGATGGGACGAAGGGAACTACGAGAAGAGGCAAAAGTTCACGAGCAGGCGCTACTTTGGCCGAAGATACAAACGGTTTAGAGGGGAAAGTCCCCGGTTTGGGTTATATTGATATCTAGCTGCTAGTCATGAAGTTTGCATACGCATTAGGCGTAGGACCCACAGCTTATCATCCCGCAGGATCTGTTTATTGTCGTCCGAGAGAAACTAAACCACGGTCTCAGTTTATAACGTTTATGGGTGCAGATATCACCCGTCGATGGGAGGTTGTAGGAATTGGGTAAGTTTACGTAAAGCACGAAATACAAAGTACGTGCCCGGAATATGCAAAGGCGGCAGCAGCGAGAAGAGCTCGGGAGTCTTCCATGGATTCCATGTCATTGGTCTCGCTGGTAAACAGTGCTTATATACCTATATATATATATGCACGTCTGTATGATAATCGTAATCATAATCATGATGATAATGATAATGGTATCAATATCACGGCAGTAGACACTAGATTCCCAAGACGGCAAGTAGGTATGTACTTGTATGATGGTACAAGATTATGCCTTAATCTCCAGCTTTCCAACGTCCGGGGTTTCCTCCGGGGCATCCTCATCATCCTCATCATCCATCCCACCCACAAGGCCTCTCTCGAACAGCTCCCTCCCCGTCAACTTCTTTCCGCCAGCACCAACCCCGCTAACATTCCCACTCCTTCGTCCCTTAGCTTCGGCTTCTTCCCTCTCCCTTTCTTCCCTCTCCTTCTTCTCCTTCATCTCTTGGATAAACGCTAATCTCCAATTCTCAAAGACTTCCCTGGTGACCAACTCTCCTCTGAACTTCTCCATTTCCTTTTCTTCCTCAATCCTTGCTGCTTCGTCGCGTACCCGTCTCGCCTCGTCGGCTCGGTCGCGAAGGATGGATTCTGCAGCTTCTTTTAGTGTTGTCGCCAGGGTGAAGACCATTGCCATTCCCATATTTTCTTCTACGGCTGTGTCGAGGGCCGAAACTAGCGGGGCCTCGTCGGCGGGGAAGGTGAGCGGGTGGCCGGAGGGGGAGTCCAGGGAGATGGAGAGGTCCGGGGCGGCATTTGGGTAGTCCGGGGTGTATGTTACCCGGAGGAAGATGATGGCTATGTAATGCCTATATGTTAGTAATGTAGTACAGATATATGCTATTGCTGTTAAATAAAAAAGAAAGTGAGGGGGGAGAGCATACGGGCTTCATATCCCTCAGCGTCGACGTCAACGTCGGGTTCTTCGAGGGAAAGGCGGATAGTGAATTCCTTGTCCGAGATTTCTAGCGACAACAATCTTCATATTAGCGAAAAGCGACCCGACCGATGGGAATGCAAATGTGTACATACTTGTTAGCTCATCGGGGTAGATGGACTCGAGGACTTCGAGTTCCTGTTCCTGTTCTTCCGTCGCCGACATGGTGGATGGATATGGCGGAGAAGAATAAGAAGAAGGGCTGCTGCATGGTTGCAATTGGATGCGAAGGGCTGGTGTTTGGTGGGGCGACAAGCTTTTTGCCCCGCCAAAGCCAAGCCTTTGGAAATGGTAACTCGCAATATTATATTAATATTAATATGGGGGTAGGAATTAGACTCTTCCCCCGTCTATCCGATCAAGATGGACCGGTATATTGGTTTTGGCCCTAGACGGCACAGCTTTATCACCTTGAAACACCAGAGGGTAGCTACGAGTGGATGGAAAAGGGCACACTTTTGTCTATTGATATAAATACAAAGGAAGAAAGTAGATACACATGCCGCCTGTAACTCCAGTTCCCTGCCATATTCCCCCCCAATTCAACAGCCATGGCTACTAATTGAATCAAGTATTAATCTCCTACGAGTCCTTCATTTCCTCGTCGTCGTCATCGTCTTCCCACTCGCCGTCTCCCTCCTCGTCATCATCATCACCCGCATCCTCTCGGTCTTCTGGTTTCGCATCCCCAATCTCCTTTGCGATATTGACTAGAAGCTCCGATGCATGTTCCTTAATCCCTTCATCCTCCCATTCGAACGCCTTATACAACTTCTCGCAGTTCCACAACCACTCCCTGGCTGCCGCCAGGGTATCCCTCCAATCCTCGGCGTCTTCCCCATTTGTAATTTGTAGCTTTCCTTCCTTTTCTTTAAGCTTCGCACCGATCAAAAATAGACACCATCCACCGATATACCACAAGTCGACCATCTGGTCGTCCTCTTGCTGCAACCCTTCAAGAACATCCATTGCTTCTTCGTACATTTCGCATTCGATCAGAAGCCGAGTGAAACTAAGCCGGAAGGGGTAGGCGGGGATTTTATCGTCACCTAGTTCCAGGTTGTTCCAGACTTCCAGTGATCGGGCGAGGGCTGCTCGTGCATCGTCAGGCTTTGATTGTGAGATTCTGATAGAGGCGAGGGTGGATAGTGCTTCCGGAGACGACGGGCTGACCAGCAAGGCTTCGGTGATATATGTTTCGCAGCGTGATTCGGCATCCGGTTTCATGCTGTAATTTGTTAGCCGGTTTCCTCATATTATCGTACAGGGAAAGAGAGTCAGGGAAGGAAGCAAGATGCATACCATAGATCCGTCATGTATATCTCTGCCATACCACATAATGCCGAACAAAGCTTCTCCTTCTCTTCTCCATCCTGGCTGCCACCACCTGCCGAGACTACTCTTCTCAAGTACCCCACCGCCTTTTCGTACCACCCGATCGCAACCTCCCCTCCCTCGACACAGATCTGCGCCAACCAAAGAAACTTCTCTGCACCACTGCTTTGGCCCTCAGGATCCAACTCTACGGCAGTTCCAAAGCACCGGATGGCGGTATCTACATCTTCAAGCTCAATGTTGATCTCCCCGGCAAGCTCTAGAGCTTTGAGGGATGTAGGATTCTTCGAAAGAGCTGATGTAATAGTTCTAAGAGCTTTCTGGGGATCCGCTTCTTCGGTCAGCTCCGACGAAGCCTTGGAGATCAAAGCATCAATGTTGTTTGTAGAGGATTCCTGGTGCTTTGCTATGTTCTGGAGGACAGAGGCGAGAGATGCTGGAGCATCTTTCCGACGGGTCTTCTTGGAAGTCTTTGTTTTTGTCTTCGCCATATTTGTTTACTAGTTCCTCCTCTTGTCCTTTCCTTTCGCCCTTTTCCTTTTATTCTTCTTCCTCTTCGGAAAGCAGGCCGGGGCGGATGTGGTATTTTGGGTAATTGGATGTGGCTGTTAAATGCAAATGGGTTTGCGAGGGAAGAAAAAAAAAGATGCGGCGACAGAAAAGTAGCGACTGCCAAGACCCTTCCCAGCTATCGATCGAAGGTTAGTCCCCAAACGGCTGCCCGCTGTCATACGACTGCTTATCGAGTGAGTAATAAAAAATATATCTCCAAAAAATACAATCGGCTTCATCGGATTCTCAATTCCAAGATTCCAGCTCTTCGAACAGTTATAGGAACACCATAAGCTCAAGGAACAGCCTGATACCTCTCGAGATCTCATGTGGAAGACTCCACCTCAAGACCATCCGTCCGCCGAGCCGCAACATCCGTCGTCGTCGTTGCCGTCGTCTTCGCCAATGACGTCCTCGAATGATCCGCTTCTTACGCCACAATTCTGCTTTTCGACCTCCACGCTCAAGGGTGAGAAATACATCTATTTTTTTTATTTTTTTTTTATTTTTTTTTATTTTCGTACGGTATTATTTTACATGATATGAAGTTCTAATGCAATGCGATGCTATGAACTGCGATATCTACAGAATTCCTCCGTCTCTCCCGCTCCACAACCGACGACACAATCTCCCAGCACCTCTCTTCCCTCTCCCCACCACCAACCTTCAACCCCTCAACAACCTCCCAACGGACCCCTTCTCACCGTTTAATCCCTCCCTCAACCCTCTCCACATTCCTATCATCAACAGTATACCCAACTTGGTCCAAACGTTCCGAAATCCTGACATACTGCGCTATTGTCGCCACCTCGCCGGACCCGAATGATCCGAACCTCGAAGCTATATCCAAAGAAAGTGAGGCGGATAGGAACAGAATTGTGGATGAACGACTTGATCCTTATTCAGGCAGATTCTTCCCAACGGAGACGAGGACGCAGGTTCTTGCTGGGGTTGTTAGGAATGAGAGGAGCGTGGAGGAAATTGTGAGAGAAAGGTAATTTATTATCATTATTATCATCTTTCCTTTAATATAAGAAACAATTATGATGATGAAATAAATCCGGGGTTGCTCGATCAAAAAAAGAAACAAACAGGCTAACAGACACATATAGGACATGGGAAGTAATCAAAAGTCGGAGTACAGACGGGATGAACGGCAAGACATGGAAAGAAGCGTACGAGGAATGGAAGACGTCATCGTAGCATTCTTTCCACTTGGTTCCTTTTTTATGTCAGCACTCTTCGTTAGATTGCTCCGGCCCGGACCTTAATCGAAGGAACGCTATCACTAATCACAATCACAATCACAATCACCACCACCGTCAATCTCTTCTCTTTTCTCTGGTATTAGCGGGTACATAATCGGAGTTCTTTGCTTTTATATATATATAGTCGACTCGCGGCAACACTGTACATTGTAGCGGTTGTGTAACCAATTATGCATAACCGCATCATGATATTAATAAGTGGGAGCGGGAGAAGGAAGGAAGGAAGATGAAGTTTTGTAGATATCTCCTCACCATATATACCTACAAATCAATTTGAATGGTATATATATCTAAGACAAGCTTAATAATCCAGTTCCTAAGCATCTCCTTATTCGGCCAACACCTAAAATCGAGAACCGAATCACATCCAAGAGATCCGAAATGTGATAAAAAAATTTCGAAGTGAACAAAAAAGCCCTCATACGATGCTTACAAATTGAAGTCGAAAGGGATAAAAGTAAAATAGGAGGGAAAGGATGGTGCAAAAATTATCGTCAAAGGCGTGCCCCATCGCGATATCTCCCTTATTACTATATCCGTTATTCAATTGGGTGTAGATATGGGGAGTTCTTCCTGGAATCCATTTTGAATCGGGGTTTTTCCTTCTTTGTCGGATGGAGTAGTGGTAAACCAGTTATCGTTGAATTATCCGGATACGCATGCATTCCCC
The DNA here is from genome assembly GCA_036872735.1 of Orbilia javanica. Taxonomy (NCBI): domain Eukaryota; kingdom Fungi; phylum Ascomycota; class Orbiliomycetes; order Orbiliales; family Orbiliaceae; genus Orbilia; species Orbilia javanica. Next base: position 2,873,993 of record JAVHNR010000001.1, on the reverse strand, counting down.
AGGTTTAGTCCAGTCGTTTTTCGCCTCGGTAATAATCATATCCAGTCTTGAAAATTCCAAGAAAGAAAAGAATTCGCTCTAGTCAATTAGCTAGGACCCAATGGTCCGGGACTGTCTGAATCGAACCACATCCCATGCGCACCAGGGTTTCTTTTATATACGTTGTCAACAACGAAGCTATCTCTCATGGCGTGCGAGCACGCAAGATGTTGTGATTGCGTTGTTGGTGTTGTAGCTACCCGAAATAGCTCAAGCTCTTTAAGCTTAGTTTTCTACCTGCATGTGCCTTACAGCTGCTGCATCGGATAATATACAGATCGAATGGATGGATGGCGATGTTTGATGCGTGGAACCCCGGATTGTGACATCGCCGTATAGCTCTAACGTGATGAGCTCTATTTTTCCTCTCAGCTTTCGAGTTAATGGTGACGGTGATGGTGATAACAGTCACGATTGGTGAGGCCTATAAAATCCTGGTGCTGTATCCAACAATCTTGATGTTTGAAATTGTATTTCTCGAGCTCCTCTTGTGTCCTGGCAGGCCCGACTACTTTACTAGGTTACAGTTTATGTTCCTAGTTGGCTTCCCTCATCATCCTATTCTATTCGCGGCGTTTTTAAGCTAGTCCTTTATATTAGTGGACCAATTACCAGTAATAGTAGTAGTAACCTGGGGAATTTGTGTATCAGAGCTGTTGGTTGTTCCATCATCGATCGCAATCACGCCATCGTACTGGAAACCTTCTCAAAAAGCTTCTTTGTCTTCCTCAAATAATTTTTTTCATCTTTCTTTCTTACATCAATTCTTTCTCGCATTCTGGATCTCAATCAGCATCTTAAGCCCCCTATCCCCCTTCCGCCCTCCCGTAGTAAATAGATCCTCCAAGAAAAATGGGCACACTGGACTTCATATCCAACATCATCCCTCAATGGCGCTTCACTTTCTCGGCAAAAGAGGCACCAACCTGTCCTGTCTCCCACTCCTCGGATATCTCTCAATGCCCAGTCGGTCACTTCGAGTTTAAGAATTCCACAGCCACGGATCCTCCTACAGTTGAAACCCTCAACCCTGATGGCAAGGCACTCCCAGAGGTGCCAGGAATCGACCAGAATGTCGACCCGAGCATAATAGATACACCCGATCTTTCTGGCCGTCTCTCCGGTAACTTACTGGTGGCTTCACCGTATACCGACAAAGAGCACCTTCTCGATCTTACCACCCTCGCTCGTCCGCACCAACTTCTTGCGAAAGCTTTGACCATCATGAATGCCAAAACAGGCGAGTACGCTGTTGAACCGTACCATGAGGCCTTCAATTGGGACGAAATCCTTATAGCTTTGCAAAAGTTGTCAAAGCAGGAAGATTATGTATTCCCGAGATCGGAATTTTACATAATTGTTTTCCGTTCAAGGCTCCCTTTCGATGCAGACCGACAGCACTTGGGAAAGCTGGACGAGGATGCCCATATTGAAGCTGTTGAAAGCGGGCAATTGTTGAAGTATTGGTTTGGGAAGCCACACCCGGTTACGGGTAGGAACCTAGCGACTTGTATTTGGAGACACCGAGATGATGCCAAGCTGGGAGGTGGTGGACCCGTAAGTACCATTGGATAACCCCTCGAGTTTGAGCTTGAATGCCTTGCTAATGTGGACTATAGGGTCATGTCCGGGCCATGGAAGCAGTGAGGAATATCTACCTCGAGTGGAGAGTGGAGAGATTGAAGCTTGTTGTTGAGGAAAACGCCAGCGAATGGAGCATCGGCAAGTGGGTCGATTAGAGATGGCCCCGCGATTCTTGGCGATCCCTTGTTTTTTTTGCTCTCGACCTTCAGCGGCTTTTCTTTCTTTTTCTCTCTCATAAACGGCGTTTCTTGCTCTTTGGTAGGTAAAAGGCGTTCAGGATCTCATTCTTGTAGACTATGCTTCTTCTTTTTTTCATCTTTTTCATCTTTTCTTCTTTGGGGTTTTGCCTCTGAAAAGCTCTGCGAATTCCTTGAGGGAATGTATGATAGAGAGGTGGATCTCGAGCACATAGCTTGTATGTTAATAGAGATTATGCATTAGATTCAATATAGAGTCTTTACTTTGCCCTCGCGTGGCTCTTAAAAAAATAATGCTCCAAACGTGTCTATTCCACGTGTCTCAATCCATATAATCCAGTCCAGCTGTTCGTTCGAGGAGGGAAGTGATACGGAGATAGATATATTTCACTGAGCACCTTCTCCACCAGATCCAGATCCAGATCCAGGGTCGTTAGGCTGGACGGGTTGCGACATAACGTTGTCGAATTTACTCCAAAGAGCTTCAATTTCCGTGAATTCCTGGCCGACCTATTGTTTTGTAATATCGTTTATTCTTAGCATATTTTCCACACCGACCATGGTTTTTATTTATACGACTGGAAACAATGATAAAGACATACACCAGCGAGACCCTCGAGGGATCGATTTAGATGGTTAAGGTTGAGGAGAACCTGGTCAAATGCCTACGTGCACGAGAGGGTCAGTCGAGTTCTGGTATTATCCAACATAGTGTTGGGAATATAATAGGACAAAGCCAACCTTGCAGATTTCCTCGATGAGGGCCTCCCGTTGGGTCTCGAAGTAGGTTTTCTCAGGACGAGTGGTAGTGCTCATGATGGTCGTGAGGGTCGTGATATCACGGTGGATTCGATGGGATGGGATTAGACGGTGGCTGGCTGCCGGTGATGGATGTGGTGGGACGGGATGCAACATGCACGTACAACGCGATAAGGAATGGAGACTTGCCCGATAGGAATATCTCCAGTCCCCTCGAAAACGAAGAGCTCACAGCCAACCAATGACAAGCATGGCCGGAACTTGCTGGGGTTCGATTCGATTCGATTCGGTTCACAAACGCCGGCAAAAACCGAACAGAAAAAGTCTATCAGCGGTCGAGGAGGGACAGCTTTAGTCTGGGGAGCGAAGAGGGAAAAAAAAAAAAAAAAAAAAAAAAAAGAGAGGGGCTTTGTTAGGTAGGCCGAAGCAAGGACAGCTTTATAAGTAAAACCCTTCCGAACTCAATCCACCCTCTTCTTCTCCTCTTTTCCTTCACCAACCCCCTCCCATTGCCATCACCAGTCTTTCTCAATTACATCAGTAAGTTACCATCATACTCTTTTGATGTCATCTTCGTTCAATTTACGCCTAATTGTCATTGATATGACCGTCGTGAAGCATCAATTCTAACGTGTTCTTGCCTCGTCTATAGCATACCATCCATCATGAGTGCCCCAGCCCAGAAGTTCAAGGTCGCCGATATCTCCCTCGCCGCCTTCGGCCGCAGGGAAATCGAGCTTGCCGAAAATGAAATGCCCGGTCTCATGGCCACCAGAGCCAAGTATGCTGCTGAGCAGCCCCTTGCTGGTGCCCGTATCGCCGGTTGTCTCCACATGACCATCCAGACTGCCGTCCTCATCGAGACTCTTACTGCTCTCGGTGCTGAAGTTACCTGGACATCCTGCAACATCTTCTCCACACAGGACCACGCTGCTGCTGCAATTGCTGCTTCCGGTGTCCCAGTCTTCGCCTGGAAGGGTGAGACTGAGGAGGAGTACAACTGGTGCTTGGAGCAACAGCTCCTTGCCTTCAAGGATGGCAAGACCCTCAACCTCATCTTGGATGACGGTGGTGACCTCACCTCCCTCGTTCACGCCAAGTACCCTGAGATGCTCAAGGGATGCTACGGTCTCTCTGAGGAGACCACCACTGGTGTTCACCACCTCTACCGCATGCTCAAGGACAAGAAGCTCCTTGTCCCAGCTGTCAATGTCAACGACTCTGTCACCAAGTCCAAGTTCGACAACTTGTACGGATGCCGTGAGTCCCTCGTTGACGGTATCAAGCGTGCTACCGATGTCATGATTGCTGGTAAGGTCGCCGTTGTTGCCGGATTCGGTGACGTCGGTAAGGGCTGTGCCATGGCTCTCCACGGAATGGGTGCTCGTGTCATCGTCACTGAGATCGATCCCATCAACGCCCTCCAGGCTGCCGTCTCTGGTTACCAGGTCACCACCATGGAAGAGGCTGCTTCCATCGGTCAGATCTTCGTCACCACCACTGGATGCCGTGACATCTTGACCGGAGAGCACTTCCAGCAGATGGTGAGTCGTCTCCCAGAGCTATTTTTCTTCAATGTGAACAATTATACTAACTAAACTAGAAAAACGATTCTATCGTCTGCAACATTGGTCACTTCGACATTGAAATCGATGTCGCCTGGCTCAAGGCTAACGCCAAGAACGTCGTCAACATCAAGCCCCAGGTTGACCGTTATGAACTCCACAATGGCAACCACATCATCCTCCTCGCTGAGGGTCGTCTCGTCAACTTGGGCTGTGCCACTGGTCACTCCTCTTTCGTCATGAGCTGCTCCTTCACCAACCAGGTCCTCGCCCAGATCTTGCTCTACAAGCAGGAGGATGAGGCTTTCAGGAGCAAGTACGTTGAGTTCGGCAAGGGTGTAAGTTTTCCTCGTACTCTGACAACTATTGTATGATGTTTGATGCTAATTCACGGTAGGGTAAACTCGATGTCGGCGTCTACGTCCTTCCAAAGATCCTCGACGAGGAGGTCGCTCGTCTCCACCTCGACCACCTTGGCGTCAAGCTCTCCAAGCTCTCCGCAACCCAGGCTGACTACCTCGGCTTGGACGTTGAGGGTCCATTCAAGTCTGAGCTCTACAGATACTAGATGCACTTCCTCCATACCTCTTTTATTAATTTAATACCATCATCATGACCATCCTCACGACCACCACACCAAGGTCTTGAGTTTTTCTTATCCTCTACCTCTATTTCCTTTTCGTTTTTCGCATTTATTATGATTTTACGCAAACCAAAAAGTTATTTTGTCCTCAACGGCAATTCATGGGAGGGGTTTCATGAAAAACCTTTTAACGACAAAGCGGTAATTCAACTACTGGAGAAAAATCTTTTTTCGCAAACGCATTTAACATTAATTTGGGGGGTTTTCTATATAAAAACAACAATCGGGGAATAAGGGGGTAGGAACAAGTAGGAGGGGGTACTGTGTATCTTCCTCTCTTTTTTCTTTTCTTACGATACCCTCTTCTCCATGGTGGCTTTTCTTGTACAAATTCGGCGCTCTTCTGGATCACTCGCACTCACAACAAAAAAAGTCTTGTAACAGCATGGATCAGGGTAAAAAAAATTTGGCGTTACAATGGGGTCTGTTTCAACACAGAAAGAAAAGGAAGGGAAAAGGGCTCATAAAGGCTACCTTTCTTTATATAGAGAATCTAACGAAAGAAAAGAAAGAATCGGAATGAAATCTCTCTGGAATAACTTTCTCTCTGTCTCCCTCTCACTCGTAGTTTGATCGTGACAATTATTTCGATCGTAAGGTTTATAAAGTAAGTATTTATCATAAAAAAGAATGCGCCGCCGACTAAGGAAAGTACTTTAAGTATAAGAAATTGGAATTGGATTCTGGAGTATTGTAAGGAAATTCGAAAGCAACCGTACAACAAAGCTTTGAAAGATTGACGCTTTAGAAACTCCCCAAGGATGCCCCGAATTGCAAGAAAGGAGAAACGAAGGGAACAAGGACCTTTTTTTCCCCCCTTGATGTATTGTGAAAAAATTGGACAAAATAGAAAACAAGAAAAAGAGTGACATGTCCACCCAAAGCAAAATAGTTTTCGTAAATTCACTACCTCTCCTCTAACAAAATAACACTAGTACCACCTTCACATCCTTCGTACAGCTGGTTTCAATCCAAAAGAAAAAAAGAGGCTAGAATCTTCTAAGGATGTTTAACTCCCACTCCTGGAATCCGGATTATAACCTAATGGCCTCCTCTCATCCTCATCGTCGTCAAATAGTCCGCCACTTGGTCTTGATTGGAAGTTCTCGTTGTAGTCGGTACTCAACCTCTTGGCGTCCCTACTCGTTCTCTCATTGCTGGTTTGCAAGAAGCTATCGCTTTCCCGTTGGCCCAATGGTGGTCTAACGTCACCCTTATAAGCCGTATTTTGATCTCCAGCACCTGGGTAGTATGGTGGCGCTGGTGGACCGTGATCGATACTGCCTCTTGGTTGATGTCCTGGACCTACGTTTGAAGACCACCCGAATGCCGGAGCTGGAGTTGGAGGAGGGGAAGCTTCCAACATTTTTTCATCGAGAGCTGGGGTTTCGGGGTATGAGTTCAGCGAACTATAAGATTCATTCCGTTCTTCATCGAGCGGCGGAAGTCGCGTCCCATCCTTCTTTCTGAAGAACCTAGTAAACAATCCGGCATTGGCGCCCTTTGGTGTCCTTGGAGAAGTAGCGTCGGGGCTGGGCATTGCACCTTTCATATGGAACGACCTGAGCCTCTTGACTGGTTTGATGTTATCCGGGTCTTCATCGACAATGCCGCTCATACGACGTTGGTGAGCGATAGCACGTTTGATCTCTGCGGTTGAAGTGTTTGATTTACGGCGACGGAAGACAGTGACGAGGATGCAGACGCAGATTGAGAGGACCAGGATGCCGGCGAGGACGGCGCTGAGGATCATGGCCCACCGCGGGGCGTACCAGCGGTCGCGGCCGAAATGGCCTTGAGGCATTGGAACGGGTACTGGGTTTTGACGCTTGGTGAGGCTCATTGTGACGAGGGAGGCGAGGGTCGCCATTTTTCGGGTTTGCCTTTTTTTTCCTCTATTGATCTTGTACCTATCTTTTGAGAGTGTATATATATGGTTTTTTTTGTGGTGATGTTTGAAGGCTGTGGGTATTCGAGCTGGCTAGCTGGTTGGTGGGGTTGCTGATGTTGGATTTCTCGATCTGGGCAGCTTTCGAAGCTTCAAGCCATCCTTCAATAGGTCGAGGACTCTGTCTCTCTTATTTTCTTAAGATCTTATCACCGTATCTTCGGGAAAGAAGAAGGGAATAAGAGCAGGAAGAGGGAACGAAGAGGGACCAGAAGGAAAAAAAGAGAAACTGTGGGAAAGGTAACTCTTTTTGATATTCTGCTTTTTTAGATAACTTTGCTGAGGCTGAGGTGAAAAAGCTAAGCTTGGTGGGCAGTTGGGCCACCAAGAACCAAGTATCCTGCGTAAGGTAAGGTAAGGCAAATACATCTTCCGAGCTAGCGCATTATCTTTTACCTGTCAGCATTTGCGGGACAGACAGAGCATGTACACACATGCAGCGCAGAGAGCCTAAGCTTGGGGTGGACCATGAACATTTGGAATAGCAAGCTAAGGACACCCATGTCGGGTCGTAAGCTTAAAAAAGAATAAGAATCCACGGGGAGGCTAGAGGTCTCTGATCTGTGTGATCATGGTGCCTTCTTGGTGAGGCATTGAGGCTGTGAGACCGGCCCTTGTCAAACCCTCGCCGTTTTTTTGCGTTCGGGCGGTTCAGCCGCACTGATTGGCGCCAAGGTTTCTGTGACCTGGAATAGAATTTGATCCTGCTGTGGGGTCTTTGTATTTTGTACTTTGGGACTTGGTATGCGTTTGGGTGTAAGCTTCTGTCTGTATTGGGTTTGGGGGTTTGTTAGTGCTGGTTGTAGATGTAGATGTTGGTGTAGATGTCGAGATGTCGACGGTGGACATCAACATCTCGTCGATATTGTATTATATGGATGGATGGATGGAGATGGATCTGATAAAGAGCGACATGTTATCGCAGGTCGGAATTGGAATCACATTGAAACATCCAAATTCAAATCAAATATTCGACAACGCGTTCATGTTCCTGTTCCTGTTCCTGTTCTATTCACCATCCCCTCGAAAGCCTCGTCCATGACATACCGCCTGTCAGATTTTTTGTCATCTTCCCAGCTATTCCTTCAAATCGGATGCCGGCACCATAAAGATTACGCCAGAGAAAAAAAACTAGCTGCATAACGTTGGCATTCGATTCGAACCAGCAGTCTCTGGTTTGCTGACTCATCAGCATCCGGATTCGAACCGAACACCCAGCAAACCCCAAATCAAGGGGAAAATTGAAAGAAATATCACATTACCCCGTGACACCCTCGCGTTTTTTGAAAACATCTTCTTTGGACGCGACTGTAAGAAGGTTCCTCTAAGGTTTAATCGATTTGACATATCACCGGGAGGAAAAAAAAGAGACAAAATGCCAGAAATTTCAGAAATCACACGGATTGTCCAGTAAGTTCTTCATGATGGTGTATATGCCAAGGGTTGCTCCTTGGCACTACGACTTAAATCTAGCTAACATCTGGGGTCTAAATAGCTATCTCAATAGGTATCTTGCTGGGAAAGTTATCAAAAATGTATGAAGTTTATTCACTGATACTGCTCGTGTGATAAAGGCCCGGCTAATATGTCATCTGTACATACAGGTTGTCGCCAACGAAGATACTATTGTGTTCAAAGATACTACCTCTTCCGCCTTCGCGAAAGCTATGCAGGGGAAGAGGGTGGTAGAAGCAAAGTATGTATTGCAATTTATTTTTCCTCCCTTCTATAAAAACCTTTTAAAAATCATTTCCGCTGACGGGATCATTAGGCAACAGGGCAAATACTTTTGGCGAGTACCTCCGTCTGGCGAAAGGAGAACCTATCGGATTAGATTGTGTCTAATACTGCTGGGACAACAGGATCGAAATGGATTCTCCGCCACATCCGGTAATGCAGTAAGTATCAGTATACCTTAAATACCTTCAAAATAGTTGTTAATTATTATCATGATCATTATAGTTTCGGAATGACCGGCTGGATTACTTTTAGTAAAGCCCCGGAAGCACACTACCGCGCCGACATGGCCGACGAAGATGACAATAAAGAAGAAATTGAATGGCCACCAAGGTTTATGAAGTTCGTATTTGAGATGGAGGATGAAGGGAATAATGCAGCCTTTACAGATGCAAGGAGACTAGGCAGGGTTAGACTTATCGATGCGCCAGCAAAGGATATTAGAAAAGTTAGCCCGTTGAAGGAAAATGGACCTGACCCTGTAGTGGATGGGTTGGATGAAGATTGGTTTAGAGGGGTCTTGAATAAAAGAAAGAAACCTGTCAAGGCAAGCACCGATCTATCGTCGCCAGAGGTCGAGATCGAAACTGACTCGGTTACAGGCATTGCTATTAGACCAAGCTTTCATAAGCGGGGTTGGGAACTGGGTTGGCGACGAGATTCTGTATCACGCACGCATACATCCCGAACAATACTCGAATACCTTGTCAGATGCGCAGCAGAAACAGTTATATGAGTCGACAATCTACGTTTGTAAAACAGCATGTGAGTTACTTGGTGACTCGTCGAAGTTCCCAGAGGACTGGCTGTTTAAATACAGATGGAGCAAAGGGAAGAAAAAGAATGTGCTGCCCAACGGGGAGAAAATCGATTTTGTGCAAGTGGGCGGCAGGACGAGCGCTTTTGTGAAAACGAGACAGAAGGCGACGGGTGGGACAGCAGTTAAGGAGAAAACCGGGGGTAACGATGAGGATAGCGAAGGAGAGAAGAAGAAGGGCGGGAAGAAAAGGAAGATTGTTAAGGACGAGGAGGATGAGCGGGACGGAATACCAGTTAAGAAAGGGAAGAGGGGGCCGAAGCCTAAGACTGAGGATGAAGAGGTCAAGACACCTGCGAAGAGAGGCAAGAAGAAGGCCGTCAAAGTTGAGGAATCACAAAGCGAGAACGAAGAAGAGGAGTCTGAGGTTGAAGCAAAGAGTTCGAGGAAGGGAAGGGGCAAGGTCAAGGAGGAAATTGTAGCAAATGGCGGTACACCGTCCGGGCGCCGTTCATCGCGACTGCAGAAGTAGGCCTTCCAGCCCGAGCTGTACGGTTTATAGCCAGGTAGTAAGCACAACTTAGCTACTGGCCCCATGTAATAATAACAACCACTGACTACTAGTACCAACTAATGCCACCAATACTACCAATAAATAGAGTCCGTAGTTACAAAATGATCGTATATATAACATTATGTATACCAGACCAGCATTATCGTGACTACCTCCCACGCAAGGTTGCATTTTGGGAAGTGGCGTGTTGCGGTGTTTGGTGGGGCTCCGGTGGCAGACCGACGCACAAAACAATTGGGAAATAATTCTGCAGGCCCGCCCAGTCGAAGTCCTTGCCCTGTCCCAGTCCCATTCTTGTCCTTCCCTCCACAACCTCGACCATCTCGACCTCACTTCGAGACCACCACTGCTCCACAATCCTGCAATCCCATCTGGGCTACTCCACCCTTGGCTTCGGCACACCGCAGCTGTCCCTCATCGCAGTTGTCTCAGTGCTGTTACCGCCCCTCCATCAATCCATATCAATATCGCTCGTTCGTTCAGGCGACACTCTTCGAGCTACCGCCTCTTCTACCTGTCTCGTCTTGCACTAGTGTCAGTAACCTGCTGCTGCTCGTCCACATCCACACGGAAACCCCATACCCTTGACACAGCAGTTTAATTTTTGCTACCTAAAATAAGACAAACTGACCGGCTAATGCACGCTGGCCTTCTTTTGAGTAGTAGCTTAAAGCCAACCGCTTATATGTGCACGATATAATCCTTTCACTCCCCACCAAACCGTCGTTTCTAACTCCACCATTCCATCCTCGATTCGCACCCTCTTCGTGTCGTCGTCGACTTTTCTCCAACCATGCCCAGCCAACAACCACTCGCCTCGAAAGAGGCTTCCCTTTTTCGAAATGTCCTGAAATTTTACGAGACAAAGCAGTACAAAAAGGGTCTCAAAGCTGCAGAGCAGGCAAGATCCCCCATACCCACACGCCTTCCAACCGAAAAATTTCCAATTAACCATTTTTGATAAAAGTATAGATCCTTAAGAAGAACCCAAAGCATGGCGAAACCCTCGCCATGAAGGGTCTCCTCATAAACTGCCAAGGCAAGACCGAAGAAGCCTTCCAGATCGCCAAAGAGGCATTAAAGCAAGACATGAAATCCCATGTCTGCTGGCATGTCTACGGCCTCCTCTACCGCAGCCAGAAGAACTTTGACGAGGCCATCAAGGCCTACAAGATGGCCCTTCGATTTGAACCGGACTCCCAACAAATCTTACGCGACCTTGCGCTCCTACAGATCCAGATGAGGGATTACAACGGCTACATCGAAAGCAGGCGATTAATGGTGATGAGCAAGCCACAGATACGACAGAATTGGACTGGTCTAGCGATCGCATACCATCTTGCCGGAAACCTGTCGGAAGCCGAGAACGTGCTTACCAAGTACGAAGAAACACTGAAACAACCGCCACCACGAACCGACCTGGAAAATTCGGAAGCGATACTGTACAAGAACTATATCGTTGCGGAAACTGGCGATTACCAAAAGGCATTGGATCACTTGGAGTCTATTTCGAGGACCGCCGTCGACAAGGTCGCGATTTTGGAAGCAAGGGCAGAGTACAATTTGAAGTTAGGGAACAACGAGGCAGCAGAGAAAGCGTATAGAGTTTTATTGGAGAGGAATCCCGAAAAAAGACTGTACTACACAGGACTAGAAAAGAGTTTGGGAGTTGAAGGAGAAGAGAGGCTGAAGATCTATGAGGAGCTAGCAGAGCAATATCCTAGAGCGGATGCGCCGAAGCGGATACCGTTGGATTTCCAAGAAGGTGCGGAATGTTGGAAGGGGTTGGGTGGCGCGGAAGGTGTGCTAACTGTTTTATCGCAGGTGATGCCTTCAAGTCTGTGGCACAGAAGTATTTGGATTGGAGACTGAAGAGAGCTGCCCCTTCGACATTCACCAGCTTGAAGGCCTTATATGGCGATGTTACAAAGCGAGAATGCTTGGAATCGCTCGTCGAAGAGTTTCTAGCGAAGACACGAGAGGAGAAGCCTGTTGAGAATGGGGAGAAGCTTACAAATGGCAGCTCGACCCCGAATAACAACGTTTTGATCTACACCTTATACTACCTCTCCCAACATCACGATCACTGGCGGATACGAAATACTGAAAAGGCACTTTCCTACATCAACGAAGCGTTGGAATTGGCACCAGACAATGCCGACCAAGGCGAGTTAAAACTAGGCTTGGCACGTATCCTCAAGCATGCCGGTGATGTCCGAAAGGCAATGGAGGAGATGGATAATGCACGACAGAAGGATAAGAGCGATAGGTACTACAACACCAAGTGCTCGAAATACATGCTCAGGAATGATTGTAACGAAGAGGCTATCAAGACTATGGGGCTGTTCACAAGGGTAGGTGTTGATTTACGGGTTGTTATAAAATGGCCAAAAATGCTAACTTGGGTTAGAACGACGTCAACGGGCCACTTGGTGATCTTTTGGAAATGCAATGCGTCTGGTACATAACAGAGGATGGAGAGTCTTATGTTCGCCAGGGCAAGCTAGGGCTTGCATTAAAACGATTTCACGCGGTGTATAAAATATTCGAAGATTGGACCGACGACCAATTCGACTTCCACTCGTTCTCGCTTAGGAAGGGCATGATCAGAGCTTATATTGAGATGGTTAGATGGGAGGACAGCTTATGGTCACATCCGTTCTTCAGAAGGGCTGCAGTAAATGCCATCAAGCTCTACTTGCTTCTCAACGACAAACCGCATTTGGCTCATGGTTCCCTAGCAAATGGCACCGGTGACGGTGCCGTGGATTTTGAGAGCTTGAGTACTACTGAGAGGAAGAAGGCGATGAAGAAGGCGAAGAGGGAGGCACAGAAACAGGAGAAAGCGGCTGCAGAAGCGGCTGCGAAAGCTAAGGATGAGAGGAAAGGTGGAGAAGAGAAGAAGCAAGACGACGACCCACTAGGTGCCAAGCTGGCGCAGACAACAGAACCATTGGAGAAGGCGCTGGTGTGGCTGAAGCCATTGTTGGAATTCTCGCCGACATTTTTGGAGGGCCAAACGGCCGGATTTGATGTCTATATGAAGAGGAGTGAGTATAATTCTCTCGATTCAGGCAGGGGTGCCGGTGGCTAACAGTCCGCTATAGGAAAATATTTGCTTGCATTGAAGTGCTTGCTTGCAGCTCATAGCATTGCTCCAGAAGATCCCGTTGTTCACGAGCAGATTGTTAGATTCCAGAATTTCTGTAAGTCTGAACCCCAAGGATTCCACTTGTGCTGGACTAATATGTGGGCTATGCAGTGAACACAAAACCAGAACTCTCCCCCACAGTTCAATCAATAATAGATGAAACTTTCACATTGGCCCCTAAGGAGGGCACACTAGCAGAATTCAACGAAGCCTACTTGTCATCGCACGCCGATAGTGCGAGAGCCTCATTCTCTGTCGTAAAGGTTCGACAGGTTTTGGGGGCTTCCGAAGGGTCGGAATCCGAGGCTTTAATATTTGATGCCTTGAAGAAGGAGGGTGCGACGCTGAAGGATGCAGTTGACGGGCTAGCCTTGGTCAAGGAGCTGAAGGGTGATGTTGGGCGATACACTGAAGAGGCAAGGCAGAGGTGGCTGATGGCGAATGTGTTCGAGGTGAAGGCTTGAATGGGTAGTTGAAGATATCGGTAGCAGGATTGGACATTTTATTCATTACGGTCCACGTACGGTTGGGTTTTGTCAATTTTTCTAAGTATATACTTCGATTTAGTTTTTCTCTCTCCCTCCTTTCCCTTTTGACCATAATTCCGACGATATCTGGCAGTTACAGGTGGTCATTGACTTGTGGACTTGCATTTACTTGTTTCTTGGACATGATTTTTACCTCCTACTACTACAGATTTTCTTTTCCTTTCTTTCTTTAGTTCCCTCATCAAAAGTAACTGAACATGGGCGAAAAACAAAGAATGCATCGCTACAATTGGTTCTCTCTACACACACGCGATTTCTAGAGCACTCAGAATAGAGGTTAAAATGGTAATAATTGTTCCATTGATCAATTCCATAATCAGCCGTCCCCGTTCAGGGTCACAGCAATGAGCGGATGCCTTTGATAATTACAGACGAAAGAATTGGACGGAAGGTAAACGACCGTTCGGGGTCAATAACAAAGTGACCAATATATAACCAGGTACAGCAGTGGTGATGTCCATTCTGTGCGCGAAAGAAAAGCAAAAAAACTTCAAAAGAAAAGAAAAGAAACCAACCCACCGAATCCGCTTTACGCTATGCCTACGAGATGATTTACGATGCTATGACGAAGAAAAAAAAGGCTTCACGTTGTAATCACACCACTTCTTTTCAAAAGTGGTATAAATACCGCAATCACCCCCCAAAACTGAAGCCTTCATTTGTTTTTCTTTTCTTAAAAAGCACCTACATTATTAGCAGTCGGCATAACCCACGGATTCACGAATCCTCCGCTCTCGATCATGTAGTCCTCTTTAATAAAGAGCCCATCATCACTACTCGCCCCTCCCGGGTCTATTTCGTCATAAAATTCTTCCCCGTCATCTTCCCAGTGAGGGCCGTGGTTGCCCTGCTGGTCGGAAAGCGACATGGCGTCATAGATCGGATTATTGATCTCATGCGATGGGATGGCACTATACCGTTCCCAATCGGTTTCATCCTCGTCGTCCGATGACGAGAGCATTTCACGCCAGTTCACGGAGTCTACGTGATGATCCGTAGGGATCAAACGGTCATATGCGAAGCGTTCGTCTTCGTGGATTATCCCCGTTTCAACGCCAACTTCATCGCATAGAGCGGTTACTAACTGCGCATCGCAGCCTCTGAAGTGGACTCTCAGCGTGGCCGGTGGGACCAAAGTAACGGGGAGTTCACCGAGGGCGGAGAGTTTCTTAAGGTCGCGGTAGACCCTTGAGATATCGCTGATGGCGTTGTTGAATTCCACGTCGAGTTCGTCCATGAAGCCTCCGCGGGAGTTGTCGAGACAGGTGTACCCGACGGGATCGGATTCCGACATGCAGGTGAACTTTGGAGTCATGCGGAAATCGATGTAGGCTCCTGGGGCGAGACGGTCGGTGTTCATAGCCGCTAGGTGCATTTTGATCTGGCCGCGGGCGTAGGTGGAGGTGTTGTTCCGACGCTTGGAGGAGTTGTAGGAGACGTCGCTGCCGGAGAGGATGAAGGCTCGCATGGCGGCGGAGACCTGCTGGACTACCTGGGCTGGAGCGGTGGAATGGGAGAAGTACCTAGCATTACCACCAAGGGAGTAGCCGTTCATAGAGCGGGGCAGAGCACCACATAGCTTTGGACGGAGGGTGGAAGCGAAGGGGGTGGACTTGTTGATTTTGGAGACGGCAGTACGGACTGGAGTCTTCTGAGCGGGTCCACCGGCCGGGTATTGGCGGTAGGTGGTGAAGTTTCTGGAGAATGTTTGGAAGGCGTTCGAGGAACGGGATTGTTGTTGCTGCTGGCGAATGCGGGCGGCGGGCTGCTGGAGGCGTTGGGTGTTCCGGGCGAGAGCGGGTTCGATGGAAGCTAAATCGTGCCCGGCCTGCGGGAGCCTGTCTCGAACGACGGCGATGCCCTTCTTCACCACGGCTCGCAGCGCCCTGATGGCCGTCGGGATGACCAAGTTGGCTGCCATGCCGGAGTGGTGATGGTGTGGAGAATGTCTCCAGACAGATTGGGGGAAACCTGTCGAGGAGTTAGATCGAGGTTTTTATATCGACATGTGTAGATAGAAGAAAGAAGGAAAAGAAGAAGAGAAAAGAAAAGAGAAGAGAAGGAAGGGGAGTATTAAAGAAGGGGGGGTCGGAACTTACAGGGTATCTAGATAAGTTTTAAGACATCAGGAATGAGGCATTAGAAGCAGCCAACCAGAAGCGGCGGAGAGAACGAGCGACGGCGAAGTGATGACGAGGCTTTCCAGTGCCAAAACCGCATCTGAGGCTGAGCACAACACACAACACACAGCAGAACACACGGTCAACAACGCATTGACGTTTGAAACTTCCTGATTGGGTATGTTTGGCTGATATACCCGATCAGGAAGTGTTTGTTCCGTCGCGGTCTTTTTTTTTTTTTTTTTTTGGATCTTGCACACTATAAATTTTCTGTAACTCGACTTTTTTTTCTTCCCTTCTCTCTCATGCAATGTCCTGTCCCACTCCCATCGCACACGCCCTCTCGCCATGTCACAATAAGGTATGTTCTATGGCTCCCACCAACCGTCCGAATTGATTCAATTGCTGTTTGTTACTCTGTCTACTATGATGATAAATCTTTTCAATTGAACAATCCAACTCCTATTCTCCTTTGAGGACTTGAAAAGAAATGCTCTAGAATTACCCTGACTACTACTATACTATTCAATACAATATATACACTGCTCGTTCTAATTGGTTTCAAGACGTGATTGATACCGGATCATAGGCTGACATTGTATTAAAGATCTAGATTATACTCTTTCTATCTTTTTTTTTTTCTTTCTCTTTCTCTTTTTCTTTTTTTTTTCGTCCTGATGTCATCTACATCTATGTAGACTCTTTACAAGGCAAGTCGCGCTAGAATCCCTTCCTCTTCCCCACGCCAATTGGCATCTCCTCATCCCACCGAAATCAAATGATGACAAAGGACACGACAATGTACTTGTACATTTTAAATCCTTTCGGAACACTCATGTCGATTCCATGTTTATACTCAAGTTTCAGCCTTGTCTGATATCATACATATACATGTCTTCCTACCGTTCACCGTTCGGGGTTTATAACATAAGTTTCCTTTTTGACTAACTGTGAACGGTGCAGGTAAATACATATCACACACACTCTCTCTCTATTTTGTATAGAATATACTTCGGTCACATGAGGAAAATTTGAACGAACGGGCGGACAGTATGCCACCACCCCCTCTTTAATTAGAGGAGTCGCCCGTCCACCCTAGTACAAATCGGATGGGCTGGGTTGGGAGGCAGTTGGTGAGATCTCGTCAGCTGATCGGATACCGAATTACTGCTCCTTGAAGATCTAAAAGCATCGGTTGTGAAACATGGGTGCTGACGGATGGGATAGTTCGTAGGCTGTAATTTTGACAGATGGTTCTATTGGATTATATCTTGATATTTTTTTGGTATGTATACTTTTCCCCGTTTCAAGTTTCTTTCTGCTTTTATGTTTCGCACATGGACACATACACATGTTAGAAGCCTCGGGCTTCATGTTGAAATGATGATATTTTTGCTATTCACACTGTTTGATGGCCTCCACGGGTCGATGAAACGGTAAACAAAAATCTGATTTAATGAGGTAAGCTATTCCATCCCTACAAGTGCAATCATTCGAACTCTTTGCTAACATACCTTTATAGCCTGATCAACATACACTCTATTATAAATCTTCACACACAAAATTCTCAGTTAATCCGCAAAGGAAGACTGCTAACCGTTGTGGGGTTCAAAGATTGTAGTGAAATTTCGATATCAACTATACATTCTAGACAATTACAAGGTATGCTGATACACTCCTCTACTTTATCGCCCAATGCCTTTTTTTCTTTGGAATACTATGATGAGTTTGTACTGCGTTCTTACTGCAAAGGGTTAACACCCATTGAAGAGAACCGATTCACTTTAATTCACCTTGGAGAACTGAGATATATATTCCTATTCCTTTTGTTACCCTCCCCGGTTTCACTGCCTATAATGTTGCATTACCGCAATCATTTTAACTGCTTTTGAGGAACCCGACTAACTTGGAGGTCCAGATACAGATATAGCCTTTCACGCCGGTTATACGAGCAAGGGTTTTGGCTGTCGGGAGGCGTGTTCTTTATGGACAGCCTTTAATAGAGAAAATTTAAGAGAAGAAAAAAATGAATATAATTTGCCAAAGCAAAAGCTCCCTTTTCAAACGCCTGTGTTCCAATCAAATAAAGAGGACTATGTGACCCCAAAAAAGTAACCCGGCCCTGTTCTTCCAAAGCTCTTCGAATTCGCCCACGGTCTTCGTAATAAAAGCGACCAAAGGTTTATCAATATTTCAAGCTCATGTCCTTATCGTTGAAGATCGAGGCATACATATCTACCAGCCCAATCCCAATTAGTATCAATTAGTAAAGAGAAGAAGATGTATAAAAAGGGTATGGAATGAAAACATACGAGTGCTGAACCCCCTATCCAACAGCCTCTCGTCGACATTATGAACCTCCTCAGTACCCCTCTTGGTCAACCACATGGGCACACCAGCCTCAGTAGACTGCATGATACTGACACCGTTCCCACCGTGTAAGCCCGACAAAGCCATCTGACTCTGTCTCCGTCTACCCGCAGTATTCGCAACACTACCCCCACCAACGCTACTACCACCGCCAAGAGTATTCCCACCCGAAGCCGTAGAATCAGCACCACCAACGCGAGAACTTCCCATGTTATCGGTGCTGTTGTTATTATTCTGACTATCGATGTCGTGGAATGTAGCTGATGCCGTCGATGTGGATGTCTGTAGAGTGGCGGTTGAGGCAGATGTGGGTGCTGGGAAGGTGGAGGTGCCGATGCGAGACGCGTAGGGGGTGTTATCCTGCGACTGGGGAGGGGTTTTGAGGTCCAGGTGGGCTGGAAGATGAGGGTTTGGGGTGGCGTTGACGGGGGTGGCCGGGGAGGAGGGGGAGGAGATCATGTCCTCGTCGTCTGCGGCGTTGTCAGTTGCATTCTTTTTTTTATTTTTTAATGGAGGGGATGGCTACTGACCTGAGAGGTTTTGGGACATTGTGGATGATGGTAACGATGGTGGTTTGAAGCTGAAGTTTGAAGTTTGAAGTTCGAAAGGATTGTTTACTGTTCGGTGGGAGAAGAAGTTAACGAAGAGTCAGTGGAGCTTGCTGGGAAGAAGAGCTCGAAATGCAGCTTGCTCTTTTGGCTTATGCCGTTTACGTACTTCCACCACTCTCAACCCCTCCACCAAACACCAAACATTAAACATCACCACCACCGATACAATATTTGATATAAGTCCGACATGGCGACTTCACCGCCATACCAGAATATAGGCACCCCGCCGGTGCCTCCATACTACGATCCATCGCCATCGGGCATCCCACCCCCACCGCCTCCGAAACCGAACTCGAATAATGCTTCCCGTTCGGGGACTCCCTACAACCCTTCGCAGTTCGCCCCGCCGATATCACCGCAGCAGCAGTTACAGCAGCAGCAGATGGGACAGGTGGGGGTAGGGTTACCTCCAGGTCCTGGTGGTAATGGGGAGTTATTCATTCCTGCTGTTTTGCAAGATAAATCGTATGTTTTCTCCTTCTTCTTCCTTCTTTGTCATATTCATTGCTGTATACGGTTTAACTAACATTGTCCCTACGAATCACCAGCCGCGACGACCTCCTCCACATCCTACGCTCCCAACACCTCCTCGACGCTTTATACCTCGCCCACCACCCATCCTCCCCCCAAAACCTAACCTCCCTAACAACCTCCCTCTCCACAAACGCCACATACGCAAAACGTCTCCAATCCCTAAACGCCGCCGTAGACCACCAACGAGCCACCACATCCTCCTCACTACTGAAAACAAGACAACTGGAACGCACATGGAGGGAAAAAGAAAACGAAATGGACGTGGCGTTGAATAGATTCTCGGCTAGAGCTTTACATGCTAGGCTTGGTCAGGCGGTTGGCGAGGCTGATGCGGTTAGTAGAGCCCTTGAGGAGAGTTTTTTGGAGGATGATGGGTTGGGGGATGCGGATGGGGATTATAATGGTGCGAGTGGGGGTGGGGCGGGGGTTAAGGCTAGTAAGGATGTGGATAACTTTGTGAAGAGTTATAGAGGGGTTAGGGCGTTATATCATTTGAGGAAGGAGAGGAAGGAGAGGTGGGATGAGAATAGGGTTGGTGGGTGGAGGTGATTTATATATCGTATGTTCATTCGGTGGTTTTTGTATTCATGGTTGTTTGGGGAGTTATTCTAAGGTGCTAGGTTTTTTTATTTATTGTTGATATCGGGCTTGAGCTGGTTCTTTTAACTGATTGCCATATAATTGTAGATACTTGGATAACAGCGATGCTTCTTGGATAGCGGATTTATTAATGTACTAGAAGATAATCTACATTGGATCGCTAACTATAAGATTTGTAATCCTTAGCAAGTTTCACGCCAAACTACGAAATATGTATAGTTGCTAGATAATACCTATCGACTCCTTGATCCCGGATGGTTAAAAAAAAAAAAGTGGACAAAATTCCACAAGTTTCAGCCGATATTTATTTTTTGTAGCGTCACTTCATCTCGTAAACCAGAGACGAGTATCACCGATGTTTAGGTACATGCGCTATACAGCCTGCCCGATAGCTTATGCATACTTATAGTTATGCATGCGCCCAGCGAATCTAAAATAATAATAAGAAAAAAAAAACCGAACGCTAAACGCTAGTTAGGTCAAAGTAAGTCTTTCTTTCCTCTTTTTTCATACCAGAAAGACCGAAATATATAATACTGCCCTCCCATATACTTCCCATATAGAATCCATACTTTCCATCATCAGTCCTCTCCCGTATCAAGCTGTGCAGCGTTCTTCGCAAGTCTATCAGCGACCTTATTATGCTCTCGCGGGACCCACCAGAAACAGATTCGAATATTCCAGCCTCTATCTTCGACCCTGCAAATCTCACGCTCCAGGGCCAAGAACAAATCCAGGTTAGCTGGCGTATTGCCTTTCGAAGTCTTCCACCCGTGCTTCCTCCACATTGGAAACCATGCTGTCATTCCCTTGACTACATATTCCGAATCCATAGCAATAATGCAGAGAGTAGCCTTATTCTTCCCATCCTCGTCCTTATCCTCATCCTCATCCTTCTCATACTCAGCCTCATCATCCTCCTCAACAGGCACATACAACTTTCGACGCTTACTCCGATGTGACGACTGTGATTTGGTCTTGCCGTCTCCCTTGTTCGCCTTACAAAGGCCCTCGATGAAAGCGACGGCCTCGATAGCTGCTCTCAATTCCGCAATTTGGTTCGTTCTCTTCGAACCATTCCCATCACCTACCAAATCCGAGAACGGCGTCGAAACCTGAAAATGTTTATTTTCCCCTCCGGCTACCCCAACACCCGCACGAGCTCCCTCCTTTCCGTTGTTCAGACAGGCTCCGTCTGCGAAGAAGACTCTGTGGTGATGACAGGCTTTTCCATAGTGCAGGCAGCACATCGCGGTGAATTGGTTGCAGCAGTCGCAGACCGGGATTTGGTCGCCGTAGTCTAGTGCGGTAACGGAGGGGCAGTTGACAAAACGTCGGTTTTCGGTAGTTGGTCCAATCATTTTTGTTGATTGGTGGTGGTCGGTTAAGTAGGTACTACGAGTCCATGGCAGGTGGATAGTATCTAGCAGTGAGTATGCATACATATATATGTATGTTGATACTTAATAGGGAACATACCGATGGATATGATATAGAAAGCTAGTAAGTCTTAAGGTTTACCAACAACAAACCGGGGTAACTTTCAGGAACCGTTCCTGGTTCTATTTTCGGAAACTTGACGGAAGGACGATTGTGGAGACGATGCGATGATTCTCCTCGATAGTTATTATTATGATATTCCGCCAATGATTCGAGGGGAAAGAATCGGAGGTCTAGATGTACACCCTGAAGATGTTTCACGAAGGCATAGCCCTCGCGCGTGTCATTGAAAATGAATTTTGCAAAGGTGGTAAACGATGAGTTGAGGGCGGGAAAGTGGCTGCGATTTGTCTAACTTGTTCCTTTCTCTTTACGAATTTAAGGTTTCATTCTAGCAGGCGGGTTGGAGCGTCAGAAGGCCGTGTTGTAGTACACCAAAGCTTCATATATTACGACAGTAGCTTACTCAGACATCGAGGTATCAAGGTACCTGGTAGTCCATATTAATATTGAAGAGCTACGCTACTCAAAAACTTCGAAGGAACTCGGAGTAAGGCGGTATCCCTTGCATGAGATAACCATAAACATTACCTCACAGTAGCTACTAATATATTACAAACTTACATACATTCGAGGCGGTCCACAAGAATGCCTGCAATTACCTAGGTATGTGTCCAATCAGTCTTGGGACCCGGGTATACGTACCCTATGTTCGACGAGACTAAACGGATATTGTATTAAGCTCTATCTATCTTTAGTACTCAAGCAAGTACTTGATTGCATGTTGTACATGCTAAGTACGTAGATGTATTGATGAAATACATTGCCTTTCGCTCTGTAGATTTTCTTCTGTGTCCTTAGCTTTCTGTAAATACACTTGACAAAGTTGTCATTAACCATAATAATGCCCAATGCCTCTCACTAAATAATTCTTTTGTATGATATGCCTCGTTTTTAATTAAACTGATTGATTTCTTTCGCTTCAAAATGTCTCCTTGAACGCCAAACCATTCCATATCTTACCATTTCTCTTTTAACTTCATTAATATTTGATCTTTCTCTAAACAACCTGTCCACCCAAAACCTTCCCAAAGATAAAAGGGTTAGATGCCGGACTAGTATCCCTATCAAAGCACGCAAATGCGATCTCCTTCCACCAACCGCCCTGAAACTCGGGTTCCTGAAGAACCGACAAAAACATATCCGCCACCCTTTGCTTCGGGTTCCCAAAAGCTCCGCACCCGAGAGCACCAAGGACCAACCTGCGGTGTCCGTTCAAAGCAGCAATTCTCAGAAGTTGGCGGATCTTCAGGTACATCAAATCCCTGACATAAGGACGAGCATAATCAGGGTTTCCGTCCGCGCCGGTCGTGAGTTTGGGACCCGAGATCGCGGCTATGCTGATGACTGCGAGTTCTGGGAGTGGAGGCCCCGGCAGGGGTATGGTGTTTGCACGTTTGGGGGTTGGGGTTGTGTTCAAAATTGCGTCGGCTCTCTCTAGTGGTGTATATGAACCTCCATCCGATGGTTTGGATGGGTCACCTGGGTTGTATTTCTTGTAGACTGTGACGAATGGGGAGTATACCCCCTCCGTGTTTGTCCAAGGGTAGAATCCTGGGTCAAGAGTAGCCCAGAGGGTTGATCTATAAAATAATCGCGTTAGCCAAGGCTGAACTCAGAAAACCAACTTAGCTCTACTCTTACCGGTGCATAAGAGCTTCCTCTTGTGCGACAGATCCGTGAGTAAATCCGCCACCCTTGTGAAATGCATTGGCCATATTCAAACACACAACCCCATTATCGACAGGGTGCAGGTCCGGTTCCTTATTCCCTTCGCCTCTGGCTATCTCCATTTGACTCTGTTCGTAGTTGTGACGTTTGATCATTTCCTCCGCGCAAGCGAACGTGTCTTGGTTTACTACTTTGATCCTACATCCGATCTGCCCGGCTTGTGGGTCCTCTGGGGGGAGTCTGTAGCCCGGACAGTAGCTCCTACCGAGAGGTTTTATGTCAAGGGCGTTGTATAGATATCCTACGGCCTTGTCACCGAAGACTGCTTTTGAGATTATGGGGCATTCTCTGGGGATTATTGCTGCGTGGGCTTTATTCAGTGCACTAAGAGCGCTACCTACTGGGCGTTAGTCTTGGGGGTTCTTTCTTTGATCGTACGAAAAAATATGTGGTTTTTAGCATACCGGACGCTCCTGCAGCACGTAACATGGTTGAAGTGCCTTGAAGCATAGGAAGGTCATCTCCCATTTCTATGTCCATTGCTTCGGCTGTTTCTTCACTCTCTCCTTCCTCTTCCTCTTCATTTCCGTCCAAACGATGTCCTCTGCCACGATTATCCCTTTCTCGATCCCTTTCTCGATATCTGTTGCCTCCTCTTGGTCTATAACCACCACCGCCACCTCTGCCCCTTGATCCTCCTCCTCCTCCATGTCTAGATCCGGACCCAGGACTGCTTGAATGACGCGAGGATGAACTGTCTCTATTTCGAATAACCCCTCGGCCTCGACCTCGAGACCCTGATTCCTGCGATCTTCCATTGTCACTACCACCCCTGCCCCTATTTCCCGAGCTGCCGCTACTACTATTACTACGGCTACCACCATCATTTGCTCGTCGGAACATATCGATCAGGTTGAGTTGGGTATACCCAGTCTGTTGGGATCTCCCGTCCGCCATGGTTTCTTCTGTCTCCTACTCGAGGGCCTTTATTCGGTATTATTCGCGTTCGAATTGATATTCTGTATTTTCTTCGGGGTGATGGTGGTAGAAATGAAATGAAACGAAATGAAATGGTTCCGGAGCTAGGTTGTGGGATTAGCTGAATAGAAGGAGGTAGAAGCGCAAGTGCATGTCAGACTCATGGCTGCGTTTCACACACAAAGGAATATGCGCTACCGACTATGCAACTGAATGGTGACGATAAGGGAGGGACAGGCGACACGGATATGTTGAAAGGGAGAAAGGTTGAAGGATTCCCCCTCGCTTTGTTCCGCGAACACTCGACTCTGCTTCGGGCGCACGCGAAGGTCGGTTGATTTTGTGGTCAAAGAGAGTGCTGGGATCGAAGCTTGGGCTCCCTGCCGATAGTTTGCGGCACGAGGGCAGATACGCTAGTCTGGATCGGGAACAAGGAATCCTGGAACTTGATATTGCCTAATTTGTAAATACCACGTTCTGCAACACCGAACACAGTGGAATTTGGGGCTGAGTTTTTGACGGTAGGTTAAAATAAAGATTGAAATTTAATTAAGGTACAATATGAGCTCGGGTGCGGCTGGTGCCAACGAGACTAGTGCGGGTCTTGCGGCGCCTATAGTAGGCACCCTCTTGGATTTCATACTCGACGTCATCGCCTGAGTCATGCCGTGAAATCCGGAATGAACCGTGGTTGATATCCTCATAATCCTCCCAGATACCCCCTTCCCTCCAGACAGCTGCTCCCCCGAGCTCCCATTTTGCATCTCCCCTCTCCTTCTCCGGGTTTTCTTTTTTCCAGGTGGCCAACATGTACCTCATAATTGTTTTAAACCTCTCGATATTCTCATCCATGATCAGAATTTCTTTCAGCTCGCGACCGGGCCCGGGGGTGTTTGCATGATCAATATCCTTGGCCATATGCACAGATTTTATCATATTATCGACAAGATCTCCTAGTGGACGGTTGTCCCTAGTCTCGAGTCCAGACGCTAGAGGCAAGGCTAGGTTGTCCCGCTTTCCGGAAGTAAAAAGGTGATAGCCAATCCCCGTTACCCCTGCCCTCTTATCTATAAGGTGATAGTCAATCCCCGTTACCCGTGCCCCCTTATCTAGAAGACATATGACCGGACTTCCACGGCGTATGATAGTGAATACACTCCGAGTCACCTGGCACAACGAGGAAATTGCCAAGGTCAAGGGGGTCACATGATCTTCCACAAAAATGTTGATACTGGCTTGGGCTCCATGCTTGAGCAAAAGCTCCATCATCAGGACATCAGGAAACGTTTGGTCTACAACCCAGTGAAGTAGCGTCGAGTGCTTTTCGACATGATGTAAGCTGTCGGTTGGATATCTTTCAAGCAATAATTGAGATATTTCAAAATCGCCTTTTTTAACTGCAGCTTCAAGAGGGCATGGTGCATCCTCGCGGCAGTTGGGAGTGGCCCCCATTTCCAGTAATTTCTCAACCAACTCAGAAAGCCGTAGCCGCACGGCACAATGCAAAGCCGTGCTGCCGTGGTTATCGTGTGTGTTGTAATATACGACGTAGCCGTGTCGGTTTACTGACAGCATCGTGGTAGAGCCTTCATCCGCAGCCTCCAAGGCTACCGGGAGACCCTTCTCCGGATCCTGGTAATGGGCGATGTCCTCCCAAGTCACACGGTTGGCAAGCCGCTCCAATACCGCAGGGTAGTCGAGTCTTTCAAGAATTGCTCTTAGGTATTTCCATAAGGAGCCAGGACCTTCGCGATCCAATGATACCGCCAGCAGGGAATCAAATACTTCCAACGATCGCCCAAAGCTAGGTTTCCCGTGCGTGTGGATCAACATCCATACCGATTCCACTAAAGCTCGTGTGATATTCTCACTGTCTAGCCTGGTGTTTCGGAATACTGCCAGATTCCTGCCAGAATCCGCAGTTGTGTGTTCGTCTTCCTGCCACGGGTACTCGTTTTTAACAGTGATGGTTAAGGCGGTGTTTTCATCCTTGTTTGTTATGTTGGGGTCTGCCTTTTCTTCAATCAGAGTTTTCATGATTTCGTAGTGACAGTTCTTCGCGGCAAGATGAAGGGCAGTGTTTCCTTCCCCGTCCGGGGCATCGATCTTGATGGCTATGCCAGCGTGTAGGATGCAGATGGCTGCCGACAAGAGGCCTCGACTTGCCGCAATATGCAAAGCATTTTGGCCTTTTTCGTTTTCGCTCCGCACATCGGCTCCATAATCTAATAAAATCCCCACTATATCATCCAGAGCGGCTGACCTTCTTTTCTTCTCAGAGTAGGTCTGACAGGCAACACACAAGGCATTGTCGCCACTCAGGGAACGATGGTTGATAGATAACGGCAGGATTTCCAGAACCCCCCGGACGCACGCGACACTGCGACCTTGTACTGCAGCCATCAAAAGGCTGTGTTCATCACGGCCATCAATACTAGTAGCCCGAACAGCATTCGGGTCATGCTGAATAAGCATGTCTAAGATCCTGCTGTCACCGCGCCTCGCCGCGATAAGGGACGGTGACCCCCCGCTCTTATTCCGGATACCTATTCTCGCCCCCGCTTGGAGGAGGACGTGGGCTACCTCAATATGCCCTCGGCTCACTGCCTCAAATATTGCCGTGTTACCGTTGAACCGATCCGGATCATTCAACATGGTGGCTACAAGGTTCCCCCTATGCTCCAAAAGATACCGAAAAACCCCTACGTCGCCCTGCATAGCCCAAACCCCCAGCCTCTCCGAGGTTGGGTTCTCGAAACTATAATGTTTCTCAACAAAACTCTCCAGACCCGTGCAAGCATCTTCCAGATGTCTTCGGAATCCCATTGATTCGAGGTCGCCGCGATCCTCGTAAACCTGAAGCCCGATCTCACCGTATTGCCGACTGAACTTCTTATCAACATCACTCCGAAGCATTCGACCGATGCCTTCAAACCCTAGGCGGACGATATCTTTATCTGTTCCCCGAATAGCCGCATGACAGA
This sequence comes from Orbilia javanica, assembly GCA_036872735.1. Lineage (NCBI taxonomy): Eukaryota > Fungi > Ascomycota > Orbiliomycetes > Orbiliales > Orbiliaceae > Orbilia > Orbilia javanica. The sequence goes on along the minus strand of JAVHNR010000001.1, from coordinate 2,847,123 downwards.
GCTCCCCGAGAGAAATCTCCGCGCACGGTCCCTTTCCTAACTGTGCAATAGCGGTTTCGTAAGGTACGGGTTTCCCACGGTCATAACACAACCACTCCAGTATCTCAAAAGCCTTTGACCACTTGCCCTGTTTCCGGTACGCTTCGGCGCTATCAATGGCCGTAGATAAGATGCCATCAGACGATGGCATTTTGCCTGCCCTGTATAAAGCCGGGAAAATGCACATATACGCATCTTCTTTCGTTCCGAGGCCACTCGACTGGAATAGGTCCGCCATTGCTTCCACGGCGGTGTTCTGGAGCAAGACTGTATCTTCTTGGCTGACGATTGGACGGACTTGCGTTGTTCCGCCAATGTCGATATTGTCAATGGTTTGAACCAGCGCCTCCAGCAGGAAGCAAAATATATCTTGCGCACACAACTGTACTAACGACCCGCCGAACATGTCATTATTTCCTATCTTGACAACTAAACAAGGTTCTGGGGACCATAGATCGGCCCTTTCTTCGTCGCTGGGAACGAGACCACTTGGGGAATTGCTTTGTTTTCCAGGGTACCCGAATATGTGTGTACCATCCATGTTGTTCCCATAGTGCCACTTTGGCCGGCACAGGTTCGCGTCCGGCAAGCTCTTAAACCTTTGCGTTATCTTAGACCTCCTAGTGACCCATATACTGCACCATCTCTCAGCGGATGAAGAGTCGATACCATCATTGCCGACTTCGAGGGTACGTAGAAACCGGACAGTTTCTTTGTGGAACCCTGACAGCCCGGTCGATGATTCTTGGAGCTCATGGTGGTTACCTCGGTGTACTGAGAGTGTCCATAATCCCACAAGCGCTTCCAATTCTTCTTTCTCCACCTGCCACGAGCCCCCTTCCGTGGTGGTAAGCCTAATTTTTACATTACTCGTCTTCTGTTCCCTGGAGCTTCCAAAGGTAATGTACCGGGAAGACAGAGGCAGAAAATAATGTGATTTGCCTGCAAGGTTTTTAATTAACGGCGCCATAAGCTCCAAACTACCATCTAGAACAGATTTTAGAGAAGATGCAAACTTCCTAGATTCAAAATCCGGCCACTTGGCCAAATGCGCAAGCCGACGTCTTACATCTAACAATGCATCGTCCAGAGATTCCTCCAGAGATGTATCGTTCAGAGATTCATCTATAGATGCATCCTCTAGAGGTTCTTTCGGGGGCATTTCCCCAGACTTCAACGAGTCGGGTTTGGTTTGCTCCACCCCCAGCTTTGATTCTGGTTTTGAGTCTGGCTCCAAGCGTTCTCTTTGTGGCGTCTGGGGACGAGACCAAGGATAGCTCCATTCTAAGCCCGATTCTGATTCTGATTCTGATTCTGATTCTGGTTTTGGTTCTGATTCTGGTTCTGGTCCTAAGGTTTTGTGGAAATAAAATTAATTTTCTACAACTGCAAACCGTTCGTGGAATCCGGGGGCTCAATCCGCACCAAATATTACTTTTCCTCCATTAGCAGCACCCAAAAAAATCATATCGACTTTGCAAATCTTCATAGCTAGTAAATCTAATTCATGGCCATGGAGCGTTTCAGGCCTTTTCTTCCATGGTTCTATCATGTCAGGCTCAATAGTCCCAGTCTCGGTAGCTCCAGATGAAGCAGTTTCGGTTTCAGTGGTTTCGGACTGAGTGGTTCCAGGCTCAGGTGGTGGGGCTTTAGCTAGCGATAGCTTAGATAGTAACAGCCTAAATAATGATGGTTTAGATAGCGAGGCTTCAGGTGGTGAGACCTCAGGTGATGATTGCCCTGTACCTCCAGGCTTAGGCGCTGCCTGCCCTTGATCTTGTTTTTCCTTCGACAATATTATATTACTTCCATCATCCGTGCGCTTCATGCGCAACATCGCCCGGATAATCGACATGAGCAGTGTAGCGCCGAGTTGTGCAAATATCACACTAGAGTGTAGTGCTCGCAAGCCGACGAATTGTAGAATGAAACCTACTAGGGAGCAAAACAGTGCTATGGCTAGCTGGACTGGATGGCTGCTTTTTGGCGGAGATCTCGTCGAAATAATATATTTCGATAGGCTTTCGTGTTCATTGGACTCTCTAATGAATGACTCGAAGACTTGGTCGCCAATCTTTTGGTTCCCTGGTTGTACCCAATATACAGCGCTTGGCTTCTCTCTGGATCGTGTATACACAACCTCATCCGTGCTCTGCTCGATAATATACGCACAGAAAAACATTCCAGTACAAACGAGTATTGTACCGATTAAGGTGAATGGCAATCCATACGATGGTGGCGGCCCTCCTTCTTCGGGCTCTTTAAACCGGTCGATGAATTTGGGATGTGTGGTCAAAATAGCAAATATCAAAACACCTAAACAAAATCGTATTAGTTACCTAGGTATTAACTCCCCAAAGATTCTTTCAATCATTAGGCAGTGGAATATATGTAATAGCATACCGGTTTGAACCGCCATACCAAAAGCAGCCGCTAGGTAGGTAACTACTGGGGAGATTTTTACGATACCAAGATTAAGAGAGAGGTTTGGGCTCCTGCGGCTGGTTTGGCCCCCTTCAATTAGGGCCTGCGTCTCCGAGTCGGTATCCCCGTACTCAGAGCCAAGATTGAGAGAAGGGTTTGGGCTTCCGCGGCTGGTTTGGTCCTCGAGTGCCTCTAGGTCCCCTTCGGTTGGGGCTTGCGCCTCTGATTTGGTGTCTCCGCGTCCAGAGCTAACTTTTATCCACGAATCCTCCGCATTTGGTAACGTTCTAACCTTAAACTTGGGTTTTCCAGGGTCATTTGACTCAGTCACCACGACCTCTAATACCTGAGGGCTTCCAAAAACCCTGGCGATGCCGCCATTGGCATTAAAAAGTTCACCGGTTGTTTTCGAGGTGCAAGATAGAACCTCAATTTCCGCAAGCCCTGAGCTCTCCTGCGCCCTCCCAATGAATGCCCGAAGCGTGGGGCTACCACAGACGCGGATTACCGAGACAACTGCGGTAAGGAGACCCAGGGGAGCCATTGCGAAGATAATGTTGTCCCATATTGTCAACGACTCGCTCAAAAATTGCCGTGTCACCTGCTCACCGAAAAGGGTGATCAAAGGTGCCTAACAACGCATGTCAGGGTTTCTATCTTGTGGTATCTTGTGCTGGATATATGGGGACGAAAACGCAGTTCTTACCAAATCGGTGGCGAAATTGTCTGCAAATTGGTCCCATTCTACAGCGATAGCACCCGGAATGAAAAGTAAAAGCAGTAATGACGCGCCGGCTATGCAGGTTCCCTTGTGTCAGCCCTTTTGTAAATTTTGCTACTAATCGATAAATGTTATAAACCAAGGTCGAACTTTCAAAGCAACAGCGGGTCTAGATATACCGAGCGTGGAGCTATAGCACTGCATCTCAAAGTTATGCTGGGTTGCCCAGACTTTAGGGAATCGCAAGGCTACCGTAGCTTAATGTGGCCGTGAAACTGATAGTGAAGCTGGAAGGTGAATACACAACCAATTAAATTGATCGCGTTGTTGCTGAGCTTTCGCCCTTACGGTGAAGCTTTTGACGATCAAGAATTCTTGTCAGCAAGGGCGACAGGCGGGGTTTATATAGTGTAGTGAGCATGTAACTCTTATCACGCCAGCAGGATGAGCTGGTGCATAGCTATAGATTTGGATCCTCTATGCAGCTAAGCTAACGGCTTTCAAAATTCGGCTTGACTTTAGCGAAATCCAGCCGTGGATGGTGTCACAAACCTATATCATGCGTTGTTTGGTCGTTGCAAATTACCCGAAATGGGCCCAGGCTCCACACCCAAGTTCAACCCAGACCAATGAACAGCTGGAGCTGGTCTGAGGCCCTCTTGGCACCTGTCTCTGAGCGGGCTTGTATCAGTGCCCTGCTTCCCAACCCCGCCCATTGGCACCCGTCCTTATGCATCCCCTCCCTTTCTTACACCACAGCTAAGCTATATCATAAATGCCTGTCGCCCTGTGTTGCAACCTAGCAGGGATTTTCGAGGCCAGACCGGAAATCTGTGATAAGGACTCCGATTGGGTTGTCAGTCTTACCTGCAAAACCCTCCACTTTGGCAGAAAGGATAATTGGAAAGCCGTAATCAGATACAAGATAGCGAAGTGTTGCGATTGTCTTGCCACAGCTTGTCTAGTTTCGAGACTGAGCTTGCCAAACGGTTTGTCTTATTCGATGATTGAAAACAAAGATCTGGTTCCAATCGGATTAACCAGATATTGTCACGTGATTAATACACGTGATTGTGGGGACCTTTGTGCCAAGGCCAAATTTGTCACACCTGAACTTTCTGCAACAGCCAACGCAAAGAGTTTAGCTGCCCCGCCAGCCAGCACATCCCACCAAGCTGCAGGGTTCTACAAGATTACCCCTCCATCGTATCCCTTCCCATCTGCAGGGACCACATCTTTCGGGAACACAAAAATGATCCAAATAACTGCATCAAGTACCTTGCGTTCCCTATAACTCGATAACCGTCCCTTTCAATAACCAACCCGCGCTCATAATGCCAGGCTTCATCTTATTCCGTGAGCCGTATGGCCCACACCCGCTGCAGACGATGGACATCCATCTCCCATCGTACAAACTGCGCTCTCTAGACGATAAGAAGTGGATTATGTTAGACCCTTTCCCTTCTCATCCGTCGCCATTCTGGCCATGACGTATATCGCTTCTCATTACCAACTGACTAAAACCAAAAAAACCAAAAGCTTCATCCACGGCGGCGCTTGGCGTGACCCTGCGAACTCGAAATCAGATGCGACTCGTCTTCTACATGCTCTAGTTCATACGCCGAATAATACTACCCTCTGTGGTGCTACGTTGAACTATCGACTTTCTCCGTCCGATCGAGAGCCCGGGAATAATGCTCGTCATCCAGATCATATCGCCGATATCCTCACGGGTATTACGTTCCTTCAGCAGAAATACCAATTTGGCAGGAATTACGTTTTGGTTGGACATTCTGCCGGCGCAACGTTAGCTTTACAATGTCTTCGTTCGATATACAATGGTAGGAATCTCGATTCTGTTATCCCATCGGCTGTCCCTTTCCTCCCAGGTGGACTCCCCCGAGCTGTTGTTTGTACAGAGGGTATATATAACTTGCCGGATCTGATCGATGAATATCCTCATTATGCTTCTTTTGTTCAAAATGCATTCGGGCCACCGTCACAAGTATGGTTTGATGCTAGTCCCGCCTGTTTGCCGGGGTGGAAGAGCGAGTATGATGGCAGGATTGTAATCCTACAAAGCACAGATGACGAACTCTTATCGCTGAGGCAGACGACAGGGTTTGTGATGACATTGGAGGCGGAAGGGGTAAAGGTTGATGTTGAAATCGTTGGAGGGAAGCACGACGATGTTTTCAAAGGAGAGGAACTCGTCGTGGCTGTCAAAAAGGTGCTTGGAGAAATGAATGTTAGTTTTATTAACTCGTACTATTCCACTTTGATGTCATATGTGCTAACTTAGTTTTGATCACACAGATGGATATGAAGGAGCTGGCAGCTGCATTAGGTTTCTGAGAGCTGGTATCTCTAAGTTCGAATTCTTAGTATCATAATAAATATTAGCACTTTAGCATGTTTTGTTTGACTTGGTATTCTGAAGCTTTAGTTTTAGTACACTTAATATAATGCTTCATTGTGCTCCCTTGAAAGATATCAGAGTGTTACTTTTGCTGTTGCTTGAATTGTGTTAATGCTCTATCAACCACCTACCCACCTTCATTCTATGTCACCCATCCCCCATTCCATCCCCCATCTACCGCACAGCTACTCGTGCAACCATCACCAACGTTTCGTCCTCCTCATCACCCCCATCGTACCCTCTGTGACACGTCAAGATGGCTTCGAATACCAATGCTACCTCTCCGGCTGAAGAAAGCACTACTAGCTCTCTCGGACGCGAATCAGTGTATGAATCTCCATATCTCACTCCTCTCCAACTCCCTAGTCCTCAGATCCCCACATCCCTTTCAACAACAGCCGGGACCCTCCGTCGTATCTTCGAAGATAATTCACTTTCCCACGAAGAACAAGATAGCTTCGTCGAAAGTCTTCTCGCAATTGTTCGCTTGCAACCTATCGAGCATAGCGCCTACCAACCTGAAGACGAAGAGGACTCTGGTGAGGAATACCAAGAGGTTCTTCTCAACTGGGTCCATCGGGTCATGGCTGAATACGACGTTGGCATTTCATCGAATCGAGATGATTTGTCTGCTCAGCAAGCTATCAGGATGGAAATCCCCGTGGTCAATAAAGCCTACAAGAACAAGAAAGGCATAGACGATATTGGAGTCGCCGAGGAAAATAAACCCATCAATACCAAAGCTGGAGAAACCACAGCCTCTCAATCCAGCGATTCGGATGATGAATCCGACTTGCCCCCCATTGAGGAGCATTTCATGATTTGGGAACATCCCGAAGTCGAAGCGGAACTCGCCTGGAACCAAACCCTCGGTCGAAATATCCTCATGGAGCATTTCGCCCTCTTCAAATGCTGCATCGCCGAGCGTATCCGCTACTGCGTCGGTAAAGAGAAGAGAACTCTCTACCAAGCTCTTACCGAATCACAAATTGCTTGGCTTACCGAACCAGTCCCGGAAGACTCTGGCGTTAAAGTCCCTGAGAAGGAGCAAGTCTGGGTTGTCATCTGGAGCGTCATCAAATTCGCTAGGTTGATCCTACGAGCTGGTGGAGGTGCCGTTCAAGAAAACACCCTCATCAACGAGTATGTTGCCATCATGGTTGCCGCCTGGTGGTTAGTTCGCGGTGAGCCATTCCAGTATATCAACAAGGCTCAAAAAGGTGGCCCTGAGGTTTATATGACCACAGAGGGTTGGATGACGTCGAAGGAGCCATGGGCCACAGCGGTCCTCAAGGAAAGGTTGGGTGGAACTTTCGAGGAGTATGTTGTCTCTGTTTACCATCATTACCATTATAGAACTAAACTCACTCGTTATTTATCATATAGGGTCCGCGAGCGCACTAAGGCTCGAAAGGAGGCCGAAAAGGCGGCTGGGGGTGGTGAGACCGATCTCACCAAACCATATGTCGAAGAGGACGCCGATGTTTTATCGGCAAGGGGGTATCTCATCAAGGGCATCCTTGGGGAAGCTCTGATGAATACCACCCGAAAGTCGGACATTTGGTCCGACTCCGTCGAGGAGAAGTGGGAAATGTCCCGAGCCGGTGCTGGGGCCGATAGCCAAGGCCACGACACTGCCTAGCCCAGGGGATACTTAGGGACAGCGGCCTCGGCTGCTTTTACATCTTCGTTTGGTTCTTTCTGAACCCTAATGCCAATACTATTACCTTTTTCTTTCTTTCTTTCTTCTTCATTGTTTGAATCAATTCCCGATACAGCGTGTTACTTGTTTTTGTGTGCAAATTTAGTCTTCATTAGAGACTATGTAAGTCTATAAATTTGTTTTATTAACAATGGTTTTGAGATTTTCATATTCTACTAAAGTCCAAAGCGAGCACTTTTGATAAACATAAAAGTCAGCCACTGTGGTTTAAACTAGATGATGGCGTAGGCATCATTCATTACCTTCGCAAAGGATATAGCACTAGACCAAGTATATTTCCACTCTGTAAGATCCCATAACCCCGAAACACCAAAGCCAATATCGTTATCTCCATCCCTTACTTTCGAACGGCAGTCGAGGGAGCAAGACCAGGCACACCGGCATCTAGAGAGAAAGGTTAGTAAGTCCGACATAGCAAACTCCAACGAATAGAATGGAAAGCCTACATCTCTGTTCTCTCTCTGTCTTGAAGAACAACTGTAAGAAAAATTCCTTGGTATCCTTATCGTAATGCGTCCAGAACTTCCCTGGCGTCCTATCCACTTCTCTCGCCTGCAACTTAAATCCCACAGTCTCGTACGGCTCGGCTGCTACCAACAAATATTGAAAATCTTTATCTGGCGGCTGCTCAACCTTCTGTTCGAAAGCGCTCATAAATCGATACCGCGGATGAATCTCCGTCCCAATCTCAGGATACTGTAACTGGAACAACAACCCCTGCTGTCGCGTCACCGGATCTCGACATTTGGTGATTTTATACCCCGGTCGTCCAACCTTCAACAAATTCTTCTTCACGGCGATTTGCTGCCCGATCATACCAGCCGGTAAGTTCGTGATACGGTCGATGTTCTTCCCTTCACGTTGTTCCTTGGCCGCACGACGAGAAAGGTTGGTTTGATGCTTTCGACCTTGGGTGTGGGCGAGATAGGAGCCATCGTTTTGGTGGACAGTGAGGCATAGACGACATTCGAAGGATCCGACGTGGTTTTTGAAGAAGTAAGGGTCCTTTTCGAGGTCGATTGTTTCGAGGGCGAGGCGACGAAGACGTTCGCGACGGTCTGCATTTGTGGCTGAATGGGAGGCGACACCACCGCCACCGAATTTAGAGCCCTATGGAGGTGATATATATTAGTATATAAAATGGGAAAGGGTATAAGGAGGCGGTATAGAACTTACGACTCTGTTTTGTTGATCGAAACCACCCATTGTGCTTGATGATGAAGTATGACTTAAGTAGATGAAGATGTTTAAGGACCAAAAGCCGAAGAGTCGCGCGAGTTCAAACACTCCCAAGCACGTGTCTTGGCATTCGCTGCCAACCTCATTTTCAACACCACTCTTCCAACAGCTTGTCTTCCTGCCCCTCCAACCACCATCACCATGAGCTAATCAACAGTTTTCAATACCAATAACCCGCAACCAAGGGCGACAATCCAGGTCTACGATCCTACAGAAGAATGCCGAATATGTCCTCCAACTACCCAGCATGAACACCAAAAGGCACGGGTGGGACCGGTCTAGCTGCAATCCAGATTCAACTTACAACTAAAACCCCAAAAGACGAAGCACAAGAAACCCAACAATGGCAACAGAACGCTCTCTAATCCCAAACCCTTCCCTCGTCGCCATCCTCCTCGTGATCCGGGATTCTGCAGGCGGTAATCTCGTCTTCCATTACCCGCCACAACCCCGCGCTGAAGCAGCGCACAATACATCCTCCTGGAGAATCGGTGAAACGAACACCGATTATACTTCCTCAAATTCCAGTTTTTCGTCGTCGTCAGATGATGACGATGATGCTGATGATAGGAAGTCTAGGTCTACGGTTAGGCTTTATGGAGGTGGTATAGCGACTGAAAAGTCCGTGGTTACTTCTCATCGAAGTAAGAGTTACGATCAGCGATCTTCGAGGCGGGGGAGGGATTCAGACCATGAGTACGATGAGGAGGAGGATGATGATGATGAGGGTGGGGAAGCAGTTGGGGCGGAGTGGGACCATGTTCTCGGATTTAGACATAACGTGCTAGCGGGGTTATTAAGTGTCCCTAGGGCACTGGCAAAGAGTAGATTCGAACTCTCGGTCGACCACTCCGTTTTCCTAGGGTATCCATGTTACAGTAGGATCGACGGAACATGGCAAAGAAAAAAGAAGGAAAGGAAGATAAGAAGCGAAGGTCCTAAAGGCGAGGAAGAGAAGGAAGTGCATACCAGCGACGCAGACAATGACGATGAAGACGCAAAAGGCAACGATGCCGACGACGAAGACCCGGATGCTGCTGCCCTCTCCCGTTCAAAGAGTCCAATTCCTCCGCCATCCGAACGGAAAAAGATAAAGCGAGAGCCCCGCAAGTTTGACCCTACACCGAGTAAACTTGCAATGTTTCACGTCGTCTTTGTCATGAATCCTCCACAACTAGAGTATCATTCACGTATGCATGATATGTACGATGTTGCGAAGCAGTTCACTATGGCATTGAAAACTCAACAATCAGAGGATGATTATGTCGCCCGAGAGGCCGAACGGATCATTGAAATCAAGGAACGTGGTGAAAAGCGTGGTGATTCAATGCATGAATTGTGGTTAAGAATCATCCGTGAGAGTACCCTTGCAGGTGCAATCGCTACTCTATACCAATCAATCTCCGCCTCTAAAATCGCCCATCTAAAAGTCAACGACTTTGACTTTGCCCTCCAAATCCCGATAATGATGGAAACAGCTGTGCTTCCGTCGATCTCAGAACCCCAATTACCTGGCATGCATCTCACCACCCTCCGGACTATAGGCGCCATACAAGCTGAAGACGAAGATTCCCTCATGACACCTCACTTCACCCTCCTCTTCCTTGAAGATGTAGATGATATCATCAAGGAGATCATCCTAGATCAAGACCAATCGTCGCTTAGTGCTTCTTTCGTCCAATTCATCCAAAACTGCCGTCCTACAGTTTCCTTCGCACAGATGCTCTCACCAACATCAGAGACTGGCGCCCCTCACCCAGAAAACCCAGAATACCAGTACATAGATTACTTCGCCCGTCACCTAATCTACTGGCGGAAAGCCCGCGCCATCATGCCACTCCACTATAGAAGATACTACATCGTCTCTCCAAACGCAGATATGAAGCGATTAGTATCTCAATCCATCGTTTTTGCAAGATTATTCCCAGCATTACCACCCTTACCCAAGATGTTATCACTGTTATCCGGCAAGCCAAGACCATACTCTGCTTATATCCCATCAAAAGATCACAGGCAGGCGTACATGGATATGCTAGCATGGCTAATGCGCTATGGGTGGGTTACGAACCTGCTCACATTCGCATACCTCAAGATCCCAAAGGACATCAAACTCGCGGTCCGAGAACGACAAAAGAGGGAACAAGCTGAGGCAGCAGTGGAGATGATACAAGCCGCTACCGTCGGTGCAGCTTCTACAATTTCTCCAGTTAATAGTAATAATAATAATGGTAACAGTCCAAGGATAATGAGCGCCAGCATTGAGAAATCAATCGCAAACGGCACGACAATACCCAACACCAGCTTGAGAGACATCGAAGAAGAACCAAAAACCAGTGCTTTGGCGGTTGGAGATTCCAGTATCTCAAATAGCCGTCCAAGGACCGGGTGGTCTGATGTTACGGACTCCTCCACAAACGCCCCTTCAAGGTCCACAAACCCTACAACCAATACCCCCGGCACACCATTCGAAAAGATGGAATCTTCAAGCGGACAGCTAGAGGACTCAATTATATATGATCCATCACGAGCAACACCGCTAGAATCAGCGTGGATTGAAAGGTTGACAGAAGGTCAACCACCGGATATTGTTGCATTGTTTGACCGTTTGGTGAAGTACCTTGATGGTCAACATGCTATCGAGTGCATTGCCCTCAGAGAAGCGATTTCAAAGAAGGAGCTAAAGAGGATTATGAACGCCATGGATCGGTATATTGTGTACGCTAGGCATTGGTAGTAGATGCATCCGGGTTTTTTTTATTTATTTTGCAGGGTGTAGAACAGAAATTATCGTGGACACCGTGGTAAGAGCTTTTTTATATTTCCTTACAAATAACCGACGAAAGTTATGTAATGTAATCGAACCCAAGTCTAGGTTAGCCGACGCAAAGTGGATCTCGGGGACGTAATGATTGACTTAAAGATCTATGGTACGATAGAAGGTATATCTCCGTTCGCCGCCGCATATATATTCCCAATTAGGATCCGAGGCCTCGGAAGAACCATATGATCTCATTCGAATCGCCTCTGGGATTCTAGAATATATTTCGTTCAGCTGCGCTCAGGCCAGTTGTATGTACGTAACCCTTTGCCTCCCTACATAATATCCAGTGCGTCATATACCTAGGTATATATACACCTCGATGGAGGAAGTATATAAGGTACCCCCCTCTTCATGGAATGCCCCCCGTATTTTTAGATCCCCCTCGACTCACTTTACATCCAAACAAAGCATTTCTAGATCCATAGAAACCCAAATATCCTAATACCAAAGAATTCAATACCTTACAAAGAACCAAAATGTCCCCACAAATGAAAATGCAACCCTACGAAAACCTCTCCCCCTACGACTGCATCCCCCTCTTCAACCGTCTCCAATCCGAACACTCCCCAAAATACATAATCTACACCATAACCACCACTAACCCCTCCGTAAACCTCATCACCGTGCTGAAATCCTCACCAACAAGAGACTACGCATCCTTCCTATCTGACCTCCCGGACAAGGAATGCAGATACGGAGTATTCAGCTTCGGAGACGATCAGAACGATACGGTGTTCATCACCTGGGTGCCGGAGGGGGCTAAGGCGGAGGAGAGGAAGATGTTTTTGGAGTGTAGTGTGGAATTGTGGGGGGATATGTTCGGGTTGAGACCTATTGCGCGGTTTGATGAGGTTCGTGGGAAGGCGGAGATTTTGGAGGAGGTTGTTAGGAAGAGGATTTCGATTGGATTGTGATGTAGATGTCTTTACTATAGCTACTAAGTACTTATATAATCTGATTTGATATTCTCGAGGCGGTTGTGAGGTTCATTGGATTATTTTTATAGATACCATCTGGAGTAACTGTTTAGACACCCCATATCGAGCGCCACAGACTCCACCTCATCCAATATCACAGCCCAACTATATACCCACCCAAGCCCAGCCGGGCTTCAATCCTAACAATTATAATTTTATAACAGACCACATGACATCACCATGAACAATATAATAACAATCATAAACCCACATGCACCATCCCTGCAAACCTATGCCAATCTTAGCAGGTGTCGCAAAAAAACTCATAGGTCACATTACCTACACGGCCTACCCCGTCCATAGAAACCCCAGAGAAAGGAATCCAGGTACATGTATTACAAAAAAATACCCGTTTACTAGAATCCCCGGATACCAGCAGTACAGCCCGGTCAGGTCGACGACAAAAAAGAAACGAATGCCTGCCGGTTGGGGAAAGATCCGTCGGTTAGATCCGTGATATCGGCTGACTGCATCCGTCGGCTGTCTTCTTTGCAACATCGTCGACTTTGTTGATAGCATGGAAATCACACATAGACACGCGGGAAGAGAAAGGCTTATATCTAGATTTGGCCAAAAAAAATATGGTCGGTACTTTTTCTATTTCTACCATGAGAGTAATTATAAAAAACACAAAAAGGGTAGGCTACCGTAGCAGCCAAAAAAAAAAGCCCGAATGGAGCTTGAAGCCATGGTGGTCTATAAGTTCGACCAGCTTCCAACAAAAAAGTAAAAGAAAAAGGATAGGGCTGATGCCTGGTGAAGTGAGAAGAGAGGGAAAAAACAAAAAAAAAGATATACAAGCAGGATAAAAGATAGTCCTACTATGTTAATCGGAGTGAAGAATAGGAGTGTTTTTAACGATAAAAAACGAACTAAAAATTACTTTTCGGAGGGTGCGGGAATCCGCGTAGCCATTCAAAGGAAAAAAGAGGGCGTCTTGCAAGTGCTATGTGCTAATGTGACAAAGAACAAAGGAAATGCATAATAACGGGTGCTCTGTGTATGCGGCGGGTTCGTTGATAAAAAAAAACTTTCCAAGTAAGCAAAAGGTCGTGAAGAATCGGGGTCATGACACCAGAAAACAATGATAATGGGTATCAAACGACAAGGAACCGAGATAGAAGAAACGGGAAAGGAGTTAGAAAGAAAAGAAAAAAAGAGAAAAAGGAGAAACAATGATAATAGCAGAATCGATGCGGGAAAAACAAGATATAACAATAGAAAAAGGCAACGACGGAAAAGATGAGAGAGAAAAAAAGGAAAGAGAGAAAAAGAAAAAAAATTTAGAAGCTCGTCGTTCCTTGAAGAACCATCAAGGCAACTTCCATTCGTCGACGAATTTCAGCTTTGTCGGCTGGTGTGCGTGCAGTCTCCAGTTTACAGCAAACCTTGCCCAACTGATCGCAAAGATTCTCCACCAATTCACGGTCCTGAATTGGTAACTTCAAGGCAAGCTCGTCGTCCTCAGCCCCGATTATGGAATTGGTGGCTGACTTGGCCCTCGAAGTGGTTGCTGGGATAGAAAGCATTGGGTCCATTCGGGTAAGAGACTCATGAGTTAATGGTAAGGCGACGCCTCCCCCAACTTTGCCTCGGCTTGACACATAGACACCTTCGTCGGATCCCTGTGGCGTAGAAGGTCCAGAGTGATATCCGTCATCATGGGGACTCGTCTCTCCGGCTTCTGCGCGCTCACGGACAGGCTCATCCATCACGGCTCTCAACGGGGAAGCCTTTGTCGCACTCAAGTTTCGTCGGTGGTGTGGTCGTTGGCTCAATGGTGTGACAAGGGTAGGTTCATCGTAATCCTCCAACGCTGTCTCGAAACTAGCAACTGACGAAGCGCTGTTGTTCCTTTGGAACTCCCTTGGTGGTTGGTGTAACGGCAACACAGGCGTGTTGGCTCCGCTGGATCCGCTGGATCCAGAACTGCTGGTGGTTCTGTACGCCCGAACTCTATTCCGTCGTGGGCTGTTGATCAGGGATGGGGTTTCTTCCCCAGGGGCTGAAAAGGCACTGTCGTAGCCTAATTCTTCGTACGACATAACTTTACGAATTGGTGGATATGGTTTTGGTGTTCCCGCTCTGCTCCCTTCTTCGGACTCGAAATCTGAGGTTTCATCGTATGCGGTGTGGAAGCTGACAGGGCTCAAGACGTCGCTTGGAGTCGGGGTAACTGGTTCCGGTTCAGGTTCAGGTTGTCGTTCAGGCTCGGGCTGGTGGAAAACGTTATTGAGTGGAGTCCTAAGATTGTTCATGCTACGTCGTCGAAGGGATTCCCTGCGAGTTTTTTCTGTGAGCTTTGTCAACCGCCCTTTTAACGAATTCATCTGATCCTCCAACTCCTTCACTTGAGTAGCACTAGCGCGCGATGAGGATCGGGAACGGTTGGACATGGAAGAATTGGTACGGAATGTGGAATAGGCGTCAGCATACTGGTCGGAGGCACTGGACGTCATCGTCGAGTTACTATCTTTGCGAAGATGAGCTCCCTGGTATCGCCAACTAGCACTGTCGCTAACGGTGCGGTTGTGGAAGTTCAGAGAAAGCGGTATCCGACCAAGAGTTTTAATACCAGAAGGCTGGATGTCATTGCTCGAGATGGAAGAACCGGTTTTGAAAGTTGGACTGGTTTTGAAAGTCGGACTCGTCCTTAGAGTGGGACTTGCGGTGGGCGGCGGGCTGAGCAGAGTATCTCTGGCTTTGGCAATGTTGCTCTCGAAGGCCTATTTTTTCAAATGTTAGAAACGGTTTCGGAATGACACTCTTTCCACGCACTCTCTCCGGAATTGGGAGCCCTACAAAAAGTTTCTGCTTAACACCAGCAAATGCACGTTCCGCACGCTTCAGGTCTCTCGATCCTTCTTCTTCGCTGTCGGTTTCATCGAAAAGGCTCCCTTCAACGACAGACTCGGCATCATCGTCCAAAAATCGAAACTTATATCCATCAATGGTCGCTTGCGAGCTATCGGAGTCATCGGAAGCAACTGAGACTTCAGAAAGGATCGACAACGGTCGGTTAGATCTTATGCTCGACGAATGATTCATTGTCGGTGTCATCGGCGAAGCCTCTAAAATATCCGGTAGAACAGGTTGTACTCTTAATGTGGAATTGCTGGGCTTCTTTGAAAGTTTTCTCTGTGCGAACATGGCAGCACTGGCGCTGGTAGGCTGGGCTGTTGTCGAGGACTGCGTGGGTGTTAAACTGCCTGATCCAGAGCCATTCGAACTAGACGAGCGATCCGAGAGGGAAGGAGATGGGAGAGATGGAGAAACGGTTGTGCGAGGATAGGAGAGGGAGGTTGTTGTTGTTGACGAGGCCGGTTCGTAAGAATATGCAGAGTAGAGAGATGAAGTAGTGTAGTGGTTCGAAGCAAGGAGAGCCGGAGCCATTGTGATATGGTTTTTTAGGGACCCTGTGGATCAATCAATTGAGTGGGCCTGCCTTGGATTGATCACGCTGGGAGGTTCCACTGAAAGGATTGATAGTTGGTCCTCCAATTAAAAAGGGTGGTTATAGGACGTATAGATATAACAACTAACGTCGCCCTGGTGGCGGGTCTCTCAGGGGGTGCTGGACCCAATATCAGGGTCAGAGACGTCTTTTTTTAAAGGTTTCCGCCGCCAGAGACAGGAATACCCGCAGCCGTCCGTTGGATCGTAAATCTGCTGCCTTCGGGGTGATGCATGTTAGCTTTTTGGATTTCCTTTGTTTCCCTTCCTTCCTTTTCTCCTTTGGTTTACAAAAACATTGGCTTTTCTTATTTCGATCCTGGACGAGGACTTCCCGCCAAGAGTAAAAGCCGCAGATGGAAGAAGGGTGAGAGCAGCAGGGGACAGGTTTAGCCCCTTTAGAAGTGAGAAGAACAGGCGAGAGAAGAAAAAAAAAAAAAGGCACTTACTCGAAGCAAGGTTTTAGTCTAGCTTAGAAAAATAGACGAAAATAAAATTCGTAAAATAGAAAAATGTTCGAATATAATTCCGTCGTGGGGAGAATGTCGTCGTTCCCCGGTCGAGGCTTTCCAGGCTTACGTACGGCAGAGAGAGTGAGAGGCCGAGGGAGAGAGGACGAGAGAAAGGGTTTATTTTTTTTTGTCTTGGATTTCAGGTACCGAATTCCAACACTGGATCGAATCCGGAGTAACAGGTCGAAGGGATGGGATGGGACGGGATGGGATGAGGGGCGGACTAGTTGGGACCAACGGACAAGCAATCCAACAGCCGACCAAAGCTTTGAATCAAAACCTTAAACCTTAAGAATTGAAATGTGCAGCAGGTCGTGAACAGGAACTCGAATTGGATGAATTCCGGACGAGAAAGGGAACTATTTCGAATCCGTCTTCCAGAAAAACAGGCCAGCAGAAGTGGGAGCTGTTGGCTGAAACGTGGAGATGGCGATGGTGGTTGATGGTTGAAGATTGTTGGAGATGGGATGGAAGAAGTGGATGTCGTCGGCGTGTTGTTTGTTGGACGGTTGAAGTGTTGGTTTTGTTCGATCTGTCCGCCAGGAACAAGAAGAGCAAGAACAAGAGCAGGAAACAGGAAACAAAGACAAGCACAGACACAGAACAGGAACAGGAAGAGAAGAAAAAAAGAAGCTCGGAAACCCACGCACGAGATCAGCCCGGAGAATGCTCAGGATATGTATCTTCTATTGCTCTATTTTTCCCCACCCGCTGAACCGACACAGCTACTAGCTCTTGACGCCCGTTCGCAAATACAGCCAACGGCGATATAGCTCCGGGTTATTTTTGTTTCCCCTTCGAAGAAAGGTGAAGGGTTGGCGAAGGAGAAAAAGCCGAAGAGGGAAAAAAATAGGCCACCGGGCGGTTCAGCTAAGCATTCGATTCGTTCCAGGCTTTCCCCCTCTAGCTCGCTCGCTGTTCTTGACAAACCAGGTCGTCCCTTTTCTTTGGGGCTTGTTGTCGCTAAAAAAAATAAAAAAAAATGTCCAGGTGCGTACTTTTGTCCCAAAACCCGTTTAGCCTTGCAAGGGGGTTGAAGAAAAAAATAAGGGAGCTATTTGTCGTCCAATCTATTCGTCGAAACCCTTTGGAGAGGAAAAGAGAGAGAGAGAGAGAATATGTAAGTATGTTATTGACAATATATCTACAGCCACACACAGCCTGAGTGAACACATACAAAAGACCAAAGGAGAGACGAATCGGAAAGAGATGACGAAGGAAAGCCTCTTTCTTCCAGGGATACCTGGAGTGGGGGAATGGGGATGTCAAAAGGCTTAAAAGAGCCGGGCTGGGAGTGAGATCGCAAGAGAGGGAAGAAGAAGAAAGAGGACGAGGGGGGGTATGGTGGTATGTATAAGAGGAGAAGAGATGCGATGTGCCACAGTCGAGACCGGGAAGTTCGAAGCCCGTTCACTTATCACAATCCTCCTCCTCTTGCTTGCTGCTGCTCCTCCACCACCTCCTCTTCTTCTTCCTGCTAGTCCCCTCCCCTCGAACCACACATGCAGCTACGCGCAGGCTGCTAAACTGTTCCTGACATGCACATCATCCGCACCGCACACGCACGTAGTTCCAGCCAACCAGCCAACCAGCCAGCCGTGTGTACGTGGGTGGGTGTGTGTCCTCCTTCACGGAGCCTGCATCTCGCCCCGGAGGGTTAGCTGAAGCTGCATGAGACATCGGCCTGGGGCAGGGTAGATGCCCATGGCCTGTCCATGTCCATCTCTGTCCTTCTCAGGAAGTAATCATGAGAGTCCTTTATTCTTCTCCTCTGCTTGAATCTTGGACCATTTGCTCTGCCCCCGTCATCTCACTCAGAGATAAAACGGTGTTAGAGAGTCAATCCTATGGATATAAAATTAAATCCATCGGGTTCCCGCCAAAGACATTTATTTTGTCGATGTTGGATGTCACTTACTTACTTACACATCACAGACATCAGAACGGATCCACTTCGGGGAGCTTTGTATTCGAAACCAACGGTCCCGTTCGGGATGGCAAAATCCAATGGCACATATACGCCGAGAAGGGAAAAGGTAAGGGAAAAGGACGGAAGAGAGCAAAAAACGGTATCACCAGCCTCTCTTTCCCTTTTACCCGTAATGACTATCTCCAACAAACAGAAAAATAAAGAAGAGAAAGAGCAGAGCAGGGCAGAAGAAGCATAGAGGGATCCAACTCGCATAACCGACGTGGATCGATCGTACTTTCCCCTCCCGGCTATTTTTTATAACTCATGCATTGGGATAATTCCAACCTTTTTTGATGCCCAGCCCCAGATTATCTCATCCTCGGGCCTGACTGACACTAGCCTTCACCGTTTATTACCACCACCGCCGCCAAACCAACCATGCATTTTTTGCATTTTGCATATATTCACAATTTCCAATCCGCCAAATTACTTCACGCGCACAAAGAAAAATACAGTTTAACTCTATTCCCCCCTAGGAACCATTTAAACAAAAAAAATTTAAAGCAAAAAGGAATCCAACAGCCAGAAAAAGAAGAAAATAAAAGTTGCGTAACATCCAGGTCCCATCCGACTGGACCTTCTCGAAAAGCACATCACCGGGATCCCCCTCCGGACCTTCTTCCTCTGATATATCCAACCCGGCCCATTGGAATAGCCCGCCTGTCATGCCCTGAAACACGCGAGCTGCCTTAAGCCTTGGTAACAAGACAGACAGACACCATGAATATATTGACCTTCGAACAAACAAAAAAAAAAGTTTTGTTCGTTCGGTCCCCCTCCCTCGTGGCAAGCATATCCCTTGAACCAGAATTTAATCCCTCGTCAAATCTTAGCTTCCGTTTAACTAGCATAGAAAGAGAAGAAAGACAGAAAAGAATGTTGTTCCTGCAGGCCTGCCGATTATCTTTTGCTTTCTTACCAGGGAAGAGAAAAAAGACATGCGAAACGGATTAGTCAACCCGTCGGTTGAACTATATACAATAACAGTGAAGCCCAAGAGAGAGAAAAAAAAATATGCACCTACCTTCCTTCCTATCACAGGCCATTTCATCTTTCAACACCATCATATGCATATATCTTTCTCCCAAAACACGCCGACGACCGTTTTTTTCTACCAAAATTTTTCCCATAACCCGAGAAATCTTCTTTAAGTGCCCGCATGGCAAGTTCCCGTCCCAATTATCCTTCCCTGCCCCGGCAGTTGAATGATGAGTAAAAGACGATATACCAAATTTCCCTTCCAGCCGTTCCCGCCCCGAAAAGCAGTTAGGTTCCACAATTTCGCAACGTATTGATGATGTTTCTTATACAAAAAATTCGTGGAACATCTCTCTTTAGTTAGTTAACCCTCTTAAGGTCAATCAACATCCAACATCACAATTAAAATAAAAAAAAAATCTAAGACTTCAAGATCCCGTGCGCACATGATTATGATCCAAACCAACCCAACAAACAATAATTCAGTAACATTAGCAGTTAGTTAGCTATGATAACTTTTCTTTCCTTTTTCCGGGGAGGGTTCTGCAGGAACAAAAAAAAAAAGCCCACCAGACGATCACAATCCCCAACCGCCAATAGTGCCGTTTCAAGATTCCTGCATCTCCATGGGATATAACTTTTTACACACATACGTATAAACTTCCAAAGGACCCACAATCCACAATCCACAATCCAAACCAAAAAAAAAAACTTGTCATCCCAGGGAGGGCAGTATAATTCCCGGGGAAACCACTACACTCCCCATTTTATCGGCGATACGGGGGTGCAAAGAAACAAAAACGCATAAAACACAGGGCAGGGCCCCAAAGATACTGTATATTAAAATAATATAAAAAAAAAAAAGTAACTTTGGCAAGAATTGACAAAGAAAGAGGAAAAAAAGGTCTCCAAGGGGTGAGAATTCGCATACGCCATGATATCCGATAGCTTTAGGCGGATACCGGGCCCTGCCACGTTACAGAGTGCTCCTTCCCTTCCAAATGCCTACGAGAAACGTCACTTAAATAATTTAATTAAGAGAGAAAAAGGGAAGAAAAAAAAAAAAAAAAAAGCACATGAAGCTGTCAAATTATCACCAGAAAAAGATTCTAAAACCGCAGTTCGATCTTCGCACTCTTCTTTTTTAACAGCCTGAATTCTCCGATTCACTGCCATGTCAAGTCAAGTCAAGTCACAAATGTCTAAGGAATATAGTATAGGGTTATGAAAAATGTATGGACAGCGCATTATCACATCGCAGGTTTCGGATTTTCAGGTAAACCACTTGTCTCTTCTGAATCCCAAGCCACCATTTCCCAGAGTAGGAAAAAAAAAAAAAGGCATACGCCGCCACCGCCCTAAAAACCACAATAGGTACAAAACCTTTTTTCTTGCGTGATAAACTTGATTCCCCAGACTTGGCTCTTGGTTTTTCCACCCCTTCATTCGTCACGAAATCCCAAACAATCGCAAGGGGAGGAAGCAGCAGGCAAAGGGCCACAAGAAACGGTACAAAAGTCTCTGCGATTCGGCAACAAAACGCCACAAGAGCTAGTCATGCACCCGGTGGATAGATCCAGATTCCAAACCTTCTCCCTCCAAACGGTGCTTCAACCCAAATCCAGAATAGAAGGGCCGAAAGCACACGTATAAAGATGTTAATCAAATCAAAAAACAAAAAAGTATAGCTAGTACGTTATATACATGTACAAACGGAAAACTATCATAACCCATCAAGGCTAGCAGCAAAAAAAAGGGTCGAAAGTCTAGAAAAGCCACCTAAGATCCACGCAATTGGGCGTTTTTTATGCCACCGACGGCACCGGGTGTTTCTACCCTTCATGATTTGGCACCTTCGCGAGAAATCAAAAAGGAAACAAAAAAATTTAAAAGGACCATTGAGAAGGCGAAGGCGAAAGGGCGATAATACGGAGTACGGGAATATCGGAATAGATAAAAAAGACTGGCAACTTCCTTTCCCGAGAGGTCCCCGTCTTTGCACTGAGTATTTCTCTGTATCTAATCACATATATATCATTTGATACAGAGCTAGGACCAAGTGCCTACACAGTCGAAGACGGCAAAAAAAAAGAAAAGATCGTGAATATATTAATATTGGATTCCCCAAAACGTATTAAGCCCTTCAAAACGGTATACCCGAGCTTCGAATGTACTCTGTAAAATATTTGAGCCATGCCTCTCGTCTACTGAAATCTATCCATGCCACATTAATGCACTCTTCCGGCCCGGAGAGATAACCGATCCCTCAACCTTCAAAAGAGAACTAGTATCAATCCAAGTATCCCAACCCGATATAACACCTCTAGAAATAAAAAAATACTAATAAACCCGTTCCTAAAATAAAAATAAAATACACAATACATCATACTCACTTACTAACCACCTATTGATTCCCTTTTGCTTCCCTTTTCGAGGTTCGCTTGTTTCCGAACGTCTTTAGAGTCGAACCCAAACGGACCCTTAACTTCTTCAATTACCCCGTTTCGGGAATATTTATATACTCCAGCTAAAAGTTCTCACGCCACGAAATCCCCGGAACATCAAATATGTCTCTGATAAATCCTAATCCTAATCGTCGTCTGTCGATCTTTTTATTTTCAGTCCTTCGTTAAGACAAAGAAATAAATAATAATAATAATAACAAAACCTCCCCCGGGGGCTTAGGAGAAATGGTACCTGTACCCCATACTTCCACACCCCATGGACCTACCGGTGCACTCGGCGGGGAGGACTCGAGGTCGAGGGGCCTAGATCCAAGGCTGGGGCTAGGAAAGTCCTAACATAGGATCGTAGGAGTATTCCATACATGTACAAAAATAAAAGCATCCCTTGTATAGCCTCACAAATAGAATTCTCGACTTCAAGCAATCAATCAGCCCCATACAAACACGGAATCGAATCCTGTCCCCCCTCGTGATTGTACAAACCGCATAGCATTACATCCCTATCTATATTATCTTTTATATTCCACATAGTTAAAACCAGAATGTGTAAGAGAAAAGAACAAAGGCAAACCAGAATCCCAAACCAAAACCAAAAACCATTCGCCAACAAGTTTAAACGTCTTTTTTTTTTTTGCGATATCACACAATAATATCAACATGAACGTCAACTACCGGCAGCCATCTACGCAATCATCGACCCCGTAAGCCTCAATATCCTAGTTTTCAAGAATATTAATAGCCACCAAAGTTTCAAAACTACACACAAAAAAAATCTCCATAATAATTATACCTTAAATTTAAAGTCCCACCGCAGTTGCAGTTGCAGTTGCAGATACGAACACTCAAAAACCCCCATAACCCACAACATCCACAAACCTCAGCCTCCCCAAATCGAATTCCTTCCACATCGATCATATCATATTCATGCAACATCATAACCGGCCCCCAAAGGAAAAACTTCCGTTTCACAATACAGGAAAAAAAAAAAAAAAGCATTTCCCCGATTTTTCTCACATCCAAATATATGACACCAAGCCTTCCCCATATACATCCATACTTTTATACCCCAGAAAATTCCAACCCGCCAAATCCGTACAAAATCCAGAATTCCTATAAAATCCCCATCCAACCCAAAACTTTCCCATATACCCCCCCTCAATCTACATTAACCCCCCCAATTCCCCAATATTAAGATCCATATCCATAAATCCCCCCTCGGCCATCCTCGGATATGAACCCAAGGAGCAAATTTTAAAAAAGAAAATTCTTTCGCGGTATCAAAAAAAAGAAGGAAAGAAGGGAAACGTCGACCATAACGTTCACATGCATGTTCGATCCATTCCAAA
Organism: Orbilia javanica; assembly: GCA_036872735.1. Taxonomy (NCBI): domain Eukaryota; kingdom Fungi; phylum Ascomycota; class Orbiliomycetes; order Orbiliales; family Orbiliaceae; genus Orbilia; species Orbilia javanica. The sequence goes on along the minus strand of JAVHNR010000001.1, from coordinate 2,824,034 downwards.
TTCCTCAACGGTTTTACATATTTTCGTGGTACATTATCAGAAGATTAAAGAAAGAAAAAGAAAGGAATATCCATCCCAAGGTATTGGTTCCTGGAAACACGCACATCATATTTGGTAGTATGCCCTGTTCTAGAAACCCTCACCCACTATCGAAACCGGGGGAGGTGAAAAGGAATGTAGAAAAAGAGGCATGGCTTGGATCCCTGATCGAATTCGGATGATGGAATTCTAGAAGGACTTTGACTAACTGACTAGCTGAATATCAATGAAACCGGTCCCCGTTTGAAAACGTAATTGCTAACTCTTAGTCATCTCTTGAGCTAATCTTTAGCGTCGGTTTTCTAGGTGAAATGCTAGCCTAGCTATACGAGCGGTAGAAGTATAAAGAAAAAATAAACCTAGCAATTGTATTACCCACTATCCAATTTGCCTTTAACGATAATGCTGACGATGCTGATGATGATGCTGACGATGATGACGATTATGGTGCTAGTGATAAAACCCCGGCTGTGCTAGACCTTTACCACCATCCCTCATGCAAAAATAAATATTTAAAATAAAGAAAGAGGGAGGAAAAGGGCAAAAAAGAGTAATGATTAAAGGGGATGAAGCGAATCGCGGGCCATACGAAAATAAAAAAACAATAAAAATAAAAATAAAAACCGAGGACAATAGACGGGCCATTTCAACCATGGTCCCAAACAGTCTGACCTCGAAGTCGCGATGCAATAACAGAAAAAAGACATTAGCCACCCTCCATCTAACCCAAGGAGACCGTTCCTCCAATTACATGCCTAAATAGTTCGTTGAGTTCGTGAAGTAGTATTTTTTTCTTTTATAAATAAAAATAAAAGTAGAAAACGACCTCCCATCTTCCATCACCTTCCTTAGTCCTCCTGACAAAATCGACAATAAGAGTTACTGCAACGTCCCTCCCCCGCCGCCTCAGCATTGGTCTTAAACGGACACTGATGTCCATAATAACACTTTTCATCCTCACAAAACCCTCTCTTCTTAAGCTGCTGGCAAGGTTTGCTGCGTTCGATAATATATTTCAAAGTCTTGACATCCTCCGGGCTCAGTTTGTACTTGTGCGAGTAAGGACACGGTTGGCTATAACATGCCCCGCGGAGGTAAAAGTTGTTACAGGCTCGTGGGCTCAGGCATTTTATGTAGTTGACTCTTTCGGCATCGGCTGAAGGGACCATACTGTGTTGGATTCCTCGTGGATAGTTGCTAGTAGTTGAGGTTCCGGACCCTGAGATGGTAATTGTCTTTGCTGTTTCTTGAACTGGGCTGGAGTTGTAATGAATACTCGTAGGACGGATCAACCCTGGTGGTGCGGAAATTGCGGCAGAAGCATACGAAAACTTCTGTGGAGCATCATAAGTAACCGACCCTCCAGTGCTACCATTCCCATATCCATTCAAGCTACTGGTGGTCGGTGTCAAGATCGCATTAGCTTGGACAGGTGAGCCGTTGGTAATCTCATTTTGCGAGTCCTTTGAGAATACATCGTGGAGCTTTTGACTAGGAAGGTTCATAGATGAAATTTCACGGGCTGTAGGTGGGCCCTCGAGGAGCCAGATTGGATAATTCGGGTTTGTGGCGGTGCATGTCTTTAAGAATGGGGCATATCCGTTATCATGACCGCCTCCGAAGAGGATTAGACGGCAACGTGGGTCTTTCAAATGGAACAAAAATTCACCTAAAAACCCAGCAATAAAAACGTGTTAGCCTGTGTATGCGGCAAGTTGTGGCAACGGCGGCGGTAGAAATGATAAGGACAATAAAATACCTCGAATCTTGGAATCAGCCATCTCCTTCCCATAACCAACGTCAATAAAATTAACCTGTTCGAGTCGTTGAGTAAATCCCACGAAAAACTGCTGTAAATCGCCTTGTTTGAGTATGTTGGATTTGACTAAAGTCTTGGATAAGCCTTCTAGGTTGGCAAAAACAAGAGCTCTGATTTCAAAATCTCCTTTGATACACAAGTCGTCACGATTGGAGCGGACCAGGTCGCGGACTTCCGAAAGTAGTAGCTCCGCAGCTTCGCTTCCGCCGTCTTTTTTCTTCTTCAATAAATCGAGATGGAACTGTGAGGTGTATTATATAATCTTTAGCTTGGGCGATTCCTCTATAAGAAAGAGTGAGGGAGGACAGAAGGATAGAAGAGGAGAAGGGAACTCACCAACATTCCATCTCCATCAATTAACACTTGAACATAAGGATAAGAATTCTAATAAAACTCAGTCAGTTCTTAGATCCCTCTTTGTTTTCCCGGATTTTCTCTTTTTTCGAGAGAGAGAAAGAAATAGGTCACGAACTAGCTTATTTTCGACATCACCAACTTGGGCTTCAAGATCCCTGATCTTTTTCTGCGACCTATGAGCAAAACTCTTTTCCCTTTCGAGTTCATCTCCAGTTCGTTCGAGTAAGTCCGATAAATGTTCGTTTTGTTGTAAAAGTTCCTAATATTTAAGAAGAGAAAAATTTGTCCGTCAGCCTTATAGGGCTCCACTAAGTAGCAATTTTTCACCTCTTCTTATTTCGCTCAAAGAACCTCTACCACGATACACCTCCCACGTGCGAAAGAGCTTAAGAAGAGGTACCGGGTAGCCTCGTATGAGACCACGAGGGGAGGCAAAAGAAATATATAAGATATCAGATCCACAACATACACTTATCAACTCATCTTTTTTCTTTTCGGTTTCAGTTAACTCCTCAAAGCGCCTTTTATAACTCTGCAGCAAAGAAGTGTTGGAAGGCCCATGGGCTCCAAGGCCGTTCGACATTGTCGTCATCATATTTTAATTCCTTGGTTTTGTATCGTATGGCTTTTGTCTTTCTTGAACTAGAAGTTTTTTTTTTTATTTTTTTGTTTTTTTCCTTGATGAGAGAGGGGGGAAAAAAAGAGGGAAAGAAACTGAGTATATAAAAAATGACGATATGAGAAAAAGAAGAGAGAGCTACTAGTTCCTTTGATGGCCCTCGAGAGGGACACACCCGACGGTCTTGATCTACGGAGAGTGAATGAGCGATGGGAAGAAACAGGTTGTCGATGGAATAAGAGTCGAAAGAAGAGAGAGAGGGAGAGAGCTCGGTGAGAGGAAGAGGTGAGGGAGAAAGTGACAGAGGGAGGGAGAGGTCTGCAAGCAGAAGTAACTATTCCTGCTCGTGGCTGCAGGGTTTGTTGTTCGTGTTGAAGAGGCGGTCAAGGTTCCCCGGCCGCTTTGCTTTGCTTTGTTTGTTTCGGAACGTCAAGCTTGAGCTCAGGTCCAGGTCAGGGCACGGCGCCAGTGACATGTAACGCCGTCTTCTGTCGAACCGTGCTAGCTATGCAAGTCACCGACGGGAGTATATAAGAAGGAATTAAGTATACACGGACAGATGATGATGATGTGTGTGTACGTGTGTCCGTGTGTGGGGTTGATAATGTAATCTCTGTCATGTCAAGCTGTCAGTCTCATTCGGAACTCGGGTCCACGCCTTCGATATGATCGAATCGGCTGTGGTTATAATATAGTGTATGTAGCACACATACCAAGGATCAGGTGGATGTCAGAAGCCTCACCATGCAGCCAGCACGCCCACACCCTCCACGACGTTATTTTATTTTATTTTATTTTTTTCAATCGGGCTAAGTCCAGTTACTCCGTACTCAGGTTGGGGTTAGTAAGGCACGTAACGCTATTTGCCTATTTCGTCAACCCCGGATTTCTTCTTTTTTACTAATATTATTTTATATATTTCTTTTGCAGTTTTGGTAGGTTTTTGACACAGGAAATAAAAGTAAAAAATAAAAATAAAAATAAAAATAAAAATAAACGGGGGAATACAAAAAGGAACGATTGGTTGGCTGGTTCGAACGAGTGCCCAGAAGCGAGAATGTGATATAACAATAGACACTCTCAAGTAGAGAAAGCAGAGTAGAAGAAGTAGACAGAGGAGGAGGGAGAGGGAGAATGAGAAAAGAAGGCCACGGGATAAGGGAGTGACCTGGATTATATAATAGGTACCTAGGTATCAACAGGATGAGTCCGAGCAGCTGTTAGATCCAATTAGAGATATCCTGCCTGCTCTAGATCATCTTATATTGCCAGGCCCAACATCCAAATTAATCTTGTTGTCTGTCTCGAACCTTTCAGCCTCGCCGTCGTCCACGCTTGCATCCTCGCTCAGGTCTGTATATAGATTGCCGTTTATGCATCCGTTCTTGCATCGAAAGGAATATATACCGCTGCCCCGGATCCGTTAACCTTCCTTCCTTCCTTCCTTCCTTCCTTCATTTAATTTTCATCTTCTAACCTCTCGCTATATTCCACGTCCACTTCTTGGGGGGGTTGTATGTGGGTAACAGTTACGGCATTGGATGACAAAGAAGGCTCGACGGATTCCAACCCCTCCACCAGGCTATCCAAAGCAGCGTCTACCTGTATAAATCCTGCATATGCACGGCACAACTCCACACGCGCCTCCGCGAGAAAACCCAACATCCCCAAACAAAAAGAAGAAAAGAAAAAAAAGTTGAAAGAGAAAGAAAAAAAAAGCAGAATCTCGGAGATATTCTTCCTTGCTTCCCCCAGCCTTGCTTCCTAAGCAAGTGAGCAAGCAGCTGCTTGAGAATTAACGACGCAACTGAGAGCTACTTGCTGCCAAGCTCTCTGCTCTGGCGATCTTCATTGTTGTAAAACCCCCTTTCCGTAGAACCATAGCGGTCGAGACCGCCACCAAATGTTGCAAACTAGCACCGTCATAGCTCGAGGTTTGGGATGCAGAGGAGAAAGTGGCTATAGAATGAGGGAGACCTTTCTAAAGGACTAGAAACCACCTAGAAAGAGAAGAAGAAGAAGAGGGAGAAGAAGAAAAAAAAAGGTCCCCAAAATGTCATGCATCTCGCGTTACCGGGTACCGCTACCACCCACACACCATCAGGCCTAGCTAAGTTGGCACAGCCGGGCCCGGAAGCGCTGTCGAAAACATTTTCAGCGCATAGCTTCCCCTCGGAATATTCACTCGAACATTAATCCCTGTGACGCCGTGCGCGTAGACTCGAATCAATTATACGGGGCCTAGTAAACCACTAGCCGTTGTGTATGTGTGGCTGGGGGCTGTGTCTATCATTTCAAACAATATGCAATTTCGTAGAGGCACAGCAACATCAATCAAGAAGCAGCATGCTAGCAACATGTTAACAGCGGCATTGTTTATCGATATCTGTATCACCAGCGGTAGCAGTAGCAGTTGTAGTGGCAACATAATTCTATCCCACAGCGCGGTTGAAACAAAAGCAGAATCGAAAGGGAAAAAAAAGCGTGACATGACATGACATTCCCTCTCCGTTGACTCCCTTGACGATGGAAAAAAAAAAAAAGAGAGAGAAAAAAAAGAGAAAAAAAGCAGAACGTGCGAAGTGTTAGCTTACAAACGCGGTAACATTTTTTCGAAAAAAGAGGCGGTGGTGATGGGGAAAGTTAGGGGGGTCTGGTGCGAGGCGCTAGGGCACTCCGAGAATAATTGAAAGCAAAGAGGGGAAGAAACGGCCTTATCTTTTTTTCGAAAACAGGGCTTTAAGGGCATGGTGCGAAAAGTATTTTAGTAGACGTGGAACGAACAGCTGCAGGAAAACAAGATTTCATCCGTGTAGTAACCCATGAGTATCATAAAAAAAAAAAAAAAAAAAAAAAAGGAAGAAGTACATATGTGGCGTTAAGGGCATTATCACAAATCAATTGTGGTGGAGTCAAGAAGCAGAGGGGTTGGTGTATTCAAGAAAAGAAAATAGAATTCGATGGTCTCGCAGGTTTGCTGTGATCGAGCCATCTTAGGTCTTCCGTGGAGACAGAGGCCAGCTGTAAAGGATCTGCCCCGCAAGGCGTATATGATACTAAACGCTTAAAGACTTCACACGGATTCCCCCCTTGAAACTGTGTCTGAAAAAAAAACCAGCTGGGGTATACGTAAAAGTAAAGGATAGTAGACGCAGCACTTCTTTGGTGCAGCACGTCATCTAATTTCCGGAAAATGAAAAAGCGGCAAGGTCATCATTTCACATGACCATAGTGAATGAGAATTCAGAATTGCTCGGTAACGCCGAAGCTTGTGGCTTCGCTACCCTGCTGAAGTGGTGCTGTGAAATCTTTTCAGGATTCTGTGAATGCTCCATTTCGAAGTCGGCAGGTATCATTTCATGCTTGAACTCGTCGCCCCAGCCGACACGGCGTGCGAGCTCCGTAACGATATCATCGCATTGGTCACCAATAAGCTCCACATCAAATTCTATGTGATGGACAGGCTGTTGCAGGGGTTAGCGTAAATCCATGCATGCATTGTATTGATATCAAGGGATTAGGCAGTACCTCTCGAGAGATGTATATCTGTGGCACGTCGGCAGGCAAGAACGCCGGGACTTCGGACACGGGTGCAACCTTTAGACTAGTGCCAATGCAAATCAAAAGATCAACTTTAGCCCTATCGTGGTCAACAATCCGGTGGAAGCGGTCTGGAAGCTGTTCTCCAAAGAAGATGATGTCGGGTTTCATGACTCCAATATCAGCCTCTAAGGTCCAATCCTCCTCATCGCTGCTGTCGTCGTTATATTTGTTCTTTCTGCTCTTCGGTGCCGCAGTACCCCTCTTTCTCTTCTTGCCAACCTGCTGCTTTGCCATCTCTGCCTCGACACACTTTGGGCATTTCGCAATCTTCCCAGCTTGTAAATCGTCAAAGATCTCCTCCCCAGAAACCTGAAATTTGCACTTGACACAGGATGCAGTCGCAAACGATCCGTGGCACTGAACCAGTTTGTCGGGTGAAACACCAGCCAATTGTTCAATGTTGTCGATATTCTGGGTGTAATTACGCAGAAGTTTGCCTTTTCTTTGGAGGAGTTCGATAAAAGCATGGGTGGGTGAAAACCTGCTGGTAGTCGGAAGGATATCTTTGGCGATTGAATAGAAGATACTAGAAACACGCACACTCCATGTATTAGCATAATCAACTAAAAAAAGGTGTATATAGAGCAATCAAACATACGAAGGATCCTCCTTGAAGATATGGATATCAAAGACCTCTTGGGGATCGCTCAGCCCAAGGCTTTCAAGACGAGAGTATAAACCGCTGCCCTTGCTTCTGAAATCCGGGATACCCAAACTTGTAGAAATCTACAGACTAGTTAGCATGTATTCCCACTAGGTTCCAGTTTGTGAATGTGATGTTAGCGTACTCCAGCGCCAGTCAAAACCATGATATTGGACGAGCCCCGAATCAACTCTACAACGTTATCAACTGTATTGACGTGTGGCAGCTTCAGCCTCTTTGCAATCTCCCGTTGCATCATAATTCCGAGTAGAGTGAAGTAAGCGGAATCGAGGCTTCCATCTAGAAATGCCGGCTACGATGTGTCCGATCAAAATTAGCCTTCAACTTTCACACACGATGCGACGCTCCCTTCTCCCCGAAATCGTCTACCGTACCGGTCTTAGCCCGAAGGCTGTTATGAGCTTTTTAGCGGTAATGGATCCATTCGAAACCGTCTGGTCGACGAAAGCCCTGCTTCCGACTCTTCGCAATAGGTCTTTGTAGTATTGGCATTCCTCTGGTGTGCAAAACTCCGGGCCTGGTTCCCAAAAAAACAATTGCGACAGAGAAAAAAATTATTAGATATCATTATATGGATTGAAGGTGTAGAGCACGAAAGGGAAGAAATAAAGCAAAATCAGGTTGCTTACCGTCATCCGAAGTATCCTTCATTTCTGCACCAATCATGTCTTCGTACAGACTTTGGTCTTCCCAATCGCTAGATTCGGCTTCGCTGCAATCGGCGTCTGGGACTGCTTCCGGTTCATCTTCGTCAGTCGATGACCCTTCATCTTCGTCGGATAGAGCCGATGGCAAGCCTCGTAATTCGGGAGGTAGGAAATCGTCATCGGCAAATTGGGCGTGCGACATCGCGACCAGGTCCAGTGCCGAAGGAGTGGATTTGGGCGGCGACTGGCGAATCGTCGATTTCGGCGTTAAGGCCGTGCTGTCCATCTCGACTGCCGAAAAACAAGAAGGTACCGGTTTGGAGAGAAAAAAGAAGGATAAGCCGACCAGAGCGGGATGGTTTCGAGGTGACCAGATGAGAAGGGAAAAAAGGGAGTCGAGAGAGAGCGACGACCTTGAAAAGAAAAGAAGGAGAAGGAGAAGAAAAACAGCCGCCGAGAGAAGGGAAGGATGGTAGATTGGACGTCAAGAAAGAAGGAGAGAGAGCGGCCTGCTGAAGAAGAAGAAGAGGAATGAAGCGTTAGACACGGGCCGGGAGTTTGTTCAGTTCAGCAGCATGCGAATTATAAAATGAGATGTTACTGGGTAACGAGCGAATAAGATTGGCCGAATTGGGGTAGAACGACAAAGCAGAAAGAACTGGAGCCGGGATGGTTGGTTTTGTACCACCTTTGTCTCGATCCGTATGTCTCTGCGATTGTATACTAGTAGTATATATGATATGTAGGTATATGTACTCAGTAGGTATCTGTGTGTATGTGCAGGTACATGTGCATGCACCGGACACGAGATAGCTAGCGGTTGCTCTGAGATTAAAATTGAGACTCGGCGTCTAATCTCTAATGATGTCAGGCAGGGGGGAAGAGCACGGGAAGCGAGAAATAAGATGAAGATGATGGGACAGCGAGCAGGAGAGGACCCGAAGAGATAGATGGGAGGACAGGAATGGAGAAGAGGGCGATGATGAGGAGAAGATGAGGATGAGGGCGAGGAAGAGATGGAAGAAGTGAGGCAGGAAGAACCTTGGAAGTTGGATATGAAATTGCAAAATTCCAAAAGCACAGTTATAATTACCAAGCTAAGCAAGCGCACCAAGAAGGACTAACCAAGTTCTCTGGACTTAATCGATCAATCTCTTTGTTTAGTTAGCAGTTAGCTAGGCCCAACGTTACATGTAAATGAATATCTCCATGCAAACAAGCACAAGCTACCAACAGTGCTGGGAACTATATCGAGCAATCGTAATAGGTTCTTGGCTGGTGTACCCCGAAAGAAAAAAAAAAAAAAAAAAAAAAAAAAAGGTATATCTCAATCAACCAACCCCAAAGCCTGCCGGCCAGGCCTTGTGGAAGGTGAGACAACGAATCCGAACCCGCAAGCTAGGAAGCATGGATATGATGGATACGGATATGGAATGAACATGGACAAGGCCGGCAACAGTGGAGGAGGGGACAGTGCAGAAGCGGCCGGCCGAATCAATGAGAACAGGAATTAAGAATAAGAGGGGGGGAGGGGGACGGTAAGGCGCAAATGAAGCAGGTTTAGGTTGGAGTGAAAGGAAAATGCATGAATGCACGCTTGTCCAACATACCGTGGTCCCGAGGAGAGGCTTAAAGCCCAAAGGCTTGGGTGCTGTATATCCTGGATTGTGTGTGATTGTGACTGATTGATATACGCCCGTCAGCGTCAGCTCCAGCTTCAATGTGTGCGTGCGTGCGTGTGTGTGTGTGTGTGTGTGTGTGAAGATTGTGTAGTATGTGAGGAGAAAGAGGATGCCGAGGGCGTGGTTAGTTCGGTGTGAGGACTGTGTATCCGTTATATTGATTCCATCCGGGTTGGACGTGGTTCAAGAATCGAAGGCCATCAGCTGCAGTGCGGTCAATTTAATTAATGTCGGTTAAAACCGTTCGATCCGACACGGACGGACGTACGTGAACGAACAGCTGCAGCTCTCGGAAATTAGGCCTCTGTAAGCTGACCGACCAGCTGTGTGTAAGATAGTACTTATATAATGTGGTGATAGAGCACTGCGGAGATCGAATCTCGATCTGAATCCAAAATGGTTGCTGAACCGCGACCATGGCATGGCAAAGCAGAGACCATGCACGTTGCGCTGTCCGCCATGCGCCTGCAGATTTGACCTGTACTGCACATAGTAACCCGGCATACCAAACCCCATCGCGATGCTTCCTTGGCATCATCCCTCACGCGACTTGGTGCTTGGGTACAGATACAATTACTACCCGATCCGGGGTGGATGATGGATCCAGAGTGGCCTGGCCAGGTGCCATCCCAACATTTATATTTATATTTATACACTTTTTTATAATATTTTATAAATTTAGAGATCGAAGGAGACCAATTTGTACCGATTCGTCAATACCAAGACTCGACCCACCGACCCAGCTTAGTCAGGAATCGCCGCCATCTCTCGATCTCGCCAGTGCACGTGATGTTTTTCGAATCAATAACCAGAGCAGATAAGAGATAACAGGCGAATAAAAATGCTACTAATAATACCTATTATAATAACACACTCTGGCCACAGCATCTGGTAAACTCATAAGTACCCCCGTGCCTAGATACCTAAGTGCTCACCCAGAAGCTAGCACGTAGCTGTCATATACACGTTGCTACCCACCGCGACTGCACTGCAGCCTCAGTGGGGCAAAGCCAAGACGAATTCGGGTGTGTTGCCAGCCCAACCCAAATCCAATCCCTCTGAACTTTTTACCCGCGATAAGCGCCCAACCGCCGTCCTCCTCCAAACCTCACTCTCCTCCTCCCTCCCCCATCCGACCTGGTTTTTTCATGCTTCAACCATGTCGTTCGGCCGTCCTCCAGGACAGCTGACCTTCAATCCCACTCCGTATGAAAACCCACCCCCCATACGGCCACCCATATAATACATAATACAATATAATATATCTAACAGCTTCCTCTAGTCCGGAGCGAGGATCCTTCCCCCTCGACCACGATGGCGAATGTCAACCGGTCATGAAAGATTACCTCGCCTGCCTCAAGAAGGTCCGCGGGAACAACGATCCGGAGTGTCGGATGATTGCTAAGGCTTACCTCAAATGCCGCATGGACCAGTAATACACCATACTCTCAGACCTCGAAACTTAAAGATAGGGCTAACATATAATGCCTTTTCTACAGCAATCTGATGGCGAGAGACTCCTTCCAGAACCTCGGGTTCCAGGATGAAAAAGATAAAAAGGGTACATCATCCGAAAAGTGATGGAATCCTATTTTTGCATTCACTGTGTAAAAAAGATTTTTAAAACGAAAATTTTGTCCACGATATAAAAAGGGCAATATTGTACCATAAACCACCAAACTCCATTCCATTAATAATATCAAAAGTTATCAAACTAGGTAGCAGGGAGAGAAGCAAAACAAAGTGGAGCTGCTTTTGAGGCGCCATATCTATCTACAATAATAGTGGTGATAGGAGGAGTAGGTGAGTAGTAGTCGAAAGAGAAAAAAAGAAAAACAATACGAAGAGTGACGGCCACCACGAAGTCCTCCGGCCCAAATCCCAAATATTTAATTCAAAACAATTACCTCGCCATAGCAGGGTTCAACAAACCCGGAGTTACAATACCCTCTCCATCCTTCCCCAAGAGAACCTCTTTGATCCCCACGGCCTCTAAATTATCCCTATTTTCACTCCATGTCTTCAACAAATCATTCGACTCCTTCGGTTTAACCGTCGAATCTGCCGTTCCAATAGTAATATGCATAAACTCATTCCCACACTCATGTCCCTTACTATCCACCAAGCTTGCCTGAATAGCCATGATCCTATTATCCCAGACAACCCTCTCCAGCTTGACCTCCAATTCATCCATATCTTTACCATCTGGAGTTTCTTGTCGGAGCTTCTCATAATGGTCCCACAGATCGGCTTGTTTTTTGGCATTGGCACGGTGGACCATGGTGATATGGAACTTTGCTTGAACCCGTCGCGAACCCTTCAATTGCATATAGAACTGCTTGATATCAGAAGGCTTTGTGAGGAGTGCTTGGTCCAAGGCGGCGTTAATAGGAGGACTTCGGAGACGGATTTCATAATACTCGACAGCTGGCTGCTTTTGCTTTCCTCCAGATTTAGGTTGAGGGGCTGCCTTCTCCTTCCCCTTCTGAGGCTGCTGCTCACGGGAAGGTTTAGCGTTGCTAGAGCTGCCTGATTTCCCAATGACATGCTTAAGACCAACAGTATAGTCGGAAAGGGCCCACCGAGAAGCCTCATCGAGGTCTTCAGCGGACGGCATCTCTTCGCCCAGCAAGTAGGGGTAGTGTTCGTACAGCTTGGAAACGACTGTCTCCAAGTTCTCCCTGGATTCAGCTAGTGGGTCAAGATCAATGACAAGATCGAACTGGCTGTCGGGATCTGATTCGATATCCAACGACTGGAACCTTTGGATGAATCCCTCCATGATACCAATTATCTCCTGATTGCTGCCTGTTCCGGAGTGAATTGTTTGGTGGTTGTCCCCGCGGTCAAAGATACGTTGCTGGTTTTTCTCTCTGATTTTCGAGATGACATCTTCTCCCCGTTTGTAGTGGACGTAGTGCAAAGCAACATAGTCGACATCTGGATTAAGTTGGTTGATGTCCCTGAAAAGCTGATCACGCTCCCTCTTTTGGTGGTTGTTCCTATCAGCGACACAGATTGGATGTTCATTCAGTGCCGTAACAATAGCATTAGCGAAGGCCTGTGGCTTCCCCTTCTTGACAGTGATATTGTCGTTCTGAATGTGCCCAACACCAAAGAGCTTGACCAGACCAAGGGCAACCGTTGTCTTTCCGCATCCAATAGTGGCGATGGGGACCAAGACGAGCGATTTAGCTTTTCCGTCCTCCCCAGCAGCCTCCTCAGCCTTTACAATCTCATGACCGGATGTACCGATCGAAGCCAGGAAACCGTCTCTCATTGCAATAATCCCGTGGTTGTTCTGGAATGCTTTACCGATTGCTGGATTCTTTCGTAGTTGTTCTCGGGCGTATGTCATGTACTTCTCTGTGATTTGTTTGTGTTTCTTGACTTTGGGCTGTCTTCCGGAGATAATTGCTTTGGTAACCTCTCTCCACTGTCGGTACATAAGGTAGGGTTCCTCGAATTTGTACTTGAAGAACCAGTCGTGCCACTCTGGGTCGTTGGGGCCGTGCCGTGCCTTACATCGAATAACGAACCCCTCCACAGCCCTCCCGTTCCATTCTCCAGACTCTCCTACACCTTCCAGAAACTCCTTCAACTCAGAAGCTGTCTCCTTCTCAAAGACCTCAATCTTCTTAAAGCCCCAATCATCTGCGAAAGCATGCACCTGTGGCCCAGACCAAGTCGCAAACACTGGAAGGTTCAGATTAACGCCATGAAGGTACAATCCAGCATCATCCCCTTCATATGCTAAAATATGCTCCTCAAACGAGTCGTCACACAATTCCGCCACGGCGGTGGCATTCGCATTATATAAGAATTTTGCAAGTTGCTCTCTCGTCTTTCCCACCTTCTTCAGCTGTTGCTCAACCCACCCTTCCCCGACTACGGAGTGGGATTTCGAAGCGTCGGCTCTAGCGCCTGTCGAGTGCTTGCTGCAAACCAATAGATTACCATCCGGCAATCCGGAAATAAAAATGATACACCCATTCTCCTTCATAGTAACCTCATAAGGCGCCTTCGTGTTCTGTCCAATCCACGACCATTTCGTCTGTTCGACCTCATCGATATTGAAAAACTTATCATAACCCCTGGCTACAATCATACTATTCCCCCCAGCGGCCTTGAGGGTAAACAGCCCTCTAGCTTTAGTCGGAAGATCTCTCTTTTTATAATCCCAATCCTGGAATTTCCAACTAACGACCGACAACTTGGAGTGATCGACATCATACTCAGATTTCCGACAAGAGAAACCTTCTTTTTTGCCACGCTTGGAACCATCGGATAGGGCCTTGATGAGTTCGTTGACTTCGTTTTGGTCTTGTTCCTGGTAAGGAGCACCGTAACGTTCTGTGACGGACATCTCGGCGTTTTCGATGTCAAGTGGTACTGGTGATTCCGGTACTTCGCGGTTGAGCCAATGGGATGATGGCGAAGTGTGTATGGATGATGTTTGGGGTGATATTATGTGTTCTGGGTAACGTCCTGCGTATATGCAATTGGCCAAGGCCAAGGTGGGGTGGTGGTGCCTAGGGTGGCGGTAAGAAGTTGCAGTTCGAGTTCGTTTGAATTTTAGACCCGAGATATTGCACCGTCTGATTGATGATGACAATGATAGCTTCGTGAGCTGATGCTGATGCGGTAAAGAAGAAATCGAACGAAGCCCGAGTAATGGGGATAGGCGTGATGTAGAACGAAGTAACATAATGGACAGTCCTTCTTATACTCGATATATACCTTTTAAAACACCCACCGAGTGAAACAAGAGCTGACGGCCTGTATGACTCCCAACCGGACAGCAGCTAATAACTATGCGGTATACCAGGCCTTCGCTAACCTCTCAATGCCTAGCCTAGAAACGGCTCACCGTCAGCGAATGCAATGGTAATTGCACCTCGAAAAAAATAAAATTCCCAATGCACTGTACTGCGCCTGAACTTTCGAATCTTTTTTCTCAGGCTTCGGCTACTGAAATTTACAGGCGCCAATGCAATGCGTCATGGCTGGTTCAACGTCGAGGCCAACCGTGCGTTGTGCCCTGCCCCAAAGCGGCAAGTTTGTCGGTGTGCTTGGCATCCCCGCATTGTGAAAGGTCCAACGGTGAGTCAACACCATCTTCGCCTGTTCTGCGGCAGGGACAATGGCGGGTACCAGTTTGAGAGATTCAGACTGAGGCACAATGATTCATTCACCCAAGGCGAACTACCAGGCTGGTATAACCCGTTCGGTACCTTTTTTTTTTCTTCTCCTCTTACCAGATGGTAGGTATGTACTGTCTACTTGATCTTGTGAGAACCTCGCGTTCCTGAAAGGAAAAGCTCTTCCACAGCGCCGGGTTTTCTCTCTGGCATCTCGACTTAGATATCGATTATAGCAAGGACGGAATCCAGGTATCTTTTGAGCCTCATCCTGCAGACATCACATGCCAGATCCCATGCCTGTCCACCTGCTCCCCCTTCCACAGGAATTAAAAAATAAAATAAAAACCAAAAGTTGGAAATACCAAAAAACCGGTTTCACTTTCCTAATTTCCTATTCCTTCCAAATGACCGATTTGCATTATTCATTTTCATTTTCATTTAATATTTTTTTTTTATTTTTCTTTTATAGAAAAAAAAAAAAAAAAAAAAAAAAAAAGAGGTTCGATCGCGGAAAAGGAAAATGACCGCGATATTGGTCGACCCCATGCAGCGTCCCCATGCACGACATGAGCTGCCATTGTGCTAGTGTCATGTACGTGCGTGAACATGCAGCTGACCCCGCCTTTTTGCCTGCTTTATCGATAGTGAGTGAAGCAAACCGAGCCTATCGAAGGCTGCCTTTCGTCTGAACTTTGGGTTGGACGGAGGGCAATTGGACTTGAATTTGACCTTTTGGTCTGTTTTGCGGCGCAAGTGGGTGATATAACCAAGTAGGTAACTTGGTATCGTTGGGCGGAGGTTTTAGTTAGAACCTATAGTATGTTGGAGATATGTCGATAGTAGATTGATCGATTATCTTTTGAGGATGACACTATAAACTACAGAGTACATCAAAGGCTAGCTAGCTCTTTTATCTCGATCAAGACGGAAAGCCTTCTCAGCCCTTTTCACAACTCCCGACGACGACAAAATATAGAATCAGTTAGATCCATCCTCCTCGCTTACTAGCTCCGTCGAACCTGCAAGCTATTGGATCCGAGCTAGCTAAGCTAAGCGGGGTATACTTTGTACACCAGTTACGTTTGACAGTAACAAATAACAAACCATTCCATTCCAGCTTACCTCATCCCGACCCAAACCAAAGTTAAGTTACGGCGGGAGGCAGCAAGAGAGACAGACAGACAGGAGGCCCACGGGGACCCATCTGATCGGCATATGATACGGCTCTGGAATTTCCTTCTAGAGACTCCGTTTTGTGTTAGATTTTCTTTTTTTCTTTCCTTTGGTAAGGTGTACGACAGCCTCAGCCCCAAAATCGGCTGCTACCACCCGGCAGATTCGGGATGTTTAGGGACAAAAAATAGATAGAAATAGAAAGGAACGAGGTATCACGGTAATGACGAGTAAATCATAAGTGAGGAGTAATTTCTAAGCTAGTGAGACCGGTCGCTGGGCATGTAGTAAGAAGCGAGTGAGCGGAGCAGGGGGGACGAGAGAGAGGAGAAAAGAGGAGGATTTCTAAAAGTAATATCGATATTATGAACCCATGGTAATAGTAATACTACGCCTCCATTAATACTATAACCCCGCTTGCCTGTCGCAATAGAATGTGAATTCAGAAGTCTAAACCATCATTCACAAAATAATCCCGGAACGCTCCATCGTGCCCATGCACACCGCTCGAGCTCCGGCGCTCTCGACTCGCTACCAACACAAAGGTTTGGAAACAAGTGCACAGCCGTGAGGGTGTCGTCGTCGTCCTTTGGCGCTACGACGTGCATGCGCATGCATATGCAATATACATGCATCTTGATGATCTTGGAAGTCAAAGAAAATCCTCTTGCCCAGAAAGAGTTCGGAACAGCTTAGCGGCTGGAGGATCGACGGACCTTTCCTGTGCGGTTTCCGTTCATGCGCAGTGATCTTGTAGTGTTCTGTTATCTATCTGCACTGCATCCCTGATGCTGTTGCATGTTGCATCTCTCTGGGACGTCATTTTTTCTGCAAATCTTGAAGAGAAAAGACGGAAAAGAAATGCTGGTATATTTACAACAACCTTAGACATCAGGGATTAGAACATCCGTAGTAGTTAGACCAAATAGTCTCGTAATGAAACTGAGTCGTTGGTTTAGTTATATCACCGGTCATCCGCCACACTTTAGTTCGAAGCCAACCTATCATATCCTCACACTCGAATACCTCCCAAGGGGAAGTACCTCCTCGACTTTTTACAAGTACCTCAAATGTACCCCTCATCTTCCTTCCCTCCCCCCTCCCCTCGCTTCTACATAACTCCTCTGACCCTTGGGGACCGCCCCATGTCTCATGGCACCCACCCACACCAACTTCCCTTGACACTTCTTTCTCTTCCCAAAGCGAATTCCGCCATAAGCTCGCAAAGAGGAAGAAGAAGCAACCACCCCCCAAAAATAAAAGGAAATACCACCAAAAAATCTCCTAAAAAAGATCGGACGATCCATATTTCCTTATTTCTTCTATACATGCCCCATGCGAACTGCATGCGAAGGGGAGGAAACAGGGAATAGTCTCGGGGAGGGAGTGTAGTCGTCGATCCTATAGCTATCGCTCACCCCGGTCCTTTCCCATTCCTTACCCCCCAAGCTAGCTACCTAGGTAGTAGCCTCGAAATCCAGCTATCGATAACGAAACTACCCAGCTCTCTTCTCTCAGCTCTCTAGATCTTCCTAGTCATCACTATACCCCCTTCTCCTCCCTCCTTTCCCACCTCCCCGAAGAAGATTAATCAGTACAAAAGTTATATAGGATGTTTAGCAAAAAAAAAAAAAAAAAAAAAAAAAAGAATAATGAAAGAAGCGCAAACCTCTGTCCTAGCTACAGTTCACGGTTCTTTTCTTGATAACGATATACACAGACAAGGGAGGGTGGGCCTTACCACGTCTCGCGGTCTCGTCACGCAGACCCGTTTTTGGATCCTCGATGGGGCATATGGTTCTTTTACTCCAAGCCTACAATAATGATGTATACCGTTGACGACCTTTCTCCACTTTTTTTTTTCTTTTCCTTTATTTTCTTTCTTGTAAATCAAGTAAGCTATACCCACCGTCCGGAGACGGGCGGATGCCTCTTGCGACAGTTATGGCGCTACTTAGGAGCTGTCATATTATCGAAGCTCGGACTCCGAGGCGTGCTTTTTTCGCAAATCTCCACAATAGCGATGAGATACTATAAGTTCGGTCTCGAAGCTATGGAATAAGCATGAAATGACGCTAGCAAAATAGTCCTTTTTAACAAAAATAGATCAGGACGTAACTTCCCCCATTTGGTGCTGATATCTACCGCTTTCATAGACATATCTCATTCTATCATTTCTTTAAGCCTTAAACTTGAAATCCAACAGAACAAACCCCCCCGATCCAAAACCCGCATGACCTATGGAAAATTCCTGACTCATATCTTCTTTTCACTGCCATTTAATGATGTTGCATATTTCTCCTTAGCTTTGCATATTGTGGAGATGGTTTTATGTTGGTGGCTTTTTGTTTTTTTTCAGTTCTTGGGATATTATTGGCATTTGGGTTATAGCACGGTTTTTTACATCGATCTTGGATTTTGCATTGTGATATGGAGAAACTTCCTTTGTTAGATAGGATATACGATGTATTATTGCGATCGGATCGATCCGTTATCACAAGATAGGGGCATCCGAGAGCTCTGTCGATTATTCTCCTGAATGGTCTGAGATGGGATGATAGATGCAACATGTGCAGCTTATCGATACGACCAAAAGGTCCGTCTATCAAAAAGGGGAAACACCCATAGACGTAACATGTAGAGAAAAGTGAGGGCCGTTCAAACCGCGGTACCGTCTACCCGAGCGAAAAACGACGATCTCCATAACCACAGCCTCCAAGTTAAACATACTACATTTTTTTTACTTTTGACAGCCAGCTGAACCTTACCCCGAAAGCTGAAGAACCAACATGCATGAATCCAAACTTCCCCAGAAAAAATCAAGCCAAAAAAATGTGACCGCAACTGCGCAGAATCAAATCAAATTGTAGAAAGACGGAAGCTAAGCCCGAAGAAGGTTCATGCAAGACGCAGTTTCCCGTTTGCCTTCTCGTAAATTATGTACGTATGCGTACCATGTATATGTATCTCAGCTTAGGCGAACAAATCAAAAGACAAGTTCGAGGGAGTGAGGGAGGGGGGAAAGCTCAAGGACCGGTCTTAGGATGATATCATGGCTTGAGCTACAGCTAACTAGCTAACTTACATCGCGTAATAGGTTACTAGTGCTAGTAGCTATCCTTTCGCTGCCTTGCTAGAAAAAGGTTGGCATGCAGCGAGGCGCCGTGGGAAGCATGGGAGTTCGAATCGACTTGTGGAGATAAAATACCACGGCTCAACGCAAAAATACCCATGTTTCTGACTATGTCGTCGGTAGAATTTTCCAAGTTTTTGTTTTTTAGTTTGATATTATTCATGAGGTTGAAAATACTACTGAATATACATGTAAAAAAAACATACAGGTATTAATAACTACCCGGAAGCGAATACGATATCATTTCTTCCGCCTGGGTCAAAAACTACACTTTTCTCTCAAATCAAGAATGAACAAAAAAAAGCCGTTAGAAATTGCGATCCGTCATCCGAGGCGCAAAAAAGTAACTTCCCATAGTACGTTTTCCCCCAAGAAAAAGTGGTTGCATGCATGAAGGGACATGGGTTCCAGCGACATAAGACATGGTCCACATGTCCTGTTCGAACCGTCTACAGCCCACCAGTCTCCACTTCCACCACCACCACCACCACCACCTCCACAACACCAAAAAAACAAGCCACTCATCTGGGTTTTTGTATAATGTTGGTATGAGCGGACATCTACTAGGGAGCATAGACGAGCATCCCCCTCCCCCAGTTACCTACGGAGGATTTTCTTTAGTCTGTGCGTTCGGGTCTCCACAGCAAACAAAAAAAAGGCTGTTCAAGGATCTAGGGTATCTCTACCTTGTGCTTGTAGACTCCCGGGGAGGGGGGCTTTTACTTTTAATTTTTTTAATTTATTTTTCTTCGGTTTGTCCGTGCTAAGGGGGTCATGAAGTATCTCCGTATGAGAATATCATGTGGAATTTTTTTGTTTGCTTGGTAGATGATAAATTAAATTATATGAAGTTGGAAGTAATACCCAGCAACATGACCGCGATGATATCGCAAGCGCGAAGTAGCGATTTCCATCGATCGGATTTAGCACATAACCCCCTTCTCGTTTGCTTTCGCGATCGATCTGTCAAAGACACTCTTGTCTACATACGGTATAGGGAGGAAATATTTATAAGCAGTCTTCTACAAAATAGTAACCTGGTACCTCCCCATGATCACTCGTTAGCCCCTCATTATTTCTTACTCATCAAAGCCTCGTGCCTGGAAATCCTTAGCTTCCTGAAGCTAAAACACCTCTATCTCAGGAACGGATCCCAAAAAAAAACATCATGATCTTCAAAGGAAAACCACGATACCTCCATTTCCCTACGACCACCTAGAATAAAGAAAGAAAAAAAAGGTCAAGTGCTTAAAGTGCATGTACGTACGGCTCTCGGGTACCTTACTTCTCTATCCTACATGATATCGTTCCCATAAATCTCGCCCCCCAATCAAAAGCCTTCATGTCTAGCTAGCCTTGTATCTTGCAGGAAGCATGCATATGCATCGTGACCACTTCGACATTGGTTTGTGATCTTTTTTTTCTCTCTCTTTGTTTCATTCGCTATAGCTATAAGCCTTAGAGACGTTTTTTAGACCGATCTAGACAGACATCGCTGGGAACGCGGAAATGGTTTGATGAAATGGTTTTCTCATGATAGGGATTTTACTATGCATACACAGACCGGATGGGACGTTAAGGGTACCATGTAGCAATCTTGTTACATCCAATACCCATGCTCCTTTATCAAAGCCTTCCTGGTTATCCTACGATAGCACAAATTCTTCAATACACAAATATTTTCTTCTTATCGTCTTCTTCTTCAATAAAAAAGAACAGGATCCAAAGCGAAGAAAACAAAAAGATCCTTGCAATACCTATCCATGGCACAGCATCCCGCGAAAACAAAAAACCACCATCTAGAAAAAAAATGAAGCATGACGCGTTGACGAGGGAGGCGCGGACTAAGAAGTAACATATCCTCCCCGTTCGTATGACTCTTTAGGTCCTTGTGCATGCATAACCCCCCCTTCTCCTTCCGCCGGTGTGTAGTTACTGGGCACACGGAGACGGTTGTATTCGGCGCTTTTGTGTATATTTGTTTTACTCAAGGACTTTATGCAACAGTTAGGATATGACGTATCCGCGAGCGGCGTATCAAAAAAAAAGGTCAGAAATGTTTAAACTGCTGATGTACGGCGGAGTATATGAAACTTCTTGAGTCTTAAAAAAAATCGAAGGATCTCATTCAGGGAGGCTTCAAAGATCTCGGAGTAAGTTTTACAAAAGCATAAAGCAGAGAGTAGGATTAGTAAATAGTATAGTACTGAAAAAAACAAAACAAAATAAAGAAATAAAAGAAGAGACGTCCTGAATTTCCGCAAGCCAAAAACAAATCATCAGACTGTGCCTACTAGCAAATAGAAAAAGGCGACTATTACATGAAACTACAAATCGTAATAGATAAAAGAGAAACCGAAACTAGACGTAGTGAGATATTCCTGTAAAGACGTATACATAATTGCGTAGCGTATCGTAGACCCTTCCCCGGACAAAAAAAAGGAAGAAATATCAAAAAGCAAACCACTTCGATACAAGGGGGAATGTAAAAAAAAAAGTTCATAGTACGTCGTAAAGAGCGTGATAAAAGCTTGGAGTAAAATAGTAAAAATACCATATTAAAGAAACGAAGAGATTAACAACAGAGCTAGTTCCAAACAAATCCGCCACCGCTTTATCTGGGGCTTGCTGAAGTGTATCAAGGAAAAGATACAAGATCACTAAAGGACAAAACTACAGGTAAAATTCTCAGAATATTCGCCGATACATTATGCAATCCCTCCCCGAGTACATGTATATAGTTCAAATACCTCCAGCCTCGAAAGAAGAATAAGGAAAAGAAAATGATGTACATCAGATATCGTGGCATCTTTGCAAGGAAATCATCAACCTATATCCCAAAATCAAATCGTAAAAATAAAAAACTTGCAGGTACGAGAAAAAAAAAAAAAAAAAAAGAAAAAAGGTAAGGGAAATGGCATAGAAAGCGAGAAAAACGAGCCTTGTATATTATGCGCCGTACCGTATGAACAAACAGTCAAGGAGAGTAAAGAAACCAGCTATGCGAGGAACTTAATCTCTGTCGTTTCTTAAGAGACGTCCATACCAAACTCATCCTCCTCCTTGAAGGCAAGGCTACCGCTCATATCAGCGGAACCAGTATTATGCCAGAATTGCTGATTGTTAATCGGGAGGCCACCGTGGTCAGCCTGTCCGTTGAGAGGAGCGCCTGCGAGATCAGTGAATCCAGGAACACGGAGTCCAGAGCCGTGTCCTCGGGAATATCTGAATGGCTCAGTGCCAGCGGCACCGCTTTCAACAGCACTGATGAGTTCAGCTTCCATACGTTTCATTTCGTCATTCTTAGTGATGGGGAAGGGCTGCCCAAGGGCCTCGAGTTTCTGCTGCATTTCTTTCTCTTGCTTGATCTTTTGGTACAGAGCCCACATCAAATCTTTAGTCCAGCCGACAGCTCCGTTGAGAATGTCACCTTTGTTAGGAACTCTATCCTTCTCCTCGAGTGGAATGGAAAGGGCGGTAGCTCCGACCCCGCTGGCACGTCTTCCAAGACCGCCTGCGAGCATAGATGTGGCTCTCGGCGGGCTAGCGCCGTGAAGCCCCGGGGAAAGCGGTGTGTTATTCTGGAGGTGCTTTCTAACCTTCTCATCCTCAAGGCGGTGCTGAGGAACGAGGAAGGAGAGTTCTTGAATGCGCTCGTTGATGTTGTCACGTCGTCGGCGCTCAACGAGGTTGTGGGATTCACGTCGTCGTCGTCTCTTAGCTTCCTGGCTTTGCTGACTGGGGCTCATTCCGTCAACTTTGGTGGGCAGCGAAGCATGCTTGCCGCCGAGGATATCAGAGATCTGACGGTGACCAGCGGAACCTGGTCCCGGGGACGACATTGGGGATTCGATATACGACAAGGAGCCTGGTGTACCATCCCAAGTTCCGGACAGGGACTTCTGGTGCCCGTGTCGGCCCATATGGGAATTTTGGATTGGCTGCGCTTGCATGCCTGATTCTGTAGTATTGAGTGAGAGACTGCCCTGCCTGGGGTTCTGAGGAACTGAATTCTTGCTAGAACCAGCTCGCTCAATATCGGGTCTTGCCTTACGTTTATTCTTGGCCATCATCATGTCACTGAAAGAAGTGCCATGGACGTCTGCAGAGGACGACATGATGGTAGGAGATGGATTATAAGATGACGGAGTGTCTATCTGTTGGGTCTGGATGTGATGACGGAATTGAGGGAACCCTCGAACGAATGGTGATTGGATGGGCGCATCCTCTGGGGTATGCGAATACATGGTGTTCATGTTGGAGGCCAACTGGAGGTTCTGACCTCCTAGGCTTGCTGGCAGGTTATCCATGTCGTTAGGGTTGAATGCACCTCCCATATGGCCACCCTGGAACCCATAGGATGTTCCAAGGGAATCCAAAAGCTCGTCATCAGTGATAGCGGAGCCGGAAAATTGTTGGATATTGTTATTGTTGTTGCTGAACATGAGTCCGTTCTGTTGGCTCATGGAGAGCTCAGAGGGGTCGATGCCAAAGCCTGCTGAGCCGCTGAAGCCGGAGAAGTCGTTGTGGACAAATCGACCGTTCTGCTGGTCGCCGTGCTCGTCTTTTATGAAGTGCTGAGAGTTTTCCATGGTTGCTGCTGTTTTTTGCGGTTCTGGACCGAGATCTGCCTCAAAATCAAAAAGAAAAGGATCCGTACGGGTACTTGCGTTTACACCTGCAAATCACTCTATCAGTACATGCAAGATGCCGTTAGGCCTCGCCTCACGAGAATTGGGGACGCCTTACTCAATGGCATAGCGAGCCTTTAGGGCGGTAATCTGGGATGTATGTGGGTTTAAAGTGGGAGGTTTTCAGCCTTGCTGAGCGTCGGAAGGAAGGCGGGCTTTATATGGATACGAAGCCCGTGGAGATGGGGTGGGGGGTTGTTGCGTGTGTTGCGTAGACAGCAGACCCTCTCGCGGGGTACCGAGTAGGTAGTTTTGGTCGAAGGAATTGACGATGAAGTCGAAGCGCCCAAGGATTGATTGCCTCCAGAGAATTCTGGGGATGTATACCAGGGATGATATGTTGTACGAGCTTGGGCGGATGGTCGTGCAAGCTGCAGACAGGCGGCTGGGTAGAAGCTGGATCGGTGTACTGGCGATTGATTGCGAGAAACGGCGATAGAGTGAGTCTTCGAAACGAGCAGGATAGATGAGAAAGTTTTCCAGGGCGGGAGATATAGGCAGTTAGGCAGAGAGAGGAGGAGAGAGGCTCAACAGAAGCTGGCGATGGGGGGGAGGTCGAGTACTCTTTATATATGTCCTCGTCCACGGTAGTGTGTGCCTACGGAAACACAGCTGACCCGGACATCCTTTCTGTTCAGTGGGGCTGGCTCATGTTAACGGGAACAACAGCATAGGGGAGGATAGATAGTAGACGAGTGTAGGAGGGCAGAGTTAGTTAGGATGGGAGGGAATGGGCCCGCAGGTGACGGGAGGTCGAGGAGGGAGGAGGAAAGTAGTTGGCTAGTAGGTAAGGAAGTAGATTCTCTCTCTCTCTCACACACACACCCTCACACAGCCCTACTGGAATACTAGTATACTGCTGTCTCTTTGCACAAAAGGAAAAAGCCCTAGTCCTGGCTGGCCAGTCTAGCTATGTGACCGGTACAATCTTGGGGGGTAGGGGGCAGGACTACTGGTGGAGGTGGTGTGGGAAGATATTGGCTGTTGCCGAAAGATGGGACGAATTCGATTTGAAAAGACAGAGGGCGGAAACAACCACCATGCCATGCACACTTTGCTTTTAGAGTTTCTCGAGAGCAGTGTAAGTTGCAGCCAGTCAGAACGCTCTTACATACAAGATTTTGGGGGGAAAAGAGGGGTGGCTTGCATGTCCGGACAAGGACGAAGACGTACGGGGACGAGGTCTGGAGGAGCACAGCAATTAGCATGTCATGTCGTGGCTAACTACTTCCTGAGCAGCACCCATGCGGCCAGCCGAGGGGACCGCAACATCATTAACATTCCACCGTGGGCTGGCTGGGAAGAGGGTGTGCGACCATCCGGGTTCGACGTCAGGGGAGAAGGTATCGCAAGAATTCACTCCAGTCGCAGCCAGAGGTACCTCCGAAGTACATGTCCTATGTACCGATCTGTGCCTCTGAGGAAGTCGAAGGACTCGAGAGGGGGGAAGGGAGCCCCCCTTGCTAAGTTGATATCGATGCCTCACTCGCTCGGGACTTTTTTCTTCTTTTCCTTTTCTGACTTTCCCCATTGATTTTGCTTTTCCTGATGTTTGGCTAACATCGATTATTACCGTCCAAGACAGTTTACGGAGCGCTACTATCGCTCTCGAATCGAGTCGAGTCAACTTCTCCTAACATGATCTCGGAAGCTACCTCGCTGCTTCTTGATCACTTATCTTGCAACCGTGGCCGCTGATGCTCCAAACCTCAAACAGCTCGGAACCACCCAGCCAGTGGGGGCCTTTCGAAGCTTAAGCGCAGCTTCTCCGTTCTCCGCAGGCCTTAACCGTCCTAACCAAGCACCCAATAGCAAACGGTTCTGGCCGTGGTCAAACGCCATAGGAACCTTGCTTTTAGCTCCGACCGAAAGATTCCCCCCCAGTCTTTCCCCCCTCCGAAGGTCTGCAGCTTCTGGCTGGTGTGTATTTTGCAGAAGCGCTGTTAGCTATACCATAAATCAGCCACTAACTTGATCCGGCCAATCTTTCGCGAATGTTGAATTCGTGAAAGTACGTAAGTCTGGGGGAGCTCGAAGGCACGAGCCGTGTCTGAACCACAATTTACATTTCCTGGACATTTTACGACCCCTTCTGAACCAGTTTCATCTCGACACGGAAAGACGATATTCTGTATTTCCGGCTCTCTTCCCAAATAGCCTTCGGATTAGTCGTCGTCGTCGCGCCTGCCTCCCAGGCTCTAGTCCAGTCGAGTCTTCGCCTCATCGACACTCGAGCTCAGCTCACGGACCAGCTTGATCCGCACCGAGGTATTAATTATAATGTAACCAACTTGCAGATATGACGGAACCTGCTTGGTTCTTAGTAGGTAAATACTAAGTCATTAATTCTGGCGATGCATGCCGAGTTGCTTTCTTTTTCTCTATTTTTCTTTTCTTTTGTTTCTTTCTCATCGGCCTTCCCAGTCCGTTCTGACCCTAGACAATTGAAGTCAAGTCTTCGAGTTATACTACCTCGCCCTCACATTTAGTATTTTAGGGTAATGCGGCACCTGGACCTGAGCGATGCAAGGGTGCCCAGTGTAAGCATGCAAACGCTTCTATCACAAAAATACTTCTTATCATCTCCCAAAATATGATACGGATGAGATGACTTCCATCATCCTTCGTCTTTCTTTCTTTCTTTCTTTTTTCGTAAAGTTCTTTTTTTTTTTTTTTTTTTGTAAATATAAACGTAAACTTTGGGGAGGTGGGAACCCTAAATTACAGTTGACAAGGCTGGAACCCTCCAGGAATCGATATGCTTCTCCAGAAAATGCTGCGAAAAATGCCGTTCTCCAGGAGGATACAAGGCGCATGGCCAATGCAGGGGATGCACGGAAGCAAAATTGTCGGGTTAACACCGTAGCAATTAAATATCTCGTTTCCCGCCATGTTCCGCTTACTGAACTATGGTTTTGAAGCTTCTCAGGCTGCATGCAAGGTATTTGGGATTAAATTTCGCATGTCCTCCCAGAGCTTCGCCTCTTATTCATTATCTGTCGTCAGCATTGGTAAAATTACATGGTTTTGCGGATCGAAATTGCAGCCATGGAGTCACTGGAATCCATCTAGCCCCGGTAGCGGATGTATCATGATATGCATACCCCGCATATCACACTGGATGTAATGGCATTAAATGGCGGGAAGGGATTCTCGAGATGCCTAAAGTCGGCGGTGTGTTGTGGCTGTCGTCGAGCAGTTTGACCCCCCCAGAATTACCGCTTCGGGCATGGCTGAGGCTCAACAACGCCAAGTCGGATCCCCTTTCATCGGTCTTTCGTAGGTGCTTTCGCATACAGTTACGCAAGCTTCGACTCGCCTTTGCCTTCCTCCCCTCTACGAATACGCGAATACGATAATATTCCATCGTCCACTTGTTTGCTGCTGCTGGTCTGCAGTATCTGTTTTTGTGCTTAAGAAGATTGCCGACTTGGCCTTAGACGTAGTAGTTACCGCCTCAATTCTCCGCTTGGGACATAGACCGACCTCCGAAACAATCTAAATTACTACCTCCCATTTTTCCCAACCGAAAACCCAAGAGGCTTAACGGCTAAGCTGAAGGAAATATGGCTGCGGAATCACAATTCCGGTCGCAATGGACGAGTTGGTCGAGGAGGGACGAACCGGTGCGGACATCGAGGGATACCGGGTTCATGTCGCGTTTGAGTAGTTTGAATCCATTCGGAAACGATGGCTATGTCAGACTGCCAACGACGAATGCTGATACCCAATTACCGGCCCGGACAAGAGAGGAGGAGGAGGGTGGAATGTTTGCCAGTATGTGGGACTGAAGTCTTGGGGACTGTTTCCGGGGTTTACTGACAGGGCGGCGTCTTGTAGTGTCGTATTGGGACCGAATGTTGGGCTTTGCTATCTGCAATCTTGGTGCTGCAGTGTGCTTCGTTATTTGTTTCTTCTTGTTCCCGGCGTTCGTCTTCAAGATTCCAAAGTTTGCAGCCTTGTGGGTGTTCCCTTTCACAGCTCGCGTGAGCTTTTTTTGGTTTATACAATCTACCAGACGTACGGTATACTAATTTGTTTCGAAATAGATGGACTGTGGGCTCATTACTCTTCTTGAGTTCGTGGGCGATTTTGTATGGCCCGTTGAACTATGCTCGCCACTTGTTATCATCTGAGCGGTTGCCATTCACTGGTATCTATTTCGGATCCATTGCATTGACATTATACTTTGCACTCGGGGTATGTGTGCCTGGCAATCAGATGTTTTGTGAGGGATGAGGACATGCTAATGAAGTATACTTTCACAGTTACACTCGGCTCTTCTCACCATTTTCTCCATGGTGATCCAACTGTGCGCATTGCTTTGGTATCTCGTGAGCTATTTCCCAGGCGGTTCCAGTGGACTACGGTTTGCCTCTCAAATAGGGGCTAGACAGGCAGGCGCGTGGTTGAGCGGGTAATGAGAGGCTTTAGTTTATCACAAGGGAATCAGTTAGGAAATGATATATTGGTATTCGGGTTTGATCACGGGGAATATCTGTTGGGCTTGTTGTATCGAAGAGCATTGTATTTTTTTGTTTTCGTTTAAACTCTGAGCAACATGCAGGTGAATTGGCGAATGGCAAAAACCAAAAAAAAACATCATGTTTGTATTTTCTGAAGCGGGGTTCGAATTCATTGTGTTCGATATGTGGTAATAAGTAGCATGCATGTATCATCTGTGGAGTTTCCTTCTCACGCGCGAGCGAGACGCACTGGGATCGATTTATGGTAGCAGTCTTCCGTCTACGCGAAACATGTTTATCTGTCGTTCTGCATAGAGAAAAAGAGGAGCTGGGATGGGTCTCCCAGCCAGGAATTCCGGAACCTGCATGAAAACACGTCATCCCGTCGATGTCAAACTCGCCACAGCACAGGTTGGGGTGGTTTTTTGCAGGAGTTCCAGCCACAAAAAGTTTGGTATCGATGAGGGCACCCTTGCTTTGGGTTTAAGACGATTTCAGTAACCCCACTCAACGCGGGATGATCGGGCGAGGGGTAGCCCCCGAATGAGGTCCAACAGATGAGGGGTAAAAGAAAAAAAAAAAAAAAAGAGAGGGAGAGGGAGAAAAAAAAAAAAAAAAAAAAAAAAAAAAAAAAAAGCCAATTGTTCTAGTGTGAGTGAGAGGAAAACTAGTGAAGGCGCTCTTCTCTTTTGTAGGCCCAAGAGTCGAAGCTTGTCACAACCACGTTTCTTTGACAAATGAAAACAGAAGGAATGGACAAAAGTAGGGGATAAACCAGGCCAGGTCGGAAAGATAAGGAAGCATCCAACGTGCATTAGGCCTGTTCTCGTTCGCTAATTGATGAAGAACTGCAAGTGTGGAGTAAGTGGGCTAGAGAACAGTCATGTCAGAATTTTCATGCTGGTAGAAAAAATAAAATAAAATAAATCAAACGAGAAAATGGCGCCAATATCAATATATCCCACGGCAAGTGCAATTGCATGGCAGACAAACCGTGAAATTTCTCCCGATCACCCGAATTGATTGTTGTCCAGTTGTTCCGGAAGAGCAGGAGGTCCCTTAGGAGGACTTGCCGGCCTGTGCAAATTTCCGTACCGCGGACGGAGATGGTTTTATTTCTATGGCAGCGTAATTACCATTTGGCCGACCACGGCGGGTAACTTAATCAGACAACCTATTTGAGCGTAGTCTGGTTTCTGCAGGTGCACGACATGATTTCTGGCAGACGGATAGACTTAATTGGCACGAGATACCTTGGGCGAGTATCTCCAGCGGTCGTTGCGGACAGCACTGGATTTTTCCGACCTTGGTGATCGTGTTTGAAGCCTGAACATTGAAGAACACCCGCAAACGAGTTCAATTGAATCGAAAGGCAGGCGCTCGCGAAGCCGTCTGTGGATTGTATACATCCAGTGCGTACAGAGTACTTCTGTCCATGTTCGAGGGGACCGGGAATTCGAAGAGGACTAGACTGCAGCATAGACAGTCCCAGCCACCAGGGCACAGTACAAGCGACAGGCAATCCCGAGGCATCGCATTGGCATCTCTCATTGATACTTCCTAACTTAAGAAGCATGTCCTGTTGGAGGTGCATACACCCATCCCATACATGTGTAATGTGCAGACAGACATCCTGCTCGATCCTCGTTAGCTCTCTCTTTTAGGACGACGGCCGAACCAGCCAGCCAAAAATTTTTCGCCAAAAAACCCGCACACACAGAAAACAAATTCATATAAAAAATATATCCACTTGAAGGTTGAGGTTAATTGACGGAGGGAAAAGGTGACAGACCGTGATCTTGATCCATTCTTCCAACTTGGTTACCCTTCCCGGGACCTGTTTTCCCTCGACTGTTTCATTGCCATCCGTCGTTCGAATTCTCCCAGTCGCCTTCCCATCGTTCCAGCCGGATCGAATTGGACCTCGACTCTCGATTCGATCGTAGTAACTTTGCGGTGGTTGTTTGTGGGTCACAGCTGTTTGCGTTGCAGCTCTGCCCTGCCGGTTTTGTGGGTGTCCATTTTTCAAATAATTTCTTCCCAATTTTGACCTCCATCCATCCATCCATCCTCCCACCATCATCTCTTCTCTTCTCTTCACTTCCCTTCCTCGTCATCAACCTCCACCTCCCACCACCCATCCATCCCCACAATCGTCACTCTCCCAAGTCAGCCTTGCTCTTTGCTTCACCGGCCGACCTGCTTCTGACCCGTCCTGTTATCTGTACGTCTGCACTTCTGCTTTCGGCTGCCTTCAATAATCCTCCCGCCGATTGCTGACTGCCCTGAATTGATAACCGGAGCAGCTGTTGAGACTTCCTCCTACAAAGTTGCATCAGAATCCAACTCTCCACCGTTTGGCGAACCGCAGGAACCGGTACACGCGTCATCGACCTTTCGAAGCGTTTTTTTCCTTTCTAGAAACGTCCATCCTGTTGGTTCTTTCGACCTTGCCCGAAGTTCCGTACTTGTCAAAAAAAAAAAAATCTTCTTATTTTTTCTTCTTTTGCTTCCTTCCTGAAGGCCGACGTCTGCTCTCAACAGAGGAAACTCCAGTAGGGCCCACGGACCATAGGATCATAATCTCGCTTTCATCATCAGCTCCAAGCGCGATACCACCAACTCTACGGTACTGCGAGTTAGGCAAACTTGCGTCTTTTTGACAATTTTCGGCAATCTTCGAGAGTTCGATTCTTTGTGACGTTTTCACCGCAGATTGTGTATCACAAGCTGCCCGACCTCGTCTCAACCGACCACTCGCTTCCTCGGTTCCCATCCCCACTTACGACCTGCCCTCTTTCCTAGTTCTACAAGTGTGGTCTCACCAATTTGGTCATCCCAATTAAACTTTTCACTACATCAACTGTTCTTCGAGACAATTGCATATCCAAGCGACGGAGCCTTCCTGTTGTCCAATACGGAGGTCTTCACAATTCATATTTGAACACTCTAGGATACCAGGCCACACCGTTCCTTAGGGTCAACAAGGAGTCCCTTTGTTTACACTGGGTCTTTAAGTGAACCATAATATCCTTTACACAGTTCCCACGCTAGCAGCAACAGGAAATTACCACAATCCCGAGAGCATACTAGCTCCGAAGCCTCTACGACTGCCCCGCCGTCTATCCTACAACAATCACCGATTGAGTCGTCTACAAAGGCAACGGCCGAATAGGCTTATCCAAAGTAACGTCTCTAAGGACGCGATACTGAGCACGCCACTATCGGAACAGTCAGAGGAAGTCCTCTTGTCTACCTCTGCCTATATCGAAGATAGTCTTGCGTGCAAGCTGTGATCAGTCAAAATGACATCGGCAGCGCCAGAGACCAAGAAGCCAGCGTTTTCATATGCTGCAGCTGCTTCCGGAAAATCAATTCCAAGTAAATCCGGAGTGTCTACACCCGAGGAATCAAAGAAACCGGTAGAGAGCGGAAACGGTGTGGATGTCAAGAAGGACGTTGACGCTCTCGATTTGTCAAAATTAAATATCAATGGCGAGCCCACGGCCGCCTCGAAAGATCAGACTTTAGTTCAACCGCCTCAAACAAATGGTGTCGCATCTGACGCCAAGAGCTCGAGCAGCGTCAAGGCTGCTGACGCTCAATCTACACAAGGAGAACTAAGCAACAAAGAAGATGACGGCCGAAGTATCACATCAGCTCAAGAAGCTGCTGGAAGCACGACCGGAAACGAAGATGCCGATAGCAAGAGTGGGAAAGAGACAGGTTCTGATGGTAAAACAAAATTCAAAACCCACAACCTAGTCGATGCACCCATACCAAAACAGAACCCTTGGATGGTACGAAAGGAGGCCTTTGACCGAACCAAGGCCATGCAAGCCGAGACAAAGAAAACTCAGCCAGTCATGAATGGAACATCGTCACAGGATAAAGGAAGTCAGACATTTGGGAATGACAGGAGACATAATAGACAGAAGTCGACTGCTTCGGAGAATAGACCTCCATACCAATCCTCCGGCGGACGTCGAGATGGATCCAATATCCCTGAGAAGCGTAGTGGCCCAGAAGCTGCAAAAGACAGCAAAGTATTGTCACAAATCGACGATAGTGAGTATCAATAAACTCCCTAGGTACACGTCTGTTTTACTAACCACTCTTATAGTCTCGCGACGACCAGCCAACCGTGGCAAGAGCCAGCAGCAGGATGATTCGGCAGGTGGGGATGTGGCCGCACCCCCTGCACCACCCTCGATGACTGATAAGTCTTTGTGGCCAACTCCAGAGGTCGCCCAAGATGAAGAGAAGCGCGAGAAGCGCGAGAAAGAGGAGAAAGAAAAGGAGAGGGAAAAGGAGAAGCCTGCGACATCCACTAGCCGCCCAGCAAAGGACAAGTGGATTACTATGGCTGTCACGCCAAACATTATTTACGACACCCCTTTGCCTACACGTGGTTCTCGAGGCCCCAGAGGGGGACGCACTGATCGCGGTGGGAGAACTGGTGCACAGGGTCCACCTAGAACTACTGATAACGAGATTAGTGCATCTCCCACTGAAGCAGCCGCTACCACTGGATTCGATAAGTCCCGAAGCTCACAGATTACATCTGAGCCAACAGGTCAGAACATAAATTTGCTCACTTATATTCACCGCCCTGCTAATGCTATCGCCTGTGTAGTTGAGGATGTTACCGCCGAGGCTACTGCGAAGAAGGATGCTACCGATGTCAAAAAGGATGCCACCCCGCAGGTTGTGAATGGCAAGCCAAATGGCGTTGCACCAGAGGAACCGTCAGAAAAGGAACGCAAGCCATCCCAGGCCAATGACGACGGTGCATTCGTCGGCCAAGGTGTCCTCCCACCAACTGCCATACGCCCGAAGGCAGATAAGCCGACAACATATGCTGCTCGTGACCAAACTACCCATAGCCGTGGAGGCTACACTGGATCTTTTGGCCAGAAGCAGGAGACTAGCGAGACCAATGGCGCTTCTCACAATACTCCCCGGGACCGTCCCGCCGGCCGTGGTAACTTCCGTGGAGGAAGAGGTGATAGCAATTCGTTCGTCAACCATTCCAATGCCCGATTTAACGGTGGCAACTCGATTCGTCACCATAGCCCTCCTTCCCAAATCAACACCAATGCTCAACGCCAGTCCCCACAATACCCATCGTCTCCTTCCACCCCACAAACCGCCCGTAGTTATCGAGGGAACAACAGCCGCTCCCATAGTGTCACCCAACCACAGCAATTTGGAAAATACGGCATGCAAAATGGCTACCCTCCCCAGTCGCCTTTTGTTCCATCTCCTTCGTACTATAATAACCCCTACTACAACAATCGAGGCAGCGTCAGTCAGGGTGTTCCAATGCACCCAGATTATGAGTTCACAGCAGCCGTTCAGAACGTCATGAACCAACTGTAAGTCGTACGCTAATACTGCTCTACCCAAACTTAGTTCTAATCAAACATATAATAGGAGCTACTACTTCTCTCTTGATAATATGGTGAAGGACACCTATTTGCGCAGCCATATGGACAGCCAGGGTTGGATCTTCCTCGACATCATTGCCGGATTCCGCAAAGTCAAGGAGATGACCAAGGATAACAAAAATATTGTCCGAGAGGCCTGCATCCAATCACCAGATGTTGAATTCCGTGGGTACCATCCCGATGGCCGCGAACGTTTAAGGTCCGCCCGTAATCCTACCGAGTGGACTCTCAAATATGAAGATCGGGATGAGAGCTGCCGACACGAAGGTCCCTACTGGGCGGATAACCGATTTGCGTCGGCTCCCCAGTACAACCCTTATCCAATGTACTTCCAAGCTCCGGCCATGCCCCCAATGCCAGTAGCCGGCCCCACCGAGCAGCAATTCCCACCATATAATGGGTATCCTCCTCAACCACATATGCTACCCGGCTTCATCCCAGGCCAGGAATTTGTCCCTGAGAATGGGGCGGCCTATGGAAACGGGTTCATCCCACCCTACCAACCCTTCGCACCGGCGCACGAAGCCCAACCCGCAAATGGGCATCCCGTCGACGAGAGCGCCCCCCAGGCCGACAAGGGTGTCCGTCCGCACAAGAAGTACCCTACAGTCAATGAGTTCCCGGATGATAAGATTGATCATATTGTTTTGGTGATGCGTAAAAGCGCCACTGGGGCTGAGGCTTCCGCGCAACCAGCTGAGGGAGAACAGACCCCAATTTTGATGGTTACTGACCAGCTTAACGAAGCCTTGGCCAAACTCGAGAGCGGTGAGACCGAAAACCAAAAGTCCAAAGAGTAAGTCACCAGACCCCTATGTACGCCCAATAGTGTCACTAATGAAGCCTTCTAGAAACGACGACGGCCTGGTCAAGTTCTATCCTACTAGTCCTAGGCAAGGACCACAAGCTCACGGCTCTGTCTCCAAAGTGAATGATGAGGTCGGATGGTTTGTTGATCCCGGAGTTTCTGGGGATGAGGCTCGTGTTCCTGGAGTAACAACATTCACACTCCACACCTACACCAACTTCAAGAATAGCGTTCTTGGCCGTCGTGACAACAAGTCTGGAAATGCTCGTGAACTAGACATCCTATACAGGTTTTATAGCCATTTCCTCCGCAAACACTTCAATTTGAACATCTACAATGAGTTCAAGAGCTTGGCTCTGGAGGACTTCCATGCCGGCCGCACGACAGGAATCGAGTACCTTTACAAATTCCATGTTTTCAAGATCCAGAACTTTCCAACCCCAGATCTTTTCTTCCAGGATTTCGCAACCTTCTCCAGCGACCAAACTCTTGACAGGCCACCCTATGACAAGAAGATGGTTGATGCTGTCGGATACAGCAAAACTATTACCGGGTCTACCAAAACTAGACTCGGGAGGTTCATGCAGGAGAAGAACAAGAATTTCCAGATGTGGCCTATCCACACCCATCACCACCGTGATAACCACTATCACTCCCACCATGGAGGCCGCCACGATAATCACAACAACCACAACCACCATCACTCTAACAACCACGGCAATAATCACGGTAACAACCATGTCAACAACCATGCCAATAACCATAGCACTAATGGGGCTCCTATCCGTGCTTAAAGACTTGGCTAATGTGGTCTGTTTCTCTTTGGCTCCTCCCTTAATACATTGACGACTAAACCGACATCCGAGAAACTGATTGGCAGTTTTCTCAGGTATTTGGGTTCGTTGCTTGCTGCTATATTTCTCTCTCTTGTCTTGTCGACCATGCATGGCGAAGTAAAGCTCCGGTAAAAGCAGGCTTCCTTATGTTTCTGTATCCGCTCATTCTTACTCCTCGTCTTCGCTTCTTTTGAAACTAGATAATGAAGATCTCATGATTCAAATGTTCCACTTTCTTAACGAGAGTCTCCTCTTAACCTTTTATTCTGTTTCCCCGCTTAGGAATACCCACTGCTACTTTTCTTTATTAGCATCTTGTTTATTCAGTGGTGTTCTTGTCCTTTTCTTCTTCTTTTTTTTTTCTGTTCCGTTTTTTTTTCTGTTTCTCGCCCCAGTGCCAAAAAGTTCGTTTAGACTATTCTGCTTTTTGAAATTTCTATGCATTCAGAGATACAGGCGTTTACGGTTTTCTCAATTTCTTACTTTTGGTTTCCTGATATTTTTTCTTCCCCCTTATTCACACCAACCGATGGGCCCCAGTATTATACTCTACAAATGCACACGCACAAAAAGGGCCCCTTTCTTCTTCCTCTTTTTTTGTTTTTTTTTCTTCGTTTGAACAAAAGTGGGTGGGTTCCTCTTTAGTACTATTTTTATTATCCTTGACCTCGACTGGAATCCACCGAAACTATACATGCACAAGAGAAAAAAAAACAACTGTATTTTTTTTTGGTTTCTTTCATTACTATTCTTCCTCCTTTTTTTTTTTTTTTTTTTTACTGTGTCACAGTTTCTTCCTGCTGCTCGATAAGAAAATATAAAAAAAGAAGAAAACTCGATTTGGTTTTTTTTAAAGACACGAAGGTGCTGCGGATATAGCCTCGAATCCAGGCGCTGCGGATACCGATACCTCGACGTCACAGGACGCGACGACTTTTCCTCTACACACTTAGATGCCCTAGGCAGGGCAGACCGATACCAGGGCCCGATTGATGGTCGATGATTCTACGGCAATTATTATACGCTTTCTAATCGATATGAGATTATGGACTTATGATGTAACGACAACCTTCGGCCATAACATAGCGGACCGTAACCTCTTCTTTTGAAGGCCATTCGGGTACTTTGTATCTACGGAGTTCAGCAGCAAGGCCTATGGGATTACCATGAACTCGGATCCGGAAATTCGGCTATTGAGAGATCGAATTCATCAATTATGACAGGCGCCTCCTCTTCCGCTCCTTGACTGGGTGTGGGAGTTCACCAAATGATATCGTTCAGATACCGCGAAGTTTTCACGATCGTCTTTTTTTTTTATATAGATTTTTATTAATTATCTCTCTTCTGCTCTCTCCACCTCTTCGACTTTGTAAAGATCTCTGCACTCTAGCGCTGAAACTCTTCAAGAAAACTCATCTCTCCCACCGATGACTTCCCACATAATGAACTTAGACCCAACCTCCTTTCCCTCTGCATCTCCTGTATCACCCATCCCACCCATAATATCATCACCGTCTCCCTCACCTCCAACGGCCCCAGGATCACTCCCTCCCGCGAACCGCAGGATAGTATACAAATTCTCACCTCCCATCCCGCCACCAACGGCGCTATGTTGTCTCCCTTTCCAGCTAATCGGCGCATTCTGGAAACCATGGGCCGTTATGGAGAACCACTGGTCTCTTAATACAACTCCTTGTACAATACTGAATATCTTTGAAATATATTCCGCGGGGATGAATCCTCTCCACGAGATTTTTGATATTTTACCTTGAGTTTGGTGGTTTCCGGGTGTGGATGTGATGGTGTCATCTGTTGGGGGTTCGTATCGGCTTAATAGTGGGTCTATTGAGTCTGTGATGTTTAGGCGGTCGGCGTTTATAGTTACTAAGGCGAGCCATTCGTAGAGGGAGGTTGTCCAGTCGTAGAAAATTGCGGTGGTGTATTCTGAGTCGTTTTTATTGGGGATTGCATGCGAGAACGAGGCGAGCTTGATGGGGGTTTGGGGACGGGTTAATATTGGTATGACTGTCTTCATGACTGTAGGGAGCGTGATGCCCTTGACAGCAGGCTCTGAAGTCGTGACGGATAAATCTAGTGATTCTGTATTCATTTATTAATTTATGTTCTATAATCCTTCGGTGGCGTAGATGAGAGGGGTTCGAACCTTGGTGTAGGTCACAGAATAGCCATGCTTTCTGTTCTTTGAAAACATTGGTAAAGCTCCAGACTAGCCTATTGAATGCCTTTCTCCCGTGGACCATATGAGGCTCTCGCAGGTTGAGTTCAATCACTACACACGCTGAGATTAGTATATTGGATCTTTACGGGGGGAGTGGTCTTGGAGGTGCTTACCCCATCGTTCTTTTTTCTTTCCACCGAATGGGGCCTGTTTTCCAACTAATCCTGCTTTCTCGTATGTATCCTTCTTGAGAAAGAGGTATAGTTTGCCTACATGGTATGTATTAGAACATGCCTTAAAGAATTTGGATAAATATCACCCAGGGACTTACCGTCGTATAAACAGTAGACATCGTCAACGTCGATTCTACCATCACTAAGCAACAGTATATTCCCTACCAATGTAGTTAGACATATATTCTCAAATATCTCTAATTAAGGGCAGCTAAAAACGGAGTTTTATGCATTACCTTGTCGGATATAGTGATTATAAAATTCTGTCTCGAGGATATCCTTCAAGCCCATGAAGATCCTATGATATTGGAGAGGCTTCAGCTGCTCATTTAGTCGCTGTGAGACTAACTCGCAGATTTCATCCGGCAGAAGAAGGTCGACCTATCCATATTGTTAGAATGATTTTAAACTCAGGGTACGTTCCGAACGTTTTGCGGATCACCTGTTGATTGTAGACATGACCGCGGATTGTGGTATATGGACGCTGGTTCAACGTTTCCGGTCCTATAACCGCCGGAAGGGTACTGCATGTGATGTAGCATTTACCATCCGGGGCTGGATTGGGCAGTTTATTGAGCAATTGTGGCATATTGGTTTAACCAGTTGTACATACGTGAGTCGAGGGGATGAAGTTGAGTTTTGAAGGTTGGAGCTGTTGCAATTTTGAAGCGTCGCCAGTCGCGCGCCAAGAAACGCTCTCATGTCCAGTCGCAACCTCATCTCGAACTTCCAACTTCCTCCAAGGCTTCATCACAAAAGCAAGCAATTGGCTCTTGCGCTTCTCACAATTTCCAACAATCATAACGTCTACGATTACCACACCCCTCGCTACCCCGGTACATATTAAGAGAGAGAAAAATGTCAAATCAAAATACTCGCTATCTTTCCCGCTCCGCGGCGCCGAAATACTTCTCCGACATACAAATCCGCGCCTTTCACGATCCCAATGCGCGTCACCATCCCGGTAGCCATTCTGGTACCATATTACGCACCGTAGCGTGGAACAACCTCGGTTCACGAATCGCCACAGGTGGCGCCGGCGGGAACGTTAAGATCTGGAATCCAGAGAAGGCGGACGTTAGGAGCAGTACCGATCTTAAGGGCACCGGATTGCAAACTACTGAGAAAGTCCAATGGGATCCCACACATGCCGAAAGACTTGCGAGCTGCGGGGTTGGAGATTTTGGGGTTGTTAAGTTTTGGGATTATAGAAGTCGGTTCCTTGCCATCTCACCATTATTGATACTTTCACCGATTCACGGATGGATTTCTTCCTTACGATTCTTTTGAATTGGCCTTCTTTTTTCTCACTCTCTTTTTTTGAATTCCCTTTTCGACTTCTGGACGGTTGATATGTTCTGGAACGACGGTGGCTGATTGGATTTCTCTACGACTGGGGTCTTTTGTTTGAGGGTATATAGCTGCGAAAGCTACGCAAGATATTAAGACTGGAGCCGACAATTACTCGCTGTCGTATCATCCCGATGCGTATGTTGTCGCTGTTGGAAGAAAGGTATGCCGTCTATATCAATTCATTCGTATGGATTTGTCATTGACACTCGTATTATACAGGACAACAAAGTCAAAATCCTCGATCTCCGACAGAACGCCGTAGTAAATACAATCGACGAAGGAAACGACACGGTACAATATTTCCCGACCTAAATTATACCCCGTCCCCCCTCTCCCTTCCTTCCTTCAACTTCTAACATACCTTTTTTTCTTACTCATCCAGACCTTCCAAACAACATTCTCCCACAACGGCACCATCCTCCTCCAAACCCACGCCTCCGGCAAGATCGTCCTACGATCGTACCCTTCACTAGAAATAATCTACACCTTTAACGCTCATACTGCGGGTTGTTATTGCCTGGATATTTCACCGTCGGGTAAATACATCGCAACAGGCGGTAACGACGCCTTGATATCGCTGTGGGATACGACGGACTGGGTATGCCTCAGGACATTCGATAAATCGGATCACCCGATGAGGAGCGTGAGTTTTAGCTTCGACGGGGCGTTCTTGGTGGCTGGGAGTGATGAGAGTATGCCTATTAGCGTGGTATGTGCTGTTTTGTTAATTTTGTTATACATTCTTTTTCTTTTATCCCCTTTGTGCGTGTGAGAAGGTATTCTTTTTTGTTTGTTTTTATGGGAAGACTGACAAGGAAGGGTTTGTAGATGCACGTCGAGTCTGGCGAATATGTTCATGAAATTAAAGCGAATTACCCAGCCCACGCGGTAGCCTGGCATCCGTCGAAGTATGTGGTCGCATATACGGGCGAAGTTCTTCGAGTCACTGGCGCGGGGAGTTTCTCCTCATAGGGTGGGATGCAGCTCCCTGCGTATCGCAATCCCAATTTACCGCTTGGTTTGAGGGCTATCATTTAGGTCATTGTTCTTTCTTTTGTTTTATTTTTGCTAAATGTGGTTGATTTGCTGGTATTGTTAAGAGCTTTGGAGTCATCGATTGGCAATGTAATCGTATGGAAATGGATCAATGGCGTTGTAATTATGCCGTTTTGGATTTCGTATTAAGGATTATTAAAAGATATGGCCATGCTTTGCAGATACATATTATGCTTTTTTTTTTAAAAAAAAAAGTGCTCCCCATGATGCCTCGGATATATGAAAAAGAAATGCACCAAACCGTCCCAGCAAACCCCGTTTATGATATCGCTCCAGGTAACCTTTAAAAAAAAGAAGCTAAACACCAAACTTCAAAAGGAAATTCAATCATGACCGTTTTACCTAACCCCCCTCTTAATCAAATTTGCCAATGCTCAATTCGCCGGTGATCGCTTTTGTGTATATCTGTAATTGCTCTAGTTCCCGTACGATCTCGTTAAGAATCGACGAGTAGGCGTACTCTACCAACGGATACGCAGACGTTAGTAAATTTTGCATTTTAAGAAAAAAAAAAAAATAGATAAAGGGAAACCTACGATAGAAATGCGCCCACTTATCTATCCCCTTATGCCTCACCTTCGCATCCTTAACCTCACTCCTTCCATTAGGCCCATCCACAAAAAGATTCTCAGGCTCTAGCTGCTCCAACTCTGTGAACCTTAGTCGTTTCCTCTTCCCCACATGTATAGTATTCTCATAATACCCTTCCGAATCCATATCCTCGATCCTTTGCAACAATCTCCGTCTCGCAATTGCCGCAGAAGGTAAATATTTAGGAATAGGCGTCTTGCTCCTCAACCCACCGCCCAAAACCCACAGATTCATTAAAATAGTCGCAACGGCATCCCTTCTACATGATAACATCATCTGCGCCATATCCCTGTCCCCGCTGATCCTGAAATACAGAGAGGCCTGTCGGACGTCGATGATGTGATCGAAGAATTTTTCGGAACTGTCGATTAGATGCTCGTATGGTGTTGGATCGAACCGTTCGCGGAGACGGGGTTCGTGTTCTGTCATTTTTAGGAGCTCGCGGATACGTACGAACCCTTCACGGAGTTTGGCTTCGCGGATTTGGGAGTCTATTATGTCTTGCGGGGAGGGCATGTAGTCGAGGTCGTGGTAAATGTATCTATTGTAAGAAAATATAAAAGTTAGCAAGCGTAGCATGGTGTGGTTTAGTATCGGATTTTTCATGCATACTTTGCTACAACAGTACGATAAACGATGCTGAGGTTTATAAGCATGTTC
This sequence comes from Orbilia javanica, assembly GCA_036872735.1. NCBI lineage: Eukaryota > Fungi > Ascomycota > Orbiliomycetes > Orbiliales > Orbiliaceae > Orbilia > Orbilia javanica. The sequence continues at coordinate 2,782,831 of JAVHNR010000001.1, read as the reverse complement.
GCTAGAGATTTTCGAAGCTCGTGGCGAGCTACGAATGGCCATAGGAACCAGTTGATAAATACGCTAGCCAAAACACCCACAATAATCGCTGTTCCTCGAGTATATGCAATCCTATGGGGAGGTATTACTCCTTCATAATTCTTGCAAGTCATGGAAACGACTGTGAATGTTAAGCATCCGATGAATCCGGAACGTGGGTGAGATGATAACATGTATCGATATAAGAACGGGACAGCGAATATTAAAGCGAAGACGGCCATTACGTATGGGCTCCCATCGCCTGCGAAGAATGATAGAGCACCCCAGAGAGCTCCTAGGGCAACGGCTATCAGTCTTGCTCCGAGGTCGTTTAGGTTACCACCAACCTATGTGATACGGTATTAGTATAAAATATGATGAACCCTTTGACTTTGAACTGTATGGCCGAACATACCCTAGGTTGCATTAGATGCCAGGCTGCAACAGTGCACCACCATCCCTCCCATTCATCCCACCAAGTTTGCGAATTGTTGAGCCAAGCTGGGATCGCAAGAAGGCAAATAGTTATCGTATTCTTCAGCGCAAACCTGGCTTCGAATCCTTGTAGTTCGTGAAGCACCTCCCAGATCCTATACCTTAGCGTTTTCTTCTCGCCTTGTTTTTGGGGATCTGATTTCGTAGTGAGATCGGAGTCCGGCACCCAAGCCTTTCCGGCAATCTTACTCATGAGAGCAGCAATGTCTTTCATGGTTTTGAAGTAGAATGCTGTGGTAGTTCCACCTCGATCATGACGGACTTGTGGGTTACTCCGATAGACCAGCTTCTCAAGTGGATAGTTCGGGAGGTAAAAACTCCAATGGGCATTGCGTCGTTTCTTAACAATAGAGCCGGTGGATCTTACAAGCCTCGTGACTTGGTCGGATGCCTGTAGTAGTGTTGACGTAAAGAGAAAGATTTGGATAATGGTGTAACTAGCATCGGCCGGGTGGACGTTTGCCCAGACCAGGTGGGCTTCCTCAAGCTTATCCCTTACTTCGAGTATCCGATCTGCAAGGGCCTCGCAATCGTGTGTGTTTTTTCTCCTCTCTGGGGGAAGGAATGTAGTTTGGTGTAGGATCTGCATCAACAGTGTATCACAGGCTTCCAGGGCCTCCTTCATGATATTGATCATCTCACGACTCGGTCCGGCGAGAGCAGCTCGTATCCTATCTATTTCCACCTTCTCGTCGTCTTCGCTCTCGTCGCCACTATCCGCTTCAATATGGATTTTGGTTTCCTTGACGGGTTTGCCATTTGGCACTGGTCGGTCCTCCTTTGGGGGTTCGAAAACAGGAGCAATGCATTCTAGACGTAGGAAGTCTCGAATAACTGCCTGTATGTTGTTTCTCAGGTCCGTCATGTCCTCAGGAGAGATTTTGGATACTGTTATCTCTGATCTAAAATCTCTGGCTGCAACTGACATTTCGACTGTTTCCTTACTCATCTTCTCACGTTGGCGGGCGGTTGATGGGCGCGGGAGCTCAAGTCCGCCTATTGCAGCGTCGAGCGCATCGTGAATAGCACGCCTATTTTCAAATCCAGTTAGTATTAAAAGCACATCTGAAGTTAGGCACATGTAACAGCTGACACATACGCTATTTGAACATTCCCGGGATTCGGAAAAAGGAGTATGTTGGTAATTTGGGCGATGGCTATACCCAAAACCCATGGTATCCCGAACTCCCAGGCTTTCCTGTACGACGGAGTCGGTCCTACCCTCTCACAGACCATGAAGAATAAGGCAAATCCTGCACAGATACATAACTGGAAGACTCTGGCGAATCTTGCTCTGGCCCAGGCTAATATTGGAAGAGTAATAAGCACGCAGACAGCTAGGAAGGCCCCGTAGCTGTCCCTCGCCGGGCCGGATACGGTTGATATCCACAAAGCTAGGAGACCGGCCCCGATCCCGATACCAGCTCCTATGATAGTTGCCACGGTGCCCTCAATCTGTGAGCCTATACTCCGCCCGGCATGGTTGATAATGGTAGCTATGATCATGATATAATGGTACTGTCCCAACCATGTGCGTATGGCTGGAACAAGACATAAGATATATGCCACCATATAGCCAGTAACGGCCCTCATTAGAGTACTGCGTCGTTTCGGATGCTTTATACTCCAAACGAACCGCTGGATACCATCCCTCTGCAGTTGAACAAACTTGCGTAACGAGAAGGGAGATCTTATCTTCCTTTTCTGCTTCGCAGTTGCCAATTCCTTCCTGGCCATTTTGTAAAAGGATGCATCGAAGAACCCATCCCGCAGTTCTTCAACGCCGTAGTCTTCCAGATCATCGGCCTCGAGCTGGAGTCTACTCATAAACTGGTCCAAAGGTATACTTGCGACGACTGAGCCCCCCCGAGGTGTGGCTTGTCCGCTGGCTAGCCTCGAACGGGATATAGGTGTCGCAGCAAATGAACCTCGGTAGACTTTCGTATATGGCGGGGTCCATGCCGACCCGGGAGACGACTGGCCAGACTTCAATAGATCAATGGAGGACCTTGGGACATGGGGTTCAAGAGCCGACCATCGCACTTGTCGGTCATCGTTCGAAACGGGATTTGGAATGGCACTGGCAGGGTATTTGGGCTGGGATTCAAGGTCTACTGGAGTCGATGAACCAGCAGCATGCGCATGAGGATGCATATGCCTGGGGGATCCGGAATCGCACGACCTACGTCGATTGGTGGTCTGCCGACGGCGGACAGCGTCGGCCGAAGTCTCTGCGTTTGCAGAGTCCATAATGCAGCATCATCCCCCAACCATCAACCAAACAAGGGAAAGAAAAAGGGGGGGTGGAAAACAGCAATTGTATAGGATATTATATGGTTTTTTTTTAGAATGAAAGAAGGATATGGAAACCAGAATTGAAGACTGGTGATGTATTTTGAGAGCGAAAGACACAGGCACTTTTGGTTTAGTCATCTTGGTGAGGCAGTTCGCAAACGGGAAGCAGGAAACAGGTTTTTTGTGTTGGCGGGCCTGTCGGTTGTGGAAATGCGGTATCCATGCGAATGCATATGCACGTCGACGGGCGGGTCGCGGAGGCCTGCCGCAGTCTCCATCCGCCGGTGTGAAGTTTGAGATATCGATATTGATATTGGTATTGATCTTGATATCGATAAGTTCAAACCGGATATTGTAAAAATGAAATAAAATAAAATAAATAAAATAAAATAAAATTCAACATGTGACTAGGTACATGTACAGAACTAATGATACACCGGCATCTAGAAGAAATCCTCATTCTCAGACGCCTGCATGCTAATATAGACTCATGAAACCGGTAACGGGATTGTCGTATGACCTCACCCACCAAGACAGCCTCGCTGGTTGCTGGTGGTGATTTGAAACCAGAATGAATCGAAGTCACAGAATGCGTGAGCGTGTTCGTTCGTGTATCCTTGTTTCTGTTTCTTGTTTCGAGCCAATCAGCCCGAATGTTGGTGAGGAATTGCCAGCTGCGGTTACCCGAGATTGCCATATTCCAGTAGTATTTACACACGCGCAGCCCACACAGCTATAACCTATGTACGTATATACCTACTACTACTTAGGTATCCAGGCACAGACACACACATTACATATGAAGCCAGCTGTTTGGCTGCACGACCGAGTGTGAGGCCGCACCCGGGCTGGCACAGCTGGGTTGGCCAGGCTATTGGGGCTTGATCGTTTGCACCTGCGGGTTTGGCAAAGTTGTCGGGGCAACCACACGACGACAAACCAGGACCGTCAGTCTAACCGGGAACTGGCAGAGGCATTAAACCGCATCTGGCCACTGCAGGGGACACGGTACATGCACGCATCGGCGGGGTCTGTATACTACCTATACTATGTAAATAGGTAGTAGGTTTAGAAGTATTGATTGATGTTAAGAGAGAGAGAAAAATAGAGTGGACGAACGGTAATGAAGTGTAGGTATGTATGTATGTACTATGCATGGCTGCAAGATTGAAATTTGCAGGTCAATCAATCAATTACAAGTACCGTTTGGGCGTTAAATTAGTGTCAAACACCAGCCCTTTGTATTCCCAACTGGGCCGCATTGCCCGTTCTTCGCGATATCTCCGTCTGACTGGCCACAGTCCTGGCGCCGGTTCGTGTTCGTGTGGTGTGTCTTAGTCAGCCAGAGGCATTTCCTGTTCGGGAAGAATGTTTACCTGCCAGCCGGACGGTGATTGGCTGGTGGCCCTGATTGGCTGGGGCTTTGTCAACACAGAACAACAACAACAAAACAGTTTAGGCACCTTTAAACACCAAAGAGCGTGCCCTCCAAACCGGCTTCCAATATTCTGCTCCAGACACTCTATCAATCAAGCAAATTCAAGACTGTCCAGTCCTTCTCTTCTCTGCTCTTCTCTTCTCTGCCTCTCTCCGCAGCCCTCATCGCCATCTTCGAGACTGCATCTTGAATGTATCGGTTGTAAGCAGAGAAGAAAAGACCAACAACAACAGGGCCAATTGTCTGTTCCTGTGCTGTTATTCCCTTTCCAGTTTTTTCCCGGTCAGGAAGGAATCCAATAACAACGCCAAAAGCAGCCTCAGCACCCTGCAAAACCCCCATCACAACCAACCTCCTCCCCCATTGCTGGCTCGGCATCGCCAAAATAAATCTCTCTCCTCCATCACCAGACCAGACCGCTCTGTCTCCCTGCCAAAAATCAAAATACACACAATAAAACATTGTCAATAACCTCGGCCTCCAACGACTCGGCCGTAGACCCCGCTGCCACAGAACATCATAACATCTCTCCATTCTTTCCCGGGCATAAAACTCTTTCTTAGACATCACCAACCTCCTTCTTCATCCTCAACTCTCTCACCTCCTTGCATCAAACCCAAGCCACACTACACTATCTTCAATTCCTTTGATTCTTTCTTCTTTCTTCTTCCCTTCCTTGACCTACTACTGCTTCTCCAAGACCTTTGTAGACCTTCTTAATCCTCCCCATTTCCCCTGACCGATACTCGACGTGAAATTTCGATAATTCCACTACGACCACCACCACGAGACCACCTGCACGACGAAAAAGAACCGCGTCTACCTTTACGAATTTGATCTAACAAACCGTTCTCTAACGGTGTGAAACTCCTAGTGTACGTGTCTCCACTTTCCGACTGACATTCATTACCCATTCATTCATCAATTTACACATTCATTGGCGTTTCATTTCCTTTGTCTTCGGTGTTGCTTACACCACTCCACCGTGTCTCCATTCTTCACCCATATTTCTTCGCACCTTCCCCATCCATGTAAACCTCAATCTTCATTCATTGAATGTCCGACTAACAAGCTCTTCTTCATCTTCATCTAAATTTAGTCTCTATTCCTTGATCGCTTGATCTCGGATAACTTCCATACATAAGCACATATAACTTCACAGACGTCAGTCTACACATCAGACACGATGCAAGCCGTAAGTCTTCATTCTCTCCAATATATATATATTTTTTTTCTTGTCTACCCGATTTGTCTATTCGTACTCGTTATTGTTGCGTAAGAAGACGTTCTCTAATTATTTCCATATAGAAACGTGTCACCCGCCAAAGGGCACAAAACCAAGATGAGAATGCCGGCATTGCCAGCCGAGCCACCCGTGCTTCGACCAAGACTGTCGGCAAGGCTCTGGTCTCGACTACCACTGCTGGCACCAAGGCCTCTCAGCCTTTGAATCGCAAGCGTGTCGCCCTTGAGGACGTCAGCAACTTTAACAAAGCTGGTCAAGACGCTTCCCTCGAGAAGGAGACCAAGAAGGCCGTCAAGGGTGTCCTCACCACGAAGACTGGGGTCACCAAGTCCAGGTCTCGCACCGCTCTTAAGGAGAAGGTTGTCGAGGAGGTCAAGCCTGTTGAGGTCAAGCAGACCGTTAAGGCCGCTGCTGCACGCCCTCGCAAGCGCTCCAACTCTTCTGCCCGTGCCACCCAAGCCGAGAACAACAACGAAAATGAAGCCCCCGTCGAGGAGGAGAAGAAGAAGACGAAGAAGCCAGAGGTCGCCGCTGCCGTTGAGGTCAAGACCAAGACAAAGGAAGTCGCCGTCCAAAAGCCTACCGCCCTTGAGAAGGAGGGAGAAGTCTTCGCCAACGAGCCAAATAGCAAGAGGACCCGTGTTGTCGAGCCTCAACCAGCTGCCATCATTCTTGAAAGCGAGGAAGATGACGACCCGTTGATGGTTGCCGAATACGCCGAAGAGATCGATGCCTACCTCCGTGATTTGGAACCTAAGAGCATGGCAAACCCCGAATATATGGATCATCAGGATGAGTTGCAATGGAAGATGCGTGGAATCCTTGTCGACTGGCTCATCGAAGTTCACACTCGTTTCCGTCTTCTCCCAGAGACCCTTTATCTCACAGTCAACATCATCGACCGTTTCCTCGGACTTAAGCAGGTCGGATTGGATAAGCTCCAGCTTGTTGGCGTTGCTGCGATGTGGGTTGCGGCTAAATATGAGGAGGTCTACTCTCCTTCCATCAAGAACTTCATCTACGTCAGTGACGGTGGTTACGTCGAAGATGAGCTTCTCAGAGCTGAACGTTATATTCTCACCACCCTCGACTACGACTTGTCGTACCCCAACCCAATGAACTTCCTCCGCCGTATTTCCAAGGCCGATGACTACGACATTCGCACTCGTACCTTCGCCAAGTACCTTATGGAAGTCAGCCTCCTTGACTACCGTTTCCTCGAGTACCCAGGTTCGCTTGTTGCCGCCGCCGCCATGTACATGGCTAGGAAAATGTACAATCGTGGCTCCTGGGTATGTTACTCCCCCATCCATTCAACCATATCTTGTTACTCTTATACTAACAATCTAATAGAACGCAAGCCTCGTCCACTACTCTGGTTACACTGAAGATGAGATCATGCCCGTCTTCAAGCTCATGGTTGACTACCTCGCTCGCCCAGTTAAGCACGAGGCGTTCTTCATGAAATATGCTGATAAGAAGTTCAAGAAGGGTATGTATCATTGCAATTCATATTGTTATAACTCTTAGCTAATTCACATCATTCTACAGCTTCGATCAAGGTTCGCTCGTGGGCCAAGAGTGCTGCCGTCCACTACAAGGTTGATCTGAACGAACCTGTCGACTTGTGAACAGAGATTTCTCTGCCTTGACTCTTTTGCTTCTTTGCTTTGAATTTCCGTGATCACCAATCTTGCATTGCAGGTGATATGCGGACATACATTGTTTCTTTTCATCATGATTTAACGGCGTCCAGGGTGTTTTGTTTTTTGTCAACATCTTGATTTTTTTTTTCACTCTCACCTTTCAATCACGCCCCATCCCCGATCCTCTCTCTCCCCGAGATCATTCACATTCATATGTTTTCACTAGAAAGGCAGGATCGTAGTAAGAAGAGCGATAGGCTCGTCACACCTGTACTCACTTCTTACGCCATCCATACCTGTCTACTGGCTAGAATAGCAATGTCTTGAATCTCGCGAACCTCTACTACCTCTACAGTCACAGGCTTCAAAAACGAACTAACTCAATCAGAGGCTTCAAGAAATACGATACTGTTCCTTTACTAACAAAGAAACTAACGATCCAAGGCGTCCCAAAATTGCTTTTCCGCTGCTTTTTGTGTACATACTATCCCTTCCCATTGACATGCCAGCATTATGGAGATTCACTTCTTTATTCTGTTTCTCATATTTTCCTCTTAAGATCCTCTGATCAACCATGTCATTGGGAACGGTACGATGACTCTGACTTTTACTTTCTCTTCTTTTACTTTCGCCTTTCCAAGCATGCTTTGTTTCATAGCTCTTCTTCGTTCCCTTTCAGATCCCGGTACAAAGGCGTTCTTCGAGCATCCTTTTTCAGGTTCTTTCTGCGTACTTTGTTACTGCTGGCTCCCGTTTTCTTCTCCTTTCTGTCGGTTTTTCCCAAATGTGCATATTTGTACTATGGTATTCTCTTGTTAATAGAAGTCGGCTGGTAGTGAGGCTGGCGTAACTAATCGAGATAACTTTAAACATATGTTCCATTGTTCGGCGTAGACAGCTTTGTAGAGCGGTGGTACGAGCTTGCAGTTGACCTCATCGCGCTCATTGTATATAGGCTTATGGGTACACCAGATCTAGATCTACGGGCGCTGCTACTGTGAGGAGGTTATATGGTAAGACGCTTTATTAAACCCAGATCCAAAAGAAGCTGACGCTAACATACAAAATTCGAAAAAGGAAACAGAAGCCAGTCCACGTATGTATCCCTTTTCTACCTTCTTGAACAAAAAAAACAAGACTCCAGAGGAATTTCGAGAAAACATGAAGAGAAGACGGCGACGACATTATTATACTTTACTGGTCCTCTGTATTTGTTTGTATTTTGGTTTTTGTTTTTTCTATTATAGCTTTCCCCTCCTCTTTACCCTTTAAAAAGCATGAGATAGATGGACGACCCAGATCTATAACATCCTTCTCCGTAAACCCACCTCCCCGATAGTCATACAAACCCCCTCATCCAATCCTCCCCAAACAAACCTACAACTTCGGTGCCAAAACCGTCGTCCTGAACACAGGCGCATCGGTACTATTCCCCATCCTTTCCATCTCCCAAGCGATCTCCTGTCGAATCCTAGCAGCGATCAATGCGGCTTCGTCGTCGTCCAGATCAGATCGTTGTCCCTTTCCGAACATTGTCCAAGCCCTGGAGGCCGTGTGCGATTCCGGTCGCGGGATGATGTGGTAATGAACGTGTTTGACTACTTGGCTTGCTCTTGCGCCTATATATATATCGAAAGGAATCGGGATCGTTCCGGGTGGCGGGGGGTTTGTTCGTTAGCGGGTCGTGATTCTTTTTTGATAGTTCGTTTAGGTACCTATTTATTTTTCTTGAACAGATATATTTTTTTCTTCTTCTTCCTTTTGTTCATCATCTTCTTTTTGCTCTTGTTCTTCTTCCATGGGGGAGGTATTCTGATGAGAGGGTCATCAGCTTTTGGTTTTTTTTGTCTCTTCTTTGATCTTTCTTTTCATGGGAGCCTTGACTTTATAAAAAAGTAAGAAGAAAACCCAATTGCAATCCCTCCTCTTTCTTTACAAAATATAATTATATCTATAAAAGAGAAGGAAAGAAAGAAAGAAAGAAAGCAAGAAAAGCAAGAAAAATCAAGAAGGGTCCAGTACTAACCATCACCCATAAACACCCCCTCGACCTTCTCCTTAACCTCATCGAAAACCTTCCTCCCCCACCCAACATTCACTCTACAATCTTCAGGGGTCTCGCTATCCGTACCATTATTCTGCACCACATTCAAATCATCAACCTGCATAGCCCTACTAACAGCCCTCGTAATAATCGGCAACCAAGCTCCCAAGCTAGCTCCCTCCTCCGGCGTCAGATCCATAATCTTCTCGGCATGGTGTCGCGGCGTGAGCAGGACGTGTCCGGGCGATAACGGCATTATATCCAGGAACCCGATGACCTGAGGGGTGGATAGGATCATATGGGTTGTTTCTCGATTGTGGGTCGGCGAGGCCGTCGACGGCGCCGCGTAGGGCTCGATCTGGGCCCGCGAAGGGTTCGAGCGGGAGATCTGGCAGAAGGGACAGTCTTCTTCTTCCGGGTGGGTTGATGGACGCATCGAGCGTCTGCTGAGCGCGGAGGCGCGGGAACGCCGGGAACGTTTTGCGGTGGAGGTTGTGTAGGCTGGCATCTTTTGTTCCTTATTGATGTATTCCCCTTTTGTATTTGTCGGTTTTCAAATTCCTTGTCGTCCCAAGTCCTCCAGGGCGCCTGTTTAATTGTCGTAGATTGGATCGGTGAGGCGTCGAAAGGAAGGGTTTTGGCGACGGCGATTTAATTGTAAGTTGTAGGTTGCGGTTTGTGCTCGGTCGTGGTCGCAGTTGGGTAAGATGTCGGGTAACCAGGGGAGGCTGGGATGGACGGGCTGTTGTTTTGGAAGTCTGATAGCGAGGATGTTGCCGGCTGGCGCGTCAGGATTTGGGCCGAGGTAAACAGCTCTCGTTCACACTCTCTCGCACACATATGCACACACCCCAATATCACCTTTTTCGAACCAGCTCCAGCTTGTGCTTTTGACATTTTGGGATAAATGTAGCTGTGACGAAGGGGCACGGTATACTAAACAGTGCGTGTGAAAAGGGGAAGGGAGAAAGTTTGCACCTGATGTTTTGAATAGTATACCACTACTAATACATACAATTCGTATTGTAACCCAAAATCTGCAAAGATGTTTCCCGCCAGAAATACTTTATAGCAAGAAGAGAGAAGAAAAAAAGTACATGTAGACATCGAAATGACGTTCCCGAAAGTGGAGATCAAGATACTCAACTAGATAGCTCACTGTGCTAATTATAAAGAAAACCCCCTTATGTAATACCCCCAAAATCCAAAGATTGCCTCAGAATAAGTAAGAAAAAAAAGTAAAGGAAAACTCGTTCAAACCGGAAAGGAATAAGGCCCCAGATAACTCCCAAAACATATTCCCAGTAAAATAATAGTAATAATTAAAGGGTGTAGGCGAAGAAGCAGAAGGAATACCACCGTTTTATCAACCTTAAGATCGAGTAGAGATAAAAATAAAAAAAAACCAAGAAAAGCTCGATCGAGTCAACCAAATCAAACTAGAACAAAAGAAAAGAAAAAGAGGAAAGGCCCAAACTTTTTTTTACTTTGTTGCCACCCAAATATCCTTACTAGAGAATACGATGAGAGTAGAAAAATGAGAAAAAGAAAAAAGGGAAAGAAATAAGTATCAATATAAATTCGATCCATTCATCCATTGCGACGGTGAATTCATCGCCAACATTTCAGTAAACATTGCGTCTTGTTGCTCGGTCGTCAAAGAATTGATATCAAATGCGTCGGGCTGTAGAGTAGGATTCGAGAACTCTTTGGGCGTCAATCCGGATTGCCCCAGGACGACACTGGGGACGAAGCCAAAGCTGAATCCTGATAGACTGGTCGTTTCACTGGGTTGCTGCTGTTGTAAATAATCATGCGATGATATCGTAACCATATCCTCTATTGGTGAGAACCCGCTATTATTCGAGGGCGAGGTATGACTCGAATGTTCGTTGGACCCGCTGAGGTCCATAGACGGTGACGTGTGATTTGACCCGGAGTTCGAAGTTGATGATACCGTAGTGGGCCCTCTTCTCTGTGCCTCCTTCTCTCGGGCGGCCTTTTCGATTGTGATGTTCATTATTGTACGGTTACAAGTTAAGAACGGCGAAGACGATTGTGCGTCTGAAAGCTCAGAGGGACTCTTCCCATTAGAGTTTGAAGTTCCGCTTGGTGTACAGGTGTTCCCGTTGAATGACTTCGCATCGGGGGAGGTGTTTGTTTCGCCCTGTATATTGCAAAGGTGTAAGTAAACTGCAAGTTATTCTTTGATCGGTGAATATGTTTTAGAAATTTGACTTACTCCGCCCATGGTTTTTTCTAGTGTTTTAAGAAAACACTCGTTTGCTACCCCATTATCCCCGTATGGGTTTTTAGAGGCCGTACTCAAACTCAGGTTTACGGATCCTATCATATCAACATCCAACTGGACGAGGAAAGATTCCGTCAATGGGTTCAGTTTCTTCAAATGACCCATAGCGCTGATGAGGAAATCCAAGGACGAGCGGATGTTCTCGTCGTTCGGATTGCTCTTCAAGTATTGAACGAAGACTCTCGCCGCGACATAAAGACAGAAGGAAACAAATGGGTTCATCTGCGATATTTCAAGTCAGCCTGAGAACAGCTTTAAAATCTAAAAATAAAGAAAGGGGGTTATACATACCGCCGTCATATCTTGGCTGCCAATCATCTTCATAATCGCGGTTATCTGCGCTGCAGCGGAGACACATCGATATTTCGATTCCTTCGAGACACTCGAAGGCAGTTTGAATTTGTCGGCTTTGAAAATCGCAGCTTGATGGAGGCATATCGTACAGGTATGGATATTCATATTTGTAAACACAATATTCGGGTCCATGATTCCATTCGGAAGCTTAAAATTCGGTGGGAGTGACATGGCAGTGTTGAGCAGGATGTTGTCCATATGCCTATGCCGTCTCCAGAATTCACCCTTTTCGTAATCAGAGTCGTCTTCGCCTTCGTCGGGGCGGTGGAGATGCACGAGATTTCGACCGATCAGTGCCGCCATGATGATAACACCAGCGTACGAAGAGAGGCTAGAAGCGCCACTGGGCGTAAGAGCTTCTTTCAAGGTATATGATTTGGTCGGCCGTCCAGCCGCAAAGGCCTCGTCCGATGAAGGAAGATGTGTCATGATATCCTTTTCATCCATTTGCATAGGCCATCCAGTTCCGATTGATGCATACCGATCGGTACAGAAAGCGATCCAAAACGTCCTTCGTCGTTCTTCGAGCTCCGTCCAATCCTTCGGCGGGGCGATACACTGTTTTACATCAAGACCAACCCCATCCAATCGATTCAATCCAAGCATCTGGCACAATCTGACCGATCTCCCTGCCGACATCCACGCTCTGGGGAAGTACATGAGTCTGTACTCGTATGTTGCCAAAATCCCCCAAGTTTGAGCGTACGATACACTGACGATATGTTCGCCGTGTCCCTTCATTTCGGTTTCCTCGATGTACTTTCGCGCCCGTCGGTAGAAAACCGTTTGTAGGTTTGAATATTGATCGGAAACAGAAGCTGCCATCGTCCATATGGCGTATCGCAAACATATCGGTGCGCGCAATTGAGGTGCCTGGTTCAAACTAGCGAGATATCGACCTTTGTGGACTATAGGACCGTAAGGCGCAACTTTTGTGAAGTATATTTCGTGCAATTCATCGATTATATGTTGATCGGGTAGCGCTTCGTCGATGCCCAACTGTACCATCTCCCATGAAATCCCGGGATCTTGCAACCCAGATCCGAACGTCCCAGCAGTTTGTATTCCGGTTGCGAAAGCTGCAGTGCTAATATGGTCCATTTCAGAATCCGGGAATCCGCGATAATCGGGAATGTTTGTGAATGGTTGGATCTCGTCGACGTTAAAAGCGGCTGTTTGGGAACTAGCTTTTCCTGCTTTCGCCTGCTGTTCTTGTTTCCGCTTGGACAGTACATGTTGGAAATCGGGGGTATTCGATATGGAGAAGTTGATGCTGTTCTGGGGCATCGCGTTCATGGTTTCGATTTTGTTGATAGGAGGGGTGTCGGCGGGGCCATCTTGGTTCTTCAGAAGGGTTTCTACCTGGGCTGTATGTAATATCGCATGGTTAGCATGGTATATCTGCCGCCTACTGCTCGAGTAGACGATGTATATGATTAAATTATAAAGATCACGAACTTACCCAGCCGGGCTTCCAATGCTTTGACGTATCCCCGTTTGGGACCACTCTTCCGCCGTACTTCATCGTAAGAACTCAACAAGACGTCAGCACATTCAACATCCACCTCTTCGCAGAAACCCGAACAAAATAAACAAAAATAAAATAAAGAAACGGGAGAAGAAAATACCAGTTGTGACCGAGTCTGGAGCAAGTTCCGCAAGCCGGCCGGGCACCGTCGCATTTGAGCTTTCTTTTGCGGCAGACAACACAAGCGATTCTCTTCTGACGAGGGGCATCTCCTCCGTCAGCACTTTCTCGTCTGACTTCGCCGGTCGTCTTCGGCGCCGGAGCGTCGGGTAAGGTTTCTCCTGACATTATCTGGATTCCGACGTCGCAGGTTCGAGTGGTGAATATATATAAATAGTATATGGGATACAGTCCAGTCCAGAAAAATATAAAAAGAGAGAGAGGAAAGAGAAGGGGGACAAAAAGGTCAGAAATGGGTCAGTTTTTTTTTTTCTTTCGGTCGAGACTAAACCGACTGAACCCTTTTTTTGTTTTTTCCCAACTGGCTTCAGCTCTCCTTTAGGCGGGAAACCAAGTTGAGATTCGAAATTCGAACGGGGAGTCGGAGGGCAGAAAGAAGTCGCACAAGGAGGAAAGATCCTGGACGAAGGTGCAGAGCAAAAGTTGGATTGGATGTTTGTTTTTGTTTGAAGATGTCCGGGGGGGTGAAGAGGATTTGTGTAAGATTCCGATGCTACATCTGCCGTCGACTGGATGTGCTATCGTATGATATCATCTGATCTGATATGAAGGGAATAAAAAGATTCGACATCAATCAATCAATCAGTCAATCGGGGAGGCGGTCCAAGGTGCTTATTAATAAGCAGGGCAAGCAGCAGCTCCTTATATACTAATTCGACTAGCGATACCAAGAGACTAAGAAGACTGAGGTTATGCACGCATGGCCCGGTTTTGGGTCCTTCTGGGAATAGATGTCAGGATCATTTGACTGCTTCAGTTTTATTCTCCTTTGCCCCGGGAAGCGATTCCCGTAACCGTATACGGGCATAATGTTATAACCGGTGGCCTCGAGGCTGAGCTCATGTAACACTGCCGTTCGACGTTATGCCCGATGGAGAACATCAGTACTCTCCTTCCCAGACATCAAGATTTAATATTTCGCTGTGAAGGGTTTATCGAAATCCAACAGAGCGACCCGGGTCGCAACTCACGATCCGACAGATGATCGGTGAGCTGGTTCTGGTGCCAGAATTATATGCATATATAAACTATAAAAAGCTGGAATAGTTGGTTTTAGAATACATCATCCATTACATCCACATGCTCTGTTAGATCCTCGTCTCCCGAACCGTCGCCCTCCTCTTCTGAACACCCGCCCTCGTCCTCTTATGGCCAGTCTTGGTCCTGGTATTCGGATTTTTCTTTCACTGACTTTTTTAGATCGTCACAGATGGTAATAATACTTGATTGTCGAAATTCAAATTTTGCATATATAACTAATTCTTATAATCTTTATTACCAAAAGTTTGGTAGGCTTGCTGTTGGAGGAGGAGCAGTCTTAGTAAATATATCTTAATTAAATATTTTCTAATAGTAAAATGCTAATCCTTTTTTCTGTAATAGGGGACCTTCCAGATATTCTCATGGTTAGGGCAGAAGTTTGATAAGATCAATGAACGGATCGATGAAGTGAATAAAAAAATCGACGAAAGAATGACGAGAAAAGGAGCCTTCTGTAAATGGCATTTAAAGACCAAACCATCGAAGTTGGCAAGCGAAGCCCTGGAAATACTGAGGTACTTGCAATGGCAGGTCCGGCACCAGCACTGGTCCCGGGCACGGGGATATTTGCGGAGCTTTAACCCCTTCCCACTAAACCCCTTTCGCTCGCTCCCATCGATCCACCAGAAAGCTTCTTCAACGAAAGATCAAAATCAAAATCAAAAAAAAAAAAAAAAAAAAAAAAAAAAAAAAAAAAGACGATGACGAACCCATACAGAGAGTTTCTTCGGAACCAAAAGACAGCCTAATTCCGGCCCACAGCGACCTTTCTAGAATCAGTTCATGCATGGGAGAAGTGGAGAGGTGGGTGTGCCAGAGGGGGACAGCCACCTTGTAAGCGTCCTGCATATATCCCACCAGGCAAGTTAAATAGGTGTACTACTAAGTTATGCACGCACATGTAGGTGACCCCCCTTGTCGGTGTCTAACAACCTCCGACAATTTGCTTCGTCTTTGCTGACTCATACGAATTTTAAATTATCTAGGCTAAGCTACGGGCATCCGCGGGGTACGATCCTTTTGCATTGTGAGAGCTGCATTTTGAAAGAGAGAAAAATCAATCGAAGAGCTCGTAAAAGCTTGCCCTCTTTGGTACCCGATTACGATATCACCCGGGTGCACTCTCCCGGTCTCTCTCAAATCCGCCAGACCCGCCTCTCGGGGAAGGAATAATAAAAAAAATAAAATAATAACTTTTGATATGTGAACAATAAGCGGGAAGTGTCGTAAGTCGTATACGTCTGTTTTTCTCTTTCTTTCTTTCTTTCCTCTTTTCGCATTATTAATCGTAAGATATCGCGTATACTCTGTCCTCTTTTCTTTGTTTCATGGGGGGGGGCAAAAAAAAAAAAAAAGGTTTCTACGAGGCTCAATTACAGGCGAATTCGATTTTCTTTTCTTCTCGCCAATTATCAATTCTCGAGAATTAGCCAAATATAAAAGAGGTATAGTTTATATACAATATAAGTTACAGCAAAGTAATTGCTGGCATAGCATACGTAATATACACACTCGCCACGATCACGGTACATATGTACATACATCCACCACTACATCTTCTCCCTCTTCTCCTTCCCACGCGGCCTCTCCGTCACAACCCACGGGTTCTTCTTCCCCACTTTCCTTGTCTTGTATCCTGATTTCGTCTAGGTCGATAGGTAAAAAAGAAAGTTAGTTTCAGAATAACGTGAATACGCGGGAACGTGCGTGTGAACATTATAACGTTATTTCGAACAACAGGAATGGGGAGGCTGAGTAATCCTTACCGGTATACCCCAAGGGCTCACCGGGTGACGGTTACCCTTGGACTTTCCTCTACCACCACCGTGGGGATGGTCACCTGCAGTAAATCAATTTAGATGAGTCAGCTATCCATCTCCCACTTTCAACAGAAGTTGAAAAAAATAAAAAATAAATATAACAAAGGAGATTTCGGCTTTCGCCATCCCTTGTTTAGGGCCCGATTGGTGGTAGACGCGGCCCCGGAAGTCAAAATGATAGGAAAGACCACCTTGACCATGTCTTTCTTATGCAATACAATATAATGTGATGCATGTGGAAACGGAAGGGGTAAACGACGACGACGATGGAGACGAAGACGGAGACGAATTAATCTACTCACATGCGTTCATAGCGACACCTCTAACGGTTGGCCTGATCCCCAACCATCTCGACCGCCCAGCTTTTCCAAGCTGCCGATGTCTCCACGTTGGATTGCTTACGACGCCCACAGTAGCAGCAGCATCAATCATAAACCGTCTAACCTCCCCACTCTGCAATCTAACAATTGCAAACCCACGTCCTTCATCCTTAGCAACCACGGTTGCATACGTCCCAGCCGCCCTGCAAAACTTCGCAGGTCCGTTGGGGATAGTGGCGACGGCGTGGATAACAGCTCCGATGGGGATATACCTCAACGGTAAACAATTACCCCTCCATGCTGTCTTCGCGGCAAGCATACCGGGATCGATGACACCTCCCATACTTGCCAGGAGGTCGGCGGGGACACCTGCTCTGTAACTTTGTACTTTATCACCAGCGCGTAATCCATCCGCCGCCAGAATGTAGCTTTTCTTTCCGGAGTCCTTGCTAGTGATCAATGCAATATGCGCGCTTCTTCCAGGGTCGTATTCGATTCTATCAACGATATGTTGTCCTCCAGCGAATCTACTAAAATCGACTGTTCTAATCCTCCTCTTATGACCACCACCGCGGTGACGAACCGTCACCCGTCCGGAATTATTCCTTCCTCCCAAACCGTGACCTTTCCGTGGGATGGTAAGCGGGAGATACGGTTTCCCTTTCCATAGATGATCGTTGATGGGCCTTCGAAGATGTCGCACACCGGGCGTTCGCGGTTTATACGTTCGCATACGAATAGTTTCTTCACTTCGATCCGGTGGCTTAGCGAAGGGACTTTCGAAGCTAGAGATTGGAATCGATGATGTCGGCGAGGATTCCACGGCCGTGGCATAGTTTCGGTTGCTACTGCTGGATAGAGTAGGGTATACGCCTGCTACTGTTGTCTTTGTCGAACCTAGGATCCGAGAAGTAGAGGCGCTTGAGATGGAACTACAGCTCCGGCTTAGAAGCCGTGTGATTGAAGTCGATCCGACAAGCATCGTGGGCGATTGTGTATGTTGTGTATGTAGGTTTTTTCGTAGTGGGGGAGATAGTGGTTAGGAAGTCTCTCTGTATGTCCGGCCCCACCCTGCCGGCTTAATTGGCGTAATTGATTGAAGGGATTCGAAGTCCTATGCTATCGTATCGCCATAACACCCCCCCTCGATATGGCGCTAGACAAGGGGTCGGAAAGAAGGGCTGGTGGTGGAGGATTCCCCGATGAGGCCGTCTACGGGAATATCGAAAAAGGACGGATGTGGTGTGAAGTCGCTAAAAACCTTGACCCAAGAAAGAAACCTAACTTAAACCACCACACACAACAACATCTCGAGATAATCGATCCTCCCAAACTCTCTTTTTTATATACCACTGGAGGAGTTATGGGCACATGTCGACAAAACCTCCTGTTATACAGAACAATTTTTTAGATATTAGGCCAACGGATGTGATAGCTATCTAAGGTTTTTCATGTTCTATTTCTCACGGGCTCTGCCGAGGAGATATCAAAGCCCAAGTGCAAGTTTCTGTACGTTTGCCGTAGACTCACATGAGCTCATTGATATAAAAAAAAGATTCGAATGACTAATATCTGATATTCACCAGTATATATAGTTAAACCGATCCAAGAAATAAACTTGCCACTATCAGTAACCTCAAAAAGAAACCGAACAATCTCAAGTTCCACATCCATCAAAATGGCAGCGACGGGGGACTCTCTGGCTCCAGTCTCGAATCTACCCCCACCGATGAGAGAGTACCTCATCCACTTCGCCCAAGTGCACGAGACGTTTCGCAAACCGGAACTCGAGTCTCTAGCGAAGTTGTTTAACATAGACTACGAAATCTTGCAGTATTCCGAAAAGGTATCTACCAAATACATATATAGCATCTGAATAGACCAATCAGTGCTAACCTAAAAAAAAAAAAAAAAAAAAAAGGCCCCCTTCGCCCGCATAGCCTTAAAATCCAACTCCGCCGCAAAAACTCTAATCTCCCGCTCAATCCTCTGCAAAGCCATCTACGAGCTCTGGGGCACAGGAACAACCTACGACGAAGTCCACACCTCCGTAAAATCACGCACCTCGCACCTATGGCACCTCTACAAAACCTGTTCCTTCAAATTCGGTTTCGAATCCTTCAACGGCATGAGGTCCGAAGCTGCCAAAAAGGACCTGATAGAATCATTCTCCTACGTCGGATTCGATGGTCCCATACGTATGAAGAACCCGGATGAATTGTTTGTCATCATGGAGGATTACGAAGCTACTTCCATGGTTGATTTGGAGCGGTTTAAGGCTTTGAATATTGATGAGAAGGCTGAGACACCGGCTAGGAATCCCACGCATTTGGATGAACCTCATCAGATATATTTCACGCGGTTCGTTGGGAAGTCTAGCAGAGCTATCATCGAAACATACGACCTCAAGAAAAGGAATTACATCGGTACAACATCAATGGACGCCGAACTATCATTAGTAACAGCAAATATGGCACACGTCGGTCCAGGGAAACTAGCATACGACCCCTTCGTCGGCACCGGTAGCTTCGCAGTCGCATGCGCACATTTCGGAGCGGTGACATTCGGCTCAGATATCGACGGGAGAATGATCAGAGGCACAAAACCCAAGAAGAGCCTTAGGAGTAATTTCGAACAGTATAAGATTATGGATAGATATGGTGATATGTTTGTCAGCGATTTGACGAATAGTCCGCTCGGGAGGTTTGGGGCCGATGCGGAGGGCGGGAAGGGCGGTAGGAGTGAACAGATCTTTGATGCGATTATTTGTGATCCGCCGTATGGTGTTCGAGAAGGATTGAAGGTTTTGGGGAGTAGAGATCCGTCGAGACCGAAAGTGCCGACTATCATCGATGGAGTCGCACAGCATACGTGAGTCCAATATCCCATCGGGATATAACAAAACTTTAGGATTTAAAGACTCTAACAATACATAACAACAGACGGAAGGACTTCGTCCCCCCGAAACGACCCTACAGCTTCGATAAAATGCTAAACGACATCATGAACTTCTCATCCACTCATCTAGTAGCAAACGGCCGTCTTTGCATCTGGTTACCCACCGCTGACGAAGACTTCAACGAATTTTCGATACCGACACATCGGAATCTCAAGTTGGAGTCTGTTTGTGTTCAGAATTTTAATAAATGTAAGGTTACCAATTTCGTTTTCTTAGCGTTTCGTGAGAAAGAAATGTGGCTAATGGGTACTTCTTTCCTTTTTTCTAAACAAAAGGGTCGAGAAGATTACTCACATACACCCGGTATGAGGTCGATCAAGATGAACTAGTAGCAGAAGACAATACCTTGTCCGATGCTACCGGGGAACCACTTGATTCTGCACATGCAAAACTTGCAAGGACCGCAGATGCTCTTAATCCGTTCCGGAGAAAGGTAAACTCTACTGTCTCCCCCAAAGGCACATTCTGGATACTAACCCCGTTCTTAAATTATAATAGTACTTCGAAGGCTTTAAGACACCTCCATCGGAAGATTAACCACCATCTACCAAATACTACATATACCAAGACAATAGATGTTTTTTTTTTTTTTTTAAAAAAAAGTTTCTTCTTTTGTAAAGCCTATATAAATTATGATACCCAATCGAAATACCTTTTTAGCAAAAACAAGAACCGCCATAACTATCACTACTAACCACCACCATAATGCCACCAGAATAACCCAATACTCACCCTAACCCATCCTCCCGATTTCATCCAGCGCATTCGTCAAAAGCACCAACAGCTGACTATCCCCATAAGCAACCCTAACGGCTTGCGAAATAAACGGGAACATAACCAACAAATGTCGTTTCGTCTTTTCCACCACTGCCGCGGCTGCCGCAGAAACAACCTCATGCGCATCCCCACCCTCAAATCCCGCACACTTTAGCTTCGTAAATTTGTTCATAATGTATATGATCTCCTTCCTTTGACATCTTGGTTGTGGCGTTCTTCCTCGAAGTGGTTGGTCCTATAAAAGGCATCCCCAGATATAAAATTAGTACCAACCCAAAGCAAAAGGGTACTCTTATGGATTAAACTCACCGCCGCAAACCTCCTCAGCACAATAGACACCCTAACCAACATCCATGGAATCGCTACCCTCGCCAAATTAACCCATTCTTCCCCTTCTCTCTCCCCGCAAAGCTCAAATAGCTCGTCCAAACACTTATAGCTGACCAATGCCCTCCTCTCCAGCACCAAATCACTAGTACAACCGAACAACATATCCTTCCTCCCGCTACCATTCTTAAAACTAATATCCAACTCCCCATCCACCACTTTATACAACAACGACGCATTGAATACACTCTTCACATACCGTTCCTTCACATGAAACGGCACAAGCCCCCTCCCTAGTCTAGGAATAACCAAAGCCCTTGCCTGCTCAAAAGCCGCAATATCAAACTCCTCATCTTTAAGCACAACATCCACATCTTCATCGTCACATTCCGCGGTAACAATGGCACATGTGATATCGACAATATCCTCCCATATTCTGACCCTAACGTCATCGTGAAGCTCCATTGTATCAAGAATAGGTACTAGGTCCTTTAGGATCGTGAGTGAAAATTTGGTGGCTTGGATCCATAGTGCTTCTTTCCTTGTTGTTGCTCCCGGGTAGAATTTGTATTTTAGCTGGATGGGCTCACAGAGACCTTGGAGAACCGCAGATACAGCGCCGGTGTCGTAAATGTCTGGGCCTGCGCTGGCGTGCTTGAGAGACAGATTCGCTAAGACCGAGAGAATATTAGAAGAAACGGCAACGTAGGAAGGCTTCCGAGATTTCGTATCGGTGTTCGAAGTAGCAGTATACGGTAATCTGCTTAAGAACGCAAGTTCCTTCAGAACCAGTGATGTCCAATCCGTCGAGTTCGTGTTTATCGTTTTGATAGAGTCGAGTATCGATGTTTGAAGCGCACTTAACGTTTCAACGTCGAAGAAGTAAGCCGGTAGCTCGGGGTATAACATGCAATCCCTAAATACGCCAAGCGCCTGTTCGATATCTGCGGTCGAAGTAATGGATCCCATGAGCTTGTACAATGGCTTAAACGCATTTATAAACGCCGTCAAAGTCTCCTGCGAGTTGTTCTGGCTCCCTTCTTCGATACCCTCCACCAAACCTCGGCCTTGGGTTGCCCATAAATCCCATGCTTCCCGTTTTGAGCCTACAGCAATTTCTTCTGAACTCGTAGCTTTCTCGAGTAACCTTGCAAGCTCCTTATACACCGTCTTGGTAACTTCGAAACTCCGCCAGTCCAGTAGATGGCGTAGGTACTTAATGTACGTGCTCCAAATCGTCTCAAAGCTTGAAAGCAGTTGGAATACGTTCAAAAAGTTTGAATAGAGGTTACTAGTGCCCTTAAGAATGAGGACTACAGTTTCATCCCATTGCTTCCGTTCTGGGGCGGGTAAACTTCCTTCCTGAAGCAATGTTTCCGTAGTCGACATCATCTTGAATACAACGATATTCAGACATGAGCTCCATGCTTTAGGGCCTAGTATACCGCCGTAAGAGTCAAATATGCGAAATAGTGTCTGGATCGATCCGTTTCTAACTTCAGAACGGGGGTCTTTGGTGATTTCGGCAAGTCTGAGTAGCAGAATGAGCCACAAGACCATGCTTGTGCTCGAGCCTTGCGTGCGAACGGCGGCAAGGAGCTCCTTATCAGTATTCGGGAAGTCGTGCTCACTTTCATTTTCGGACCTTTGACGCTGGAGGAAGTCTGAGATATTCCAGAAATATGTAATCGTCTGGTAAATTGTTAGTAATTTAGTGCGTTAATAGGTTAGAAGAGTGTTCATACCGTTAATGATATATTCAAATCGTCCACCTGCGCACAGAATGCATAGAGTGTATCGATAAGAACCAAAACACAATCGATTGGCAAGAGCCCCAGAAAATCAGTACATATCAGCTGCAAGGATGCAAATGATGTCTTAAGCAAGCGAATAGACTTCCCGGCTGGCCTAAATGCTTTCCCTTCAACGGGTGCCTTGAATGCGGTGTTCATAATACTAAAGAGGATACCCCAGCCCGATTTCAAGGTCTCGCCGGATTGTTCAAGCATCGTCGTTAGAGCTTCTAGCGCCGACTTGTGAATATCCGCATCAATGAGCTTGACAGTATTGCTATGCATATCACTCTCAGTTTGATTTCCATCTTCAAGACCTCGAAGTTCTTTCAAAAGTGAATTCAAAATCCGCTCTTGGATGTCAATCACACCGGGCGAATCCGTACGGAGCGTTCTTGCGGATAGGATCACAAACTCATGCAGGATTTCTGAGGCTTTCGATCTGATGGCAGGTTCAATCCCTCTTGAAGTTGATGCAATTAGAAGATAATGCTGGATTGTGTTCCACCCATTATCCTCAGGATCTTCCGTTATCAAACGCTCGATGTTAACTTGCACTAACTCTCCGAGTTTGGATATCGCAAAAGTGTTATCGATAGCTGTAGCAGACGAAGACTTGCGACGGCTTCCAATACTACTAATACGACGGTGCCCAAATCCCGGTGGTTTATGGCCTGGTAACACGGGCATGGCTCCACGCGCGCGTTTAGCCTGGGTTGTTTCTGTAGTTGGTGTAGGCGGCTCCAGTTCATCAAGATCTAGTAAATCGCATAGAGCACGTAGAAACGAGCGAAAAGCTTCGTTATTAAATTCCCTTGTGCTCTCAAACAACTTTTGAGAAGTCCCCTCAACCGCTGCTATCTCCGGTCCTACATTGGCCAATGTGGCCTGACCGTCATTTGCGGACCTTTGCGAATCCATGGACTTGATAGATTGAGATGATGATTTGGTGCTTGCGCGGTACGTAGACTGTAAAATGTAATCAGTTTGCTGTAGGGTTTCAAGCACGATTGACCAGGAGTCTTTGAGAGTGGTCCCTAAAGCCGTCCCAATATTTAACAACGCTCGCAAGCAAACGAGGTTTCGAACGTTTAATGCCAGAGGCTTCGATTCACCTCCTGGTACTGTTAGGTTGGTAGAAGAAGAGGTTGGTGTTTCTTTCCCCGAAGAAGCTTCATGGAAACCCGAGTAAGCAATGTGAGAGGATAGCACCTGTGGAGGTACCGCTGCTTTTCCAAGGGTGGTAAGGAAAGTATCTCTAGGGGTAGAAAGGTCCAATACACCCGCAACCTGCGTAAACTTCTGCAGAGACCTAACCAAATTGTGGTAGTAATCGTTATCGAGTGTGGCATACAGATATGTCGAATAGAGCGCCAATACTGCTGGCCAGCAGCTGTCTACGATTGATGCGCATGTCTGAATATCAGCTTGGAGCGGGTGCTCCTCAAGGGTTAATGGGTTGAGAATTCCCTTGAGCCGCTTCTTCATTGTTGAGCTCTTCCTCGATAGACTGTTTGGCGGGGTCTTCTTTTCTTGGTTCTCACCGCCACTCGTGGCATCGCTATCGTTGGCGGCTTGGGCCTGTACTGATGCTTTAAGCCTACGCTTTTTTGAACCTTTGATATCCGAGGATGTTGTCGCTAGCGGGAGTATGAACTTCGCCAGTCCTTCCGAGAAACTGTTTATGCAGCTTAAAACTAAGGCGTAAAGATATGATTCTGGCGTAGCAGGCGGCTCCGTTTTGTCAAGTTGTTCGATACACGGAACTCGAACCGAGCTCCATTGAAGACTTAGGCCCGCTACTGCGGAGTCGCTGATCCCAGAGACACCACCAATAATTCCAGCGACACCCCCGGCCTCGAGCGCCAATTGTTCATTGGACATATTCCTAAGAGCATTTTGATCGAGTGGAATCGACGATTGCGTGCCCAATCCAATAACGCTCGGTTTCTCCGTCGCCAAGCGAGCAAGCATAGCCATGAGTTCCTTCATAACAGGCTTCCTATCCTTTCGAGCGTCGTACACTGAATATAATCTTCTCACTAACGATGCCTCCGCGAAAAGTCCTCTGACTATCTCCATACAAAGGGCTCGTTTCCACCCCGGCCCTGCATCGGGGTCTAGCATGTGCATTAGAAGCCCCAGCGCTACTTCACATTCTGACTCTAGTATCGAAAGATGGCGCCTTAGGAGAACGTAGAATATCCGGATGACCCTTACGGCGATTGGGAAGTTTGTGCGGTTGGAAAGGGATCTAATGACGAAAGGGGCGACTCGAGCGCGCACAATATGTGCTTGCTCTTTGTGAGAGAGGAATATTTCGAAGTGGTTAGCCAGGACGGACTCGATGAGCTCGAGACCGAACGGTTGAGGAATCTGTGTGAACTGGACATGTTGAGGTTTCTGGCCTTCGGTCTGTAGACAGAGATCTTGGAAAACCTAATTATTTTGTTAAACTTGGGTCAAGAGCAATCGTAGGGGGACCAACATACTCTATATGCATCTGCGGCAGCTGGACGCAGAGATATTGTCTCGCCGTCCACCGAGACATCCTCAGAAGTTGGGATTTCAGATGCCTTATCTTTTGAAATTAGTGTCTTTTAATAAATCCTAGTGGTTTCTTTTGGAGCTTCTTAGTACCATCTTCGGCCGCCACTTTGTCAAATACCGATATTATAAGTTGCTGCAAAGCTGCCACCACTTTAGCACGGTCCCTCCGGTGTGTAAATTTGGGGATTCCGGATCCTACTCACTGGCAGCAGCCGTGCTGTTCACTACAGCGACCTTGGTTCCTTGTAAACTCGAACATATGGCCAACGTTTCCTCCAGGTATTTCCCTTTGATGTTGAAAGCGTAATTCTGCAATAACGACGGGAGGGCTTGTAAGATCTTAAGCTGGATATCAGGACCTATCCATGAGTATCAGTATGCCGGGGGGCGTAAAGTCGCAGGTTACGGAGGACCGACCAAGGGAGACGGCGTCTCTAAATGCGTCTAGAACTTCTTTTAATCTCGACTATAGCGGCAATTAGTTAAAAGTACTATGGATGATATGGGAAGCCAATTGGATCTTGCATGTTACCTGAGCGAGAGCTTTTGATACGATCAGGCGCTGTAGACAGCTTACTCCCATGGCAGTCAGACGGGGGTGTTTGGAAGCGCATGCTAGAATGAAGGGCGACGGGAACGTCGGCTTTCGCGAGAGTTCTAAATGGACATAGTAGATTGATTCTGAGCGAGGTATTCCTGGACATGTAGATACGTAGTTTGAGGTTTGGTTTGGTGTGTACCTCGTGCGACCTCGTTCTCGGGACTCGACGATAGGATCTTGAGCTCCGCCAATGACTTCTCGGTCGCCTGTAGGATTGTCGCACAACCATTAGAATTGATCCGGATGCCATGAAGAAGAACAGGAAGGAGGGAGAGGGAGGGAGAAAGCATACGGATCTCAGGTCACCACTGCGCTTCTTCGCCTCGGCCAGCAGCGAGGTGAGCTCGTGGGCTAGAATCTGGGCGGTCATGACGATGTCGCCGGCGCAGATACAGCTGCACACCGATAGCACTGTATTGTTTGAATGGTAGGTATGAATGCAACAGCTACTCCGACTGGGCCGGTTCCGGTGCTTCCGACATGAAGTTTAATGTAATTACGAGAGAGGATATCTCGGGGTCCGATGAGTAGTTTGAAGTAGCGTAATGCAATAATACCAAACGGGAGCCCTGAAATTAAAGAGCTGCGCGTCACCGTGGGACCAGTCGGCGGGATGAAATGGTGGCCCCAATTTACCTAGTTTTAGGCTTTTAAGCCGCCTGGTTTCTGGTGTCCCCCACCAACCAGCCAGCAGCCCTCCACGCGAGCACCAATTGCAAACCAACCAACCCTGCAGCCAGCTAATAACAACTATCTCCACCACTCATTCACTCCCACCACCGACACCATATCACAGCCATCTCAGCTGCTGCTGCTCACTATACACCCCTCGCTACGATAGTAACGATAGATAGATAGACTACTGGTTTCGACATGGCAAAGGTCCCGAGGAACTTCCGGCTTTTGGAGGAGCTTGAGAAGGGCGAGAAGGGTTTAGGATCCGGTACGGCTTCTTCTTCAGCTCCACGGCTGCCTCTACAGTAGCTGTAGGTGATGATATCTAAGCTGATGATACTGACCACCAACCGGCGAACTGTCACAGATGCCTGCTCTCTCGGCCTTGACGATGGAAACGATATAATGATGACCGACTGGAATGGTACCATCCTCGGGCCTCCCCACGTTCGTCTCCCCGCTTGGATTTACCCCTCCGTGCCCCTCCTCCCACCACTCAAAACAACCGATTATCTGACGTAGCCACATCGGTGTATTGATCTGTACAGAGCGTCCATGAGAACAGAATCTACAGTGTCAAGCTCCACTGTGGCGAACAATACCCGGATGTGCCACCCACTGTGCAGTTCGTGTCCAGGATTAATCTACCATGTGTGAGCCAGGAGGATGGAAAGGTCGGTCCTGCATTCCTTACTGTTTTCTTCTCTCCTACCTCGTTCCCGGGTTGGAGTTTTGCCTGGACTTTGACGCTGATGTTGCATGTGTAGGTTGACCCCACGAAGCTGCAATGTTTGGGAAACTGGAAGCGGGATTATACCATGGAAACCGTTCTAATCGAGCTTCGAAGGTAATCACAATGCCCTCCTCTAGCTGCCTGTGAATCCTTAGAACCATATCTGACAGAAAGTCTATCAGGTTCATGGCCAGCGGCAATAACAAGAAGCTCCCACAGCCACCAGAGGGAAGCACATTCTAAACCATAAAGTCCTCCCCTCCCCGTTTCTCTCCAGAAAATCTCCCTTTTTCTGAATTGAAACCCCCAATATCCTATGACCCGAGAGCTAGAGCTCCTCCAGCACAGGAAGGGTCCCCGAGGTTTACATGTTCTAGAAGGCGAGAAACCTCGGGAGCCAGCCGAGGGGGTTAGATGTTCTCTCTCTCCCGAGTACGAAGGTGTTTTTGGCGTTTTTATTCCAGTTCTTCTTCCTCTTTTTTCGCCTTATTTGTTCGGAGAGCGTAAGAGATATATATCTCCTCTATCGTAGTTTTTTTTTTTTTTTTTTCGATGAATGTATGGAACCAGCTTTTTGCTTCTGCTCATTGCTCCCATTTGACGATGTAATGAACCTCAGCATACAAACAGCGAATGGAATTTCTGTCTTGACATTATAACACGGCCAACACCAAAAATCTCTGACCTCAAGAAACCAGCCTCGACAAAGGATGGTCACCCCAAAGCCGCCATAGTTCCCCCCCGCCAGACCCCCTTCTTCCCAAGCATCCTTAGATGCAATTACCGGCCTCCAAGTTAGCCGCTCTACATCGGAATGTAGCCCACCGTGCTGCCTGTAAGTTGTCATCATCTATCTACCAACCTATCGCAGTTCTGCATCTGTCTCTCCATCCTCACTTCCAAAAACTAACTGGGTCTCGTGCCCATCAACCAGGTCTCGCATTATACCGCAGACTCCTCAAGCACACCCAAAAAACTACCAACCTCGTCCTCCCCGTTACCCCCACCCCACCCTCATCCTCGACCTCACCACCACTCCCACCTCCCATACCACCCTCCCAACTCCGTCAATCCATAAAATCCATCATCACCCGCGAATTCAAAAAATACGGCAACCGTGACACTGCCGTAGCCGACCTCCGTGCCGCCTTAACTCTAGGTTACAAAGTCGAAAAATGTCTACGTCTCTCCACCGCCGTCCCACCGGACCCTCTCGAACTCGCAAGGTTATCTGCATTCTTAACTCTCCATCGTCAACGCCATGAAACCCCACCGTTGGTTAGAATGCAAGCAGCGAATATAACCGTCCAACCGCCGCCAAAACCCAAGGCTCCCAAAAATATCAACCCAAACCTCCAACTCCTACCTTTCGACCTACGTTTCAAGCCCACCATAATCGGTGGTAACACAATACCTTTCGTTCGATACACTGGTACGAAGCAATCGCCAGAGTTGTCAGGTATATTGAACAAAAAGTTGAAACAGAAGTTGAAGCGTGATGATTTATTGGAGCAGTTGAAATGGACGGAAGGGTATGCGAGTGCTGAGGATGTGTTTGAAAATGGGATATGGAACGAAGCTGGGAGGGAATGGAGGAAGGAGAATCCAGATGAAAACCCCGCGGTGGAAGGGTACTGGAAGACAGAGGTGACGAGGGCACAGATGGAGTTGCAGGTTAAGATGTGGGCTCATCAGGTTACGGTGTGGGAGAGGTCTGGGGAATGTATGGAAAGGATTGAAGACCATAAAAGGAGGGTCAAGGAATTCATGACGAATTTGAAGGCCGAAAAGGCGAGGGCAAAGGGGAAGGACCAGGACAGTGTAGGGAAGGCTGAGACGTTGGAAAGAAAAAGTGATATTGGTGGTCCGGATGTTCAGCCTGTCAAATCTATGAAGGAATCAGTAGTCGACGAGAGTGGGCAAGAATATCCCGACAGTATGGATTCGCAAATGGATGCTCTATATGCACAGATGGAAGCCGCAGGATTTAAAGCCAATTCACAAGCAGTGGGACCCACGAAGGGACACAGAACCGGGGCGAAGAAACAGGAGCGGCGATCAAGATCAGGGGCAGGACCTGACGACATGGATGCCCAAATGGAGGCTCTAAATGCTCAACTTCAGGCAGCGGGATTCAACCCCACATCACGAATTTCAAAGCCCAGGAAACCAAGTCGTAGCGATGGCTTCGAACCCAGGGACTATAAAAACCGCGGTAATAGATTTGAAAGCAAGGATTACAGGAACAACCACGGCTGGAAAATGGATACCCGCCAAAATTCCCATTCAAGACCACGACACGATACCAACAGCACCAGACCCCCTCGAGAATCAAAGCCACAATCGAAAGGGCAACCCAGTCAAAAGCGCCATGAAGGCGACGAACATGCCGACCAAAAAGAGGGCCGGAAAGACAACAAGAGCCCCCAAAGACACGATAGCGGTGCCATGTTGGCAGGGAAGGGTATAAGGTCCCGAAGAGGGCTTGATATTGGCAAAGTCTTTGGTTCGGATGAACCTGGATCTTAGACAAGATACGCTTAAAAGACTAAGACTGCTGGATAAGCCCAAGGCATGTCTTCAGTAGTGTATGAGTTCGTAGACGACAACGAGTGATATTGGGCCGAGAGACCTTGATTTCTGTATAATAACTGTATATATAACGAAATAATATACCCAATAGTTCTGCTGGATTCTCCTTCCTTCATTCTAATTCCTGGAGTTGCGAAATACCTGCGCTACTCTATAGTACTACCAGGATGTTCTATAAATCTAGTGCCATTTCTAGAACTTCTCTACTTCCGCGACCAAAATTTCATCCAAAAAACTTCCTTGGCACCCAAAACATCCCACCTTCAACCCCTCCAACAACCACCCCGCCATACCCTCAAACCCAACCTCAAAACCTCTCCCCTCCAAAAATTAAAAAAGAACCAAAAAAAACCATGTCGAACATTTGGATCGCAGCTTCGGACGGTAACACCTCCCAAGTCCTCTCCTTCCTCTCCACCCGTCCATCGCTGGTAAACGCCAAAGACGAAAACGGTTATACACCGATCCATGCCGCAGCTTCATACGGTCACCTCGACCTACTCCGTACCTTAATAAAAGACCATGGTGGGGATGTAAACCTTCGTGACGACGATGGCGATACGCCGTTGTTCACCGCTGAGACCGTGGAAGTTGCGAAGTGTTTGGTTGAGGAGTTGGGGGCGGATTGGAGTTTGAGGAATGATGAGGGTTTTACGGTATGTCCTTTTTTCCCCCTTCCTTTTCTGATTTTGGGATGTTATGGTTTAAAGAAGGGTATTATAACTAATTTTTTTGTTTATTGATGGCATACAGGCCGCCGACGTAATAGCAGAAGAAGACTCCTTCCCCCTCGTAGCGGAATACCTCCAAACACTAGCCTCTAAAGAAGCAATCATAAGTTCAGACGCCGGAGTCCCACCAGCCGGCATCGCCGTAAACCTCACATCGATGGACGAAGTCGCTGAAGACCTCGCACCGGTTGACGAAGAATTCAAGAGAAAGATCGAGGAATTGGCCTCGAGACCTGGGGAATATACTCAAGAAGAATTGAGACAGTTGGTTACTGAAGCTGTTCATAAACATATTTTGGAACCTGAGGAGAGAAATGTTAGGGCTAAGGGGGGCGATGGGGAGGAGTGATTTTTGAGGTGGTTGTGGTTGTGGTTGTGAGGATGCTGTTGATGGCCGATGGTTGCCGTCCGCTTGGGAACTAATAGAGATGTTGTTCTTGTTCTGTTATTTTAAGGGATATGATAGCGGGTACTTTCTTTTACTTCTTTTTTATGCATGTGTATCGGGATATTGAATTCATGAATTCAACGGCTTCAAAAAAAGTTCCATGTACGATAATGATACGAACTTAGCAAAAATGGGTTATAGATTCTAAATGCTTCTAGATGAACACAATGCTGGTATATATACAGGTACATGATCGAAGTCTGACGAGTCGCAAGCATCTATATACACCGTGTATAAATGAGAAATGCACCCCTTCTCTACGTAAAGCAAGAAATAAAATAGAGGAAGATGGGTATAGGTAGTGGCATGTTGTAGTAGTAATCCGTATGGTATATATGTGTATCCTGAATGCGCCGTTATATATACGAT
The DNA here is from genome assembly GCA_036872735.1 of Orbilia javanica. Classification (NCBI taxonomy): domain Eukaryota; kingdom Fungi; phylum Ascomycota; class Orbiliomycetes; order Orbiliales; family Orbiliaceae; genus Orbilia; species Orbilia javanica. The sequence goes on along the minus strand of JAVHNR010000001.1, from coordinate 2,751,540 downwards.
CTAGTAAAAGAACCTATCGGTCTAGCGGGATTTTAACCGCGTGTTCTCTGGAGGAATTCAACGACACTGGTGTAAACGACGAGAAGGATACCACCTCCGGGTCCGAGACGGAGGACCTTGGGGAGGAAACCCTTGTAAAGAGCTGCGAAACCTTCTTCTCTGGCGACGACGAAGAGGGATGGGACGGCCCAGTTGTACTTTTGGACCTGACCGGGGACTCTGACAGTATTTTGGATACGGGATTTGACGACGTCGAAGCTGTTTTCGTAAAGTGTTAATAAGTTACTTAGTTGAAACTAGGGATTGGTATGGATTCGAGACACTTACGGAGTGTTCAAGATAGTACCAGCAGTTCCACCGAGGGCACCAGCAATAATGTCGTTACCCATCTGTCCCTGCTTTGTCTCGGCCTTTGGTAGAAGAGTCTTGGCTTGGAAGATCACACCGAAGTACCCAGCGTTCCAGACCAAATGCCTCCACATTGTGCTCTCCAATCCGTTGTATAGAGCTAGGACACCTTCTGCCTTAACCAACTTGACGAAACAGTCTATCATTCCCTTGTACTTCCCCGCCGAAGCACGATCCTGCAACCGAATCTTGATCAATTCGAACGGTACGACGACAAAAGACTCGCTAACACCGGCAGAAGCACCAGTCAGGACAGCGAGAGGCTGGTTCATCTTCTCGATTCCGAAGCTCTGTCGGTAAAAGTTGCCCCAGTAGTCGTTTGCAGCAAATTTGGTGGCACGCTTGGGAGCTTCCATGAGAATTGGAGCGTTGATACCACGGTATAATCGACTGAAGCCTTCATTTTTAATGATCTTACGGAAACAATCGAGGGTGCCAGTGTATGCGTCCGCACCGGTGGCACCGACTTGCAGTTGTATTCTGGTTTTGACGACGTCTAGCGGGTACATGACTAGAATTTCGGAGACACCAGCGACGGCACCAGCTGCGAAGCTGTAGGCGAATGGGAGAGGCTTCTTGTTCTCCGACATTTTTTTTTGTTTGTCTTCCTTTATCTTCTCCCCTTGGAGTATGGAATATTAGGAGATATGAGAGAGAGTGTGTGTGTCGTGTGGGCTGGAATTTAATCGGTGGGTGGGATTGGTGTTGTTAGTGTGGCAGGGCGACGAAAATGACAGGTCGTCCCGGGGCCGAATTAAATGCGACTTGAACAGTTCGATTGATCAAATCCCACGAGATCGATTGGGCTTGAGGTTGGAATCCAGCTCTGATCTTCGAACAGAAAAATTTAAAAGAGCGGGGAGTCTGTCAACTTTAATATTAAATCGCTCGCTCGCCAAAACCCGGGTCCCTCTTTTTCTTTCTTTTCTTTTTTGCTTCTGACAATTAGGTACGAGAAACCTGGGAACCTATTCGGCGGGCTAGAAACAGGAAAGGAAAGAAAAAAAGCTGACCAAGTAGCTGGGTTTGGGGTAAAATTATGCCACAGACAAAAATTGACCTGCCGTTATCGCCGATGTTCGATGTCGCCGCTCTCGCTAGTTGCTTCGCTAGCGCCCTGCAGCAGTTTCTGGGGGTCGTTCTGGGGAGGTTTGTTCGATTCCGGCCTGGACCGGCTGCCCATTCAAATAAAGTATGGGCGTAGCACCCTTGGTCCCGGACTGCCCCCACCAGCATCCACTAATCATCTAGCTGCAGCAAGCTAGCATCATCGATCACTGGCACCGGCCAAGGGGAATTAGAGATGTGTCGAAGCAATTACCCCTCATTGGGGCTGCATAGCTGGGGGGGTCCGATCGCGATTTCCGACTGACCGAGAAACTCAGACAATTGCTGGTTCGTCCTGGTGTTTAATTTGATGTCTGGTGTCTAGTCTGACAGGTCCGGTGGCAGCTGGAGCTCCAGCTGCCAAACGAAGTATGTGTAACAGCTTGCGGTCTGCTGGGCCGAATGCGTGCATGTAGACGACATCCATTGGACAGGCATCGGTGTGTGTAACATACTGATGTTAGATATTGTTATATCACAATGTCTGACAATTGACAACTGAATGGCGATGAGGTTGTTGTCCGGGGTGTGCGACCTGTGTACTGGGTCCGCATGGGGATGCAGTGGGCTGCCCATTGCTTGGCAAGGCTTTTGTTTACTCCTGCGCAGTCCGCACTCCAACGCGTCGCCAGAAAACACCGATTTGGCTGCCCTTCCTGGCTGGTCGGCTAGCCTTGATATCATCACCAACCTCAACCTCAACCTCCACGCCACATTCGCATTCGCATTCGTATTGGCTGACCGCTTGGTTTGAGGCCCTTCGCTCGATATGCTTCATCCCGAGTATCAATCGCCTTTCGCATTCTAACCCTTTTTCTTTGCTTGCTTGCCTGCTTGCGGTTTTAACGGTTCAGCTCTTGCTTTTGTATTGATGTCGTCTTTTTGATACTCTTCGATTCCTTTATTACGATACTACATTGACGAAGCACCCCGGCCGGACGACCAATCAAATTTCTGGCAATATGTCTTCACGCCGAACGACCAGTTTTTTCGAACAAGATCATGCTGCAACAGTAATTTTACCTCTTTCTTCCCCTTCTTGTCTTCCTTTAGGATTAATTACTGGGTATGGTTACTGATACACTACGCACCTATAGAGCCGCCCTGGTGGAGGTCGAGCTCCATTTCGGAGAAACAATACCAATGCTACGAATTCCGGTGTCCCGAAACCCCTCGCTGGCCAGCCACTCAAGAAAACCGTCTCCGATCCAGTATCCTTGAAAACAAGGGAAAAACTTGGTGCCTTTGCGCACAAGAATACTGCTTCTGGTGCTTCTGGTGCTCCCGTAAACCGAAGCAAAACAGGCCAAGCGGATCCAACTTCGAAATACCCTGTAACATCAGTTGCTCGAACCAATGCTCCTGCAAACGATGCCCCAGAGGTAGAGGTCACTGCGCCGGTAGATTCCTCGCCGCCACCCCCACCGCAACCACCTGTTCACAAAGAGAACAAGCCCCACAAAGGTCGACTACCTGTAAAAACCACGATACCATCCGATAGAATCGACAAGACACCTGCTCCTAAGAAAAATGCAAAATTTGCAGTCGGACAATTGTCAGCTGGAGACCCCAAGGACGTCCCCTGCACGCCACATCGGTTCGCTCTAAATGACTTACTTACGCAAACCAACATGACGCCCTCCATATCTAAGGCCACCGAGGAAGCATCTCCGGAAGTTAGAGTCTCCTGGAGGAGCTCTCCGAAGAGGCTTCAAGGAAGAAAGGCTATAGACCGAGTTTCCGTGCATAAGAAAAGGGCCAGAAGCTCCTCTCCATCTACTACGCCACAGCCAAATAAGCGTGCACAGGAACAACTCGCTTTCGACATATCATCGTCCGCTGTTAAAACACCAATGGCAAATCCGTTCGAAGATGCTTGGAGCAAACGACTCCAAGACTTTCCTAGTGCCGGCGTTTCTGCTATAAAAAGTGGAAGTTTCTTCGATGGAAGCTCGCCGAAAGCATTGCCACCTATTTGTGATTCACCGTCTGCATTTCGACGTTCGTTGAGCGCCCCGGCCAAACGCTTTAAACTCGCGGCTGATAGGGCGAAGGAAACCGACATTCCGCTTGCAAAGAGTATACGGAAATTGGGAAGACGTGGTGGTGCTACTGCTCGAAATCCTACCAATGAGCGAGTGTCTAGTTTACTGGCTAAACTTAAGGAAAATACTACGACGGCAGTCCTCCAAAAATCAGAGACTGCCCCCGCATCTATCGACTCCTCGCTTCATCGATACGACGATGCCTCCCCTTCGATCGAAGGCCTAATCACCCCACCCGTCGAAGATAAAGGGCCGTGGGAAAGAGGAAGCTCTATCGTGAAATCTAGGAGATCAATGTCCATTATTTCCGCTAGTAACTCAAGGCACGCAACAAAAGAGCCTTCTCCGTTGCCTACTTGCGCAAAAGAGCCCAAATCCGATGACTATGGGCTTGATGATGACGACGACGAGGAAATGTTCGAGTTGATGGAGGGAACCTGCCGGACTGCCAAGTCTGTTGAGGATGTTGATGAGACGGTCGAAGAGAAAAAGACTGAGAATAGTAAAAAGGATGATGACTCAGATGATTATGGGCTTAATGATCTTGATGATGATGATGACTGGGAAGCGGATATTGCCAAAGCAGTTGCAGGGAATGAAACCCCCAAAGCATCCAAGAAAAACCCTAGATCACCTCTTAAAAAGCCGCCGGCGTCTTCAAAGAAACGGGCCAAATCACCCCTTGCAAATTTATCAGATGATGATGATTATGGAAGCGACTTTGATCTCGATGATATAGTTGTAAGTTCACATACTAGCATAGCTTTCAACGAACCATACTAAGTTTTGAAAGAAAGACACAAAGTCTCGGGACATCCAAAGATTCGTGGTATTAGATGTATTTGAAGATGATTATATTTCAAGCACGGGAGCAACCCGACCGGAGAAAGCACTACGTGTTGAAGATGAAAAGACGCGGACAGAGCGACGGGTCCTCTTACGGCAAGCTTGGATGGATTGTGATGTGCGAGAGGGCGATATCGTCAATGTCATAGGAAGCTTTGACACAACCCTTACTTGCATTATCGACAATTCGCAGAATATGCTTATCCTTCATCCTGATATCCTTTTATCTGCTACAGCAGTTGCCGATTCGTTTGATTGCCTTCGATTGGCAACTTTGAAGGAACGAGTGAAGGCCTTTTCGGAGGCATCGCAGTGGAGTGTCTATGGGAATATCTTGCACGAGGTATTCCAAGTAGCGCTCAGTGCGAATGATTTCTCGACGCCATTCTTGGAAAAGGAGATCAGTCGTATTCTTTCGGCGCAGATGGGTAATCTGTATGCCGTTAGAGTTACGCCGAGTATGGCAGTTGACCATCTACGAACACAATTACCATTCTTGCAAGATTGGGCGAAACTTTTCGTGTCTGCAAAACCGAAGCCCGCTGCCATGGTAAAGGGACACCGGTCTGCGGATGCTAATATAGCTATTCGAAAAGTTTTAGACATTGAGGAACATATTTGGTCGCCTAAATTTGGGCTGAAGGGCAATATCGATGTGACTGTCGAGGCAGATGTACGGGATATCAATGGGCAGAGTATTTTGACCGTTCCGCTTGAGTTGAAGACGGGGAGGAATGCGAAGATTGCGCACCGGGCTCAGACTATGCTTTATACCCTTCTGATGTCTGACCGCTATGGTGAGTTTAAGGATTTCGTTTTTTTTATTTTTATTTTTTTTTCTCCACCCTAACACAAATGTCTCTTAGATATCGAATCGCTATGCGGCGTTCTCTACTATATGGAAAAAGCAGAAACCATTAGGGTACCGAATCTCGCAGATGAGCTACGAGGCTTGATGATTGGGAGAAACCATCTAGCACGGTACATCTACGGCAAACTTGACCTCCCGCCAATGCTCCAGGATAAACGTATGTGTGGGAGATGCTACGCTAAGACTACGTGTTTTGTGTACCATAAGGTAATATCCAGTTATTCAGTACTTCGCCGACGCAGCTAACGAACCGCTAGACCATGGAAAACGGGACCGAAGAGACTAGCGGCGTGGGTGATGTTTTCACAAAGGAAGCCTGCCACCTTAACGAAACACACTCTGAATTTTTTTCCAAGTGGGAGACTCTTCTTTCCAAGGAAGAGAAGGATATGGAGAGGTTCCGGAAAGAGCTTTGGGTGATGACTAGCGAAGAACGGGAGGCTGCTGGAAGATGTTTTGGAGGGTTACGGATGATACCTGAATCTGCTCCTACATCCAACGATAATGTTTCGAAAATCAACCGGTACCATTATCGATTTGTAAAACGAACACCACCAGCTTCATTTTCATTCTTGGAATCGCAGATAGGGGTTGGCGAGGCGATTGTTATATCTGATGAGGATGGACACTTTGCTCTTGCGAAGGGGTTTGTTATTAGGGTTTCTGCTCAGTGGATTATGGTGGCGGTTGACCGGAGGCTGCATAATTCTCGAGTTAGAGAACCAGGGTTTCACGAAACGAAGAACCAGACCTTTTCAGCTATTATGGAGATCTTAGAGGATGGATCGACTAAGCCGCTGCCGCCGCCGAGTTCTCAAGAAGGACTTGTATCGTATCGTCTTGATAGAGACGAGTTTAGCAATGGGATGGCGCTTATTCGGAACAATCTAGTGGAGCTAATCAAGGCTGATGGGAACCCAAGGCTGCGGGAGGTTATTGTTGAACTGGCGCCGCCGGTTTACAATTTAACATCGACAGCTTATCCGCTCCCATCTGCGAGCCAAGACAAGATTAATATTGATCAGAAAAATGCGATCGAGAAAGTTATGAGCGCACAAGATTATGCATTGGTGCTTGGAATGCCAGGGACTGGAAAAACTACAACTATTGCGCATATAATCCGTGCGCTTGTTCATCAGGGGAAGAGCGTCCTACTGACTTCCTACACACATACTGCTGTCGACAACATTCTTCTCAAAGTCAAGGATGATCCAATCAAAGTCCTTCGACTCGGAGCTACGTCTAAGATCCACCCTGAAGTTCAAAAATTCGCTGTCTTGGCAAATGCACCGAAGAAGAGTTTTGAAGAGATCCAAGACGCTTATCATAGTCCTCAGGTTGTTGCGACGACGTGTTTGTCTATCAATCATGTTGTGTTTACGGAGAGGGTTTTCGATTATTGTATCGTAGATGAAGCCTCACAGATCACTCTTCCGGTTTGTGTGGGGCCCATACGCATGGCGAAGAAGTTTGTGCTTGTGGGGGATCACTTCCAGCTACCACCACTTGTTCGAAGCCCCGAGGCAAAAGCTGGGGGGCTAGATGTGAGTTTGTTCAAGCTTCTATCGGACGCTCATCCGGATTCTGTTGTCAATTTGGAACATCAGTACCGTATGTGTGAGGATATCATGGCGTTATCGAATCATCTTATCTATGAAGGGAGATTGAAGTGTGGAACAGAGAAGGTTGCAAAGAGTAGCCTTCATATCCCGAATATCAAGGCTTTGGAAGCTTTTCATAGGCCTTCTTCTTCCGGGGGGTTAGTGGAGGGGCGAAAAATGTGCGGAGGTGATGGGACGCCTTGTTGGATTAAGGATTTATTAAGGGAGGATGTTAAGGCGATGTTTTTGAATACGGATTCGGTGGCCGCGCCCGAGGAGAAAAAGGGTGACAGGACATATAATCCGATTGAAGCGGAGTTGGCTAGACAGGTAAGAGATATATTGTACCTATACGACCTACGGGTTTTATTAACAACGTGGTATTTTCACAGCTTGTGGAAGGATTCCTTCGCTGCGGCATCGACGCCAATGAAATCGGTGTCGTATCAGTCTACAGATCCCAAATAAGGGCGATTCAACACCTCCTCCACGCCCACCCATCAGTCGAAATGCACACAGCCGACAAGTTCCAGGGACGAGATAAAGATTGCATTATCATCTCATTAGTCCGATCAAACGATAAGGAAGTGGTTGGAGAGTTGCTTAAAGACTGGCGAAGGATCAATGTAGCGTTTACTCGGGCTAAAACAAAGCTATTGATTATTGGATCCAAGTCGACGCTTAAGACAAACGAATTGCTCAGGAAGTTCGTGGAGATGATGGAAACAAGGGAGTGGGTGTACGATTTACCGGCTGAAGCGCATTTAAGGCATAATATTCCTATAATGCAACCAACACAGAGTAGTAATAGCCCGCGGAAAGGTTTAAGTTCGCAACAGCAGAGAAGGATGGCTGAAGAAAGAGAGAATAAGAGGCCTGTGACGGTGCAGAGGCAGAGGAGTTTGATGGATATGTTAGGGAAGAAAGGGAACGGAGTTGTCAAACTTGGTGGACCTGGAGGGCCATCAAGGGGCACGGTTGGGAGGGGGCTAGTAGCCTCGAGAGGGGTGTTGAGGGATATTTTGAATAATATGAGCTGAGAGGAATGGGGGTTGGAAGTGGGATGGGTGGATGCAGAATTTTTTTTAATTTTTTTTTTTTTTTGTTTCTGATTTGATGATGATAATGACTGCGTCTTAGCGGGTTCGCCATTGTATTATTACCACTGACTGACCTACTTTTTGTTTCTATCGGCCTCTTGCATGGAGTTTATTGTTCGACGAGGGACTGCTTTTTCTTTTCAAATGTGCCTATTTCATTTTAAAGCCGTTAGGCCTTCGGATTAGTCTGTGATGTGGTCTCGTGTCCATGAGGCTGGCTATCACTAACATGAACTTGATGGAACCGTTCGTTCTAACCTGATAACGGACCACCCGTCATGCAAAACAGTGGGACTAAAATCCTGTGCAGCCCCATTGGCTTTCATTACAGGTGTTTTTTTATTTGTTTGGTCAATGGATCCTGTTCCCCCCAATCCCTTCTAACTCTATCGAACGCAGTAAAGGGTTTGGTGCAATAGTAGGACCCTAGAATCGATCTCCATATCGATTCTCTCGCTACTAGACCCTGTGGTAAAATCGATCGACTTTCACAAAAAAGCATAGTCATGCTCCTCTACATAAAAAAAAGAGGCCAAAAGACTATGTCTTCATTGGCATGTATGCATACTCTTGCTCGGACGGAGATAACATTTCCTAATAGCCTATATCTGCTTCTTGGTAATATTATATAATTCTGAGCTGGGAGTTAGGCGCTCACGGTAGGACAGAACTCATACCAGGGTGCGGGGTCATTGAGCACTTGGAATCGTCCTAATCGATTGTTTTTCTCCAATCTTTGAGAGTGTGGGACCGTGGTATTGCCTAGGTCGGTATTATCTGCATGAGAAAGGTCTGGATGTAGGACTCGTTTCGAAAGTATAGTAAGAATATAGGGGCTATAATACCACAAAAGCCAACACGCCCCTCTTCCTCGCTTACCTTGCGAACTGACGCACAATGTTGTCCAGTCGGGAACGGTGACGGGAAACTCGGCCGGGAAAAAACAAGTATCTAAAAGTTAGGGCCACCGCCAGGCATCGATGCGTCCTATCATTTGCGTTCAGCCCTCCCTCCGTGATTTCTCGTCTGTTTTTACCAGGGTTCTATCGTTTTGGGAGAGTGGCGTTGAGGGTTTTTATGTGAGAGCCGCACCTGCATACATAAAACGTCTGGTAGACTTGTGCACACAGACTAAAAAGAGGTCGGAAGCTGTTGCGATTGGTTGGCAATGTGATCACGGCTACACCCCTCGACAGGGGAGGGGTACAATCTATTGTTCCAAATTTCTTAAAGTGCGCCCAGCGAGGTTAGACTGTGATTGTTCTTTTACATAACGCTGCAGAAGCAAAAACAAATTATATTTCAACGACTCCATATTCTCAGAGAACTGAGAATGATATATGCACTGCAGTGGAAATCCACGCCGCCACCGCTTCGGTGTATTATCCACCACGGGATATGTTTTGGTGATATTGGAACAGTGTGGTTAGCCTAGGATTTGTAAGGGTTTTGTTTTTTATCTTTTTATTTTTTTGGACTTTTTGGATTCTTGGGTTTTATTTTTATTTTTATTTTGATTCCTTGGCTATGCATTGTTGTAGCCGTGGGTGATATCGCGAACCAAACCGTTTAGGATTAGCTACCTAGGGAGCTGCGAGTGTGGTTCGAGGGCTGTTAGTAGGGATGTATACCTAGTCTCATAGTTTGCCTCGTCGCATAGTATTTTATATTCACTGTATGCTCTAAAAATTATAAATACACATCTTGCTCGGCGTCCCTCTGTGATCATATCCAGTTGCACCGCATGGTCTAACGTCAATACGATTAGGAGCCTCAAGCCCTATCTCGTCCTTGTGTAATTCTCCTCTGAATTTCTAGTCCGGGGCATTTATACATTAATTTATAATACACGAAGAAGGGCGTCCGCAAGGAACGGTCCTCGTCAGAAATTAAAATGGACGAAAAGCTTGGGATCACAGATGTACCGACACCGACTGAAGTCGTGCCAGAACCTAGCAGACCCCAAACCTCTGGGGAGCATCAATCAGTCTGGAGAAGAGTCGGTTACATCTCTCTCGCTATACTTGCAGTTAGTTTCTTGATTGTCATAGCCTCTGTTGGTTTCTTCTGTTTCCTCTGGTATAGCAATGCCGAAAACAGCATATGGCGCAAGATCATGGTAAATGAATGGGCGACACGATCGATATCTTTAACTTCTACAGCGCTACGATGGGCTATTGCGACACAGGCTGCACTTGGTCTTGCTATGTTAGCTGCCGTAGCTTTGGAAGGGTACGATGTCCCTCTTGCGAACACTGCTGATGTCTCCCTCATGAGAGTCAACGGTGGCCAACTTATTCCAACTTTACTCGATGTCTGTTGGCCCTTATCTCAATTCGGTCCCGATGGTGTTATCCTCAGAACAGTCCTTCCTATACTCATACTTCTGGGCACTTCTACTCTTGTCCAATTCACCTCGACTGCCTTGCTCTCCGACCTTCAAATGGACGTGGTTCCGGGTTACCCTGTCCAAGCCAATTTATCGGTAGACTGGCGGTGGAATGGGAACGTCTTCGGCTGGACTCCAACATCGTCTGAAGTAATGTGGGGAGGGAATAAACCAAATTTTTGGCCCGCATTCGCAGAAGTTAGTGGTCCACCGATCGAGCAGGAGGGTGTGGCCGACACGGGGATGAATGTTAGAGCATTCCTTCCTTACCTAACAGCAGAAACCCGCCAAAACATACGTGACTACGACGGCAAAGCGTTATTAGTCGATACCCGCGTCACTTGTCAGCGCCCTGTCTTGAACGACCTCATTATGTACACGCTCAGCAGTCAGGGGGAATGGGACGGCATTTTCCAACCTGTTCTCAAGGGCACTGTATTGCCATCTCTCGATACGCCTCGGTTTAATGCATCGGACCGTCCTACGCCCTTCGATTGCCCGTTTTCTAGACTGGCACCGCGGTCGTTCGCAATTTGTGAGCTTCATAATGTTAAAATGAGAACGCCGGCTTCTAGAATGGACCTTTATGCTGGCAGTCTTATAAGCGAGTTCCGACAGTATCCTCCTGTTTCGCCTATGCAGAATGCTTCTGGGTCAGCGTATCTTGTCATCTCCGTTAACAATACCGCACTACCAATCAGTAATGGGGAATGGGCTACCTTTGAAGTTGTTAGCCCCGGTGATGGAAAGTCTCCGAACTACGAAAGAACCTCTGTTGTCAGTGCCACCGTTTGCTACTCGGCCCTTGATACAGTTATTAGAGACGTCATAATCTCTAGCACAGCCAACAGAACAGAGCCTGAACTTTCATGGAACGAAACAACCGATAACTTTAACTGGGCTGGCGTGTACAACCAGTTACTCCCAGGATCCAAAAGCAATTTAACATTCGAAGAACGCGGGGTCCTGAAACTAGAGAGCAAAGCGAACACTTGGTTTGCTCCCGAGAGTCTTGAACCAGGAACCGATGGCCCGGTTTCGAACACGATGATGGGTTCAATATACCAAAACCACTATCCGTACATCACCGAGGCGGTACATCTAGCATATCCCGGTCAGGGTTGGGCATACGGAAACTACAGTGTCATTTTGGATCGAGGGTTCTGGGCGTGGTATCTCCAATATGGTTCTTGGCCACAGGTTGGCGCATCCCCTTGGATTAGAACACTCTTCGAACACTTAGTATACGGTAACGACACTGTCGCCGATGCTTTGCAAATGATCCTGTTCACCTTAGCGGGAACCGCATACTACGACCAATTACCCCAGTATAATAACTGGAAGATGGTGGACACGACATCATTCGTGCCGGCTTTACACCCCGGCGGACCATACGGAACATCCCGTACGGGTGTACCAATTGGTTTGGCAGTTGTCCTGGCGGTCATCGCTTTCCATGTTGCCGTGTTTTTGTACGTTTTCTGGCTCTTCTCGCACAAAACTGGCTTTTCGAGATTGGGAGATACATGGATGGCTATTGCTAATGTGGTTGATAATACACTCACTGGTGGCGTGCTGGATGTGGCAAGGCAGGTCAAGGCAGGTAGAAGTGACGCTGCAGCCGCGGCTTCGGCTTCGGTGTCGGGCGGCGAGGCCGAAGGGTGGAAGAGCATTAATGTGGGTTTGATGACGGTTGATGGGCAGGTTCGCCTGGGGACCCGGTAATATTATAATGAAGAGTTCGAAGTTTTTATTAATGCTAAGGAGAGCGGATGCATGATTTGTTTTTGTTGTCTTTTTTTGGGGGAGTATTTGTCGAGTATAAAATCCTATTGATAGTATGAGGCTAATATAGCTAATGAACATATGTTTACTTGAGTAGTAATGGATAGGCCTGTATTAATAAAGCCTATAAAGTGACTTCGGTAGCACTGAAACTCGACCGTAACCAGGCGGTAGGTATAGTTTACGCATAGACGTCTAACTCCTATCCTTTCCTTCACATTTGAGAAAACAAAGGGACAAGCTCATGCTAGTTCCGTATACCTTGCCTCAGGAAAGGGGAATCGAATTCGAAATGTCAGTGTTTAAACGTTTGTGAGTCGTATTTAAAGTTGAAGGAATTGCCTATTGTGGCGAGGCTCGTGTGATCTGGGCTATCTGATTGGCTATAGCAAAGGCCGATTGCCCAAAGCGATAATACCAACACTCTCATATGATCATAGACACACAATTACTATAGCTGCTGGATTTGCAATTTTATATACGGATATATGGACATTCGGGAACACCCTTGCTAGGGTATATTACTAGCTATATTTCAAGTTTTAAACCACAAGCACCTATGTTTACGAGACCAGGCCAGCCTCCTTCGTGGAACCACCAATTTGTTGTGCCTGTTGTATTCTGGAAATTAAGATTGGTCATGTGAGAACGTGCGACTCATTCTCGCTGCTTGGCTGCAACGCGCGCGCGTTTTAGCCGATGTTTACCTTCTTTCTGAAGCAGCTTCGAAGTCGTTAGCTCCGTTCTCTCCATTGACTCCAACGGTGCATTACATTGCATTGCCACCAGCTGAATTCCATTTGTCAGCGGTCCTTCGCTCCTCGTTTTCTGCTTACGATCACTATAACTCCTTTCATTACCGAACCGTCGTCCCCAATGTCGGTCTGGTAGCCTTTTTTTCTTACGGTCAATGTACTATGCCCGATGACTTTTATATTGACGTCCCTCCCGTGAATCCACAGTACCGCAACTCCGCCCACCCGCAACCCACCACACCATCTAACAGTCGCATCACAGTCCGGAATCCTTCCTCCGCGACTACTGAAAGAATCTCTTTCTCCACCACGGATCCTCCGCCGGGAACTATACCATCGTCCACCATGGGCGACGTTGAAGAACCTACACAGTACGACGACCAGGGTGGCAGTGCCTATGGTGCTCCCACCCCGCTCTCGCAACTCGAGGGCAATGGAATTCATGCAAGGGATATCAAGGCGATTGTTGAAGCTGGATATAATACCGTTGAGGCGGTTGCTTATACGTATGGGATTCTAACTTTGGGGCAGCCTAGTTGTTTCTTTGAAGATATTAATATCAGGTGTATAGATCGAAACGACAATTATTAACAATCAAGGGCATTTCGGAGGCAAAGGCGGACAAGATTATCGCCGAAGGTAGAATTGACTCCACGTTCTTGATGGTACCTCGTGGGGATTTTCGCTAACGTGGGTAATCCCTCGTTGTTCTTAGCCGCTAAACTTGTTCCCATGGGATTCACAACCGCCACCGATATTCATGAACAACGAAGCAAACTCATCTCTATTACTACGGGTTCCAAGCAACTCGACACTCTCCTTGCTGGTGGTATTGAAACAGGGTCTATCACCGAAATATTCGGCGAGTTCAGAACAGGAAAGAGTCAGTTATGTCACACTTTGGCTGTAACATGTCAGTTACCCCTTGATATGGGTGGCGGTGAAGGTAAATGCCTTTACATCGACACAGAAGGAACCTTCCGTCCTGTTCGTCTCCTGGCCGTGGCTCAGCGTTACGGACTGAATGGTGAAGAGGTCCTCGACAATGTTGCCTATGCTCGTGCATACAACTCGGATCATCAGTTACAACTGTTGAACATGGCGGCGCAAATGATGACCGAGACGAGATTCTCGCTGCTTATAGTGGATAGCGCGACGAGTCTTTATCGTACCGATTTCTCGGGTCGTGGGGATTTGAGCGCCCGGCAGATGCACTTGGCAAGGTTCATGAGACAGCTGCAGAGACTAGCTGATGAATTCGGGATTGCTGTTGTAATTACAAATCAGGTTGTGGCCCAAGTCGATGGAGCTGTGTTCAATCCTGATCCGAAGAAACCTATCGGAGGAAATATCATTGCGCATGCTTCTACTACTAGGTAAGTCGGCATTACAACAAAGTACTAGAATTTGCAGTTGCTAACGTGATTTTAGACTTTCGTTGAAGAAAGGTCGTGGAGAAACACGTATTTGCAAAATTTATGACTCGCCGTGTTTACCGGAATCCGAATGTCTTTTCGCAATTAATGGTGAGTCACTTACCCATCTCTCTCCCTGCATACTCCTAAGGGTTTACTAACACCGATGAACAGAGGACGGTATCGGCGATCCAAGTCCAAAGGATATGGAAGCACATGAGAGATAGATATATAGTTGCATAGCGATGCAGCTACCACCTTTTCGCATTAATCTAGCGTCTTGCATGAAATCCCGGTGTTCCGGGGATTCGATTTTGAAATTTCTTGCTTCAATTGTACTTATTGAACGACACCGCTTGCCCTTGTTTCCCTGCCTCCTCCCGTATAGGGTTATTCCCTTTTCATGATTTATGGATCTATGGAGTTGGAGGATATGCTGTTAATGGAGGAGCATGTATTTCCTCTTATCATTCTTATGCACAAAATTAGCCTCAAATTCTACGAATCCTTTCATCATTCAGTCTCGTAGACTGTAGACCTACATACCTGTGCATGTTATGGTACTCTACTGTGCATCGAGGATGCTGTGTTGCTCTCGTGGTCCAACCAGCCAATCAGACGCGGTCGCTCAAACTGCCGCGCCAAGAAAAAAAGTTTAGCTAGCCTCTGTCGCTCAATCTCTAAATTTTCAAACTTCGAAGTTCCACTGGCCACCAAACCTCATCTCGACGTCTAACGACCAAAAATAGGACCACAACCACCACAGAAATGGCGGCCTCGAAACGAAAGCAAGAAGTCAGGACCTTTGGTAATGATACCAAGAAGGTCAAGCTATCCAAGGAATCCGAGAAGGGTTTCTCCAATCCAAAGAAAACAAGAAAGAACCTAGTTGAGGACAGTGACGATGATGACGAGGAATACCAGGGTGGCAGTGATATTGAAGCAGAAGATGTAGAGGAGGCGGGATCTAGGGGTGCTGCTCAGAACAAGGGCAATGCCCAGAAGAACGATAACAGTGGCGGATCTGGTGGAAATGTCAATTGTAATCCAAAAAAAATCTCATATCGCCCGATCTCAGAACAACGTCATTTGCTAACCACAATGAACGAACTATAGCAAACAAATCCCGGGAGTCACATGCTGCTCAAAAGAAACTCGCCAATGAACGGAAACAAGCTAAACCAAACGCCGACGTCATCCAGCGTTCTAAAAAGATCTGGGAACGCCTCCGCCGAAAGTCTCACGTCCCTCTGGATGAAAGGAAACAGCTTACGGATGAACTCTTCGGCATCGTTACCGGGCGTGTCAAAGAATTGGTGTTCAAGCACGATGCAAGCCGTGTAATCCAGACAGCTGTGAAGTACGGTAGCTCGGAACGGCGACAGGAGATTGCGAAGGAGTTGAAGGGCGAATATGTCCAATTGGCCGAAAGCGCCTACGGAAAATACCTTGTTGTGAAGCTAATGCATTACGGAAATGCGAAGACAAGGGAGATGATTATTGGAGAGTTTTATGGACAGGTCAGGCGGATGGCGAAGCATAAGGAAGCTTGTTATGTGATCGACGATGCATACCGGGAGTATGCTACCCCCAAACAGAAGGCCTCACTTATCAGAGAGTTCTACGGAGTGGAGTATGCGATTTTCAAGGTTTGTTTCTCTGTATGTCCCTGCGAGATCGGGTTGAGAAGGCTAATTGTGTGTAGGATGACACAAAAAATGCTTCGTTGAAGTCGCTATTGGAGGAGAACCCTGAAAAGAGGTCTATTATTATGAAGAGTCTGTTCGAATTAATCAATCAAATGGTTGAGAAGAGCATGACCTTCTTGCAGATTCTTCACAAAGCAATGTTGGAATACATTCTCAACGTCAAGCCGGATACGAGCGAGGCAGCGGATCTCATCGAACTTGTCAAGGAACATCTTGGAAACATTTCGTTCTCGAAAGATGGTGCACAAGTCGTTATGAGATGTTTTGCTTGGGGTTCAGCAAAGGACCGGAAAGTGATGTTGAAGAACTTGAAGCCGAGTGTTCAGGAACTTTATGCGGATGAGCATGGACACATGGTGTTAGTAGTGGTGTTCGATGTTGTCGATGATACAGTGCTAGTGAGCAAGACTGTGTTCCCAGAGATCCAAAACAAACTGGATGATGGGAGTGCCGCCACTCATGCAATTGCAAGAATACCGCTGCTCTACCCACTAGTAGGCAGAGAGACGAAGTTGATGCACCCACAGAAGATCGAGCTGCTAGCGGACATTGATAAGATTAGAGCTCAAACAAGGTTCGTCAATAAAAAAAACCCCCCCTGTCACCGTGAATCACTTATAAGGCATTTCCCTAACCTAGTTTATTTCGATATACAGTAAGAAAGACCCCAAAGCTCGACAACAAGAATTGAGGAAAGCATTGAGTCCTGCTCTCTTGAAATCGGTAGCTACTCATGCTGCGGATTTGGCGGCCGCACCTCTAGGGTGTCAATTCGCGTCTGAAACTATCATCTTTGGGGAAGGTGACAAGTCTGCAGCTGCAGAGGCTATTGCCGCCCTCGCAGAGGGAGAGGACGCCAAAGACAACAAAGACCTTGGTAGAATGCTGAAGAACTTGGTCCAGGAGGGCTTCTTCAACAATAAGACACAAAAGATCCAACGTATGTACCTGCTACCCAGTTCTTTCCTCCCTAGTCCTAGAAATGGCTAACAGCTCTATATAGTGTCGGACCCACCTGTTGAGTTCTACAAATATCTGATCCCAAAGATCGAATCGGATTTGGCTGCTTGGGCTACAGGAGGAAATTCCTACCTAATTGCTACCTTGCTGGAAAGCGAGAGAGTACCAGAGAGTGAAAAGGCAAAAATTAAAAAGATACTCTCGGGGAAGAGTGAGCAAGCTGCAATCAAGAGTGCTAAACAAGCTGGTAATAAGGGTGCGGATTTAATATCTACTCTGGTGAAGGGAAAGAAATGAGGACTCTCTACTAGCACTTTGGTGTACCCGGATATATATACAGCCTCCATGTAAAATTATCACAGATTTCTTAGGCCCTTAATACCAGTTTACCCTTAACCGCAATAAAGTCCATATATTCAAAATTTGGCTTAGCTGAAAGTGTTAAATTCAGATATTCGACGATGCAACTGGCTTTGAAGGCTGTTGCATTTGTGTGCGCCAACACAAAACTGGTGACATCAAAGTGTCTATGGATTGAATTCTGGCCCTCGGCTCCAAGCTATCTTGAAATACATCAACCTCTTTCTCATCTTCACAAGCATCTTCCGATACCAGATTCTAAATATATTCCTGCCCCTGATCCTCATACCCCCTTCAATCCTAGTACTTCTATCTCGCTATAGCATCTTCTCCTCCTACCTGTGAAAGCCCTGAGAGAGAACCTATCTAAACATCGTGGTGCACAATGCGATGCCGAGAACCAAAGCATAGCTTCCATTCATGGCGACCTACTAGTTGAATCGAACCGTCTACCACATCTTTCCCCAATTCTTGAGACACGGGAGTATCCTCCCACCGGTTATTGATCTATCGTCTTGAAATATACACCATCAATCATCTAGTTCTATCCCGCCATCGCTTGCTCCTTCGAATCGAGAAAGAAACGGCCCCATACTTTCGAAAGTGATTCTAATCATCCTTCGGACCTTGTGGGACACCTGCCGCCCCGACCTCTCCCATATTATCGCAACACCCATTGATTTTGTGCAGTGATACTATCGCAATTGATATTTGGTATTCCTTGACCTCGTCGTTGCATTGACTCTGTACCACATCGCTAATGTTATGCAGGTACCCGGGAGCAATCAACTGCGCGGCGCCGTTATATTCGTAATTTCACGGTTAACGTATACCATACGTTACCGGTCGCTCCAAGGTCGCTCCACTATCGACATATCCTCAAACAATCGCTACGTGGTAGTTGTCTCTATCCCATATAGTCGGTGCTACGGTTAGCAACCTGAACAGGGCCCTGGAACCAGTTTGATCTTGCCGTATAGGATTTACTAAAAAGAATCAGTTGTGAGTTTTAATTGTCGTCCAAAATCTAAAGCCATGCTAAGGGTTTCAACCTGGAACCGAAGTGCCGTTGGCCAATTGATCTGTGGCTGTACTAATGAGACTGTAGAATCGATTCCATAGATATTTGCAATGGCGTTCTGGCAATCGTGGTCTAGGTTGTATCGGTTTTTGTTTGTAAGTTGTATTCTGTTTCTGAGATAACTAGTGACAAATGTTTCTAACAAATGACACTCGCGTAGGCATTGGGATGCCTATTCGTAAGTTTCAACCGATGATATTAGACCAATTGCCTGTATTACATACATAATACAAGTCCTCGGAGTTGACAAAATACGCAGGTTTTCTGGGCCCTTGTCAGCTTCATATGGCGTATTATCGCAACAAAGATTCGAGAAAATCTTGAGGCCAGGTACCAGTTGGAGCTCACTGAACGCCCACCAGAGCCGACGCAGGTGCAGCGCTCACGCAGCGTCAATTTTGGCGTTCGAGCTCTTGATTGCAACGAGACTCCGGTCGAGGCTGGAATTGTTGATAGCGAGTCTCTAAGAGTGTTCTCACCCACATCCCGATTCTCAAGGATTTCCTCTCCCATTAGTAACGGAGGGCGAAAGGGTTCGGGATCAACTATTGGAAGCGTGTCAGAGACGATTGCGGTGGGGCCGAACGTGTGTAGACAGCAGTCACCTGTCCCACGATTTAAGTACTCACCTCAACCGGTACCAAGAGATCCTCACCTCCTCGCCCCACCGGGTTGGCATGCAATGCAGGAATTGAGATTGTCGACGTCGCCGGATCCCGCTGGTGGACATGATACTGGGAGATATTCACCGGTTAGCTCGAACACCCGTATAGTACCTACTGCACCTTTTCGAGGATATATAATGACTGATGTAATTTAATATCACAGGGCCATCCGTATTTCGGTTATGTGGGCGATAAAAAGGATCACGGTCGTCCCGTCAGTACCTCTTCGATCGATGAAATAGTCGCTAGTCCAGCTCAGCTCCAGGTTATCGCCAACGGCATCTTAGTGAAAAGCGGTCTTGTTTCGCCCTTCCCTCAACCTGACAGAAACAGACGTTCGGTTACTCCAGGCCCAACTTCCCACCCCAACCCTCCTAAGATAAAAGAAGTGGATCTTTCAGCACCACTACCTCCAATCCCAGAACCTCCACCACCGCCACCACGGTCTATGAGTGCACCGCCATTGAAGAATCGTCGGTCATTACTCAACCCGGTCCACCAATATCAAAACTTGGCAAATATCCTCGAAGTGCCCTCCGAAGATCCAGATGGCATCGAATTGAAGGATCAGCAAGGCCAACATAGCGCTGAGAATACTCGGTCATTAGCTGGCCCTTCAACTACCACGACTTCTTCGTCCGGCTTCGTCATCCCTCATCCCACCCGCGCCCCACCCCCAATTCCGTTCATTCCACGATCCCCGCCTCCAACTGCAGATATTCCAACATCACCTGTTCAAACCTTAAACCAAGATGGGGGTCTGGAAAACAAAGGAAATCCGAACGAACCTCACCAACTCCAAAACGAGTAGTAAATTCGCCATTAACACCCCATCTCATACTTCTCTTCTACCCGCCAAACTAGAATTGAATCGAAGTTCCCAAATAACAATCGACTATTAATGACCACTAATCAACAAACAGGCCCTTTACGAAAGAACCCATGGGATAGGTTTTCATTTTCTTCAACAGCGAAGCCCGTCTACCTTATCATCCGTATGACTTTCCTAGGTTGTACCATCCATTCTATGCGTTGGATTGCAAAATTACAACAAGGCACCCCATACCCCCTTCCATCAATCCTGCACAATTATTCTAATAATACTCGTCGTCAAATCTCCCAATGCTCTCGTACTTGAGTAGCCCTCCATATTTACCCCTTGATTTGGTTTTCGTGGTTTGAAATTTTCTTATTTCTAGAATTTCTAGAACATTGACACAAGGCCTTTCTCATGTAATTCATATCGATGCATGTAAGCGGATGAACAAAATTCAATGGAGCACACTTTACCCCTCTCTCCGACTCTTAATCCGTATAATCGAACAGAAGACGCCAGAGTCTTCAGATATAATAAAGAAACAACGAAGTTTCCATTCCAAAAAATGTTATTTGATCGTAACACAACCGCCGTGAATGTGAGTATCATTGAAGGTATACGGTAGTAGTTAAACATCTCGCTATTTCAGACGCCCTTCTATGCAAACAAAACTCGAATACAAAGAACGAAAGAAGAAGAAAAGGTTTCCAAAAGAGTTGATGAAAAAAGAGAAAAGTAGAAGAAGAAGTATCGTTTCATAAAAAGAAAAATAAATATTAATACAGATGCATACCGCTTATGCCTTTGTTCTTCTTCTAAAAAAAAAAGGTGGAAAAAAAAAAAAGAGACCAGCCTGATTACCACCGATACCGACCTTAGTCATGTTCCATGTCCGACTTTCGATTTATAATTAGAAGAAAATTCCTCCGCTCAGATATTCAATAGTTCTTCTCATCTCCTCCTGGAACTCCTCTCGCACGTTGTCAATGCTTACAACACGGCGTTTGAGTTTTGTACCTATCGGTGGACATTGAATTAGCATAAGTTCTCCCTGCACTCTAAGCATCCCGAGCCTTGTTTGACGTACCATCAACGAAATGGACCCCACTGCTCTCCTGTTCGGCATGCAATCTAGTAAATATGTATGCCTCTTCCTTTGGCACCAGTGCCAAAACGTTCAACAGCGCCAAATAAGCCTCTCTAACTTCTCTTCCAGTGTATCTTTGCGAATTTGTCAAACAGCCTTGGAGCTTCTTAAGATGGTCATATTGAACGGATGCAGCTGGTTCGTTTTTGTTAGTATGTTGAACGCTAAATATCAAGTAAGTGGGTGGGTGGGATAACAACATACCACCGCGACGGTTACCCCTCGATACCCTCCACGCATAAGCAATCTTATGGTAGGGGATCTGAACGGAGGCTACTTCATTTAGTTGCTCGTATTGGCGTTCCAAAACTGCATCAACTTCTTCGTGGAGGCCTGGGAAGTCGAATTGGCAGAGTGCTTCAGCTTGATGGTGTTCACACATGGAGATGATCAAGCTCTTCAGAGCTTGTCGTTGCCTGTGATATTTAAATTAGTGAATTTGAAAGATCAATTGGGACGACGGGAGAGCATACAATGCTTTATCGCTGTAACTTATAAGCGCCGAGTATGCAGACTGGTAGTTGGGAACCTGAAGTGCAGCGCTGAATTGTCTGGCAAGGATGTCGGATCGCAATGCCGTATCCTCCTATATATTTTATTTATGTTAGACCCTTCAACTACTGAGGTAACGGGAAATCGTCGAATAGTTAGAGGGGAGCCCTACCTCATCAAGACGGCTAGGTAGAGCCTCAAACGCCAATTCGGAGAATACAACAACTTCTCCATACTGTTTTCTGTGTTCGAAAATTTCGGCTACATGGAAGTAATATTTTGGGGTTCCAGAGCACAGATACTCGATCTCCACAGGCGTGAATAGAGCGTTGAGAGAGTTGACGGGTGCGATATGGTGGTGGGCAGCTAAGCAAATATCTGAGTTAGAACTAAAATCTTTAATTTCGGTTTATGTGAACTTGAAGGAACATACCAATCCCAGGAGCAGCCGATTGGAAGAGCTCCTCCGCTGTTTTCCATTCCTTACGACAGACCGCCATACGCGCTTTTAGGTAGTCTCCCCACGGGGTCGGGGGCAAATATGGCATGAACTCTCCCATCAACCGGATCGCGTTCATACGCAATAACCTCGAAGCAATCAACGTCACAGCTTCCGAAAATTGTCCAAGTTCCGTCGCAGCCAGGAACTTCTGGATACTCGAAGTCAAAGTAACAGGCCCAGACCCGACAGCAGAAGGTGGTGGCCCGCCATTTGTCTTGAGCAGGATCTGGAGAGTTGGAAAGTTGTGGATCTGAGGTAACGTCTGACCTCGATATCCTCGGATAAGTCCCAGCGTAACCCTCAAATTCTGTTCTGTCTCCACATCTTCTGGAGTTGGTGTCCATGAGTTCTTGCTGAGCCAGCTTAGTATGTTATACTCGCGGAGCAAAGCGACGAGATCAAGATAAAGCCTGTTATAAGGCTCGATATCGTCGATTTCCACAATTGTCGAACAGTGAACAAGAATAAGCAGCAGTGTCAATTCGAACAATAGGGTGTAGTTCACATGGATGATCTCCTGGCTTCCTCTCAGAAGCAATTTTTCCCCAAAGACAGTCAAGTTCGACGACCCTGAGGGCTCGAATTGTGTGATGCTTGATAAGACGACTCTGAAAGCTCGTTCTGGGTCATGTTGTAGTGCAGCCACAAGACTAGCAACGTGGTCTAGATGGGATTGTGGCACACGTCCCTCGAAGCATCGATCATACATCCCATCAATGCGGTCGTAGATCTCTACATCAGGGGGTCTAGTAACCTCATCTTGGAATGCGGCGACGCAATCATCAAATGCCGTTGGTGAGAGTGAGTCGTTGAGCTCGCGGGCCGCCAAAATCAGCGACTTGACGGAATCAACAAGCCCATCACCAAATAGAGCTTTCCCTCTCTCAGAAGCATTCTGGTATAAACGTTGGATATCTGCAGTAGTCGCTGTCGCGAGGTTTTGAGATATTGTCTCACTTTCGGAAGACTTTCTGACAACCGTTATCGTATCCGCATTAGCAACAAAAGCGAGGCCTGATGCCGGGTCAATGTTTAGCGACAAAGCCTCGACACGTGTCCTGTCCAATTCAGTACAGATTCTGAAAAATGTATTCCATTGGACCTCGTAGTCCCTCCAGAGTGCATCCTCAGTATCCATACCAGCATCGAAAGGGTGGATTTCCCGAAGGCTAACAACGGCATTAACGGCGCTTAGAACAAGCCCGGCACGGGAATCGTTTGAACTTGGTTTATCAAGATCCGATGACCTGCCACCCTTAGATATAAAGTTCTTCTTGAAGATTTCCACAGCTCTGTCAATAACAGAGTCGGAAAACCTTCCAGGTTGGAATATCCAATCCAACCAGTAGCTCGAAAGATCAGCAATCTCTCCGCCTGGAGGGCTTCGGGGTTTCTCCAAAAGTAGTTGTTCTTGGCTGGCATCTACCCAGTTCCCAAAAGTTCTCGGCATGTCATCGATCTTGAATGTGACCGTCTGTAACCTCGAACTAGTATTGCTTTTCCAAAGCAACCACATCGACATTAAGCTCGGGTCGTCTTTGGAAAACGACGCGACACCAAAGTCTGCAACTACCCAGAGAGTACCAAAAGTTGGCGGTTCGAGTTTTAGAGACTCATCGGGATATAAGTCGATAAGTCTGGTGAAGCCGGCTGTGCCATCGTCTGTCGCTGCCCACAGCTTGAAAGTTCCAGAGCCAGCGGGCGAAAGCGTGAGAAGGAGGAACATGTAGCGAGGGTCAGGCGACCCTTCAATGAGGGTTACAAGGTGAGCCGGAGCTGGATCCAAGTAATTTTTGATCGACGGTGCATTAGACGTCGGTTCGTTGAGAAGGTCGTATGTTCCAAGCATTGTCCCCCGCTCCATTGACCATACTTTCAGTTGGTGGTTTATTGATACGGTGAAGAGAAGGCTGTATCTGAACGTCATATCCACGGATACAACCGTGGATGCTGCAATGCTTTTGTCGCCATATCTAACCTGGGCACCGGCCCACCGAACGATGCTTTTTATTGAATTAAAATAACCTCCATCGCTGAATGTGATTTCCTTGTACCCGGAGCCTATCCAGACAAAACCATTAGTACCTTGCATATTTATGCTATGCCAAAGTTTATATTTTAGTTCCACTCACTGCTTTTCTGATGTACCAGTCGGTCTAGTCTTATCAAGCTTCCGTCCTGTAACGCTACCAGCAAAGAGTCTTCAGATATGGCCCTCAAGAAATGCGCAGATCGTACTGCAAGCGATGGCGGCTGGAAAACATGACACCACCCCGGGTATAGCCTGTCTCCTTCATTATGAGATGTAAAGAATCCTTGTTGCAGATTGAACGTATAGAGGTTGTTTCCGGATGTCAGGACAAAAATCATAAGCGAATGGGTATCCGGAAGATCGTAAAATGTCACGCATCCCGGCACAATAGCTCGCGAAAACTGAATCTTGTACGCAGACGCGACAGCCAAATGCTGGTCGTTTGATCGTGCGACATCCAAAGGGAGCATCAACAACGTCCTTCCCTTATTGACCACCCTCCATAGTACTGTCCTAGGTGTTTGGTGTATTGCGCGGAACACTATCGATGAAGATGAAGCCAACGATCCTAGGGGAAAGTCGTCTGTTTCGCCCGTCATCAAAACGCTATTTGTGTCGATTCCATGCTCATCGGCCGCCGCTGCCGCCTCTGCTGCGTCGTAGTCCGGAACCGCAACCTCTACGATTCGATCATCGGATGCCCAATCTAAGGAAACTCGTGTCTCTTTGTAAACGTAAACCATTTCGGAATATCAAGCTTTGGCGCACGTTCGTGACGGCGGCCAAGTAGTTGCGATAAAGGATTGTGATGAAGCTCTGCTCTGAGGGGTTTGATGTGGATGATCTAGAGCCTCAGAATATCATCCCGTCGAGTGCCAATGGGGAGTAGTTGGATGTGATCTTGTGATAAGCGGCTTCGGAGAGATTGTGGGGGTAAACGGTGATGTTGGTGGTGCTGGGGTTAAGGATGAGGTTGTCAAGGGAAGACGCGACAGGCTTTTCGGGTTTCTGCCAACCTCACCAACACAGCGCCTGCAAACACCACACAGTGCCAGATCCTGCTAATTACAAGCTACATGCTACATACTACAGCCAAATCTCACGACGACACCAAGACTAAATCGCTATTAAGGGCTACTACAAAAAAGAAGCCATAAGATGAAGTTATCAATTAATCTCCTCATTGAATCCTCACAGCTAAGGCTCGGTTGTCATATATAACGTGCAACCATTATCTATATACAAGAAAACCACCTCTAGGATCTCCGACATCATTAAAAAAAAAAAAGACAACCAGCAGTAGCAATAATCAAACTGAAAAGGAAAAAAAAGGGAAAAAATCAAAAAAAACTAACTCCGCCAAACGAGTGTCGACTTTTTGGTTTGAAAAACGCCCTCATCATGATTATCATTAGTTTCCGCCAGTGCTTGTTTCACGGCGAACGGTCGACCTCGTGCATGGTATCTTTTGTATCATGTACACTTCTTTGTAAATCCTCCGTCCCCTTCTTCCTTCTTTGCTCATATTCAATCAAAACGCCGGTATCAAATACTAATATGTTGCAGAAAGACAACGTACACCTCAAATATTAGGGTATTAATCGGAATCCGTCTCTTAATTATAGGTCGGATTAACCTCGACCATTGTTTTCGGATGTTTAAACACTGATTAGATGGTTGCTGCCTTTGACCATGGCGCTGAGTTCTTCAGCGTCTTTGTTGTGCTCACGTCTCCAGACAGCGGTGGCAGATCGACCGCGTCCTTTGACATCTTCTTCTCCGGCTTGGACAGCTCGGGGAGTATTGGTATGGAAGGGTCGGATTGGTTGGGTTGGTTGGGTAGATTGTCCAGGGACGAACCTTCCCAAGAATCCTCTCTTCTTTGGTTGGTCATTCAAATCAACATCACGAAATTCGCCATCATCTTCTTCAGAGGCTGATTCGGAGACGTCGATGGATGGGAGTCGATTTGGTGCATCGAAACTAGGTCTTCCCCACCCTAGAGCATCGAAGCTGGATCGGCTTGATTGCATGCTGGGTCGTTGAGAGTCCGAGATTTGTGTTCTCGCAGAGATATCCTATTCAAGGGAACATATTATCAGCAAGACTGCAACTGGGGGAATTTTTTCAACAAGAGACCAGAAAAACATACAAATGATCTCCGATAACTATCGAATGACTCTCGGGTGATAGCAAATCCGATATCTTGGGTATCGGGTGCCTCGACTGGGCTCCCGGTTGGAGCCTCCTTCCTTCCCCAGAAAGCTTTCTTTTCGACCGGCGAGGGCTATGGTTGACAGAAAATATGTTAGTAAAAGCCCGTGAATAGAGCACTAGATGGAGGTTTTTCTTACAGGAAGATAAATACCACTGTCGTTTACGGCTATAAAGCAAAACAAGTCAGCACCCGAGTTCAAGAATACAGAGTATATTCATATATTCATATATCCAAACACTCAGAAGAAAACATACTGCTTAATTTGTATGTATTGGTATCCTCCTCACGGCTACGGCGGGTCATTATGGAGAGGGAGCCGGTACTCTTCTCTCGTCTGTGAGAACGAGGAGTGGAATCATCGACCGAAACGGTAGGAGGCGTGGTGTCGACGGTGGCGGCGGCGGCAGGAGTCGGTTCCTCAACAATCGGAGCAGCTGGAACAGCGGCAGCTTGGGCCCTCTTGGAGAAGGGAAATCGGAATTGAGGCATCGAGACTGGCATTTTGGATATTATGGGATTATATAATTATGCGGGTCCAAAGGTTATATAAGTTATACGGACAATTGGGGTCAATTGGATGGATGAAGCCCAGCAAGTGGTCTGGTGTTTCGTTTTGTGTTGGAGGGAGAGTTCGAATTCAGAAGCTAATTAAAAAGCTTATATGTCGGTATGTCTCAGGCAAGGAAATGCAAAACTAAGATCTTGAGATCGAAGGCGAAGACGAAAGGATTTGGGATTAGATAATATCGATAATGTGATGCAGAGGAATCCCTAAAAGGGGTATTTAAATCTATTCGTTCCTGTGATGCAGGTTATAAGTGGAAGGGGAAAGGGAAAAAGATGGTCGCTGACGGATCAGATCGGGTTATCGACGAGCCTTTATGGCACTCGTGCTCGCTACAATATCGTGCTAAACCAGGACGGTACTGGCACTGGCTTCGGTCGACGGATTTTAAACTGGACCACCACCACCATCACCCCAGCCAAAACGGCGAGACAGTTCACACCCACATTGTGGCCTCGTCCGCTTTAGTCGAATCCTCCCAGACTTTTTCCCTGGCATGGCCGTGGCATGCCTGCTGCATGTTGGCGGAGATCCCAGCGTGCTTAGTGGCTGACTTGCTCGCTCCCTCGGTCCAACATCAACCCTTGGCTCGCAGCCAGTCATCATTCGCGGGTCCTTCATTGTGAGGGAGAGCGATACCCCACTGCTCTAGATTGGTATACGCATATTCTCAAATCAATTCTCAGTTTTATTAATTTAATTTACAGATAATGTATATGCGTACGCAGACAGTCATCGAATCAAATCATCCGCGAATAGCGTGACAGGGCTACTAATGCACAAATCCCTTCCGCTTCATGTATTGTACCTGCCCTGCAAGTCCAAGTACTTTGTTCGGTATGAACCTATCCCGCTCTAGACCTGTGAGAGGGTCGATCTCGCCTCGGAACCTCCGCGGTCCGACGAAAACCTACTGCGCACGAGGACATCCTGGCGCGGCCTAGAAAGAAGAGAAGAAAAAAAAAAAAATTCTTCAAGACTACTGACTGGACGATGGTATGCATGGTTCTACCTAAAGGCGAATCAAACCACCGCAACGAATGAGACAACTGTAGCTGTCAAGGCGGCTGCAATCTGCATTATGTGAGGGGCCTTTTCGCTCTCTCTGGTTTTGATAACTAGTATCCTTTTGGTGACCTCCTTCGATAGATACGAATGTGGCTCCGTCAATATCAGGGACGATCTTGTGTGATGTATTGCAAGTATTGCCGCCTCTTGGAGTTGAATTGAATGATCTAATCAAGGAAAACTTTCGCTCTTAGGCTAAAGTTATTGCGAGCGGGAAAAAAATAAAAATTTCCGCACGAGCGAACGATGACAAAATTTTTTTCTAAAAACATCGACTCGACTTTCAAGTGTTATCAAATTCTTGGACACTATCCAAGGACGCTTGGAGTTCTGCTTGGAGGAAGTCGGTATTTGATCCTGACGGCCTTGTGGAGGACCCTAGCACGAGTGACCTAAAATCAGCAAACAATTGCAAGGGTTCCTTATCCGATATGACGAAATACAAATGCTAACGACAAGGTACGGAGGACTTGATTTGAGTATACTACGTACATCACAGCCTCAACCGCAGTAGTGGTTTGTCGGTGGAGTGCTCTGGCCGTCAGGGAAGTTCCTTTGCAGAACAAGGCCAGGAGCTCAGACAGTTGTATATCACAGCGCTGGAACTCGTATTACCACAGTCACAAAATCGCAATACGGAACGTCGATATCATGTGCTGTTCATGTCGACGGCTGATTCCACCTTCAAATTGGAGGCCTTTGTACTTCCCAATATATCCTTCCGTAGATGCCATGCCAGCACTAGGACAAGTTTCAAACTTCCCGTCCGTATACATAGTAAGCTATCCAAGTATCCCGAACCTGCAAACCGTCGGCGCATAATCTAGTACCACGGTTCGTCGCACAGGTACCATATCCGAGTTAGGAGTATTCAAATTCTCATGGAACAAATATGCCGACCATATCAATTCTTGAATAGGACTAAAAGATCGATAGATGATAGACGATTGTAGTTAGTATTGTCCATATGCAAGCTGCAAGAGATCTAGAAAAATGTGCTGTCCCTGGCGACAAGAATCCATACCAGGCAAACTGCGCCCCCCTCAATGGATCATGAACTGTCAAACCTTAGATCATGTCTACCTCGATCGCCGTCGACCATTCTCTACTTTGTCGATCTACTCCTAGCTCTCAAATCCCAAATCACGAGAGGAGGGTGTGTATATCCACGTGACCGTCGACATCATCAAAATATCCAGCCAAGTTGACCCCACAATTACACAAGGACTTGGCTCATGTGGCTGCTCCCCTCTAACCAAAAAGTATATTTACTTGATGACGAATATTTACGAAAGCACATGTCAATTACAAGCTTTCGCATTAGAGATAAGATAATACGGGCTGTAGGATGTATAGCGAAACTCGGTCCACCTGAGCACTTGCATGCATAAGGATAGTGCTTGCAGTCTGGTACCGGCTTAGTCAAACACATCCTCGAACACCCAAAATATCTGCCTTAGTTCCAGGCTCGAGGCTACCCGGCCAACTTCAATCCGACGGATAGGATACGGAATTGTATCAGAATCAATCAAGTTAAACATCTGCCTCGTAAAACTAAAGCTAGGTAAGTTAATTTTAAATCTGGGGTAGCCGGTAGTTTTAGGTAGCCTGGTTTCGTTATTGTTCTAGCTTCGCAACTGCGAGGAGAGCGAAGCGGTCAAAGGTTTATTTTAAGAACTCCGTAAGGCTGCACTAGGCACGTACTAAACACTTCCTAGACGAAGTGTTTTAGTGAGACCACTCAACAACTACCTGCACTTCTTTCTCTACTAGCTAGCTCTTGCATTATAATTATAGCTATCGCTACCGTATATATACATATCAGGCCAGTGAGAGGTCACATCGGTTCAGAGAATTTTGAAAATAGTAAATGCAGATACTATCAGCCACAGCAAGAGGGTACCTAGACAGTTTATTTTCCAACTACCATATCCTAGCTCCCTCGAATGATATTCTTATCAATTTTAAATTCGTGTGGCCTTGTAGTCCCAATACCCAAATATCATAATACATCCGTTGGGTAGGTAGCAGCCAGTAGGTGCCCCACGCACCACCCCAAGATCCTAAGAGAAGGACTAGTCTGGTCCATGAGACAATTAGGTACCTAGTAACTCGATTTATTCATTTTACTGTATACTGCTGCATGTATACATCTTTTATGCCCTCCCGCATGCAAGGCTTGATCATTTACCCCAACAAATTTATATACTAATCTGACCTATGTCGCCGAGGCTTTGGAATGATTTGATACGGTGATATACTAGGCTACTGGAATAAAAGGCTGGGCTACTTCTCGAAGGAGAGCTCTAGAAGACATGTATTCTTACAAGTTAAGTCTCGGCATTTAAATTTAGGATTCGGTTCACGGCACTAAATTGACTCGTAGACTAGCGACTGCTGTGCGAGAGCACTAGATTCATGACAGTAGCTTTGGTAGGAACGTAGTTTGGGAACGGGGGATGTCGGCAAGGCATGATACATTGAGGTTTAAAGTATTGTCGAGAGTGTCGTTACGGGGATTCGATTGACTTCAATGCCCTAAGGATAGTATAATAATATTGTAAGAGGCATTAGGCAAGTCTTGAGGTTTATATCTGTACGTACCTAGGTAGGTAAATATTAAATGGTGGTAAATATAAGCTCACTCCCTGTGCGTGGATCCGAGGTCACCCTCTGCGATGCTTAAGGATTTGATCAAGTAGTTAAGCACCTTTTTGTCTGGCCACTTACAAATAGCTAATTTGCTCTGCCAACCTATAGAAAAAACATGTCTAGAATTATACTACAGTTTTGTCATAAGAATAAACTTCTACCAGCACATAGATGTATTGAAATTTAAAGCCCTCTAGATTAGAAATACACTAGGAGCCCTGGCATTAGAAAACCTATCATTAGTACAAATGTTTAGGCTGACTATCACCCATACTGGTCTCGTACTCAGACACCACAAAGGAACACCCATACTAGCTTGAGAAGCATAGAGACTGGAAGTCATGGCGAGCTACTGCCTTTCTAAGCTTGCCTGACAAATAAACTAACAGGTATGCTTTATCATATAGCAACAGGAATATGTAGACTCTTGGAGGCGAAAAAAAGTGACGGATAGGCACTTACTCTTCCTTTGAAACTTGTACCTAGATGTCACAATGTACCCCAATTTTTCCCGGCCACGAGCGCCCGGGTTTGAGGCCAAACCTTCACTCCCACCTGAATGATATCCGCGCCGCTTAGAATTAATCGAATCTAGCTTCGTCGCCTCACACGTCTGACCCGCCACCCGGTGAAAGCTGACATCATATATTTTGGTTCATGAAGTAATAGAGACAGCCGGAGAGGTCAGGAGACGCGAGTCCATGCATATGCGCATGTGCGCGCATATTTTAAGAGTTTAATTATTCTGGACTAGTACGGACAGTCCCCTACATGCACGTCCCACCTTACTATGCTTAAAAGGCTAGATCTGGGGTTTGGATAGCCTTGGGATACTGAAAAGAATTCCTTTTGGGGTTACTAGTAATTCGTAATTAGTTACGTAAATACTAACTGCTGCCCTTCCGCTGGCTCTTAGGCAGATCTTGCATCTTTCGAATGCTTCTAGCTCTCTAGTTAACTACTAAGCAAGCATATACCCGGACATCTTTCTTCTAGTACCCCACAAGCTGCGAGATTGAAAAGCTATATGCATTCGGATACCCGAACACTCGAATCTCGAAACCAATGCCCTTCTACTTGCGGAGGTATACGCCTACCCCAACCTTTGCAAGACAATTGACCCCAACCTCAATCCCAACGCAGGTGGAGGCTCATAATGCAACATATCTATATATCACGTGATAAAGGCGATTAGAAAGTTTTCCGCCAGTGCCGGTTTTAGTGCATTTTCCCTTGAGGTTGAACTTCTCCCGAGACCTAGTTAGCTCCCAATTGCATCATATCGGATAGCTTATTCAAGCTGGTGGATCCAGACGCCGGAAGGCTAGTCGAAGACTGTCCTGAAATATCTGTTGGCATGACCCCTCAATTGCGGTTGAGGAGGGATATGATGCATCACGCTATACGCACATGCTGATATCGATGCGGCCGCTATCTACGAGCTGTCGACATTGACGAGTGCTCCTGTCCAATGGCTGCAGCATGCCGTTTTTTGTGATACTCCAAGGCAAGAGAGAATTTCACAGAAGCCCGAGCTCGGACGAGAGACTTTCAGGGTCCGGACAACTCGGGGACCGGATAATCACCGCCTAGTCCCGGACTGGCAATTTCAGCTGTTGGGAATTTTCCCGAAGAGGCAATTTCCAAGGCTGGGGAGCAAGGGGTAGCTTAAGTGCCATCGAGGTACTTATCCGATCCCATGCGATGTCCCCAGTGGAGAATGCGGGCACGGAAAAGAAAAACTTATGAAGAATGTGCATACATAAGGGAAACGGGAAAGGAAGAAGGAAAAAGAAAAAGAAAAAGAAAAAGAAAGAGGAGAGACAGCATCAGCAAGAAGAACAAAGACGATCTCGAGAAAAAGAGGTACAATACCGTGCAAGTACCGCAGAGGATAACCTTCGAGGACAAAGACATATATTGGTTGAGGTGAGACTTTGGGCAAATTTTGTGCTCGTCGCCGAAACCTTTCTACTTTTTTCTACCTTTTCCTAACAGGGGGGATCGCATCATCGAAACTTATCTAGCCTTGAACTTTCGATTGAGAGGCTTTATTCTAGACTTAGTAAACCCTCGTTCCTGGTCTGTCTGTCCTCTCTTCTTAGCCCTTCCGGACTGCGGCAGGAGGCACTCTTTCTTTTTTTTTTTTTTTTTTTTTTTCCCTCTTTGCGCGAGAACCGGCCGGTGTTACCACTGCACCCTTGGATAAGATAATTTCCCTCTGCTTCTCCCTCCTTCTTTCCTCCTCTCTACTTGAACTCCCTCTCTCCCTCTTTTTCTCCTCCTCCTCTCTTCCTCCTCTCCTCTTCCCACTACCATCTTCTGCTATTTGCAAGCTCTGATCCGACTTCGGGTAAAGTCAATCGGCTCCAGCAAACATCACCACACCATCTATCTCTCGCAAAAAACACCATCTCAACAAAAATGACGCAGGCACAGGTCAACGGGACTTCCAGGAAGCCCTTCTTGTTCACCTCCGAGTCCGTCGGAGAAGGCCACCCAGACAAGATCTGGTAGGTCTCCTTAACCACACACTCTTTTTCTTGCTCTCTAAAGCTGCAATGCTGAACTTTTTGGTGTAGCGATCAGATCTCGGATGCCATTCTCGATGCCTGTTTGGCTGAGGACCCAACCTCCAAGGTAGGACAGAACCCCTCAGTGCAACGAAAATTTGCTTTCCGCTAACTCAATTGCTTCTTCCCAGGTTGCTTGCGAGACTGCTACCAAAACTGGTATGTGCAGAAGATGCCCTAAGCTCCTAGCGCCCCAGGCACAGAAATTTTTTCTCTGCTACCCATGTTTTTACGTAAGCGGCTACTAACGGCTGTGTTTTTTCTTTTGCACAGGTATGGTCATGGTCTTCGGTGAAATCACTACTGGAGCCAGACTCGACTACCAGAAGATCATTCGTGATGCCATCAAGGACATCGGCTATGACAGCTCTGACAAGGGCTTTGACTACAAGACTTGCAACGTCCTAGTTGCCATTGAGCAACAGTCTAAGGATATTGCTCAGGGTCTTCACTATGAGAAGGCCTTGGAAGACCTCGGTGCCGGTGATCAAGGTATCATGTTCGGCTATGCCACCGATGAGACTGAGGAGTTGCTCCCACTCTCTCTCCTCCTCTCCCACAAGCTCAATGCTGCCATGTCGGCTGCCCGTCGTGACGGATCCCTCCCATGGTTGAGGCCTGATACCAAGACCCAGGTCACCGTTGAGTACGAAAACGACCACGGTGCTTTCATCCCACGCAGAGTCGACACCGTCGTCGTCTCTGCCCAACACAGCGAGGACATTGACACCCCAGAGCTCCGAAAGGAGATCTTGGAGAAGATTGTCAAGAAGACCATCCCAGCCAAGTTCCTTGATGACCGAACCATCTACCACATCCAACCCTCCGGCCGTTTCGTCATCGGTGGACCACAGGGTGATGCTGGTCTTACCGGCCGTAAGATCATCGTCGACACCTACGGTGGACACGGTGCCCACGGTGGTGGTGCTTTCTCCGGAAAGGACTACTCCAAGGTCGACCGATCTGCTGCCTACCTCGCCCGATGGATCGCCAAGTCCCTCGTCAAGGCCGGCCTCGCTCGCCGTGCTCTCGTCCAGCTCTCCTACGCCATCGGTGTCTCTGAGCCCCTCTCCATCTTCGTCGATACCTACGGTACTAGCGATAGAAGCTCCGAGGAGCTCGTCGAGATCATCAAGAATAACTTCGACATGAGACCTGGTGTCATTGTCAAGGAGCTTGACCTCGATAAACCAAAGTACTACCAGACCGCCAAGAACGGTCACTTCACCAACCAGGAATTCACCTGGGAGAAGCCAAAGGTTCTTGAGTTCTAAGCTCATTAACCTTACCCTAACATAAAAAAAAAAACATCACACTATGAAAACCACACCTCGAATTGCATTGGAAAGAAGACTTCAACTCCTTCTTCCACTGCCGGACACTTGTTCCTCCCTTGTACTATCTTTTTGCGCGACATGAAAAAGCGAAACTCACGGTTACCGATACCACACCTCATCTCTTTTCCTTTCACCTCACCTCACCCCTACCTCTCTCATTGTAACACCAGTAGATACGACTACACCAAAACCTCTCTTTCTTCCTTCTCTCTCTTTCTCATACCTTCACCCATCATTGAGCATCTGTTTTTTTTTACGAACCTCACGGGTAAAGACAAAAGCTATCCATTCTGCTTTCAGGTTTTTTTTCGTTCCCAGTCTTTGGTTTCTTTTTACAAAATAGCTCTCTATCAGGTATAAAGACCAAAATACTACAAAAGACCAAAACCACGGGAACCGGCGTTGTTTCGAATAAGGGAGGGCCATGTTTCAACACCATGCAGCTTTAGATGATATCATAATGCAATTTGGGCGTTTTGCTTTGGAGATCTTGGGTCTTTTTGTTTTTGTTTTAACATTGCAATGGCGGAACTACGAACGGTGCTTGTCTTTTTTTCTATTCTTCGATTCTTCTAATACACCCCTTTATTTTTGCAACATGGGATTTGTGGATGACCGGTTTAGACGGGGCAATGGGGAGTTGGCAAATCGATGGAGGGTGGGTTGCCAAAAAGCAGTGATGCTGCCTACTATATTATTTTTAGATAGCTCACAGAATTAAAACATGTTGCTCAAAAAACCTTTTTTTTATTCCTTGTGCAAGCCCGTAGACTTTCCATTCTTGGTTGATATGTTAATCCCACCTGGGATTACAAGCTTCGTGTCCTCAGTCCACGCACCCAGGATTATGACGAATAATCAGTCATGGATTCGCAATGCGTATGGTCGATGCGAAATTGTAGGCTTATTGGAGCATTGCGGGTTTAATGGTTTTTTTAGGGGGTTGGTTCATGCACCCCGCGGCCCGCGATCGACAGGATCTAGAACGCGTTAACGCCAATCGGGGTTTGGTCTATTGGTTATAAACTGGGGCTGTGGGAATTCCTGATTTCGTAAAAACGGCCGTGTGGTTCCGTAGTTACATATAATATACTATCTAGATCTGGAGGGGTGCATGTTACTAATGCGGGTTTGGAGATAAGATGCTCTATGGAACAAAAATAAATCAATCGAAAGATGAGATGCACCGATACCGTAAGTCTAAGTTGACAAGAATGGAACAATGAAAACATGTCAAGAGCAAATTATGTTTAGAAAAGCATGCAGAAGAACAATTTTTTCATTCCCAAAGTTAACGGCAAGGATAAGAGAGATAAAAAGAACATTCCCAAGGGATTTAACGGAGAAGAAACAAAACGCCGTGAATAGAATGAAGATTCCCCCCCAGTTGTATTGAAAGAAGGAAGACAAAAAAAGCATCTAATAAGTTTCCCCGCTCTCAAGGAAACTGTATTACTTCTTGAGACTGCTCAAAGGGCTGAAATGATTGGGGGCTTTATATCCCCCCACTGCTCGATGGTGCCGTTTTTATAAATAATAGGCAATTGATATAAAAATTTTTCCTTAGTCGACTTATTCTTTGCCCATTCATGTATAGAATCAACGTTGCTCCCGAAACATCGTATACTACGAGACTATTTAGAATCCAAGTGTTGTGTTAAAGTCTTCGAAGATAGGGCGTATTTAAGGCAAGTATTCGTCTTCTTCCGGAATATCCGCCGCACTGTTTGTCAGAGAGAGGTACGTGGTCCATAGAATACCAATCGACGAAGCGAAAGGCAGTTGGAATTGAAGTGGCATGAGCCTGAAGTTGATGATTTGAACAGCCGGCCAGAGCATGTAGTTGGATCGGAGTGCTGACATGTAGACGTTCGAGAATTTGTTTTGAACGGCTTGTCTGTCGCCACCTTCTGCAATTGTCTATTCGATATGAAAATAAAAGATGTGAGAAACGCGTGTAGATTAAAGTGTAGTAAATGGGAATGGGGCTTACCATAAATGTGAAGAACCCAGCTAACCCTACTGGGGCGAACATGAGTTGATCACAAGCCACTCTCTTCAAAGCCGGTACCATGGCTGTCGAATTCGGCGGGATAGGAAAGGTCTTCCCCAGAAATTTGAACCATGTAAACTGCGCCGGCGCCATGATAAATCCCCAAAATGCAAATCTTGCGAGTCGTTCGAATTCAAATGGTGGAGGAAGGAAGTCGGAACGTGGTATCAATTCGCCTTTGTGTAGGGAGTCGGGGATTTTATGATCGAATTCACCGATTTCAATGGCAACTCGGTCCTGTGGCAGCTCTGGGCCTGTAGGTTTTCGGAGGGCTCGTTCGCGAACTATAGTTATAGTTTGGGCGACGGTATCCGCTATACTGTTTAGAACCTATGAGTGGTATAAATCATGTGTTAGCTGTGTGAAGGAAGTGTTGGAATTTGGGAAGAGGTCCGAATTCGGGGTATGCGTGGGAGGTGCTTACGGCGTTGGAAATCATCATTGTTAGGATTGGTCGCTTTTCAAAGGACTCATTGAAGACGGCAATGAATCTTGCCATGATGAGAATTTCTATTAGAAAGACGACGGATGGGACGAGTGGCTAGTGGTGATAATGACGAATTAGTTATTATTGATTGGACCGTGTTGTCGTGGTGGTTACGAATTGGGATGAAGATATGTTGATAAAACCGATAAATAATAAAATAAAATAAAAGACGAATGGAGGGGTCTATGATGTATCTATAGGGGTGAATTGAAGCCGGAGAGGGGAAACAATTCTGACAGGTGCGAAAAGGGAAAAATGGAAGGGGGTACGGGTCTGTTCATGCATGGGAGACGAGACGAGAGTTGACGTGGTGGAAGTGAGGTCAGGTAAGGTGAGGCAAGGTGAGGCAAGGCATTTGACGATACCATGACCTCATCCCGCTTCCGCCGCCTCTCTTGATTTGGTCCTTGGGACGGGAGCAGACCACAGATACATTAAATATTAACCAGAAAAAAATTAGGGGAAAAAGGAAGATTATCGTGCAGGAGAGGCACCCGATATCCGGAAGATAGCATATATCTTAGGCAGGGACTGTCAAACAGGTGCACTTGGAGGCTTATGATAGGGCTGTTGACATATGTTATAGTAGGTATATAAGGAAAACATATGGACTTTGGGGGTAGTTTGATAAATGAACTTACGATCCTGTCCCACAGGTAAACTGACTGAAAGTGCCGCATCGTCCTCTTCGCTCTCACTCGTAGAGATGGCATCTTAAAAAAAAGAGATCCCTTCAAAGGGAT
The DNA here is from genome assembly GCA_036872735.1 of Orbilia javanica. Taxonomy (NCBI): domain Eukaryota; kingdom Fungi; phylum Ascomycota; class Orbiliomycetes; order Orbiliales; family Orbiliaceae; genus Orbilia; species Orbilia javanica. Next base: position 2,713,757 of record JAVHNR010000001.1, on the reverse strand, counting down.
AGCTGCTGAGAAGTATATATATAGGATAATAAATAAAGTATCCCGGTTCGAATGACTATCCTTTGTGATCTCGGGGTCCAAGCGAGCGACGGGATCTTTCCCAGACAGACAGTACCTTTTGCTTTTGTTTTTCTTTTCTTTGGGTATTATCGATGGAGGTTTCGTGTATCGTATCTGGTGGCGTTTGATATCGGATGATGGAAAACGGGGGTTTTGGTCAGTCCTATTGGCCTACTGGGTGGTGACCTGGATGGAGCTTCCAGAGCTAAACTAGCGGATCAAGGAAGGCCCAAGTCAGGAGAGCAGCGCGGGACCTTGAAGACGTGGGGTTTTCTGGTTTTGGGGTCGTCGGGACGAGAATTAGGTGTCTTCTTCCTTCGACTCTCCTGCTTATTTTCTGTTATCTCCTGTTTTGTGTTCGCACAGTATAAAATTTTTAATGCGATGGGCAGTCCGTTTGGTTGTATCTTGTGGGAGGGCGAATGAGGTGGAATAAACACCAGAACGGAACTCGGCGGGTTTACATGTTTCGTTTGGGGGGCGAGGTCTGGGAGATGAGCATCCGCATTTCCTTTGCTGACGGGAACCGACGCAGCTGTACATTCTGCTCGTACATGTACAGGTTATTCTTGGAACGGCGCTACCATTCAATTCACTCATCCTTCATGCCTTAACGTCAGCCCCCCACTATTGTATTTCATAGCTCGGGCTGGCCTGAGATTTCGATTTCTCGATGCGATTTGCAAATCATTCAATCGTTCACTATCACTGATCGACTTGTGCACAAGCTGTGGTACGGCTCGAGATCTTTTCTCTCCACGCTGTTTTTTTTTTTTTTTTTTTTTTTTTTTGGTGAAGCAATTGCATTTGGAGTTAAACTCCGAGTGTATTCGTGAAACTGAACAGTCGTAATCTGTGTCGCATATTGACGTTAATTATGTTAGTCAGTGGCGATGCCTTGCGGCGCTCGTTCGCTCGTAGTATAGTTCCGGAAGCTAGTTCGAAACTGTTCAAGGGTCCCTAGTAACCACTGATAAACCTCTAACGATATTCCGTAAACTGCTGGCATCGCATAACTGAGTTCTCTTGGGGCTATGATAACGGGTTTTCTAGCGCTGTAGATGCATCGATCGGTTCTTATCGATGTCAAATTCGAGGTTTCGCTAAAGATGTCATTCCATCGATGGGGCCCGTGCGATTGGCAAATCGATTTACGTATTTCAAATGTTTGCTCACGATGTTGTTTGCCTTTTTTTCTTTCTCTTTTTTTGTCTTTTTTCTAGATTTCTTGGAGCATATGCGTCGTCCGCTAAAGGCCCCACGAGGTTTGTCGGCATGTTCAAGACATAAGATACCTGTCACATGGTAAAGCACCCGCTTTGTACCTTTTTCTTCTTCATGGATTCATTGTTTTTGTCGTGACTTGAAACATACAGGAAATTCGGGGTATCATCTATTCTGGAAAAAGATCATCGAATAGCAGAGACAAGAAGCCCTCGTCTTTCATGTACAGACGACAGTCGGCAACTCTCTGCATTCGGTTATATCGTTGGTCATAAGGTCTACTACCCTGACCCCTTCAATCGTTAGAACTCCAGTCGCTAGTGCAATAAACCTCAATTCCGCAGTATGGCATGCGTTTGGGGCCAACGGTCTACATCAAATTATCAAGAATCAGCGACATGCCCCTTCTAAAAAAAAAGAAATGTGGCTAGTGATTTAAACTTACCCGATCCTCACGTCGTTAACGAGAGGTATCAACTCAACGGCCTCCAGATGCTGACTCTTGTACGATGAAAACAGCGCTGCATCTTCCACTACCGGTTCTGTCATGTTATGCGGTATGCTGGGGAGGATCTTACCCTCACCCTTTCGTCGCTTTGGCGGAACTAGCAATGCGAGACGGCGTGCGCGGCTACTCTTGTTCATAACAAAGACCCGCCAAGAGAATATGTCGCCTGGGTGGACGTTGAGTGACATGGCTGTGAAGGTTATGGTTAAACCTGAGGGCTCCACTAAGCTTGTAGTAACGTTCGACTGCGATGATAACGGGCGTCCGCCTAGACGTAGGGACGGTGGGTTACCATGGGTCGTTGCTGCAAGAGAGTCGTGGCGAGATGAGAAGTCAATGTTTGTCTCCCAGTGCGTGCTGATCAGTGGCTTGCAGATATCTGATACCATCGCTTGTCCTTTGAGCTTCACAACAATTTGCTTTAGAAGGTTCGGCGGCTGGGTCGGACTGCTCTTGTTTGGAATCCGGAAGAGGAAAGTTATTTCGTCCATTACTTGCAACAGCGTTGGGAACATTTTGTCTGAGGACTCCATTGAGGAGATTGACTGCCCGCCGCATTCTAAGATTACATCTCGGATTTCGAAGTTGCACCCAAGTTGCGGCGTGACTTCAAGTGTTAGATGTGCGAAGAGGTTCTCAGTATTCGCCTTCCGAGGAGTCTTATTTCCTCGTAGTTTGAAGTTGAGCCCTGGGACTATTGGAAATGTCTTCTTCGACGAGTATCCTAGAGGACTAAACGATTCCTTTGGTGCAGGCTGGGTCGGTATCACCCTGGACACTCGGAGCGCAGATAGGTAAGGCAACTTCTCCGGTGATTCACCGCCAAAAGATTCTAGAATGTTGACATTCAAGGCTTGCCGGCCCGAAAGATACTCGTTTGCTGGCAATCTCGTATTCTGATTTAAAAGCTTGAGGGTGGCAGATGCTGAAAATACGACTCTCGGGTTATTCGGCCGTGCCTTCGGATGTCCCAGAGGAACCGTGATTTTCCAAATAGCCAAACGTGTATCTCCATCCCGCCATAGTATCTTCTCTCCATCCTTGTCTTGTATAGTCTTTTGGTAGAGTAATATAGGACCGTCAGGGGGTCGGCTGCCATCTGGTCGCCTCTGACTTTGGTTCTCAACAGCGGTGACCTCCAGCGAGACCGCTAGTCGCGAGCTGTACGATTTGTAAACGGAGTCATCGTGTATACCGAATATTTGCAAGGCTATAAAGACAGGTACGTCTTCGTCTGTAATCCAAGCTTGTTAGAAGTATGTTGCACGATTGGAAAGTTCACAGGCGAGATGAGTCGATGAACGAACCGAAATATAGGTGCTGTCTCTGCGCTAGATTGGACAGCGCCGGGACCGGATGTAGCAAATCATGGGGGTTTATAACACTGAGATGCTTCGGTCTTGGTCTATTGTTCAAGAATTCCTCGATGTCCAAACTGCTATCCTCGGCGACAAAGACTTCGAGACGGGCCTTCTCAACGATGTCGGTACTTATTGTCCGTCGATGGCCGCGGCCACGTGAAGGCCCGATGCTACCAGGACTGGCCATTCGAGCCCAAGCAGGATCATCGACACGGACCCCAGCTTGCTCCGACGCTCGATGGGTTCCACGGACCCGTTCCTTTGTATCGTCGGCGCTGGTACTCGAGATCGGTTGGTTCTGTTCTGGACAGCTATCGCAGAGCTGGGAGCTTGCCTTGATGTGGTGTTGTAGGAACCTGGTTGGTTGGTGCTGTCTTGGAATCATCGAAACAAGCCAAACCCACTTTCCTGGCCTTAACCTTCTTTTTTTCACTTGGCCCACCATCGACGCCACGACACCAACCATCGAGGAAGGCAACCTAACGGCACCAGTCGCGATACTGAACCCCGATACTTCGATAGCTTGTCGGTTTTGCGCCTCTACATTCATTTACGCGACCCCTTCGCTTTTAGACGCGCCCCGTAGACATGTCGACTCTGTGGCAGGAAGCCCGTGCTCCCGATGGGAGAGTTTATTATTACAACACCCAGACAAAGGCGACACAATGGCAGAAACCGCTGGATATGATGGCTCCTTTGGAGGTATGTCCTCTAAGCGGCGGATAGGCTCGGGAAGGAATGGCTTGTAGATGCTAATCATCGAGAAACTATAGCGAGCGATTGCTGGGCAACCTTGGCGAGAATATACGACACCGGAAGGAAAGAAGTACTGGTCCCATATCGAAACTAAGCAGAGTGTTTGGGATATGCCAGAGTCGTTCAAGGCAGCCGTCGATTCTGCCCAAAAGCTCCCTTCCCTTCCACAAGCACCACAGTTTGTAGCGGGAGGCACTGCGAACTTTAACAATTCAGGCTACCCGTCAGGCCCACATAGAGATCGCGATCGAGGAGACCGAGACCGGGACCGGGGCGATCGAGACCGAGACCGAGATGACCATACACCAATTGAACGATCGTCCGCCGCGAATGACAGTATCAATGCTGCTCGTGCATTGCCCGTCGCCGACAAGAATGAATCTCAATATCAAAACTATGCCGATGCCGAAGCTGCCTTTTTTAAGCTGCTCAAGAAGAACAATATTGGACCCGATTCTACATGGGAGCAGGCCCTCAAGCTCGTGATAAAGGAGGCTCCATATAGGGCTATTAGAGACCCTAGGGACCGTAAAGCTGCCTTCGAGAAGTATACCGCTGAGCTTCGTATGCAAGACCTTGAGAAACAGAAAGATCGGATGACCAAACTACGTCAAGATTTTACGACCATGTTGAAGAGTCACCCCGAAATTAAATATTACACTCGATGGAGGTATGATTATGGCGTATACCTGTTGTTTTTCTTTTCGGTTTATTAACGATATATTTTTTAGAACCGCTCGCAAGTACATTGAGGGTGAGACTATCTTCCGCTCGGCTGCTGACGACAGCGAACGTCGCTCTTTGTTTGAGGAGTATATTCTTGAACTACGAAAAGAAGAGCAAGAACGAGAATCATCAGAGAGGAGGCAAGCTATTGAAGACTTGACGATTCTCCTAAAGTCCCTGAATCTTGAGCCGTATACTCGCTGGTCAGAAGCCCAAAACCTTATTAAGGAAAGTGATAGCTTCAAGTCTGAACCGAAATACCAGGCGCTTTCTAAACTGGATGTTTTAAACCTGTTTGAGAGCCACATCAAATTCCTGGAACGTAGCTTGAACGACAATCGACAAAAGCAGAAGCAGAACAAGCAAAGGAAGGAGCGTAAGAATCGCGAGGCCTTTGTTGTAAGTGATGGTTTTGGTCGGATTGAAGAGTATTGATGCTAATGTATTTGCAGACCCTCCTCGACGACCTTCAATCGAAAGGCAAAATCCGGTCTGGTTGCAGATGGAAAGACATTCACCCATCGATCAAGGATGACGAACGCTACGACAACATGCTTGGTCAATCCGGCTCTACCCCTCTGGACCTGTTTTGGGATAAGGTCGAGGAGATCGAGAGAGAGGTTAGGAGCAAGAAGAACATCGTCATGGATATCTTAGAGGTACGGCCATTAGCTTCTAATTATACTTGATTATGCTAATTTATATAATGTGCACAGGAAAGAAGGTTTCAGGTATCGCCCAAGACTCACATCGACGAGTTTATCCATATCTTGCGTTCAGACTCGCGTACTGCTCAATGGTCACATGATGATTTTGTTACAGTGTTCGATAAGGTATGTCACATTGCTCCACTCGCCGAGAAGGTATCGGCTGAGGCTAACACCTCAAAAGATTCACGAGAAATCGGTCAAAAGAAGCGAGGAGGATCGACACCAAGCAGACCGTCAGCAACGGCGCCGCGTGGATGCATTGCGTTCGGCAATCAAGCATCTCGAACCTCCAGTATCCGTGAGCGACACCTGGGAGAAAGTTCGTCCCCGTTTACTTAAATTGGAAGAATTCAAAGCACTGGACTCCGAGGACATGCGCCAGTCTGCATTTGACAAGTTTATCCGCCGTTTGAAGGAAAAGTTGGATGATGACCGTGAACCAGACCGTAGAGAACGTAAAGGTAGCCGCGGAGCCGAGCGCACTGACAAAGGAGATCGTGATCGTGAAAGGGCCCGCACTCCTCGTGAGCACGACAGCAGGGATCGTCATCGCGGCGATCGGGACCGTGAACGTGAAAAGGACCGAGATCGGGAACGGAACGGGCATCGCGGCGGTCATCGGACTCCACACCGTACTCCACACCGTACTCCAGAACCGGATGCATATGAAGCCGAACGCCGGCGTGCCGCTGGCGAGCGTGAGAGACAGCACTTGAAATCCGGTACCACCTTCCCGGTTGGTCGAAGCGACCGCGAAAGGGACCGTGAGCGTGACAGGGAACGGGACCGATTCGAAAGAGAGCGCGAGCGTGATGCATATTGGGATAGAGAGCGCGAGGAAAGAGAGCGTGAAAGAGAGGCTCGTCATTCTGTGAGTATCTATGAAAGGGAAAGACGTGAGCGAGAAGAGGAACGTGAGAGGTCCTTCAGGACTCGAGACCGTGATGACGGAAATGGCATATCAAGACGTCGTCGCTTGAGCCCTGGTGAGGAAAGTGATGTTGGTAGGAGAGATACAAAGGTTGGTAGAGTCTCGCTCTTTAACTTAGAATAGGATGGCCATACTAATACATATCGTGCTAAATAGCGATCGAGGCACGAGCGTGGGTCCTTCGAACGCCTTCCGCTAGACAGACCGCCGACACGGGAGGAACATTTCGATAAGCCGACGCCTAAGGAACTCGGAAAGGCTGTCAACCTTAATTATGGTGACGACCCAGCCCCGACCCCCGCTCCAGCCCCTACCCGCGCTCCTGCCGTGGCTGGTGGTGACAACGCCAGCGAGGAGGGGGAGATTACCGAATAAGGTAGCGGAAGGCCCAAAACTCGTACGTGATACATCTTACGTCTTTGGAAAGAGCTGAAAGATGCAAGCCGAGAGGCGGCTTAACGTCTGTTGATTTCATTGTATCCTAATTATTGTCTTCTCTTCTTTTATATCGCAGTGGAATTTCTTAAACCTTCTTTTATCTTTTTCTGTCGGATCGGGTGGAGGAGGAGGGTTGGGGTATACGGCCGGACCAACGTGGTGCGTAGTCTACGATTTTCCCCTTGCAATGGTGGTATAGGTACTGTTGATGTAGGTGGAATAGCAAGCTCTACGACATCACCTCTTTACGCTTCGGAGGACTATATCTTCGATGGATATGCAAGGTACTATGGAGAAGGCGTGTACGTTATACTCCCCTTTTGTTACTAACCGTCGAATACAGCCAAATGCAATTTTTTAATTGTATACTTTATACCTGATAATGTAGTTGAATTATTTCTGGTGAGTGTATATCTTGTCTCTAGTTTTGTCTTCGGTTTTGTTCCTTAATTTAGAGCGACTGCCCTTCGCAAAATTGAATCAATCCATGATCCTTAAGGATCTCTCTATATGGGAGTATATTATCCCCTTGTAGCCCCTCTATGCAAACTGAATCATGATGAATTAGAATATATATTATTTGAATCAACGTTGCTGCCACTGGTGGCTCCGTATGACTCCAGAATTTGCTGCACCAAAGATCATACCATCAATATAATATAATATACTGTGCTCTCCACCGCTGTGGCCAATCAGCAGCGGATGCGGATGTGACGTCCTTTGCAGCCAGCCCCCGTGTCCACGACCCCCGATCCAGTTAGCTGGCCCCCTGCGAAGCCCCTTGCGGGCAGCCGGTCGTTGGAATTACCCTCACTCCCATTCGCCAGCGAAAACTGGGTGACAGATTCCACCGTCAGACCGGACAAACCTTCCCCATTGGGCTGGTGAGCCACAAAAAATTCCACAAAGAAAAAAAAGACAACAGCTCAGCAACAACAAAAACTGGAGCTGGCGAATATTAGACGAGCTTGTTCCCGCCCAGCACCTGCTTCGACTTTTTTAGCATCGTCCTTACACCCAATCCCAGGAGAGTTGACAACTGCTTCGCTCACCCATCCCCGTCCTCACACCTCCCTAGTACTAGTTCCAGGTCACCCTTTGCTGGTGCGACGGTTTCTTCACCATGGCTGATAAGCTCACTCGGTATGGCTATGAGGCTTCGATATGTTGTACTCTACGACGATACTAATGCTGAGCGTCTTATAGTATCGCTATTGTTAGCAGCGATAAAGTAGGTCCCATCACTAGACTCACTGCCTATCTGACTTTTTTTAGTCCTTCTGCTAACTAATTTCCTCGGCGTAGTGTAAACCAAAGGTATACATCCCCTTACCGTCCGATATACACAATTGGAAGAGAAGAAAAAAAATACCCCGCGGTTTTTCTTCATAGACGCTAAAAATTACCCCCTCATTGTCGCCCCATAGAAATGTCGACAAGAATGCAGAAAGTCCTGCCCAGTCGTAAGGACAGGAAAACTGTGTATCGAAGTTACCCCGGAGTCCAAGATCGCCTTCATCTCCGAACGGCTATGTATCGGTTGCGGTATCTGTCCTAAGAAGTGCCCCTTTGGCGCCATTCACATCATCAATTTGCCCACCAATCTCGAAACCCAAGTGACCCATCGATACTCTGCAAATTCGTTCAAACTCCACAGATTACCGACTCCTCGTCCGGGACAAGTGTTGGGTTTGGTCGGAACCAACGGTATCGGAAAGAGTACCGCCTTGAAGATTTTAGCAGGAAAATTGGACCCAAATTTGGGACGCTACGACAACCCACCAACATGGGAAGAGATCCTGAAGTATTTCCGTGGAAGCGAACTGCAAAATTACTTCTTGAGGCTGTTGGAAGAACATCTGAAGGCCATCATCAAACCCCAGTATGTTGACCAGCTTCCAAAGGCCATGGTCAGGGAGAAGGCAAGGAACCCAAAGTTGGATACCACTGTTGGTGGCCTTTTGAGGAGCAAGAATGATCGAGATGTTCTTGACCATGCTTTGGACATCTTGGGTACGTGCGAACCAATGTTGAACGAAGACGGTTGACCGTCGAACTAATCAGTATGCGAGGGAGATAGAACTTAAACAAGTTGTTGATCGTGAAGTCAACCTTCTGTCTGGTGGAGAGTTGCAGCGTTTCGCTATCGGAATGGCTGTCGTTCAAAAAGCCGACGTCTACATGTTTGACGAGCCGTCTTCATTCTTGGATATCAAGCAGCGTCTCAAGGCTGCTAACACCATTCGTGAAATCGTCAAGGAAAACGACCAAGGATACGTTATCGTCGTAGAGCACGATTTGTCAGTCCTCGATTATCTCTCCGACTTTATCTGCGTTCTTTACGGTAAACCCGCCGTCTATGGTGTCGTCACACTCCCTGCCTCGGTCAGAGAAGGTATCAACATTTTCTTGGACGGTAACATCCCAACTGAGAACTTGCGATTCAGAGAGGAATCGCTTCAGTTCAGGATAGCGGAGGCAACGGACGAGTTCGCAGTCGATAGGAGCAGAGCCTTCAAGTACCCAGCCATGAAGAAGACACAAGGAGATTTCTCTCTCACCGTCGATGCCGGTGAATTCACCGACTCTGAAATCATTGTCATGATGGGTGAAAACGGAACCGGAAAGACTACATTCTGTAAACTTCTTGCCGGCCTTGACCAACCGGATGCCGAATCCAGCAAGGTCCCACAGATGTCGATATCCCTCAAGCCACAGACTATCACCGGTAAATTCCCAGGAACTGTCCGACAACTTTTCTTCAAGAAGATCAAGGCCGCTTTCCTCAACCCTCAATTCCAAACTGATGTCTACAAGCCACTCAAGATTGACGACTTTATCGACCAAGAAGTTCAGAACCTCTCCGGTGGTGAACTTCAAAGAGTCGCTATTGTTCTCAGCTTGGGTAAACCCGCTGATATCTACGTCATCGATGAACCTTCTGCCTACCTCGATTCCGAACAGCGTATCATTGCAGCCAAGGTCATCAAGAGATTCATCATGCACGCCAAGAAGACCGCCTTCATCGTCGAGCACGATTTCATCATGGCTACATATCTGGCTGATCGTGTTATCGTCTTTGAGGGTCAGCCTTCCGTCAAGGCTAAGGCCACCAAGCCACAGTCGCTCCTCACTGGTTGCAACCAGTTCTTGAAGTCATTAGACGTCACGTATGTATCCCTCATTCCCTTGACCCTTTACAACTAGCTAACATATCACCTAGTTTCCGTCGTGACCCTGTGTCCTACCGTCCTCGTATCAACAAGTTGAACAGTCAGCTTGATCAAGAGCAGAAGCTTTCTGGCAACTATGTGAGTCCTGCATGTGAATTAGCTCAGCTTTCTTCGATTACTAATTTCCCCCTTTTTTGATAGTTCTTCCTTGAGGAGTCTTCTTAAAGGCCTCATTCTCTCATCCTACCAACTACAAGCGAAGATGCATAATTGCAAAGTACGATTTCACACTTTCATCGCTCAAAACACAAGACAGAGATTTCTAACACATGTTTGTTGATAGGATTCTTTCCGACCACCCTTGGCCAGAGCCTAAGCTCTGTAAACAAATCATTGGGATTCATCATGATATGAGAAACCTTGTTGACGAATAGTTGTCCACGAAAGGTTATGAAGGGGGGTCGGGGTTTGAGGATATTCGCATCAGTGCTTTCCTCTTTTTATGTAATTTAATTCTTCATTTCCTTTCGTGTTAAAAAGTGATAGATACCTACTTGCAATCGAATTGTCATATGCATCATTTCAACAGGCCGTTTTATCCCCACAGTTCGTCTAAACTAATATGTGAAAATGCAACAAATACAACGGCGCTGTTATTCTCAATTGATCAAGGGACGGAGCATGGCATGCCATATAAACCCGTTTGCGCCGCCAATTTCAGACTAGAATTACCTCACGCCTAAACGTTCAGATACGTGCACAAGGCTATGACCGCCCTAGAAGACGGGTTGCCTGAGGCAAAAGGAGTCGGTTTTGGATGCAATCTCGCCCGGCACATCGACGGCTAATTGAGAAGGTTAGAGCTGAAGTATATTTCCATGTTCGAACGTTCATTCGATAGAAGCATGCCTAACCACATGGCTTTCGATATCCACATGGGGTTATCTCTCTAGATGTAGATTTAGATACGATATATTTCTATATTCTCAAGCACCATGGGGCCAATATTAGCGTCAAGGCCAACCTGCACTCCCTCACTTTTATATCTACTCCTCATCGTCCTCCAATTTTTCTCTCCCCCCGTCTACGGATACTGGGACAACTTTGCCTTCGGAGGCGGGAAATGGTTCTCCCGTGTTAGAGAAACTGGCGAAGCAATCCAACGTGATGTAGCCACAGACACCTACGAATGTCGAACCTCAAATACTCGTAACATCCGCGATCCAGCGTTGGACGGAGCGATCGTTTGGAACCGTCCCGACGAACCTATGATCCTTGGATTGGCGTTCTACGCTGATAACATGTGTGGTAATTCGGCGTATGCGGTCAATAAAGGAAGACCATTGGCGGTTATGATTATTGATAAGAAGAGACTTAGGGGGTTACATATTGCCAATTTCAACAAGTTGGATGAGAAGATACCGCCGGCGTTGATAAGTACTAAAAGAACTGCCTCGGTGCAAGCCTTTCGAGTCTCTGATGAAGTCGGGGTCGGTGGGTTCCTTCGTGGTATCCCCGCCAGGGAGCTTCCGAATTCAATAATTTGGTGGGATACGAGGGAGAAAAGACATGTTCTTCGCAACGGCGTCAGTTGGGCGAACGCAGAGCTTTACGAATCGCTTACGGAAGTAACTACTATTTCTAAATTCCTTCGGGAGGTCGTTGAAAGGGTTGCAAATGCTACTCCTGATACCCCGCGGGGCAATTCCGAAGCTTTGATGGTGATGATAAACCGGCTTGTGGGCCTTGGGCAGAGTAATATGGAACTTATGCTACCCCCTCCCGATCCGGACTCTGATTTGACACTTGATGGTCAGACAGATGATCATTACGGACGTCATATTTATGAATTTAGTACTTCGGGTCCTGGAAGCACATGGGGACCGGTATTGACTTCTGGGCTTACCGACAGTCTGGTGTTAACGCGGCTTGCTCCCGCAGTACTGCCGGGCAGGGCATTAGTAGAGGACATCAACAATCAGGCACAGATAGTACCAGAACCTCAACCTCAACCTATAGCCCCAGACAACCTCAGCGTGCAAAATAATCCAAGCAGCGGCAGCAGCAACTCACTCTTCGACGACGACCAAGATGGTATCCCAGAGGACCTAAAACGGGCGCTCCAACAGATCGAACAGCAGGTCGAAAGCCATGATCCAACAACCATAATCGCAAGACTAGACATTCCAATCGCTCAACTTACCGCAGCGTTCAACGCTGCTCCTGATAAAGAAGCATGGTTGAATAACATGGAAAATAGGGAAAGAATGAACATGCGTGTTTTACTACTTGTGAAAGGTTGGCTTGGGGAATATGAAGAGGAGATCCAGGGTCTTGATCCTGGAACTCTTACGAGAGAGAATAATTGGATGGGGTTGAATATAGATACTTCGAAGTTATATCCTGAACTACGACGGGCGTTTGATAGTGCACCTGATAAAGTTTTATGGTACGCACTTATGGAATCTCGTCAGAAGTGGAATATGCGTGCATTAAGAGTGGCGAGGGATCTCTACCGGGACTGGCTCGAGGCCGAAAATGAGTCTATGAGGGGCCGTCAGGGGAGCGTTGGATCCGCAAGAAGTAAAGCCGACGAAGGTCTACTTCTCGAGGGACTTGAGGATGATAATAACATCCCAGCGCTCCAAAATGAAGTTATTCAAATTCTAGACCAAAACGACGACGGGGTCCTTCTACAACAGGGCCAACAGGATGCGGTACCCGATGATGGTGTGATCGAAGTTGAAGATATCAATGATGCATTGACTGAGGTCGATGCTCCAGGTGACTACGCTTACACCGATAGCTTTTTCGTCGCTGGTAATTCACCAACTTTTGTTATATCGGACAATATCAACTGGGATTTACCAGAGTCTTCGAATACCGAGCTTAGGTCTCAAGCTCCGGAGCCTGAAGCCGAAGTCAGGCGACAGAATTCGAATGTTAACGTCCCTGCTGCTGTAGCTAACGAACAACAGGACCAGCCTCAAGCAATCAACCAGCCTCAAGCAGTTGATCAACCTCAGGACACTAATCGACTGCAAGAAGCCAATCAACCACAAGAAGCCAGTCAATCGGAGGGGGTTACCCAACCAAACACCAACCCCCAGCGAGTCCTTCGTCTCCAAACAGAAGGTCTAAACCCCAACGATCCCTACTTAATAGATGATTTCTACAAGTACTTCGACCCCAACAGTGCTGCTTTCAAAGACATTCTCTATTTCAACCCACGTCTTATCCAGGAAATGCAGAAGAATCCCGGGAAAGTCCTTGGGATCCCTGACCTTGGGATAAAGCACTATGAGCCACCGGTTCCGGATTTGGATCTTGATGATTCAGAGCTTTTTGATACGCCCTCGGGGACGATAAGTGAGGGAGTACGGACTCCGTCTCTGGAAGAGATCGAAGATGAGGAAATAATAGAACAGGTGGGAGGAGAACCAGTAGGGGGCATAGTAGAGGAGGTTATTAGAAATGAAGTTCTAGAACAAGAAGTAATAAGAGAAGGGAGAGGAGGACAAGAGATTGAAGAGGAAATCGTGGAGACGAAACAAAACATAGAAGTCGAACCTGATGAAGTTCCAATGGAAGAAGAGGAGGAAGACCAAACCATCGAACCACTTCTCGGCGGCCGTCCAGCAAGTGAAGTCATAGAAGAATTACAAGAACAACTACAAGAAGAAGAAGAAGAAGAACCACGACGGAGTACTCGTTATGGTGGGAATAGACCCCCACCTGGATCAATGGCACCCGCACAATTCGAACCAACGTTCACCCCAAGATGGACACCAAATCATACGAGGAGACGTCAAAGAAAAGCCCTGAGGATGGCTAACATGATCGAAGACGAACCCGTCGAAGAACCAAGAACCAATCATGTCGAAGAACCACCTCCACGTAGGGTTGACTATTGGGATAGACCGGTAGAGGACCGAAGGGATCGGAATATGTTGATAAAAACTCGTGGGTCGAGACGAGGTCAGAATTAGAGCATTTGTGACAAGAGCCTTCACTCACAGCCAGTCTTTCGCGAATGGATTTGCGAAGGATAAAAGTATCGGTATTGATTCCCATTGGTGAAGTAAATGGATCTTTGAATCGAAATACGAGCGTAGGGAGTTCTCGATATGTTTATTGCACCCTAGTCAACCAAGGCTTCAACATATTCTAATTCATTACATGTAAATTTGTCATTTTTTTTCTCTCCTTCTCCCTTCCTTTCTTGTTTGATAAAGCGGGTAGATAATCAATTGTCCTTTAAGGCGAGATGCGACATCGGGTTCTTGGAAATATGTTTTTCCGAGAGAAGTACGAGGTGGATTAGTCAAGGTATCCCAGGTCCATACAAGGCCGTTTAGTAAACACACTAACCCAAGGGAAATAAGAAAAAAAGGGGAGGGAGAAGGCGGTCTCAAAACGGAGAGCCTCAAGTCGTATCGTATAAAGACATTTTTCCACGTGCGGAGGAGTGCAGAGTAGCATGACTATGATCATTAATTACAATCGAATCGTCCCAAAATAAACATCAAACTACAAATCGCAGGGCCATATAGCTAGTACTATTTAGTCAAGGGTTACGTACCGGGAAGGGTTGCGGTCAAGGGGAAAAAAATGAAACCCGCAGAATTGCGAAACCATGTTCGGAATCCTTGAGCGCCTCCCGTACCGTATACCCTTCCCGTCCGTCTCTTATAATTGTGGGTTGTCAAATTTGGAGCTCTCCTCCTTACTCCCCCGAGAGAAGGAAAATAACCTTGTGAATGTTGCACTGCATGGACCCGGGATCTTCAAGCGCAAGCCTCCAAGGAGGACTTCGATTTGTTTAGTGATCAGGCCCACTCGAGCTCGGCCGTCGGCCAGATGCGTTTTATAGGTCCTCGCCCAAAATTTGCAACATTAACAACGCATATGGCTAGATTGTGCCGTAGCCTAACTGCCGACGCTAACACCGAAGATCAAAATGTACGCATATGGGGGCTATGGGATATGTTGATCTCGAGATGTTGGGTAGGTACTTAGTTATGTTCACGGGATTGTTCGTGATGCGCGTATATAAAACGAAGGCATTTCCCCTGATGAAGTATCCTAACTCTTACTCTTACCACAGACCAGTAGACCAAGCAACCAGCTTCTCAATCTAATATACCTTATACTACCTAATATACCAATCTCTAGAAATCGACGATATAAAGTCCTGCTAGACCTTTCTAAACCTCAAAAATGAAGACCACTCAGATCGCCCTCGCTTTCCTCTCTTCCTTCCTCTTCTCCTCCCAGGCTGTAGCCCTACCGACGGTCACCAGAGAGACCACCCCATTCTCCTACTCCGAAACCCTATCCTTCCCAACCAGTGACGCCGTGAATCTCGAAAAGAGAGCCCTGGATACCCTCACCGTCATCGTCTGTCAGAATATCAACGGCGCACAGCCATGCGTTGGCTTAGACGTCACCGGCGCCCAAGTTAACCAGTGCAGTACGTCAAATTTTCCAGTTTTCATATATACCCTTTGTCTCGTGAATACACCCCCAAAGTAAAATACAATAACTAACACCCCAAATACAGTTAACTTCCAAGGTGCCTGGAACGACTCCATCAGCAGCTTGAGAATCGGAACAACCGCCGGTTGGGGTGGGTGTCAGTTTTACAAGTAAGTCCGCCGTTAAAAATATATTCATACAAAAAATAGAGTGATAGTATCAGCTGACCCAAGAATTTAATATTGTTATAGGGACTGGAACTGCGTTGACGCCATTTTGCCAGCTCCGAATGGTGCACAGTTCTTCGATCTTCGATATGTCGAGGGTAATAATAGGAATGATATGATCAGTAGCTTCAGGTGTGTTGCTAGGGCTTAGAGGGAGCCTAGATTGTGAATATATATCATAGATAGTATATATGGTCTACGTTGGCGTATTTGTCGGAGGGGATTTGATATGGGCCTTTGATATCTTCTATTTGATGTAACCTGACCAGGAAAACATATCTTGAGATATATTGGTTTACTTGATCAGTTCAATGAATTTAATGCACTCATTTTGAATCTATAATTCGATAACAAGCATATAAACCATTTCTTAAGACCTTTATCAAAAAAAAAGAAGAATTTTGGGGAAAACCAGACCAACTTTTGGGTATCCTTTAACTATATACAGAGCCCTAAACTATAGGACAGTAACAGAAATAAATATATATGCAATCACTTCTATTCACTCTTCATACTCACCCTCCGCCCCAAAATCCTTCAAAAGTCTCAAAGCCGGCTTCTTATGATCAAACCCTTCATACTCCTTAATACTCTCACAAACAGTCTTCCCAGTCACCCGGTTCCTAAAATTCGGATCCGCCCCGGCCTTCAACAACCAATACCCACAAGTGACAGCTTCCATTTTAGCCCCCTCAGCCATAGACAACCCAGGCTCCCGTCTATTTATAAAAAACAATGGAGTCCTACCCTTCGCATCAACGGCGTTTACATCCGCGCCGGCTTCGATCAGGGATCTGACCAGTCCCACGGAACCGGCTTTGATGGCAAGGTGTAAGGATGTAGATTCCGTCCCATCCATGCTCCTCCCATTCACGGTTTTTTCTCGTTGTTCTGGAGTGGCGGATTTCAAAATTATAATGGCTTTTCGGTGACAATTTTTAATGGCATAATGGAATGGTAACTCGATCGGTGTCTCCTTGTCCCCTTCCAGCCGGGGCAAGGGACCCATGGGATCAAATCTGGGGTCGGCCATTAGGTATCTGGAATAATATATATCGCCATAAAACCCAAGACACTCTTGGATAAAAGTGCCCCCATTTTCGTTCATCGCATATATGTCCGCACCCATGGATAGTAATTCTTCCACAAGTGGGGCGTGACGGCCGTATGCAGACCATTGAACAGATAGCCGGGATAAAAGTTCCACCCCGTTGCAGTCTTTCGTTTTCAATTCCACACCTGCATCCATGAGTTCTTTGACAGTTATATATAAATTCTGTTGACAAGCGTAGTCGATAGGTCTTAGCCCCGAGGAATCGGGACTATCCAGGATACCCTTGGTCCCAGGGTGCTGCATGAGTAATTCCAGAGACGCCCGATCCACGCTTGCGGTAGTCCAATGGTCAGTCATAGTCATATGGGTAACTGCGCTTCGGCCCTTGTTATCTCGAATCGTGGGGTCTGCGCCGTGTTCCAGTAGCATTTGGGTAATACCCGATTTCCAGGTGTTTAGGGGCGAGCTTGCGAAACATCTCATCAAGGGCGTAGCTCCGGATGCATCTTGAACATTAACGTTGGCTTTATGGACGTTTAAAAGACGATCGACGATTCTGGTGCTTGCTGATTCGCATGCTTGGTGTAGAACAGTCGCCCCGGTTTCTGCATCGGCATAATCCAATAGTGAGGTTCCAGGTAGCTTTTCTATTAGATCCAGATAAAATAGTGGAACGGTCTCTCTACCGTCTCTCCAGGAAAATGAGTGACAGAGGGCAGGTATAAGGTGCTCTGAGGTATTGAACTCTGGTCGAAATTGAACGAACTCTTTGATGCCATGAAGATACCAAATCGGGAAAACTGGGGGCTCGGAGAGAGTTTTCCAAATTTCCTCCCAAGGGAACTTGCCCTTGTTCTGATTACGCCTGGCGAAAGAGATAACATCTCCGATCGCTCCAGCCTTAACAATTCCTTCCAGCCCGGATCCAGAGTAAGGTTCGTAGTTTCCCATTATGGTGTCCTGCCAATTTGGCGTCAATGGGTTAAGATAGTTAACTATTCTCCTGTTCGGCGGGGGGAAAGCCGAAATCATCATCTCCAGTACGGACTTCCCCGTATCAGCTTCATAAGCAGCAACCTCCTCCGGAAAGTTCTCACAGATCAAGCGCACAGTATCAGGAGTTGCAAGGCTGCAATTCTCGACCAGATGGCCTATAAGACCACCAGGAGGACCCTTGGCTCCCTTCGCT
Source organism: Orbilia javanica (assembly GCA_036872735.1). NCBI lineage: Eukaryota > Fungi > Ascomycota > Orbiliomycetes > Orbiliales > Orbiliaceae > Orbilia > Orbilia javanica. The sequence continues at coordinate 2,695,922 of JAVHNR010000001.1, read as the reverse complement.
ATCAAATCTTCAACCATCTCCTTGCTAGAACCGTAAACCAAGGCCAAACCCAGGGCAGTTGAATCTTCTCGGAGACTACCACGTTTTCCAACAATATTTATATCCTCCTCCGAATAATACGGAAGTAATGCTTTCACGCCTTTCACGTTGTGTCTTACCACCGCGGTGTTCAGAGGCGTGAAGCCATCGGCATCCTGCGCCTTAGGATCGGCTCCGTATTTTATTAGTAGCTGCAGTACCTCCCCAGAGAGAGCATTTTTGGAAGCTTCCACGTCCCTACTGCCATAGGTTAAGTGCATTGGAGTCTTTAGATAGCTCAAGCCGTTAGGGTTCGCGCCCGCCTTCAATAAACACTCCACAACATCTAGGAAACCCTTCTCGGCAGCGTGGTGAAGAGCGGTAAGCCCCATATTGGAAGGAACGTCTACCATAGCTCCGTGTTTCAATAGAACCTTAACCGCATCTAATTTTCCCTGGCTCGCAGCGTGATGAAGCGGCGTGCGCCCTTCGCAGTCAATTTCATCAACCAAAAATCCAAACCCCGGTTGTTGGTCTAACAAATATTCCAGTGTAGGAACGGGGTTTTTGCGAGCAACAGCGTCGTGTAAATGATTCCCACCCCCAACCAGGCCGACTCCATTAAAGTCAGCGCCGTGCGATAGAAGTAGGGAGATCATTTCCTTGTGCCCGGCCTTGATGGCCGTGCCAAGAGCACGAGATTTTTCAGCTGGAGTATACGGGCATTGAATTGCGGATTTAGCGAATTCTGTAAGCCCCCATGATATCAGGCAAGAAACGGGGTTGTCCATCCAGGCGAAGTACCTAAAGGGTAGAGAGTACATAAAGCCGCTTCGAAGAGGGCGATAGTAATGGTGGGCTTGCAACCAAGCTCCAAAGTAAGAGTCTTTCCCGGTGGTCCAGAATTTGGAAGCTAGATCAGTGAGTCTCCCCCCTAAGGACCAGCACGCGGCACAATGGTCCGGCCAGTTTAATGCGGCGTATCTGAGAAGCGGGTATGCGGTGTCCAGCTCCCTTTGCTCTCTAGCGGTGAGTAAAGGGCCCGATTCCCCGTACGTTCCCATATAAGAAAGCAAGACACGGCTCATTTCATAGTGAGCAGGTTCCTCTTCAATCAAGAAATAGGAGTTTTCCGGCCCTGTCGCCTGCATTCTCCGAGCAACCAACATTTGCTTGAAGTACTTGCTTTTGAACATTATGTACCCATGGTCATCGATCTCCAAAATCCCACGACGAATGTTCGGTCCGAACAGGTCTGCAGTTGTCTCGGAAGGTAAATCATCAATTGATAGTTTTACAATCAATTCAACTTCCGTCGCCTTGAGCCTCCTGTATGCAACCGCCAACGTCTGAAAGATCGTCCGGGATACCTTTCTGTCGATGGGGTCGGTGATGGTAGACAAGATCTGGAGCCATTCCTGCCGCTTTCCCTCAGACTTCTCGACCCTCAACTCGTCGATATCAAAACGAGGAATCCGCGAGATCTCAACAGCCTTCCGTTTTAGCTCGTCCTGACGGGCCTTGACGATTTTCCTGGCCTCCTTGTTGCGTTTTGAGACCAAGATGTGTTGTATTGGCGCCGTTTGTCGAGGCCGCGGCCTTGCTGGTGTGCCATGGGAAGCCGTCCGAGCAAAGCAGCGGGTCTGCACGCTCGAACCAGCTAAGCTGCTGCTGCTGCTGCTGCTACTGCTATCGTGGCCGTGATTATAAATGACGGGCCATTGCGGCTTCTTCGAGCTTGCCAGCCGTACCGTCGACCGCACCGTTGTCGCGGCCGCTCTTTGCATCGTCGGTTGTGCCGGTGCTTGGAACTCGAACGGAAGGTATTCATTCCTTGCTGTTTGCAACCTCTTTTTTTTTTTTTTTTTTTTTTTTTTTTTTCAGCCTCGGCTTACCGAACTGGGGTAAAAGGACCTGCTGCTCGATGGGGAACATCGAACAGGCGGGGAATTGGAGCAAGAGCTGCAGGGAAGCTGCGAACGGATTAACCTAGGCACATGCCAAAGAGCAGGTAAGCTCGGTTCCCCAGTCTTTCCTGGTCGGCCTTAAAGCGTGTTCCCCGTCTTTTTCCCTTTCTTCTCTCGTGATGCCTTTTGACTCGGGTTTCTTTTCTTCATTCTTGTAGTTTTTCACATCCTTCTATACACCACTAGTTAGCTCCTTTATTTTATCTATTTTTTGTATTTATTTATTTTATTTTTTAAACTCTGAATCCTTCGGTTTGTTGATCCGGTTGTAACATCCAGACGCATACACAAAGTCTTCAACACCAACAACATGCCTTTCCAAACCGCTCTCACCAAGGCCCTTGGGATCGCAGTCCCAGTCGTTCAGGGAGGAATGCAATGGGTCGGATACGCTGAACTCGCATCCGCCGTCTCGAACGCCGGCGGTCTCGGTATCGTAAGTAGCACCTAAACATTTCCATGTCTTGCAAACACGAAAAGGATGGAAGAGCTAACGAGAGTTCGACCGGTTCTAGTTGACCGCTCTCACCCAACCGACACCCGAAGACTTGCGCAAGGAAATCCGACGATGCAAGACCATGACATCCAAGCCTGTAAGCTGACATATCTTCCCCACCACCCTTGTATCAACTATACAATACATAATATATAGTATAGTATATAATATAAAAATATGTATATCTAACACATCATGACATCATGACCACAGTTCGCCGTCAACCTGACCCTCCTCCCAGCCCTCGTCCCCCCAGACTACAACGCCTACGCCGACGTCATCATCCAAGAGGGCATCAAAATCGTCGAAACCGCGGGTAACAACCCAGCCCCCATCATCAAAAAGCTCAAAGCCGCCGACGTCATCGTCCTCCACAAATGCACAACCGTCCGCCACGCCCTCTCCGCCCAAAAATTGGGCGTCGACTTCCTCTCCATCGACGGCTTCGAATGTGCCGGTCACGTCGGTGAAACAGATATTCCAAACTTCGTATTGCTCAGACGTGCCGCTCAGGAGTTGAAGATCCCCTTCATCGCCTCCGGTGGGTTCGCCGACGGAGAGGGTCTTGCCGGTGCTTTGGCTTTGGGAGCTTGCGGTATCAATATGGGTACCCGGTTCATGGCTACCAAGGAGGCTCCCATCCACCACAACGTTAAGGAAGCAATCGTCAAGGCTTCGGAAGATGATACCGAGTTGTTGTTGAGAAGGTGGAGGAACACTAGCCGTCTGTTCAAGAACAAGGTCGCCATGGAGGCCAAACAGATCGAGTCCACCAGCACGACCGGAAAGTTCGAGGAAGTCGCACATTTGGTCAGCGGTAAGAGAGGAAGAACCGTTTTCATCGACGGTGATGTCGATGCCGGTGTTTGGACCGCTGGTACCTGCATGGGTTTGATCCATGATATTCCATCTTGCGAGGAGTTGCTCAAGAGGATCGAGAAGGAAGGCGAGGAGGCTATCAGGAAACAGAACCAATTTATCGTTCCATCTTCCAAGCTATAGATAATATCACTTAGATATCTAGATATACAGGTCCTCTTTTTTCTTATATAGTAGCTAGTTCATATTTCTAGGTAGCGTTCTTGGTTTGCAATTGTATCATATATTATCCTTTGTCCACTGCGGACAATATTCTCATCACACCTACGTCTTTCCCTCCAAGTAATACCGTTAGACCCTGGGGCAGTTCAGTTAGATTCAATGTTAGCACTGGTCCGCCTAAGCTCAATAGTAAGGATGCTAATTATTATTTCGATTCGTAAAGTTGTAAAAAAAGGCCTGACGCCCACCCCTTAGGAATTAAAAAAAGAAATCCAGGAGTCCACTTCCACCGTCTATAAGCCAATCGCCATGCCGGAATGAATCGTAAAAAATGTCAGAAAGGGCGACCACAGAATATACCCACGAAACGCCGTGTCTATGATACATCAAGAGAGAAGGAAAGAAATAAAGAAAGAAGGTAAGGAGCTATTAACACGTATTTGTACATAAAGGGATAAAGACGAGTGGATAAGTGTCGGAAAGGCTCGAACTCAAGGAAACCGAAAGGAAAGGTCAAACTCCGATCCAGTGGGTATCAAAAGTTCCCTGACTCGGGAATAACGCCCATAATAAATGAAAGGGCTGAATACCGCGTGATAGCTATAACAACCCTTTTCCTTGGTCTGTCGTTTATAGCAAAGATGTTGTCTGTAAGAAGAAGAAAAGTAAGCTTCGTTTGAAGCCCCAAAGAAGCACCTGATCCACTATTATAATAAGAGGTCTTGAATCCGCATTCCTCTCTTTGGATCAAGAAGCGAAGGTGATTGGGAACTAACATCCGCCGAGCTGATATCCGTAAAGCTACTGAAGCTCGTATCCGAACCATGCAAAACTATCTTAGAGTTTTCTGCCTGCGGGGATTGTTTAGCATTCAAAGCGTCATCTGCCGACTGTTTTAGAGTCATCATATTCACTCTCGAAACCTTTAGTTTGATTTTTGGGGCGGCGGGCGGAGTTGACATGGCCAGAGGTGGCGGTAAATCTCCTGTCTCTGGCTGTGATATGCCTTCCTTTTTAACCTTCGGCTGTTGGGTCTTGACGGCCTTGAAGGCCTTGGTGAGCGTGCCATTCTGTGCACTCTCCGCCTCCTTTTGAGCCTTTAGTTTCTTCCAGCCCGGTTTTGGACCAGGTTTCTTCCTCAATTTCGTGGAATCCTTTCCTCCCTTTTCGTCCTTCAACTTGATACGTTTTGCGGGTTTGGACTTCGTTGGTGTTGCTGGCGCCCTAGCAAGCTTTGTTTCGGCTTTGGACATGGTAGCCTTCTTTGGATGCGGTGATGCAGACGGGCTCAGCGGACGGGTTGGTATAACAACCTTCGGCGGTGGCCACGGTATATCAACCGGGCGATTGTTCTTCATCTTCTCCCAAATCTCTTCGGAACTAGCATAAGAGACCGGCGAACTCAAAGGGCTATCGGTTTCGCTATCCATAGAAACAGGCGTTGAAACGCCCAGCTCCATTCCAGTGCCAGTAATTTTTTTCAAATCCGTGTCGGGGGTAAACTGATCGTAGTGTTTGACATTCGAAATTTTGGCCAGAGTCTCGCAATCCCCCTTGATAATTAGATCGAAAAGCCCCTTTAGCTGGCCGGTGGCCGGTGGGTCGTCACGGTTAATCCAGACCGTTTTCCCTCCACGGAAATCACGAATACTAGCACATAGCTCCCTAACCAGCCTCTGCACACCGGGGATCTTCAAACTCGTCCCCACAACAATCAAACAATCCGGTCGGGCTTTTAGGTCGGCAGTCGAAACGGCGCCAATAGCATCCTCATCCGGGTTATGCTCGTTGTATAAAACCATCCTGGGTCGAAGTTTTCCAATCCCCTGGGATCGTTTCCCTGACGCATCCCTTGCCGCCTCCCAATCGACACAATCCGGGCAGTCTGGCGGCTTCGGCCCAACAAAAATCTCCGGTTTGAAGTCCTTGATAGCTCGGCACTTCGTACAGTTCATCTTATCCAATCCACCGTGTAGCTGAATGGTCTTGGGCCACGGCCCCTTCCCGTTTAGGGGGGTTGTCGTGGCAAGCGGAGGCAGGCTGGTTTCGATACAGTCGACATTCTGGGTATACAATCGCAATAGCTTCCCGGAGGCAGCCAGGGAGGCCAGGAGATGGTGGAACGCCGTGGCCTCGGCAACATCTGCCATGGCGTGTAAATTTCGGACCATGTCATGGAAGTCCGATGTCGATTGGTCATCTCTATATACGGAAGCGTCGAACAATTGCTTTCCGGACGCCTTTAACTTGTAGTCACTTTTTACAGATGCGAACAGGCCGTTGGAGCTTCGAAAGTCAGGAACTAGCAAGTTATTCAAAAAGCCGTTAGCGTTGATGTTGATGTGGTAGGAGCAGAACAGCAAAGGTGTGTTGCTATGCGTGGTATTCTGATAAAGTTGCGTTGTGGTGGCGTTGTAACAAAAACAAAAACAACAAGAAAAAAAAAGGACATGACAGCATCAAGAGCAGCAATGGCGGGCGGGAGTTATGTCGAAATGGAGGGAAAGAGAGACATAGATCCAAAAAAAAGGGGGGGTGGGAGGGAGAGGGAAAGGGACATACTCCCGGCACAAACAGAGATACCAGCTCCTGCAATGACAATTATCTTCTTCTTCTTATTCAAGATATCATTCCATGTCGACAATTGTTTTTCGACTAATTGAGAGACTCCACGGGTGAGGTCGATTCGTTCGGTCAGCCTCTCCTTTGGCGTGGTGTTGCCGCCAGGTTGTTTATGTTTTGCCGCTGCGGATGTAGCAGACGGCTGGGCGGTTGAGGCACCCTCACCACCGACCAGTATCTCGACAGCAAATGTTGTCGATGGCTTCGATGCAGATGGATCCAGACGGATGGACGCGGATTCGGATTCGGGCTCGGGTGAGTGCGACAGTTTCCGTCGCTTGGACGGAGGTTCGTGAGAGTCCATGATGGAGGGGTTTGGAGAGGGTGGTGATGATGGTGATGATGGTGATGGGTTTGGGGGAGAGAAAATGTGGAGAAAGAGAGAGAGAGAGAATTAAAAATTAAAAAAATAAAAAATAAAAATAAAAAAAAGATGGAGAAGCAGAGGGTGAGAAAGTGAGAGAGATGATCAAGATTGGCCGGGACGTGACATGACCAGGACGGGGAAAATTAAAAGATCTTGAGAAAGGACAGGTTCGAGAGTAAGTCAAGTTATTTTCCGAGGATAACTTTGATCTCTGCTCGGTCCCCGTGGTCAGTTGGACCGGATTGATTAGATTTAGATTGAGAATCCGAGTCGATTTCACGTTTAGATTGAAAGAAGCACAATCGAATTCACAAGCGAGGCCGTCCAATTGAGGCACATTTCAACTCGGGTCATTTGAAACAGGCCATATCAGGCTGGTTATTCGAAATGGCTGGGAGTGCTCAACCCCGCCGGATCGGAACCATTTTTCGATATATATATATACATGTATGGATAAGTATATATATAAGTATATGTATATATATCCAGTGCCGTACAATCTAGATCTGTAGATATATTGCAACACTACAATCCGTGACAGTTAATATCCAGAACGGAGAGGGGGGTGCAAATGCAAATGATTGTCGACTCGACCCGCCGGATCTGTAACGGCTGCTGGGAATCTGCTTCTCGAATGTGTTGTGGAATGCCAAGCCCGTCGCCAATCGGTTGCATGCCGCGCTCTCCCCAAAGCAGTTTAGATCGGCCTTCCCCAAGACGTCACCGATTTATCTTTATATGTACTAAGTCAGGTAGTTATGCAAAAGCTTCGCCAACGGGTTGATATTGATAACTTAAGGCTTCAGGATTCATCCCATAAGTACCACACCAGAGGCTTTCTCGGGACTCTTCTGCTTTCCAGGCATTGTCGTTATACATCGTTCGTTCGCAGCCAGTAGGCACACAGCGACGTCCCTGTTTGACTTGACGCCTTATGTCCAAAACGAATGAAAGAGAGAAAGAAAGAAAAAACGCCTGATATAATTCTAACACCCGATATAACGCCACTCTAGCACTACTATCATGATCGATTAACATGTATGCCTGAATTCGAAGGTAGATGCGAATTCATTCCCTCTTTTTTCCTCTCCTCCCGCGGAATATTTCGAGTATCCAAACCAAAGAAGTCCAGAACTTCGGCAATACCCGACCGAGCCCAAATCCCCTCGGAAATACTTCCAATCCTCGATCTTGACCTTGAGGCTTCCGGGGGAAAAAAGCAGTCTAGATCTAACCCTCCAACTCCTCATCTCTCACACCCTCGTCATCGTCTCTCATCCTCGGCTCCTGATGTTCGCTCCACTGCAGACAGTCATCAATGTAACTCAAAATCGCCGCAACACTATCCTCATCCCCTGCCTCCAACTTCAAATAGCTAACCATACTGAAATCCTCAATCAAATCTACCACTTTCTCATTCAATTTCCAGAACTTCTCATTCGTATCCTTTCTCGCATCTTCCAACAGCAGATTGGGATCCGGGTCTACAAATCTCTTCATCTCCCGTTTTGTAATTTGCTTCTTGACCAAGTCCATCTTGGAAAGAATATTGATGTGAGGGATCTCCAGCATGATCATGGCCGACATGGCCGACAGCGTTCCCGCAAAGTATTTCGCTCGGTCGACGACGAAGGTTGATTCGATGAGGTAAGATGCGCAAAGCGAGAAGGAATGGTGCTGTTGTAAATGTTTCGTCAATGTCGGTAGCACCGGTATATGCGAGTATAATTCGATCTGGCCGGGGCAGTCGAACACCACTAATGATTCCTCATCTCCCTCTCCAAGCTCCTCATCCAGCCAATCTAGATTTTCTAGTAGAAACCTAAAATTTACTTGACTTAGCATATTCTTCCAGAAAAAAAGACCGTTCATCCCAAAGGGTCGAGGAGAGCTCTGGCTTACTCAAAACATGCTACGAGTCCACCATTAGGGCCAAGGCTCATCTCCTCCATAACATCGTCCAAACTAATCAGATCCTTGATATCCACATCAGGCTCATACTCAAAATCCTCAGCCGCCGGATCAAGGTTGACATATTTGCAAGCTCGTTTCGAATCTCTGAGGTATGATATTAAGGCAGAACAGAAAGTTGTCTAACAGGGACAATTCCAGACCGTCAGTAACCAGGCTCCCGTCTTCCAATACCGAAAAAAAATGATAGATAACTAGGTAGATAAGTAGAACACGTGGGATCCTTCCAACTACTCAAGGTTCCGGAGTCCGGGAAGGAGAGAGGGAAAGACAACCTCGACAGTCAGTAGCAGAAAACTAGGGTAATCCGTACTTTACCACAGCCTGCAGGTCCAAGAACCAGGAGCCCGAAACGATTCGTCATCTTCCTTCCCTTCTACTTCTTCTGCTCCCTCTCCTGTTTGCCTCTCGTGGTAGTCGATCGAAGGTTAGGATTGTATCGGTACGGAAAACCGTAGAATAGTAAACGTGGGCAAGCGAGGCGTAGAAAGTTTACGGCGTGAAAAGGTCCGAACGGCTACGATCTCCGAAAAAAGTGGGGAATGGGGCTTTATCTTTCTGTCGTTGGTTTGGATTCAGCCGTTTCGTGGAGAAAAGAATCGGAATGCGGTCTAGATGACTGGGTTCTGGTGGACAGAAAAGGTTGAAAGAAGGATTGCGAACGAGCTAGCTGGGAAAGTTTCTCCTTTGGGACAGACACCAGAAAACAACGACATCGACAACGCATTCATCCTGTCGACGACAACATGCAGCTACTCCAATTTTATCGATGGTAGATGGTTGGTGATACCGATAGATATCCCCTTTCTATTCTTTCTCTCGTTCTTCAAAATACCTTATACTACCCGAAATCTAGAGGGTGGTCTCAATATGCCCTAAAAGCGAATTGGGGATCACAACTGTTCGACGGATACAAGTGCAAAATAATGCATGCATACCAAGATATCCAAGACCATCTCAATTACAATTATTAGGTATGTGTGTATGGATCCCACGAGCCGTAGACGTGGCTAACATGTACCCAGCAAGAAATCTACATTATCTTCATATATCTTAATATAAAGACCAGGATACTGATATCATCCCGTCTTCGGTATTGCATAGGTCTAAAGCCCGGATTCCCAATCCTATAGACAAACCGAACCATGGATCAATATGCAATACTATACCATCCATCCATGAAGAGAAAGCTCTCGAACGAGGAAAAAAAATAAACAAAGAAAGAATCACAAGGACACACCATGCAAAAAGAAGCCGCCATAAAATGCAGCTTCGTCTCATCAATGCATACCATAGCATTTACCACGAGCACAGACCAGGGGAGGAAAAACCATCCAGCGGACTGCACAGCAGGAATTCAGGGCCGTGGTGCCAAACATCCCTGCCCACACGATGTCGCTTCCACTCCCCTGATACACAAATCGACAGGGATGCCGCAGTATATTTCCAACACTCACTCTTTCTAGCCGCAACGCAAAGAATAGTACGGAGCCGTTATGGGCGAGGAATCCACCGCTGAAACCAACATCCAGCCGACCCTTCGTCTCAAGAGTCGCCCTTTTACCATGGGATCTTATAGCCCCACACCAGAGATTAACGGATGACAGGAACCGCTGTTTTTTACTCCGTATCTTAAGAATCATTCTATTGATCGAGAACCTGGTACGTGCGTCCTTCAATTGCTTTTTTTAAATCTAATCAGTCAAGATTTCGTGGACATTGGCGAGAACCTTCCACATTTTGTATTTTCTGGAACGGTAAGCTTAGCCTAACAGAAACATCTGTGGAGACCGCCTTTTTCCATGGCACGTTTCAACCACTTTTCTCCTATCCTTCTTCCTTGGGTCCATCGACAGGCACAATATCCAAAACCATGTCAACCATGCGTCCAGTTCACCATTCGGCTGTTGTCAGACCGGGACAGGAATCCAGGCGAGCGAGGAGAGTACTCGGTCCCTCAATATAAATAGTCCCAGAGGCTCCCATGATGAAATCGATCTACCATCCCTCTACATCCCAAATAAACTACATTTTACATTCTCTGTATTTTCTAATATCTAATATAAAAAAATCTCGATTGATTTGAGATTCTTTTTGTTTTGTGGATTTGACATTCACCCTAATAGCCCATTACACAAAACCCCCCTTATACCTCACGAAAAATCCAAAATCCAAAAGATCTCTTTGATATACTTTAAAAAACGCTAGCCGTCAAGATGTACTCCAAATTCATCCTCCCATCTTTGATGCTCCTTGCCCAGGCTCTTGCCCATCAGAATCTACACCAGTTCTGGGTCAATGGTGTTACACCGGGTTACCAAGTTGGTATTCGTATGGTATGATACCCAAATCTTTTTAAAAGAGCCCCTCTTCAAAATATACATAAACTAACTCTCAAATCCAGCCCCCTTCGAACAGCCCAGTCACCGATGTAACCAGCAGTGACATCGCCTGCAATGTCAACGGTGCCGACGGTTCTAACGTTGCCGTCATCAACGCCGCCGCCGGAGAGTACGTCCAACCACTCCCCCCACATCCTCACCCGCTCAATATAAATTTACTAACCACAAAAACAACAGCACAATCGAGGTTCAATGGGACACATCCACTCACCCCGGCCCAATCGTCCACTCCCTCCAGGGACCCCTCGCCTCCGCCAAATCCGCCTCCGGAGTTGGTGATTGGTTCAAGATCCAAGAACTCAACTACGCCAACGGCAAATGGGCCAACGAAGTCGTGGCGGCCAACGCCGGAAAGTTCTCCTTCAAGCTTCCATCCAACCTCGCCAGCGGTGAATACCTTCTCCGTTCCGAAATGTTGGCCCTCCACGCTTCTCAAACCCTCGAGGGCGCTCAGTTCTACATCGGATGCATGCAGTTGAAGATCACCGGTCCAGGAGGAAACTGCTCGCCAACTTACAAGTTGCCAGGAGCTTACAAGGCTACTGATAACAACATCTACGTTTCCGACTTCTACTACGGATTCGTTCCAGAGACCTATAGCGCCCCTGGCCCAGCTGTTGCCACTTGCGTCGGCGGCGGTGGTCAACAGACTACTCTTGCTACCACCACCAGGTCCTCTACCACCACTACCACCACCACAAGGACAACCACCCCAGCTACAACTGCACCAACCACCACCAGGACAACCACTCCAGCTACTACCGCTCCAACCACTACCAGAACAACCACCCCAGCTACCACTGCTCCAACCACCACAAGAACCACTACCGCTTCCTCCGGTGGAGCTCCACTCTACGGACAGGTAAATACACATTCCCAGAAAACCCTCCCATATCATCACAAAAAAAAAACAAAAAAAAAAAAACAAATAGCTAACATTTAAAAAAACAGTGCGGTGGCCAAGGCTGGACCGGTCCAACTACCTGCGCCCAGGGAACTTGCAAGTACTCCAACGACTGGTACTCCCAGTGCTTGTAAGCAAAGGGTATCAGCAGCGATCAGCAGTCAGTCAGTCAATATAATCAGCTCGAATTCCCCAAGGAGTTTTAGGATGTCCTTTTTGTAGCCATATATTTTTTTGTTCTTGTACATACGCATTCTTATACCCTAAATGCTTTCTTTGCAGCAGAAAACAGAAAAAAGGAATTGTATATAAAATGCATATTTAGATTACTAGCCGAATTTAAAGCGAGTACTTTTCGGATTTTGAAAACTTCTTTCTCTTCCTCTCCCTTTTCAATTATTCAGGAGAATCGATAAATATCTTCAAAGTTTCCCTGTCTCTAGCACCATATACGTCTACGTCTACAGAATAGAGGTCCTACAGTATGATTTAAAAAAATGTCTTACTGAGATCAAAACCTCAGGCAGTTTAGTTCAAATCAAAATAAAAACGAAAAAACAATACCTACAAAATCCCACAGGTTATAGAACATACAACCTACCAATCCAAACGCATTACTACCAGACCCCAAAGATCAATCAGAACCCGTCTATAGACCTTCTACAACCAAAAACAGAAGACCAGAATACCAGGTTAACAATACTACGCTAATTAACGACAACCTCAGTGATAAATCCACAAAACCGAAAGCCGGCCGGCTATAGTTACACCGTAATACGTACGTACCTCGCCACCTTTACCCCTTCTTCCAGAATAGCATCGGTACAAATAACCCAATTAACACACATACGCCGGCTCCACATATAGTGTATATTAGTCTCGTAGTATATATATCAAAATCCAAACCCACCAGCCCCACAAAAAAGGAATCCATACGAACTAAACCACCCCCCATCTAATCAAACAAAATATAATAAATAATACAATAAATAATATTAACACCTAACATATTACCTGTTAGATCACCAAAGCAAATGACAACCCAAGCCACACAAACTTCCACCTCCCAGCCCCACACGTGGTTTCCCTCCTCCTCCTCCTCCTCCTCAAAGCCCTAGCAACCGCCCTTGACAGTGATCCTCTACACACTACAAACCTCTATATACAGAATACCTTGAAATCAAAAGGTCCCAAAATCATTTAAACCACCAACTATGGAGGGCCCCGAAATTACTTTATTGCCCCTTTAACATTTCACCGCCCCCCTTCCCCACTAGCCACCCTATATATAATATAGTACATATCATATACATTACCATCCAGCTAATATCAAATAACAACCCACTCCCAAGAAACTTCCTGAACACGTTTTGGAATGCCTGGATTTACAAACCGTTCACGTGGTTTTGCATCCTATGCCATATTCCTTTCCGATCGTGGATGCTGGGGGTTTACCCATTAGCTAGGTACCATCATGATAACGTTAACATCGATCTAGACACTATTGAGTGATAATTACACTCATGAATCTATGTACTGAGTCTTACGATAGGGAAGATCTTAAAAGCGTACAAATTACATCGTCAATCCATTGTATACGGGCCTCCCTTAAAAGTTTTGTTACATTAAAAACACAGCTAAATCCCCGCCAGTTTGCCCCTTCCCATTTCTCTTCTATAATATTATATAACAGGGTATAGTTTAAAAAAAAAAGGAGTAGTAGAAGGAGCTAAAGGGGCGGGGAGGAATGGGTGGAGGTAACAAGAGGGGAAGAGAAGTCCAGTAGGTAAGGGAGAGGGAGGAACGAAAAAACAGAAGCAAAATGTAAAAGATGAAACACCGAGCCCATTTGATAACAAATAACAAGAACTAATGTACAAAAGAAGAAGAAATTGTTGATAGTTCGTATTAGTAAAGGAAATAAGGTATGTATCGGGCAATAGTACTGGCGATCAACTTTTTGTTTTCCCTCTCCCTTATCCTGCTCGCCTTCCTAGTGTTCGAGGGCGTAAGGTTGGACGTGTCGAATGGGGTGTGTACATGAAGGTGTCGGATGACAAGAGGATGGGGGAGGGAAAACTTTGCAGAGCAAAGGGCGAGACGTATCTATATGCAATTGCAAAAAAGAGAAAAGTGCTTGTCAATGTGCAGAAACGAAGAAACAGGTCCCCCATGGTTCAATTGGAAGTAACGAAAAAAGAAGCATTGTATAAGAAGGAAAGAAGACGACAAAAGTGCGAAAAAAAAGCTGATTTTTGGTTCTTCGTGGACGCGTTAAAATAACGTTATTAATAGTAAAGTAGGCTATGCAGTGTAATACCTCATCTCGATGCCGTAGACAGATGTTCGACGAAGGAAGCTCAAGAAAAAGTGGAGAGGAGTGGTAGGCGGCAGGAATTGGGGGGTTGTTCCTGTGGCTTGAGATAGTAGAGGTGGAAAACCCAAACTAACATGAAAGGCAAAGATGACAACAAAGCATAGACTCCCATGTATAATAACAGACCATAAGTGCAATAAAAAGAGTCTTCGACAATAGATCAAGATAAAGAGTTAAAAAAAAAAGTGGTTCCTGGCATAATACTTCATAGCCGGAAGGAAAACATAAAATGATTTTTAACGCCAGTCCCCGTATGCACCTGTTGTGAAATAACAGAACGCTAAAATGTTTCTTTGCAGTGATTTTTTTTGATGTGAAGGAGAAGAAACCGGGTTAGGAGGAAGAAGGTGTTATGGATGAGATGGGGATAAGGAATGTCGTATCGTAGTTATTTCGAGACCGGGGCGGAAGGAGTTTGTCCATCTGGACGCTGGCCGTCTTTTGCCTTCATCTGGATAATACGCTCCTGGTATTTTTTGTACATCCGTCTATATGTATCTCCGGGCATTCGTTTTTCACGGTATGGCCAGTGATGGGCTACTACTTCCCAAAGCTCAAGCTCCAACTCGTTTCGGGCGGGACCCGGAGCTCGGGCGCGCATCTCGAGCACGTCTCTAATGTACTCGCCGGCGTCCATGAGTCCCTTCCTGATTGAGATCGCATAAGCCCTGTGTTCTTCCTCATCCCTGTCAAGTTTTTGCAACTTCTGCAAAGTTTCTCTGATACCCCACATACAGTCCTACAGGTACGGATTAGTAATTTGGAGTTATCTTTTTGGATTGGAAGTAAACTTACTTCAGCACGTGCGGTGGTTGTGCTGGCCTTCGGCAGAGGCGAGCCGCTTGTTCCATGCGATCCCTTCGATGCCGACCCGTTGGGCTCATCGCGCTCATGTGACTTGCGTTTGATGCCATTCTTTGCCGACCCGTTAGCCTTATTATGGTGGTGGTCCTTGGAATGCTTGTCGGAGTGGGAAGTTCGCTTCTCGTCGTCGCGTCGCTTCTTGTTAGGGGTCGCGTCATCCCTAGACACGTCTGATTCTCGTCGATGCTTCTTGAGTGATGAACCAGTATTTTCTTTTTTCCCGTAGTAGTTAAGAATACCGTTCTTCTGCACGTCCTTCTTATCCGTCTTGCCATTCTTTGGCCGTTTTGAAGGGGACTCGTCACCACCATCGCGATCCGCAATCGGCCGCTTCTTCGAGATAGCTCCAACAGGTTTGACACCCTTCCTGCCCTTCCCAGGGATTGGCGATGCCGAATTGCTATTTCGGTTCCCTCTCTGGTAGCGGGCGGTAGCAGCAGCTTGCTGTTGGGCAACTTTCTCTTGTTGGTCCTTCAAAAGCCCGAGAAGGTAGTTGGCTCTTCGGCTCAAATGCTCAGCTCCTGGAGACAATTTGGCTGCACCACCTTTGACCCGTTCCGCCTTTTTGTCGACCCTATGCTCTTCCAAAAACATTTTACCCTGTAGACTAAGTTCAGGATCGTCTCGAATTGGTACCCAATTTTTGTAACCATGGCGATCAATACCAAGACAAAGCATACCGTCCTCCTTAGCACCCCATTCGCAGCTCCACTTCTCGGTTTTCACCTTCGCGGTTGCAATTCTAAACTCGAGGGGGTCTGCACAGCCGGAGATCGCTGTTCTCAATACGCGTAAGAAATCGGGGATCTGAGTAACTTTCTCAGCGTTAATGTCTTTGACTCCTTGATACTCAAACAGGATGGCCTTCTTGTCCTTTCGCGTAGCTCCTCCTTCCTTCTGTGCCGTTTCGTGTGCTTTGATGGCTTCCTCGCTCAGACGAACAATTTCTTTAATCGTCGACACGATGACTTCGCGGTCTCGGTCTTGAAGTTTTGCATCCTTAACAATTTCAGTATATCTATCGTCAACAAGACCGTATCTGATAAATGCGTTGTAAAGGTTTCGAACTTCGCGCTCAACGAGAGGGCGGGATGGGTCTGGAATTTCGCCTTCTTCGTCGGAAGAATCATCGCGACGTCTAGGTTCAGGACGACGCTTCTTGGGGGCACCACGTCTACCGCGAGCGGGAGCTTTCTCAGATCCACTGCTATCGGATTCGTTGATCCCATTCATCGGGCGACGTATTCTCTTCGCGTTCGCTTGAATTTGCTCTTGTAAGAATTCCTCATCCTGCTTCAACTTGTCGGCTGCTCGAAGGGATTCAAGCTGCTCTGCTGGAAGGACGCTGTCCCAATCAACATCAATATCTGTAACCTCGAATTGTTTGAGAAGTTCTTGGAAAGCCTCTCCACCCTCGTTTCTGATCAACGATGCACCTTGGGCGTCAGTATCGTGATCTTCAGCATGCTGCAAATAATCCTCAATATCAAGTGTTTCAAGCTTCTTCTGATTCTGCTTCTCCTTGTCACCCTCAAAGATCTTGTGTGCACGAGCGGCAAGGACGTTCGCAAGTTCTGCTTGGGAAAGGTTCTTCGAATTCTTCTTGACCTTATCTGTAATAGTAGAATCGGTGATTCCCATGTAGACTGCGTATTCCATAAGCAGCTTTACACGTGCACGTTCAAGGACCTCTTCTTCAATTGTATCTTTCGAGACGAACCGATAGATCATGACATGGTTCTTTTGTCCGATACGGTGAGCACGTGCCATGGCTTGGAGATCGGCTTGCGGGTTCCAATCGGAGTCGAAAATAATGACAGTATCGGCAGTGGTGAGGTTGATGCCCAAACCTCCGGCGCGTGTACTGAGCAAGAAACAGAAATCTTCGCTACCGGGTGCGTTGTACCTGTCAATGGCGATTTTACGGTTGCTAGCCGTGACGGTTCCATCAATACGCTGGTACGAAAAGCCCCGAAGCGTAAGGTATTCTTGAAGAAGGTCCAGCATGTTGACCATTTGACTGAAAATAAGGACACGGTGGCCGTCGGCCTTCATCTTTGTGAGGAACCGGTCCATCAAAACCTAGAAATATTCTTAGCAACAGTGCCTTCGAACCACTGAAGGGAAGGAAGTCTTACCATTTTGCCACTGCACATGATCATCGCGTTTAGTCGGTCCGCCTTGGTCTCCAACCCCTTCATTATTTCTTCCTCGGCAGACGGGAACAAGAACGGATGGTTGCTGATCTTCTTCAGCTCCATAACAATGTTCAGAAGCGAAACCCTCTGCTTACTCCTAGCATTGAGGGCGCTGTAGTTACGAGTGTAGATGTTTTTGTACCACTCGGTTTGGATATCTGACAGCTCGACGCGAATGATTTTTTCCGTTTTCTGCGGCAGGGAAGCCTCGACGTCTTTCTTGACACGACGAAGGATGTATGGCTGCAAGGTCTCTTGGAGCTTTTTGATTTCTTGTTCAGCCTGCTCGCTCTGAAGGTCAATGTTACGGTCAATGTTGATATTGCCGGGGTCTAGAAACTCGAGCAGTGCGACAAGTTCACTAAGGTTGTTTTGCAGTGGAGTTCCAGTAATGAGGAGTCTGTCCTCGACCTTAAACTGTTTGAGCGATTCGTAGAGCCGTGATTCGACGTTCTTCAAACGATGGGCCTCATCAACAGCGAGGTAGTTCCATCGAATGGACTGCAGGAGCTGGGCATCGTGGTTGACATATTCGTACGTTGTGATCATAACATGGAACTTAGTCTTCTTACGTTTCTCGTCCAAGAACATCTCATAGTCTTGTATGACACCACGAGCCTTGCTGGGGCCGTTATAAACAATGAAGTTAAGGTCAGGCGCCCACTTTACAAAAGTTTCGCACCATGCAGGAACGGTCGAGAGGGGGACGACGACGAGGAATGGGCCATCGATCTCAACCTCGTTTTTCAGCCAACTGAGAAACGCAACGGTTTGGACGGTTTTACCCAGGCCCATCTCGTCTGCCAAGATGCTGTTTCGATAGCCGGACCAATTGTAGCGAAGCCAATTGACACCCTTCAGCTGGAAGTCGCGAAGCTCGCCGTACTGAATGTACTCGGGCTGCTTAGGCCAGAGCTTGTACTTCTCGCGCTTCTTGACAGGAGTAACTGCGTAATTACGGGAAGCTCTAGTCCGCTTACGGAATTGGGATATCTCTGTGGGGGCGACGGGCAGGAGGAATGTTTCGGTTTCCCACGTGCAGTTGTCGTAGGTAAGGCTTCGCCCTGCATGGATCGTTAGTAAAAGAGCCCGTTGCGGGAAGGGAAATGGGGTAGTACGTACACTTTACGAGGTACTCGAGGGGGTCATCTTCCCCACTGCCACCCCTCGAGGCCACTACACGCTCGACTTCTTTGGCTTCAAGGACAGCTTCGACCTGTCGTTCTCGTTCGAGGGTCCAACGCTCGAGATCTTCTCGTGTGGTCTCCGGATCGTTACGCTTCGCGGTTTCCTGTTTGATCTTATTCATGTAGTTGTTGAGCTTTCGGAAACCTTTTCTCTGGCTAAGGTCCACCGACTGCTCCCAAGTAGCATGAATATGGGCTTGTTCCGTCCATTTAATCTAGAAGAGGGATAGAGACGTCAGGGGGGTGATGCCAATGGCAAAGAAGGGGGGAAGCAGAAGAGAAGTAATGGGGAAGGACATACGAGGAACTCCAGGTGTTCCCTGCTGTCGGCGTACTCCTCAGGGTCGAAACCCTCTTTCACACGGTGGTCCAATATGACATCGATGCCCGGGGAGTTATCCTCCGGGACCCACTCGGCATATTGGACCTGCTCGTCGTCGGTGACCTTGAATTCATCCGAGTCGTCGGCGTCCTCATTGTAGTTGAGGACTTTGGTCGCGGCCCTTGTTGGCACGCGAACCTCGTGTCCGACGACGGGGTTTAGCCGACGCTTCTTTCGTCGGGCCGCCTTCTTATTGCTATAGAAGTCGGAGTCGCCCCCGTCGTCGCTGGACTCCGTGGAGATGCGAGGAGTGGTGACCTTAGAGGTCGCGGCTAATAATAAGAGTATTAGCAAGGTATACAATGAGGAATGGCAGGGGGGCCGTGGGCGAGAAGGCCGATGGGTGGATGTAGGATAGGTATAGGGGGCCAAGTGTAGGTGTAGAAAGGGTAGCTAACCTTTAGTCGGCCGCGACGACTTCGGCTTTGACCTCTTTCGAGGCTTGACGTCTGAGTCTTCACTCACGACGTCGTCGTCGTCGTCGTCTCCATCTTCCTCATCCTCGTCTTCGTCCTCAGAGGATATGATCTAACAGACATTGTCAGCCTTTCGAAATACTATTATGAAAAGTATAGGGGGGTATATGGGAGGAAGGTACGTACTATCCTCTTATTGCGAGCAACGGGCCGGGACTAATCGAAAAAGTTAGTGAGAAGAGACATCTCCAATGGTAAGAAAGACAGGGGGGGTTGATGGGAGATGGGAGATGGACGAAGGGAGTGAGAGAAGAACGTACACTCCGACGCAAACCCCAGAGCTCTGGGTTCTGGGAGTAGTCCTCGGCAGCAGAGTCCTTGGACTTCTTGGTTTTTGCGAGCCGCCTCCCGGCCGGCTCGGGACTGCTGATTATCTCCAGCACGTCCTCCTCCTCCTCCTCTACTTCTGCATCCTCTGATGCATTGCCGGCGTCGAAGTCATCGTCGCCATTGTCGCTTTGCTCCTGTTCGGAGGAGCTGGACTCGGTCATCACGGGCTCCTCGTGGTCCATTGGCGAGTCCTCCTCCTCACTCGCCGAAGCAGGCGAGGAGGAAGCCGCCGCAGCGACCCCGAGGTCCGTGAGATCGCTGGCGGAGGGCGATTCTACTTTTTCGGGCGAGTTGCCCTCGACGGAGACATCGGGTGTGTAAGTACTGTGTATGGGGGGTAGACGTGAGACGTCCGACACAGTGGCGGACGTCATCTTTGTACTAGAGAGAGATGATGGAGATGAGATGTTAGCACGAGAGTGAAGATACGAAGGCATTGAGGTACAAAATAGCATCAAGAAGCCAATCCCCCGAGAGCCCCGGAGGAGGCGACCCAGATGAACAGTAAGCGACCGGTAGAACGACGAGTTCAAGACCGGTTACAGGCATCGGAAGGGGTCTCGAGGTCTCGAAGTCTCAAAAAATCGACGGGCAGGGTTAGGTGGGACGGACGACGACGACAGGTATGATTCTAGGGCCAATTTTTTTGCAGCAGCGGGTCGGACGTTGGAGGGATGGATTTAAGGAGAATAGGAGAGTGAAAAGGGGCGAAATAGACAGCTGAAGACGTAGAAATCAACCTTGGAGATGGGATTCGATGGAGATGGATGGGTGTGGCGGACGACCCGCCTGGAGAGACTCGATATATTCTGTGGGTTATACATATAAATATATTTTATGCATAGAGGGAATCCTCCGAACGTGTCTCGCAACCAGAGCCCAAAGCAGCGTCCAAAGGAACAGAGGGCCATCACCAGAGCAGAATGGAACAATAGAAGCAATGAAAGGAAGAAAATGACATACAGTGATGATGTGGAGGGTCCAGGTCGTCGGATGCTGATGACTTCTGGGGGAAGATGATGGGGGGGAGATGGCAGGCTGGTGAGTGAGTGGTGTGTTGGAAAGAGAAGAAAATCGCCTCGAACGGGGCGGAAGGAAGGAAAAGAGGAACGAGAACGAGGATGGGTTTGTTTCCGGGCGGACCAACAGTCCCAAGTCAAACAGGTCTGCCAAACAGGTCTGTCTGTCTGTCTGTCAAGCCAGGTCTGGTGCAGTGCAGTTCCAGCCAGCCAGCCAGCCAGCCAGGAGCAGGAGCAGGAGCCAGCCCTTGGGAGGGAATTAGTGAAGCCCAGCCCAGCAGAACAAGCTAGTTGACAGCACTGTGCAGCAACATACATATATTATATGCTATATAGTAGATGCTGCTGCTGCTGCTGCTGCTGCTGCTGCAATTGCAAAGACCAATGGGATATGATATACATATAATATAAGAAAATAGATAGCATTGAAATCAATCAATCAATCAATCAACCAAAGAATGGTTTATAACTTACTTGCTAACTTGCAACGGACGAAAGGATTATCCAGATGGTGATTCTGAAGATGTCAACTGTGGTGATGATGGTGATGGTGATGTTGATGGTGATGTTGATATTGGTGGTGTGAACGAGATCTTAAGAAGACGTGATAGGAAAAAGGGAAAGAGAGAAAAGAGAGTGAGAGAGACAAGAAGGAGAGAAGAAGAGACGGAGGCGTCTGTCCGTCTCTTGTGGCCCGTTTGTGAAGACGCAAGAATAGGACAGAGCAACAGAGAAAGAAGTCGTGTGCCCTCGGAGACGGGATCTGCACCACAACACATCCCCCAAAATGGGTTGGTTGTCTCTCTGCTCGCTCTCTCGTCTGCGGTCGATTCAGTCGATGCGCTGAGGCTGCTCTTCTGCCATCTACAACGTCTCACCAGCACCCATCCATCCACCTATCACCTTACCACTAAACTTTATATAGGTATATTATATATCTCTCTCTACTAGAAATAGACTATACAAAAAAAGATAAAAAATATATAAATTAAATCAAATTAATCACAGAAATTATAATTAAACCTCATCCCATACTCTAATCCATACCCACATACCGTCTACACGGCGATCCAAACGTTACAAACACCAGCCCTATATATATATACAGACGCTGTCGACATGCAGCTAGCGAGTCCAGATCGATCACGAACAGGATCAGAACAAAACCGGAGGAGATCAAACGGCGCCTCACTCACATGGCCGCCTCATGCACCTCTGTCCCAATCCGGACTCCCACCCACCCTTCGATCCCCTGCCTCAGTGAATCATACCCACGCCAATGACTATACATCCCGACAAACAAGAACCCTCGTGATCTCGTGTCTCCTTCTAAATTTTCCCCGTCGTCGGTCTCGTATTTGCTTGCTATAATATCCGTAATGCACGTAAATGCACGTAATGCCTGTCTGTGTAAGAGGTCAGTCAGTATCATCTGTATGACGGACGGGCACCCCTCGTCCATGCATAGCCAAAATTAAATCCAATAGACCAATTGGCAAAAAAAACAGAATGCCAAAAAGAAAGAAACTGCATGTTCCCGCATCGACTTGTCAATTTCTCCCCCAAATCGAATCATTGATGCCCTTGATGGATGTCTCGGGTCCGTAACGTTGCGCCAAAATTGCGTACAAAGTGCGCACTTTTCTTTTCAGCCTGGTCAGGTCCGGTCAGATCGAATACATTTCTATAACATATATAGAACCCCTCCTCCTTCTCCCCTCATAGTCCCCTTTTTTTTTTAGTTACTACCCCCCTCTTCTTCTGCTTTACTGATAATTATTTATTGGTAATATCATGGAAAATAAAGAGACATTCTTCGATACCTTAAACAAATACTCCAGCGAGTCGTTCAACAATACCGACGACGAACCATCACCCGAAGACCTGCGACTCGCCGAACTCTTCTCAGCCAATCGAAGAGCCAGGGTCCATCTTCCTTTGCAACATCAACAACACAATACCAACAACAACATCAGTCCCAACATCATCACCGCCGCTTCCAATTCCAATATCATCACAACCTCCAATACCAACATCATAAACCCCAGTATCAATACCACTATCCAGCCTCCCACCCACCCTTCTCCCTCGCGGGTACCCAATCCCAAAATGCCCAAAAGGAAGCAAGCCTCTTCAACTTCAACAAACCCCGAATCCTCTCGAAAACGCTCCAAATCAAAACCTGCTCTACCCTCCCACCTCCAAATCTTCACCCCTCTAACCTTCTACTTTATCAAACCCTGCCTGAAACGCGCAGAACGTAAAATGCGTATCGAAAAGGCCCAAGAATATGGTGCCACCGTTGTCTTCACCTTCTCTCCAAACACGGTAACCCATATCATCGCGGATAAAGATATCAAATACCACGAGATACTCGACTTCTTGGGTTTGAAGGAAATACCAGAAGGTATTGCTGTTACAAATCCCAAATGGCCGGGTGATTGTATTAGATATGGAAAGTTGGTTGATCCGAGGGATTTTTGGTATCAAGTACCTGGTTGCCCTTCTGAAAGCCAACATCAGGAATCTCACGATGTCACGACATCCGAACCCGACGAGATAGAACCATCCCTCGCTCCCTCCCCTCCCTCATCTCTCCAAGTCCAACCCCATCCGGTATCCAACCAAAAGCAACAACTAGAAACCCCTACGAATTCCCAAAAAGACGCCTTGGACGAAGCAATCGAAGAATGCCTCACAACAACCCCCATAAACATCGAAGACTTCCTAAACTCCTCCTCTCCGGAACCTTCTGATACCGAATCCTCTCCAGATTCTTCCCCCAAACGCCGTAAAAAGGCCATCCCGTCATCTACAAAAGATTGGCAATCCCACTTCCAATGCATGCATAAACACACCGGCACCCTTAGTTCCCAAAACCCCAATTCTCGCACCATCCAAATCCTCGAAGAAATGATGCAAATATACGATTCACTAAAAGACCAGTGGCGTACCCGTTCCTATAGAATCGCAATATCTACTCTAAAATCCTCAAACGATGCATACATCTGCACATATGAACAAGCCATCGCCCTCCCGGGTGTGGGTGACCGCCTAGCCAAGAAAATTGTGGAAATTGTATCAACGGATAGACTACAACGGCTCGAGTATGCAAAACTAGATCCAAAGGACCAAATACTTAAGCTATTCCACGGGATTTATGGCGTCGGGCTTGTCCAAGCTAGAAAATTCGTGGCTGCAGGGTATAATACCCTAGAAGATGTGAAAAAACACGCTACGCTGACAGAGCCACAAAGAATTGGAATCGAAAGGTACTCAGACTTCAAACAACGAATACCGCGGGAGGAAGTCAGACAACACGGAGAAATCGTATCAACCGCTTTAAAAAGTATTGACGAAAAAGTCCAAAGCCACGTAATGGGTAGTTACCGACGTGGAGCAAAGGACTGCGGTGATATAGACATTATCCTAACAAAAGAAGGGACGGGTGTAGAAGAACTCCACGAAGTTCTAGAAAAGCTAGTTGAAAAGCTATTCGAGCAGAAGTTCTTAATGTGTGGATTGGCGATTGCGCGACACGACGATGGGACGAAATGGCATGGTGCCTCCAGACTCGAAGGGGAGGATAAACCGTGGAGGAGGATTGATTTTTTGGTGGTTCCTGGGGAGGAGATCGGTGCTGCTTTCTTGTATTTTACAGGGAATGATGTTTTTAATCGGAGTATGAGGTTGTTGGCGTCGAAGAAGGGGATGAGGTTGAACCAAAGGGGGTTGTATAAGGATGTTATGAGGGGTAAGAATAGGGAGAAGATGAGCGAGGGGACATTATTGGAAAGTAAAGACGAGAAAGTAAGTTTTGTCACTACTAGTCTTGAAGTTCGAGAATTTTCTAACGGCTGCTTTAGAAAATATTCGAGATACTGGGCGTTCCGTACCGACCGCCAGAACACCGTATCTGCTGAGTAGTTAGCCACTTTATTATGTAACCAGCAGTGAGGGGTCTAAGCAGGAAAAACAGCACTGCTATAAAGATACCTTGAATGGTTAACTATTATTGATAAGAGATATGAAGGAATTGAATCATTTTACATTAATCGGAACTAGAAAATCTATGATATAAAAAAACAAACCGCTCCCAAAACTCCCACGCTCTATAGAATATGCCTGATATAAAGAAAATTCGTATACAACTACCCTTTCCTCGTAACGAAATCACTCAAACGGTGAAAGCCGCTGTGGACGGAGAAGAACCATGGATTTCTTCCTCATCCTGACCCTTCTTCAGACTGGTTTCCTCACCCTTTTTTTCGGTGTCTTCCTGGGTCTTCTTAGTCTCCTCCTGGCTCTTATCCTGAACGTCTTCCTGGCTCTTCCTTTGAACATCCTCCTGGTTCTTCCTATGGGCATGGTCCTCCTGACTCTTCCTCGCCCTCCTCCCCTTCTTCACACCCTTCCCAATCGCCCTCAGCCCATCCTCAAAATTCGCAATATCCGGAGCATTCCTACTAACATAAACCCACCTAACCGTGCCATCCACATCGACCGCAAAACTCCCAGCCGTCTGCCAACGATACCCACTTTTCGTAGGTCTATTATAAATCAACTCATCGCTTCCCAACTTCAAAGCCTTCCACATAGTCACGGGACCGATATTTGCCCAGTACGAAGAAAACCCAAGCCCCCATTTTGCGTAAAGGGTTCTTTCCGGGTCGACGATTATTTCAACGTCACCGGTGCCCCCGACCGAAACTACCCATTCTTCGGTGTCTTCTTTGTTGGAGTGGGAGATTGCTATGAAGGTTGTGTCGGGGTTGGAGTCGGAGAGGGAGCGGAAGGCTTGGAAGGCTTTTTCTGCGACTGTATCCCTCCGTTTTAGTAAGAAGTATACTACTGGATATCCTAATATTAATAACAGAAGAAAGTACTAACAAGGACATCCGCAATGGCGCAGGAAAGTGATGAGAACGGGTCTGTTGCTGAGAGACCGTAGTTGTGGCAATTGGTCTGATTCTGGGAAATGGTCGCCGATCTTGGGGAGAGGAGAGAGCTCGGGATTTGCAGCCGGCGAGGAGAACGAGGCCATTTCGGACTTGAGAGTGGTGGTGTTGAGGTACTCGCGGGTGGGTGTCGACGACATTTTTACTCGTTTTGGTTTTGTTCCCCTAGATACTGGTTGTGTATTACCTAAAATGTGCTTTTTTGAGATTGGGAAGTAGAGATGGAAATGGAAATGGAGACGGAGAGGAAGACGCGGTTGAAAGAGTGACACCCTCGAGGACGAGAAGATTTTAAATTCGATGCTAATACTGGTTAATGCGCGCTGACGTTGGGAGCTTACATGCATCCAAGGGAGCTTAGCTAGGACACACAAGCTAGCTACCGGCCTCGGCAGGGAGTGCCACGATCAGGCAGGCCAGCGAATGTGGCGTGAGGAATGTAGCCCAGTAGCCAGGCAATGGACATAAGGAGACCGCAGTTGGGCATGGTGGGGGGCTCCAAAGCAACTAACCAGCTGCAGCATTGGCCCGTGCTGTTTGTTGCCCAGGACATAGGATTCTGTCCGTAAAAGGTACGCTGCAATTACGCAACAGAACCCGAACCCGGTCGCTTTTTTTTCTCGTCGTTGAGGAAAACTGCCCCGCCTCGGAATCAAAGGACAGAGTCTTGATATATTATATCACGCATATTCGTTCCATTACATTTGCATCTGCGTCTGCATCTGCGTCTGCATTGATCCTCTCGGATTATCTTCGTCCTGGTTTACGAGATAAATATAAATAGCTTCGGTGCGTCCTCTTTCTCTCTCTCTGTTCTCCCCTTCGAATTCACTTCTTTCCCCCCCAATTAAATTGCCCCTCATTGCTATTACCGCATTGCATTGCACCCGGTCGGTCTCCAACCGAAGAGCCTCATCCCATCCCACCCCACTCCACTCTCCTCTATCCCATTGACTTCAATTCAGTACACCATTCTGACATACATACTACCTCCTCTTAGTACTCAATTTCTTGTTACCAGAATAGTAAGGAAGCAAGTCATAACATACACAATGTCGCTCAGCAACAAGCTCTCCATCAACGACGTCGACCTCAAGGACAAGCGTGTCCTCATCCGTGTAAGCAAATCCACATTCCATTCACCCTTCCAATTTGCATCCGATAATGAATAACGCGATAACTAATGGGGAAAATATATAGGTCGACTTCAACGTCCCTCTCGATGCCGACAAGAAAATCACAAACAACCAACGTATCGTCGGTGCCCTCCCAACTATCAAATATGCCCTCGAGCAAGGCGCCAAAGCCGTCGTCTTGATGTCCCATCTCGGACGTCCGGATGGTCTTGTGAAGTCCAAGTACTCTCTTGCTCCGGTTGCCGAGGAACTCAGCAAGTTGTTGGAGAAGAAGGTTACTTTCTTGCCCGACTCTGTTGGTAAGGAAGTTGAGGAGGCTGTCAACGCTGGTACTGATGGTATGTTTTCTATTATTTTTCTCTTTCTCTTTTCCGCCCTTCCATTCCTCCTTTATACGAACGTTTTAGTAATTAGATAAATAGGTGCCGTCTTCCTCCTCGAGAACTTGCGATTCCACATTGAGGAAGAAGGAAAGGGTGTCAACGAGGCCGGTGAAAAGGTCAAGGCCGATAAGGAGAAGGTTGCTGAGTTCCGAAAGGGCCTCACCGCTCTCGGAGATGTCTATATCAGTATGTCCTAGTCTATTATTTAACATTTGAGACAAGTACATTTTACTAATAATAGAGACATACAGACGACGCCTTCGGTACTGCCCACCGCGCCCACAGCTCCATGGTCGGTGTCGACCTCCCACAGAAGGCCTCGGGTTACCTCGTCAAGAAGGAGCTCGACTACTTCGCCAAGGCCCTCGAAAGCCCTGAGCGCCCATTCCTTGCCATCCTCGGTGGTGCCAAGGTCTCCGACAAGATCCAATTGATCGATAACCTACTCCCCAAGGTCGACAAGCTCATCATCTGCGGTGGTATGGCTTTCACCTTCAAGAAGGTTTTGGACAACGTCGCCATTGGAAATTCCTTGTTCGATCAGGCTGGTTCTGAGAAGGTCAATGAATTGATGGAGAAGGCCAAAGCAAACAATGTTGAAGTTGTGCTACCGGTTGACTTTATCACCGCCGACAAGTTTGCTAAGGATGCTACTACCGGTTATGCTACTGATGCTGATGGCATTCCGGAGGGCTGGATGGGTTTGGATTGCGGCGCTGAATCCGTTAAACTATTCAAGAAGGCCATTGACGAGTCCAAGACCATCCTGTGGAACGGGTATAAAACCAACATCCCTCTATCATGAAAATATGATTTTTGGTGTCGCTAATAAGAACACTAGTCCTGCCGGTGTCTTCGAATTCGATAAGTTCGCAGCCGGAACCAAGGCTACGTAAGTCAAGCCAAGTCCTTAGCTGAGGTAGTACTGGAGATGGGGAAAGCTAACTGGTGTAATTAGTTTGGACGCCGCCGTTGAAGGTGCCCAGAACGGCAAGATCGTCATCATTGGTGGTGGTGATACCGCTACCGTCGCTGCCAAGTATGGTGTCGAAGACCAACTCAGCCACGTTTCGACTGGTGGTGGCGCGTAAGTAGCTCTTTTTATACTACCGTGTCTATAGCAGCTGCTGACAATAGGATTAGTTCCCTGGAACTCCTCGAAGGAAAGGCCCTTCCTGGTGTCGTTGCTCTCTCGGTAGGTTATTCTTTGTACACCCTATCATTATCCGTCGAATACTAACAAATTGGTTTCCAAACTATAGGAGAAGGCGTAAGTTTCTCTCGTTAATCTAATATTTATGGAAGCTGTTGTCCGGAATTCTTAAGAAGTGAAAGAAAGAAAAAAATACTCGTTCTTTGATTATTGACGGATTCTTCTTCCTTATTTCTCGGACACGCTTTCCGATTGGGTTTTGTAGATACAAAAGCTCACTCTAGTACCCTCCTTTTATTGCTGGCCATGGGGTTTCACTCTCAGAAAGCTATAATTCGGTCCTTTCTTTGGAAGCAGGGGATTAAATAATGAATTAATCGGATTGGGAATGATATATTGAGGATCCAGATGATTATCCTTGTGTTTTGCGTGATAACTTGATTCCATGTCGTCATGTGATCATATTTCCTAGTCGTAAGCGTATAACAGCTCCATAAGGATATGTTGTATGCCTTCTCTCTCTCTCATTTGTTTTCAACTTCTTCGATTCATCTTTGATTCTCGTAGTATATACACCCTTTAACATTTCCTCCCTCGTCGAATTGTTTTTATGAATGACGAATTATAACGAAGAATTCCAACCCTTTCCGTTTTAGAGTGGTTGGTTCGGAAAAGACGGGGGAATACAGCGGTTTGCACGAGGAAAGGGGAAAAGGTCCATCATCCTATTGACGCGAACGGAGCTACCGCTGCGACTCGGAGCCGGCTTTTTGTGCATCGATCTTTTTCAATTCTTCCCTGTTTGTGATGATGAGATCGTTAGTATCGATGGTCGTGGTGTAGCAATGAATGGATGGAGGGGGAGGGGGGACTAACTTCAACTGCTTCGAAAAGTCTTCGCTCAGATCATCGTCATCCCAGCTTTCTTCCCATAGATTTGGTTTTCCGCCGCCGGGGACTTCGGTTTCGTCTTCTTCCCATTCTATTTGTGAATATGAAAGACCACGTCAGCTTGTGCTTCCTTCCTTGTGTATACGATATTTCCCGACTTCGGGGAGGGATTGATAGCTAGGAAGGGACTCCAGCTGGCGATATCTGGGATATAGCAGGAACGAGAAGGAAGTACAGACAGACCTTCAGCAGGGAAATCTTCAAACTCGTCATCCTCGTCCAGGACCTTCTTGACGGCCTTGGGCTCCTTGGTCTCCTCTGGTTTTGCGACGGGTTTGGACGACATCTTTGGCGGATTTGACGGAGATGAAGGGGGATCAGTTAGGAGGTGGCTGAGACGGACGGCAGTAAAATCGATGCGGGATCTTTTCCGATGGACGATGAGGACGAAGCGGGGTGGAGGTATCGGGGTTATGAGGCCTGGGGTGGGTAGTTGGGTGGACGCGTGAGTTGATGGCGGTGTAGTTGTGTCGTAACCCAGCAACCATATGGCAGAAGGGGAGCTACGGGCGAGCTATGGGATTTTCTTGGCGGGCTGGGCTGGGTTCTGCTTAGTTAAGCTAAGTACCGACTCAATAAGTGATTCAGGTCGGGGAATGTTTGGTGCCGGGCGTTTCGGGGTTAAAACATGTCCTTCTCCACGTTTGATTGATTGAATAGTTCACGCCGGGCCGATTGAAGGGCCGTCTGTTCCGATTTCTTTCTTTCAAGCTTTCTTTTTTGGTCATGTAATGCTCTTGTTACTTTCGTTTCATAGTAAGTCGATGTCGCATGGTCCGTATAGCCAGTGCAGTGGGGTCCACTAAAGTTCGCACTAGAGCCTGTAATACCAGTCTAAGCATTTTCCCCAGGCGGACCGGTAGACTGACTTGAGCTTGTAATATCCCCATAAGCACGTATAACCGCCCCTTCCCGTGTTCCAGGGCAGGTAATGTTATCGAATGAGGTACTTCTTTCTGAAGTAGTACTCTGTAGTAGATAGTATCCTTTTTCCGAGCTTTTTTTTTTTTTTTTTTTTTTTTGAAAAAGGGAATAAAATCCGTCCCCCGCTGCCGGTGCCCCGCCACTGTTCCCCGTTCTGCATGTACGTTGGGAATGTTTAAATACCTTTGACGTGGAAGTCTTGAGCTTACCCGTGCATCAGCTTGGACTTAACCTGCCGGTTACTTCATTTTTTTGATCTTTACTTTTCTATATTGATCTGTCTATCTATCCTTCTGGATTTACCTTTAAGCCTCATACACAATACCTTACCTTCGATACCTCGATCGATATCAAGAGGGGCAGTAGCTACCACAACAGCTGATCACTGAAAGATCCAAAAGCGGTGCAAATTAGACACCATGACATCAGCGCGAAGCTGAACGAACAATTATAACAGTTAACACTCGACCTTCTTTTTTTCCCCTTCAGTGGAACGACGAAATCCAAACGTGCAACCAAAAAAAAAAAACCGGAACCCAACTCCACACAAAAAAATACAACACGCTGAGAAAAAAAAAAAAAAACCTGCAAGAGGCGAGGCTGACGAA
Source organism: Orbilia javanica (assembly GCA_036872735.1). NCBI lineage: Eukaryota > Fungi > Ascomycota > Orbiliomycetes > Orbiliales > Orbiliaceae > Orbilia > Orbilia javanica. The sequence continues at coordinate 2,665,188 of JAVHNR010000001.1, read as the reverse complement.
ACGGATCGTTGACGTTGACGCGTGTGTGTGCTGCAGGAGACGGTGTTAGCTTTTCTGGGTGTCTGTGTGTGCCTTGGAGAGAGTCTGCGTAGCAGACGAGATATTTCCGAGGGGGGTTTGGGTTGGATCCCTAAAGCCTTCTTTTTTTTAATTCGTTTCCCCTCGATTCTTCGTTTTTCTGTCTTATTGGCAGGATAGGGAAAAGGAAGGATTTTGATTTTTTGACTTGGGTATATATATAAAAAACAAAGAGGAGTGGGGAACTTCTTTTTTTGTTTAAAAAAAAATCCACATTTTCCGAGCTTGATTTATGAAGCTTATGAGGATTCGATACTTGGTTTGATATACGAAAGTTGATTAACCTACCACCCCGGTCTATTACTTTTTTTACGTCTTTTATTTTTTATTCCTATATTTTATTTTATTTTTAAAAAAGGAAACGTTTTACCTACTCGACTACCAGACATTCTTAAGAGCAAAATAAAGAGGGAATAAGGGCGGAAGGTATTCAAGATGTTCAAGGGCGGTTGGTTCTCAAGCAGTAGGGCTGCATCGCCTGCACCTGCACCTGCATTGGCCAGGGACGCCGGATCTTCAATATCCCTGAACGGATTGGACGAACAAGCTGAAAGTATGCTGTTTCTTCCCCCCCAAAAGTTTACATTGTCGTAAGATATATAAGCTAACCTGTTTTTGGGGACTATTTTAGTTATTCAGGTTTTAAGAGGTATGTAAATAAAGAAATAATCTAGCGGGTTTATCTTTTATATACATATGGTATATGGGGATATGGTGAGGTTAATACAACTATTCATGGGGGTTTTAGCAATGGACCTTGTCATGAATGATGATATAGATACTGCGGAAGCGGAGTTGGAGGCTGGAGGGTCTCTTTGGCATAAGGTTCGTTTTTTTATCTTATGAATTTATTTATTTTTACGATATCCTCTCTTAGAGTGGTAGTGGCATCATTTCTGGGAGGGAGGCTACATAGCCGCCTCGAGAAGCTTGGTTCAGAATTTAAATGAAGGAAAAGTGTTAACAGATATTCCGCGAGTGTTTATAGCTAGGTCAAGGTGCTACAGGCTTCATACGATCAGCTGCCGGCCTCGAACAAGCAGTTATGAAAGAAGGTTCGTTATAATACTACCCACCCTCAAATATACTCTAGAAATTGACAATTATGCTTCTTTTTTTAAAAAAAATTCAGCATCCGACAGCCTCGGTGCCGCAGAAACAGCAGCCTACGCCGCCCAACGCCATGCGATCCGTTCTCCGCGTAGTACATCATCCTACCCAGCCGGTATCGAATTTGCACTCGCAACAGCCGAATGTCAGTTGATGTCAGCCTTAATCGGTGTTCTATCAGAATCAATCGTAGAAGCGATGAAGTCGTTTTACAAAATGAGGAATGCGTTTAAAACACTCGAAAGGGTTAGCAAGAGCATCGAGGAGGTTAAGGCTAAAAGACTCATTGCCGACGCCGGGGTCAGTGGTGGTAGCAGTAGTCTTACGGTTGACACTACGGCTGGGAGCTTGGGAAGTGAGGAGAGGGGGCTTTTGGCGGCTCCTGGTGCTCATGGTGGTGAAAGTAGTAGTCACGGTAATACTGCTGGAGGGAAAGCGGAGCCGGAGTTTAAGAATGCGGTGGATGAGTATATTGAAAGTGGTGGGAATTTATGTTACGGAACGTTGTTGCTGTTTATTGGGATGATCCCGCCGGCGATGTCGAAGTTGCTCTCGATTTTGGGATTTCATGGGGGTGAGTTAACATACCTTTTTTTTTTTTTTTTTTTTTTTTTCCAACCCTTCGTTATAATTTCTAACGGCTAACAAACCCCCCCATTTTTTGGATTGTTATAATATAAATAGACCGGATAAAGGGCCTTGAATGCCTTTGGGAGTCTGCAAATATGATGAACTCCCAAGGCGCCCTCGCAGCGCTGATTTTGTTGGTATATTACCAACTCCTCCAGTTCTGCGATATAGTAGAAATGGACCCAACAAGGGGTGGGATGCCACGGGAGAAGTGTGAGAAATTATTGCATGAGTATAGAGAAAAATACCCAAATAGTCCTCTGTGGATCTTAGAGCAGGCGAGGATGTGCACGCAGAAGAAGGAGGTGGAGCAGGCGATTGAGCTGTTGGAGTTTAAGAGGAAGCCACAGATGAAGTAAGAATTCCTTTTTTGTTTCAATTCTTTAGGAAGGGGGGCTGACAAGACTCTTATTTAAACAGGCAAATTGATGCGATATGCGTGTTCGAGAAGGCATTGTGAGTGTATATATACTTTCCGACGACACTAGAGCGAATAACTAATCGACCGGTATTATAGGAATTTTATGTGTCTCCACCACTATGAAAAGGCTGCCAAAACGTTTCTCCAGCTCATAGATTTAAACAGTTGGTCAGACGCCATGTACTACTACATAGCAGCTAGTTGCTACGTCGAGCTCTACCGCTCATCAATCACCGAGGGGGATGCAAAAAAGGCCGAAGAGTGGTCTAAAAAATCGGAGGAGTTGTTCCTAAAGGTTGCTACTCACATAGGCAAGAAGAAGTTCATGGCGAGGACGCTGCCACTGGAGACTTTTACAGATAGGAAGGTCAAGAAGTGGCAGAGATTTGCGAAGGAGAGGAAGTGTAAGCTGGTGGAGGCGATTGGGGTTAGTCCCTTGGAGGAGATGATTTATATGTGGAGTATGTGGCGGTTTGTTTTCTTCGTTTTTTGGGGGTTGATTTGGGCTAATGAGTTTGGTAGATGGGTTTACTCGCATGAACGACGAGTTGATTGCACAGTCTCTCAAGAATATAGAATGGCAGGCGCCTGTCGAGGAGGGGGAGAAGCCAAAGTCATGCATTACGGAAATTGACGAAAAAGTGGTACAGTCATTTTTGAAGGGCGTGTTAGCACGACATCGGGGCGAGTATGAAAAGGCCAAAGAGATATTTGAAAAAGAAGTAGCATCTGTCGATAAACTAAAATTGAAGGAGGAGAATTGGGTCCGTAAGTACAAGAATTCCTCGCACTCCGTTTTTATATACTGGATATCGGTAAAAAAAAAGACTTGGATACTGATGCATGCCTATCTCGTAAATAGTCCCGTCGACGCAATATGAAATAGCGGTGGTCATATGGTGTGAATCCGGCATGAAAGAATGGAAAACAATACACGAATACTTAACGAGATGTGCTTCATGGGAGACATATGAGCTTGACAACCGGTAAGACAATCCCAAAACGATTTGTTCCAGACAGAATACCTCGGACCGACGGTGTGGGGTAGCGGGGTATTATGTAAGATGTTCAAAAGAGCGGCAGCTAATTTCGGACTTTTGTGATATGGTTTATTAGACTCGGGCTACGGGCGTCCATGGGATTGGATGTGCTCAAGCATGCCGCTGAGCCGTGAGAGACGGACGGCTGTGCCGGTTTGGAAACCGACGGTTAGGCGGGGCATGTGTGCATGTGCATTTTGACTAGAGCTATTGGGGATGTGATTTTACCCTTCGTGCTGGTGGTTTTCAGTGAAGGATCCGGCACTGTAGGTGTATAGAGACGTGTATTATTCTGAGCAATTTGATCATTTACTACCAAGTGTATACAATACATACCTGCCTACCTGGGCACCCAGCTGGGTGGTTAATTCCGTGAACATTCAGTTGGCGTTGAAGCCCTGCTGGCATATATAAATTTGTAAAATATATAAAATATTGATGTCCATTTTCATTTTGTCCAAACCATCTTCCTCAACCTCATCGATCCCCTCCATCTTGGATACTATATTATAGAGCAGTCCGAAGTCCACAGTTTATATACAAATACACCCCCACAAGCCGCAATTGCGTCCCTGGCCCAGCGTAAGTCCAACCATTCTGTTGCCGGGACGTGTTGGCTTTCCAGTTCGGGCAAATGCCTCGGCTTAACTGGTCGGCAACGGACATAGGCATAAACAATTATACTGGCGTCCCTGGAACTAACTGAGCGCTTCTTCTGAATTTTTCTTCTTTCTTTGACCCCAGATGTCATGTTCATCGGCTAGGCGATTGATCCCTTTTATTCACCCGTCCCGCCGTCCGGGGTTCCATCCTCTCACCAACAACCCCATCACCGTCTGTCGCCCGCATCGTGCCAGTCAGCCCAGCTCTGTTCGACGGTTGCACCAGCCAACAACAACGACGACCAAGGCCTACACTACCTTCTTTGGTAAATACAACAGCGCCCAACGCCTTCTTCTGCGTTGCAACGCTATCGTCAGACACAACAAGTATTCAGCAGTTACCGCTACCGTCTCTAGCACCAACGGACCACTCGCAAAGATGTCGGATTTACTGATGAGCCGTCGTTCGTATATGACGGCCAAGGGGTTGTTCAAAGTTGAAAAGCACGTGATTCCTGCTTTTCCTATCAGAGAGCATCCCAGGGGTACCTGGAACGATGGCGATAGGCTAGAACTGATGGTTAATCAGTACAAGCCGGTTAATAATCCAGAGCCGAAGGCTGGGGATTTGACTTTGATTGTGGCGCACGCGAATGGGTTTCATAAGGTCTGTTGGAGATATATGTAACATATGCTTTGCCTTTGTGGGGCTTTTGCTGATATTGGGATGTATAGGAGCTCTATGAACCGTTCTTCGAATTCCTCGTCGAAGACTACGAGAAGCGTGGTGCTAAATTGAGGAACATCTGGATCGCGGATATCCATAACCAGGGAGAGTCTGGGGTTTTGAATGAGAAGACGCTTGGTGGTGATGGTTAGTCCCTTCTGACCTTTTTTCTATCCCTTTCAGATGTGCTAACTATGCTATCAGTTAGCTGGTTCGACCACTCGCGTGATGTCCTATCCTTGATCATGCACTTCCCTAAGGACATCGTCCGTCCCATCGCTGGTATAGGTCACTCGATGGGAGGGGCTCAGCTCTTCCGTGCCTCGCATATGCATCCAACTTTGTTCACCTGCGTCGTTGGCGTTGACCCAACCATTGCTCCCGAGGCGGCATTCCCGGCGTCTGCCAACCCTGCAGCAATGTCTGCTAAACGCCGTGACGTTTGGCCTTCCATTGAAGACGCTACGAAGTTCTTCAAGTCCCGCCCATTCTACCAATCTTGGGATCCTGCCGTCCTAGACCTCCACATGAAGTATGGTCTTCGTAAAATTCCAACCGCGATTTATCCAGATCCATCGAAAGTTGAGGGCGGAACCAATGCTGTCACCTTGACGACGACAAAACACCAAGAGGTCTTCACGTTCTGGAGGACTAGCCAGCAGGATCGAACCGATCCTAAGGATATGTTCGGATTGTTGGGACAGATGAAGGTCCCAGTTTGTTATATCCAGGGAGAGACGAGTGTCATCAACTGGGGAAACAATAACGAGCTCAAGATGGAGGCCACACCAAAGCCTTGTGAGATGCATATCATCAAAGATTGTGGGCATTTAGTCCCACAGGAGAAACCGAAGGAGTCCGGTATGTTGCATCTCTTTTGTTGTTTTTTTTATACGGCTAGATTTACTAATATTTGATTGTTTCGATGTAGCTGAGATTGCTTCGGAATACCTTTACCGTCAGGTAAAGATCTGGGGCAAGAAGACCGAAGAGTACAAGGACAGCTGGCCCTCGACCATGACCATCAGCCCGCGATACTTCGAGCCACGAACCCGTGAGTCGAAGATTTGAGGGCGAGGTGCAGTAATTATTATAACATAGTACATACTCGTATACACCACTATAGAATTAGAAGGTGTGGTTTTATTTTTCTCATCGGGTGTTTTTCCTTTTCTGCTCTTTCTTTCTTAAATCATGGGGTTTGTTTGCTGGGATGGGCTGCTTGCTTCTCTTTTTTATTCGAGAGCACTTATACGTACTACTATTACACTGTTACTATACTCCTTTATAGAGGTAATAGAGAGCGCGGATATTATTATTCGCAATATTACATGCATCGCCGCCCTTCGTATTAGACCATGCGTATGATGAACGGGTATAAGTGGGATCATATCATACTACGTAAACTCATAGTGGAGGGCCTTAGGATCTTCCCCGCTCTCCCACTAAAATACGAACGACGGAAAACTCACAACCCTGATATCGATAGTTATTTTGACATTTGACATCGCATATGGCGGGATGTATCCCTGTTCACGGTTGAAATGGATAACCCCACGGTTCCCCGCCCCGCCGATCAATTGAGATTTGATTTGGTTTTGATTTTTTTTTGACATGGTTCTCTCTGCTGGCTCTTATCAATAAAAGCTGGGTTTGGCCCCTCCCTGTTCCGTCCCAAATTTGATACGCGGGTGGATTGTACGCTTGCGATGTGGATCGGATGAACGCTTTGACTTTTTTTGATTCTCAAACGAAAATTACGGAAGGACTGGGGAATTATGGTTAACTTTAGATAGGCGAACTTTCTTTCTTTCTTTCTTTAGCTTGTTTGATGGTATTCTTGGATGTCAATGGTCGAAGTCTGGGATATACCAGCGGTCTCGTCTCAAGATCTCACTTCACGGGTCACACATACATGCACTTTTCATTGATACCCCAAGAGGTACCTAGGTATAGGTAGGTAGCAGGCTGGTTTACAAGACAAAACCCCAAGTTAAGAAGTTCACAGCATTCCTTGGGAGTTATTGTTCTGTTTTTCTTTTTTTCTTTTTTTTTCTTGTTTTCAAAGCTCTTTTTATAAAATGCAATTTTAATTTTTCAGGGGGGAGAAAAAGTAAAAGAAGACATGGGTCAGGTCAAGCATGCTCCTCCGCATATTTCGCTCGATCTCGTGGGTGAGGTCTAGCATTCATTCGATTCCATCATCAAATTTCGATTGATTCCGTCTGCATGCATGCATGCATGCATGACACCGGCACTAATACCTTTTTTAGCTTCTAAAAAAAAGAAAGAAAGAAAGAAAGACATCGCATGTTCAGAAATAAAAGAAAGAAGGGACGGAAGAATGGTGTGGGGGGGGAAGGTCTTGGGTTCAATTTTAAATACAATACCATCTTGGACGGATGTAACACATTCCGATCGTGGAAAAAAGGGTTCAATGTTCCACGCATGCGCATGTAAACGTAGGAGTATCGATTAAAATAAAATAAAATAAAATAATTTGTTCGAGATTCTTTGTGAGGTCATCGGATCGATCGGTGTTTCGCTACTGGATCTTTGAGGATGCTAGTTATAAGAGAATATTTGGATGGAGTTTTTTTTTTTTTTTTTTTTTTTTTTTTTTTTTTTTTTTTTTTGAGAAGAGAAAAAGGTTATTGAAATTATAGTATTTGACCCTGACATCTATCTCGTGAACTCTACAATAGCTTTGTGAATATTCGAATGTAGGTAGTATCGATTCAAAGACTAGACGACCTCGAGCTCCCATAGCCCATAATAGATCGGATCCTCCAAAAAACAATAAAACAAATAAAACAAACAAATAAATGAAAACAATGAAAACAATCCTTCAAATGCACTCCAAAACCACACGGAAGAACCGTCTGCGGGATCGCGGAGGGTTTCTGAGGCTTTTTGAGGCTTCTGGGCTCTCCTTTTCCGTTCCCGTATACCGTAGGGCTTTTTGTTTTTTTGTGTGGTTAAGCTAAGCTTCTTGAAACGTTACATGGTAGGAGAAGGAACTACGGTAATCTAAAGAAGTACTGATTGGGTTTAATTTTTTGGAAAATGATTATTTTGATTTCTTGCATCTTCTTGGTTGCTATGCGCCCTTGCTTCGTAAAGCTCGTGGTTGCTTGGTGGTAGATGTTTAACCCCCTTCTCTCCTAGGAGGCTTTTCTGGTTCATCTAGTACCAACAATTAAGACTAATATTACAGGTTTTGAGAGAAAGAGAAAGTGAAGGAACAAAAAGCTTGAAAAAAAAAGAGGAAAAAATGCTGAATGAGGATTGGGGATTGGAGGCGCGACCAAAAAATGTACAGAATCGAGCACCTTATGCGAATTAGCGAGCTATGCCATGCATCGTGATCCATTGAATCGATGAGAATGCTGTGCAAGGTAAGAAGAAGAAGAACAACGACCACCGTATCATACAATCTGTGAATAGGCCGACAAAAACGGGAACCAACAATCAAATGCACCAAGCCAGAATGTAATAGAAAAAAAAAAGAAGAAAGGGTAAGAAAATGTTCTATCAGGTATCGGAACAAAGAAATGAGAAGGGTTTGGAAAGAAAAGAACAAAGAAAGAAAGGTATAACTCCCCATAATGCTGAATATAAAAACAAAAGAATTAAATATATGTAAATGTATTTTGGAATACTTTGGTTAAAAGGAGTGGCGGAGAAGTGGAGGCAGCTGTCGAAGTGCAGATAAGAAATGGGGAGGTACCATGGAGAATTTACCAGAAGCCGCCATTAAAGAAGTTGTGAATATGTATAGGAAAAGAAGAGATGCTTAAAGTAAGCGGGACAAGGAGAAAGTTGTGCAGTTGAAGCAAGAAGATTCGTATTCTCATGGTTCAGAGCGCTGCAAGTGGAAATAGAAAAATGAAGTTGAAATCAAAACTCGCTAATCGGAAAATGGTGAAGAAGCGACAGGTTTAATTATCGAGATTGGAGACTGGATAACTTAGATCGTAGACTGGTGATGTGCTCAGAAGACTGCTCGGTTTCGGTTCGAAGTTCGGACGCTTCAAGTAATGTCATGTTAAGACGAGACTCAAGATCCTCCATTTCGATATCCGTGTTCGTGACAGTCTTTTCGAGTTGTTCAATGCGGTGTTGGAGGACGTAGAGACGGGTGTCCTTGCCCCTGCTATCACGGTTGATTCTAGGCTCTTTAGCAGCGATAAGTGCAGAATTCGGCTGGGTATCCATGGCGGCTTTTTCATCAACTCGACGGAGCCGGGGTACTCCTTTAGCCTCCTTTAGATCCCTGGTCTCTTGTTCGCGCTCGGTTGCAACCTCTTCAAGGTCCTGTTGGGCTTCGCCGATTTTCTCTTCCATTGATTTGAGCAATTCGCAGAGGGCATTGATCTTAGTGTTTGCCATCAAGCGGTCTTGATCTCCTCGCTCAATGGCATCAACCAAGCGTTTTCGGAGCATGGCGTTGCTGACGGATCGGGACCTCAATTCAGCAGCAAATTGTTCGAGTTCGGCGTCTCCCTCACACTCGGCAAGGAGTTGCTTGCATGATTCCTGGAGTTCCTCGACCTGACGCGCCAACGTATCTTGGGTTTTTAGGAGGTCCCTGAGCTCTTCCAACTCCTGCTCCAATCGATCCAAATCCAACCTCAGCGAAGCGAGGTTTCTTTCGCAAACATACTTGGAATCGATAGCGTTTTCGGCACGGTGCCTTAGTCGCTCGACCTGGTTCTTAAAGGTTGTAATCTCCTTGTTCTTGCGCATCCTACGGAAACTGGGCCGCATGGCACGATCTCTTTCCCATTCTAATGTGCGAATGCGGTGAAGCGCCTTCTTATTCTCCAGTTCGTTTCTGAGTCGGAGATTTCGCAGGCCATCTTGAAGAGCATCTCGCTGAAGCTTGATTTCTCTGATCTGCTCAACCAAAGAATCGTTTTCCTTGAATGTTGTGTTCACAGGAGTGGCTGGTTGGGTGACAACAGGTGATTCGACCGAGACAGATTTCTCTTGTTGCATTTGCATTTGTCGGCTGGACTCCACGAGAGCAGAGTATTTTCCACGAAGGTCGTCGATTTCTTGTTGCATCTTGGTTGCATCATAAGGGTTCTTCTGGGATTCGGCAAGCTCGGCCTCCAATCCTTCAACTCGCGCCCTGAGTTGAGGGACAATCTCGTCACGGAGATTGTCGCGCTCGTTGCGGTAGCCATGTAGTTCATCTCTGATAGCGGTAACCAAATCTTCGAAATTGGCTTTAAGATTTCGTTCCTCCGACAATTTTCGCCTAGCATCATCAAGAGCAAGCTCAAGATCACGGACTCTGCCTGGCGAAGGCGGGCGCAAGCTACCGTATTCAACATTTCCAACTCTCTCTTCCAACTCCCTGACCTGTAGCTCGACACCTTTCCGCCGTTGGCGTTCTTCCTGGATCCTCTGTGTTAGCTCTAGGCGAATCTGTGCCTGGGCCTGCTCGCTCTTTCGAACGACGCGGTCGTAATCGAGTTGTTCCTTTGAAGGTATGTCGAAATCGTAACTTGGGCCCGTTCCGGCATCTGAGAAATAATCGCTTGTTCGTTTTGAAAGTCCGGGGCTCAACTTTCCCTGCGATTCAGCTGTTGCTTGCAAAGACTCTACCAGATCCTCTAGTTCAACCTCCCGTCGGATCGAAGAGGCTAAGTCTGCTGAAAGCGCTCGTAACTCCTCCTCTAGGATTTCCTCAACTGACATCGGTGTTCTTGGTGGTAGCGAGATACCCGAGTCGGTTCTCTTAGGATGTGACGGTTGGGAATTAGCCAACGTCACATCAATGTTGCTTGGTACCTTGGACATTCTCTGCTCGGCCAGCGAAACAGGCCTTTCGATCGGTGAGTTTTCGTGATTGCTGGATGCTCCCCATCCGAACAGGCTACCAAATCCTGTTTTTGTTCTAGCAGGTGTTCGTGCAATGAATGACGATTCGGTGTTTGTTGAATTGCTCCTGTTGAGCATGCTTTGGTTTGGCAGGCCAGGCGCCTGCTGTGTGATGACATGAGGCATACTGAACGCTCTTGACAATCGTCCTAGAGGTTCTTCTATGAGGCTTGATATGGAAGGATAAGCTTTTGTGTGCTTTTGTTCTGCACGATGGGTATTTATCGCATTAGTGGCCACAACCGAACCCCTTTGCGTTTCAGACTTATTATTTCGGGAGGTGTCGACGTCAATGTCGGAACTTGATAGATTCTGTTGGAGGGGGTGTCGACGAGGGGAACCAGGCCCGGATGCATGCGAAGGAGCGCTAAACAGGTCAAGGCTCCACCGATTGTTGGTTGTGGAAGCTGATCTGGTAATGTTGCAAACAGATTAAATGTTGGTTAGTTTCGACAGCCGACAGAAACGTTAAATGATGTGAAGATGTGTTTGAGAGTGGCAGACACGTTTTGTCGCAACATGCAGCCTAACGTCACACCGGAAACACGCAGTGTCTTGAATACCAGACCGATGTTCTAGGTCCCCATCCCAATTTACAACCATACACACAACAGGGCATATGCTATATATATATATATATATGTGCTGGGGGAAGACAAGAAGCGTACTCCGGTAATGTTACCACCGATTACTTTGCATGTTTGCATTGCGCTTATTAATTAAACGACGCAGATGATCATTGCAAAGGTATTTTTAAATACCACGGTACATATCATAAACGAAGTAAAGAGAGAGCGAGGCGGAGGAGAAAAGGGCAACAAACTCACTTATCGGCTAACTGGCTACGAAAGAGCTCGAGGACAGGCGATTTTGGAGGCGCTGAATGATGGTGGATCTTGAAATAAGGGTCAACTGGACTTTCGGCAGAACTCGTGATACTCGTCGCAATGGTCAATGATGATTTGATCTTGGAATCAATTGAATCGAAATCGTTATCTTCAGAATAAAGAGAAGAGCGAGAGGAAAGGGACGTCAAATGTGAACGAGAGTCTGACGAAGAAGTCTTAGAATGGCCGGTAGCCGTTGAGAATGAACGTTCTTTGGAATGACGAGGAGGGCTGTATGGGGCAGAGGAAGAGGTAGAAGAGGTGGATTGACGAAAGAAAGATTGGGTCGGTGTGCGATAGCCAGAAGCAACAGCAGCAGCAGCAGCACCGGGAACAGGAGAACCAAAAGAAGCAATCGCAGGACGGTTCCTGGATGGGGGTTGAGGGAACAGTGAAGTATCAATAATCGATCTTCGCAAAGGGCTTTCCATGATTGCCGAGGTGGAATGTCTCTTTTGATACTGATAACAATGAGATGAAGGTGTTCCGGTTGCTCCTGAACTTGTTACTGAAATTGGAAGACTCAATCGATTTGACCTCTTCCTCGAAACGGCCGACAGGGCGCAAAGCGCTAGAGGCTGCAATTCGAATGATGTTTAGGCGCCCACCACGCCTTTACACCAACACTGGCATCTGAGAGTGTGGGATGACTGGAGGTGAAAGTGTGCTAGAGCCGGGCAATCGAAAGTAGAGAGGCGATGGCTCGTTCGGATTGGGTTGAAAAGGAGTTCGTCTCAATTTGCCGTATCGCTCACACACTCTCACTCACAATCCTCTGGGAAATTAAACAACCCCCAAACAAAGATACGGGTGGTGATGAAGATGGGATGGATGTGGGCCCTCCCAGTCTCAAATGTGACAGCGGCGCGAGCGTGATCCAGGGGTGGTTGTCTAGTCCAACCAATAAACTGATAAGAGGCAATTATCAAAGGATAGACCGAACTTAAAACGACGATAATGATGCTAGATGATGGAGAAGTCGACCTTTTTTTTGAAGTCTGTTAAAGAGGAGAGGGTTCAACAGAGGAAGCCCTTGTTTAGAAGTCCGGATATTGGCGTGGATGCCTGCCACCCAATCAAAGTTTCTATTAGTTCGTATACAGAACAGGCAGTAAAAGAGCCTAAACCAAGCAAACTAATATCCAACGAGTTTATCAAGACCTGCTCCGTTGAGTTGAAGCGAAAAATATAAATGGACAAATGAAAATCGTATTAAAATTAAACGAGAAGTCGATGGTCAGGAGTCGAGTTATCCAATGTTTGCAATTGCGAAGAGAAGGAAGAGAATTAAAATAATAGGGAACAAGGACCTTTTGGGAAATTTTTAGCAACCGGATGGGAGGGGAAAGAAAAAAAAAAGAACGAAACGAAACAGTTAGAATGGATAGCTCCCGATATCCAGATGGGATTACCTGCTCCATCTGTCCAGCTGCAGAGGGAATGTTGAGCAGGTCAAGAAATGAGCACAAGGCTTGGGCATCGTGGTGGCTAGCGCTGTGGAGCAGGCAATTCTGTGGGGGAATGTCAAAGCATACCGAAGAAAAAGGGGGATATTTGATTGGCGGTTAAGGACGCTAATGAGAAAGCTTCAAAGATTGGCAGGGTGCACACACCCTGGGCTTCAAGGTCTTACCTCAACCTGACGAATCACCAGGCATCTTTGACCAGCATTGCGGACAAGGTCAGGTCGAAAGACTTTCTCTTTGGGCCTAGAGAACTACCGATCGAGCTGTGGTTTTCGGTGGCGAACTTTCCCGAGCTCAGACATGACGAACTCTTGCCCTGTCTCATCGAGGGAAAGAGCATGAATCGAACGGCGCATAAACATACTGAGAACGGAGTAAATAAAATGCCATCGACAATATTGACAGTGGGTCGCGGTCGATGGGCAATCGTTCCTCTGCAAAGCTAGCGCTCGAGGTAATGCACGCAATTTTGTCGGCAGAAATGGAACGACCAGCTGCAGAAGAGCTGCGCGGTTCCGTCGGCGACAAAACTGGTCTGTGCCCCGAATCAGCGCCCACCGCAGCCATGAACCCTTTCAACCGTCTTGTCCTTCGTATCCCCATGTGTGTGCCCTTGATGAGCTTGTCAATGTGCATGCACCGGCCTGGGTCGCTATCACATCTCCTGAAACTCGTTCTGCTGTGATGGTGTTCCCGTTGAACAAGGGTTTTCAGGGGAACCGAGCCGACTTCTTTCGCGAATCCAAATGTGGCTTCGATGCTGCAGGCTGTGCTCTGGTCTCCAAACAACACCTGCATGTGACCCGCAGGCGTCAAAATTCTTCCTCGTCTTCTGGAAGCGAGCACTTGTGCACCATCTGCATATATGTAGATTGACTGGCCAATGACCTGGGCTTGTCGTGCCAGGGTCAGAATTCGAACCGCCCAGGTCGTAGCCTCGAGTCTAGGTCTGTCGATGGCGTGAGGCCGTTTCTCTGCGCGTATGTATGAGGAGTGCAGTCGTAAAAACATCTCCACCTTGATTAAAAGCTTGTGCATTTACGAGATACCTGCGACACGGAGTATTTGGTGCTCCGTACATTTGATTGAACAGTGGACGAGAATGCGCCGCGGAAGGTTGCAATTCAGGCCAAAACCTCCCAGCAAAAGATGGATACACAGGGATGTGTTGCACGAGGTCCTACTGGTGTTTGACAGCGACGATATTTCCGTTTTCGGGTGACATCAACATGCAGATTTCCCGATTGGAATGTAGATGCAGGGGTATCACAACGCGTTGTGTCGCACAAGAAACTTCAACGTTCAGGAACCACGCGTTGTTGTGCCCCTCCATAGCCGCCCCTGCAGCTCGCAAGCACCTTCAACATCACCCGAGCTCAACATCACCTCAACATCATCTCATCACCAAACGACCCGATCAGTTACACGATATACCAATCCCTTTCACGACTGCTGCTACCTTTGGGCCCGGAAGCTACACACCGGAATATTTTCATCTGTTAAGCCGAGCCATCCCTTACTGCTAAAAATACTTCAATCTCAAGGGACACTCGATGGATGTCCCTCCAAGGAACACAGCACCCCTCCTTGAAGCCTTTGCCTTCTCGACCCCGAGGCATATCAAGAAAGGTTCTGCCGGCCCCGCCTCATCTCTCCAGAAACGACGAAGGGCAGACAATGGCCCAATAGTATTCCTCCCACCACCATTCACAATCGAGGTACCATCCTTCCTTCCTTCCTTAGAACCCAATCTTTTATCATGCTAATATAATCTCGCAGCCGGAATCTGATTTCGGGGAGAAAGTAACCGTCAAACCTCTCGAGATACTCCCGCGCGATAGCATCAGCATTGACTGGGTCAATTCCAAAGCCAATTCAAGATTATTCAATGCTGACATCCCCGCCCTCAACGCTGAAAACGTTGTGCTCATCGTTAAGTACGAGAACACCCGTCAATTAGCAGCGATACAGAGAGTCGGCAATCCTCAGAGCGGGGTTTATACTCTGTTCCGTTTGTCCAACAACGTCAACGTAGGGCCAGTGAAGACCATGGCTGCCCAGCTGAAGAAGGAAATTGGGAAATGGTGGATACCAACCGCATCGGATGATGAGGGCACTCAGTCGGAGCCAGAGGAGTGGTGGGAAGAGAACAATATGGATCAGGGCATTCTCGTAAATGCCCTACAGGGAGTTAATATAACCCCAGGATCTAGACAACTGAATCTAGATAAGCTCTTGACGGCCACCAAGTCGCTGACGTATGTCGCAGTGTTCGTAAAGTTTTTTTTTTTTCTACTGTATCCAACACTAACATACTCGTTTAGTATCGCTAAGGGTAAACCAGCCTTGAAGCCGAAGGCCTCCTTGCTCCCACCAGCCATCCTTCCTACAGATACAGATCCAACACCCGAGTCTGGACTGGCTCGACTCAGACAGCAATACTACTCCCTGCTCTATACTTCCAAGGTGGGTTGTTTATATGTATGACTAGCCACGACATCAATTAACTCTTCGAATAGAGCTCGCTTCAATATTTCCCGAAAACTTCGCTATCTCGGGCCCGCGTCCTCTTTCCAACAAATGGTGAATCACCGGCCTCACGCCTTGACCTCCTGCTTTGCCTCGAAAACATGATAATGTCAGTCGATGAATGTGACGAGAAATATCGTGCTGGTATTCGCGAGGTTTCGAATGCGAGACGTGCTCAAAACGGATTAGCAGATCAAATGACAAACGACCAACTCGAATCTGCAATCGTTCCACCTAAATGCCTGAGAGACAATGAAATTAAATACGTCCTTAAGTGGTTAAAGTCTCTGTCTGATGATGATGGCCCAGTTCGCTCTCTCGAGCAAGAGGACATCCATCTACAAAAGTGCACTACGGAGCTACGATCACGAGAGTAAGAATCACCTGCCTCGGCCCCACATACTCATGCTAATACTTTCAATTTAGAACCGAGCTGCAAGTCATTGTCATTCTTGAAGTTTTAGCTATCAAAGCCAACCTATCCGAGGAAAAGATGATTAAATATGAAAAGTTGAAGAAAGCAGCGGACCGACGGAGAAAGCGAAAGGAGAATGCTGAAAAGGGCGACGAAAAAGAAAGAAAGAAGAGGAAGAAGAAAATGGGTCTATTGATACTTCTTGACCTTCTTGTTGACAGACTTTGCATTTGGCATTCGATTGGGACTGGCGAGGAGCCCAAAAGCTCTCAACCAAAGCCAAAAGATGCAAAAGATCGCCTCAAGCATTTTTGCATTGAAATTGTTATGGCATTGTTAGTCCCATCAACCTTAACCCTATTGCAAACGCTAAACTAACCTGATATCTTAGCTACTATTCCCGACTTCCAAGCTTGTGTGAAGATATCCGATGCAAGTGCACTGGAAAGATTAAGCAAGCTAGGAAAGATCACGAACTAGTGCTGGGGGGCGAGGAAACCCAGCAAGACATTAGCCAGATCGAATCACAAGATGCAATGCCGGATACCATGGAAGATTCCTCTCTATTCTCAAAGTCTGTTTATGGTAGCCGGCCCGTCCTATCACGATCTTCGACCGCACCGATTGGGCGGCCCCAGCTTGAACGGGCGGACTCATCTTTCTCAGCCTCTCTCCATGGGGAAAGTCAAGATTTTACTTTCGACTTTGCTGCACAAGTATCACAGGATAAGGAAGTTATGAAAACCTCCTTCAGAGGTGGAATTACCAACACAAAGAAAACAGCCGAAAGAAGAGTGGTAGAAATGGCACCGAGGACGAAGAGGCGCAGGACCGAAGGTGACGATGAATCGCAACTTAAGGACGCTATCAAGAATATCGCCAAGCCAAACAGATTGGCGGTTGCCGAGGAGATGGTTTCAGCGAGTGCCCAGAGAATGAAAATTACAGGAAGGAAGCCGAAGAAAACGATTCGAATCCCAGCTGCTACCACTACCGTCCAAGTTGCCGCTACCCCAAGGAAGAACAACAGGACCCTTAAGCTGCTAGAACGAAGGCCCGATGTCCCGATGGCAATCACAGAAGAGGAAGATCCCGTTCCGTCTTCGAGCCAATTTGTTCCGCAGTCTACGGTCCGCGCCAAACGAAATAGTGAAGAGCGCGATGAGGTTCAGGCAACGCCGTCTAAGGCTCCTCGATTGGATGGACGTGCTCGGGCCGCCCTTCACCAACATGACGCCCAACGACTCAACCTTCTCCAGTCTTCACCACTATATGTTTCCGCTACACCAATGCGCCCTAAAAGGACATTCATGGAGAGCCTAAATCCAGGAACCAGCAGCACACCAAATGCATTCATCTCTAATACTCCGAGCAACCCTTTTAGAACTTCTACCGATACTTTCCTGGCCAAAGGATTTATGAACTCTATCACGAGCTCTGTAACAGAAACACCTACCAAGCCTAGCATTTCAAGCAAGCTTCGATCCTCCTTACTCCAAATCGATGAAGGGGACGTCATTACTTCGTCACCATTACAAAAACCGAAGCCAGGAACCCCAGTAAACCGCCGCCTCGTCGCTCGAAATATCGAAGATGACTTCGGAAACGACGATACGGATATTTACAAAGCCCTTGGCTGGAATGATTACTAAAACCCTCAAGCCTCGTGCGGACAATCGTTACATATAACGTTTTATCTACACCGCTTCCTTCACAAGGTTGCATAGCATCCAAAGTTAACACCCTCCTCCTTCCTTCCCCCTCAAATATCGTTCTCTGAGTTTATTAAGTATCATATCAACCCGCAAAATTGTAGGGTGCGTCGGATATTATTTGCACTTTTGCATAGCGTTCTCGATGATATAGACCCTGCATATTCTATTGGCGTTTCGAGGGATGACTTTTACGCAAGGCGATACCCGTACAAAGGCTGTTTTCTACACTTTAATACGTAATGCCTAATGACTTTGACAAAATACATGTATTATATTTTATTTAGCTAAGGTGGACATGAAAATGAAACTGAAACCAATTGTATTAAGCAAGTTTTATTAATGAACCACGAACAGAGATGGAATATAATATCTTCAATTAGCAGTCCCTGTCCCAACGCCGGCATTTGCGATAGACGAAAGCGACCAAAACCAAGCTTCAACAAAACCAGTCGGAGCGGGAAAACGATGAGACTTCCAATATAAAACAAAGAAACAAAAAAGAGAACTCATCATTTCCAAAAACCGCCGTAGCCTATGAGTAAACATTCACACCAATAACTTATTATATCCTACCTTTCTTTTTGAATTTTTTTTACAGCCAAAATACGCCCTCGCTATCTCAATTACCGAATCCAGAGCAACATTAAAAAGCAAAACGAGATCAGACATGCCAGAATAACACTGTCCCTCTTCTTCCTTGTATTGATCTTCCCGATCAATGTATTAATTCCGGGAATCTGCATAGCAGCTCCCTTGATTCTCCGGTTTATACTGGCTAACTGCAGATGCTGTTGTCCGAACTCCTGGTGAACGGCATAAGCGTTAGCGAGTACCGTGTCCGCCATGCCATGTGATCTTTCAATTGCATCGCGTTCTTCGAGACGGTACTCTGCCTCGTTTGTTACGTTTGTAGATGTTCGGTACTGGTTGATGTCGTCGCGGACAGAGCTCAGGAGATTGGTATGATTGCGAGCCTGTGTAATTGCACTTTTTAGACGCTGGTATTCTTTACGATGGTCCGAGAGTATCTCTCTGTGTCGAAGGACATTTTGGAGTTTGGTGGCGGATGAACCAGCGGCCGAGTCCGAGTCGAGTGTTCGGGAGAGGGAAGCGACGACGGCATCTCGCTAGAAATCGGATTAGCATTTGATATTTAGAGATTGGGATACGAAAAAGGAATTACCCTTGTCAGGAGGTCTTGTAGCTGAGCTTCTATCCGTATTTCATCCTCGGACGGTTTCTTTGACGGACTGGAAGTGAAGGACGAGTATGTTTGAAAGAGGTTGTCTGTCTGGAGGGGAGGGGTTAGCACAACCGTGCGGGTTCTAAGGCAAACACGTAGTAAGCAACTGAAATACCTGAGTTTCTAGCGACCTAGCCTGCTGCCGCAGCTGTGCCCATCCGGTGGTTGTCGCCATAGCTCAAACGATGTCGCAAAACTCAGGGCGTGCTACCGAACTCAAAGGATAAACGACGATGATGTTTGGATCTGGCGACTCCAGGTCAGGTCAGGATCCGGGGATTTGAATGCCGACGAACTCAGCCGGAGAGTACGTAATAAATCCGGGGCCGCAAACAAGAGAGGCTCAGGCTATGGACGGGACCACGTGCGTAGACGAGAGGCAAGACGATGGGATGACAGGGGATGACACCGCCGCGTCGCTGCGTGTTGATGTGTTGACCTGACGTCTCGGGCGGATCACGTGAGCGGAGACCTGTTGGCTCGGTTAGGTCAAGCCCTAAGGCTGATTCCGAAAAAGGCAGTTTTCACGACGGCAAACAGGGCTCGTGCCGCCAATCGAAAAAAAGGTTACAGAATCTTCAAAACTAAACCTCAAATTTCCCACTTTTGATCGATTATCGAATTCGTCGACGACACACGACACCAGCCCTTTCGACCAACCTCCGACCTCCCATACCCTTCTACGACCCCCCTTCAAATCCGACAAAATGGTACGATACTATCTTTTCGACAGTGCTGTCGGTTTTACGTTAAAAGGATGGAGCAGAGACGACTGACGGATTATTTTTGTGGTGATAATATAGCCTGGTGTCAAGACCGCCCAACTCTGGAGCAAGTCCAAGGCCGACTTGGCCAAGCAGCTCGATGAGCTGAAGACTGAGCTTGCCGCCCTCAAGGTTCAGAAGATCGCCGGTGGTGCCAGCTCGAAGCTTACCAAGATGTATGTGTATACACCCGATTCAATGATTGGTGGCTCTTTTTTGGGAGGAGATCTGGAGGCGTGGCAGGGTGGATTTTGGGAGAAGGCGAATACGGTGTTGAAACAGCTCCAATACCGCCTGGTCTCATGCAGATTAAGCTACGATTAAAGCTTTCGAAGGATGGAATATGTGGGGATATGTTGGATGATAGCGAACTGGGGGTTGCAACTTCCATACTGAGCCAGGATGCTGACTCTCCGCCTCTGGATAATAGTCACGATGTTCGCAAGTCGATCGCCCGTGTTAAGACCGTCGTCAATGCCACCCAGAGACACCAGCTCCGCCTTTTCTACGAAAAGAAGAAGTACGTCCCATTGGACCTTCGACCAAAGCAGACCAGGGCTATCCGAAGACGCCTTACTCAGCACGAGTCTTCGTTAAAGACTGAGAAGCAGAAGAAGAAGGAGAGGCACTTCCCTCAGAGAATATATGCCATTAGGGTAAGTCTCAAAATCTTTCGATACGCTGTCCCATCTCACGGGAGGCTAAAAACACACAATTTTGGTACTATATATATATACTAACCTGGCTCTTACTCTGTAGGCTTAAATTCCTTTTTGCATTTTTCTCGGAGTCCGTTAATTTCTGTATTAAACTTTGAAAAGTTTTGATACGGGGGTGTTCTTTCTATATACGCTTTTTCCGTGGTCAACTGCTTCTCTTTTATAATCCATCCTCTTTATTCACCGGGCCTTTTTCTTCTCTTTTTTTTGTGTATAATTTCACACCCATGGGATCCAACTGTTCTTTTTCCCCGCTGCATCCTCCTTTTGCTGTCTCACGAATTCATACGACCTCTTCCAATCACAGATGTCCCCGGCCTCCCCGACGACGGTGGTTTCTGTCTCTCCATAAGCCTTCCTCTTCATATACCACTTCCGTCTCACAAATCCGATATTTTAAGAAAATCCGTCGTCGAAAAAGAATCATCCTATCCACCACACCCTACGAATACCATAACCACAATTCATACGCTTGCTGATTAAAACAAACCAAAAAAATTAGCAGCCTGTATTTAGATTTTTTTTTTTTTAGAAAGTGATGAAATCCAATACAGTGTGATGAAAAAGTTGCGAATTCCTCAAAAAACAAGGGCTGTTCTTTTGTTATTCTTTTTTGCCCCCTTCCTCTTCTTTACAGTATATGCTTGCGCTTCTGGAGTGACATGCATGGGACGAATCGATTTGAAACTGTGGGGAAACCGGGAAAGCGCGTCGGAGGATATTTGATACCCGTACCCTGTTAGGGTGTACTTGTTTGGTCATCTGTATACTAGCTAGCCGAAGTCAGGATTGGCCCTATGACATCCTATGTGGACCCATGAGATTTAAGGAATAGTGAAATTGTTCAAGAAAATGAAAGGGAACAAAAAGGTTTCCGAGAATGAAAGAAGAAATGGACACAATCCACTAGCCATGCAATCCCAGTACCAAGTTCCCTAGTTCTAAAATGCTACCTAAAGCTCAATGAAAAGGATGAGTGCTAAAATACAGTCTATTCTTTTAAAATAATTCAATTACACCTAAGAATAGTAAGTCCTAGAGGGAACGCCTGCCTCCTGCTCAGTCCACGCATTGTGCATGTGGGAAACCCTAACAGTTGGGTAGCGGATTTAATCACTGTCACTTCCATCATCCAAGGCCTCGTCCTCGTCGTCTTGCTCCATATTGTCATCCCGATCTATATCTTCAACTGTGTCCTCCATCCCATCTTCTGGTTCTTCATCTCCGCTTTCCCCTTCGCCTGATTCTTCGCCCGACCCCTCATCTTCTTCTGCTGCCTCTTCCTCCTCTTCTTCTTGACTACCATCCTCAAGAATATTGCCTTCCGTCACCCCACCCTCGTCCTCATCGTCCTTTTGGTTCGCTAAAGTTTTCCGTTGTCTTTTCACCGGTCTTGCGGACTCATCTTCTGACATTGGATCCGCTGTAGCCTCGTCCGACTTCTTGTCCTTTGCCTTTTTTCTTTTATTAGCTTGAGCTTTTTTGAATGCTATTTCAAGATGATGTATCGGTTAGCCATGCATTATAGGTCTCAGAACCTTTACTAATGAAACTCAAATCATATTATGCATACCCTCCAGTTCGCCTTGCAGCCGTTCTTTCAATCCCGGGAACTCGATATCATCGATTGCCTGGATTACATTTTCCGGCGTGATTGTTTTCCTACTATTCATCTTCGTGATATCGTTTGCCCTATATATCGGGAAGAAGGTTAACATAATTCATCGAGTCCGAAGCTCATACGTGAAGGGGGAAAGGAATATAAAAATATATAAAAATGAAAAAAAAAAGTAAATCAAAAAAGTAATAGATAATAAATAAAAAAATAAAACAAAAATGAATATATGGGTATAAGGTTATCACATACATGCTCGCAAGGTAATTGATAAAAACGGTAGCACTCCTTGACAATGCGGTAACAGCATCTTTTTGAATCTGCGTATTCGACGGCACATTACCCTTCGCCAGCCTTGTAACAATACTTTTGGGTAGTGTGTTGTCCTAATAGCCTCGAGGACCTCGTGAAAAGGTGGTCAGCAAAAATTCGTGTACACGCACCGGGGGCTTTTCATTTGAAACTTCCAAAAACTCGCGTGCCTGAATTTTCGACTGCGAAATCCCACGCCGGAATCATTCCGTCAAAAAAAAAAAAATCTCCCCCAGTTGGGAAGAGATATGAATATGGCTGCAAGGGGAGAAAAAGAGGAATTGATAATGGGAAATATAACTTACATCGACGCTGGTTCTACTTCTCCTTGGTTTGTCATCATCGGAGCTTGCTGGGTCTGATGCTGGCGCTGCCGCCGGAGCAGCTTTGGCAGCATCTGACTTTCGAGGCGGCATTGCGGTCAATATTGCTTTGGTATATGATGTATCTTCCCTCGCCGGAAAAACCCTCCTTCACGATCGAAGCTTCCCAAGCTCAGCTCTCCCGGCGTGCGATGGGAAGCAGGTAGTATATCCAGCTCCGAGGACTCCGTCGAGTGAGAAAAGCCTCGCGAATGTGAGGATTGCACAGGACCGGCCCTTTTCGAATCTCTCGTGGGACAAGGACCAGGCCAAAAGGCTATCTCGAACCGATTATGCCTTTTTTCCCTTGCGGAAAACAATTTGAAAGCAAGCCCGTCAGATTTCGCCGGGTTAATGGTCGGGGGCGCGGGAAAAACGGGTGCTGATGATAGGTTGTTTATTGCAATTGGTCCCTAACAGGTATCCTGGCGAGAGGGAGAGGAAGTTGGAAGTAGAATACTTGGGGCGTGGTACCAGATTTCCGTTAGGGAATAAATTTTGACAGCTGTTGTCGAGGGCCGTTGGAGGTGAGCATCTTCGGAGCAGCAGAAAGACAGCACATCAAGACATTCTTGCCCCATTTTTGAGATAGAGATAGAGCAAGAGTGGGCGAACAATATTATGGTATTTCTCGGGTATAGTCCTTAGAATTTGGGCTCGAATTCGACGGCGTGGGAACACTGGCGTATTAAAGGTATGTCTCTTTATTTCTTGCGTGGTGTCCTGCAGTGCAGAGCCTTTGCGCTTTTAAGCGAACCACAGGTCTGGGACGAGGAGCGCTACAGCCAATGGGCGGAGTGCCGCATCTGGTCGCCGCATTGTTCTTGGGTAGACCCCTGCTCACTTGGTTTGGTGGAGCGGAGTTGCGGGCTTTGCGCTTGGAAACAGATATATCGTGTCATGAAACTGATTACATTAATTCATAGGGTAAAGGCTCAAGACTACCATGAAATAACCTAGGTTCTCCCGGAAGATAGAAAAGGGTATCCTAGAAAAAGCACGCCGACTTTTTACCCATAAAAGAAATGGTTCTAACTAGCACGCTCACGGTCCCGATATTTGTATGCCATAATTGGTAAGATGAACGCCAACAATTGTATGCAACATAAAGCCCCCGAAATAATAAAAAGAGAACCACCTTTTTTGTTTATGATTACCTACTACTGCTCGAGGAGGAAGTTTCGCTAGAGGGTGTGTTTGGAATGACTTGGTTGCGGATAACAGCGATCTAATCGAAGATTCACAGGTTAGAATTGGGGGGGGTTTTTTTTTTAAGGTATGCGAAGAATGCTCACCCATGGGTTTTGCAATAGCTCTGCAGCCGTAGGTCTCTTCCTCGGATCCCTCTCGAAGCAAAGTCGAAGGAAATCCATTCCTTGCTCGCTCAGTTGGTCGCTTGCAGGGAACTGCGGAGGATTTCCGGCCGCAATATTCCACATAACTGCCCATTCGTTGTCAAGATTAGCCCATGGGCGTCGCCCGGTAGCCATCTCGAGTACGACACAGCCAAGAGACCAAATATCGACACTGCCATGCTTGCCCTTATTCTCGCCTTTAATAACTATATTGAAAACTTCCGTTAGAGGTCTATCCCCTGGAGGCTTATAGGGAGGGTCTAGACGAACGCACCTTCAGGCGACATATACATAGGGGTTCCGGTCATGCTGTTGATACCAGGTTTGGTAGCTGCTACCTTCGTTTTGCCTTGCTTAGCAATGACTTTGGCAGCACCAAAGTCAACGAACTTAATGACACCATTTTGGTCCAAGAGGATGTCTATGATAATTCGTTAGTGATCTGCCTGAGAAATGATGTATCTTATCCGCGGTTACGAACTCTCTGGTTTGATATCTCGATGCACGATGTTGTTGGCATGCAAATAAGCAAGACCTTCCAACATCTGCAAGGCATAAATCATGATGACAGTTTCGTCTTCGATTCGCCCATGCTCAAGCAAAGCTGCTAACGATCCTCCTTGGCAGTACTCCATGAAAAAATATACTTTGTCGCGATGGACTTGGATACCATAGTATTGGACAACATTGGGGTGGTCCAACATTTCAAGAACCGACATCTCATCCTTGATGGCACTGACTATCGAAGGTATAAGCTGTGGATCTTGCAGTCGGATTTCTTTCACGGCCATTAAATATCCACCATCCAAGTTAAGTGCAGCGTATACTGAGCCAAAGCTGCCACCCCCGATGTAGTTTCCTTGTTGCCACCGCAGAGTGACATTTGAAAGCGAACTGGAGAGGTAGGTGAGAGAGCGATCGGTTTGGCTGCTATCATCAAGGACACGGCCAGAAGGCTGGCGCTCGCCCTCTTTCGCAGCGCGGGCCTGCTCCATGGCTTCGAGTTGCCTCAGCCACTCAACCTTGACTTGACTAGCATACTCTTCGTCGTCACCTTCGGTTCGTTTGTCATTCATCTTCCGAATCTTTTGGTTGGCGATCTCATTTTGACGTTCTGCGACAGCCGACCTAGCCCCCATGATATCGAAATGTGATATCAAAAGCGACATACAACCAGCGACCTTGACTCTAAGCCTTGTATAATCTGTATCGTTAAGAGCGAGGATATTCTGTCCCCTTGTCATCGTCATTGCAAACTCAAGGGCCGCAACGGCCCATCTGAAGGTCCTCCGATCATATGATATGCAATCATCGCAAATGAAATCAACCCAGTCGATGGCAATCTGAACCGTCCTTTGATTTGTCATCGCTTTCCTGGTGTGATCCATGAAAGCCAACGATCTCTTCGAGGCATCGGTAGCGAACGGAAAGAATGCCTGAACAATATCCTGGCACCCGAGGTTGGCTAGCTGTCTCTTGACTGTTGCAACACTGTCAAGAATGGTATTCGAAAGTCTGAATATTGTCTTTTTTATTTTCATTAATTCGTAATGGACTCTTGGCAGGTTGGCTCGTTGATCAAGGATGATGTCGAGGTGGTGCTTCGTAAGGTTTGCAAAGACATCACGGGCCTTACGGAGCCTCAGTTCAGAGCCATCAGCAACAAGCCTAAGTCTTCCAGGCTTTATGTCTGCGAAGGGCTCTTTGATCTCAACGCTCAAGCATTCCCCTCGCCATAGGAATGATTGCTGGGGACAAATTACTAGGACATATGGACAAGAGTGTTCGTCCCGCAGAAGCTCGACCTCGTGAAAACAAGCACGGACGATAGACTGGATATCTTTAGGTTTGTCACGGAGCGAAGGGTCGGCAATCAGATAGACGCCGTCGTGTTCCATGGTCGTTTGGATCAAGAAATGACCACTATCCGTCAAAGCAGCGAGTAAATCAGGGAATGATTCATCGGTGACCTGGTATTCAGTCGCGTTTTCGAATCGTTGGCTCAGTACACGCGTAAAACGCAAGAGCTGTCTGTGCCGAAGTTGGATCGATTCGAGTAATGCTTTGTATCGTTTGCTAATCTCGCCAGAGTTTTCTTCAGACTTTTGTTGTATCTCTTTCTCATAGGAACCTGTCAATCTCGCGAGCAACTTGCTCGTCAATGAACTGAACTGTTCCGCAGCCTCAACATCGCCGCCCTCTACACATTGGCCGACCGAGTTACAGAAACTCCACTCTGACTCCAAAATCTCAGCTTCCTTGAAAATATTTTTGTTGCTCCCGAGCTTGAAATTTAAGAATCGGAAATAGGTTCGAAGACCGTCCAAAACTGCCGAGTTGAAACTTTCGTCCATGCAATTCGGCAAGTCCCAGCCAGGTTCTTGGTGAGAAATCTCTTCATACTCCCGCTTCGTTTCGACAGCCAGCTTGAGAACGATATGAACCTGCTTGAGGAATTGGTCTACCATAACCACCGTGGGTTCTTTGATTTTCCGCGCATACTTAACCCGAGCACGAATGATTTCTTGTATCAAGCGACTGGGAAAGTTAATGATTAAGAGTAGCTCCTCGATATAGAGGGTGAGATGCCGTTTCTGGAATGCCTCCGCGTTCTCAATGAGAGTCTTTTTAGCTTTGTTGATGACATCACCAATGCCCGCCAGCATGTTGTGCTTCTGTGTTAAAGACTTCAGACCGTCTTCTCGTAATAGCCGATCGAGGAATGTGGTTTCATCAGCAAGGCCGCTACTGTTCGGTGTCTCGTTCGGCCGGTTGAAATCCAAATCGTCGTTACCAACCCATTTCTGAAGGATCGTAAGCTCCGTATTGATTAGTTCCGTAATATTGTTCCAGGCGCACAATGCATCGTAACTCGCAACAAACATAGGCGAAGCCGCATTCGGTTTGGCAGCTATCATAGCAGCTCGAGTCGGATACAACATTTCACACTTTTCGACTTTCTTAATGATATCCTGGACTTGCTCTCGGGGCGACTTCTCGGTGACATCTCGACCCCGCACTTGGAATTCGGTGACCTGGTCTATGACGGCGCTAACTTGCTCTCGGCCTTGGTTGATTACTTGTCGCTGTGAGACTAGGTCTCTACCAGTTGTCTTAGCCCTCAGACCCATCCATAGTTCCTGTTTCAAAGTCTCTTCTTCCTTCTCCACCGAGCCACCAATCAGCCGCTTCTTTTCCTGTCGAACCACGTCTCCCGTAAGCACAGATGCGAGCATAGTATGCCACTCCAACCGTTCTCGGTTTGCCGGGTTCTTCAGGTCCTCTTCAGAGAATTCAAGCTCCTCCTCCCTTTGAAAAATAGAACCATCGTCGTACATATCGCTATCGTAGGGGGGGTCTGATGGCGAAGGCTCCTCGTCCGCCTCGGATTGAATTTCGTAGAATAAAGCATTTGGGTCAAAGTATTCCGGTTGCTGATCTTGCCGTAGTCGCTGAACGTATGCCCTTTCCTGGGCCCTGTACTGTGATACAGGATCTCTACGCGATCGAGTAGCAGAACCGGATCTACCGTGGTGACCTGACGAACGCGAGTCCAGTAGATTTACAGGGTGTCGGACCGGTGCATATGTATTTGACGGTGTTCTCGCCGGTGCCGGAGGCCGAGATCGATTGAGACTGCTAGTAAGAGACGACATGCCAGTACCGGATTGTGTGGAATCTGGGGACATCCTCCCGTTCTCGTATGGGGCATAGGCGGTATCACTACCGGCTCGAGGCCTTGGAACCCCGGACCAAGTCGAATAGGCACTATGGCTCGACGGCGGCGTCATGTCGCTCCCCGCCGGAGTCCTAATGATCTCGCCTATGGCGTCTTCGTCCTCGTCCTCCATGATAACAGGGCTGCCGTGCTCTGACGGATGAGAGCTGTTGTTAGAACTAGACTTGGAGGTGTTGTAGGAGCTGGACCGACTTTGTGAATCTAATGTGGGAGGCCCGGGAGTGGGAGTGGTTGAAGAATCGCTTGAAGGCTCGTCGCCATTCGACTTGGATGTGAAGTGGACCTTCTGCGTCATAGAAGCAGCATCCATAGCGGCGACGGATGCTCTGCCCTGTTGTTGCTGCTGTTGCTGCCGCCTACCGGAGCTAGTGGGACCTCAGTTGCCGAAAATACGGTTTGGATGACCTGATGTGCGAGCCACTCTGACGGTGGCGTTTGGGAGCATCGACAAGCATTCACGGTGCTGGAGGGGCTGGTGCAGTGGAGATGGAGGAGATGGAGGTATCGGGCCTGGGTCTTCGGTTGCTAAGTCAGCCAAGCTATCTCTCCCCCGGCCTGCCAGCTTTGTAGCGATATTGTCTCGTGTCGCGTACAGCCTTTTTTTTTTTTTTTCTTGGGTTGGATTATGAAGAGGCCGGAATGCTAGCTGCTGGACGGTCACGTGACACCCCGCCATACGAACTAACCAGAACGATGATAACTAAGACTACTGCTGCTACTACTACATACTTGGTACTCAGCATCGTACCTAAGTAGTCTCGGAGAACCTACTTGTGTTGACATCGTACCCAGGTCAAACAGCATCAGAGTTTCAATTGTTAACAGCAAACTCAGTCAAACAGCATCAAATGACAGGAATTCCCCTACTCTTTGAAGTTTTGAAGAGCTCACTATCTAGCATCTTGACCATATCCGGATCAACCGCTGCATGCCGGAGCCAATGCATGTGGTTCTGCGCCAAGCCGGTGAGTTTATGCCACCCGTCTCCTTATCAAAAGACTTAGCATTGCTTCGTCCAACATCAAATGCAGGTCTACCGCTGGAATTGCAACCCAACCCTAGACTCGAGGCTTGGATTCGAGACTAGCTTAACCTAATAAACTGAATTAACATTTATAAAATTTGAAACTTTGCTCACTAGCTTTGCTGTCGAAAGCACGCCCTAAGCGCGGGCACGTTTTCAGACCCTTTCTGAACGCAATCTCAACCAAATACCGCTCACACCATACACATTCAGGACACACACTACTGATACCTAACAAGTGGGACCGTATGAGGGACATGCAATAATGCTTGTCTTGTGTGCTTCAATGAGTGAATACTCCGTACGTGTCTAGCACCAACTAACTACGGTAGGTTTAGGATAGGTTTCAGCCTTCGCAATCGTGGGAACACAACTTCCAACGGTTTTTTTTTTTTTTTTTTTAATTAGCCCTGACGGGAACACAATCTCTTGAGGGTGCCGTTACACAAACCGTAGAATTAGGCCGCAGCCAGCCATGGGCCAGCGGAGGCCTGTCGATCGCGAATGCTTAGCCTTGAAGGAGCAAGAAAAAATAGAGATGAACGAGACAGGAACAATGGATCGGAAAGGTCTCCCGACATCGATCAACCATGTGATACTTCGAATTGTTCCCTGGTTGTGGTTGCGGCAGGGGGTGCGGTTATTCTACCAAGGGAAAAGAAACATTTTATATCAGGGTGTACGTATGCATTTCTATCGAAAGAACAAAAAAAAAGCTTGTTTCGGTGGGAGGCTTCCCGCCCTCGAAAATTCGAAAACCTCAACCCAAACATAATACTAAGCGTAACAGGCCCAAAAAGAGAGAGAAAAATGACCATCCCAAAGTTGTCCGAGATCCACAGGACACCTACAAGTTTAGGAGTTTATCTCCGTGAACTTGCGCGTGCATAAGCTATGTTCTTCCTGGGGCCGGTCCTTATATATTATCATCCATAGTTCCCTCCGAGACCTCTATTCGTATTCTTCAATTCCCATTGTTGAGCTACCAACTAATGCTCGATAATCGGTATAACCTGCTCTCTTGTCTACAGTCCCTACTGAACAATAGAACCTTTAATACTTTTTTTTAAAAGAAAAAAAAAAAGGAAAAAGACAAGAAAAAAATTATAAAAATGCTGGGTCCACGAAGTTGTGGTCCCGTCATATCGTTCATGTTCTTCGGAACACTTACCTTCCTTCTATTTTTTAATCCGTCTCGAATACTCCCGGGGACAATATCAGTCGAGATCCGACATCCTTTCTCAGAAAAACCTGCCCCAAACCCTTACAATGAAACGAAGCTCGCCCTATTAATAGAAAATCGACCGCAGCCTCACTTAACACCACTGCTTCTTCATTTCATGTCAGTAGTGCCCCCAGAATGGCCTTTTCTATTCATGGGATCGAACGAATCAATCGCACACATCCAGAGATCGGCCCCCATTCGAGGATATATAGACAATGGAAAACTATCAGTACAACTGATCCCAAAAGGCATGTTGGTAGACAGTCAAGAACACTTGAGTCAAACTATGACTCGAGTCGACTTTTACCAAAGCTTGTTGCCCGCCGAATGGCTGTTTATTTTCCAAACAGATAGCATTATCTGTGCGAATTCGGCCGTCTCTTTGAACGACTGGGTCGAGAAGGGCTTCAGCTGGGTTGGGGCCTCTTGGGGACAGGATACAAAATATGGAGGTAAGGAAGAAACAAAACTACCATCTTTTCCTGATAGTTTTCGGGGGTTACTATATACTAACGGGTTCCACCTCTCGGCATAGGAAACGGCGGGTTCAATTTACGACGGATATCGCACCTCATCAAAGTCTTAAGTCACCAAAACCGAAACGCCGACGACGACCCCCTTGAGGATTGGTGGTTGACTGACCGCCTTGGACACATGCCGAACGCAAAGATGGCAAACGGAACAGAGGAGATGAGCTTCTCGGTTGAAAAGGTGCCTTATCCTACACCATTAGGCTACCATACCGGCTGGAGTGGAAATCTTCTCATGGCCCAGGTTTGGGGAGAACAGGAGCAGCGGGACCAAATATTCGAATATTGTCCCGAGA
Organism: Orbilia javanica; assembly: GCA_036872735.1. Lineage (NCBI taxonomy): Eukaryota > Fungi > Ascomycota > Orbiliomycetes > Orbiliales > Orbiliaceae > Orbilia > Orbilia javanica. The sequence goes on along the minus strand of JAVHNR010000001.1, from coordinate 2,634,492 downwards.
TTAAAATCATGCTGCCGTTGGTCCCGAAACGAGAAGCCGAAGGGTGCTATAAGGATATTTCAGACAGCTTCCCTTGGTCATAATATCGTGTTAAAGGCTTTAAAACTGAGTTTTATTTGGCCTGCAGGTTAGCATTATTGTATATGTTGTGGATTTTTGTAATGACGACTGTATAGTTTGTACTTTAGATCTTGGATGTCTTTTCCCACGGCGGTGTTTGGTTTTGTCGGTGTTTATGATTTAGTCAAAATTTCAAGGCGTTTAATTTCTCGTTCAACCTGATCTCGTTCCCAGGTTCAACCTTATTAATTAGTCGAATCAATTGACAAGAGGTTGAGCCTGGTCTCGCACCCAGATGTCACAGCTTTTGTACTACCTACAATATTCCGTATTGGCTTCGCCCCCTGGCTCTAGTGCCACCAGAGGCGCTAATACTGCCCACCCGAAGTCATGTTACCTTCGAGGTTACCATGCCATAGTCCCACGGAATAGTTTTGCTTGGTTAAGTTCACGGCTGGCCCAACCATGGCAGATACTAGGCTAGGGGAGCCCCCCTCTTAAGAGAGCCTTCCATAGTATAACCCGGTTAAGCTCCACTGTCAGTAAGTGAGAATCAAATACACCTCCCATCCCACCGGCCCAAATACCACCCCAACCAAAGAGCTCCAACCCCATCCCAAATCGCAAACCCAACATGCGTCCTCCAACTCTTATCGTCCATATCTTTCTGATTAACCACAGCCGACGTAGCTAGTAAAGTCGCAACCACCAGCCGTACTGGTACGCTGGCATGAAGGAATTGGTTTTCCTGGATTGGAAGGTATGAAGTGCTTAGATACGCAAGTCCAATGGTTGCGGTTGTGATACCAACTAAGGAATTTGCACCGCGAAGCTCTGGTGGTACTCCGGGTTTTCGACTAAATGCCATTGCGACCCCGAGGGCCGTAAGGGCCACCGCGTGGATTGTGATTGGCCATGGCAGGTTGAAGTAGCTGACTTCTGCCATTTTTAGGGGGTGGATTTGGGGTATGATTTTAGGGTATGAGGTCTTGTATATCGACCTCCGCGATGTATATGTAACGAGAGAATTGAGGACAGATGTTTCCCAACTTTTCGGGGCGTGGATGCATATACAAGAGAGCTGGAGGATAGTGGTCTAATGAAAACCCAGCGTCGTAGTATCAGAAAACCAGGGTCTCGAATGCAACAGTTGATAATACAACAGGGACCAACGCACAAGCGTCTTGGATAGCAGACGCCCCCAATTTGTCGTGAACCTGTCTTATTCGGATGTCTCTAGGATAGTTCGTGTGAATATCAATAACGGTTCTCTCTATTGCCCCAGCGTCTAGAGCCTGCCTCTAGCTTGTAAAGCTGCCTACTTGGCGTAAGCCGCTAACTAGTAGCCTAGATAGCTATATGCCCTATAAAATGCTACGAGACTAAAGTATGATCATATGAGCCCATTAGACTAAGCTCTACCAACCGCATGTAAATCCTTAGTAAGCCAAGTAACAACTGGTCTCGTTCCCAGGCAATAACCAAGGGTCTTATTAGTCTCGGAGAGGGTCTTATAACTAGATCTAGGCGGCTAATGAACTGAACAACTGCATATAATCCCAGGCATGTGCATTTCTATGAAGCCGCAGAGAAGGTTTAAAACAATGCACAAACTTGTCTCGTAAACTAGCCCGGACACGCACAAATTTGCAAACCAAGGTACTAGAATCCAAGTGGCTAGTAGCAAGAAGGACCCTATAACATAGCTAACCTCCAGACTCATTCGAATATTCATTGGGAATATTAACAGTTCATGTGAACTGAATAATCTCCTACGGGTAGTTGTTTTGGTGACTGCCGACGATAAAAAAGGGTCCAGAAGATCTAAAACCTTGCTTTGCAGGTGTCATAAGATAGGTACTTGCACTCTTCTATCCCTTCACAAGCCTGGATTCAATTCCATTCGCGGGCATGCATTCTGCTGTTTTGAATTCATGGAAAACTAACTCCTTGGTACATACTTTTGAATGTTGCAAACACTGTTCGGAGTATCCCGAAGAACTGCACCCAACTGGAATCCAAGAGATAAGGGGTTACATAGCGTCCTGTGGTAGTTGTTTCGTTCCTTGCCGTTGCCTTAACTGTCCCATGGCTTGTATATAGCTTGTATACTGACCCTCCAAGCCATCTGTCCTCCAAATATTAAATTGTAACCCATGGTATGCATATGGTATCGATACAGGAGGTAAGAAACCGTCAAGAACATTTTCCTTAGTATTCCACTAGCAATGATACACCATAGCTGACAAGCTAATCGTATACTTAATTCTATGCCTCCCGCGGCCCGGTAAGTATGCATATGTATCTACAGACTAGAATAGTCAAATAGATCCTGCCGCCTATAACCTATGAATCCTCAGATGGTCAACGTGCCCACGGACCCCCACGCAAAATAGTTGCGAGCCGTAGATACAACCACATGGCAAATACCACACCTAAAAAACGTTAGGCACGGACAACTACGGCCACATGCGCGCATACCGTGCCACGCAACTTGAACATTTCGTTCTCACGCATGCCGGATTGATGGAGAGGGTACATGTACATGGTGTGTTGACTCTGTGGTATTTACCTTTCGCTATTCTAAATACCAATATCAACCATGATATTAATATACGTATCAACGGGCACTTTGACCGTGCAGCGTTTTTGTGGAGGCGGTATGCAGGATATGGGGGCTGACACGTACGTCAATCTTGCTTTGGCTAATGTTGAGGGTGGGGATGGGGTTGTGCCTGGATTTCTTCAGAACGGGGGGGTTTTTTTTTTTTTTTTCATTGGATAAAATTAAAAAAAGTTATCATACTACGACGTTTGGAGGGCCATATACGGTTATTTATATATGTGTGTATGTATATGTAGACACTCTGAGCTGTTGGATTTTATAATGAATGGAATCTAGACTGGATCTCGTGCTCAGAGGCCTGATGAACACAGAGAGCCGAGTTAAAACTACTATTATACCTAGAAGAACAACCCCAGAGAAAACGGGACCGACTGACTAGGGGCGGCTTAAGTGTGACCCTGTAATAACTAATATTTCTAGAGCCTGCAGCGTTCGCTTTTCGACCATCGATATTTGGGGCCAGGCCCCAAGTAATTAATTTCTGGTTACAACTTCCCCAACTGGAAATATTATACGCAGGCAAAATGATATCAGCACATCGACTAGCCTCTAAAAGAAACGCCTGGGGGCAAGACCCGTCTCGACGCTATCTAACAGAGGCGAAGCTAGTGAATGATGGGATGCATGGAGATCTGTTTAGCTCCATCTGTACGAGTACGTTCTTTGACGCAAGGTACCTGAGTTAGTGTTCGAAATAGGTAGGTGGTTAAAGGTACAAGGAATGCCGGCGCTGCAAGGAACAAGTCCATTTCACATATTAGTAATAATTGTTTTGTCGAAAAAGCACTATGCTTTGCTCTTTGGTGTAGAAGGGACATTGTCGATTGTTCGGTGTTGGGTTGACAAGAGCATACAGCTTAACAGGTACCTCGTCTATTAAGCTGTCGTATTCAGGGATATGGAATTTACCTTGAAGATAAGAAACCTCATGCATTCTTAGGAAATCTCCATTTCGGGTCCCGTTTCGGCTGAAAGTCGTTGATCTCTTACAAAGTGATACTTCACACATCCCCCAGGAGAAGCAACTTCCAGGTGTGCAATATCGACGTCCAGGGTGGGCACATACATATGCGAACGCGAGCTGGGGAAATTTTTCAAGCCGTGCCGAACCAGCAAACTGTTATCTCTTGCCCGAAACACCCTTTTGGAAACAATTATAATAGACCTGTGTCAAGAAATCAATGACAGGATCCCCGGTTCATTTCGTTTCTTTAAAGTGAGGCAATTCGCGACAGGCGATCCTTGGTGCTGACCTTAACAAACGCTTGCTATTGCAAGATTTTGATACCCGAGGAGGGGAAAACAGGAGACGGTTCCCTTCTTAGCGGCAACCCACGCGAGTGGTTCGTCACCCCATTTTTCAAATATTCCGCACGAAAGAAAGAAAAAATACCTAAACGGCAGCATCATGCATGACCATGCGAAGTCGAGGGCCGACAGAGTGGAGAAGGAAGGCTTTTTTTTCTGTTGCTGCATGCAAGGAAGGGAAAAAAATAAACTGGCATCGTCTATGGTTGGGAATTTAGCCTACAGCATCCGCACACTAAATAATTACGGCAATTAAACTCCAACTCCCTTATCTGTCCATTTTAAACAGGAACGGCGAACGGGTTCAAAAGATAAGAAACTTGGCTTTGACATCAGAAGGTACACTCCGTCAAACAACGTTTTATTTTCGGCGATGTTTCTGATGGTATCCAATAATATTGGGTGTATATATCCGCCGTCAGGAATATTCCGCTATAATCATATCACAGTACAGATGCTGGAACCTTGAGAAATTTGCAGCTGTGCAGGGAAAATTAATCGTCGAAAGGAAGAACCTTCGAGTGCTTCCTAAGGAGGTTCTGATCCGCCCATTTATGGATTTCTGATCTCATGATCACATTTCTCGTAGAATTTCCGGGTTCTACGAAGCCGGAGAAGATTTGCGCTTCCAAGAACTTGAAATTTCATGAAGGAAGGAGTGGGGGAACCACCCTTGAGATAGCGAATCGAGACTAGCGCACAGCCTCCAGCCCTTACCATACGGTGGGGCCTAACCCAGACCCGCGGTCAAATGAGGATGCGATCCAACGAGCAGGTGCAGTTTATGAGTTCCGAAGCATGTTCGTGGGTGCATTGATCTGTGCTTTTGGGTTTTCCGTCCGCCATGCGAACGCCTGATGGTATCGATACGTGCCGAAATGCCTATCAATCGATCAGTCCACCTTTTTCCTTCGAAATTTCCTCGACTATTTTAGAGCGGGATGTTAAGATGGGACGAGGCATCAAGGGTTTCTTGTCAACTCTTAGCCGATAGTCTGATAGATACCTGACTTGACCAGAGGCAAAAACACACAAGCTTGTGGAGAACATTCGAACCGGGAATCGACCAGATTTGGTCCTTGCCCTGAGAAACACCCATGGCTACAAGGAACAAACAGCAGCCTTCTCCTGCTCTAGAGGATCATCCACGGTGATTTTTTTTGGTCGCATGCACACATGTACTCTATGTATGTCGCGGTACATGGTACTTGTCTGGCTCCCCGTACCTGGCAAACTGGAACATGGAGCTGCAACAAGGCTTCACCAAGGCGACACTTATTGGTCGAATACCTTGTATACCAGTCGTTTCTGGTACGAAGTGAAGGTCGCACAGTAGTGCATCTTTGCACGAAATTGTCGCAACCCCAAGTGATTTAAGGAGACTGCCGTTCGACGTTTTTTTTTTTTTTTTTGCCTTTGGGCTGGAGCAAGTTGATATGATGGGCACTATGGACTTCCGTCCGAATTGCTATGACTTTACAGCCCCCTGCACATCCGTAGGCAGTGATAACGCACATAACATGTTAGTTTCGTACTGAAGTAGCATCGAACCTGAAAATCGGGCGTGTGAGAAATCCTGGTCACAACCCCCCAAACATTAAACAAGCAGTAGAGACATGCAGGCGTCATGCATATGAAAGTGGGTTGCTCGCTTTTTCTTTTCTCGCCATCCACACCCAACCAACTGCCCTGCCTACCTTGGCCCCTCTCGCCTATTTGGGGGGTTTCGTTCCACGCGGGAATATAAACTAAATATATGTATCAGGACGGAGTCCTGTCTTTCGCATGAGTATTTTTTTTGGGGTTTATTTCTCCTTCCTTTGTTTTGTCGGTCCATACAGAATAGAGAGATCTCGAGAGAGAGATATCGATAGTGTTAGTCGACAATCGAGATTGCGCCCTGAGGGATAAACGAGGGCCTCGACCTGCTAGTCGATAATCGATAGGAACCAAACGACCTTTTTTCGCAGGATACTATTGTTTTTTATTTGAACTGCGGTTCTTGCCTTAGGTTTTAGAATAAGACCGGTCGAAAAGGCACAGCACATTCTTCGATTTAACTGTTAGTGGCTTCGTTCGACACTAACGGGCGAGGGGAAACGGCTCTGTTAGACGTTAGACGGCGCGGAAATAAGACATTTGCTTTTGGTATACATACATACAGACATCCTCCATACGACGACGCCAGGCAGGTTTATTGGAAGAGGCTGCATTTGGCTCGGATAATCGGTCCCTGCCCTGGAAGCTCAAATCGATAGATCTTTATATAAGTATATATATCGATACCGCAGCACTTCCTCCGCCGGATCTATTCTATCCTTTTAAAATAGATTTGCGCCTGAGGGCCAGCTTTTGGTACTGGATATCAGTCGCCCTTGCTTCGATACCCGGAGATCGTTTGGAACCAATTTTATAGAGAGTGCATCGGACTGCATTGCAGCAGACTGCATTAATATTGGCGGGTATCCGGACTGAGCCCACAAACAACACGGCCGCTAGTTGGCTAGTCCGCAGCTGCAAATTCTTGTCGTAGGTCACCCAACCCGCCCTTCTTCCTCTTCCCTTCCCTCGCCCTCTCTCTCCGTCAAACTAGGCAGACCTCACCTCTCTCCATCTCTCTTTGATTTTGATTTCCTCCTGCCCACAAACCCCCTTCCCATCGAATTGGCTCTCCCCATCGCCATCAAAGGTAATTATAACAGTCCCTCTGCCCGGCCGGCTGTCATTTAAATCCGGCTCATCCTCCCGGTTGGGCGCCGAGGCTTTAGGTAACACGAGGTTCAAGCTGCCTGCCTGCCTCTCTCGTGTTGTTTAGCTTCAGCGACAAATAGCTTTCGTTCTCGTCCTTCCCTTCCTCTCACTTCATCTCACGTCGCCTCCCATCACATCGCATCACCTCGCATCACCTCGCCGTGCTCCCGCTCTTCCATCCTTCCTCTCGTCATCATCCTCGACTAACCATTCTTTTACATAATAGCTTTTCTGGATTCAGTGGGCTTGGCCTCTCGATAATCTTCTAGATTCATCCTCCCCTGCGGCTCGTGAACAAACAAACCTTACCTTCCTTAATAGACATTATGTCGACAGAATTCACCCCGGTCCCGCTTGGGATCCCATGGAGAACTGACATACCCCTTCCAAATGGCGGGGACTCGAACACGGATAACTTGTCAGCCAGCTATAACGTAAGTTTTTCTCTCGAGGTGATCAAGCGACCAGGCGACCAGGCGACCAAGATGGCTCTGGCCTGTATATTGATACTGAAGCTGACTCTTTTTTCTCGTAGCCCGGTAATGTCGGTTGGGTTATCGTCGCTACGGCTTTCGTCCTGTTGATGATCCCAGGTGTCGGTTTCTTCTACTCCGGCCTTGCTCGTAGAAAATCTGCCCTTTCCCTGATCTGGCTCTCCATGATGTCCGTTGCGGTAGTTTCTTTCCAGTGGTTCTTCTGGGGATATTCTTTGGCCTTCTCTCAAACTTCTGGAAGCTACATTGGCGATCTCAATCACATCGGATTAAGAAACGTGATGGCTGCACCACGCACATTTATTCCGGACTTGCTCTATGCCGTTTACCAGGGCATGTTTTCGGCAATTACGTAAGTGAAATCTAACTATTGGGCGATACAAAACAACCATGGGATGAGGCTAAAACAACGACATCTTTACATAATAGTGTCGCACTTGCCATTGGTGCCGCCGCCGAGCGCGGTCGCATGCTCCCCTGCATAGTATTTATGCTCGTGTGGTCAACCATCATTTACGATCCAATTGCCTGTTGGACCTGGAACCCTACCGGCTGGTCTTTCAAAATGGGAGGCCTCGACTTCGCTGGTGGTACTCCCGTCCACATCTCCTCAGGTTCTGCTGCTTTAGCATATTCATTGATGTTGGGAAAACGTCGAGGACATGGCACCCACGAACTTAATTACCGCCCACACAATGTTACTCACATTGTCCTTGGCACGGTTTTCCTCTGGGTTGGATGGGTAAGTTAATTTTGAATTGTACACCGTTCCCATACATACAAAACTAATGACGGGATAGTTTGGCTTCAATGGCGGTTCCGCTTTAGGCGCCAATCTTCGTGCCGTTATGGCCTGCGTTGTTACCAATCTCTCTGCATCCGTCGGTGGCATTACATGGTGCTTGCTTGATTATCGTCTTGAGAGGAAATGGTCCACAGTTGGTTTCTGCTCCGGTGTTATCGCGGGTCTCGTTGCTATTACGCCTGGTTCCGGCTACTGTCCAGCTTGGTCGGCTGTCATATTTGGTATCGTCGGTAGCGCCGCATGCAACTATGCCACCAAACTCAAGTTCGTCATCGGTGTCGATGATGCTTTGGATATCTTCGCTGTCCATGGCGTTGGCGGTCTTGTCGGAAACATCCTAACCGCCTTTTTTGCTACCCATTACGTTGCAAATCTTGACGGAACCGACAACCCCCCACTTGGATGGCTTGACCGTCACTGGGTTCAAATAGGTTTTCAACTCGCTGACTCGGTCGCCGGCTTCGCTTACTCGTTCTGCGGAACCTGTATCATCCTATTCGTCATGAACCTTGTCCCAGGATTGTCGTTACGTGCCAGCGAGGAAGCTGAGGTCCTCGGTATTGATGATGCCGAACTAGGAGAATTCGCCGTAAGTTAAACACCGACATCCATACACCTGAATAGTAACTAATGTTTCGATTTAGTACGACTACGTTGAGCTGGTACGAGAGGTCGTGCCAGACACCGAAGGTATTCACAAGCTATCCTCAGAATTCCCTATCCAAAATGGCCATCACATAGAAAAATGACTATCTGGGTCTTCGGACCACCACGAACTTTCGCTGATACGGAACGCGCAAACCGTTTCGCGGCTATCTTGATAGTCGAAGGCTAGGATCTTTATTTTCTCTCATAACAACTACCGCATCACCTATACCACGACATCCTCACGAGCGAACCCTACCCTACCTCCTTTCACGGGCACCCTCTTAAAAACCCGAAGTGGGGCATGAATTTTCTTTCTTTGTTGTCTTTCTTTTTCCGGGAACATTATAACGGCGTTCTTTCGTTTTTTTTTTCATATATCAGAACCTACCCCTCACGATAATACACCCACGACACAGATAGCTCCTCTAGCCCAAAGGAAGCTTCCTCTACCTATCTCCCATCAACCATCCTTCCCCGCCCCTCTTATTCTTTTTAATTCTGCCGGAGATCAGATAAAACTATGTTTCCTTCGCTTAATACTAAAAGACTCTTTTTCTTCCCTGTCCATATTAGCCCTCTACGTTTTCTTGACTTTCCACTATGCTGTTCAGTTTACTGTGGTCTCGATAAAGTCTTTCTCATTAAGTTCATGTGTACAACCAATGTGCTATTCTGCTGGTGTTTTCAAGCAAACATATGTACCCCTGTCCCGCTCTTCGGCGTCAAAACAGCCTGATAGATGTTCTCTCACCGTTTTCCCCTTAGCGATAACGGCTTTCTTCCACTGTACTTAAACGTTGATACCACTACAGCGAAACCAGATGATAATATGATTCTAACCCCCTCTATCTGGGGCGGGTCAACCAATGGGAAGTGATGGCGGCTTAAAACGCTTATTAAGACAAAAAAAAAAGATCATCAGCCTTCGTAAGCATACAACCAGCTGCGGCACGAGGCGGGGAATGTCGACGAAAATAGCTTGCCATAGCCAGGCTTGTGCGACCATGACAAACATAACCGGACTGGGGCGTCACCATTACCATCCAGCTTTCTAACAATGGTTAAATCGATAGATGTATCAAGGAATCATATAGCCGCCACAGACTCGCCTGCATTGCCATCTCTGCATAATAACTACTCGTTAGGGTTGTACTAGTAGTTTCGCAAGTACAGGTACATATGTGGAACTTGACCATCTCTAACACTGAGATGCAAGAAGATCAACAAGGCCATTCTAGCCCTTGGGTATTTTCCACGAATAGACTGCCGATTTCGTTATATATGCATGTGCGTGGCTGGCTATTTTGATGTATGCAAATAAATATACAAGGCGTGATCATGAGGCCCAGCAGAAGCCTGTGTTACCCCGGCCACTTTGATACCTCGGGATATTTTGAGTATTTTCTCCATAGAAAGCTCGCGACTATCGGGAACGAATCCTGGCAGTTCAGAGACACATGTCTCAAGGGCAGGGCTAAAAGGATTGTCTAAGGGTTAAAGGGTTGGCCGTAGACTTATTTGTGAATACCAAGGTTTCAGTAGTGCTTTACGAAAGAATCTTGGTCATGTCGAAGACATCTCGTCTATCAATCAGACATGGGACCCTGAACATATTTTTAGTTCTGCGGTTTTTAAGTTAAACGTTTATATTTTCCTCGACTGGCTCCGGCCTCCTTGTAATGTCGTCGTTTCAATATGATATTTGCCCATATTATAATTCCGCATCTTACAATATCCAATGTTGTAATTCATTGTTCGGAAGCCATTACAATGGCATATTATGGATGCATATTATGTGAGGCGCCATTGGGTCGGGTTCCCGGCCTCAGCACACACTTTATCACTGACTCAATGGCACCCTCCTGCTAAGACAAGACTTCCTTAGGAATTTATGCAATGCAAGGGGACGAAAAGATCTAGATCCCCCTCCATCCCTTGCATTTCCCAATCAATTCTCCATCTCCATGCGTGGGGGATTAAAGAGGGGAAACCGTTTCGTTGCTCGTTGTAATATTATCGGCCGAATTTAATAAAAATCCTCAAACTCCGTAACTTCGCCGAACGCCCAAAACGGGGCAGAGTTGACAGGCCCTTTCTTTCGCCATGCAAACGCTCGTTCGTTAGCCTCACCCTTTTTGGGCTTCGGGATGGCGCTTTCTCCTTTGGTTTGCAAACCCTGGGCGCGCCTTTTTCCCCTTATCAGCGAGATTCATAATAAACCTAACTGAGTGGAAACCCGAAGACGCCGAATCCCAAGTTCGAGGTAGATCCGATATGTACGTTATGTAGTAATCATAGCCCTTTCGGACTATGTGTCAACGTTGGCCCGCTGGAAGAGTTAAGCTTTTAGGGACCTCGAAACGGGCGCGAGAGAGAAGACCCATTTTCGGGTGTGCCAGGGCCCCGCTGGTGCATCTGCTTACGGTTGCACAAGAACACCGATCGTCGTGTTGGATGTTGGAGCCTCGCAACACATGTTGAGAACGTGTGGTCTTCTCGAGTTCTGAGAACGTGGTAGGCACCACTGAAATGGCATGAAGGGACCGGCATCGAGAGCCTGAATTGTATGTATTCCCTCGTGTTCTACTGGAAGCCTTAATGTAGCTTAGATGTGCCTTAAGGCTCCAGGCCTCCTTCCCTTTCGGCCAAAAAAAAAGAGAAAGAGGGCTTTTTTGGGGTGCCGCATGCTCACAAACCTGTTTGAACCCTGCCCAATGGAAAACTTTTCAAGGTGACCAAAGAGCCGACGCTCGACGATTCGACAGCAAAAAAAAAAGTTTTTTTAGCTAGCGAGGAGCCACTAGGAATGATTGGGTTTTCTCAGAAAGAAAAAAGAATGAATCGCTGATTTCATTGAGGATCGAACTCAAGACCTCGACCGTGTTAAGGTCGCGTGATAACCAACTACACCATGAAACCATTGCGGATTCGCTGTTTGATGAAAGCATCGACTCGCAATTGGCTATATAAGCCTTTTTTAGCGGAGATGCAGACGAAAAGGAACAACTATTATCTGGCGTTTTCCGTCTAAAATGTTATGCGGGGAAGTTGTACTAGTTTGGGACCGTTCGAAAAATATACAATTCAGGCTAGGTTCTGATCCGATGTGTGGTATCGATCAAGCTCGTTTCTTGGCCTAGTTCGATCGTATACTGTATTTCGTATATCGATTTATATTTATTGTGCCTGAACAATGATTCCTTGGCTCCGGGTTCTATACTATCGATAACGCCTACATGCATATATTTTTTAACTGGTCAGCAGGTTTAGTTTCAGATGTGCTATAAATTTTGACAATTTTGGGAGTTGCTAACTTTACTGGTTGAAGTAGTTACATGGTTTATAACGTTGATCGCTTGATTCCCTGGCGCAAAGTACTTCTAGGGTCCTGAATAGTCGTCTCGGTAGTGGTTGGATGATTTATATCTAACACTCGATTCAATAGATCCCTAATACGTCTGCACCCGTTAATATCATTCGTAAACGGCGTTAAGGCACTGTGATACACGATTTTAAAAACGATTCTAGTTCATAGATCCTAGTAAGTATCCGTACTGGCGTATCGATGTTTCTTCTTATGTTTGGGCAAGACCTGTTGTCTTTATATACGCATTAGTTGGCTCCATTGATGTGGGAATATTGGACCGAGCTCCGTCCCGCTGGAGGTAAATATTCGAGTACATATTAGCCCTGGTGACGTTGCCATAGACGATCATGGGGCAGAATTTTGGTTGTGTATACAGGCACAATTCTTTTCCCTAGTCGTGGCCCAAAACCAAGTGTCATAATGTTGCACGCTCATTACTGATCTGCCATAGGGTGGAGGGTCTATACTCGGATAGTGCGGGCAGGAATCTAAATGTTCGTGACATCTACGCCGAGCTGACTAGGCAATAATTATTAGATAAATATTGATTGTCGCGAGGGTTGAGATTGGAGAATGACAAAGTTGAAGATTATATTTTCCCTCGTCGACACGGCGGGTCGACTATATAAAGGGCCTTCCCTCCTCCTCTTTTCACTCTTCTTTCCTTCATCTTCCTTGGTATACTACTCTCCCCCACAATTATTCACTGTCGTTCATCACATTCATCTTTATTTTTCATCATCATTCATCATTCATCAAAGCTATTCTCACTAGCATCACGAAGGAGTTGATTCCTTATCATTTAGCTCATCCATTAAGAGGCATCTATCTTTGATGACCTATTGTATTCCCCTCCGTCTTCCCTTCGTTTATAGATATACTTGTCTATTCTTTTAGCTCATCGAGATCTTTTACATTCTCCTCATCATTCCCTCGTATCCTTTCTATCTAGATATCTATTTCCTGCTCTCTTCATTTCCCTTTCCTCTTCTCCTTCCCCTCATCATCCATTCTTCTCATGCTCTCATATTCAGCACGAGTTTGAATGTGTTACACGCGATCCCTCATCGTCCTACTCTCGTATCGAGAAGTTAGGATGTTACGAGGTTACATCAGTTGTCACTTTTAACAACCACTCGGTATACACCCTCGCTTCTCCTCTTCCTCCTAACCATTCATTCAACAATTTAGATCAATATCGATATCACATATCATCCTTCCCTACTATAGGGACTAGGAAACATAATTTTAAAGGTATTTTCTCCCTTACCATCCATTTTCGCCTCTTGATAACATCCAGATATCTGACTTCACTCGAAGGATACAAGCTCTATTTCATTTAAGTCTTTGTAGACTCCATTAGCTCTAAGTGGCCGTTGGCTTTCTTTTTAGATATTAATCAAATATCATATAAATCACTGGTGCCCGCGGGTGAGATTCTCCCCGGGGCGTACATAACCAGACAATCATATACTGATCTCAAGGTACGTACTACACGCTGTTTGGTGTCACTGAAAACTCCGCTAAATTTGACGTAAGGAGACAGGAAAATCTTTGAGATGCGTCTGCTTAATTATATAGAAGCTCTACGGCCATTCTACCCAGGCTTGGGCCAAGAGAGAAAATGGAATGGTACAACCAAAGCGGCGGATGCCCGGCACTGCCCTATGCTAGAGGAGTGGCCAGGGTTCTGGACTGAAGTGCACCAAATAATAAGGGAGTGCAGCGGTAAAGAAGTGAGATTCACTCCAAACCTCCGACCTAATGTTCAATATTAGAATTTGGCAACGTATGTACTAACAATATCTTTAGTTTCATACACTAAAGCACCCACGGACTGCCAAAGAGGCCATGAAGCTGGGTTATAGCAAACAGGCTCAACAGCACCAACCTCTGTTATCGGCCGCTGATGTATCCAACCTTTTGGATATAACTGTTGGACGCCCTGTTAGGGATATCCTTCGCAATGCCTACGGAATGGATGCAGGTTTTGAGGACGCTCGGTCTGCAGTCCCTATTGGTGATCCAAATAGGGTACTGTGCATATCACAGGTGCCTGCAGTACGGCAGAAAAAAACCAATATGCCGCCGATAGCAGGGAATAAACCCCTCATGGTAATCGATGTGAAGCCATCATGGGTTTTATACCTACCCCCGAACATCATAACCATCTTCAACCAGCAACGGGAGAAAATAAGGGCATTTACAAAGGGGAAACGGTGTCAGAACGAACTATTACGGGCTGTATCACAAACCTTCGCACATATGCATATCAACAATGTACTCTATGGCGTCCTCACAACATATCATTCGACATATTTTTTCAAAAAGATCGACGGCGATGGGAAATATCCCCGGCTACTCGTTTCCCCGATTATCAGGAGAACTGATATCGGCGAGAACAGCCTTTTCGCTGCATTTGTTGGGCTCGCCGTCCTCGCGTTTCGTCAGGGAAACCGGGCGTCGGCCCACGGGACCCCCGGTCCATTTTATCGGGTCCTTGATGTGAGTCCGAGCACCAGTCACCAGCATCTGGTTTCCGACGGCCCAATCGGAACCAAACCCCTAGATGGGGACGCTCGGAGGGTACGCCGGGGCCGCGGCGACCCTCCACCCAGGGTACGGGTACGGTTCCTAGACTTCCTCTCTCGGAACCTGGCTTCCACTGTTCGAGGGGTACTCGAAGTGGACCGGGTTCCGAGAGAGGTCGTCTTCAAGATTTACGACCTCTCTATCCCTGAGGTCGCAGATGTCTGCGCGGACGAGCTAAAGGCGTAAGTCACCCAACCAGCCCCTATAATTTTCGATCGCAGTTGCTAACACTTGCTAGGTACGACGCCTTGACCCCCATCCAAGGGACTATTGTCCCGAAGGTATGGGTGGTCGGAACCCTATATGGGATCTATCGCGTTATTGCGATGGATCCCTGCGGGGAACCAGTCCCAGAACCTCCCCCGCCGGAGTTCTATGAGGAGGCGCCGGAGTTATTCCGCGCCATCCATGAGTTGAATGTCGTTCACAACGATATTGACCTGCGAAACTTTTTAGTTTCCCGGAGTCGATATCGTGTGATCGACTTCAACTCAGCGAAGATTGGAACTCCGGCGCAGATTGAACGGGAGGAGAGGTACCTCGAGACCCTTCTCCAGAGAATGCAGAAGGGGTACATATATTGTCCCCAACCCACCCTAGGCCAAGCCACAGAAATACTGGAGGCCAAACGAGAGAAAGTGGAATGGGGAGAAAGGGTATGACAAGACGGGAGTGGAGAGTCCACCCTAGGCCAAACTACAGAAATACTGGAGGCCAAACGAGAGAAATTTGAATGGGGAGAATGGGTATGACAAGACAGGAGTGGCAAGCTGGGTCGGGAATTGGAAGGCAAAAAGCAGGAACCTGAAGCAGCATGGAACCCCCCAGACTACATGGAACCAGAACCCGGACATCCTAAGGAAACGAATACCGAAGAAAAGACGAGAAAGAACAGCGAAGAGGATAAGAGAATGATCAAAGAGAGAGATGGACTAGAGACTGTATGGAAGGGCCTGAGCCTTGGCAGACCCTAGGCTAAGCAATCCGGTCGCTTGCTAAAGCCAGTTTCTTAATTATGGTTCCCTTGTTCCTCGGATACGATAGCTTCGTGATAACAACGGACTTTATCATGATAACTACGAACTTGATTGATAGTACATATCTCGCGGCGTCATGATAATATCATGCTACGAGATTGTCTCATAAACCAGACCCAACCTTCAATTTGACTACGAGACTAGATAATATCATATTATTCTTTCTTGCTCTTTTGATTTTCTCGTCCTATTAGCTTACAGCTTCAGAATTGGTGCAAGAGCCAACCCATAATTATAATACTCTTTAAAAACACATGTTGCTACCGAAGCGTCGGATCCTCAGAGACTAGTCTCGCACCTACGTAGTGGAAAATGCAGGGTCCAGATTGCGACCCGGCAGGGATCTTTGAGACTAGGGTCCAGAGCTCAAGTGTTGTTAGCGTTGTAGTTCCTAACTAGGAACACTATCAGCTTGTTTGGAATATGATTGGTCAGCTCTAACATGGATGCCAACACAAACAGCCTGGTGTTACACAATGGTTGGCAGTCTGTCGGTCCTATCTCTGCATGAGTACGCAACCGGCCCGCACGAGCACCAGCACCTTATGGTCAGTGCTTGGGATCGAGACTATATATATCATGCTGTGTTGACTGTTGTGGGACGATATTGTTCAAGACTAGCTTTGATCGGCCTTCTTTTATGCGTTATACTTGGCTTTTCTGTTACAAACGTGGGGGTTTCTTTGCCATAGCTTGTCTAGTTTCGAGACTGGGGGTTTCTGGTCCTGATTGCTTAGGACAGAGGTGCAAATATATCTAGATCAAGTTATCTTGGCGGCGCCATGTGCCTATAGCTTTGGTGTATTCTGGATCCTTCCATAATGTTGCCTAATATGCAATGCGAGGTTGTGTTTTGCTTGGGGCTGTGCTAGAACTGCCACAGACTACTTCAGCCTTGTCCTCGGGTCCCCTATTTTGTGAATAAATCGTGATAATGGATTGTTCATCTAATTACAACCTAAATACCTACCATAGTATATAACCTTCGGGCGCGAGCTACCTTCAAATTAATTGCAATTTGATACACGAAGTAGCTAGTACAGTATCAACCTCCGCGACAATTAATCTCTCTTTAATATTGAATTTCACCAACTGCTCGATATCGCCAGGGAACACTGTTTGGTCGACGGATTCTAGAAACTAGTGTGTTCTGGCCTCGGCGTAGCCCATAGCCCCGCTAGCCTTCGGGACACCATGAGTGCTCCAACAGATGATTCGCAGCTTTCCTCCTACAGCGCTTTGTGGGGTCTCTCAGCCCTCGCGTTGACGGTGATGATTCAGCCCACCAGTAGAGTTTGCGGTTTCCACCCTTCAATCCGAATTTTTCTCCGATCTTCACCGATAGTATGCATTGTCGATTGTATCTGTACGGTTACTCGCCTTGGGTTCTATCTATTTCGCTACAAGTTGTCATTCAAAGCAGCTTGTCAATTGACACTTTGTAGGAAGAGGGTACCTTGGGAGGGATTTTCACAATGGGAACAAAGCTACCTTGACCCTGGGCCCTCATTACAGACTGAGGAACAAGGCGGCATGTCGATTTCTGGAGAGGGGGCGTCAACTGCTGGAAACGATGGTCAACACCAGGAGGTCCTGGGATACTCGATAACATTTGAAGAGCCTACACTAGCTCGAGTGCTGTCTATGCTTCTCACGGCTTTTCCACAATGGTTAAAGATTGTTGTTTGCGCGGGTACTCCATGGACATCGACATGGGCATCGTTTTACTTCTGGTCGTTCTTGGTTACTGAAGCTATCACCATTACGGCGGGGAAAATGGAGAATGGGAATATTACCGACTGGCCTCATGTTGACTCTGCCGATTTAGATCTAGAAAATCGATTGGGTTGGTGGGACCTGATATTGGGGGGCTTATCTATTCTCGCACAGTTAGTGGCTATTTTGATTCTTGAGGGGCGGGGGGGTGAGATGGTGAAGGAGATCGGACGGTGGCGCTGGAATATCATGATAGTCTTGATATATATGGGTAGTATCGCGCAATTTTTAGGGGTTTATGCTGACCGGGTGTCGGGGCAGCCGAGCACTCCAACATTTCTAAACTTCGTTCGATTTATTTTCCCCCGCGCGGTGAGTCTTATGGTGCCTACCCTTTTCCATCTTGTTGGTCAGCATGATATGGCTCAGGTCATATGGATCCTACCTATTCTTATGGGTCTGTCTCCCTTGAATCTTTCTCAATGGACAAGGGAGCGTGTGCTACTCTACAAAGGGCCGGTGGAGAACTATGATGGACCAGAATCGTGGTTCGAAAACTGGGGCCAGGTTCGAAATAGCCTAGCGTTTGGGTTGATGTTGAAGCTTTTCATAGTTGCCGTGTATCAGTATTTAGTCCTATATAACCCGGAGAGCACACAGAAGCCAAAGTGGGTGGAGGTGTTCGGATGATTTAGTTAACTGTCGCGTCGGTGTATCTTATTAGATGTATATATAGTAGCTATAGGGGGTTGCAGGCGGGCTCAGGGCAGTAAGCTGCATTAGTTCTACAACATACTGAGGTTATAGACAGAGCTATGGCAGTACAGTTTAAACAACAATATCTATCTTGCATTGGAATCCATATACATGGGCCCTGTCTAAATTTACAATTGGAAGCCGTCAACCTAAGTTTTTTTTTATGTGTTTAGGCTGTTGGATTATTTGTGGAACGGTGTTCGTGGCTGGTGTTACGATTGGCGTGGCTGTGCCCGTCTCCATAGTAAATGACCATCGATGACGAGCGGCTGCATCAAAACATCACCCCAGCACAGACCACATTCGAAAACCCCAAACCATCTCCATCCTTAGATCCCTGAATCGCCCGGCTTCCACCTCCCCAGGCATCAACATAAGCCATGGCAGACGAATCCGCGCCTGTAGAATCGCCTTTCGATGTTCGAGGGTTCCCCATCACCATCGCCGGCATAAACCAAGACGAGCGCGTTTCGTTCTCCAAACTCACCGGAAAGTACAACCTCGAACAAGAAGACGGCACTGAATACGAGTTCGACGAAAAGTTAAAGCGGTGGTACGAAGTGGTATGTCTATATCCTTCCCTCTCTCCATCCAATACACCACCATGGCTCCACGAAAAAATTCGTTGATGATTCTTTCTCTTCTTACCACCAAAGACCTTCTTCCTCCACACACCCAACCCACCCTCTCTGGAGCGTTGAATGAAAAAAATATCTATAAATGAATGAATGAAAACCTGCATGGGGGAATGCAATATTTTGACCTTTGAACAACCGTCATTGGTGTTTTATTTCTCTTTAGCTTGATGATTCTCTGGCCGAAGAACAATCCAAAGCTTACGGCCCCGTTGAAGACACCGACTCAGTGACGCCACGGATCAAGAAGCGAAAGAACGAACATGACAATGAAGCAAATGTGAGTTTACCTTGGCGTCCACTATGTGTCTATGGTACTAAGACCTTAAATCTAGCAACCGGAAATCAATACTGCCAAGCGTTCGAAAAAGAATGGCAAATCCGACCAACCAGCTCCTCGCGTCAACAAGGCCGTATACGTAACGAACCTCCCGCTCGATGCCACCCCTCAAGAAGTCGAAGAGTTATTCTCCAAATACGGTGTTCTAGCGGAGGAAATTGACAGTGGCAAGAAACGAGTTAAACTCTATACCGACGAAAATGGAAAACCGAAAGGCGACGCTTTGATTGTATATTTCCGACCGGAGAGTGTCAATCTCGCGATTCAAATGCTTGATGATACGGATTTTAGATTGGGGGTCGGGAATGCCAACGGAAGGATCAAGGTCCAAGCAGCGGATTATAGTTACAAAGCGCAGCAGGATGCACCACAGGACAAGAAAATGACAAGAGACAAGAAGAAGATCATCGCGAAGAGCCAGAAGTTGAACAACAAACTGGCAGACTGGGATGACGATGATCCGGCAACAGTCAACACGTCATCGAGGTTCGACAAAGTGGTTATCCTAAAGCATATGTTCACCCTAAAGGAGTTGGAAGAAGACCCAGCTGCCATGTTGGATATCAAAGAGGATATTCGGGAGGAATGCTCAAAGCTAGGGGAAGTTACAAATGTAACTTTGTATGACGATGAAGAGGCTGGGGTTGTGAGTGTCAAATTTGGGGATGAGGCGAGTGCGCTTGCGTGCGTTAGGGTATGTGATGAATACTGCTCCTAGTTGAAGAGGATATAGGTACTGACAATTTGATGTTTAACAGATGATGGATGGGCGCCATTTCTCGGGTTCAAAGGTGGAAGCATATATTTACGATGGTCAAGAACGCTTCAAGAAGAAGAAGGCTCGTGATACCGATGCGGAAGAGAGCTCAAGACTGGATAAGTTCGGCACTTGGCTCGAAGAAGAAGGCGCCAATTAGGTTACTTCGCTGCTGTGCTCTCGAGTTTGGGTATTTTCAATTCCTCTCCAGATGCGACGACCTACTGTATCACCCTCCTTTTGCAGGACGAGTCCTTTATGATGGTCTTTATACTTGTATGAGGCTGCATGAAAATGTACGATAATGAGAGGCGAAGATTAATGGTTAGTAATGGAATCCAAAACTTTTAGTAAGTTTGTGGCTTTATACGGGTATCATTATTTACATAGCACAGTGAAAGATAAGTGGCGTGCACATACATGAACCTTGATCATACACCTTGACGATAATCTACTCCGGTTTCTTCTTTTTCTTTAACTCTTCTCTTCTTGATTTCTCTTCAAGCACCAACTTCTCAAGGTTGTTTTTCAACGCCGCTCTCTCCTCGTCGCTTGCCTCTGCACACCCAGCCCAGCGTATCCTGCACATAGCATCAACGAGGTATACGAAACCAATTCTCTCATTCAGCATGGCCACCGACTCTTTAACTTGGTTCGAGGCCCCCTTCCTTACTAATAGATACCGTGCGTGCCGTTCCTCGCCCAGTTGCTTCCTAATGTTGCCCATGGACATGAGAACAACCCATGCCTTTAAGAAGTTCTCTTGTAAGTTGATGTTTACTCTCTGCCAAACTCCATCTTGTGGTGGCATTGGTTCGTCCATTAGTCGTTTAATGTGGTCATCTGGTGTGGAAATATATTCTTCTTTGAGTAATTCCGATGCAGCGAAGTTTTCGTCGAGATCTTTCATCCAGGTTCTGAGTTGTTCGTCCGCCCAGACATTTGTGGATAACTGGACGAGGGAAACTCGTCCCGTGAATAGAGTTGTAGAATCGACGTTATCTGGTGTGAGTAAAGTGCGGCCTTGGAAGTTAGGGAAGTAGAGCGACTTGTCGGCTTTGAAGGTGCGAGGTGGAGATATGAACAGCTTGCCCTTTTGGTGGCGCATATCAGAGAAATCTTGGAAATATGATTTTGTCCATTCCTGTGCTCTGGAGTATAGGGATAATTCTTTTTAGCAATTTACTCGAATTTGGAAGAGCGAAGTTTGAAGAGGTCAACATACAGTTCCTTCCGTCTTTTCAGATGTCTGTCGTAGTTCTGGAAGTCCTCCTTCCTCTGTTTGAGAGATCGAAGGTCTTTCCCGTGATTTTCACCGGCATATGGAGGGTTGTATTGTCCGATTGGTCTTACCAATGGAACGATTTCAACCGTATCCTTTTCTTTGATGATTTTAGGCCGGGGTACAGTCTCATACGAAGGTTGAGTGAATGCTTTCTCAGAGGATGGCGGGGCTGTCGGAGGGGTATTCGATGAGGATGGAGGCCGTGGGGCCGCATTGGATGCATATTGACGATTAGGGAGGGCAATAAGTTGATTCGTGCATCTCCAGCATGCCCTGCTAGCTGTCCTAGCTTGGGGGAGCAGTGTTCTTGAAGTCGGCCGTAATATCATGATTGATTGTGATTGGTTTCGTAAACTTTGGGGGTGTCGGGATGTTCATATACAGAGTATCGAATCCAGATATCGAAATTTAGGCCGAAAAGGAAAAGAACGAATGGCCACGTGACTTTCGCGAATTTGTTTAATTGAGGTTCCACCAACAACGCGGTTGTCGCGACGCAGTGGCGATGGGGTTTTGTATCTTTTCCCATAACAACCCTTCTGTTTTCGACACCTTTTCTCTATTCCCCCCTCCATCACATCCTCTTTTCAAGTAGATAGATCTCTAGACAGGGTCCTGTCCTGCTTGCCCTCGGATATATGTTATCTACGACGAAGACATAGTTTCCCCCTTCGATATTTGGACTGGCCCCGTAACCTTTTTGACGACCTTTCAAGATGGCAGCTTCTAAACAGAAGCCGTTGTTTCACGACATCAACTTTACCTTGATCAGAGGTCCACTGTTCTCTGGAGATGAATACGATAGGGTATGTCTGAATCTTCTAGATGGTTATATCAAGATTATCATTATCTAACATATTTCCTCTCCGGCCTTTTCTTCCTTAGGTAAGACAACATCTTCTCGACCACGGCGGCGTCGAAGTGGAGCTCGAGCCTAGCTCCCAAGGCGTCCCAACCATCAATCTCGAAGACACTACGCATATAATCTCCCCGGACATTGAATTCGCCGAATTTTCCGAGCTCGAACGTCGAAGACTCGCTGGCGAGATCGATCAGCGGATGCTAACGGTCACAAAACCTTCTTGGGTTTATGATTCTATTGCGAAGAAGAGGACTCAAAATTTACGAGTGTATAACGCCGATCCCAGGATGATATTTTCTGGGATCGATGCGGTTATTGCGGATTTACCGGAGGGTGATAGTGAAGCTATCTGTGGTGGGATATTGGCTATGGGAGGGTTGTATAAGACGAGTCTATCGAAGTTGACGACGCATATTGTCGCTCTGACGCTTGATAATGTAAGGATTTGAATCGGTGGATTGGGGGTGATTTGTCCTTTGGAACTTAGTACTGATGTTGTTGATAGGACATATGTAAGACGGCTTTGGAGAAGGGATTAGGGGCTAAGATTGTGATGCCGCATTGGTAAGTGGCTGTTGATCCCCCCATTTTATCTAATCGAATCAAATAGCTAACATTTCACCACTAGGTTCGATGATTGTTTAAAATTGAATCGCAAGATAGACGAAGAACCGTACCTGCTACCCAATGCCGATATAATGACAATGAAAGCTAGCGATCCCCTCCCTTATCCCAGTGTCAATCTTACCCACACCCACGACCACCGCGAAAAGCCAGAGCATGACCCCAAGCAAATGCGAGGCGAGACCCTAATTTTTACAGGCAAGACATTCTTCTTCAGCAGCGACTTGGGGTTGAAGGACAACCTGTTAAAAATCTTGACGGATATTGTCATACAAGGAAATGGAAAGATAGCTACGGATATCAAGAATGCCAACGTACTAGTTTGCCCGTGGAGACATGGGGAAGATTATATTTATGCTAGCCAGAAAGGGATTGATGTTGGGAATCTAACCTGGTTGTATTGGATGACAACGAGGTTGGAGTGGGTTTCGCCTAGGAGGTTCTTGTTACATTATCCTAGGGCTAAGATTCCTATTCCTGGGATGGATGAGATGGTGAGTGGAGGAAGCCGCTAGCCTGGCTCCGATCCAAACCCAGCTAACCCGATCTTCATAGATAATCTCGGTTTCAAACTACAACGGCGACGCCCGAATGTACCTCGAAAACCTGATAGAAGCCGCGGGCGCGACTTTTACTCGAGCGTTAAAGCCCGAAAACACTCACCTTATAACGGCTAGGGACCATTCCGACAAAGTCGATGCCGCGAGGGAATGGAATACGAATATTGTCAACCACCTATGGCTTGAGGAAAGTTATGCAAAATGGGAAATGCAAACGCTTACAAATCCGAAATATACGACCTTTCCGAAGCGTACAAATCTTATGGAAATAGTTGGGCAGACTAGGATAGATCTAGAAGCGATTTCGCATGTATTTTTCCCAGCGGAAGAGGAGGAAGAAGGAGAAGGGGCGGGTGAAGATGAAGATGTGGAGATGGCCGATTTTGCCGCAGACGTGGATGCTAAGCCCAAGAAAGGAAAGGGGAAAGAAAAAGTGAAGGCGGAGGAGGAGGAGGCGGCGGAGGATGATGATGATGAGGAGGAGAAAGAGGACGAAGAAGTCGAGAAAAAGCCTGCAAAGAAAGTCGGGAGACCCAAAGGATCGAGATCGGCATTTATTGAGGACCCGACAGAGACACCACGAAGTAATAAACGAGTATCCGCACTGTTAGAGACACCGAGGACAACGACTACAGGCAGTTCGCCGCCTTTGTCAACTGGGAGTCGGAGGGCTAAAGAAAGTGCGACAAAGAAACTTCACGAAATTATGCCGGATGTATTGAAGTTTGAGAAAGAGAAAAAGAGGAAGGGCGGTGTCACACATGGTGGTAGACGAAGTCATACCCCGGAAGTGGAAACTAGTAAAGGGCCAAAGAAGAGAAGCTTGCCGGAAGAAACAGATCCGGAGCCCATGGACGAGGATGAAAGACCTGAGAAGCCAAAGAAGCAGAAGAAGAAGTCAATGGAGAAAGTTGTTACTTCGGTCTACTTGCTCTTGACATCCCATCAGGCGTGGATTGACCGTCCGAGTCGGGAAGAAAACGATAAGGTATGTTTTATATACTCAGGGAGACTTATACTCGGGGGCTGTTACTGATCTAAAGTCACAGAGGGCACTCCGAGAAATCGGCATTCAGTGTATAGAAAACCCAGACGCCCATGTTACGCATGTATGCGCCCCTCGTGTCGTCCGAACGGAGAAATTCGTCTGCGCGCTAGCTCGGGCACCGATTATCGTCAACTCTAGCTGGGTCGATGAGTGCCTGAAGCAAAAAATCATTGTTGATACGAAGCCGTATCTTCTTAAAGACGCGGAAGGAGAAAAGAAGTTGAAGATGAACCTCAAGGAGTCGCTGGAAAGGGCGAAGGGGAACGATGGGAAACTGCTGGAGGGTTTGACTGTCTACATCACACCGAATGTTTCTCCTAGTTTCGAAACATTCAAGAAGATTGTGGAAGCAAACTCTGGGTCGGCGGTATTATTCAAGGCGGTAAAAAGAGGCGGGGTCATGACAAACAAGGAAGCTTCGGCGTCGAAACGTCTGGTGCTGGTTACCGCATCGAAAGACGAGAAGTTGTGGACTGGTTTCAAGAGAATGGCGAAAGAATCGGGATGGGATCCGTTGGTATATAGCACGGATTGGCTGTTGGATTCCGCTATGACCCAGAAGATAGTATGGAGTGATAAGTATAACCTATCGAAGTAGGGTTTTATGCCTCTCGCCCTGTTACATTACTCCCCTGTCTCTCTACTTTCCTTTCTTTCTTTCTTCTATCGAAGATTACTCTTAGGTAACGATGGCCTTATATTATCTTTTTGCATTATGAACAAGGCGGCGTGACAAGTCTTTTATTTGGCGTTACTATTGTACATTCAGAATTTGTACTATAACGAAGACTTTAAACTAGATTATCCTATCTAGTACTTAAGTACGCAATGCATATTCGGGTATATTAATGTATGCGAAATTGAATACTGTTAAAAAAAAAAGACATAACGAACGCCAACGATGCAAATTCACAAACCGATAATTATATCGTAAACCTCCGCAAGGCGATGTAAGACGTAATGCCAACCGCCTGAGGATTTACAAATGGCATACCACTACCAAACCTTCACACCCTTATCATCTCCGACACTGAACACCTGTGCCTGGTTCCTTTTGACAAGCACGTTCAAGCACTTGATCAACATCGCCTGATCCATGCCGTACCATTCTTGTTGAGTGGTGTTGTCGCCCTCGGTCAATTCCAGAAGAGTCAGGACGGTTCCCTTCTGGCCGGTTTCATCGACCCACGAGTATATCTGGGATGCAAAGTCCTCGGGGGTACGCCAGTATACGTAAGCGATGGATTTCTCGGAGGAGATCCATTCGGCATTTGAGGACTTGACGAGATCGTCGACGATTTCTCTAATGGTGGGGAGGGGTAGTTTGCCTGTAGTATTTTATTTAGTTATAGTCAGAATGGATAATGGTGATGGTAAGGAAGATTTGCCGTACGGTTGATGGATTTATTGTAGAACAGGTCCGTTTCCATTGCATCGACGAGGTTGAGCCGCCATATTTTGTGCGCACGACAGTAGCCCAGGATGAAGGACCGCCATTGGGAGAGCTGGGAGGACCACGAGGCGGCATTCGGCTGGCGGGTGTAGAACGGTGGGAAGGTGTAGAATTCCGGGTAGTATGCCGGGAGAGCGGCTTTGTCCTTTGAGTCGGCCATTATCCAGTCTTCATTGGCATCACGATCATGACCATGCCCCCGGTATGGTGTAGTAGTATGTATGATGTAAGGTAAGTAAGTACTTACTTAGATATGGTGGAGGGCGGATGGCAGGTGCGGCGGGGCTAAAGTTTAGCGGGCAGCGCAGCCCGGCCTAGCTCCGTTCCAAGGGCCTGTTTTGTCGGGCGGACTTGGCCCTAAAACGCGTCTTCCCAGGCCATCTTGTTCCGCCGCAAACCAGCGCCTGCATCGATACTGCCGACTGCCATGCCCAGGCGCACATTCTCTGCACCGAATCGCACTGCTACCAAAACACCGACAACCACGCGACAGTAATTCATCCCGGACAGCACTGAAATCAACTGGGGCTCGAGGGGATCTTGGAGAGCGGCTTTGTACCTCGTAGGCGTCGTTGCTGCTGTAGAAGCGCCTGTGGGGAGCTATGCCTGGGATGCTGATGGATACCGGTCTGGGAGACCTCTTCGAGGACAATGCGAGCACCATCCGGGGTATCCAGGAGCACATCGATAGGCTGCGACAAGGAGGCTGTCGACAGTATGTCAACTCCGTCTTTGCTTTCCTTTGTTCGCATAGACCATGTACTAACGTATGATAAACTCTTGCATAGAAGTATAGCATGGGGGAAGCTAGGTTGCATCGCCTCCGTGGCGGCGAACGGTACCGATGTCGAAATCCGCCACCTGCAGGCCTCTACGAAAGATGGATCCTGGTCTTTGAGTTCGAAACACACCCTCAGGAACGTCCACGGCGGATCTCAACTTGCGAGCGTGCATTGGAATAACATCGGGTCGGAAATCGCGATCACGGACATCTACGGAAGGCTGGCGATATGGACTGTCTATGTGTCGCTGGATAGATTGAACCTGCTGAGACAGTCACAGGTGACGGCGAGAGATGATTTATCCATGCTGGCGGGGCTGTGGTGGTTGAACATGAACAAACCGGTGAGTGGGGGTTGGTTTCCCACGAGGTTCTGAGGCACGATGACAAGATGGCTGACGGGCGACGGTTTTCAGTACGCCCTGAGTAAGGCCGCCATCAAGGCGGACGGGGTCTTCAAGTACCCGACCAACTCGCTACCCCCCATGGGCCCTCTGAACCCGATCCAGGGCCGGGCTGCCTGTCTGGGTGTCACCAGGAATGGAATGGTCAAGATGTGGTACTCCGCCGATGCACAGCACATTCAGAAAGCGACGGCGGATTTGGAGTCTTATACGTTTATGGACGACCTGATTACACATGCCGCATATGCTCCGGACAGAGGTACCTGACCAGCCTTTTATATCGTATATATTTGTTAGTGTCTTGAGGGTTATGTAGGACTGACTGCTGGATATTCATGGAGGACCACAGACCGGACAGCTGTTCTAGCCGTGTATACGCAGTCCAAGCAGCTAAGGCTGTATCGTATATCCATCGACTGGAAGCACCCTGCTTTGCCCCCAAATGCCAACATTTCGCAGCTACCGCTGCCAGTCACCATCATCATAAAGCGGCTGAAGATTGAGCACTTCCCCGGCGATGGGCAGGATACCGCCACATCGTTCCTCACACACTTAGAAGTGCTATCCCCATTCCCTGGGAACAATATGCAATACCATGTGGTCCTGGGGTTCTTCGCAAATACATCGTCGCAGCAGCCCGTGACCACTATTAAAAGATGGGAGTTAAGGAATATCGGGACATCGCTCCACCCGGGGTTCGATCAGCTGGCGCAGAGAAGGAATAGTACGGTTACAGAGAAAGAGGTATGGCCCATCTCAGGACACGGCGCGGGTGATTTGACAAGTTAATGCAGATATTAACAAATTTGGGATTTAGAGGCATGAACTCATTTCATATCCGGACGTGCCTCTGCATAAATGCGCTTTATCAGTCACGCAGATAAACGCTAGTACAATGATCGGGGTGACCTATACAGACGGGTCCTTCGAAATACGGGACAGGTCAGTACTAGCTTCTTCCTGAGACTAACAAACACAGCCAACCCGGTATCAAAACTAATAAGGATACTTTTAGAATGCAATTTAATACAGTGCATCCCACTGCAAATAACGACAAATTGCTGAACATGGTGCATGCGGGCTGGCATTTCCCGCTACTGGGACCGCACGTCGACATCGTGCTGTCGCCAAACTATGCCGCTGTTGCACTCTTGACCAAGGAGCACGATGTAAATCTGGTATTGATGACACATAGTGACGCCCTGGAGGGCACTCCAGAGGAAAACCGTATGTTAATACACCAGGCCAATCGAGCCGATAAAACCACAAGCGTAAGGTAACTCATCTTTCCATCTAGCCAACATCTTGATCGCGGCAGCCACGCTCGCCCAACAGCATGCCTGCTCGTCGAATAACCATTCCAACAACGACGACCTTGCAGCTGTCGCGAGACAATATAATAACGACCGTACGTCCCCCATGGTCCCTACCCCAAAAATCATATTAAACTAACCTCAAGTTCCCAGACTTTAAAACATGTGTCCTCCTCGAGGCACATCGTTCGCTTAATCAGGCGATCGATTTCCTCCAGGAGCAGAGCAATGAAAAACTACAGCGTAATCCGTTCTTCCAACGTTGCTTGAGCTTGCAATCCGTATTATACTACAAGGGTTGGGCGAACCCAAAGCCCATACCCGCAAAGATTGCTCAGGCAACATTGCATTTGAAAGCCACTTCTGTAGGCTTTGGGTATTTTATGAACAACGTGGCAAGGCACAGACAGGACGTGGAGGACTCTAAGTCTAGTAAGTACCATCTGCTATCTCATTTTGATGTGTGCTTGTATAGAAGATAAAATGTACTAATTTTGATAAATAGATGCACTCCAGAATCTACTAGGCGTGGTGAAATGGGAGATCGACTTCCATGTATACCTTGTTGACGAACTACTCGAGCTCGCCCGCCGAGTTCGTTCAAACCCCGGTGACATGGAACTAGTGAAGAAGATCAGTAAGTTACCCCTCCCTCCAGAACCCATATTAGTCAGTAGATTAGCCTCTAACAGAGAATCCCATCTCACATAGTGCATCAAACAAATTCTTGCGCCCTCCCTTTAATCCTCACAGGCGCCTCCCGCTTCCTTCTAAAATACAACTCCCGCGCCCTCCGGGGTTTCGACCAAGCCGCCCGCGACCACCTCGCCCAAAACACCGTCGACGAAGCCCTAAAACAAGGCTTCCAGTCCCTGCGTACAATAATGGACGCGAACCCCGTAAAATTCAATATGTTTGAAAAACTACTGGTGGATATAATCGCGCACATCAAAAGGATAACTGAAACCTGGGACGCCCAGAGGAGAATCGACGTTGACAGGATGATATTCCTGACCGGGGAGATCCCCGAGGTGTTTTACCCGATCGTGGAGAAATTTTTGCAACAGAGCTTGGGGATATTGAAGAACGATATCGATCCTTCGCAGATTTTCTTCTTCGATACCACTTGGCTGGGCTTTCATGATGATAGGAAAAGCGTGGTGTTCAAGAAGACGGAGAAGGTGGATACGTTGAGGAAGTGCTTATTAAAGAAAGGGACCCCCGTTAGGAGGTGTTTGAGGTGCGGGGAGGTCGTGGAGGATTTGATTCCCAGTGCTAGGATGGGATTGTGGTTGCAAAATGTTAGTAGGGTTTGTGTTTGTGGGTGTTTGTGGATGCATGGGGATTGAAGACGGAAGATTTAGAGGGCCCGTATCTATCCTTTTATCTCTCCATCCCTCCCTCCCCCTCTCCTCTTTTCTCTCTTTTTTTTCTTCGAAAGCACGATTAAAGGAGCATGTAGAAAGTGTAGGGTAATTTACCCACCGGCGTAACCTGGTCCTTTTTTGACTAATATCGATATCAAATCCCAATTGACTGTCCTCTTTTATACTCCATTTAATCTAATCCAATTATGCTATAAACGACCATGATCTCATCCAAAATAAATACAACCCCACTGGTCTCAGTCCCAGACCCCGTAAAACCACAGCCATCGAGCAAGGCGTTCTTAGGATACTTCATGATATATTAATACTCTGTATTCTACCTATAGTACTCGCCATGTTTTAAAGAACTCTTTATATATATATGCATCCCATCATGCAGTTATCTACAACCCCCTCACTACCTATACACACATCCCAAACCAAAACCCCGAATTTAGCCCATCCGATTGAAATTACGTACATCTTAGTTTTTATTACCTTACTATTTCGAAATCTCCCCAGCTCCAATGGAAGACGAAGCAAACCCGACGCTTAGAAGATAAGGGGGCGGAAGGGGTATAGGGAATTAGAGGAAGGGTAGTCCCCCCAAAAAAAGGCATGAGCCCCAAAATTAAGAAGAGGGGGAAAGGGAACAAAAAAAGAGAAGGCAAAAAGACAAAAAGAGGGGGGGTTTAGGGACCAAGTTATCGCCTTCCTTAGCTTACATAGTGGAGTACCGAGGGAGATGTTTCTTATGTACAAACGAGAACATCGGCAAAGGGGAAAAAAGTAACAGGAGACTAGAAAAGTGTCAGTGGAGGAGGAGGAAGAGGAGGAGTATTTCGATGATGGAGAAGGAAGGGGAGAGAAACGCCAATCTTGTTAGTATACACGGGTAATATGTATCCCAAGCAAGGTAGACGTTAAAACCAACAACCAGAGCAGACGGTGTAGTTGTGGTAGTGGAGGGAATTATGGTACTGAAGAGGGCCGATATACGTTATGACGGAGGAATATAAAAAATCGACCGAGATAGTACAAAAAGGAAACAACAAGAAAATGCCAACAGGCTGATGCAAGCGTTCCAGAGACCTTATAAAAAAAAAAAAAAAAAAAAAAAAAAAGAACGAGAAAAAAGGAAATCCGATATCGAACCGGATTTCTACTTTTTGCCCATACCTATGTGTTCATGGAAATATGGCAAAGAAAGCATGAGGTTTAGGTAACACAACCTGTATTCGTGGAATTAGAGTTAGAAAACGTGGGTTTACGGAACCAGAGTAAGTTTATAGGCGTATGTACCACATTGCAACAGAAGCACGAGGTAGCACGCTTACCCATGTTTCTTTTAACTTACCTCTCAATTAGTCTCCGAGGCAACCTCTTAATTTCCGTACTTCTTCAAGAAGGCAGCTCTCTCAGCCTTATAACGGGCCGTATCCTTGGAGGCAAGATCATTGTATTTCTAATTCCAAGACAAAAAATGCCGTTAGATAGCTTCAAACCACCAATTTCTTCTTCCGAGATACATGTGGTACATACCTTCCTCTCTGCTTCAGTAGTTCCCTTCCACATTTCGGCCAACTTGGACATCTTTTGCTTATGTTCAACGTTATCAACTACTCCAGAGCTGTATTTTTCTTTCATGAAGAAAACCCAGGGAGTACAAGGGCGCTTGACCAATCTGTCATCCTTGATCTTGGTGGCGGGGCTGGTGCCCTTGATGCCCTTCTTTTCTCGGTACCCACGAATACGTTGACGGGCGAGGTTAGCGGCCTCGATTTCCAATGGATTTAGTTTCGAAAGCCATTGATCATATGCAGCCTTCCTCTTGACGGTTTCCTCGGCTGCGCGGTCTTGCCAGGTCTATTTTACATCAACGCCATCATTGTTAGTCCATCGCAAACCCATGCCTACGCTATGGAACCGAAAGTAATATTTGCATACCTTCTTTTCAGCATCAGAGAGACCTCGCCATTTCTCAGCAACCAACTTAGCCTTCTCGGGAGCCCTGGTTGAAGAGTCCAAGCTCTTCAGGGTCTCGACGAAGAAGAGATTGTATGGGCTGGCCTTCTTCGATGGCGCATCTCCCAGTGCCTTGTCGTACTGAGTCTGGATACCTGGCTTCTTGGGGGTAGCCTTCTTAATGACCTTTTTCTTCGGGGCAGCCTTCTTCTTCGCAGCTGGCTTCTTCTTGATCACAGTGCGACGGGTGCCAGCCTTCTTCGCAACAGTACGGCGTTTGGCAGCTGGCTTCTTGGTGGTGGTGGTGGTCGACCTCTTAGCGGGGGCCTTCTTAGCGGGGGCCTTCTTCTTGGTAGCCGGTTTCTTAGCCGCAGTTGCGAACTCGCGAAGGACGAGGTTGGTCAAGATGGGCAAATTGGCCTTCACGAAGGGAGCAAAGGTGGCCTGGCTGTTGAGAGCATTGGCGGCACCAGACGAGAGAGGACCAGAACGGGCAATGGCTCTGGCAACAAGAGCGCTGAGCTTCGGCAGCGACAGCCCGCTGCTGGCGGCAAGACGGCTTCTCCCGACTGCCAACATGATTGATGTCGAAGGATTCGTGGGGAACGGGTGGATAGGTTGCTTTATTTGATATCCGGGTAATTAAAACGGAGGATGGAAGTCGAGTTTTCCTGTGGTATAACGAATTTTCGGATAACGAAAATTTGCGTTAGTGTTGACTTCTTTCGCAAGTTGATATCGGTTTTATCGCTTTAATTAGGAAATCCCAACATGACGACCAGGTCACCTAACAAATGATATCATATGCCCGGAGAGACACAATGGGAAAACTCAATTGGAAGCACAGGCACCCGCCAGAGCACGAAATTCAAAATCCAGTGAGGCCAAAAAGAGCATCCAGAAAAAAACATGAAACATCAGGCGGGTGTTGTGGAGGGGCACCAGCGCGGTGATGCAAGAGAGGTCACGTCGTCCACAGTGCGCTTGCCGGGGCCTGCACAACACCCGCCACCAAGCATCATTGCATGCAGCTGCTAGCGACTCGGACGTTCCACACAGGTGGCCTCGAAGCCTGCATTGGCGGAGCTGGGAATTGCAGCGGGGAGAGTGGACATACGGTACCTTTGCGGGCGACGGAGGTTGGAGATGATGCTGGCGACAGCAGCGACGAAGGCAGAGTGGAGATGGAGATGGCAGAGACGATGGGAGGAGTGGAGGATGAGGATGAGGAGGAGTGGAGGAGTGGAGGAAGGAAATCGAAAGATGTTGGTGGGGAAGAATGGCAGCGTTATTGTGTCGCCTGCCACCAGCGCTGCAGGCCAGGGCTAACCTGCTGTTTAAGCTAATTCAAGGGAGGAACTGCCTTAATCGACTAACAGAACGCTACTAAACCAGCCAGGCTAATTTAAATCGTGGAACTTTTTCGATTCTTCAGTAAAGAAAATCCATAGTTGGATATAAGTAGTACTACATGGCGGTGCATGGGCATGAGCATGGCATGTACATGGTACATAGGACATAGTACAGATCAATCAAGTCGCTACTACTGGTAGGCGAACACTATAATACAGATGGCCGATCGTGAACGAGGAAAGTATCCTTCTCTCATACTCTTTCGCTTTCATCCCAGCCGGAAATCAGGTAAAGGAAAGGAAAGGGGAAAGGGTGCGTTTAGAATCTCGGAAAGAAAAAAAATAATCGGGACATAACAGAAGGGGTATAATAATAATACTAGAAAGAGAAGAAAGAAGAAAAGAAGAGAAGGAAAATAGGAAAATCGAATGGGTGGCTCAAGTAACATGAGAAGAAAAAAAAAAGAAAGAAAAGGAAGAAGGAGAAAGAAGAAAAAAAGATATCGAAAGGGTATGAATATATATAAAAGAACAAGGAAGTATTAATAAAAATACAGACCCCCTCGTGTCATAGAGGATAACATTAAAAAGAAAAAAAAATCGGTTTAAAAGGACTGGGAGAGAAATATGGGGGAATATTTAAACATCTTCGGTGAACCTCGATGTCTTGCTGCCGTCCTGGCTCGCGAGGCTGCGACCAACTCCATCAGGCCCGATCAGTGAATGCATTCGACGCACCGCGCCCGGTGGAGGTGTCGGATATCTTGAACTTCCCTCGCTTGGCTCGTTGACTTGAGGTGGTGCAAGTGGAGGTGGAGGGGGCGGTCGTCTTGTCTGGACGAATGCAGGTTCGTCTTCGGAAATTCGACTCACATGTGCTGGAGAGCCAGATCTCATGGCCGTTCGTGCCGCACTGGGATGGAAAGGACTGGGCGATGGAGCGTGCAAGATATCATCGTCCTGGTAAACCGACCCTCTCGCACTGCTCGATGCCCCTCCTGCGTGATGGGTCCCGCCGCTAACATTCCGGCTTCCGGTCTCGGATACCGACGCCCTAGCATTGGCGACAGCGATACTAGCAGGGACCATATCGTCCCCGCCGTACATCGATGGCAGTTTCCTTCCAGATATCTTAACGAAACCCCTCTCAGTCGGCTCAGCTGCTGTATCGGCTGACGACCGACCGAATAGACCGCCAGCTGCTAGAAAACTAGGCATTAGTGATGTTCGTGCTTGCGACATTTCCCCCACAGACCCGGCTCCAGTTTCCGCCGAAATAGCACGGTGGTGGCCACCTCTTGTCCCGGAACCTAGAATCCCAACGGCCCTTTCGCTAGTCCTCCGCCTTTTTCGCAACAAAAAAAGAAGCGCCCACACCACCAAACCAATACCCGCCAAACCGCCAAAAACGCCACCGAGAATCGGTGGGAGGTTTTCATTGGAAGATTGATTCCCGGTGCTAGAGCCCACTCCAGCGTCCGGGCTAGCTTCAATTGAAGTTGTCGGCGAGTCAACCGGTGTGGTCGGTTCGCTTCCCCCAGGATATATTGTCGACGCGGCTACTTCAACTGTGGATATTCGCGTTGATGAGGATTGCGACGAGGACGACGAGGACGACGACGCTGATGAATGGCGAGAAGATGAAGATCGAGAGGTAGTTGAGGTTACGAGTGATGTCGATGATTTACGCACGGTTGTCTGCGTCTGTATCAACCCATGGGCCGTCATATTCCTAGAGCTAACCAGCGACAGAGACAACGTTGTAGGATAGAAAGCTGGAACATCACCGAGAGATATTGTCGTTTCATCGAATGCGGCAGAGGGAACCGGTGTCGGTGTAGGAAATGTTGTAAATGTCGTTAGGGGGCTACTGGGTGTTGGAGATTCCGAAGTCACCTCCAATGACGAAGATGTAAGGGCGGTGGACGTTTCGATTGGCGATGAAGAGTCCGGTGTCGACGTAGTCGCATCGTCAGTAGTCTCGGCCAAGGTCGTCGACGTCGTGGTAGCCGTTAACATGTCCGACGTTGATGTCGGTCCCGCGCTGCTGATTCCTCCAGTCGCATCGAATGTAAACCACGATGAACTGACGCTAACAAATGTCGAGCCCTCCAATGAAACCGTTGTGACCTGTAGCGACAGCCCAATCGAGACTGTGACCGTCGCACCAGCGACACCAGCAGGCCTATTCCCATCCACTATTTCGCTGACAATGACAGGCAGAGTGGTCGGGTCGCTCTCGATTTCCTGTCGCTTGGCTACTACCACACTGCGCCGCCGCCGTCGATTCATCTGAGCGGGCAGGCCACCCTTAAAATCCCCCCTATTCCCCAACTGTCGCACTCTAGCAAGCGCGGTCTCCATGTCGCGCTCGTCGGCCGTCGGCGTCCCATCCCTTTCGTCTTCCGTCGCATCCAAAAAAGTCGCTCGCGATCCACGCCGTTTGCCATCCAAATTCCTTTGCTTAAAGCTCGGGATGTACCGCCTAATCCGCTCCCTCATCACCGCCTCGGACCACAGCAGGGGGCGGGGATTGCGATACAATCTATAGGCTAGATAAGTATTGCCGTATGCAAGTCGGTCTTTTTGTTGGTAGTGTCGTTGTTGTTGTTGTAGTGGTGGTTGTAGATGTTTTAAGAACCGGTCCCTTGCAGCGATTCATTCGGACTAGTGATTAAGGATGTCTAATATCACAGATATCGGGATTTTGCGACTGAATATGAGGTAAACGAGTGGTCTGGATCCAAAGCGATTGCTGACAAGATTGGTAATTAAGGGTCGCTAGGAATTTGGGGTTAGTGGAACGGAAGTCGACCGAGGCGAGCTATCCGTGGATGTACGTTTTGAAGGTATTTTTGGACGTCGGAATCCGAGTGGCTGATTTGATTTCCCGGTGGCAATCTTTAGTTCGTATTTTATTTTATTTTATTTTTATTTTTTAATCGTTTGTATTTTTGTTTTTTTCCTGTAGGTTTCGAAGGTTCGTTCGAGGTTGAGCAGGTTCTCCCAGTTCGGCCAAGTTATGGAGGGGGGAAGGTTAGATTATGGGACTATCGATCGGGGAAGCAATGTCCCCAAACGACAAGGCGAGACAAGGAGGAAAAAGAAAAACAGAGTAAAACGAGAGACGAGGAAATAGTAAACCAAAAAAAATAGAAAATAGAAAATAAAAAATAAAAAAAATAAAAAATACAAAAACTATAAGGAAAATATAAGGAGTGACTGGAGAGTGAGTGTGGTGGGTGTGTGAACGAGTGAGGGAGAAGGAACGGGAGGAGGAGCAGGCGTAAAAAAGTTAAGTTAGCAGTAACGGTAGTAGTCGTAACGGCCAAATTAAAAGAATAACAAAAAATAATAAGGAAAAAAAGAAGGCAGCGGTTCGACTGTGTATTTTTGGGGTATCAAGGACAGGATTTCAGGAAGATGATGCCGAAATATTCCTCATTGAGGAGCGGAAATTGCGGGTGGCACTTTCACTTTCCCTTCTGGTCGGTTTGGTTCTGGGGTTCTGCTTTATTTGCAATTCGTTAAACACCAGAAAAAAATAAAAATAAGGGAGCAGACAGGTGGATCTGTTGGAGCTAGTGCTTAGCACAGGACTTCGCTCCGGCGATAAAATTGTAGGTTAATGCGGGTTTGAACGATTGATTATAAATTTGGTCGTCGTCGTCATGAACTGCGATGGCGGCGTCTAATAGGCGTGATGATGTCCCGAACGGTCATAGTTGGATGCGACCCGGTAATGTAGTAATATCAAGATGTGGAGATGGTATTGTGGTGGCCGATGTCAATGCCGTTGTCGATATTATATTATCGAGAGAGAGAATAAAAAGGGGGGGTATCGGGATGTCGGGATCCAGGATGTGGGGAGTACTTCTTCGGTCGTCGCTGTCGCTGGTATCGAGAAATAGCTGTCGCTGTCGCCAGTACTGCAGCGGTTGGTTATATAAAGAATACACACCGACTGGACGATAATAACGTAACGTAATGTAATGCAATATAGAATCGCCCTATCGACGTTTTCAAACCGAAAATCGGGCCTCGAAGCAGCAGAGCAATGATGTCGACATGGACCGGCGGGCTATACCATCGATCTTAAACCGGATGTAATGTACGTGCAGGTGAGCCAGAGTTTGCCCCTCGGCGGCTGCTCCAATTGTATATGTAACGTTCTTGTTCTCTTTCTTCTTTTCGTTCTTCTTTCCTTTCTTTCCTTCTTTCAACTAAACCTATCCTGACCTGACTTGACTTACTATAGATGTAACTATAGTTTAGTAAACAGGACGGAACCGAGAAACGAGTGAAAGAAAGGGAAAAGAAAAGAAAAGAAAAAAGGACAGGAAAAAGAAAAACGCGAGAAGGAAGGAAGAAAAAAGGGCAGCTAGCTGGGAAACGAGGGGAGGATATACTCGTGCGTATATAAAACGATGTAATATATATAAAAAAATATATAAAAAAACAACAGGCAGAGGGAAACAAAAAGCGAGAGAGGGGGGAGAAGGGAGGGAGGAAATGCGGGGGTAGAAAAGAAGAGGAAGAATCAATCGATCGAGAGGGAGAAAGACCGTCTGCGATGTCGAATTGAACTTGAAGGGACTGACTGCAGCACTGATGCATGCAATACGTAAAAACATCCCCGGTCTGGTCCAAGGCCGAAAAGGAATACAGCCGACTGACCAGACCAGACTAACCAACCTATGCAATCACAAATGCAATCACAATCCTGACAGCCAGAGAAAAGAAAAAAAGAACCCGTGAAAAAAGGGACGGGGGTGACAAAAGGCGGAGAGAGGCAAAAAACCAGCAGGATAAACTGCAAAATGCACAGAGCCAATTAATCTCCAGACTACTATAATAACACTGCTGGAACCAGGACAAGCGAAATATCGGACAATCGGTGGGATGTCGGTCGGTCGGTACATACTCAAAACTAATGTGGGCCTCCTGCCTGCCTGCCTGCCTGCCTGCCCCCGTACGTTTCGATGCCTATGAGCAATATACTTATAGAATATACATGAAAACACAAGTACAAGTACATACATACATACAAGTGCAACTGTCGAGCAGCGTAAGGGTGCGCCAGTTGCATTTGCATTCGAACTTGCAGAATTCAGAAGACAAGAAGATCGATTCGATCGAGCGGCTGAAATTCAACTGGCAATCAATTGCGTCTTTTCTCGACGGGTCCAGTTGATCCACTGCATGCTAACTACCCACTAGCATAACATACATATGCGTTCAGGCGAGGTGGATGTCTTTTCCGCCGAAATGCTTTCCGGGGTTGTTATGTAAGTCCATTGGCTCGATTTTGTCTCGTACGCCCGTGGAATATATATATCACGACCTATTCTTACGTACGTGCTCTGCCATTCGAATTCCTCTAGATGTAGAGCTCTCGATATAACTGCCATCTGCTGTATGGTGCTCCGATGTCCATATGCGCATGTGCGCCACTGCTTAAAATTGCACCTATGTAACCACCGCCGCCTGCCTTTTTTTTTTATTATTTTTTTTTTTTTTTATACCGAAATAGAGGTAAAGTAATCACCTTCTGCAACTTCACAATCGGCTTAATTACGAGAATGAACCCTGGACATGGACTTGAAGGGAAAAATATTCCCGCTAGCCTTAAAGCCTCCTCTTCCTCCAACCTCTCCAGTTCAACTAACGTTAACCTTCAATCTACCCGAGTTCGCGAAGGGAAGGGAGGGGGCTGAACATGCAAAACAAAATGCAACAGAAAAATAAAATAAAAACGTGATCACAAGGCCTATTGTCCTTGAAGCCAGAATTATATCAAATCAAGGCCTTGTCGTCCCCACGAATGGGGCAAGCTCGCAAGATGGGTTCAAAAATAGGTCCATCGGCTGGATCCCCGGAGCCTAAGTCAACTAGCCACCCAGTTCCTCATGCAGAGGAACCGTATCTACGCATAAGGTCGTTCCCCATATGCAACCTGCGGTGCGTTAGCGTCCTTCTCGATAAGAATCGACCGTCGGCCCTGGCAGCAATGACATGTCAGTCTGCAGCACCAAGACCTTCTCGCGACCCACACTTGAGGTTTCCACGCTTTCTTCCGTTTCCTTCTTTCCTGAATGACACTTTTTTTTTTTATGTCCCATCTCGAACCTGACAAAAAAAAGTGGTTTTTGATCCAATTCGCTAAAGGAGGCTCGGTTTCTTATTTCCATTTGGTCAAGGTTTCCACTTCTGCATCTGTAGCTGGATCAATTGGCGAATTACACCAGCTGATACCTATCTTTCTCCTTCCCCCTCCTCTTCCTCTTCTCCTCTTCCTCCTTTTAAAGCTGCAAGCTGTTTTATCCCAGCTCCTCCCTGCACCATATTTCCACCAATTCGCACGCGATTGGAGGGATCAGAAGAAGAAGAAAAATTCTTCCTTCATTGGAAATTGATCGAAAATCTCCCGCCTCGCTAATACTATAGTTAGACTATAGCATAACTCCCACGCTCTCGGCCACACACACTCGATCGCGGCCCACTTTACACATTTTTCTGTACCGGGTAGATACGAGCGCGCCCTTTTCCTTAAATTCCTTCACAAGGAAAAACAAGAACAATAGTAATAATAGTAATAACAACATACCCACATATAGCCCCTCCCACCCCCAAAAATTCAAGAAGAATTCCTTTCGCATGAGTCCGGCCGCTTCAATTGCCGAAAATCGCATACCTTGTAGCGAACATGTCAAAGGCCGTTTTTAATATAAAATCTTTCAAAAGAGGTAGCCACTCCGTCACTAGCCTAGGTATCAACATTGATGTTCCCACACCCCGGCCCGCTCAGGACCTCCATGAAACATGTGCTGTACCACCGATGGGAGGAAAAGGTATCGGTACATAACTTACAACTTAACACCTCCTTTTGAAGTACTTAGCCTTTCATAGATCAAAAAAGTGATTTTCCAACGTCCAGACCTTTTTTTTTCTTTCTACACCCCCTCTCTTCATGCAGGTACGCGTTTTTTTATTCGGGCACCCCGGGAAATACGAAGTGTGGTGGTGAGGTGATTCTGCTCTTCCAATTATGTTCCTGGAAGCTATCTATCTATTCAGGAGTTCGATGCAAAAAAATTTTTTGTACATTGCGTCGCCATAAGCTATGATTCGAATTGATTGATTCGAGCGTGGGTTGCTTGTTTCAAAAAACAAAAGAGGTCAGGATATTACCAGGAAACCTACATACTGACAGTTATATCCGTAGATCCTGGCTTCGTTATCAGAGAAATTATTGGTTGGACAAGAAATAAAATATATCAAGTAAATAAAAAAAGAAAGAAAGAAAGAAGAATATATGT
This sequence comes from Orbilia javanica, assembly GCA_036872735.1. Classification (NCBI taxonomy): domain Eukaryota; kingdom Fungi; phylum Ascomycota; class Orbiliomycetes; order Orbiliales; family Orbiliaceae; genus Orbilia; species Orbilia javanica. The sequence continues at coordinate 2,594,267 of JAVHNR010000001.1, read as the reverse complement.
AACACAGGGCAGGAAAGAGCATCGATGGCAAAAAAATAAAATACAATAAGTTGGAGGAATTCCCATGATCTCCTTTGAAGCTCCCCTTCCTTCCTTCCTTCCTTCTTCTTCTTCTTTTTTTTTTTTATTTTGTTTTGGCTTTCGTCCACATGATGGATCGTCTAAGGTTTGATAGTTTAAAAGCAGATGGTGATGGTTCATTGGTGCGACTGTAACCCTGTATTAATTTAGACCGACCGAGTGTGTGTACCTGTCTACAACTACGTACAGAAGTACACGCTAGCATACGCATACGGGATCTCCCTCTTGCAGAATTCCAAGAAAGGTCACAAAGGAAACCTATCCTTGAGAAACCTTTTCGAATTTCAGAATTGGAGTATGTAGTAGTAAAGGAATACCGTAGAGCTTTTGTCTAGCGACATAGCTAGCCAACTTGGCTTCCTCATCTAGCTTCCATATTTGGGTCCAAATGAACATTTCCTGCGATATCGACCCGAGCTTACCAAACCTTGCGAATCTAAAGAGTTCCCTAACCACACCGATACCTATCTATCCACAGGACAGGAAAAGAACAGGAATCCCAGACGACGTAGCATTCCAAGAAAGCCCCCATGCCTAATCGATAAAGTCCGGGCTTAAGACATTTTCTTTCTTTTCGGAATCGAAGATACCTTTTTTTATATCTCCGCACGGGTCGCAACAAATTTCGTGTGCTAGAGCCGCTGGCCTTCTTGATTGGATCGAACTTTGTTTCGATAGTTACATGACTAATTGTCTGAAATCTTCATCCCCCGGACGCCACCTGGATAGATCCCTACTAGTTCGCGATCGATTTTTGGGTTCTTTTGGTTTATTTCTTTTTTTCTTTCTCTTTCTATCAGACAACAAGTGCTGGTGGTTAGTACCGATGAACCAATAGCTGGACGTTTTTTCCCGAGGGTTGGGTTTGGGATCTGGTAAGGAGGAGGAGGGGTCAAATCAGGTGGCGTTGGAATGTTGAATCTTGGATCTTAGACAGTTTAAGTTCCTAGGTAGGAATGGCATGTATTATACGCGAACGATCTAACGATGGTAACATATTTCCGGTAATCGCGGGTTTATAGTCAGATATTGTACCTTGGCCGATAAACGATGATAACCAAGATTTGGAATGTGTGATAACCATCTCTGGGAAAGACAAAACAAACGTCTATAGGTTTTATGACATTAAGACTATCGTACCTAGAAATGCTTCTAGAAACATAAAAATGCAAAGAGGAGAAAGGGAGATAGGATGAAACCAATGGCTTGGTGTCGTTTATATACCTTCATAACTCATGAAGGAGGTGAAACCAGACACCAGCTCGAAGTGGGAATACAAGTAATAATTAAGCATAGTAATAATGGAAGGAAGGAAGGAAGGAAGGAATGAAAACACCCAATTCTCTTCGGAAATGCATTAAACAGGTTTATCAACCTTATCCAATCTCTCCAGAATGGCATGTAACTCCTTAACCATCACCTTCCTCTTCTTCCTAACCTCAGCTCCATCATCCCCATCAACATCCACAGAATCCAACTTCAACATTTCCCCCAAGACCGTCTCACCGAGGCGGTTATGTTCATCTTTCCGCTTCGCCGCATCTTCCGGTGGGTTCGCTTCAAACGCTTCCACGAGCGGGAGAACAGTCTCGGTGATATGCTTCCTTACAAGATCAATCCTCTCCATGGGTGGGATGATCTTCTTCTTCGGTGGCTCTGGTGTGCCTCTAGCGGATGTTCCAGCACTCCCGGACGCCGAAGAGGTTGGCGGTGGTGCAAGTCTTGACTTAGACGCCATACACAAGATCTTAGCTCCGTGCTTAACTTTAGAGTCTTTCAACAGCGCCGTATCATCTTTCAAATGACTCCCCGAGAATAGCAATTTGATAGAATGATCATGAGCCAAACCCAGCGCGTCCAGAACTGAGATCCTTAGGTCTTTAACCGTCGTCTTGGTGTCAACTTCACCCTTTGGGAAATTGATGGTGTATGTCTTTGCACCCTGTTGGACGTATATGGTATCCTCTGTTCTGGATTCATCGTCATCGAAGAGCGATGAGCCGGTGACGGATTTCAGGAATCGTTTCATCGGGAGGAGGAAGGTGATCGGGATGACCAGGAGGAGGATGAGGGTCAAGAGGAGGTTCGCGTCGGTGGTGCGGAGGGATGGCGGGAGGTGGGATTGGATGTATGCGAGTTCGTAACTGAATCGGTGGGTGAGGGAGGTGAGGTTTTCGGTGAGGACGGAGGATATCCGAGCTGGGAGAAAGGTCTCCCAAAGATCTTTGGACGCCAGTTTGGAGGATTGATTGGATTTCTCGTTTATTGTTTGATATATGGAGGATGTATGGTTAGGCGACCTGCGTGATGAGCACTTTGGTCCTCTTCCTCCTCCTCTTCGTTGTTTTTTTAATTGCGTGACTCTGGTGAAGGTTTGGCCTTTTTTTTTTTTTTTTTTTTTTGTAGATGTGAAGTTTTCGGTCAGGGCGGAAATGAAACCGTAGCTCGTAGCTTTCCAAGGTTTTATGTCGCCACGGATGTCGGATCGCTTTCTTTTTTCTTCCAAAACTTTTTTTCTGGTGTGAAGGGAAAGTTGCCGGATCGGGATACTAACTCGAATGAGGAAAGCCGTTAGTCCTGGAACGGCAATTTTGGACGACAACAACTTGAGTTGATAAAATGCAACAATTTGTTGGAGGTTTTTCTTTGGAGTCCGATGGGGTGGATGGTGTAGACTGTCTCAGCGCTGGACAGGTCGGTTCTGAGGTGATGATATTAGCTGTAAATACGTTCTGCGGCGAGGGGATTGATATGACCATTTTCATAAGTTTTTTAACTGATCTCATGTCGTCACTTGCAGGCTTATAAGCTTAAGCGCTCAGTCAGCCATTTAATATTTGTAGTAGTAGGAGCAATAGTAACAGTACATGCATGATAAGTACTCTAGTCTAGGAGATAAGTACTCCCCGGCGGGAAATCACTGCATATATCAATCACGGGGCCTCAAAACGTACTAGGGATACGGTTTTTAGGAATAGGTCTTGCTAAGTTAACTAGTTCAAGCCCGTCAACATAGGTTAGATATTCTCGTCAACCTCTTAAGAACATACGCTATTAATATCCCGACGTTGAAGAGACGGCAATCTGCAGTTGAATAATTTACGATGTTTTTAGGGCTATAGCGCTAGTTGGTTACATGCATCCTGAGGGTTATTTGCCCTTGCTAGTATACGTATATACTGAGAAACGAGCTAGGACGGATACCCATCGTCCAGCCCTAGAAACAAGATGGGTGCTAGTAGTATCACTTACCAGAAAACTGTCTACTAGCGCTTTAACGTATGGCTCGATTGGAGGCTAGACCAATCTACGAAGGTTGTAGTCTATTCCAATCAATCCATTCACAGTTGTCATGGCATCGATGGTACATGCCGCTGTTTCCTTGATAATTTAATACAGTACGATTCCTTGGGGATTCAACCGACAAAGATAGGCTTGATAGCTGTTTGTTATTGGTATTTGAATGTTTGAAATATGCTGTTGGCGGGGGGTGATTATAATATTATAAGTATTTCCATCATTCTCTGAGCGTGGTTTTCAAGAAAAGATCGGATTGCAAATTTGGGGTGTAATACCGAGGACGGGACCCAAGGCTGGCCATTCCAGTATTAAAAACGGGCGTTAGTATGCAAGAGTTCTGTATATCAGCCGCTATATAGAGTATTTAGAAGGTGATTTAAGGCAAGTGATTGGAAACCCGTCGGAGAAAAAGCGCTAAATTTTACAACTAAATTTACGTACTTATCAAAGCTCGATTTTAGGACAGATTTTCCTGTTTTTACGGAGTGGGTAAGTATGGATACTCCTAACTAAATGAAAAATATATTGATTTGGTGCTAGTCACTACTAGCCTAGAGGGCTTATATCTCAATTTGTAATCAATACTTCCCAGTCAAATTCTCCTATTTCAGCGGCCCCGCTAAACTTCGTATTGACGTGGAACTCTCAGGCCACTACCGCACCGTTTCTGAATGACCATAATTTCGTACAAATACCCTATAATCCATAGTTCTTACGTGGCCAACCCAAATGGCCAAAGTTATACATCTTCGACGCCGTGATCGATGGTATCCATAACAACCCCACGAACCCATGCAACACACATATAGTTTAAGTCGCACAGCCGGAAAGTATATGAGAGAAACCGAGAAAGATCTTAAGAACAGGAGCTGGGGTATATGTTGAAAATTTGGTGGAAGGGTATTGCTATAGCTAGTGTTTGAAAGGGTACCGGTGTCACTTACTACAAAACCAGGTGGAATGGTTATCAGATTCGAGACTAGAAGGCCTTAAGGATACATATGTTGGGGATTTCCAAGACGCACAAATCATGCATTTGATGAGTTAGGCGAAAGGGTTACTTTTGTAGGGATCAATGTAGGACGGTCAGGGCACCCTGGTCATAATTACGGGACCTGTATGTACCCCACTGACGAAATTTTGAAATTAGCAACATAAATTTGATGCCCATTATACGGCTATTCTCAGAAATAAAAGTTAATTTATTGCAAGAATAATGGTTTTTTTTAAACAGTCGACCGCGAATACTACACCCCTATCTACAAGACCGAGGTTCCTGGGGTCTAGGTAGAAGCTCTTTATTCAATGCGTGTTGGAGATAATATAAATATCTGTTGCATGTTCTGCTGCCTGAGCTAGTAGATTATATTAGTGACAAACTGCCAATACCGGCTACGATTTCCTATTCCTTTCGAAAAAAACGTCCTTAAGACTATTCGAGTGGTATACGTCAGGCGTATTCAAGGAACAAATCTGTGCATATCTACTAAAAATTTTTTTTTTTTTCGTTCAGCAGGCATGCACGCTCTAGACTCACCTTCCCGTCATCGCGATGCGTTGTGTGGCGTCAAATAAGATCGGGATCTGGTCTCAGGCTGCGGCCTCGGATGTTTTATATGTTTCTATCTTTTGAGTCGAAACAGAGTTAGAACATAGCACTGTTCATCTCGTCGGGTCGAATTATTAGTTGGGTGTGATCATTCACATGGCAAAGTGCGACATTGTGCGACTCCATTCGACTCGACCAAAGTCTTTGGCCTGTTCAGCTGAGCATCGTGTTATCGTCGTCCCGCAGTAGCGTCGATGGGGGTCGACGAATCGCATTGCGAAGATATCTGGCCCGATGACCCCTTTTTCACCCTCGCTTGTCAAAAAGATAGATTTAATAGATGCACAGAAATATGCATAGCATCCAACCGGTTGGGTTTTTTTCCATCCGCTTGTTAGTAATTTTTTGATTGGTTCCATGGCAAGAGTTTTCCCTTTCAATATTTTTTTTTCCCGCTGGGTTCTGGATACCCTCGACAAAATCTCACAGGGTTTAATTTTGTAAAAGCCGTTGGGGAACCAAAACATCAATGCCGCTGCTGATCTCTGACGAAAAATAATGAGCGAGGGTGTAGAATTAGAATCAAAGGTCGCTAGTAACCCTGTCGCAACCATTGTCCTGGGTATGCGTAGTATGTATTTTCTGCAAAAGAATGAGGCGCGAATTCGCCAGGAGGGGCATATCAATACGTATTCGGGTGATTCTTTTGAAGCATTTCGAGGTCATGACCCTGGACCGAAAAAAACAATCCCTGCGTGGAAGACCCCTGTTAACTGTCGTTCGAGGCAGCTTCTTGACCCCCGCCTAGCTAGCCTGGTCCGTCCGCCCATCGCCTGCAGTGTCTCGACATCTTGCTCCACCGGCATCGCTGGGGAGGGTCTGCGGCATACCATCCGTTCCTGAAAAGGAATAACCCCTTCCCTAGGCTTCGGTGCCTCCCTTCTTTGAAAAGATGGCCCGATCGTCCCTTGATGACTTCCTTCCCTTCCTTCCCCCATCATATCGTAGGCTTACGAGCTCACACCCTCCGGAGTCTTTGGAATTCGAACTCGTAGCACCTGCGGTCGGGGCTCGGGCTTCTCTCTCTCACATACTGCAATAAAACATCAAATTTCGTCCGGACCCTCCCTTCGGCCTCTTGAAATTTTTTGGAACCCAAGGCGGTTGCTTGGTTGGCCGCCCAGGTTGCTTCCTCGAAATTTGTTCGGATCAACGTATCGGAATCCACGAGCTTAATTTCCATATTACCTATCGCGTGTTAGTGCCGGGTTTCGAGATTCAATAGCACTCTGAACTAAGAGCGCTCATTTGCTGCTGACCTGACAAGACAGCAGCCTGTCGGGGCTGTCTGCTGTGATTCTGTGCGTCCGGCGAGGGTCCTTAAGATTTGGTTTCCCCTTTGGTTGGGTCCGGGATTCCTTTTTCTTCCCCCCAAAACCAGGCTTTTCTTTTTGCCTCTGAGTCTTGAGTCTTGAGTCTTTTGAGTCCTGCTTTCTCTTGCAGACTTGCAGAGGTGTCTCTCATCGGTCAGCTGTTCTGGTGTCTCTTCTTCCGTCCGTTTCGTGAAGAGGTTGAGTCGAGTCGAGACAGACCCGGTCCGTCCAGTGCATTGCATATCGTCTCCCTCGATTCGGCTCGCGTGGATCGAGCAAGAGTTATTGCTCTTCCAATTGCCTGCCTGCTTGCTGCTGCTGCTGCTGCTCATCGTCTCCGTCTCCTTTCTCGTCCTCCGCATCCACCCCGACATTAACCTCTCTCCTCTCTCTCTCACTCTCGAGATCTCACCCTCGTTCGCTTCGACTTTATCCAACTGTGCTCCTCTTGTCTCGTCCGGCTTGCCTTTTGCAATTGGTATCTTTTTTATTTTATTTTTCTAACATTCTCCTGGGACTTTTCTTTTCGTCTCTCATCTTTTTTTTTTTTTTTTTTTTTTTGCTTTGCTTTGCTGCTGCTGCATTGACTGCGGTTACCACAATTAAAAAAAAAAACTAAAAAAACTACGACTACCAGTTTACAACATCGTTTATACATCGCTTCCTCTCTCTATTTTTCTATATACCTTCTATATCGTTTTAGAGTATCCTTTATTTTCTTCTTCTCTTCTTCTCTACTATTTTCCTCCCATTTTTTCACTTCCTTTTCATCTTATTCTCTCGTTGCTTGCATTTCTGCTGCTGCTGCAACTTCCTGCCTGTTCCTCTCTCTCCTTCTCTCAAGACATCTCTCCTTCCATCAAACCCGCCTCCTCAAAAAACATCCTCCACCTCTCCAATTCACTGCAATCTCACAAGGTATCTAACTCAAAAGACCTAATCTCAAACCCTCTGCCACGCTACTGTCGCTGCTACACCGCCATCGTTGACATTCTTCAGCATCTGGACTGCCTGGCTCGCACCGTGGTTCGTCTCCTTCGACCAATCTTCCATCGTTCTAGCCGCCTTCCTCTTTGCTCTTGGTGTATGTTGTGCATCAACTCCAGCATCATCGGTCACCCTGGATTCTTATGACATCCGCCGGTAACATTTAACAGCCTCTAATTTCGCATTCATCAGACACCGTGCATCAAAAAAAAAGGAAGACTCATCCCCCTCGGTTCGAAACATCACGGAGCCTTTTCTCGAGTTAGACCTTTTTTCGCCCCTTCTATTTTGACAGGAGATTTCATCTCTCGGTTGTTTGCCTAACTTCTTCGACAAGTCATATCACAGTAGCGCCCGCTGTATCCTATCGTGGCATACATCCCTGGTGAATTGGTGGTTGACAAAAACTGGCGAACGGCCAACCAGAAGGAATCCTCCTGATCAGAAAACCCACTTTTGCTTCTACACCCCACTTTCACCGTCGACGCAGGACAGTTGTTAACAGGGAGAAACGTCATCACAGGGAGGCGAATACTTTCGTTCTACCTCCCTTGACGGAGTAACCCTGGATCGTGAAAACCAATAAATCAACACCACCCCGGATTCCAACCCTACTTTCGATTTGCAGGCCACAAGCGAATCGACAGGACCCTTCACAATGGCAAGCATCACTGCATCTCGAGGCGTTGCTGGCATTACCCCGCCGTCTTCATCGCACGGCCATCGCGATTGGGATTACTCGGTGCCCGTCGATGCTCCCGTGAGTTCTTTTCAGTTTGATGTGATATTCGCTATAAATGGAGCATTATTTGCTAATTATAAATATTTTCGTGCTGCTACAGGAAGACGACGGTAATACATACTACAGTTACACCGGCAACACCAGGAATGCAGGCGCCAGTCGATCTAGGACAAGCTCTGTCACAAAACCAAAGGGGGTGGAGAACAGGAAACCGTCCTACAACCGATCCAATAGCGATTATGCGAGAGATACTCCGAGGAATGCTTATCCCTCTAATGTTGCCGAAATTTCTCAGGACGACTTTCTAGCGGCGCCTCGTGCCCCAGCTTTGTCTAGCCGATCACCAAGCAGTGCTGACGGCCGAGACTCCGTTATCGACCTCTATTCGGCTAACCGATTGTCGACAATCAGCGGTGTCACAGAAATCCTGCCCAATATCAACAGTTCTGCCACTGCCATGTATGATCTTTCGGGTGACATTGACAACCGGGAGGCCTCTAGCTGGATCCATCGTGACAAGTTGATGAGAATCGAATCTGTCGAGTTCAAGAAAACCCCTACTTCTAGCGAGGCATGGGTTAAGACTGCATCACGGAAGCTGTCTCTCGGTCGTATGTCCGAGGCACGAGCCAATTCAAGTGCACAAACATGGGAAAATTCTTTCGAGAAGAGCGGTGAAGAAGAGGATTCTGAAATTTTCGATGATAACGACTTTGATCTAAGGCTTCCCGAGGAACGTGAGGCTGAGCGTGTCGCACAAAAACTGCTTGCAGCCCGAAACAAGTCGAATACTCCTTCAAAGATCCCCGTCAACATGGCTTCACCAGCCCCGATCCCACTGCAATTCCTGGAAAGGAACTCTCCGCTGAAGAGAGCAAGGTCCGGCTCCATCGACGAAGACGAAGTGCAGAGCATTTCATACCCAGCAACGAGAGCTAGGTCTCAAACCCTCGAGTCCGAGGACCCGCCAGTTACGCCGCCAGAGAAATCAGCACCGGGAACTGCAAACTCGTCCACTCCTCCTAATCGAACAACTCGTAGCATGTCTAAGAGCTCTCCACGCCGCCCATCTAGCTCTCATAGGACATCTGCCGCTGGTGGGAAGAACTTGCCGAAACTAAGAACCGCATCAGCATCCGGCAACCGGGGCTCTGGTGGTAGTGGGTCTGCTAGTGCCACCGCTCCCCAACATAAATCCCCCGAAGGCCAACCGCCATGGGCTGTTGCTTCCTATGCACCGGACCCGAAACTTCCCCAGGACCAACAAATTATTCCGACTGTTGCTAAGAGATTACAACAAGAAGAATGGGAACGAGAAGGGGCACCTGCCTCCGTTTTTGATAGGGACTTGAGGCCTCTGAAACTCTACGAGAAGGATATTGAGCCAAAGGAAGCCATCAACTTTGGGGAACAGAGTGCCCAATGGCCAATATCGAATGAAAAGCAGAGGGACCCCCCGCCAATGGTTGTAAGTATAACTTCCAACCCCTTTCCGATAACAGCAGCGCTAACGATTTTACAGGAACCTAAGAAGAAGGAACCTCCAAGAATGGAATCCCCAAAGATTCTTCCAAAGGCACCTCGTTCAGAATCGCCCCCTCCGAGACCTCCTTCCAGGGAACCTATCCGTGTCAAAGATCCGGACGAAGTCCCTGCAAAGGGCAAGAAGGACAAGGGATGTTGCGGTTGTACGATTATGTAGCCAACTACGCTGCAAACAACAACCTACCTATCATTCCCTCACGGCTTGTCGATTCGATATTTCAGCAATTTCTCGATCCTTTTCCAGCAACCAAAAGCACAGCGTTAGGCGAATCTTGGCGTTTGATTTATTATCCACCCTATTCCCAATATTCGACTCGGACTTTTTTTGATGATAACCTATATCCCGGGCGGGTGTTTCTCTTTTGTCTTTCAAGATCTACAATTGTAATCCCCTATGTCTTCTCTAACGGCCTTTTTTTTAGATACAGTCATTCCCGCACTCAAGTACTTTCCCCATTTTTCTAGGCAGTTGCCTCGAATGTTTTCTTTTTATATCTCATATAGTCCCTCTTCTTCCTCCTAGTTGTACATTTTCTCACTCGAAGCCCCACAGTCTCCTTTGTGTATTATTTCCCTTTCATTTTTCATTCTCGATCGTGCTCGCACTTCCAACGCCACAGATATTTCTACTGGTCATAGCGACGCATACATCCTAACCCACAGAATTCATCCGACCTTCGACATTACACGAACTTTTGTTTCCTTTTTGTTCTTTTTATTATAGTACTCGTCTCCAATATTTCCAGCAGCTTTGGTCTCCGAATATCTTTTTCTACTTCTTTTCCTCCGTCTTTTTCTTTACTGCAACAACATCATAGGAGCTGTCCAAGAACAGCCTCCCAGAATGTCATTTTAACATTTCCAACTTCACTTTTTTTTTCCCTTTCAGCCTTGTCTTTCCCTCTCTCTCTTTTTTTTTTGCCCGTTCGAAGCTGGTATCGTATAACGGCCTCCCTTTTGCGTACCCTTTTGCTTTTGTTTCTGAAAGTTTTATTTTAGAGAACTACGTCTCCTTTTTTTTATATATACATCCAACCTACATCTTATCTTTGTCTCTTTTATCCACCATTTTTGTTTTGCAAATATTGTTTATTAGAGAGCTCTTCCTCTTCCCCCCAAACCTAACCCCCCAATACCTATATCTAAATGAGTTAAAAGAGAGATATCGAGTCCTCTTCTCATCTAGGATACAAATCAATACTATACCAATCATTCCACAAAAAGAAAAAAAGTCTTCCATCATTACTTCCCTCTTACATTAGATCCGTAAATATGTTGATGATTAGAAGCTAACTATATTTCCAAAATCTAAGGTTTTGAAGAGTAGCCCTGTCACACTCTCAAACTCTCACGCTCTCACGCTCTCACACACTCCTACGACCTGACCTGTCTTAATGGTGTTCTCATTGCTGCCGGGGTCCTCGGGGCCTTGACAGGCGTTCCTACTGGCGTCCTTACCGGTGTATTGGGCTCGCTCGCTACCACCCCTTCAACCGGATCCCCGACTCTTCCGACACCGATCACATACCAATAACTATATTCCACCCTCTCCCTCTGTACCGCCCCACCCGATGCTCCTGAATGGCTTGGCTTCCCACCACCACCTTCCTCATCGTCCCGGTCAACCTCGGCCTCAAACTCGACCCTCACATAGATCGGAATCTCTAACAACCTCTCATCGCGTATCCTCGTTTCCCTCGTATCCGGAATCTCTGGCGGAACAACTTCGATAACCACACTCGTATAATTCCTCTTCTGCTCATACACAGTCGACATTTTCGGGTCCTTTGAGAAAGAAGTAAACGATCCAGCTACAGGTGGTGTTGCCACACCGGATGTACTAGAGGCAGCCGGTTTGGTGCTCATCAATGCATCATCCCAAACATCCGTGCTCGCACCAACTTCGAATTCGGGACATAGAATCGTAACTCGGCTTGCGAATGCGGTTCCGGGAGTCCTCCTTGGAGTCAGTAAACTGACACTGATGGGATCGAATAGCGGGTTTGTGACAGTTAGTAGGAATCTGTGGGTTTTGTGAGGGATGAGGTTGTTCCAGTTTATTGTAGAATCGAGACGTTTGATGGTTAGGGAGGGGATGGAGTTTAGTGCTACTAGGCGGATTCTAAAACGTGTAGTTTGGACTTTGGATTCGGGTTTAACAAGGATGTGGCGGCAGGCGCGACATCGTTTCGAGCGCTTTGTGCGAAGAAGGACGGCAGTGGGGGTTAAGTCCCTGGTTTGGGTTAAACGCTTGTTTGGAGACTGGTATAGTGGTTCGGGTATGGATGTTACTTACGATAGGAACCGTGGTTCGTGAGGCTGGGCTAGGCGCTGCTTTGAAGTCGTCGCTTTTCCATGTCCGTTAGTATATCATCCCAATAAACAGCGATTACAACAGTTTTGCGCTTACTGGATTCTAATCCTTCTACCGCCATACGCTCTATAATTTCCAACTCCTGCTCCTCACCGACCTCCCTCGGTCGGTCAACCTCTTTCATTTCTAGTTTCTTTACACCTCTTCCTTTCCTACTTCCGCCGTGACCTCCACTACCACTTCCAAGACCCGTATATAGACCCATCAATCTCGTTAATGCCGCTGGGGAATTCGTAAAGTCCTCTTGCGCGTTACCAAGTTGTTGAGCATAATGTTGTTTTAACCGGATGAACTCGCTATCCTGCGATGAATGTGTGAGTTTTGAAAGTTGGGCGGAGATCGAAGTTGGCTTTTCAAGTTGGATGGGTGGCGTGAGGTCCGACGTTGTCCAGTGGCAGTGAGAGCAGAAGAGATTGAACGGACCGGTGGGGTGGTCCGAGTGAGTCCCTGAGTGTCCAGAGGAATGATTTACTGGAATGACTGCGAGTAGGGCAGTGCATACTGGACATAGATAACAATTCCTCGTACACCTATAGTAGGACGACATCAGACTTTATTAGCGTGGCTCTATTGAAAAAGAGGACTATGAAGGACATACAAAACCAACTTGGCGGATTGATGACCTTACCGATTTCCATCACTTTTGACGGTCGAGCTTGGGACTTCGAAGAGACAACTAGGACAGTACCAACATACTATCTCATCTTGCACACATCGAGGACATCTTATCTGATGACAATCCTCGCAGTATAATAAGTTCTCTATGGGAAATAACGAGAATGCAGACCGTGGGTCACGTGGGTCAAAGTTGTTATTGTCATCATCTTCATCGGTGAGTTCTTCTTCCTCTTCGTCTAGGTCGAGATTAATGTTTCCACTATCGAATGAAACGGATGGAGTGAAGCCTCCCAGAAGGGTGCGCCGTTTGGTGGGTGTATGTGGATCTGTGAGTGGGAAGTTGAAGTCGTGTTTGGAGGGGGATTTCAAGGGAGTAATCGGCCGGGCGCTATCGAGGGTGAGCGTTTGGGGACGGTCTTCATGACATGGACATGAGATGTGGATGTAAGGGAATGAAGACATCGTCAGTCGGTCCTGGGTTGATGGTTGAGGTTTGTGGAGCGCCAATTGACTGAAAGTATGGAAGTTTGGACGAGGTATATTCCAACCGGTGAGCTTGGCTTGGAGCTTGACAGCTTATCGAGAGCTACACAAAATGCAACATTTTCAACACTAAATCCATGTCTACAACAAACTTGGGCTTGTTGTGTCGAATTCTCTTTACGGCCTAGCCATGCATGTCAATTAACGGTCGTACTATTTTTTTTTTTTTTAAGTCATAACTGAAGAAAGAACTAGAACTATGTCCCTTTCTTCTAGTAGAGATACCCACAGCTGGATACATCAGCCGATTGGATAACTGGCAGTGTAATCTAGGTTGTAGATTACGTAAAACCATGCGTTCGTGAGATATCGAGATGCAAGGGCGGCAGCGGGAGACAAAACAGGCTGCCATTGCATACGCCGAGCTCTAAACCCGATCGCGAGTGTATCAGGCACTGAGTAGCTTTGAGGGGTACATGAAGGGAGGATATGTTTCTAACCTCGATGTAACCTTACCCTCACTTCCGTGAGGTATGTGGTATATGTATGATATGATTGGTGCTGAGTCTAGCTTGATGAAACACGCCCACTCTATGTGCATATACCTGCTATGCTTTAGGCATGGGTCACTGAATGAAAGGGCAGTAGGATAGGTTGTAGGTAGACATAATTGGCCCTATAGAAACCTAGGCCCTGTTCTAGGGTAGAGAGGCCGCGGGTATGCACTGTGAACGCAGGTGACGTCTGCAGCATGTCGTCCGTTATCACGTATTCATGAGGAATCCAGGTACCTCGGATCGATTGCCCACTTTGCTAATTATAGAGGCTAATGGATGGCATGTGGACTACTATTCTTTATCGTTTCTTCCCAGTAGGCCCGGTGAGAAGAGAGCGGTAAATCGGGTACAGAGATGCCTGGCCCGCTTATGCCTATAAGCGCCATATTTTCAACGAACATGGAGAACAGAAACGACCAGACATTGAATTGAGTGACAAAGTTAATTTCCTATACAAACATGATCGTATACCAAGAGAATAGAGTCGTAATAAATAGCATTTTATGTCTAAAAAAGGCCGATTCCAGAAGGAATTAAGTGTTGTGGCTGTTGGATCACGGCGTCGAAGAGGAGTCAATCTATGGCATATATCTTCCTGACACCGAACCTCTATTCCTCGCAAACATCACGCGTTCTATGCGACATCGACGAGCATTCGAGAACTCGAGATTGCCCAAGACATACTCCGAATACTTCAAGCTTCATTCTTCCGAATAGAAGCACTAGCAGGATCCCCATACCTACCTCGAAGGGGGCTGTCTACGCGACGACATCCAGCACCAAGACGATACAACGGCACGGCATAGAAGTACTGGTGTATATCCCACTTCCATCACAATGTCAGCGACTCTTCCAAGCCGAAAAGACCCAACTGGGCGCTACTTCATCAATGAAGCTATCAAAAAACCCAAGCTTATTCAATCGGTGACGAATCCCTACGATCACCTAGTTACGTCTCTCAAAAACATTCTCGACATCTGCCCTCCGAGTGTACCATGGACTGGTAGCTTTGCTAGAGGCCTTTACTTCGGTATCTTTGTCGGTCCCACTAGCATTGCCTTCCTCTTCCTCTGGCTTTCCAAAACCCATCCAGACTTGGCCATCCATGGACTCTTCCCAGCCGACTACTGCAAAGCGTACCTCTCCCTCCAGCAAGAAACATACACGGCAGAAGAGACCCCACGCTCCGGCTGCAGTTTGAACCATGAATATATGTGCTATAACGCTGTCAAGGCGTGCTTCACAAAGGACCTCACATATGTCAAAAAGTTCGCCGAGAACATTGACAAACTAACCCTCCGACCGACGTTTATCGAACTGTTGTTCGGCAGAGCCGGGCTGCTCAGCCTTATGCGCACAATGAAATATTGGTTCCCAGAAAGTAGCGAGATTCTCGATCCGGAAATCGAAAAAGTAATCCAGCACTGCCTCTCGTATGATCCCTGGACTTTTGGAACCCATCCAGACCATCAAAAACGCTACATTGGAGCAGGTCATGGTGATATCGCAATCATATCCAATATTGTGATGACAAACCCTGCTTACGCACCAAAAGTACAAGGCAGGTTGGAAAAGATCCTTGCCCTGCAAATGGGTGGCGGCAACTGGCTCTCTTGCGAGGACGGGGGTGAGAACCTCGTTCAATTCTGTCACGGAGCACCAGGAATGATCTGGTGCCTTATTCCATTGAAGAAATACTACCCAGAGCTACAGGAAAAAATCGACGAAGCGATTGAAAGGGCGCGAAAAGTAGTTTGGGAGCGAGGTCTCCTGACCAAAGAACCATGCTTATGCCATGGCATCACAGGAAACGCATTTGCTCTAGCGGAACCCCAGAGAAGCCACTTCCTGCACTATGCTACGCCATCTATGGTCCGAGCGGGGCTTGCCGACGAAACCCTGGAACGAAGCAGCGATAACAGCGGGGTGTGGTGGTCAGAAGCTGGACGTGCGTGGGGTTGGATGATGCATGACTACGACAGAGCCGGGTTGGGTGATTCGATGGAGGATATTGGGTATCCGGGAGCGACGAACCCGTGAATTACTTAATTGCTTCCCAACTAGCTTCCGAGTGAGGTTTTCGAACACGAAAAAAGTGATACCGACCGACCGGCGGGCCGATATCATGTACCATGCACGCTTTGTATTACTTGAAACGATCACGAAATTGTTTTCTTTGGGCTTTCTCCTGTCTACCAATTGCAATTGACCGATTGATTGATTTGGCCGATTGTAATGTCAATTAATCAATCAATCAATCTCGACCGGGAATGCTTACATGAGATAATTGTCGATAACTTAGTATCCCGAATTGAAAATTTCGAACTGTTGGACCATGCATGCATTACAAATCGCCGTTATATTAATAGCACCCTCTCAATGGCCAGTGCTCCAGACCACCGCGACTACCACCACCACCACCACCAGAGCCCTACTGCCTTCCGTACATGTACCTATATACAGAGAAAGTATATGTGTGTGTGTGTGTGTGTGTGCTTTGGAGGATGTGGGAAAGTAAAGCTTAGCGCGGCAAAGCCGGGGCCATGGCATTGGGTTCTGTCGTCATCGATACTTTGTCATGTTCTGTCTCATCCCATTGCATGAATTCATTGCTTATAAGAACCACCTAACTGACTGACTTAGCTAACCCAACCAACTTAAACCTCCAACCTCCTCGCTCCCCCCTCGGACTCTGCTGCACTGCACCCCACGTCAGCTCTCTCAGCTGTATCTACGAACAGTACTTACAGGAAGGAGCCAAAAGACCAGATCCTGCTTCTGCGGCTATCCCGGACCAGTAGCTACCTTCGAACGGTCACTTGGGCAGGTGCATAATATTGTATTGTATTGCAGCCAGTTACATTACATCAACTACAAACTCAGCGGCATTTTCGTTCCCTATCAATCAACCAGAACTCTCCCACCTCCACCACTTCCACCACCTCTGCCTCACCACCAATACCGAAGAGCCACCGAAAAAGGAATTCCAGAACGACATAAGGGAAAAGAAAAAATAAATAAATAACAAGTGACCACAAGTGACTACTTGCCTACCTGTCTACAAAAAGCTGCCTTCTCGCCGTCTCAGGTCCGGCCTCTTCTCCTCCATTTCATCATCTCTCTTCCTTCCAGCTCTATCGTCCGAGGATCGCTCCGCCAGATCCTCACCTTCGCCCACCATTTCGTTCATACGTCGACTTCTCCACGGATCTTGTTCCGCCCCATCCCCACAAACAACCATGGCTGCCAGAGTTAGTGTCGCATGCCCCTCCCCATCCTTCGCTCTTCCATTATCACGCCGTACATACACATCCCAAAAAAAAAAAAAAGCCCCTCAAGCGAAAGCCAAAGCGGGCTTTGAAAAAAAAAAAAAAAAAAGTCCAATCCGCCCTACCGGCTAAAAAAATGACAATGGACCTCGCTCGCTAACTCGGAAGTTTTTTTTTGCTCACTTTGAAATTATGACGAAATAGGCAAAAGCACAAAAACTCATTGACGACAATGCCGTCATGGTTTTCTCCAAGTCATACTGTCCTTACTGCAAGGCCACCAAAACCTTGCTTAGGGATATGAATGCTACATTCGAAGTTTATGAGCTAGATAAGGAGGGTAAGTTTCCCTATATCTGTCCTTTTTTAAAAGAAAAATTTGGTACCGAAAGACATCCGCTAACGAGAAGTTTAAAAAACCACTAGACGACGGCTCCGAAATCCAAGATGCTCTCGAGGCCATCTCGAGCCAGCGAACTGTCCCAAATGTCTTTATCGGCCAGAAACACATCGGAGGAAACAGCGACCTACAGGCCCTCAAAAAGACATCCCTCCCAGGGTTACTTCAAAAGGCCGGTGCCTTGTAAAAACAGGATAAAAAAAGAAAATACCCTTGTACTACAACTCTTCTGTTTCATAAAGGACTTGATATCCCCTTATGTTCGTTTTCCTTTGTTTTTTCCTTTCGGCATAACGATGTTCAACGTTTAAACTTGCATTGGAGGTTGTTTTCTGTTTTTTTTTTTTTTATGGTTTTTACGTTCTTTCTTTTCCTCCATGGGAGAGAATTCTGGCATCTTGTCGAAGTGGAGACGGCGAATTTTTTTTAAACTATGGCCTCTCTCGCCTTGAATTCGATGACCCAATTCCAAAAAAAAAAAATGACCAAAAAAAAAGTGATACACCAACATCCCTTCCCACCAGCATTGATAAACCCCCCATTTCATAACTTCCGTTCTCGCGCTGCACAAATATACAGCCTTACATAAATATCCAGACCAATAACCAATTGACAAATTCTCCCTTATCGTCTTTCTACAAATCTTATGTAAGACTTCCCTTAAAAAAAAGTATTTAAAAACCCCCCGACCCCAGATATCCAAAAAGGATGAATGATGCACGTCGAACATCCCCTTAAACTGTTTTTAACCGATGAACGATGAACGATGACGATGGCGCATGCACCTAGCGACATGTACACCTGTCTGTTTCATGTAAAAATGTGCACATATGTCAAATAACACCAATTCCAATCCTAAAAAAGACCACGGGACCCTTTTTTTCGACAGAAATCCTATCACTAGTTAAATACTTAGTTCGTGAATTCAATTTTTTTTTTAAAAAAAAAGGCCAATCAAAAGAAAGTAACCCAAGTGGCATACCCAGGTACCTCTATTATCAAATTATCCTGCAGTGGACTATCTTGTCCCACCCGGTATACTTGTTGCGAGACAAAAAAAAAGAGAGAGCTCATGCGGATTGCGTTAAGTCAATAGCTACCACTAAATACTTAGTACCTAAGAACCTAGTCTTTATTTCAAAAAAGAAAGAGGGAGAAACCGATCTATCCCGCGGAGGAGGGGAAGGGTTCTTGCTTGTAAGGATCGTCGGAAAAGCATATGCACGTGGTTTGCTAAGAGTATGCGGGTTGGTGTCTCGTACTCGGACGTCACAAATGGAGGGGCCTTGTTTGATTGCGGGTCTTGATTACCTATCTGTTACAAAGTAGTAACTTTATTCGGGTTCATATAGGCTATACTATCAGGGAGTTAAGGAATGAGAGAAGCCGATCGGAATCGATCAAACTATATTCGAGGAAAAGTTGAAAGGATCAAAATAAAAATGAAAAATGAAAAATAAGATTGGATATCACCGATTCGGACGCCGTAACAGAACCCATAACTCATAGACCGATACAAGCAGATGGTCGAAAAAAAAGAAGACAATGAAGCGCTATGAAAAAAACAGTCAAGTTGAAAAGATGTACAAGTTATAAATTTGGTTTGTTTTCTATAAAACAAGATAGAAAGAAAAAGGCAAAGCGACGATCGACCCTCCTACAGCTCCTACAGAACTGAGAAGAAGAGGGGGGAAACATTAAAGTCGCTCGCCCAATCTACGCTAGCTCACCTGTGAGGGGAACTAGCAAGATGGAGAAGTAAGAACGGGCATGCTTTTCTACATGGTAGCTTACTGGCACATGGTATCCGCCCCGCCGAGGAAAGCAAATAAACGCTAAAAGGGGAATGGGGGTATGTAGGAAGCTTTGGTATAGAAATTACCACGAGAAAGCTTCCTCGATGAAATCAATGTTGACGTAGTCTACCAAACGGCGGACTGCATATCGAACATCGTCGCTCATACCACCAGGACCGCAGACTAAACACAAACACGTTAGTAATTTATTTGAGTAAGGAGATTTGGGATTGGGGTCACATACCAGAGACGGCCATGGTGCCAACGCGCTCATCGGCCTCACCCTGAAGAACTTGCTCAATATTTGGCTTTCCTGGGAACATTTGAACGGTCGAAGAGGGGCTCATCTATTGACAATAAGTTAGTAGCAGATTCCCTCGGGCTTTTGTAGATAACGGTGATAATGGCTTACAATCTCTCTTGACTGATGCGGCTTAGTAACAAACAAGACGACTTTGAGGATCTCCCTTCGCCTTTCTATCGCGAGGATGGAAGTCATCTGTCTCTTAACCCATTGCAAATGTTCAGGGTTCTGAAGCACCCAGACAAGTGTAACCTTTCGGGTAGCGACGGTGCCATCAATATATCCTTGAACCAACTCAAGAACGTTGGGAAGCTGATGCGTGATACCAACACCTCCAGCAAACAAAACGACTGTGCCATACGAACTTAGAGAGTGATGTGTACCATAAGGACCCTCGACAAGTGCACGAACAGTGACGGTTCCATCTGGTCCGGCGGCAGCCTTTTGGAAAATCGAATTGGTGGCGCCAGTTCGTCGTCTCACAATAAGTTCAACAGTTGTTTTTTGCGGTCCATAAACATCTTGGCGGTTTTTGGGGAGTTCTTCCTTCTTTTCGTCCCACACAAGAGGTGCGCTCTCATCGGCCCATGCGACGGAGAAAGGGTGGCTTTGCCAACCAGTGATGGTCGGAAGATAGAGGAAGACATATTGGCCCGGTCGGAATTTGAATGGGCGAGGCATATCCAAAGTGACTCTCGAAGCCTCCGTGGAGAGTGCAGTGATGGTAGCACGGGTCATGGTTCTGCCACAGTTGCGGTAGATAATGCTAACCATGCGAGCAACGCGTTCTGCGGCCCAGAGAGCAATAGTAACCTGCACGTAGACCAACCACTTGTTGTTGATGAGCATGAGATGGTAATAGAGCGTGACAGTTGCTGCGACGGCTGCGAGTATGTGGAGAGTCAAGAAGGTCTCGTAGAAGGCATGACGAAGGATCGATGGGGATTGAATGAAGAGAAAAACCATCGCAAGAGTCGAGATTGTACCAGTCATAATGAATTGAGACTTTCCGACGGAAGCCATGTACTTATCCCAGCCCCTATTGGCGATATGCGCCACGGTATGGACAACAGCTTCGAGGACGACAATCCTTCCCAACCATCTGTGGATCAGGTTGTAGGTGTCGAAGGAAATCCTTAGGAGAGGAATCAAGGGATTGTTCCTTCCAGCGAGGACGAAGAGTGGAACCATGTTTGTGACGGCAAGAACACCAGAACGGTTACGAAGTTCAGAAAGTACCACAGCCTTTGGCCTAGTCCAGTCAATACTCGCTACAGTGAGACCAATATTCCCTCCAAAGAGGATGAGGAGGAAGATAGCCTGGAACCTAGTAGGGACAATGCCGGCGCTACCAGCAGAGCCGATCTTGAAATGCTCATTGTGACGGAGCCCAAAGAGAGGAGCGAGGATGAAGTCTTTCTTGAACTTTGAGAGCCATGGGGGAGCAGGGATTGACCAGTAGTTCTGAGCTGAGTCGTTGATACAAACAATGTGTCGAATGTGAGCTGATAATAGGAGAATGGCTCGGTAAATGATGATGATGAAGGCGATGAAGCTGAGACATAGAAAGAGCCAGTGACTGTAGTGGCATTAGCATCGACTTCTAGGCTTTGAGGAAGCACTATTCAATATGGCCTACCTGAATTTCCTGCTTTCGGCCTTCATAGCACTTTCCTCCTCTGGAGCCAAGACACTTTGTTTTCCACCTCCACCTCCACCACTGCCACCAGCAGCACCACTGGTGGCTGCAGCGGCAACGGCAGATGTAACTAACGACGAGACAAGACCAAGAGATGTAGCAATTGCGGTACTAGCAGCTGGTGGTGCAGTTAAAAGGCCACTGGCCTCCGAGGCGGCGCTAGCGGCAAGGGTGCCTGCGAAGCTGATCGACATATTGAAGAATAAGACAAGTCCTGCTGAAATTGATGGTCGGAAAAGGAAGAGGCGAGGATGGATATTTCTGTTGCAAGTTGATGGTATAGTCGGTTATCCAAATATCTAACAGAACCCTGTTCTTGTTGCTCTCTGATAAAAGAATGGTCGAAGGAATCGAAATTTAATCGAGTTCTTGGTGACTCCTAAATATTTCGTGCTTCGTCTAAAAGACCTAAAGAATCAATCGAGCGACTAGCGCAAGAACCTTTAATGAAAGTCGGCAAGAGAATGGTATAGTCGTAATGAAGCTTCAGTTGACCGTTGAAACAAAACGCTAACAGCTCTAGAAAGATCGTGGTAGCGAATGAAACTGCAAAGCTAAAGCCTCAACGACCTTTTTTTGTATTTTAAGATCGTGAAGGTTTTGTTTCGTAACGTCGAAGGAGAGCAAAAGAGTGAATCTCCCTTCGGTATGTAAAAGAGTGGGAAGTGGTTTGGGTTGGGTGGTTTTTTTTAGAGGGGAGGCGGTGATGAGGAATTGGAGGTCGGTCCAGAAGTCCGGTTCTAGAAAGTAAGGAATCTGTGGGAAATATACTAGCGTTAGAAGGGGAAGACAAGAAGAAAAAAAAGACCAGTGAACCAGCTTTCCGCAAGGGAAAGGAGAATAAGGCAAGGAGCGACGAAAACAAAAATGAAGGCCAAGGCACAGGCGAGGTGTCGATGCGGTGAGGGAGAGTAAAAGAAAGGAAGACTGAGAGAGGAAAGAGGACGATCATATAAAAAGGAGGATGTTGGGTGTGGCTGCTAAGACCGTGCAGGGGAACAAAGTAAGGCAGGCACCGCTGGATAGATGGAGTATGGACCAACAGGGGACGAGCGATGGCTGCCGGTACCAGTAACAGCGGGTATCCAAACAAGCAAATCGGAACTCCACAGTTATGCCTGTGCGACTTGCATGAGCCCAGGGGAATAGAACGTGGGAGGCTTGGCCAGACCACCGGCCAGACAGCACAGGAACAGCAGACAGCTCCGAGGTTTGCTTGGTTGGTGGGATGTGGAGAGCGATGAAACCGCACTAACCTTTGTCGTAGCCTGGGTAGACTAAATAGACGCTCTTGGATGGCCGAATCGATCGAAGCGATGCCACACAGCTGGGATGCTGGGAAAGTAGGAAAGCAGTGGCAGTAGTGGATTGTAGGCGGTACTCGATGTCTATGGAATGGAATTCCAGAGAAGACGAAGATGGCGATGAGATGGGTTTGCAACGTTTGTTCTTTTTGGACAATGCCTGCCGGCAGGAATTGGTCGAAGGTGAGCTCGAGATGCGAGATTGAGTGAGATTGATGTCGACGGGGGAAGTTGTTGGAAGTTGTTGAATTCGAGGTTGGAAGTTGCCTACTTGGGCACTGGACGTAGATGGCAAGCTCGCGACGGGTTGGAGGTCGGTTGCGATGTGGTACAATCGTGAGAATCAACAGTGCACATGCGCATACAAGTCAACAAGGGATCAATTACAAATACAACAGGAATGTTACTGAAGTCGTAGATTCGAAGGTAGGTCTGAAGGGGATATTAAGATTAAAAGAAGGAAAGGGTCATTGGTATCAGAATGCAGACTCTCAGCTTCCAGAGCCGATTGACTGCATACAGTTATAATATATCCCCTAGATGATAAGTAAGTAACTACTACGGCTTGATGGGAAAGGAAGAGGACATCAGAAGGTCATCGACGGCCCTTCGAAGAGATATATCCCCTCCCCCTTCCTCCCTATATATATACATACTACTGACATCATTCTCAAATACAAGCTTTTCACTATAGCTACCTAGTCCGACTTGAATTCATCGATAGCGGGATGTTTGGGGTGTGAATTGGTTCACCTCAGGACGGTTTCGAATCCACGCCCTGGCTAGCATGCTAGCAGACCATGGTTCCTAACCAGACTAATGTGTATCGTATACTATCACCGTGAATATACTTCCTCGAATGCTAGGTATGTTGCATCCACCGACTATCCGCCCGAAGGAAACCTTCACAACACTAAAATAACAATAAAATAGAAATAAAATTATTTTGTTGGTATATACGTATAACTCGAGATGACTAGCCTCTCTTATTAGCACACACTCTACAATACCTTTTTTTTTTTTTTTTTTCTACTGAACTTGGAAAGGGTAAATTTTACATATTGTCCTAATCTACGGGCAAGTCTGGTTCTAGGATTCAACGGAGGTAACGTGCATTTGCAATATTGCTAGCATGTTGCCTGCCCGGGAAGGCTGAAGTGAAGTCTCACCTCGACACGCCGATTCGATTGGTCCTGAGACCCCGAGGCCAGACGCAGCCAAACAAGCCATTCTATAGATAGCCTTTAAACCTATTTATGTCCTTCGTCCCTACATCTTCCCATCGCCTCCCAGCCACGGAACTGACCATGGCCTTGGAGATTCTCCCCGTTGAATAACCAGTCAACTAACTTACCCTAGGGAGTCTTCCTAATCAATTGATCACCTGGACTTACTAATAGCGGCAAGTCTGAGCGTGGACTACTGTGTACGGAATATACCTGCAACCCAAGATCTTCAAGATGCGAGATGATTGACTGATAGCCACACTGCTATGCACTCCTCACCATTCCCAAGATCAATGCATCGTCTCCAACCGTTCATGGAGCATTAATGCTTCCCTTAATGGCCAAAATATTCGCTCATCCTCGCCTGCGATGTCCACTGGGTAATATGCAGAGACGAACCTGCAGGTTTGGTTCCGTGTTCACCGGTTCCTAGCTCTAGGTACGACGTGTTATCACTTGGCTGGATCTTGGATCTTCACCAAAATTTAATTCCACCAACCCCGAAAGAAAGAGAAAAAAATTTTATGTGCTGGGACGGGAAAACCGGCCGGTTGGGGGGTTACACATCACATCAATTACTTACAAACCAGGTGACATTACATGGTTTGCTCAAAGAAAAGAAAGAAAAGAAAAAATCTATTCGAAAAATACCCGTCCCCGTGGTACAGTTCGAAACCACGAAGAATCCACATCTTTGCATTCCAGAATGTTGCAATTGCCACTCTCAACAATCTTGTTCACAGTGGAATTAACATAGGGTCCTAGCTTTAAACCTTCTTCATCTTCATCAATCTATGCGTAACCTTCCCTGGTGCATTTTCCCGCCCGTTCAGTGCATGCGCAGCCTGCTGTCAAACTAGGGCTTCGACCCAGAAGGAAATGTCGCTTCGGTCCAACACAGGCTAATGAGAACCGCTTGTCAGTTCGGTCCTTTCAATGATTTCATGGTACGATTTGCGCAGGGACAGGGATTGATTGGCCCACTGGAATCTCCCGAGCGAGGAACCTTGCTGATCATGAAACCTGAACCGTATTGAAGTCCAATGGATTTGTGGAGCGGCGTACAATCTCCCTGAGCGATTGCGATCAAATCCACAGATCTGAGGAACTGGAGTGATAGGCTTGATGACAGCCTCGATCTCACGGGAAAAGGAGAATTTCTGAAGTCGCGTGCACTTACACTTTTGTCATGTTGCGGGATGGCGGTGCTTCCCAGGGAAGTGACATCATGGAAAGAGGACATGAACATGGACCAGGCATCAAGTTTTAAAAGAGAATATGGACATCAAAGCCGAAGCTGCGCGGATTCATGCTCCAAATATCAACCAGTTCTGAATTGATTAGAAAATAAAATATAACCATTGGTCCCCCAAACTCAACAACCCGAATGTATTCGAAAATCTATCTTTTGAGAATTTATTCCCTGCCTCCCAAGACGATACCAAGATGATTTCTAAGAAGTATGTAATACTTTAAACCAGAATTCGAAAAGGCCCTTCCCATGGCCGGGATGCACATGTATCTTACGGTTACATACCCTCAGCCATCGAATTCGCTGCACAGGTTCCTTGGACCACCTGTCAACACCAAGCGCCTTAGCCTCCAAACTTGTCTCTTTTAATGTATGAGAAATCATCTAGGCACTTGGACGATGACGAATCCACCGATCCCTATTGTCTCGACTTCGGGTCAGCGCTCCCTGACTCGTAAATTCTCGCTAGGGAAATCTTAGACTATATAGCCCACGATTCCGGGTATGTATGGCTATATTATCTAAATTTAAGGTTTTTCGCAGCCTTCTTTCCCTCGTTTTCAATGTCAGAATAACCCCCCAAAAAAATTTAAAACCTCCAGCATTTCAGATTTTAGGCGGGTAAACTTCCTCTGGCTGTTAACGGGAGGCCGTTAGGTGGAGCCCGCCCGACAATTCCTGCCATGGAGCCCAAAGACGAGGAAATCTTAACCGTCCCCATTGCAACATCTGCAACACAATTGGGTGGGTCTTGTAGCAGATTGACAGGCCGAACATGGCATGCATGGCTTGAGAGTTCCACGTTAAGAGGTGCCACCATACTATAATATGCGCCCTCATTTATGAATACTTTTTCTTCTTTTCTCACCTTGCTTTTATCAATCGGATCTATACTTGGAGATAAGGTAAAATCATTATAGTTTCATAATAGGTGGCGCCACCTCGATTAGCACGCATAACAGAGCTTAACCTCCAACCAGAAGTTTTTGACGACGCACTGACCGATTCAGGGAAGTTTCTCCGGGCCTGTGTGCCGACTTCATAAACTCTCTGTTGGATATACATTAGCGATCAACTAGCGAGGTAACTAATCTCGGTCAACAGAAATGTTAGAAAAAGAGCAAAATGTGACATTTAGAAAAAATACTATACAAGTTTACTCGACATCAAAACAGACATTTCCTTGATTCTGAACTTCCTGAAACTGGCGCGAAGCATGAAAGAGAGGCAATCGAAACCGATTTGCTCCAGCCTCATGACGAATCACCCGGGTAGTACTTCTAGCTTCTGTTACGCGAGCTCGGTATTTTTTTTCTTCTGCATCTCTTTTTTTTTTTTCTTTCTCTTTTCCCTTTTCTCCTCATATCAACTGCCTTTTTAAAAAAAAAAAATCTTTCAAAAAAAAATTTTTTTTTTACGCTTTGTATTTGAACAGGACGTAGGGTTCTTTGTGTAGAAAAACGCAAATCTCCGAATCGGTATGCCGGTATGTTAAACTGGCGATACGTACGCGGGCTTGATTGGACTCGGATGTGTTCGACTGATATCGGTTCTGCTACAAAGTTGACGCATCTAGTATCCGTGATTAGGGGGGAATATGACCCCAAAATACGGGATATGCAGATCGAACTGTCATGAATATACAACTTTTAGCCCCCCAGATCCGATTCCGAGCCTCGAGCCTCGAGCCTCGAGCCTCGTGGCCCGTACCCACGACCGGTGGCCCAGAGACCTTGAGCACCCACCTACGGGTCGCGGCCCAAGGGCGGAGGTGATTAACGGTATACTAAATTTCATTTTCTAGAAATTCTCATCTACGGACCCTGTCGCTTTCTGAATAATGGGAATGGAAATTTGGCTCTAAACTGTCAAGTGTCAAGCGGTAGGATTCTGTGATCTACGCAAGATCTCACCCCATTAGGCTTCAAATGAGGCGCAGCATCTTGTGCTTCCGCCTATGTCAAGTCCATGAGAGTTATGTAAACGTCGATAGGCATATACGTTCTCAAATTGATGGGAATACGTACATCCATAGTAATCCATAGTATTGTTGAAATGGTATATTTGGCCTTCCTTGGCTACATGTATACACAAAAACCTGAAGTATAAATACGGACACCTGTCAACATGCGTACTTGCAGATCTCTGGAATTCAAGCAGCGATCAATCTCTATCATATCTTAACTCTATAGTTATGTTGTTTGACAAGTACCTAATTAATTTTACGACTAACTCAATGTACTATATATACGTATCGAATTTGGAAGGTTCCTAGATACCTATTAACTTGCTGGATTAAGCTTATAGGGCGTAAAGTTAGCATTAACAAACTTGCAAAATATATATCTACAAAAGGGAAATCGTATGGTTATGGTGCTACGGTCGCACTGTATGAATCGCACCCGCCGGGTAAGCACCACAATTTTAGTAATATTATATACTGTGCCATTATTTAGGTGATCGACAGCACCAAAAAGATGGGTTGGCTAAGATGAAAATTCATACGCCGAGCTGGCCTGAAGCCAAACGTTAAACTGCTGGGTTCGAGGCTACCAAATTGCCACCTCTATGTCAAAAGCGAAAAAAGGACCAAGATTCTAATCAGCGCATTAATAATCTGGGCGTGTGTAAGGCTCTCGTTTTTGAAGCAGTTTACGTTTCTGTTCGAATTACCGTTTCGAGCTTAACACGCGAGAAAAACAACGTGACGTCTACGACTACATGGAAGGTCCACAAGAACCTCGCTTGGGAAAATTTAAAGTTAAGGTTAGGAGTCGCCTACAAAGTTACACAGAAAAATGAAATTTAAGCTCGTTGACCCTTAAATCGGATCACCGCCTCCGGAACACCCAGCAGGCAATCTTTATTCAGAAGAAAAGAAGGTTCGTGATTCATAACGAAAACGTCATCGAAAAGTTTCATTACCAATAATGAATACTATCCTAAAATAAAAGGAATTTGGTATCGTACATGTATACATATATCAAAATTAACTTCATGTGGCCTCGACCATTAAAAAGGAGGTCCACCACATTAACAATTAAACATTAAATCAGCAATCCGGTTTATAGCAATCCGGAAGCGACAACCATGGCCATCAACACAGCAACTGTTGAGGCCAAGACGTGGACAGAGGAACCGTGAATGGCAGCGGAAGGCTTATCATCGCCAGAGGTGGTGTTCTTGTCATCGTCATCATCTTGAGCGGCGGCAATGGCGTTCTGGTCTTGGACATAGATCAATGGGCCGCTGGTGGTGTTCATGCAAGCATCACCGGTGAGAATTTCAGCGGATTGAGAGAATCGAATATCGGCGCACTATTTCTCATGTTAACATACTATTCTCGGAGAGAAGGGCAAACACCACGACTATACGTACGTTGTACAAAGCACTACCACTCTTGCCAACGGTGACGACTTGGATAGAGGCATCCTGTCCATCACGAATTTCGATACCTGCTGGGATAGGGATCTTTGGAATGCAAAGAGTACCGTTGCCAGTGTTGTTAAGGAAGTTGGGAGTAAGGGAGATGTTGAAAGTAGTGACTTCGCTGCCGAGACCAAGGTTGACGAAGATATAGTCGAAGGCGTGGTGAAGTCCCAGGACAAGGGAACCACCGTCGAGAGGCCAGGTGGTACGGTTCTGGGTTGTGTTAGCACCAGCACCTGCGCAAGACTGTTAGTATTCGCATATCACCATAAGATCGTTTGTACGGGTGTAATTTAACGTACAAGGCCTCAACCATTGGTCATACGGCTCCTCGAAGGAATCGGCTCTCCATGTGGGGTAGTCAATCGAGTAATGGGCCTGGACGGCGGTGGCGAGAGTGGCGGCAGCGACGAGAGTCTTGACAAGCATGATGGGCAATTGTCGACTGAATTATTTCAGAATCAATTGAAGTTGTATGGAGGAGGTAGGAATGGATACGAGGAAGTGTCCAGGCGCTCAACTGAGATAATGGAGAGAGGAATGAAGTTCAGACAAAAGTATCGTCTGGAAACAGCAGCGATCGCAGCATCTTATATAATCGTTCCTGTCCCCCCCCCCCCCCCCGCCTGTAGTTTTTCGAGAGAAACATCCAGCAGTAGTTCAATTGATTCACAAAAAAAAAAAAAAAAAAAAGGAAGAAGATGCAATGGGTCCAAGCCAACGTCCTAGACGGCGGGAATGGCTAAGTAGCTTTGAAAAAGCAATATCGTCAAAACCCGGTTAGTTGGCTCCGAACTAACTAGCTCACACAGGCCCTTTTGTCTCGTTCGGTTCGATTGAAGCTTGAAATCCTGAATGCTATCGATTATGCACATGCATGAACGCGAGACAGTTTGCATCACGAAATGAACTCAGTTGATATTCAGCCGTGCAGGAACGAACATGGTCAGCCAGCCAAACGGCCACAGACGTTCGAGATGTGGATCTCAGCGGGCAGGTGAGCTCCAAACGTTGGAAACTGGGTGTTGCTGTGTTGGGCCGCCTGCACGGTCTACTTCCCAAACAGGAAAGGCGTGAGCAAGTTTGCGATGGTTTCCAGGCAGGCCAAGGCTTGGCTCCCCACAACACAGAACCTCCTCCGTCTCTCGACTGGCTCCGAGGAAGGTCAAGCTCTACGGAGTGTTCTTGCAGTTACTATGGAGTGGAGGTAACACACCACATGGCTGCACTCGACCGCCATGTATTATACTAGCGCTGTAGCTTGGCTTAAGATGCATCACGATATTCCCCCAGCAGGCCAGCGCTGGTTTCTTAGTCATGGAATTACACAAACCCGGATCTCGGCCTGCATTGCAGAACTCTGCTTTCTTTCTTTTTTCCGGTTGAGAATTTCTTGGTCGCGCGTTAAGTTCGGGGTTGGATTTAATTTCTGTTCTTTTGATTCTCCATCATAGCTCTTTGCATAGCTTCAAAGTCGAACTCACGTTCACCGCGCGCCACAATCGCAATTGGACATCTCCGGAGTGCCTGATTGCCTCATACCTGTATTCCATTATAGTATCTTCTTCAACTGCTTTCTGATAACACCTAATCCATAATACCCATAATGCTTGCCAAATCTTTTCTCCTCTCCCTCTTGACCGTGTCGGTCGCCAATGCCCACTTCACCCTCCGTTATCCTGAACCATTGGGCAAATCCGCCGCCAAACAGGACCAAGGTCCCTGCGGTGGCTACAGCATCGATGCCAATACGCCAGTGACACAGTTTTACGTCGATGGTGATGCTGTCGCCTACTCTTCCTCTCACCCTGAGGTTAAGGTTTTGTTCCGTATAATCGAGGGCAATTCCCCCGATGGCCCCAACTCCTACAAAGGGTTCCCAATCGTCGAACAATACGGCGCTGGAGATTTCTGCGAACCCCAAGTAACGGCACCCAAGAGTTTGGTTGGGAAGCAAGGGATCATACAAGTTGTGCAGAATGCAGTCGATGGAATGCTGTATGCTGTATGTTATACCGTTTTGGATCCATATCTGTCAGGAAAAAGACGCTAACTTTGGTGAAATAGTGCGCCTACGTCAGATTCGTCAATGGGGTCAACTCGAAGCTCCCGGATACTTGCAAGAACGGCACTGGTGTCGACGCTGACTTCTCAGCAGATGCTTCTTTGGAAGCAATTTTTGGCAGCTCGAGTGATACACCTTCAGCATCTGAGACAACATCGGCCCCAACTGGCACGGGTACACCTTCATCCGGCAGCTTGAAGAGCTTTTCTATGGTCGCCGGTGTCGTCGGTATTGCTGTCGCTGTTCTCGGTGGGTTGTAAATAAGGAATTATACATTACGATATCGTGAATTACGAAAACATCAAAATGCGGCTGGATGGGACTTGTATATCATGTCCTTTTCTTACTATGTGTATTAGCACAGCCGTTAGTTTTTTTTTTTTTAGAATGTTAATAAATTAATGTCTACATCGGATGAAGATCTCAAAGCGCGTCATATGGAGCAATTGCTTGCGACCCGAATTCCAGCGCCCTGGCTACCTCATCGATAACTCGATGCGGGCTGCCGCTCGCAAGGAACATGTATGCGGGTGGCGGCTGCATAATTCCCAAATATCTCACAGGATCAGTGCATGTACACCGAAAAATCTAACTAGGGGCTTTCAGCTGAATAACTTTCTTATTTTGCGAAACATCATATCTATATGTAGTCTCCTGGTTTGTCTTGCAGTCTCCTGGTATAGTTTTAGACTCGGACTCTATGGATATACTCTATCTTTTACTAGCTTACACCGGACTGGTTCACGATTCTATAAGAAATAGTCTACGCCTATGAACCCTGTACTATCGCCAAATTTGTTTCAATTTCATCTTTACCCTTTCGTTACTAACTTTTCCACACCGTGAACTATGCTATCTGACTCCGACAAAAGCTATTTAACATCAACTAGCAGACCTGCACGTTCCAATCTGTTCGATAAATTCAAACCCGCCATCTCAAACTCCAAGACTTTGCTAACAACCATCACGCCAACGTTGCAACCACTTTTCTTTATCAAACTTTTACTTAGGGTGCTAGAGAGGTAGGTGATTAGTTTTCTAATAACTCTTGCACATGACACAAAGTATGGGTAGTATGGCGCTCTTTAGGATCACCGAGGGAGTTAGTCTCATGGAGGACGGATAAGTGGCGTACCTTTGGGCAGTCTTTGCAACTGCAATTTGCTCCACATTGGCAGTCATCACCGCACCGATCAACAATGATAATTTCGGCAACTAGTTTTTATTTCACAAACATGAGACACGAGTGAATTCCCGAGAGTGTGGATCGATCAGACAAAATGCGCGCAAGCGCAGGTGCCGGAACGAATCCGACAGGGGGCAGGGAGGGTTGTGAAGGGTTGTGCATACTCATTTTGGGATAGATGGGATGGTATTGAGGTAGTTTTTCAAGGGTGTACTCGGGACAAGCCTTAGATAAGGTTGGGTAGTTTTTTCTTTCTTCTGTTTCTTCGGAAGAGGGAAACTGGCGATAGTTGAGATGAGGGGTAAGAAAGGAGAAAGAAGGAAAGGGAAAGAAAACTCTAACACTCTAAAATCATCTGTCCTACTTATACCCCGTCAACGGCAGCAGTGGCGAATCTTTCGTCACGAGATAGACGAAAAAAATCCTGCAAACAGGACTTTGCTGTCCCCTTCTTCGGTAGGTTTGTGGGTATTTCAACAAATCACCGGAGGTTCGGGGAGACTCGCTATTGGGGAACTTCACGAAATTTCTCTCGAAGAAAGCGGCCGTCGCTACAGGATATCGGGATCGATAGGGGGACATAGGCTATTGTTACCATAGGCTGCGGAAATCTTGTCCGTTCTACGTAGCTATGAGGCAAAACAACGTTACCCCGCATGATTGAAGTACCACTACCGTACTACCCGTTCGATGAAGTACTTCACTATAAGAGCGCAGTACAGTTGGCTGATGTCAGATGTCTTATTCGCTTGCGTATACATATGTGGACGTAGCGTGGGTGTATCTAGACTAGTTGGAACATGTTCAGAATGTAGATGATTTACGACCCGATTCGGCTTGAAATGTGCAATTTTTAATGCCATGCTTCCTTCCCTTCTAGAATACCTTGACACTACCATGTGTATCCCTTCGTGAGAATTTACGCCAGGATGGTGAAGCCGTATTGAAGCTCGAGGTATATCCTGGCTCGTATCTTAGAAAGGAAAGACCTTGCCCAACACAGCTGGGTAGGCTACAGTACGTGGGGTGTGTGGTATTTTTTTTCCCGCCTAGAATACCAGACCATTTGCAGCATCCAACAGGCAGAATAGCGGCGCACTGACACTGTCTTTGGATCGAGTATTTTTGAGCATGGCCAAGATGCCTTGTCGAGGATCTGTCCGTTTCCCCGCGTCCAGCTGACCAAACAGACGCAGTTACCTATCTGTCGACTCGTGGTCAATAGCCTATATGTGCCACACCTAAAGACCATGGATTGTTTCCATGTTCACACTCACAAACATGCAAAATGTGTACCCTGTTCTCCGACCCGAAATACATCGGACACGGCGAAACTCTCTTCCTCCACTTTAAAATGCTTGGTACCAAGCCCACCAACCAACTAAGTTAGCGAGCGAGCTCAAGGTTTTTAGGATTGAGAGGCGAGGAAGTGGAGCTGCGAGCGCATGGCGCATATGTCAAACCATTAGAAACGTGCTCATTCTTTCTCACGGCACATGCATTAAGACATGATTGTTGCATGGCAAAAAACGCCTTCTGATGTGAAGACAAGAGCTCGATTGTTTTTTTATTTTATTTTTGTTTTTATTATCTTCGGTTTGTATTGAAGTTCCCCAGAATTTTTTCTCTCCCTCCGAGGGCTGTTTGGGAGGAATTGGCACCACCAATAAATAAACCCTTCACAAGGGTGTGTGTGTGTGCATATGTGTGTGTTTTTTCACCTTCCGGTTGACAGTATCGGCTCATATCAGGATATTTTGTGTAACCCACCAATTGTTCCAACGAATAAGTGATTCCGTATTTCATTCTGAAAGCCGAAAAGTCAATTAATGTAGAAGAGGAGAAATCCAGTTCTAAAATGTCGAAATCTTTTGTGGACAAAATATCCATAAAATATCTGCCACGATATCGATAAAGAGACCCTAGTCTTAGCGCCATCAAACTGCAGGGAATCCGATTGATAAAGCAGGTGGCATAAAGTGGAACCTGAAAATAAAAGAAAAAATAAAAGAAAATCAAGACGAAAACCTATCAAACAAGGTACGATACTGAGCTGATTTTTAAAGCTAGAAACACGATAACCGTAACCTCATGTTATCAAACTGCACTGACTGGTCACTTACTAGAGCCCGCCTAGCATGATATGCTGCTTCCCGTGATTCGAAGAGGCGGTAAACGAGCTCAGTTGCATATTGAATAAGAAAATATGGATGTCACTGTGGAAACGTAAGCATGTTGGCCATGGGAAGTTGGGAGCCGTGTCCATGGTTTGGGAGTCCAGCAGGAGCATTATACCTACTGGCATTTGCAGATATATAAGTGCTGTTGACTCGACTCGTTCCATATCGGAAAATCTTACTGCATATGCTAGAAAAGTCCTGTATCCTGCAGGTAGCTATCGATAATCGAGCTGTCAAATACCGATTGTCCATCTTTTTATTATAATATTAATACAACCTTGCCAGCAGTTGTATTTAAATTGTTAATATCTAATCACCTCTAAACGACAAAATGGATCACGGCAGTATGGCCACACCGACAACCGGCATGGACCCAACCATGACTGGGATGAGTGCTTCCGCCACGACCTCAGCGTCTATGAGCATGATGGGTGGCTGCAAGATTTCGGTAATACACTTCCTACTCCACAATACTACATACATCGTGGCAACCCGGCCCGGGAACCTTCTTTGGGTGCGGGGGACTTTGGGGGTACATATACTAACGATAACTTGAATAATGCAATGTAGATGTTGTGGAACTGGTACACTGTTGACTCGTGCTTCATCGCTCGTTCGTGGCGAGTTTCGAGTGAAGGCATCTTCGCCTTGAGCTGCATAGGTGTAAGTTATCAGCTTACCAAAATGCATGCATATATATTCTAATCAAGAAAAAAAAAATTGTTTTAGGTCGTCCTCCTCGTCATGGCCCTCGAATTCGTCCGCAGGATGCAACGTGAATACGACCGACACATAATCCGCCACGCCACCGCCGCCGCAGCAGCCGCCAATGAAAATGTCGCAGCCGGAAAACTTGCCGACGAAGGATCACCCGTTGCCGGAAGCCCGGTTCCCAATCAAATTCGAGGATTTAATAACGCATCGTCGAGGCTGGCGAGGTTTTTGAGACCGTTCAATTTCAGACCATCGTTTTTCCAGCAAGTTGTCAGAGGTCTATTGTATATGGTACAATTTGGTGCTGCATATTTTGTCATGTTGATGGCTATGTACTACAATGGTAAGTGGTCTTTTGTTACGAGTGGGAGATGATACCGAGTGTTAATCGTGCATATGGTACCTTTGGGATTTAGGTTACATCATTATTTGTATTCTTATCGGCGCCTTTTTGGGATTTTCACTTTTCGGATACGACAACTTGGCACCAAGGTATGTCTAAATGTCTCCATTAATTCATTAGTGACGAAAAATTTACCCGGAAGGCAATCTGGTACTAATATGTGGCCGTCGTCATATAGTGGATCCCATCAGGAAACAGGGACGTCATGTTGCTAATTTCGGCGATAGATATGATATCACGAAGCTCGAAGCCAATTACGAACAGGCGTTGAGGACAATATATCCTATTAATGAATTATACGATTGTATCTGTATCATTTTTGGTAGTCAGATATTCTCTTACTCGAGTACCATACACCAGTACTATATTATATTGATAATACAAACTATGTTTATATGGGGCATGTCTGGTCTCGTGGCGGTATGTCTATGTAGAGTGAGAAACTTAGATGCTCGACCGTTAATTGTGATTCGCTACTATACATATGTATCTACTGAACTACAAAAAAAAAAAAAAAAAAAAAAAAAAAATTTAAGCACAAAACCTGGCAAGGAAGTATATCATACTTCGAGAGGTTTAAGTAGAACCACCAATATAGGCGTTTTTATGGCAAAAGAGCTTAAGAGTTACCGAACTCACACGAGACATGGGTACTCCACTAGTCGGGGTATAAATAGCCCAAATTTTAGACAACAGCCCGTCCTTGGACCTTTGCTGATCTGTTAACCCAAAGGCTACGGGCCCAGACGCGCAAAAAGCGCTGCCCACGATGATACAATTAAATTAAAAGGCTTCAGGTTCGATTCTGACCAAGTCCATAAAATCGTACAGCATAAGTATTTCAGAGTACGCGCTGCTCAAAAGAGACAGTGATGTTACACAAAAAATTTAAAAACACCTGGATAAGACCACCGAAAAGGTTCCCATATCAATTACCTAGGCCAAAGATGTCAGAGTAAGGGAGGGTGTAGGTATATATAAAAATCAATAGCCGTAATATAAAAGCAGACAGCAGGTTCTTGGACTTTTTGCTGTTCTTTTAGCTCAGTTGAATTATATTATAGTGCATCCTAGGCATGAAAAGGTTTCCTCGATATTCTCAGTTTAGGTAAGGATACCTTAAAGCAACTGTTTCGCCCTTTAGCTGGGGGGAATCAAACCCGGCAAGTTGTATAGATGTGAAAACATCGGCTGTCATTCTTAATATCCTCAGACCCCAAAACATCTGTAGTAGGGATGTCTAGTAGCTAATGGGTAGGTTATGATGATTTTTGGAACAATATCAAAGCGCGATCGTGGAACAGGATGGAAAATGCATCTATGGTTGAGATTTGAATTTTTTGCCGGACTAGACTTTCATGTCCATTGGTATCATATTTAATAATGTTGTGCTAGAGTTCATGTATTAATTACAGCCTGGGGCTTGGGTCTGGTAGTGACCAAGTTTGGTTGTTTGGTCTTGTGGCACATTGGCCTCAAATGTGTTGGTCACGGAGCAACACAGTGGTGGGCCAATTGCTAGGCCGGTTGCACTGCCAATTTAAGTAAAATTCCAAGAACGGCCAATCTCGAACCAAAAATGGGTTGGAAAGAACCATGTCAGGCCCACACAGCCCTGCCGCCGACCGTTCATGAACATAGCGTCGTTTAGGTCAGCATCCCTAAGTGCTCGACAAAACCTCAGGATGTTTCGACTAAGCAATGGTGAACTAGTCTCAGTTTCTCTTTGGATATATGCTGTTGCGCTCGGAAGCGTCATTTAGTGTATCCAGACGACCAACCCTAAGAAACATAAGGAATATAGTGAGTTGGTTGCCGGTATTAGAGGCATGGTTCCTTTGTGCATTTATGTCCTAGTAGCTGATATTATGGCGCCCACCGCTATTGAAAGGCTAGTTATATTGGGCCATCGCCACTTGGAATCACTTGGAATCATGAAGTGCTATAAATGTATGTGTCTTTTGAATGAATACTAGAAATTCCTGTGCATTCTCGGCCAGTAGCTATCAGAATAAAAATCCCGAAAAAGCATACATGATTAAGCCGCAGCTGACATTCCTAGTTTTTTTTCCATGATATCGATGTCTTCTGGAATCAATTCCCACATACTTTTTCTTTTTGGTTCCCAACCTAACTCTCTTCTTGCTCGACTGGCCTTGCTTACGCTGTTTGTGCCCCAAACATATGGCCCTATTGCATTCAACTCCTGCACCTTTTCCACCCCTAGCCCCTCCACTTCTGTGCTTTTCAAGTAGCCCTTTTCATAGCTGATCCTAGTAACCTCTCTCGCTACGTCGCACCATTTGTCCATCCCATTCTCTGCAAAATACCATCCACCAGCCCTCCCCCAGGTAGCTTTTCCGCCGTCTTCCTTTAGTGCCTCTCCAACAAGCAAAGCGTATAGATCCGCGAGGTCACCGACATGGACATTGCTCCAGCCACAATCGCCTTTTCCCAATGTAAACCCTTTCCCGTTTTTTACAATGGTTTGAAATAGCCAGGGACATAGAGTGTTCAGTTTATTCACTGGCCCGCTTCCCACCCCATATATTAGAGGCGGGCTCACTATTGCATATTTGATATTTGGATTCTTCTCCAGAGGTGGAGCCTGCACCTGGGACTCTACCGGTTTGTGCATTTGGTCCATAGGGAGGTTATATATCTCCTCAATATCTTCCACGTCGTCCCAAACTTTATCCGAAATCGCGCTTTGCTTGCTTTCCCCGGCTCTTTCAAAGGAAAGATCTATCAGTACGCCAGTTCCGCTGGTGTGTATCAAATAGATTGGTTTTCCTGATGTATTCTTTGCCATTCCTTCGTATATGTATTTAACATGGTCTGGATGATCGCAGTCCGCTGCCGTAATGATGATGTCCGCGGCGGATGATTCTGGGATTATGATGTCCGAAGAATCAAGATTGCCAATAACGGTGCGTACGGAGGGATAAACAGCAGTTATTAGGTTGGCTTTATCTTGGTCGCGGGCCATGGCGGTGATGGACAAAGCAGGGTAGGTGGTTGAAAGGTGATCGAGAATTGTACCTATGAGACGGCGTTTGAGTTAGTCTCCGTAACCAGGAGCAGTTAAAGGGGGTTATGAAGGGCATGTACCCCCGAGGTACCCAGTTGCCCCGAGAATAAATATTTTGGCCATTTTAAATTTTGTCGTGAGCGCGAGTCCGAGTGTGAATATTGTAGTTAACTTGAATTTTCTGTTGGTTGGTAGTGGGTTCTAAGCGTAACAAAGCTTTTCTAGAGAGGCTCATGGAGGAACTCAATGCAGGTTGTAAGTGGAGATTTTATAGACTTGGATTCAGGCACTGGGTTAGCCATGCTTTAAACGCCCTTGAGGCCGGACCCATACAAACTAGTATTGAGAGGGGGTTGGAGCACTCCTTTGTGTTTTAATTTTGGCATTCAGACATATATAGGAAGCCAGGCATTGACGTGCCTATGTCGTATGCGCATATAACCAACCATTAACCCATCCGCTATATCACTCGTCCAATTTGGTTAGATTGATGTTTATTAATCAAGAAATCCCCAATTTACCCCAGTACCTGTACTTCAAGGATTTTGCCTAAATCGAGATTCAGATGCATGGCGGAATCGAATCTTCAACCTGCAGGAACACGAGGTACGTGTGAGAAATGAATTTCTACGAAATAATACTGGGTGTGCTGACAAATTTGTGGATTACGCGGTTTGAGGTATAATGTGTCTATGCCACGAAGTGCTATTCTAGCACTAAAATTTAGAATTTCTCTTTTGCTAGCGCGGCTTTGGAATTATATCGCCTTGAGGTGCGCGCTGGTTATATATTTTTATAGACCATGGTACCAAGAGATCTAAATTTGGGGATAATAGGGGAGGAAGGGGCGGAAATTAGAATTTGGTCGATGCTTGCCATGTACTATCCTAAGCTCGGGTCATTTCGATAATGCATTTGCAGGGGGATCTTAAGATACCTCGTATCTACGTATACACATGCATGAGCGCATGATATCGATATTACTAACCTTCAAGCTTCCTTGGCTCTTGTTTTTGAAAACTGAGGTCACTCCTGTCAAGAGTGTGTGGGCCGGGCCCCGGAAACGGATAGAGCCCTTGGTTGATACGCAAACAGATACTTGGTGTACCAATTGATTTAGATCTCGGCGCGCGGTTGCAGTCGACAGTCTTGTAGAATCTAACTTTCTATCTAACTTGTAGCCGGCTAGCAGGTAAACTTTGTGCCACAGGGCTAGCATGTGAAAAGAATTACGACAAAAACAACACATATCTGGTTCAGCCAGACTTGCATACGGTTGCCAATAGTTAGTCGAGTTCTGCTTTGTTTTTGGAAGCCTCCTTGGCACTATACCAGCGCTCAGAAAACCATCTTGTTCAACGGAAAGAAATTCAAGGGTGTACAGAGTATTCAGAACACAGAACAATAATCTAGGAAGCACCTTCTTTGCCAGTGCAACGGAATAGGGTAATAGGACGTTATGATAACTGTGGCACCTTATAGGGTGTCCAAAATTGGCACTAATTTCGCGGAACTCGCTACCGTCCCGACCCTGGCAAAAGGTGCCTGAAGTCAAGAAAAATCTTCGACAAAAGAGGAAAAGAAGTCACATGGACGCGCGAGTTGGACTTCTGGACGCGGATTTGTCCAAGCAAGGAGTCAATGGAGGATTCCGCCCCCCTTATCATAATTTTTAGGGAGGGCTTCGCGAGCGGGATTGAAAAAACACATCTGGTTCAGCCTTACCAGGTTTTTGTTACTTTTTACTTGCCACGATAGACAGCGATATATGCTTGGGATTTCTCGATTACCCTATAGTATCGATATCTTTTTTTTTTTATTTGTATCGATTGTTCCGGGCTAGGGTCAATATTGTCGTTGGTAAAGCATGTCGGGTTACAATTACTTTCAACAATAGTATGTTCAGAGTACTCAACCCCTTAAGACACTGATAGCAGCGCGTGAGCGTATTTTGACGAAACATTGGTAACAGCGACGAGTCTCCTCCCTCGTATTCAGATGAGGAGATGATGGATGCCCCCAATCATTATCCTCAATACAACTATTATGACGAAGACGACAACGACGAAGACGACTCGGGACCACCGAGACAAAAGCCTAAGAAGGCACCAGCTGCCGGTAAACCCGCTGTGAAGAAATGTAGGACATGTGGAAATGCCGGTCACGATTCCAGAAACTGTGCTATAAATAAAGGATTCACAGGGAAGGGGAAAAAGCCTAAGGCAACAGCTCCGCCGCCCCCTCCACCACCTCCGCCGCCGCCACCAGTACAACAAAAGGCACCGAAACCTTCGAAACCCGCAGAGGAAAAGGCATGTGGCGCCTGTCGAGAAATCGGACACGATAGGCGATCTTGCCCCAAACTTCTCGGCGTGCCCGGTCAGCAAAAACAGGAGGAGGTGGTGTCCGTCGTTAAGAAATTCATGGAGACAATGGCCAGCGCCGTCGCACCTCCAACCGCTCCGAGCAAAGCGAAACCGAAGACGAAAAAGGAAGCACCGCCTGCAGAAACTGGTGTGCCGAAGAAGCAGACCGCTAAAAGCAATAGAGGCAAGGCAGTAGCCCCCCCTGCTTCAAGTGCTAGAGGAAGCTATGTCGTCGCCGTAGAACCTGCCTGGCAGATGGAGGCCGAGAAAGAAACGCAGAAAAAATCACGCCAACCCCAAACAGCCAGACGTTCTAAAACAGTAAAACCCTTAGGCGCCAGTGGGTCTCGGGGCGGTGCTGGAATAACCAAAAAATCAGGTGAAGCGGCGGCTAAGAAAAAGAAAGCCTCAGGAGCTGCCAACGGGGGGATCAACCTTACTATCAATTGGGGTTAGGCTAGGGAACTTTCTAGCTTCCTCCCCTCCGCATTGCCATAGCTAAGCTATATTATTGCCGTAATATATTATATATGTCTTCGAGCTCGGGTTTTAATATTTTGATGTGTATATTATCTCGAAAAAGTGTTTGGTGGGTGGCCTTGTCAATGCAATCGTCTGCGATAGTTTTGCTTTCTTACAACAGTACTAGTGCATTGCCACTTTATCCCGGTTTGATGGTCCACTTTAGAACACGATGCTCAAAGTCCTAGAGATAACAATACATTTTTTCATGAAGCGGAAATAAAGCTATTATTGTACATTTACACATAGGAGTGGGGTTGGCGTCTAATGCAACGGACGGGTCAAACCGATTGGCAGGGATTGCTGCCCATCAGTCCGTTTACCCAAACAAAAACACAACACTGCCTGGCTTAAGGGATACCGAGCCCGAGCTGTGCCACAACCATGGTGCCGGTGCTGGATAATTATAATTGTACTTGTTCACCCTGAAGGATAAAAATCCCCACAATACTTTCCTATTTCTCTCTCTCCATTCCCATACCAGTCTCCTAGGAAGAAGGAACAGGACCAACCCAAAATACAACTTATCCAAGTGCCCACCAGACTTTTTTGCCTACTTGCTATATATATAGCACTATTCCAAAATGGTTTTCAAGGAACGAAAGTAAGTTCGATTCTGTTTCAATTAAGCCCATCGTGCGGCATTCAGCTAACGAAACTGACCGTGTTTCTTCCGCCAAATAGCTATAGACTAAAGAAACTAAACAATGGAAGTTGGAGGGTATCTTCTGGCTACGACTCGGATTGCTACGAAGTATCCAAAAGCGATCACCACAAATCTTGTAATAAACCTCGAGATTCCGACTGCAGCAAACGGAGTAGCTCGTCTGAAAACTGTTACATACATCGCCATCAAATTTCTCTAGACGAAGTTTCTCCGTTAAAATCTTCGAACCATACGGAAGAAAGTGCATGTGGTGCTTGCCGAGGAACTGGCCATGACAGGCGAAACTGTCCACGGCTCATTAAGGTATCCAGCGATGGAGATCAGAAAGTTGTAACGGAGGCCCTACAAACGCTGCAGGGCTTTATTAGCAATATAATTAATACTGCTAAGACCAAAAAATCACCCAAAAAACAAACGATCAAGAAGCCGGCTATCCCCGCTACAAAGCAACCTACACTCAGCGAGAAAGACAAAGCACCTGAATCTCATCGATGGAAGGGGAAGGATAACAAAGCAAGATCTGTTCGGATTACCCGAAAATCAAGCCACGCACCCATCGGAGTGGTGAAGAATAAATCAAAGACGAGAACAGTTCCCCGGCATTTCGATTTTACACTCAACGTTGACTGATTACTTAGTCAAGCCCTAATTGATTGATGGAGCTTGCCAGTTGTATTCGATTTTCACATTTGCATGTATATCCTTTTGATATTCGATTTTGTTTATAGGCTTTGGGCTGGTGCTATATGGATCTTTTCAATTTACTAGGGGTTTTTATGTTGCATTTCTTACATTATTTTTTTATACAGTTGCATCTATAACGATACATCTGCGTCCCTGCCCTGGCCGCCTGGGTTCGAGGCAATATAAGACGAGCGCAAGTGAAAAAATACCACAAAACAAGCGTGTTGTTCGTACCGCCGCGGATCCGTCTTGCGGAGCGCCAATCCTGATAGGGCCTCTTCGGAAGTAGTTTGTATTTATGAAATAATGTTTCTATTCAGACCTAATTGATAGCGCTTGTATATTTCTATATATCCCATTGATTAATGGCCTTGGAGCAGATTATAGGGACAAATAATGCAATAATGTCTTAATTGTTGCCCACATTTATGTGGCCTCGCAGACATGTCAATAGACAGGGCGTGCTGGCACTGTTCTGTTATTATATCATTATAAAATACTTACAATACCCAATGCTATGGTCATTCAATGGAGAAAATCACTGCCTACGAGGTAATTCCAATCCAACCAAAAGAGGAGTCCGACGATCAACGAGCATAGTCGTACATGGACTCACCGCCACCACTATCACGACCACAGTCAATTTAATTGTGCGATCCACTCAGTCATCAATATATACTTGGATGCAGACCTAATGAGCAACTCAAACCCAAATCGGATACCTCCTAAGAACAAAACATCCACTCGAAAGGGCAGACCTCCAAGGATATCCCGGTCCCGGAGCCTCAAGAATTCCACTTACGTTCCAACTTCGGATCATGATAACCCACTTGCACCTCAAGGGCCTGACCCCGACGTCGACACCCTCTCCCAAGGGGACCTGGGCCACCTGGGTGATGATGAATATGACCCATCAGGCGAGGAGGACAGAATAATACTACCCCTACCTTTCACACTTCCTCCTCCACGGGACAAGAAAATACCACCACCCTTGCCATATTGCGAAAGTTGTCGGAGTCGAGAACATGAAACACTTTATTGTTTTCTAGGTTATAGACCTGTGCCACCGCTTGGATTGGATAGATATGCGTTGATAATTAGGTCTTTGGGTTATCCGGTGCCAGAGAAATGCGGAATATGTCAAGCCACGGGACATCGTCTGGCGGATTGTCCACGATTGCGGTCACGCGGACTTAGGAAACGCAAAAATGGCACTCGGGCTGCGTTCAGACCCCGTAAACGGGCTAAAGGGGGATGACATTAGAGTTTATATTATTTTTCACTTTTTCTGAAGTTCGCGGAGCTTAGCAGTACCATTGGAGTCTACGGGTCCACAAAAACTGGGATGTTATAGGGAAAAATGGAACTGTGCATGAAAAACATCAGTTTTTGTGACAAGAATGGCAGCGTTTTATTTACTTTAGCTGGGGCTGTAAGGCTAGTCACACCAGCAGTTCCTACTAAGTTAATCCAGTCCACTGATCCAAACAGGCTTGTGGCTAATATCCATGCGATTCTCTATACATACATACATGCGTTCGAAAATGCTCATACTATAGCACTTTGAACGAAGGAGACATATTTTGTTCCTAAAAAGGGGGAAAGGAAAAGGGGAAAGGGAAAAAGGAAAAGAAGAAAGGGAAAAGGGAAAGAGTTAGGGGAAAGAAAGAGGGAGAAGAAGAGAATGAAGAGAAACGATATGAATCAATACAAAACCACAATTTGACTGGCCCTGGGCTACCTTGTAACCCGAATACTGCAGCTCACTTAAGCCAAACAATCAAGATGCCCCCAATTCCAACTCTATACCTGCCTAGTGTGGGCTCCACTATTAAATCAAGATACCTTATACACCTATACCTATTTCACCATATTTAATAGGCAAAGCTAAGAATTATTACCCAGAAAACAAGTATTTCATAAGCTCGTTGCCCGAATCAATGTCTATAGGACCAAGTTGAGGCTCCGTGATTACTGGGGCTGGTGTAACTGTTTCCTCAGGTGTAATTTGACTCTCAGTGGTAGGTCCGGGAGAATCTGGATGGATAGCCATACTTTCATCGGGTCGGAGCTGTATTATCTTTTCATTTATGATGTTAGAGAGAACGAAATGGCCGAACTGGTCCGCCTTAGCCTTTGCTTCCAGTAACCGATCTGATGCCCCAGCATTTAGTAAGACCCGGGCTATATCGAGCCTCCCAAGTACTGCTGCTGTTTCTAAGAAAGTTGTCCCGCCCTCAAGAATATGGTTGGCTTTAACGCCCACCTGATCAAGTAACCTAATAACTTTATATGTATGGCCAGCATGGATGGCTATCAATGTCAAGAGCTCCGGTGGCACTCCAAAATTATAAACGGCATTTTGCTGCGCTAGGTTGAGAATGAGTTCGAATGTTTTGTTATCCCCGTTCCAGGCTGCTTCGAGGGCTGATATTTTGTCCACACTTTGGACATACGGAA
This sequence comes from Orbilia javanica, assembly GCA_036872735.1. Classification (NCBI taxonomy): domain Eukaryota; kingdom Fungi; phylum Ascomycota; class Orbiliomycetes; order Orbiliales; family Orbiliaceae; genus Orbilia; species Orbilia javanica. The sequence goes on along the minus strand of JAVHNR010000001.1, from coordinate 2,549,701 downwards.
TGATCTTTTTGATTGTTCGGTGAGAATTGGAGTGCACGGCCAAGGCCAGGAAAGTAGAGAGCTCGTAGGCGGGCATTTCCTGAATTTCATCTGAGTACAAGTTGATAAGCCGTGTACAGATTTCGGGATTATCATTTTGGCGTGCCCAGTGGATAGCTGGGGTATAGATCCGTCCATGGCTGTTAATATTGGACGCCAATCTTTCCTCTAGCACCCTTAGCGCTTCTAGCACCTCTTTCTCATTAAAAGAACTGAGATCACCATCCATTTCACCTTGCTGTGGGGGCTGCTCAGTCTCTTCCGAATCGATTTCCAAATAGAGTGTATTGAAGGATAAGTCCCTGCTATAAAACTGGAAGCTGATCTGGAAAGCGCCTCCCAGCGGATGGATGGGTAGGTCATAGAATAGAGATCCGCTAATAGTTTCTATTGAGCGGAAGGCTTTAGTACAAGTTGATTTATCAAAAGAGATCACTACTTTGACCTGGAAGGACGCAGTCACCCCTTCTGTGGCGTCTTGGTATGAGGCGGGATTGGAGGTTTGAGCGATTTTTAATTGTAGGATCCTGAAGCCCGAGTGGCCCAAAGATTCTAGGGATTGGCGATATGAAATCCATGGAAATGAGGGGCTTGAGGATTGCAGAGTGTCTAGTATTCTGTAGAGTTGACCTAGATGTACAGAGTCCACAATAAGCTTATAGAATACTCCGTTTCCTAGGGGCTGAGTTTGGGGCTGAGTTTGAGATTCTATGGTTGCCCCATGGCGAACAAGCAGTCTAACATAGTGGTTCAAGGCATCTTTGGTGTCGCTAGACCAGTCCCTGTGGCTATATCTGTCCGTGAAACAATCCCTGATATCGGAGATAGAGCCCATTCTCATAGCAACCTCTAAAGCTGTGTCGCCGTACACATTCCTCCCGTTTATTTCTATATCCAAAGCATCACACTCAAGTACAAGCTTCAAGCGCTCAATTTTCAGGCTTTGGACGGCCGCAACGTGTAATAGAGAGTCGAAAGGGATAGGAGTTTGCCCGCTTCTCATGCGTTTTATCCTATTCTGAAGTAATGCATTGAAAATTTTGTAACTTGGTAGGGTAATGGCTGAATGCAGAGCTGTTATGGTGTATAGGGATTTATTCAAGTCCTCTCGAATAGGCCGGGCCCAGCCAATACCAGCTTCATATAGTTCCGATAAATATCCCAATCGGGCAGGATCGCCCTCAACCCCATACCTTTCATTAAATACAATGTCCTCGGCACCCATATCGAGCAGCTGATTGACAAGGTCAAGGTCCTGAACCTCTACCGCAGTCTTCAGAATAGATTGCGAGAGATCAGACACTGGTTGGGCGTTGACATCAATATTTTTGTCGCGCAAAAGTAGGGAAGTGGATGGTCCTTGGCGGTATTCGATTGAGAACTGGAGGGCTGTTGCACCTATGATTTTGGCATGGGAATGCCACCTACTATTGGGCGATCTCTTCAGGATATCGAGCTCAATAAAGAGTTTAAGGAGATTTATGTTCCCTGTTCTGGCAGCGCTGTAGAAGGTTTGGGCCGCGAAATCGTCAATGACTAGAGTGGGGTTTCGGAAGAATGCTTTCAGCATTGTATAAAGGCGTGTAGGGATATCCGATCTAGTAAATTTATCAAGGGCCTCCCTTAGTTTCCGAGGCTCGTCTGCCCGGTTACCGAATTGTACTACGAGTGGCTGCAAAATTTCCAAAATTTCCTTGTTTGAGAAACTACTGTCTGGGTTGGCTATTCGGCTAATGCTCGAAGCGGGGCTATGGGTCTCTGAAGTAGATAGAAGTGTAGGGATACTTCTATGCACAAAAATCACCGGAGAGAGTGCAGCAGGGCTACGACCTAAATGTATAATGTTAGATATAGTGAATGTAGCTGACGGGAATATTATTTTTGGCCTCTTACCCTCATGTAACTGAGTCATGATACTTTGAAAAATAACATTGAGCTCCTGTGAAGGAAGCCCTTCGTAAAGATAGCTCATGATGTAAAATGGGGTCGGTGTGTCTTGCGGAGAACATATGAGCGCCGCTGGGGACCTTTCGGATGCTGGGCGGGGAGTAGGTGTTCCTACTTCGAGACCGTCGGGTGTCTTCGGCGGTGGTTCTACATATACGTAAAAGCCGGGTTAATTACTATTCCTACGCTCATATATATATATGTCTTGTTGATACATGTATACAAAAGAGAAACACATGATTGGGTGCTGTCCTCTTACGGTGTGCTTTAGCCAGTCTTTCGTGGGTAGGTTCGCGGCGCCGTGCTTTCTTCTTCGAAAGAATTCCCTCGCTCTGAAGGATTCCACAGAGCTTGACGCGGGTTTCAAGTTTCCCATCTTCTTCTCGTTTCCTTTTTTTATAATCTATGTATTCATGATCCTTGAGCGCAAGTCGCTTGCGAAAGCCCCAGGTTGCATTGACCAATTGAATAACCTGGCTCACACTATTTCCAAGATATCACGTTAGAATAGCGACACAGATGGCGAGGCTGGCGCTGCGAGTCAACGTTAATGCGTTCAAGAGAGAGTTATACTGACGTAATTGTGACCCCCGTTTCCTCCGTCAGAATCCCAGCTATATCACCAAGGGATTTGCCCTCCTTGAGGTATAGACGGCGGACTAGAGGTTCTAGCGGCTCGTATATTTCTGGCTTCAGCTTTGGCTGTTTAGTCTGCGACGCAGAACTAGAACTGCTTGGGATATTCATTGTTAAATTAAAGGTTGGGGAAATAGGAAGATATTCGGGGGTATAGTATTGAAATTATTGTGTAAATTTCAAGAGGCTTGTACGATAGAGATGAAATAGAACTGTATGCTGAATGGTTTTGGCTTGGTAGTAGAAGGAATGACCTGGATTCGATGGGGAAAATGGCCCGACTTTATACTGAGGGCGGTGGCCTCTAAGGGACGATAACAAACCGTATATTTCAAGGGAGGTCTCAGAATATTTGTGGTATTTCTTCCTCACAGGACACAGGCTGCCGTGCCCCCAATCCTGTATTCGGCTGTCCTGAGCTAAAACATCAAAGAGCGATTTGGGCCAATGAAACGTCGTCGAAGAACGACATGGACCAATAGAAAATGTGGCGTTGTGGACCCTGTACGTCGTACAGGCTGCAGGTCAGGACCACACCGCGCATATGACGACAAGGGTTCCAGCCTTGCTGGTGACGACTTGATGTCTTACTCAAATTTCGGTTGAGTGGTGCCCAGGCTGGTTCACGAGACAAGTTGAGCGTATAGTATCTGTGTGTGTATACTCGCAACTACAAGCTGGCATACAATATACACATACACCAGGAGAGAAGCCAAAAAGAAATACTACACACGGGACATTCCGTATGCGGGTCTCGTATGATATTGAGCTATACTCCGTAGCCGGAGAAGGTAAGCTCAGTGGTACTTTCGAAGCCGTTTAGTTGACAAATCTAGGTATCTATAAATCTACCTTAATGTATACCTAGTATCTGTCGCATACTCAAAATGTTGCTTCTTCTAGCAGGTATCTTCTAGCTTCTAATCCAAATTACAACATCAGGTTTCGTTGTAAGTGTTGATGTTCATATAATATGCAACAATAACAACACTGTTGCCTGCTCGAGACATCTGCGAGCTTTCCGACATGGTCCCCGAAATCCGCTATCAATTTAGAATTCTTATGTCTATAGTATATATTTTATTAGATTCGGTCCCAGTATATGTGTAAGAAACATTGATATACATGCGTGACATATTTATGCATTGTATATTTCAGTAATTTGACCATCCCCGCAAAGCGGCGATCGATGTATACAAAGGAGCTATAAATGCAAGATGTTTCGTACCCAATACTTTCCTCAGATCTTAATTCTCAATTAATTAAAAGGCGAGGTACGGGATGTCCTAACGCTATAACAGAGTCGACAATAGTTGTTTTTCTTGAATCCCAGATCCTGGCCTCAAGCCAGTACCAGTCCCGCAATGGCACCCCCAAAGCCACAAACGCAGCAGAACGAAGACGATAGCGACGAAGAGTACATCTTTGACGAACTATCACTAACCCCTGAGACTAACCGAGCCGTAAATCAAGGCGTTGGGTCAACTACATCTGACGAAGAATCGGCTGGGTTCGATGCGTCGCCGGAGAATACAGTGCCTCCAACTGGAGAAACGGACTTAAGTCCTCCTCTTCATAACGGGCAGATACCGATTGATATTGACGGCTCCGAGCAAATGGCCGCTGTTGAACCAGAAACAAAAGATTTTGAAGAAACGGAGCATAGACCTAGCGATAACTCCGGACCGTTGGACATCAATGAACTCGAACGGGAGTTTTTGAGCGAACTAGAACTCAGGAGCATCAGCGAGTTCGAAATAGATATTCTCGACCACCAAGGGCCAGAGGCTAGCGATGTGTCAGAGTCTGGGCATCCTGACGACTCCCAACCGAAAGCCTCTGGCGAACCAGCGCTAGAGCCTATTAACACAGAGGAACCAGGCCCTCTCGCCGAAGCAGAACCGTTATCCATGGATGGAATAATGAATGTATTTGGGGGCCATAACCATTTCAAAACAGGGCTGGATTTTATCTCAACATCTAGACATCCTTTCGAAACAGAGCCGGATCTTATCTCGGCATCCATAGACCCTTTCGAAAGAGAGTTAGATCGTGTCTCGACATCCGTAGACCCTTTCGACAATGACTCCACAGCGTATAGCCCTAAACGTACTGTCTCCAAGCACCTCTATTTTACTGCCATAATCAATCCGGGACTAACTACCAGTATTTTAGTTCCGCGCCAGGCGGCCTCTCTGTCGTCGCCATCCTCGACACAACCTACTCATAACCCCATCCCCTCATCTGCGAGATCGCCATCCCCTAAGTCGATTTCCTACCGGTCTTCGCCATCACAACCTCAAACCGCTGAACCAGTCGCGAACCCCTTTGGGGCTCCCCAGAGTATACAAGATGGGAAAGATTTTATTTTATACGATGCAGATTCTACGTCAGGGCAGGAGCTTTTGGATCAAGGTGCGTTTTCTTAATATTTCAAAGACTTATCTTTAAGTATAGTGGTATTATATATACCATATTAGCAATATTGAAACTAATCAGATACATCTTAATATTTTAGATCTTGATGTCAAGATGAACCAGTCCCCTTTCCCGGAAAACGAACCCTCCCCTCCGGCGCTATCTTCCGAAGTACAATCAAAAGTCAGCGAGGGTGCTGATGGGGACCCAACAAGTCATCGGCTACATGAGCTAAGTATGTACGTTCCATTATCATTGGTTGCTATAATAAGCAATTACCGGATAATGATATAATATCCTACCCATGATATCAAGGCTAATAAAGTGTATAGTAGAACCAAGCGAAGAAATCCAAGGTAATACGATGACCCAAAATCACAAGGAGAGTATAGTAGCACACCAGATCAACCTGGCGGCCGCAATTACCTACGAGTTCTAGAAAGCTAAACAGACAGCTTTTAGGTCAAACCCGAGAGGCCTCTCCTACAGATAGATTTATAACAAGGTCCACGAATTCTCTATCGCCGGAGGGGTTTCGAGATCAGCCCATTCGAGCTAGCCCGGACATCCAGATAGTCGAGACGCCCGGTTTGTTACCTGAACTCGTACCTTGTGTTCCATGGGATTCTTCAGGGCGGCTCCCTCCAGAACCCTTTTTTAAGTTGCCCCCTCTGCTACATCCCCTCGGATCGGGTGATATTTTATACAAGCGATTTGTTCTCGGTCTAGATGTGGGATTCGAAACCCGAGAACTCCTAGAACCATTGTATAGTGAACACCCGCCCTCGGCAATCGAACCGCAGGTGCCTCCGCCGAAGTTCAGATACCCTATGGCGATGCAACGTATGGAGGATCTGAAATGGAACAAAATCCAGACCCCGTCAATTATGGAGGCAGAACTTAATGCAAAGGCTAGCCGTGGGACTGGGGGACAGAAGAAACAACAAAAAAAAGACACCGGGGCTGTTGTAGCCCCCCTAATGACTCCGGAAACCCTTCGATACCGGGAACAAGAGCCTCAAGCTCACCATCCTCAGAACATATCGGGGCAAATCCCGACTCAGAACTTACGAAATACACAAATTATGGGGGATATACGGAGTACGCAGGTCATCCAGGGCCCACCGGGGACACGATACGTGCAGATTGTGCCAAGTGCACCGGGAATACAGGCCACACAAAGGGGCTATGTTATGCAAAATATTCAGGGTGTGCAGGGCACCCTAGGTGCTCAGGATATGCAGAATTTGCAAAGTATGCAAGGCATGCAAAATTTGCGGAATATCTACGGGGCACAGAATATTCAGAATATTCAGAATATGCAGAACCTTCAGAATATGCAGCACCTTCAGAATATGCAGAACCTTCAGAACCTTCAGAACATACAGAATATGCAGAACTTCCGAGGTATGCAGAACCTTCAGGGCATGCCGAATATGCGGATGCAAAGCATGCAGGATATGCAGAGGGTGCAAAGTATGCATAATATGCAGAGGGTGCAAAGTATGCATAATGTGCAGAATATGCATAATGTGCAGAATATGCAGAGAATACAGGATACTCAAATTATAGAGGACCCACGCGGTATACGAAGTTTCCAGAATACATGGATGCAGACACAAACACAGGCGCAGGCGCAGGCGCGGGCAGAGGCAGAGGCAGAGGCAGAGGCAGAGGCAGAGGCAAGAGCAGAGGCAAAAGCAGAGGCAAAAGCAGAGGCAAGGGCAAAGGCACTAGCACAAGCAAAGGCGGAGGCACAGGCAAGGGCACGGGCACGGGCACAAGCACAAACACAGGCGCAAGGAGGGCAGGATGATGATGAAACGGAACCTCGCGGGCGGTCTCGACTTCCAAAACTATATGCACCTATAGACGCCGGCGGCGAGCCGGTTAGAGATAAAGCAGCAGACGAAAACCAAGCTAAATACGGAGAGCTTATGCGCCGGCATAAAGAATCCTGCGAGCCTTGTAGGAATGGTCAGGAATGGGTGCATGAATTAGACAGAGAAACGCAACACCGGCTACTTGCAGAAGGCCTGCTGTCCTTCCAAGAAGGAGGGGAATTCCCTCAAGGACGGGAGGTCCATCAAAAAGGGGGGGCTTCTCAAGAGCAGACGGATTCTAAAGAGCACACGGATTCTAAGAAGCAGACAAGCCCTGAAAAGCAGACAAGTTTTAAAAAGCAGAAAGGGTCTAAAAGCCAGACAAGTTCTGAAGATCAGACAGGCCCTCAAGACCAGACAGCTCCCCAAGGACAGATAACTCACCAAGGGCAGACAGGTATACCAGCACACGAGCCTGCCCCTCAACAACCCCAGTCACAGCAAGGACCACCGTCTCAGGTTCCGGCGGAAAGCAGGGAAACCGATGGAACGGGGAGCACACCTCTGAGGAAAAGGAAGCGTGACTCACCAGACGAGGAGGATAATTTCGATAGACGTTAGAATTCGCCTCTTCCCTTGTTTGATGTCGCACCCAATATAAAAATTGCGTTTACCTGGACAAAGTACAGATGATAACATTAATTTCTGTGGAATCGGTGGGGTATTGTCTGGGTGCTGGAGTTTGACATCAATATATTAATAATGGGCATGGACCCCCTCCGCATAATAAAGACTGGATTCTGCAACGGCTCTTAGCAAGTATGTACAAAATATATGGTTAGTAGCTCAGTATCCTACATCGACGCATGTATGCACAATCGGGGGTTCGAGCTAGGACTATAGGAATATAATCCACTTGAGGCCCCGAGCTTGTATTAGGGAATTTAAACAACTTTCCCCTCGGTGCTTCCCACGGGTCTGCTAACAACTTCCACTAATCCATCAACTACGCTGTTCCTTGCGCCTTCGCTTGACACCTTCTTCCCGGCGAAGTAACACAGCCAAAGTGCCCTTGCAATTCTTGGGTCGTCCATAGATCCCAGTAATCTTAGGCCATGCATACTATCCTTCTTCTTTGCTCCCTCGCTTAACAGCTTTAATTCCTTGTCCTTGACCGCTTCATCGGGCCCATATGCGAACAATATTCCGTTTTCATCTCGTAGAAGGATCAATGCTCGACCCTTGGGGACTGCCTTCCTACCTCCAAAGATAGCCTTAAATCGTCCAATTGACTCCACGAATTCATCATCATCGTAAAGTTCTGGGTGAAGGGTAGTTTTCCCCTGAATACCACGGACCCAGCCGTCACGAAGATGAGGGTAATCAGTGCTTCTTGTCGGTACGACTCTGATGGCCGTTCTTACACCGTTGATCTCTCGGGTATCTAGAAGGGCAGAGAAAAACTCAATGCTGCCTTCGTCGGAGAGAAGTTTTGCCTTTAAGGCCTCTCGTTCTGGCAGTGTGGCGGTTGTGGCGGTTGATGGGATGTCCAATGTGTGGAGGAGATGCTGTTGAAGAGTTGGGAGGGAGGAAGTAGCGACGTAGAAAGCCATGACATAGACTTGAATACCTAGGAAAGAGACAGTACGAACACCGTTGCCGAGAAGAGTGTACTCCTCGAGCACCTGGTCGTCGCCTAAGGGCCCCGCCGGCAAATATATCTGCTTTGGCAGCGGGCTTACGGACTTCGAGCCACTCGGCACTGTTTCCACTGTTTCCCCCACATTCGTAGCTTCTTTGATAACCACATTTCCACTTTTCACCGCGTCTTCGAACTTCTTCTTATCCTTGTCCGAGATACCAGAATCGTTGTCAAGTTTATATCCACTCGGGAATTTTGGATTCCTAGGTAACCATATCTGTGTCACCACAATAATCCCCACGAAGAGGAACAAACCAAGGGCGACCTGTTTATCCACCCGCCTCTGCTTCTGATAGAGTGTGTCGCCCGTTAACTTGAATTTGTATTTCCCCTTGGGATCGAACGTCGGCCGCGGATTCGCAAGGTGAGCCTGCTCACGCAGCCAAATCTTGTGAGGATCGGGTTTTATAGGCGGGTACTTGGACGGTGTCGGTTTCGAACTCTGGCTCGAAGTCTTCTTGGTCGAGACCTGGGATTTGTGGGAGGCATGGCGGGGGTATTGGAGACGGGAAAGGGCGATTGGAGGTCGATGTGTGGGGCAATGAGGCCGGAAGCTGTGCAGGAGGAGATGCCGTTCGCGGGAGAGGATTTGGCGCTGCAGCTGGTGGCAGCGGAGAGCGGACGACATCGTGGTGGTCGCTGTGGTGATTTGGCAACGCTGGTGGGTTGGTACAGCTCAATGGCGCATTTGGAGTGGGTTGAAGTTGGTTTAAGATAAAAACCGGGACGCTGGGGCCTTCTATAAGCGAACTTCTTCGGGCGGATTACCTCATAAGCCAAGCGTGTATTGGCTCGTAAGACGATGATGGCCTGACGGGGAGCCACCAGAGGCTCTAACTCCGCGGAATTTTACACAATCGGCATCATCGGTATTATAAGAATTTACATTCACATTACGGTTTAGATTTTTTACGGGCGCAAAGGGGGTGGTTTTTTATATAAAAAAATTAACAATTTTATATAGTCTGTAGCCAAAATTCTCCTATCTAGCTACATAGGTTACCATACATGACTTAGAACATACAGTATCATCTCGTCCCTAATTGGCCCTCTAGAAAGGTATCAGGAGACGGTGTGTCTGTTACATTCCAAATTGACTAGACCGTCCTTTCCATCGGTCTTGGTCCAACAACATCCATGGAGCAGTAAACTACTGCTGTATTACCCCCACTCGTGCCTACTAAATATTCAAATATCTAATGGCAAAACTAATCCCTGAACGGAAGCCCGGTGCACTTGGAAAGGGCACATGAATACCGTCCAGGATGAAATGGGGAACCAGGGTTGAAGATGCGAGAACGTCGCCTCCGAGGTTACTGTCCAGCTCTCCCACAAGTTCGTAGCAGAAGATGGAGGTACAAATAACGGGTCGGAAGCAGACCGGAAACCATGGGAAGGGTTTGAGTAATAATCCGGCAATGTCTGACTTATCGGAAGTTGAAGAGGATGCGTGTGTGAGGGAACCCTTTATCGGTTTGGGTGAAACCCGGACACAGAATTCTGGCCGGTAATTGAATGGGTGATTGAATGAAGGTTGGCACAGTGCTCACGCTTTTCTCTCGTCCATACCTGTCAGGCATAGCTGACTACTTTGTGCAGAGGATATTTTATCCCCCTCTCGATGCTCAACAGGCAATCCGCACCTAGACGGTTCCCGAGTTCGTCCATCCATACAGAATTAATGAACTCGAAAACGGGCCGAGATGAGGTTGGGTGGTCCGTGTTGAGAAAATGCAGATATGTTCGTAGCGTCCCACTCTCGAACGTCCGCCTCAAATCTAAGATCTGAGCAAGAGACTGCACCATATACGATGCAGTGCGACTGTGACCTGTGAATACCAGGCATAACTGGGGTGCTGTTCTGGTGTCTTCATGCGGGGAAGAACAGCCAGAGCAGCGAATTCTAGAAGACCAAGTCCACTAGATCATTTCTCCTCCAAGAACAGTTTGGGAACCAACTCTGAAGGAGTTCTATTAGAAAGAGAAAGGAGTCGATGACTACTGTCACCGCATCCCCCCCTATCTTATTTCCAATTTGGGTCTTGCATCATCGCCGACCACAAATGGGCATTATATACTTGCTTGACTCTTGAGATAATGACAATCCATTCCAGATGAGTCAGGGTGATAAATATGGATAGGCCCGTGACCGAGGCTAGGCGAGCCTACTGGAATCCAGCTAGGCCGGTCGGCCAAGATCGGAGCCAGATATTGGAGGCGTGCAAGAATAGAGAATAAATCTGCCGAGGTTGCAAAGCCAAAATACTGGGGACCGGAAGATACCGGTAGTGATGGGGGCACGCCACCAAGTCCGCTCGGGAGTATATGTATAACATCTCTTGAACAAAGGCGTCATTTTAAAACAACAGTGGCCCGATACGTTGTCGGCAGCGTTGGTTGGAACGAGGGCACTTGGTGGGTGGTGGAAGTCGTTAATGTCAAGTTGCTCCCGAGAAAGGAACTCCCAAGGGGAGTGTGTGTCTGCAGACGGGGGGTGTCAGTTTAACACAGTACGGAAAAAGCTGTCAGCGACCACCTGGGTAGCTATCTTACCCAGTCAGCGGGCTGTTGACAACAATATGTGGGGACAGAAAGGACTGTCCCTCACAAACCTCTCCCCGATTACATGTTGGTTGGGAAGAGGGGTCGGCGTAGCTTGTCTCATAGACCACGGTAGCGATGGCAGAGACTCCAAACGGCGACAGAGGGGAAAAGAGGAAAGGAGGAAAACAGGCGAAGTGGGGGATCCGGCCATTTATAAGGGGAGCCAGCACTGCCAAGCCGGCGATCACTGCGGCTGGTGCGGTCCCGTCGTGGCTGGTGATCTGGCTGTTCTGTGGCGGTGCGGTTGGGTCGCGGTGCAAAGCAGGCGATCGTGTAAACAAACACCACAACAACAACACCAGAAATCGACCTTCGAGGACAACAGCCTTTTATCCCCCATCACTCCTTCCTATCACCAATCGCCAATCGCCCATCGCCAGTCTCCCCGATGCTACCACGCCAACCGCCGCTACCATGACGAAGGTTAACATCCCAACGTCGTCTGCATCGGGCCTCCCCCCCGCCGTCTCCATGGAAGACTACCACGATTGGACTGCGCGAAAGGCCGCCTCGTACGGCAGAGTCCTGGAAAACGCCCTCGCCAAAATCAAGAAGGAAGCCGAAGTCGCTTCTTACTCCAACCTCCCCCTCGCCGTCATCACCTTCAAGGACCTCTTCCAGCACTCTACCCCGTCCTCGGAGTGGGAATGGGACCCCAAGATCGAGGTGCAGACGAGAAGCCTCGTCACACAGAAGTTTATGGAGAGGAAGAAGAGGCCGAGTTATGGCTCAGCTTTCCGTAGGAAAGGAATTGACTTGCAGCCACAGCGGCCGTCGCCTCCCGAAATAGACGGAGCCCAGTCCTCCATCTTTAACAACTATAGACAGAACCCGACTCTGCGGAAGCACACTCTCCTCTACATCTCTGCCCCTTCCGTTCGACCTCACTATACGGTTGTGCTCCAGCACAGCGAGTCTATCCTAAAGCCGAAGCCTGCCTGTTCTGGTGAAATCCCGTCGCTTATGGACCTTTCGGCCCGTGCCTTCGGCCGAGCCATTGTCATGGGCCGAGATCCTGCCGACCTGGAAGGTGACTCGAAATGGTACGCCTATTGCGACGAGAACAGCTTGTTATGGCGATTCCTCGGAGAAACAGTGCGAGGACACATAATACAGCTCCTGGTGGAAGCTTTGGGCCAGGATTGGTTTCCAGAGGATCTGGCTTGCACAATTATTTCACAGTGTGTAAACGCTGGCGACGTCTACCTAGCAGAAACGTTTTTCCATGCAGCCTACAGAAAGACATATGAAGACGCCACCCGTTCTGTCGCCCGCCGCCGCGGTGAGCTCGCCCCGGACCCGTGGACCCAGATTCTGTATATGCCCGACGTACTCTACCGACAGTTACGCATCGCCACCGACATCAGGTGCGAAATCATGACTGAAAATTGGTTTCGCGACGTATTGCTCGCAGGTGCTTCCGAAATTGGATCGTATATGGAAATACCGGGATATACACTTCACTGTTTAGAACTTTTTTTTGGCATAGAAACTTGGGAATCCGGTCTCCAACGCAGGCGTTTAAATCGGAGTGGGAAGCAGATGAGAAAGAAGAGATACGAAAGTTTCAAGCAAGGGTGGCTATTTCAGGCAAAAGATCTCATCGTGTATAAAGCAGCAAGAACCGCCGAGGACCTAGTAGCACGGCTGTTTGAGGTTGGTTGGAAGGACAGCGAGGACAGCGAGCACAGGCTAGCTGCCAGGGACGTTATGGGGAACCTGGTCCAACGAATGATTCATTGGTCGGAAGCTTACAATCATCCAATTGAAGAACTTGCAGGGGTTACGAGCCGATCAGCAAGAACAGTAGCATTGTGCGCGGTTCTGACAAGCGCAGAGGACCTAGGCGTATCAGCACAGGACATCGTTAGGGAGCTGGTAGAGCTCTTATTGGTGATTGCAGTCGAAAACCCGGAGGCACCCAAGACAACACGCTGGGAGAAAGGATCAGATACAGAGAATTTCGACATCAAAGACTTGGCGGACGATGTGTGTGGTGTGATGAAGCAGGCATGGGATTCATTCGATAAGCAGAAGGAGTTTATGGAGCTTCTGTTAGGCCTCGCTGTTGAAGATCCGGAGCCCGACGTCACGAAAACACCGATCCCAGGAGATAAATCCAGGTTGCTGCAAAAACGACAGTCATACCTACTGGCGACATTTGCTTACCACCTCGCAACATCGATCGCCGAATCAAGCAAATCAGACTCTGCGCAATCATTCGCGACCAAGGTCGAGCAAACCCTAGTCGGGATGAAGATATGGAGGGGTGGCTTGCTGAAGGCATCGGAGTTGAAAACGCCAAAATTTTCTAATCTAGTCAGGGACCTTGCCCTCACCGATGCTAGGAACAGCGGCTGGCGATGGGAGCCAATGCTCAATGACTGGGTCGAGGGCACATCCGACTCAGATGGCACCAAAACCAGCGATGGGGCCAAAGTTGTCCGAAGAGTCTCAAGGAAATTATTTGAACTTCCAACACCACGATCAAAAAGGCTCATGAAGAACACAAAGCCACGATTAAGAGAGCGAGCGAAGATAGTATTTACAGGGGAACCATGTAGCAAGAGGCCAGCAGCTCCTAACAGTAACACGTTCTCTTCAGAATCGGATTCTGAAAACAGCGACTACCAAGGGGATTCCAGCATCTATCCTAATACTGCGGATACGACAATGACGGAGCCTGATATAGAATCTCCAGGATCGCCGGGGAGAACTACTTTATCAAGCTTTTTGCTAGAAGTGTGCATCCCATTAAAGAGGCCAGAGTTAACTGAAACTCCCTCCGCCTCGAGAAGCATCGATGATGGGATTTCCGATATTCTCAGACAGTCAGGGGGGGTTAGGAACGGGATGCTTGAGGAAATGGCTCCCGAATGCAACGATGATATGATTGTCGTTCAACACCTGGGTTCTTCGCGTGCAGGAAGGAAAAGAAAATCCCAGGAGGTTGACGCGTTCTCGTATGATTCGCAAGAAAATAGTGCTTTTGATGTTACTGCTGTCGCGCCACCCAGAAAAAGAGGAAGACCGAGAAAGAATCCCAACCCGACGATCCATGTGCAAGCCGCCCAAGAACCACCCCCTGATTCGGCATACGAACCCGATGGCGATGATGAATACGAGGATGTTAAGCATCAGAGCAAAAGGAGAATGCAACCGTCGGGGCAGCTTGCAGCGGATGATAGATCCTACTGGACGCGTACAGTGCAGAAGAGGGAGCAAAACATGAAAATTTACCAAGACGAACTCGACTTGACTTCCTCCACGCCGCTGAGGGATAATAGGCGGAAGCGATGGTCCATAGATGCCATCATTTTGAAAGATGCAGACAAGTCAAAATTGAATGAAAAATTGGTCAGAGAGAGGAGAAAATCCGGAGGAATGGACGTTATCATGCCGGGTAGGAGGGGAAGGCCAAGGACAAGAGTCTTGTGAAAGAGCAGAGCGATTTTTTATAGATTTTTATTTTTCTTTGGCGCTTTCATGACAAGGAGGAGCCCTTTTTTTTTCATTATCCATAGAGCTCTCTCTTGATTGTATATTGTATTGGCGGGGTTGGCGTTCTTTTTTTTTTTTTTTTTTTTTTTGGAGTTCTGGGGATTCCGACAGTGTGTCTGTCATGTGTGTGTACGATATAATATCAAGCGAAGATTATGAAGCTGACGGAGTTCAGCGCCGCTGCAACTTCAAGATCCTGAGATGGCTCCGCTCCAGCGTATCGTCAAATCCGCCACACGATGTGCATTATCAAAAAGACAAGGAATAATAGTGCATGGTCTTAGCCGGTAAAAAATCTTTTTTTTTTTTCCTTCGGTCGGTTGTACCCCGCATGCCTCCCAGAAGATTAGCCATTGGCTGCAAGTATGAGGCAAGGGCCAACCGGCCGCGATGATCTAATAGCATCGAGTAATTACAAAGCCAAGCTCGGGCACCAAGCAATTTCAAGACCTCTTAGCTTCCCTAGCTCTGCTAGCTTTCCCAGGAACTCTCCCTGTTCCAGCTCGTTAAAATTTTAATTTTCTGCCAGTTGATCGCCGAATGAAAAAAAAAAGAGGAGAGGCACTTCTAGAAGTCCTCCCAGGCGCGCAGCTGACTGTAAAATTTTCGAAATAACTGAATTTTCATGATTTATGATGTCATGAGGCGGTGGGCTTGGTGCACGGTGGTCGACTGGTCGCGATAGTCGCTGGAGGTTGGAATGGAGGAGGATAAGGCTATAAAGGGCCGGCGGACAGGCGGTCTTCGGGGACAGCATCATCCCTCCACGATATATCGATTCGATACGATACTTTATACTTTATACTTTATACTTTGTCTCCTGACGTCCAAATCAAACCAGCCGGTTCCTTGCTTGCATTCTGTGCAGTCGCGGTCCCTTGCATTGCCATCGCTGCGCTAACGAGGATCTTGTTATCTATCTATTTGCCGTGCTCGCTTGACTAAAGCTTTGCATTGTTCGCTATCTCTCGCCGTCCCATTAATTTCATCCCATCCATCCACCTCATTTAAACCTGCGTCTGCACCTCCACCCGCATCGCAGGCCTTTTTTATATCTCGCAATCCGTCGCATTTGCATCCTCTGAATCCTCTCTGTCTTCTATCCTAGTCTCGGAGAACTTGGACTGCTGTCATCCCACCCTGAAAACCTTCCCCTCCCAGTTTAAGAAATAAATCGTAATGTCTGCACCAACCTACGTTCGCTCTGGTCGTGGTGGAGCTGGAAACTTCGCTCCAAAGGCAGCAAAGCCATTGGTATGTCCCATTCTAGCATTCCCTCCCGGCTTGCTCCCATACGATTCGTTGGGAATCATAAAAGGATATCCGTTAGCTAACATTTGTCTCGTCATTCCCTTTCAGGAGGTCGAAATGCAATCCAAGCCAGTTGACCTCGAAGCGCAACAGCCTTCCGACCCCGCAGATGCCACTTCGGTCATCGATGCACCAGCCACATCGGCCCCACAGTACAAGACCTACGCCAGGGGCGGTGCAGGTAACTGGTACGAACCTGCAACCTTGAAAGAAACCGGTACTTTCAACAGCAATCCGGCTCCTGCCGAAAGCACCTCTGCCGAGAAACGCACCTCGCGAGTTTGGCAAGGCCGTGGCGGCGCCGGTAACTGGGAAGCGGACCAACAGATGAAAGAGGAAATCAAGCGGAAGAGCTTGCTCGCCCAGATGGACGAGGAGGCCCTAGCTGCTACTCTCCATGAGATCAAGAAGGAGGCCAAGGTCGAGGCCGAGAAGGAGATTAAAGCGCCCAGGTCTGCACACGTCCACGTCCCACACCTAGACAAGCACCAGAATATCGGCGATGAAGTTCACGATATTTAAAAATAAAATCAATTAAAAAAAATAATAATAATTCTGGGGTGGAGGAATGGATAAAAAGCGGAAGCATATGCTCTTTTAAAGGTGTTAGGGCCATTGGCAATTGCATGGCAATCAACTTTTGGTTACTCAAATTCTCGGATGTTCGGAGCTCTCATTTATATCTGTTCTGTTGTTCGTACTTCTATCTTCTTTTCCTTCGTTTCAAAACGATTCCTGCGGCATCTTCCGGTTACTATGGATCAAGAGACAACGTATCCGAGTCCAGATAAACCTTAAAAATCCATTGTCTCTTAGTTTTGCTGGGCTATAGTCCTTGGAAGATTGGGCTAGCCAAGAGAGGGATTCGTATGCCATCTCATGCGTTCTACCTAAGTACCTAGGTACTAAGGTGGGGACAGACATCTATCCAGACCAGATGGTAGTCCCCTGTGACGCGGTCACTCTAGCCAACTTCCCTCTGTAGTATTGGGCATTCCTTTTTGAACAATTTAGCCTTTCCCTTTTGCTTTCGTTTGCTTTGGTGCTTTCTAGGTTTATGGCGTTCATTTCACGGTTGGATAGGTAGTAAAGAGCCAACGGGCTTCGGCAAGCTGACAGGTCGGGATATATGAAACCATCGGAACTTATTTTATTTTTTTGGGGATTCTGTCAGATTTGAACGGCTGTCCTATTATATGATATTTTTATAGCCACTAGCTAGCCTCTTGCATGCATTAAAATATAATCTAGACTTTGATCCCTTGATCATTGGAAGTATTTATTTCCTTTCTTTCTTTTTCCCCACGAAAGGAGAGACATTCTACGGATAGATCCCTCCGAAAAAAGGATAGAAACGAATCCATCACGATCGGATTGAGCCTCGCCGCAAAGCCATGAGGTTTGACGATAACTCTAAACTCGATAATTAAAGGGTGCTTGGACACCTTTGGCATAACAGGGCCGAAGGGCCCGAAAATGAAGTATACTATGCGGGAGAGAGGGATTCTTAAACGTCGAGGTGTGCCCAAGCTATTTCAAGCCAGCTTATCGGGTGGGCTGGAAGTTTCGGTTACTCTTGTAGAAACTGTTCCCTGTCCGCTCCAGCCAGAAGCCGGGAAGGCTGGGCTTTGGACCAAAACGGGAATAGGCATCGCCATGACATACTCTTTTTCCAACACGATATAACCGTACTCGTCTCCAATATTTGGATTAATCCCATTCTGCATTTGTAGATTCTGATATATATTTTTGTTACGCTTGGACTCGGGAAAGTCATTTCTTTCGAGAAGAAATGTTTCTGTTCATCTTCGAGTCAGCATGTCAAATCGGTATCGTAGCATAACTAGCTCGTCCGCCCACCAGGCCAAGCTGGACGCTTTTCGATATCGACTTATGCTTATATTGCATTGCTTTTTAGTTATCTGTTGCACAAAGGAAGCGACGACGACGACAAGAGAAAAAAAAAAAAAAAAGGAAAAAAGGAAATCATGCTGTGTAGCTATGTACTCCCGTTGCCTAGTGGGACCTATTACTACCCCCAAGCTGGCGAGGTATCTTAGAAACAGATCCGATTCAGCATAGGCTAAATATTTGCAAAATCGGGGAACGATGGGCTAGAACAAAGGTGTTTACATGCGGTGGACGGGATATATAACCACCTAAGGCCCTTCTGAACGAGCAAGAATCTGCTCCCTCTCACGATAGTATCAGGCTATCCGGGTTTTTCAGTTCCATTGTGTGCCCCCCCTACCCCCCTCCTTTACGCTCCTTACTTTTGACTTACTGTCATTCTTTCTTTGCAATCCCCACCCAGAATCCTACTACACTCGTTTCGTAGTTTTACGGGTACTCGGGAAATATTCACTCATTACGCACGACATTGCAACATTTTTGTTTGTTGACGTCGTCCCTTTGTGTGCCTAGAAAGTACTGTTTGAGTCAACGGGTAACGGCACGGGATATCGATCGAGAGAATTTCAAGATACACTGCATTAGTGGGTCTTTGTGTTCCTCGTATAACTGATACAGCACCGATAGAAAAAAAAAGAGGGTTTCAGATCCATTTTCGATCTAGAACCATACTCCCCGGAACGCTGAGCCTCACTGAAAAGTTTGGCTCCTTGATCCGCGTATATACATATACTCCAATCTTGATATTTATATACACGATACTCCCCACCCTGAAAAGCAAAGATGTACAGCAAACTCTTGAACGTAGGAGTTTTCGTCCTCCCATTGCTCGTCTGCACTGCCGAGGCTGCGGTGTTCAAAACGCCGTTTAATACCAACTCTACAACACTCAAGAAGATATCTGATGCGGCGGTAGCTGAGAAGGCGGGACTTGAGATCGGAGTTGCCCTGTACTTCCAGACAAACCCTCTAGGAGGAGATAATGAGGTGGTGGCCTGCAAGATCAATGAGGATGGAAGCATTGGGGAACATCGGAAACATCGAACTGGAGGAAAGGGCGGAGCCGCACCAGTCGCTACCAGCGATAATGACGGCAAGATTGCGAGGCTTCAACTAGCTTCGACAAATGATGCTTTGTTCAGTCAACATTCGGTTATTGTTAACGGAAACGTAAGTATTGATCCCGAGTAATTTCTTTGGCAAGCGCCTTAATAAATTGACTAACCTCCAACGTGACAAAATTTGTAAACCACAGTACCTCTTCACTGTAAATGCTGGATCCAACAGCATTACTATGTTCAAAGTCGACACCAAGGATTATCTCAAACTTACAAGGGTTGGAAAGCCAATCACCAGTCATGGAGACCTCCCAGTTTCCCTAGCATACTCTCCAAAACTCAACACCCTCTGCGTCGCCAATTCCGGCAAGCGTGACGGTGTTGCTTGCTATGATGTGGATGATGAGAAGGGTCTTTCGTGTACCGATACTGAGCCACTTAAGCGCAAGATCGGAACGGTCAAAGACGGCCCAGCGGGTACCGTCTCCGATATGTTCTTCACCGACGATCAAAAGAACCTTGTCGTCATAACCAAGGGCAACAGTGTTACCAAAGATGCCAGCATCATTGACGTTTACAAAACATACCCGGATGAAAAGAGGAAGGTCTGTGTGGAGGGTGTTCGATCCACTATCAAAGAAGCGCCACTCCTCTTCGGAGCCGTCCAGGTTTCTCCTACAATGATCTTTGCCACCGACGGTTCTTTCGGTGTTGCTAGACTTACATTTGACCCAAAGACCCGAAAGATCACACTCCCTACTGAGGAAAAACAAGAAATCGACTTCCAATCCGCAACTGGCTGGATTGCAAAGAACAAAAAATACGACACTGTCTATGTCACTGACGGTAAAATGAACCGTGTCATCGAGTTCAACGCCCCAAGTGGTGAAAAGACCCAAGATCAGGCTTTCCTCTCCGGACAGGCTGGTAACTTGGACATTGCTATTGGTGGTGATTTCTTATACACTCTATCTCCATCTAATCTGGCTCTTGGATCGAACACCTCCATGATTCAGGTTATGCAGATAACCGGCAAGAATAAATTCCACGACGTCGGCGCCTACGTTTTTGACAAGGCTGATAACATCACTGCTAGTGCCCACGGAATGGCCATCTCGTGCCGGACTAGGACCATTAAGAGGAAGGAGACAAGATCGCTTCTTAATTACTTCTTCTAAAGTAGGATAGTGATATTTTTTCGGCGACTGATCGATGTAGTATACATATGATATGATGTCATGTGACATATGTATATATATATATATATACTTTCCTTCCCTCTTTAGGACTTTTTTTTTCTTCCTTTTTTTTTGGTCTTACCTAGCTAGGATATTTGGTTAGAGATTCCCTTTTCTTCTCTTTTCCTTTACTGAAATTAATTTCCTATCCGTATGTCGATTAGCCCATCTCTTAGGCTGTCAAGCCATTCTTCCTCTTTTCACCGTTCATCTCTCTTGTTCATGTTGTAGCATTTACGCAAGCAAGCATGCATACAGGCGTTTTCGATACTACATGTAGTATTTCATGCATCTATGTACTTTAGGTATTCTATCGAAGGGGTTAGTCTCGTGTCTTTTTTTGGTTCCTTTCCTTCGGGGGAGTGTTGGGGACTTGTTGCATTTTTCCCTATACCCCCAGTTCCGACGAGGTCGCGACGTCGACCGGCTATCGATATTGTGTTACTACCTTTTTACCATTTTTACACTATATGACTAAAGTACGGTCTGTGCTGCGATCTCTGCCCAGCCTTTAAGCTCCAGATCCTAGCAAGGGATTGAACTGAACGGCTAACCGGCTGGGACCAGTTCCGATTCCTTTTAAATCTCATGTTTTTTTGTTCTTTTTTTTTTAAAAAAAAAAGGAAGGAAAAAATGATCACAATGATCTGATATAGTAAGTTCCAGGCTCTACTTTCCATAGGAGTAATACATGTATACATTTAAGAATCGACTAAGACATACCGACATATAATCAACATCTCTTAAGATCTTCTTTTTAAATTTGAATGCCATGCTAACGCCAGGTCCTAAAAAGCTGCCTACAACCCTACGGTTTGATACGTAGCCGCATTCGATTATGATCTGTAGAAAGGAGCATGGGGTCGAGTGTTAAGGATATAGCCTAGTACTATAGTGGAGATAGGAGAAATAAATGTGACTAGCATCAATCCTCCCAGGAAAAAAAAGTAATAAGAGTAAAAAAAAAACAAAAAAAAAATTTGGTCTAGAAGAGAGTATTCCCTGTTGCTACATCTTTCCCCGGACTACTCCATATAACGTACTTGCATCCGTCCTTTTCCATTTTCATGAATTCAATGTTATATATATAATTTTTCTTACTGTTTTCTTTTGACTTCCAACAAGCTATTTTTGTTATATAATCAACTAACTGACACTTACATCCAACTATTCCCTTTCTCAACATGACAGCTAGGGTACCCCTAGGGCTGTTAGTCCAATGAACAAGGGAAATAATCCGGGGAAGCTGAGAGATACAGGCTAGTCTCTACGTTCATTCGGAGCTATACCTTTTTTTCCTTTTTTGAAAGTTGGATAAGGATTAATGCTCTGTACAGTTTGTCAGTTTTCCCTCTCTCTCTTTTTTGTGATATTTATTACCTCCGGGCTGCTTCAATAATTTTTTTTTTTTTTTCTGTTTGGTTTTACCCCGCAAATATCTTAGGAAAGAGTTTAGCTTGAACGTGAACGGAAAGCCAGATCTCTTTTTGTAGGTTCCTTGTCTTTTTCCTTTTTTTTCTTTCTGCTTGTCAATTAATTGCGGGACTAGGGAAAAAAAATAAAATAAAATGAAAAGAAGCTAGCTTTGTAATCTTCCCTACCATACAACGTATGATATGTAGCAACCCGCCTCAAGGCGTCAAATTGTGGACAGGAAACTTTTTTTTTTATTATTTTCATCAAATTGAAGCGCCAAATAAAGCAAACGTTTCTCAGTTTTCCGATACCAACGTTGCCGAATGATTGGACGCCCTGAAGTCATCAGGTTGCTAGCCCCCCCAGTCATCTGATCGCCCAGTTCGATTGTCTACTACGGAGTACGGATTCCGGGGGAACGCACACAACTACTCATTGACTGGTATGTAGGTGTCACACGTGTGTGGGTGAGGAAAAAAAAAAATTTTTTTTTTTTATGGAGTAAAAAAAATTTCCACTGCCGTTGGAATTTTTTTTTCTTTGCTTTTAAGCTCCTGATATTTTTCGTATCAGGGATGGGTGCACCAGCGGCTTGGCGCTAGCTAGAAAATGAGCGACGGGCTAGGAGGCGAATGTATATACATCGAAAAAAAAGAAAGAAAGAGAGGACGAAAACCATAGACAGGGGAAGGGTAACAACAAGTAACAACAAGTAACTGTTTAGAGGGGTTTTTGGCTTTGATAACGGAATCCGAGGAAAGACTAAAAAAAAAAAAAAAAAAAAAAAAGTCAAAGAAAAATAAATAGAAGAAAAAAAAAAAATTATACAACTGGTGCCTCCATTAAGTATTCCCTCATCGCATTTTCATTTCATATATAAAAAGGTTTCCAAGCCAGTAGAGTTCCCTTCAACGCCAGAACAAAAAGGAAAAATGAACAAGTAAATGAATCGACAGGTCCCCAGAAAAACAATAAGATGCAATTGAAGTTTAGTATATGTTATTTATTTCGCAGAAAATGTGGGTAAGTGAAATGAGGATGACGTTTCAGTGATGTGGTTGTAAGGATATGTTAGTTGGTCGTAGTGCTGAGAATTTCGTTGGATAATGTGGACTTTGATGCAGGCTTTCGTCAATTGAAGATATTGCAGAGAGAATAAAACCGAAAAATCGAGATATAAAAAGAAATAAAACCGCGCAGGAGAGAATGCGAGAATGCAGTCTGCTAGAGCTAGCGTCTAGATGTGTCATTCCTCCATTTTTCCGAACACGCCATCCTCATCATCGTCGTGCTTGGCTCTCGTGGCTGCCCTATTTTCCTCGTCATCTTCAACGACAACCTCGGGCCCGTTGAACCGATCACGATAGGACGGAGATCGAACAGACTTTCCAGCCTGATCATGGTCACTATCGTCCATTTCTATGTCCTCGCTCTCAAAGCGGCCCGCGGTTCCACGGATTCCACTTTGTTGGGCAACAGGGTTAGAAGTAATGTAGTCGGCTGTCAACGTGCGAGGAGATCCAAGCCCTCGTAGATCATTTGGCGGGGATGATAGTGGCAGCGATGGCACGTTGCCATTCTTGAGAGCAGCTTTGGTAGGCCCTAAAACTGGGGTTCCCCCAAAGCTGCAGCTCAACATCTGGACAGCTGCAGCCAAAGACTCGTCGTCCTGACCAGATGTCGCAATGCTGCGGGGACTGAGAAGTCCAGAAGGAAGTACTGAAACAGGACGCATGGAACCCGGAGATGCAACTGGCGTAACTGACTTCCCACCAAAAGAGCTACCCATTGGTGGATGTTGGTACGATCTCGAGTATGGAGCAGCAGCTCGGGAGTGGCTTCCATGACGTCTCGTTGGCTGGCCGGCGCTAGATATGGCTCTAGATCTGCCGCCCGGCTGAGGAGACGACATCCTCTCAGGCATTGGAGGTGGCGAATCTTCTGAGGTTGAATCATTGGAAGAATCGTTCATCATGCTATAGGAAGCCGTCGAGCTTGCAGATGTAGGCGGAGTGTTGGGCTTCATCGAGACGAGGATGGAGGCCGCCTCCAGCAGCTGCACCTGCTGATGCTTCGAGATGAGCAACTTGGACGTGTACGACCATTCAGGAGTGTGTTCCCAACTAGAAATACAAGCAAATCAAGTGTAAGCAGATTGCCTTGCAAAAAGATAGTTACAGCATGAAGCAATGGTGGCCAGTTCATTCGAGAGTGAGTCGTACAGATGCTTCGTCAGGCAGCTGCTATGCTTATAGCCCTTGCCGCAATGTTCACACTTAAGTTCACCTTTGACATGCTGCCCATCGTCAGGTCCATCGCTCGGTCTTCGGTTCTTTCGTAGCGAACCGAGCGCCAGTTCTATTTCCTCTCCGATAGCATTTTCAGGTACAACTTCCTTCAGTGTCGTCCCAAAGCTCGTTTTTCGGAATCCAGATGACAAGGCGGATACACCGTGAGAAGGGAAACTCGATGGAGGCGAAGGATAGTCGGCAATAACATCGGATTGGCCATCCAGTGGTTTCAGATTTGGTGAATGAATGATTTCCTGCTTCAGGTCAAGACTGATTGGAGACGAATCCAACGATCCATTCGCGGCTGCCTCCTTTATAGCAGCTACAGCTGCAGAGTGAGCTACTGCAGACGATGACATCGACTTCCGCCGGGTGACCCGGTGTGTGGTATTTGTCGTACCCAGCGAGTGAGCATGGTGAGATCGATGGCTAGATTTTATAGGAACAGCAGCACTGGCCGGAGGGATTGGACTCGTTATCGAGTGAGGTATACGAGGAGGGTGAGCAACCTGATAATCATCATCACCGTTCAAGTCAGCTTGTCTGCTTGTTGGGAGCAATGTTCGCACGACGATGAGGGCGAGGACATCAGAATCATCATGTTGCGGTGCACCCGAGAGACGGCGCACACATCTTTTTTTTTTTTTTTTTTTTTTTTCCCTCGGTTGGAGAGGGGAGAACAACGACGTGTGAGAAAAGGGCCAACACATTGGCCGGACTCCAGCCTACGACGTCCACCCCCCAATATTCCCGTGTGGAATTTTTGTTCAACCTCACCGAAGGTCCAGCCAGCCCAGCAATTGGATCTCGCCAGAAAGAGGAATTGAAAAGACAAAAAGGGGAAGCATCATACTCATCGGTGTTGAAGAGCTGGAATATGATAGATGGTACGATCGGGGTCTGAGCAGGACTCAAGCCAAACGAGCCTTTGCCAAGGCCAAATCGGCACATTGTGGACAGGGTAAGCAGGGAAATCGGACGATCTGCTGCTGCCATTTACCTTTGAAGATGCCATGGTATGTTTGGTGTGTATTGATTACTATTATCCAGGGGAGTCGGATTATCGGTATTTGTGTCTGTCTTCAGTTTTATATGTATAGGTGTGTATATATTTATGTCGGGGGAAAGAATGACTGAAATAGTGGATTTGGCAAAGGCCGGGTCGTATCGATGTAGGTAGCGAGAGGCTGTGGCACTTTTTTTTTTTTTTTTTTTTTTTTGGGCAGAAGAAACGGAGCAAGTGTTCGAAATTGAAACCCTGGAATTAAACTTCAAGTAGCCGGTTGTCCCTGCAGAAGCCCAGATGACGAGTGCGGTTTCCTGCACTTTTGATGGTAAGTATCGACGGCGTGGATGTTTCGACGGAGAATTCGGAGTGTATATTCCAAGGGTTTGATGTTGCCAATATATAAATTGCTGGTAGATCGACAGAGCTAACTCTCCAAGGCGCAGAATGTCTGGCGAGGGTTTAAAATATTCTCGAGGACTATGGATTGTCGAGCGTGGAAAAAATAATGTCGACAAACCCCCTCGTCAGAATATCAGGAGATAGTGGGTGGATGGGGAACGAAAACGATAGTACAAGATATTAGAATATCAAGGGAGAGGGAGAAAAAAGAGAAGGAGAGAGGTGGTTTTTTATTTTATTTTTCTGAATTTGTAGGCCAAATTTTTAGTTAGCACACATTTAAATAACGTAAAAGTAAAGTAGAGTAGAGTAAGTAAGTAGGGAAGTCGTAGAACGAAATGGAAAAAAGGGAAAAGGGAAAGGGAAAAAAAAAAAAAGGAATAACAGTTTTTTGAGAAAGCAGTTAGTAAGTAATGTAAAGTACCCTGGGATGTGAAAGTTTAGGTTGCACAAAAATACTGGAGAATGGAAGGGAAAAAAAAAAAAAAAACGAGAGATCGAAATTAATGTTAGGCCAATATCCCTCGATGACTGCGGAGCAGCTAGTACATAGTAGTATTATTTGTGGGCTTGTCCTGCGGGAAGGGGAAAAAAAGGGAAACTTCTTTTGCTCACACACTCACAAGCCAGTAGAGCCAAACCCGATTGTTATCTTCGAGTAGGGTATTATTGTATGGACGTTTTTTCTTTCTCTCCTTTTCGTTTAGGGATCTTGATGTATTACTAATTTTCAGGAGACTCTCTGATCATGAAGCATGAAGCTAACCAGGAAGGCAGCAACTGTGGAGTTTTGAGGGGGTACAGGGTGGATGCAAATGAGATGAAAGAAAAACGGAGGGTTCAAATCACCTACAACTTTGGATAAATCAGCGCTGGGTCGTCAGGTGGTGAGATTTTAGATATACCAAGCAGTACGCAGTAATGTGTGCACTCTGTATATCGCTGAAGCAAATGAGGTTGAAGAGGATGTCCGAAACAGAAATGTCCCAGTAAATACTAGTCAAGTAGGATTTTTTTTTTTTTTTGGGGGGGTCCCTTGGAAAACAATGATGACAATATGAAGGATCGTAACGGGGGTGGTTTTATTTTATTGTTTTTTTTTTACAAATTTAGAACACGGGGAAATATCTTTCGAGATTTTTATTTTTATTTTTATTTTTTAAAGAAGGATAAAATTTTTGAGGATTTGTGCGCCTGGAAAGTTTCGACTTCCTGTGCCATTTCAAGATCGCATGGGCGGGCCCAAACAATTTTTTTTTTTTTTTTTTAACCTTTCAATTTTTATTTTTATTTTTTATTTTTTTTAATCTTGTCTCCCTTGCAACCTCAAGCGGAACCGAGGACTTTTTTTAATCAACGAATGAAGAACTTGCTGGGATGATCGAATGGAAGAAAACGGTACAAAAAAAAAAAAAAAAGGCCAACAAGTGTGAAAATACAGAGAGATACAAAGTTAGTCCTACACGCATCGGGGTAGCCCAGGTATACGACAAGTCCCTGTGGGTGTGGCCAACGTGGAGGGTGTCCAGGCCGACACGCAATTCTGGTTGGGTAGATGTTCTATTCCCTCCTACCCCCCGAACCTGTGGAGCCATCTGGGTTCGAGTGAACCTGTGTCGGGTAAGACCTAACAAACATCACTAGCCCTCTATAGACCACCAAGCAGAATATTTTCCTCCGAGGTGTGGTTCAAAAAGATTTCCTGTACCTGACTTTAGTTGCAATATGGACTGAAAACCAAATTAAAATGTGCATTCGACCTCGATTCCTGCATGTGGCGCCCATGCCGAAGAAGTTTCTCATGGGGGTAGGGTAAAGAACAAGAAAAAAATAAAATAAAAAATATAACGGCGTTCAGCTGGTCTAGGTTTTCTGGGTTTCAAGCGGTCACAGACCGATGGTTGGGGGGATTCAGAAGTTTGTGCGTGTTCTCAGGTGATCAATGACAATGAATGATGGCTTCACGAGACCGTTCCTGGAAGTTAAACACGACCATCGCTTTGGGCAACCTTTTCCTGTCGCCAAAAAATACATATATGTCCGAACGACAAAAAAAAAAAAAAAAAAAAAAGTGAGGAGAAGAGAGGCTAACAAACATTTCTTTCTTTTTAGAGGGGAAAAGCATATCGATAGGGTATCTAGAATTTATCGGTATTCTGCACTAGCCGGGGTGATAAAAGCGGAGTCGTCATCTACTAAACGTTCCAGGACTTTGACACCTTCTATATCCGTGTTTTTTGGCTTATAATCTAGGACAGCTGAATGGATTCCATGGATAGAAGTTGTGAAGTCTATTCCAAGGCGATTTTAGCGTCCTTGAGACCCCAGACTAGGAAGCTTGAAAAGTCTCGCCAAATGCACAGAACTACTTTGGACACTTCGATGGACCCCCAACTCCGAGAGTGGGGTGGCCTAAGGTCTCCCCTAGACCAGTGGAATGTGTGCCAGTTGTTCGTCGTGGATATTCGAATGTGAATGCTGCAGCTGGTGAGTTTTAGTGTAACCAAGCAAGAGCGACTAAAAGAAAAAAAAAAAAAAAAAAATACTATGTAGGAACAAAGAAACGAAGAAGAAAAAACAGTGAAGACCGTCATTTCTCTATTAGTTCTAGTGTATGTCTACGATTCTAGTCAAGAAAAAAAAAAAAAAAGTACACGCATCAAATTCCACTCTATGCACAATCTTGCCTATTATGCCTCGGACTATCTAAGTATCGATTGACGAGGTGTTCATACTCCATAAGGTTTACTAGTACCAGATAGCTCCCCTGGACCAAGGACCTTTAATTCGTTGCACTATGCATAGATAGATGTACAGACTGGCGTGCATTTCCATCGTCCGTTTGCTAGGGTTGTGGGATAATTTTTTTATGCGCTCAACATGCAAAATCCAAGTCGAGGCGGGATAAAAAAGACAGAGCTAGGGCTATGGCGAGCCACAGGCAGACATGCACAAGATTCTGTGGGTGCAGCAGTGCTAGCTATGTTTGAGGTTAGAACGTTTATAAAAAAGAGTTTTGGACCCGATATTGTATCATACTAATCCTCCTTTACATCTATGCATACATATACCTATAGGTGTGAAAAAAATGCCGAAGATAACCTTGACGGTTTAGTTGCATGCACTACTCATGTATGTGGTTCCATTTTTCTCAGAGTGGGCCCGGGAGTCGGGTTCTGGCCGGGACAGTACTTAAATACATACATTGCATTACAGTGCGGTCCATTGTTGCATTGGTGCATTGCGTAGTCGAGCGAGCGAGCGAGAGAACAAGTTAGTCTCGCGAGAGAATTAACTGGCGCCGTATGATGGCGAGGACCGACAAAAAGAAGTTGGAAACCGACGACGATCCAACACAACCAAACAAAGCAATGCTGCTGTTGATCGGACAAGGTTATCGCTTTGCCTCCAACAGCTGCGCCAGGTCGGACATCGTGCTATGGTTCAGTTTGCAGGGACGGCCCCTCGATAGATGAACTCAGTTCCAAGACCCACTACGGTTCCATGTATGGCAGGAAGAACAGGATTTTGGAATCCGCATGCTGGGAGGACCGCTTTTTTCTCGATTTGCCCACCAGTTTCGTCGTGTTTTAATTTAGGTTTGACAAAAATAAAAATGCGACAAGACGGCTAATACCGAAACGGGTGCTCTGATGACCTCATTCGAGACCAAACGATCGATATACAGGCCCAGGTGCATCTTTGGTACTAGATCGATTCAGATCGGAATCCTTACTGCAGGAAACCCAAACTTTTCGAATGAAGCCTCGAAGTTTCAATCTATGGCGATTTAATTTAATTAATTGCATTTGTTATTATTAAATTCCCATAATGTACGCACATGTATATGCCGTGCTGTTGTTGCATCAATCAACAGATCCCTTGCATTGCTTCTTGTGGTACTATAGTTAAATTCTATCTCTGGAAACCACATTTCGTGCCAAAGAACCATCCAGATATCTACCATCAACCTCATCCTCAACATTTTGACTAATCCAGCTCCCGCGGCTAGGTCTATAGTTCCAGTCCCATAGGCTCAAACAACTTACGAAGGAACGTTTGAACCAGGATGGCACCTAGAGTCCTCTACTGGTTCCGTACCGATCTAAGGCTGCACGACTCTCCGGCCCTGAAAGCCGCACTAGACCTGGATCCCGAAGCCCTGTAAGGAAAAAAAAAAAAATAATAATAATAATAAATAATAAATCTCTGGAATTCCATTCAAGTGAGCTCCTACTAGAGCAAGATTTGGCATGTACTGACATGGGATCAAAACTGCATGCAGATACCCAGTCTGGACCTGGGATCCCCACTATGTATACCACGCTAAGGTCGGGCCGAACCGCTGGCAGTTTCTGTACGTACCACCCAAATCTCAACCCCCCTCCCTTCTACCCCACTTCTAAATTACCGTAAGTGAGGGCCGCTTGAGACACCTGTGTTCCCTTCAAGCTCTCTAACGCCCATGCATTCAGTCTAGACTGTCAGAGTGCGATATCGGATGGCCTGTCGCAATTGAACTCAAAATCCCGTCTTCTTGTCCTTCGCGAGAGCCCTCTTACCATCTTACCGAAATTGTTCAAGGCATGGAAGATTTCCCACCTCGTTTTTGAGAAAGATACGGATTCGTATGCTAGAAAACGCGATGAAGAGGTTTTGGCAAAGTCGAAGGAGATGGGTGTCGAGTGTATTGTTAAATATGGGAGGACATTATGGGATAGTGATGTATGGATCTCTCCGAGTCAAATCCTTTGGGAAGGGGACAAATTTTGATGGACTAGATAGGATATTGTGGGTATCAACGGCGGCCCCACCATGACTACGACACAGCTTCAGAAAGCCGGCCAAAAGTTAGGGCCACCTCCACGACCAATACCAGCCCCAACTTCCATTCCACCACCCGGGGACCTGTCATTAAAAAATGTACCCCAGGACAAACCAGGGCCACGGTACTTTAACGCCGACCAAAACCAGACAAACCGTTCGTCTGAAGATGCGACTTACCACGCGGGGCTCCGAGGCCCGAAAGGCGATTTTTCCGTTCCAACAATGGAAGAGCTTAAAATGTCTGCCGAAACTCCCCATCGAGGTGGTGAAAAGATTGCGTTAGAAATCCTAGACAAAGTCGTAAAAGACAAAAAATACACTGCTACCTTTTCGAAACCGGAAACTGCCCCTACAGATTTCCAACCGGCGTCGACATGTCTATTGTCCCCACATATGCATTTCGGATCCATCAGCTGTCGAAAGTTCTACTGGGACGTCTTAGGTAGATTACCTATCCCAGCCCAAAAGTATCAAGCCGGGGCTTGTTAATAACCCGTAACTCAAATAGATGTCGTTGAAGAATGGGAAAATTCAGGCAGGGAGGCTACAGAACCTCCATGCTCCCTAACCGGCCAACTGTTCTTCAGAGATATGTATTTCGCAGCTCAAGCTGGTATTGGAACATACTATGGCCAAACCCTCCATAACCCTAAGGTTAGGTACATCCCTTGGCATCTCCCTTCCAAGCATCAACCGAACCCAGACGACCCAAGGAAATCTCTGTCTATCAAGGGTACATACTACGTAGATAGCGAAGAAGCCGCAGAATGGTTCATCAGATGGCGGGAAGGTCGAACAGGTTTCCCGTGGATCGATGCTATCATGATACAACTAAAAACAGAAGGATGGATCCACCATTTGGCAAGACATGCTGTTGCATGTTTCCTTACTCGAGGAGGATGTTATATCGACTGGGAACGAGGAGCTGAGGTGTTCGAGGAGTGGCTGTTGGATCATGAAATTTCCTGCAACGCAGGAAACTGGCAATGTACGTTGTATTTTTGGGGGGAGACACCTCTCGCTCTCGCTGCTTCTGTCCCGGGTTTTTGGATTAACATTGCATCTGTGCCTGATGAAACAATCTAGGGTTATCATGTACCGCATTCTTTTCGCAGTTTATGCGTATCTACAGTCCCATAACCTTCCCGCAGAAGACCGACAAAGAGGGCAACTACGTTCGACATTACATACCCCAACTCAAGAACTTCCCCGAAAAATACATTTACGAACCATGGAAGTGTCCTATTGCGGACCAAAGAGCTGCAGGATGCATGATTGGGAAGGACTATCCAAAGCCAATGTTTGATTGGAAGGATCGGAAAGAAATTTGTATTCGTGGGATGAAGACAGCATTTGAAGCCGGATTTCATGGGAATGATGTGGAGGTTATCAATGGTGAGGCTCGAACGATTTTGAAGGGAAAGCTCGGAGATAATGTTAAAGGCGACATTAAACTCGCCGGAAACCCTGAATTCAATAATAACCAAGGGAAAAATCGAGCCGAAACCCAACCTACAGTTTCAAAATCCGTGAAGCTGCCCACGAAACGGGGACAGACCACATTGGATATGTTCGTTCGCAAGAAGGTCAAGTCTGAAGACGAACGTCATAGTTAGTATATGAGCTGTTTTTAAAGTATATTCTGGTAAGGCTACAGCGCCTTCCCACGTTACACCCAATTAATTCTCTCAAGCACGGAAGCAGGATGTTACTCGGAGGCCGGATTCATGACGAGATATACCCAAACCTTGTTGCATTCGGGGCCCCCAACACAAACTTGGATATAACCTCCCGTGGCAAGATCTCAAAGGTCTATGCTTTTAACATTTTGGAGATCGATGTATGAAGGAATCTACGGACTCCATATGCACACATGCAGTGTGTGAAGAGGGAATCGGGCTAGATGGTTAAGGTTCTTTGGTAATTACCTCAGACCATCAATGTCTCTTCCCCATTCGACTACAGGCCAGCTTGACCACGCATACCATACATAAAATGTCTAGATGAGTAGTTGTGGACTGTGAACTCTTCTGCCCATACAACGTAGAACCCTTAAATAGAAGTAGCATGTAATGTTTTCTAAATTTCACTTCTTTATATGTCATATACCACCTAGGAGAAAGAAAAACTTGTCCCCCGTCCGGCGTACTGTCCTACTAGGGTATTCTACATCCTCGAGAATATATATCAATACACATATACATACCATTCTCACAAATTCACAAACATGGTCTGCCCAAATAATCCTTTAGACTGCACTGGTCCCCAAAAAAGGCGAAAAACACTTCTAACCCGGGACGACGCCCTCATCCCATCTCCCACACCAAACCCTCCCCCGCCACCCACAAACCGCATCATCAGAAGAGGAAACCCGATTAACCCAGGCCTCGATGAAATAATCGACGAAATCATCAACGCCACCAAATCCGCCAAAGCTCGTCTCGAGAACAGTCGAGACCACAATGTGCACGAAATTCGCAAACGCCAAGCGGAGAGTACAAGTTCAACCAGTACGGTTACATCAACCCATACCCACTCGGCTTTGTCAACATTATCCGAAACCACCACGGTATCTACCGAGGCTCAGGAAACGACAACTCTGACTACTACGGGTACTAGTACTGTTTCTACTTCTACAGCGTATGCGACGGTGACAAAAACCGGGACGCCGAATGTGGCTAGGATGGTTAGTCCTATTGATGGTCATACAATTGTAGTCATCAGTTGGGTTTCTTTGATTTATTTGGCAGTACTAATTTTGAGAGTGATTAAGGTTGTAAACTAAGATATGGGATTACAATGTATACATGTATATATATACGCACATCTGTCCGATCTATGGTGTTATTGGTTTGAGCCCGCAAGGGAGCTATAATTTTACCCGAGGTTAAAGACTTATCGAACGTTCGAACTAATAAAGAGTAATATTGATATCTAATCAAGCTGAGTCATGAATATCCTAAATAATGATAAGGCCAAGTGCAAGGCAGTTTTTTTTTTTTTTTTTTTAGAGAGTACATCAAGTTGTGATTACATAGACGCAGATAGGATTTACACATTTTTTTTGTGAAAAGGACACAAGATTTCATGGATAAAAAAACTTCCCTGAGGTTATATTCTGTTACACTTGCTCAGACTAAGTTGAGTATGAAAGACTATTAAAAAGGCTAATCAACTGTAAGGTACAAGAACCAGTAAAGGCG
The DNA here is from genome assembly GCA_036872735.1 of Orbilia javanica. Classification (NCBI taxonomy): domain Eukaryota; kingdom Fungi; phylum Ascomycota; class Orbiliomycetes; order Orbiliales; family Orbiliaceae; genus Orbilia; species Orbilia javanica. The sequence continues at coordinate 2,516,368 of JAVHNR010000001.1, read as the reverse complement.
ACCTCCCCAAAAGATTTTTCCCAGTAACCCTTTCGATAATGCCACTTCAAAAACTCTTATCCAGTTCAACTTGATTTTTTCAGTGACTTTTTTTTTTGAAGCTTTCTTTTCAAGTTTTTCCCTTTGTTTTCTGTTGTATTCCAGCCTTTTTTTTTTTATGTATATATAGCAACCCCCAAACCAAAAAAAACACCGACACTTATGCTAACCCCTTGATCCTTTCGCTTCTTTCTCTTTCTAGTATCGGAAATCTATCGATCTTTTAAAAATCCCAAACCCAAAGAAGTATTAGAGGAAGTCTTGTGATGTCCCCAACCTGTATTTCGAAAAACCAGTTTCCAGAAAATGCGAGTTGGTATGAGCTTCTTGAAATGTCGGAGAAGATAGGAAATAAAAGAAAGAAAGAAAAAGATCCAATGCCGAGAAAAAAAGATAGAAAGAAAAAGGAGAGGTCGATAAGGGCGCTGTAATTCGATCTGAAGGGCAAATGTGATGCTGAAATATGTTTTGAAGTAGTGAATTTTTTTTTTGGTGTCGCTCAGCGGTTCTTTGTATATAATTGTCTGGTTTGTTTGTTGGTTGGTTGGCAATTTGGTGAATATTGTAGAGGATCTTCATCATAGTCATCCACGAGACCTCAGGGACTCATACTGGACATGAAAGAAGAAATGAGAAGAACAGAGGCCATGCCCGTGGGCCAATGCTGAGATATCTTCTGATGAGTACAACGAAGTGCACCTGGCACTTTGAAGCGGACATGCGGAAAGCGGAGCGTGAGGGAATGAGTGAGGAGGAGGATGCAGAACAAAGGAAACATGAAAAATGAAAAAGTTTACAATACCGCTCGCTAAAACTGAAATGACAAGATCTCGACAATGATAAAAAAAAAACGATCAATATAAAAACAGATGCACGCTAAACTCGCTAAACTCGCTTGGAAAGACAAAGTGAAAGGACATTTCAAATGACATGATACGATCAGGATAAGCGCCAGAACGAGATGACCGCCGTGGATGCAAGACGTTAAGAAAATGCTGGGACAAAAAAAATATATAAAAAAAATACGGTTTATTGAGGACAAACCCAAGTGCGCCGAGTAAGAGAGGCGTGAAGTGAGTTTAGATGCCCAGACGGACAACTGTCGCCCTCAACAGACTCTCTCTATATCTTATTAGATGAATGGTAAAAATAAGTTCATCCAACTCGCCTTCGCTTTCCAGAAGCACCGACGCTGGCACTCGAGGTACTCTTACTGGAGGTTCGTTTGTGAACCCGACCGTGGTAAACGGGTACCTGGAGAGGACGTCGAGGGACCTCAACATGAGCAGACTGCTGTTGCTTCCCGGCCAGTCATATGGCGGCGAAGTCCATGTATCGGTTGGAGTTATCCCAACCGAAACCGCCATAGTTCAAAGCCGTACTGCAGGGCTGAGCGGAAAACATAGCTGGCACTGTTGAGGGGATTTCGTAGCCAGTGGTAGTTGGCATGAATGGCAGTTGCTCAGTTTGATCGTGTGGGGAAACTGGGGAGGCCTGGGGCGACCACCAGTCTGAAGATGCTGTCAAGGAGGCAGTGTAGGCACCAGTGGTAGCCATTACTGAATTGTCATCCATGAAAGCAGTCCCGAATGCAAGAGTATTACCATCATCAAGACCATCAAAGCTCCAGGTGGGAAGATTCTCGGGTGCCATAGAAGTCATACCCTGAGCGAATTGAGCGGCGGTAGCGGGGTTGTTCGACGGAAGAATCTTCCATGGTTCAACTGGAGCCATTTGATGATCAGAGGGGGCAGTGGGTGCCCACCAACCCATCGGAGCAGGAGTGCTGACAAGCGTTGGTGTTGGTGCTCTAGCCTCAGGAACCTTTGGTGGAGGTGGCATCAAGGCCTCGAAGCATTCACTGATGGCATTTCTGACTTCCTCACTCTGCCCGCAGAGGAGTTCGCCAGCGCCATCATCCTCAATACCTTCTAAAGCAATCTTGTCCGTCTGGAAGACATATTTGTTCACCTTCTGGACAAATTCTTCATGCATCTTCTTCACTGCTGCATCCTTCTCAGCCCAGTGCCACGTATTGGCAACCTGGTCAACCATATACACATCCTTGTGGTAGTCGACCAAGCTTTTGATTGACTCTTTTGTTAGCTTGAAGGCAATCTGGTGGTTCTGAACCATGTCGATAGAAACGACATAGGCTTGCAGGTGAATGAATTGATATCGGAGAAGAGCATCGGTAATGGGGTTTGCTTGATGTTCGATCTGTGCTTCAGGAAGCCTGGGGACACAAAGGCTGCAAAGGTTCCATATCGCATTTGGACCGGAAAGAATCTCTGTCAGGCACTTTAAATGTTGTGGGACGCTGTTCAACGGTCTCTTGTGCTTGTTGACTCTCTTCAATGTCTGTGTTAACCATGGGTTGACAACTGTGTCGAGAACGATTGTCGGTGCTGAACGTTCAGCAAAGGGCGCAGCCGTTCTTGGTAACAAGACGGCGGGCATGTTGGATTTTTTTGTTGATTAGGATTGAACAATTAAAAGCTGATGGGGCTTTCCAACTGTCGGAGAAAGATGGATGAACTTCAATAGATAAAGAGAATAGTCGGAGCGAAGGTCGTTATAGTCTCTCGAAGTGACGATATGATGATCGATATATCAAAATGAAAAATAAAAAAAAGATGTTATAAAAAAAAAGAAAAGAAAAGAAAAAAAATATAGGAAATGAAGTTGAAAGAAAGTGAACGTGAGATATGAAATTGGGTGGTCGTGAGATGAAACCGAGGGGGTGGGGTCGGCTTTTTGTGTGAGGTTGAAGGAGGAGAGGAGAGGGGGGGGTGAGGGATGTGGCAAGAAGAGGAAGGGCGAGCAACCGTATTAAAGAGGTTTTCTGTCGAGGTGGGCTGCCGAGTATTCTTATACGCCCAGCCGAACGTCGGTCTGCTGAACAAGGGTCGCTTCGAGTTCTGACTGGTTCGACCTGATTTTGAGAAACCCACGCTAGCACAGGCAGTAAATTCGCTGAGGGTGGTGAAGGCTGCTAACGAGAAACAAGAAAGACCTTTGAAGAGGAATAAGTAATATGGATCATATACCGTCGTTAAACGTTTCTTAGTTTTTCCGTTGACCTGAGCTTGTCTTGGGGGCTGTTATGTTCGTATCCGAGTAGTGGGTGAGATGTTGAATCCATCTGTCCGGGTCTACACCGGTCCTTTTAACAATCCAGATGTGAGGAGCCACACCCGTTCGTGAATCATAGAATACACGTCAATGATTCGACAATACCGATTAACTTGACAGGCGTGCGAATGTGCGTGCATGTGCACCATCTCTTTCATTCGGAATCCGCCTTAACCTGGACTGAGGGTTAGCGAGCAGCAATGAGGCGAAGAAAGATCCGAAGATTTAGAGTATGCATGCATGTATTTTTGCTGGAAAGTAACTGTTAGCACATTAGCGTGTCGCCCGAAGGTCAGTCGGTTGAGTTTAGTCCAGTCCCCCTTCTACTAAGCCTTCTCGGTGTGAACGACATATGGAGCTGGTACGTACAGAGATAGCTTGTTCTCCGTACTTCCAAGCATCCAGCATGATCAACAAGCAAGGTCCTCCACGTCAATTCCTGCAAACTGGCTCTCTTGTTTTTTTTTCTTCCACACTCCCCATGCAAGATCAGCACCAGGCCATGCCCACACAGTGCTTGACCCGACTAACTGAAGATACGTAATTCAGGCGTGCCCGTTCTTCGGGCGAGTCTTCGTTTTTCCTGTTGGGAAAGTTATTGTTAGCTGCAACACAGAGGCCCGCAAGGGTACATGGCCCCGGGATTTTGCCTGAACGGGCTATCGACACTGCACCGTACGTACATACAATTGTGGCTGTGAGATCAAAAAACGACACCAAGTTCTCTGCGTTTTTTTTTTTTTTGGTCATTCCCATTCCTCGACCGGAGAGTTCGCCTTTTCGAGATATGGTCCCCCGTAACTGTAATATCGTAATGATTGATCACCTGCAGACCCAGCAGCAGACTCGAAATTGGTCTTGCAAACTCGAGATCTTGATAGAGCTCTCAGATAATGATGCTTCATTTCAATTTCGAAATTCGCCTTCAGATGCCCCTTTCAAATTTCTCGCACCAAAAATCTCGAAGGCAACCGTTGTCACCATCGCTATGGTTCGCATTCGCTCGGTCTGTCAAAAAGACAACTGCAACCTTAACAGAAAACCAACCGTTCTCTGGAGGAAAGACACCGGCATTAGGTGCACCCTTGCTTCCTGACTGGGATTCCGAGCTTGAGCTTGTTTGGTGTGGCAAGTAGAAAATAGATTGATAGGCTGTGGTGAGCTTTCAGCTGGTCAATCCCTGTCATCATAGCTCGAATTGTGGGACGAACCAGATCGCGAGATTCACATCCCCACTCCTTGATCCATAACGGTAACTTTTCATGAACAATCGAAGAAGAAAACAGAACCTACAGGAAAAATTCGAAGAAAAGACCTGAAAACCCCCCGATATGGACCCATTCCACGGTACTCAATAATTTTTCAACCTGTATGCGGTACATACGATACCCTTCTGGCTAGATCCAGATCCCGACAGGGTATCTACCGCATCGATTTATTAAAATTTATTATTCTTCGTCTCGACATCAAAAAGGACAAGCGCGTGCTGGAGAGAAACAGCCCGAGGAAAGTTCCTGTTGCCTTACTATTTTGATGTTTTGTGCTATGTTCAGAATCGTTAGTCGCTGGCTATTTCGAGCAGGTAACCGAGTCGGACAAGCCGCCCCGAGGATCACAGATTGTTCGAAGGAGAGAATTCGTGGTAACTGCCCTAAATTGACACTTCATACGTAGCAGCAAGGCCAGGCAGATACCAAGTGAGCTGGAACATTTTCGGTGCGGATAGACGTACCTCACCTGGCGCGCCCTGTGGAAGTTTCCAGTTTCACCGGGATCCCTTTATTGTTCGCCCCGGGCTGTGGGGACACGACACGGTGTGCGTCTCGCCTCTTTTCAACCTGCATGTCCAAGTGCAGCTGAAAATGCGTGGAAGGATATCGATCCGTCATGCATGGTGAAAGCACAGGCTACCCATACTTTTTTCCCTTGAGGTTTCGACAAATACAAGAACGCGACTATGAAAGCCGATTCGGTAATTTCCCTAATTGGTGATTTTGTTTCTGCAATTCTGTATTAATTCTGTATCAAAGTTTTTGTGATCAAATTTTTTCAGTATCATGCAGGGTCGTCTGAGTGCTGTGATAGTTTATGAAAATTCCCTTTTATGACAGGTTTAGGGAACTGCATGAACCTGAGCCAGCTGAAACTTAGGCGGATTTGCATATTTTCTTAGACACGTGATGGATGTTTCTTCACCACAAGAGCTCGAGGAGACGATTTGGTGATGTTGGGATTCCACAGATTAGCCTAGGCAAGAGAGCTCTGGTGGTCTTAGGCGCGCGGGCGATGATTTCCAACTGTCCTCGTGCTCTCTTTGGAAACTGAAGATTGGAGTCACACAGCTTCATGCTTCAGATGAAGACCTCTGATGTCATCATCACACAGCAACTGCTTGTTGCAGCTATACAGTAGTACGCACATTGGTGTCGCATCAGCTCGATAGCCATCTAGAAATTCCTGGAAAGGAAGTGGAGATAAACTCACCAAGGGCATGTCGCCGTCGGTTGCACAGGACATTCGCAGTGGGGTCGGCAAGTCCACGCTATCGTAATGCATGAATGAATGACGATATCCGTCGCTTGGAGGTTGGCTTCATGCCATTCTCAATGCCCAACTCAAGACACAAGGATGAGCTGGCGATTGTCAAGCCACATCCGGTGGAAAGCCACAGGGATCGGCCACCTGTCTCCCGCGGGCAGGCCACCAGGAGCCACGCAATCTGCTATATTTAGCTACGGAACACAAGCTTAGCGTGCATACACGCCACAGCTATCCGCGTGGCTGTGCTGGGTGGTTTTTTCTCCGAACAACACACAGTCAGGTGCCGACGCTTGGGAGGCTAAAGGGTGCTGTCCCTCTTTCTCTCCGTTGATTCATACTGTGCTCTCGGCCTCTCCGAATGCTAGGTGATCCTTCTCTTGTGATCCCTAGGCACTCAATCTACTCATAGTAAATGACTGTCGATAGCAAATCGCCGGCTAAACGGCGTACCTGCGCCTGTAGCAGGTTCAACATAGTTATCGGTAAAGTAGATCCCGAGAGATTCGAGCATTCCAGGTTTTCCCCCGGGCGAGTGGGCCTTCGCCATTAAATACTTATTTCTCATTTCAAGCAAGTGGCCCCTGACTTATTGTACTGGGTATACGATAACGGTGGCTTCTAAGCTTACCAAACCCAAAAAGGAATTTTGCATACTTAGGGGATCATCGGTCAGCCCTTGCCGTGGCCTATCGTTGGCAGAAACATCGTCTGCAAGTAGCCAACATTGATAAAATAGGCTTAACTTGCAAAAATACCCTCCCAACTATCCCTCATTTTGCTTTCTAGGCAGAGGTAAACTGGAAGTTTAAAAGTGTATATGGTACATGTGGGAAACGCCATAACGGCCCGCGAGAATTAGTATTTGCTTACATAGAGCTGCCTATTGGATCCCTTCAGCTCATTTCTGACAGGTTCGACTCAGGCATAGCCCCAATGTTTTTTTGGCCACGGCTACCATGTGACCCCTTGGCTTGCCTTCTGGGCAAAGTGTCTATGAGTGACTAGTTCGTTTGTAGATGCGGGTATTTTGCTCAACAGCCGTGTGGATCCTCGACATTCGACTCCGACTTCGACATTATCTCTTTCGATAACAAATGAACATTGCATTCGTCCTCGCTAATCTTACGTCCTGCACATCAAGGAAACTGTATGGCGTATATATTCCCAACGGAACATTTCTCTCGAATTTTCTGGGGGAAATTAGATATTTCACTTTTGTAATGCGTCAACTTTTTGATGGATGGCCCGTAGCCATGTCCTTGGGATTGATGCTGATTCGATTGCTGGGATATCACGCCATGCACGCCATATTAATGATTGTAGAGCCCTATATTTCGTGCCTTCCTTTTGATGAAAAAAATTTTATTGTATTTTTTTTTTTAAACTGCTATCAAGATGGGAGGTGCTCATCGATATCCGAGCTCGAGCACTCTCTCGTCTCGAGCTCATCGACATCGATTTCCTTTAAGCGCCCACGACCTTGCTCAATCAACGCAATCCTGAAACCCCGCCTGTAGATATTTTAACCCTCCATGTAAGGAAAAAAAAATTATTGATCATGGGCTTCGCTGCTTATAGTAAGAAAAAAAAAAAAAAAAAAAAAAAAAGGAATAAATCCTGTAACGCTTATTCATTCAAACATTTGTCAGTTTCGGGGTGTACTTATTCTGATGTATCCTTCCTGGGCCCGATCAGCCCTGCATAAAATACCACATACCAAAGAAAAATACTACACTAACACACACCCCTCTCCTAGCCCCAAGACATCCAACCCACCCCTCCTCTTCCTTGAGGAGTAGGGAGAGAAAAACTTACTTTAATGCAGGCCCTATTGAAAACACCGCTCGCTTCTGTCGGGGAACTCGGCTCAAGAAACTTGGGCTGTCGATGCAGCAATCAATGCAACGGTCAATTTTTTTTCTTCGATTCTAGACTAGTTTCGGTCCACACCCCCCTCCTGCAAACAAAATCCAACTCGCATAGATAACCTGAATCGTTTATGCACTACTTCCCTCGATCCCGTGTGCATGCAGCTCGCCCGGATTAGTGTCTTAGGGGGACAAAGGAATCTCCAAGCTAAAGAGATATCTAAATAAATCTCCTAGCGTGCGGGTTCCCTCGCATAGACGAGGTATGTTTCGCGGGCTAGAAGGACTCCTAGCTCAAAAAAAATACTAAATTTATAAACTGAACCCTTAAAAAAGGATCTCGGGAGCGCAAAGTTCAAGGTATGCGTCGTATCGCCTCAGATATCGCCTGGACGATACGCGCTGTATATGTCTTAGAAAGAGGCATTAAAATGATATCAGTTTAACACTTTCACAAAAAGTATATGTGATATTGATACACTTGCTTACGAATGTTGCAGGCTACTCTATGCAATTTGATTATGAAAGATCTCATGTTGACAGGGTTTGCCTGTGTAAACTGGTGTTACAGGTGCCCATGAGAGCCTTTAGGCACCAGGAAACGGGGACGTTTTGATATCTGGGTTTGATATTGCAGAACTGATGGATGGGTCCGATTCGCAATGCAGGATATCGGGTGCGTATTCAAGTTTCATATCGGCTTAATATTGTATATCATCCAACCGTAGCGAGTCATGGGGAAGTTGTTTCTCATTTGGAGAGCTTGAATGTTTGGGGATATCTGCTCTTGTGGCAGTCTCAGATTTCACTAATCTACCTTATATGGCACTGGTACCCTTGGTCCCTGTGATTGTATGGGTTTCGATAGCTGGTAAGGGGTACCTCAAAGTACCGGAATTCCTAATCAAATCAAGCTTCTGGATATGTTCCAAAGAAGGGTACAAGAAAAGGTAAAAACTGAGATAAATAAAAAAAAAAAATAAAAAAATAACAAAGAAATGGGGCAAATGAACCGTTATCCGGAAACCAAAACCGTCAAGGTATGTCAAGTAAATTTGTCAAAACACCTAGAACCCCGCTTTCCAATGCATAGAAGGATATTGGGAAACATGTCCGTAAACTCGGTACTTAATAAATGTGACAAGAAACGAGCGAGACATAAAAAGCAAAACGATAGGTCGATAAAGCCAGGCTCGCAAAAAATGCTGGCTCGCGATAGGTAAAAGAAGAAAAAAGCGAATAATACCGAAACACGAGAGTGGTGCGTACTGTCAACTGTTTGCCCCAACCGTGGCTAGCGAATGGGAAAAGATCTCGAGGTGGGGCGGCGCCGAAAGAATCTCGAAAAAGGCAGCCCGCATATAAAACATTAGTGGAAATAAAGAAACGCCTGTGGTAGGGCCGATCATCCATGGTATCCCATGCCAGGTGACCCATCATTTCCTTGGGCTGGATGCGCGATATCGCCAATAGTCGTTCCGCTTTCTGTGTCTCCGGTTCCCACTACCCCTTCAAACATTTGATGCAAGCCTCCGCCTCCCGCATTGAATTCGAGACCTTCGGTTCCGGGCGGACTACACGAAGTGAACCCATGTTAGATTTTCGGTAAATTCCATTTTTTTGAGATGAATTGATATAATAAATGATTTTCGAATGATCGAGACGGGAGTTGAATACCGTAAAGGAAAAAGCTTGACGCCTTGCTTACCTAAAATTGAATGGTAGAAACCATCCATTGTCTTGTGTCGCAAGCATCTCTTCATGCGGCGCGGTGAATCCATTCATAGGGGTCCCAAACTCGCCAATATTACCATTGAACCAAGACGATGTTGTGAGGAAGCCTTCAGGAAGATCACCCTGGTAACCCCATGGACTATGCGGTGTCTGGTTTTGATGGTGCATGTCAGCTGATCCCGTGAACGTGATTTGGTGCATTGGGAAAGCGGCTGCGGTAGTTGCTCCTGCTGCCCCAAGGGACACCGCCGCTTGTGCAGGATCAGTAGTGAATTCATGTCTTGGAAGGGATATGTCTGATGCTCCAGATGAAGGTGAGGTATGGGCCGCTGAGAATGGACCGCGAGTTTCAATTGCTGATCGAGGGAAATGATTTTCAAATGGTCCTGTTTCGGTGGCAAGAGGGCTCGGAAATGAAGGTCGGGGGTCAACGGTACTACTACTATGTCTTCTGGTCTGCTGGGCCCCGTTAACTGGCCGATGGTTAGATTGCCTCGGATACGTAATGTTTGGCGTATGTTTTTCGGTTTTCGTAGTGGTATTCGTTCGAATATGTGATACTGGGTGTTGAACACCTTGAGCTGATGACACTGCTGACTTTGCTGCTGATGCTGCAGCCTTCTTCTTCATCGTTTTCCTCATACTCGCTGATATCGCAGCCGCCTCCTGTAGTTTCTTCAAAAACTCATCAGGTGTCTCCAGATCTGAGCCTTTCCTCATCACTGGATTACTGTCCTTCCGGACTAGCTCATCCAAAGTTTCGGTTTTCACAAGGGCGGCTTCTACCACTTCGGCCTCGCCAGGTAATGAACCCCTTCCGCTATCTCCTCGTACACTCTGCTGATCGACTCCTCGCGGGAACCTGGTAAACCAGTCCCCATATTGCAGAATATTCGATGGTTCCTCTCCGGCCTCGACCTCTACGGAGCCGGGACTTTGCGCCGCTCTAGATTGGAGGTCATACTGATCTCTAAGATTGTCCCATAGAGGGTAAAAAACGCCCCAGAATCTCGCCATTTTCGTAAGGTACTTTACACAAACCGTCAGATTCTTCTTCGCAGTTGCTACGATAGTCTGGTTTTTCGAGAAGGCTCCAACGACGTGGACCGTAGCGGCCGCAAACGACGTGTAACCTAAGAACGGCGCATAAACCCCGTAATCCCGATCCAAGGCATCTGAAAATATCGTGGCTATGGTATTTGCAGCTTTGAAGCTGATTTGCACTGCTGACCGCAGGAAGTCCATTGGATATCCGGTTGCCGGTTTTACTCCTGGTCTTAGCGGTATTGAAAACCGGTGTAGTATAAGGAAGATCTGATGGATTGCGATATGCAAGAAGACGAATTGGCCCTCCAGCTTCTCAGCGGCATGTGAATTGAGATTCCTGTCGTTATACACCAAGGACTCTGGAAGTGTGTCTCGTAATCTATGAGCTTGTTCGTTAAGTTTTGCAAAATTTGATTCTGGCATCCATATTTGTGCAACGTCTTTCTCCTTGCCACCCTAGGGCGATGTTAGCAAGCCCTAATAAACGTTCATCACTGGTGTAGGGATAATTCTCACATGATTCAGGTATTTCATCACTCGACCCCATAATGTTACAACTCGAACGTTAAAGGCTGCAATCCCCATATTCGCCTGGACGTTCCTCAATTCGTCTCTCCCACCGGTGTCTATCTGACCCACAGACCCGTTGACATCTTCTGTCAAACCAGGCCGTTCTGTGATAAACATTCTTTCCTTGATCGGTAGTTGAATATGAATATCGGCCTCGTCTAGGAACTGCGGTCTAGAAGTGCCAGATGAGTTAAACCGGTCCATAAAGAAACACGCCCACATTAACCGCCTTCTGATCTCTCGATCGGTGAAGGATATCGGGTTTCGATGTAGCATCGTACTGTTCGTTGGGATGCCTAACGGGTCGTTGTCGATTTCTTTATGAAGCTGGAGGGCGTATGCCATTCTCATGGCCATTCCGCCGTAAGCCCAGCTTTTACCACCATTGCAAGTTCCAAGCTCATGTAGACCCAGGAGAAGCAAAACGGTTAGGTTCGTAAGATTTGCCCGATCAAAGTTTTCGCGAACAATTCGGCCGGCTTCAATGCCCCATTCTTCGCCCGCGAGGAAAGGCATATCCTTCCGTATGGTTGGATGGGTTGAAAACCGGGCGGATACTGCGCACAGAGCTAGGATAAGGACCGGTGGGACCGTCCCATTTCTATAATACCATGAATAATTAGCCAATGGCACCGCGATCGAAAGAATGTCTGGGAACGTACTTGAACCGACGCATGAAAGATGGTTTATGTAACAACAAGTAGGTCTGTCCATAGACGCACTCAAAGTAAACTTCGACTAGATGCTCTTGAAGCTCTCTATCCGGGAGCTTATCCTTCCCCTCCTCGAGCATCTCGTCGCTCACATCTCCCTGGCTCCGTTTCACAGACAAGGGCTGCGTCGATTCTGTAACCTTTGGAACTAACGCTGGCTTCTTCCTAGCTTCCTCAGAAAATGCCTTTTCCGCGCTACGTTTCCGATTGTTACCCTGAGAATCGCCAGTATTTTGCGAGACCGCCGGACTTGGTTTAACCACAGACCGAGAAATGGGCCCTAGGGCTGAAGCTTGATCTTTGGATACATATTTCAAAAGACGCTCTTCCATCCGTTTCATACGCTTGTCGAGGGTCGCCATATAGTCTGTTCGTGGGACGAATTTTCGAGCGGTCTGTTTGTAAACGCATGGGGTTCGAGCACGGACACAATGCTTGCACGCGGGTTTTTCGCCTGAGCATCGAATCTTCTTACGACGACAAGCTATGCATGCTAGGGGTAGGCGTTTGCGATCCTTGCCGGCCTATAGATGGTACATTAGCACGAATTACTTTATGTAAATATAAGTCCCTCTACCTTTGTCTTCGTTTCACTCCAACCAGATCCTTCTTGAGTTCCAGACTTATCATCCTTCTTGTTATTCCCAGATTCTTGAGTTTTTGATGAGTCTAACGATGACGGTGCTGATGGTTTGGTTTTCTCGACATCTTTAGTCGGCCCTTTGCCTGCATCTTTCGATGTCTTCCTTTTCTTCGCGACGCTCGCGCCGGACAGGCTGGCTTCTGATTCCTCCATTCTAGACATCCGCTGTGAATATAAATAAAAATAAAAACGAAAAAAAAGTTCCCGCTCCTAGCGCCACCGAAGCAGGGAAGTCGACTCTGAAGATCTTAGGGTATTCTGGACAATGGTTGTATCGGCATAATGGAGCGTCCGGAAGCACTTGGATGCGTCAAAGAAAGCTGACGGAGGCAGTTTATTGAATCTCGGTGCAATAAAGAGACGCCAAACATAGAGTATTATATGTTGCACGAGGAGACCAAGTATAAATCCAGGATTACTGTTGACGTACGAAAGGTTTTGAAATGGCGGCGAGATATCTGGTAGAATTAGTCGAAGTTTGGTATTCTAGGCGTACAGGAATCGTATAAAAACTGATCGTGGAAATTTTTCAAAAATTATTGTTGGATACGGAAAAAGAATATCCAAAGGTCAACCGCAGGCGTAGTAGCTAACTGCAGGCATCCGGAATCTGAGAGGTATGTGGTACCGTCGAAGCAAGGAAACTCCCCAAAGGTCGGTATATCACAGCTTCTGGAGCCGGAACCAAGGGAAAGTATGCAACACAGCAATAGCCGAAAAGTCGGGCGTTCGGGGAGGTTGTTGGAATTGACAATTCGTGATCTGCTTGAGGTTCTGGTGGTGTTTTGCACTAGGGCGCTCCTATTCCGAGAATATTTTTTTTCCTTCAAAGGGGCAGAGACAAAAGAAGAAAAAGCTTGATTACGAAATGCAAAAAAAATAATACAGTTTGGGAGTGATTGCGACAACAGTTTTATAGGGTTCGGTTGCGGTTCCCCAGATTTCAGAGTGGGAGATTAAGACTCTAGTTTGCTTTTTCCGTTCGCCCTTCTGGCTGTTCGTTTAAAGTGCAGGGCATTCGATTGATAACCGGTGGTCGGGTACGAGTTCCAAGCGAAAAGATAGTTTTTGGGTGAACCGGCGGTGGCGGGATCGGGATCCAAATTTGACAGCCGGGACGGAAGATGATAGAAGTATCGACGGATGAGTGATTTCGATGGCCAAACGACGGCAGAAGAGAGCCAAAAAAAAAAGAAGTGGAGGACTGGGACAAGTCTTGTTTCTTCTCCTTTTCGTGTGCTAAATTTGACGTTGGCCTGGCTTGATTTTTTAATGTCCGCAAGCCTCTCGAGATATCACATCCCTGCACGATGCAAGGTGGTTAAGAACGGCTTGGGGGTGGGAACGGGATGCAGTAGTCCACAGCGGAGTGACAGCCCATTGGAATCAGGTTGAACATGCCCGGAGGAAAGTGGAGAATGACTCGCACTTACCATACTATAATGATCTCCTTTGCATATTCCATCGATTACACAACCTGCCCGTTATATGTCAAGACAGCGAAAAGACAGCGCTCACATGGCGCAGTTCCATGGTAACACCACAGGTTCTTGTATTCGTCGACGAGAGCTAGTGTCCTAACTCAAGGGTTACGAAGCTAGCGATCAACGGCATTCCCCATATGTCAAGGATGTTCCATGTCCCGCCTCCATCGATTTTCTTCATACGCAATCGACCTGGTGGCTCCTCTTAGTGTCGTTCAAACCGTGCTGCTGACTCGGTACGCGGCCGACTAACCCCATTTTTAAGGAAACAAGACTCAGCCATTTCCTTTGTCTGTGCGCTCCCTGAATATCGTTAGCTCCGTTTTCCCTGAAGAAGATCTTGCTCATGTCTCTCTTCTCGTAATACTACAATAGCCCCCTCATCTCTTCGTGCAGTGCAGTGTTGCAATGTGGGCAGCTTGAGCTTTGCTCTGCCCGCAGGACCGATAACCAGGATGCCAGGTCAAAAACGTGTTTCTGCCGGGCGGCATATACCGATCCCTGCGGTGTAATACCAGCATTCCAAGGGTCCCTCTTGTTGTTTCTGGAGTATTCTCTCCACGAGTGCTATTAATTGCATGTAATATACCTGCAAAGACGGTATGTCAGCTATCACGAGGATCCTGCTGCCTGAAAGGAATTAAGGCCTCGCTATATGGTTATGCATAAAAAGTGGTATTAGTATCCTGCATTTGGCCATTAGCCATCTTCCCCAGGTCACTGGTACTTTTCGAAATTTTCGACCTCAGTCTGATCTGTGCGTTCGAGCTGGGGTTTCAGAGTTGGTTATTCAGGTCTTTGTCAAACGAGCGAAGGGGGTTTCGAAGTTGAGAGGCTCAAGGCAACTGTTGGATATGCCTAAATAAAGCGCCAATTGCCAAAATGCAACAATGTATTCACCAGACGAAACCGTTCGAATTAATTCTGCATGCTGCAATCTCTGGTCGGAGGAATGCCAAATAGTGTCCGAATAGCCAACAGTTTCTTCGACAGCTGCTGCCCCTTGTACAGTCCTGCAACTAAGATGAGCCAAGCTTGCAGCTCATTCACAACCATGCATATACGATATGACGAACACGGGTTAGAGAATTCCGATCTCTTTTGAGACAGCTAGGTCGGAAACAAAGCAGAAGTTGGCTTGAATTCGGAGTGCACTAGAATATTCCGATATTTCTACAGCAGTAACAACAAAATTAGCAAATGGTTGGCAGTAATACAATACCCGGCACATGCGTACACCGTCCCATATGGCTTTCATAACAGGTATAACCCACCTCTTGAGTAAGTACTTGTCAGGTGAAATTGATGAGCCCTAAAGAGCCTGAGGCCCGTGGAAAAACCAGTACAAAGAATACCAAATCTCGAGCGGCGAGGGCGAACACACATTGTTCAGCCATTTCGAATTTCTTCCCAACCCCCTCCCAGCACTCGTCTTTGTCTGGACCTTAACACCATGGAATATCCAGGTAGACAACAGCCCACCAGAGAGTTGTGATGTTTGTAGACAGGTACTCCAACAGCTTGATGCTATGGATACTGGGAGCATTGTCTGTAGCTGTGAAACCGGGGGATGACTGGATGAGCAGCAACCAGACCCCGAGAAGCCCTGCGATATTCGCACATGGCAACCTCGGCGTCTACGGAGACGTCCTCGCCCACCGACGTGTATATATTGAGCGATACGACCACACCAATGAATTTATTGGCCAATGTCTGCCCCGCTGAGGGAAACCATCACCATCAATCTCAACTTCACTCCATTGAACCCAAATTCCCGCCTCCATTGCCTAAACGAATTTCCGTATCTTTAATCGGGTCTTGTCACAAGGCTCTTTGGTTCCCATAACTAGTCTCAATGGATCCGAACCCTCTGAGTGTCACTATCCCGTCCGAACCTCTCGGATGGTGGGCGCACTCGAAGATTGCTAACTGGCGGCGCTTTGTTGACGTTGCTGGGATCAAAGATGCCGACCCGAAAGATCTTTCGATATTCGACTGGAAGATAATCTTCGAGATAGCTCTCAGGTCCAGTACATGGCGCCTGTGCCCATCCATGGCCTTCGGAGAGTTTTGCGAAATCCCGATATTCGGAACGATCCAAGAAGTTGACTTTGTAACAGGGAAAGCCGTTTTCCGGTTACATCCAAGCACGACCGTTCCGCTCATTAGGCAGCATGCTAAGTACGTATCCAGTCGGCGGAAGAGTCTCCCTCTTAAGCAAGCCGTCGAAATACTTCAGGCCTTCGAGCGCCGGATCGATGTTATGCAAATTCGCCTTCATGCTGGAGTCCTGGATGCTACGGACGGTACTCCTGGAGCGGACTTCCCCAAATACGCATCTAGTCGGTCAGCGAGGAAGTCGGTGAAAGATATGCTTAGTATTGTCCTTAAGGAAACGGGCCTGAGGAAGGTAATACTTGATGCATTTGTGGAGATACAACCTTCGATTCCTTCATTTGTCTTTGGTCCATGTCGTTCGTTAGGTGGAGGGTCCCTTGGAGGTGTGCGGACCACTCACTCAACTCCTTCTCCACTCCTACTACCAGCACAGTTCCCTCTCAACGAACTACACTCACTTATTTCTGAAAACCAACCACGCCGGTACAGGCAAGCCGAACCTGGTATCCGGCCATCACCACATTGTCTCTTCCAACAAAGGCAGACTTCAAGCCTAACCCCTCCCGGCCAGTCCAAAAAGCGTGCATATACGCCGCTCATCAAAACCAGTGCTATTAAATCATCCCGGCCCGGAGCCACAGGATCTTCACCACTGACATCAGAAATCAAATGGAGCGACCCTCCGTCGCCATCGTCGGCATCTCACAATCGCAGGGGATCTCGAAAATCTCCCTCTGTTTGTCCATCTACAGACTCTGGAATTGATATCAATACACCTACTCCTAGAGCAGCCAGCAGCCCCCAACAAATCCCTGCTAAACTGGTCCAAGGGGGCAAGGAGCCGACTTTCACAATAATACCAGACGGGCGATCCTCGGCACTTCCATCATCTTCGAATAAAACAACCCTCAAGGTCAAGAGAGTCAGTCTTAACAACGACGAACTCGCAATTTACAGAATGGATTCATCCTTTGCTCCTGTAACACGCCAGCAAGCAGCAATTGAACTTAAAAAGACACCGCGCTCCGTCGTTGGCGTTGGCAGGGTCAGAATAGTGGGAGAATTAACACCGCGAGAGCTAGTTAGTGTGCAGAGAAACTCGCCAGGGACCTCAAAGAACACAGATGGGTATGAAAACGGCTGGTATAATGAAGACATGCAACCAAATCATCCGCAGGAACAAGGTGGAACTGGAGAGACTGAGGATGGGGAGATGGAAGAAGGAGGACTGGCCCATCAGAGAGGTTTCTATCCTTCTGGGGCACTAGGAGTCAATGCAAATGCAGTCTTTGGCATCAATAGATTCGGGATATCAACTCTGAATCCCGGCCGTGACTCTAAGGAAATTAGGAAAGGAAAGAAGAAGAGGAAGAGGCAGGAAAAGAAAACACATA
This sequence comes from Orbilia javanica, assembly GCA_036872735.1. Lineage (NCBI taxonomy): Eukaryota > Fungi > Ascomycota > Orbiliomycetes > Orbiliales > Orbiliaceae > Orbilia > Orbilia javanica. The sequence goes on along the minus strand of JAVHNR010000001.1, from coordinate 2,499,082 downwards.
TCCCTGATGACTATACGGACGAAGAAGATTTTATTCCCGATTCTGATACTCCAACAATTGAACTTCTCTGCGATTCTGAAAACTCAGAGGACCACCGAAATAGAAAATATCGACGTCGAGAAAGAAAGAAGCTCAAAGCAGAGAAGCGTGAAAGAATGGAGGCTATGGAACGCTTGGATCAGGGAACCGCTATGTTAGATCCAGAGTTGGAAGAGGGAGAAGTACTCGAAGCGGCTGAAAATACGAAAGAAACTACAGATGGGGTCATAATGGAACTCGATTAAAAGGATCTATGTTCTGAATTTTTATCATAAGTTTCCTTTTAGGCGATTGTTGCACCACGCTACGGTATAGTCTCATGGGCTTCTATATATGTTAGCGAAAATGCTATTGTTAAAATTCTCTAGCTATTAGTCTTTACCTACTTAGGTAGGTAATTCCTATGGTTGTATTAATATAGTTTCCAGAGGAGATCAAAGCTAAGTTAGCTTAGCTGGAATCGATCGATGGAACATGACAACACAGCTTTAAGCATTATTCACTAAAAATACAACATATGGACTTGTTGACAAACAGACCTTAAGTACTAGCTCTTAAGCTCGTATGATGGTATACCATGATAAATTTAAGCATTCTAGACAAAATGTCAGCAATTAAAGGGAATGCGCATCTACGTTGAAGACCTAGGTGATTGTGAGCGGTACATTGGATCGTATATTATATGAGCTACTATCGATAATCATAAGAATCGCCAAGTATACTAATTACTCCAGAGTCAAGCAATCGGATTCTTCGATTGAGAATATGGGAAGTACGAAAAGTAAAAAAAGAAAGAAAGAAGACGTTATAATAGAAGAAGAAAAAAGAAAGGAAAAGGAAACCAGTGGGGAATCGCGATGGGAAGACAACACCTGAACCCGAAGTAGCCGCAATGTAGTATATCAAGATCTTGGTAAAGAAAAAAGAAAGAAGGAGAGGAAAGGAAAAGACGGTTGGCTATATGAAGAAATAGAAGGGGAGAGAACGAAGATATTGAATTTGGGGAGTAGTTAAGGGAGAAGAAGAAGAGAGGGATGATAGAATCGTCTTCTCGAAAAGTAGAGTATCCCCAGTAATCCCGTACTCGTTGTACTGAATAGTAAAATTATTATGAGGTTTGCATCCCTCTAGTATTTGAAACCATTTAACAAGCACAGCCGTCCTTGTTTGTTTCTCCAACAGCTGATAGATTCACGCCTCCAGATCCTCCAAATGTGTCCCCGCCTGCACCGCCACCGGTTCGGCCAGAACCCGGTCCACCCCTTGTCTTCAACGTGCTTTCTGGTATGGCATTCGCGATAGCGGTAAACACCTCCTGGACGTTATGTCCGGTCTTCGCACTGGTTTCGAAGAACAATAGCCCTTCTTCGTCGGCGTAGCTCTTGGCCTCAGCAGTTGTAATCTGTCTAGCATCTCCCTCATCTTCCTCTTCCTCATCGCCGTCACCAGCGGCAGCAGATAACGACAGTCCACCCATGGAGCCTTCTAACCCTGTCGACTGATTTGTTAGATCGAGCTTGTTACCGACGAGAGCGATGACTATTCCCGGAGATGCTTGTCGTTGTAACTCGGCAACCCAGTGTTTTGCTTTTGCGAGGGAGGAGGCTTTGGTGAGGTCGTAGACGACGAGGGCAGACTGGGCGTTACGGTAGTACATGGGAGCTAGCGAGGCGAATCGTTCTTGGCCGGCGGTATCCCTAAGGGTAATCATGTCAACAACGGGAAGCTACCGGTTAAATGGTATCCGGGAGGTTACACACCATATCTCGAACTTGATTGTCCGGCTTGGGAGGTTGCATTTTTGTGTCAAGAAGGCGGCTAGGGAGCTTCAGTGTCAGTCGTCTGTTGTTTGTTTAATATTCGAGATAGGTAGGAAGGAGGATGGAGAATATGGGCATACCTCCGATAGTGGGTTCTCTATTCTCCTGGAAATCATCGTTGACGAATCTTAGGACTAAGGAAGACTAGATAGGATGGTTGGCGGGGTTAGATATTGTGGCTCGTAGAGATCCTTGTAATAGCCGATACCTAGGGACGACGCGCAGAGGGAGATGGATGGATGGATGTACCTTTCCGACAGCAGCTTCCCCCAATAGGACCAGCTTAACGCTGGAGCTTGGCTTTGGACCATCAGCCATGACGAAGGGTAAAGATACGAAGACGAAGAGGAGCCTTGATGCGGGTGGGAGAAGCTCGGGAGTTGGGAGCGATAGGCGAGAGTGAGGTTGGATGAAGATGATAAGTGGATGGATGGATGTCGGTGGACGTAGATGTGGATGTGGATTACCTTCTTAGGTTAAGGTTAAGTATGCACCAATGTAAAGAACAGCAACAGCACAGCAACAGAATAGCAGCACAGAGGAAGAGGAAGAGGAAGAGATGTGATCCCGGACAGAACGGACAGAACGAACGAACTGGTCGGCTTGCCTGGAAGCTTTCGTCACAGGCAAAAAAGCAATGCGCACGCTGGTTCCGAGCTAGCTATTTATTGTATGTAGCTGGCTGGTCGACCTGCATGGTGGTGACGACAATTGCCAGCCGGGAATCTCAGTGCTGGAATGTGCGCTGTGGCCAAGTAGCTCTGGGAACAAACACCTCGAAAGGCAGCAACACCTCGTCAGCTTGCAGCCGGATCACTCCACACTCACTAGTTAGCTGCTGCGAGGGAGAGTGTATGTATCGTGCTCACTCACACCTCGATATCACGGTCTGCTCTCGAGGATTCATCGCCATCCTTCTCAGTCCCTATTACCCCCCCTCGCCCCGAAACCGCGTCCTACTCCCTGCACTATGGCTGCCAACCAGAACTGGCGTCTCATTGATGTAGACGCCCTCGATCCCGAGCTCCAATACCCCGCCGAACTACTCTCCCCACCGTTCGAACCTGTCCCGTTATCCGCCGTACAGCAGCTCAGCCAGCAATGCAGAGGTTTATTACAGCGAGGTGAAAACTCGGAGGCATTACGGATAGCATTGCAGAATGTGCCTTATGGTGCCGACGACGCTGGAAAGGTTGTACACACATCTAAATCCTCAAGAAAAAGGGCTACGAAAGCGGAAAGCAAGCGAAAAACAAAAGACACCGACGTAGCAGCAATAGAGCTATAAGGGAACTTGGAACTTGGATAATATGTTGCTTCGTGGGAACCGGATGCTGACGGACGTTCGGTCTACTTCTTTAGGACTTGCATTGCACCACAATAGTCGAGATCCTAGGCTCTATCAAACAATCCGAGATGTCGACTACCTTAAACACGATATACTCGTCTTCGGAAGCTGGAAGCGAGCTTCTAGATACCCTTATGAAGTATTTGTACGTCGGCTAGAGCTTTTGGCGGTTGTTCTATACTATTAGGGAGGGGAGGAAGGCACGGCTGATAGACTGACTGGGCGTGCGCCTTCGTTCGAAATAGGTACAAGGGAATGGCGAAGAAAGATGCTCCTCAGGTTGGATCTGGGGGTGCTAGCGGTGGAATGAGTGTGCTGCTTTCGTGGCACGAGAAGGTAGGGCACTTGAAAGCCACTGTGACTGAGGGTAAACTGGGTTGAATGCTAATTAATTTGCCAACTGTAGGTTGTCGAGATAGCTGGACTAGGCTCGATAGTTCGGGTGATGACCGATAGAAGAACAGTATGATGGGCATATGTTTGAAGATGCTGGGGACGAATCGAATGAACATCCGTGGCAATATAGCGATACGGCAATCGAATATAATTACCTTCCCGCCCCACGTTCGCTGTAATTCATTGTGCTTTATATGTTCGACGGTTTATGTCTGCCTGTGATCCGAATATGTCTGCATATATGGGAGGGGTCCGGCGGGAAGACGACGCAAACAATGTCGGTTCTCACCGTATCAGAAGAGCTCCCCAAAAACCTCAACCTCAAAACCACTGGGATGGTTAGGTGACCATCCGGACTAGGTTCCTGCCAGGCGAGATGGTGCCGCGAAAGAAATGTTTACATTACGGTCAACGTCGTCCGAAAGTAAGGGCGAGCCAGCTCCAAAAGTCGACATCGCAACGAGGACTTTGCATTGGAGGTACCACTACAAGCTAAACGAGCAAGCCGACCGAGACTAGGCGAAACAGGTGTGCCGGACTTCGGGAAAGACCGGGTACTTTTTCGGCGGAATTGTCAGAGAAATGGGTTAGTTGGCCGCAGCGAAACCGTTCCAGCTGCCGAAAGTGAGGGCAAAAAAAAAAAAAAGAAGGCACCGCCATGACAACAGCTAGCATAACACTGGGCGCTTGACATAATAAGATCGTGAGATTTTACAAGGGACTTCGTATCTGCGGACACCCAGGATCGTATATGTGCAGGCAGCCAGGCAGATGTACAAACGTACAGACGTACAGACGTACGGACTGACAGATTGACATACATACATAGATAAGTACATACACACGGACAGACAGATATGTGCATATAAAACGGATATATAATACGACAACCGTAGAGCGTGAACAGACAGACCATAGGAGTGGAGCGGGCTATCCGGGCTGTGGCATATCTTTCCTTTCCTTTGAAGCACGAAGCCGGCTATCTGCCTCGCCCGCTGGGTATCGGACTGAGATCTTGCGGATGTATGGCAAAGTAGCTTTCGCATTCACGGAAAATTGGACCCTCCCCTCTCATTTAGCCCGGCGGCCGTGGGGTTGAATTAACAGCGTGTAGCAAAGTAAGTCAGAAGTACCAAGTATCTTCGGGATGAGAAATTTTATGTCTGGAATGGCCTCTTATCGGTTGGTCTCAGTCCCAGCAGAGAACAGTCTCGGGCAGGGGACCACCACTCGATCCCGAATCCTGGCGTCCATTGCCATCTTCAGCTAGTACGGACCGGCCTGCACATGTACCTTCATGCTAGCTCACCCCGATTGCCGTCGAATTAAGTACTTGGACAGAATTTTTCTCAGAGGAGCGACTTTTTTTTGCCCGTGAAGCTGGCCTCTGGTCCATTTTGTGTGGTGGTGTTTGCCGTCCCCTTTTTAGCAGCAGCTTCTTTTCGGACATACAAATTTTTTCACTCACAAACACACACTTCCTTTTAAACTCTTCCTTCTTTTCCCTCCCTCCCACCGGCTCCTTCATAGATTCTTCTCATCACTCTCCACTCATAGACACACGTGCATTCCGCCGTCCGTGTCTAATCCTTTCTTTCTTTCTCATCTTCAATTCACATAGTCTCGGTTCGCTGAGCATTTGTTCACGATGGTTCAACAGGTATGCTTCCTATCACTGCTCCAATCTGCCCCTCTATCGGTTCCGGATAGATTGCCTTTCATCCGATAATCGCACCGTGGCACCACAATGCCTTCGATGATGGCTCTCAATCGACCGGTCCAGTATTCCAATGGATGCTAACGAGATTCACCGCAGGGTTTCATGGTTGACTTCCTCAGTACGTAAAAATCACAGCTTTTGATCGCAGGACAGTGATATATCAAGGCCTTCAGCTGTTGTCGGCTCCACCACAGGCCTATCTCAATGGCAGTGCACCTCACTTGGAGAAATCCATAAAGTCGTTACTGCCACTGAAACCGGGTTTTTGGTGAACCGGGACACTGATGTTCTGGCCTTGCTCTTTCCTTCCTCCGTTCAGTCTCTGTCGTAGGTAGAGTTCTCTAACAGGTCTTCAATAATATAGTGGGAGGTGTCTCGGCCGCTGTCTCGAAGACCGCCGCCGCTCCCATCGAGCGTATCAAGCTTCTCGTCCAGAACCAGGTTAGTCCTCTCATTGCTCTGAAACGTGACATGTCCATCTATGAGGCCCAACAACGGCGACTGGAAGGGAAATATCTTTCCAAATACCATAGCTATGCCCCTCCAGTAGAAGTTTGATGACGAAATACTGCGAGATAAGCCGCTTGGGAAAGTTTTTTTTTTTTTTTCTCGGTTGTGGTTGTTGGGTCTAGTAGATGGCCTTTCATTGGTCAAACGCACCACATATCGGGTAGCTAACCGTATTTGAAACGCCTCTAGGATGAAATGATCAAGTCTGGTCGTCTTGACCGACGATACACTGGTATCATTGACTGCTTCAAGAGGACAACCGCTGATGAAGGTAAGCTTTGATTCCCGTCTGAGTGCAAATGTCTCGGGCGGCCATATTCATCAGCATGTTGTCCGTTATTATCATCACACGTACAGTGGTAATGATAAAATTACGATATTGCTTGAACATGGCCTCCCAGGGAACTTGGCATCACTTATGACACCTCGGGACCTCCAACTAACTCTCCCTTCCAGGTGTTGTTGCCCTCTGGCGTGGTAACACTGCCAACGTCATCCGTTACTTCCCAACCCAGGCCTTGAACTTTGCTTTCCGTGACCGATTCAAGAAGATGTTCGGTTACAAGAAGGAGCGCGATGGTTACGCCTGGTGGATGTTCGGTAACTTGGCATCTGGTGGTGCCGCTGGTGCCACTTCCCTCCTCTTCGTCTACTCCCTCGACTACGCCCGTACCCGTCTCGCCAACGACGCCAAGTCTGCGAAGACCGGTGGTGCCCGTCAATTCAACGGTCTCGTCGATGTCTACAAGAAGACTCTTGCTTCTGACGGTATCGGTGGTCTCTACCGTGGTTTCGGTCCTTCCGTTCTTGGTATCGTCGTCTACCGTGGTCTCTACTTCGGTATGTACGACTCCTTCAAGCCAGTCGTCTTGGTTGGTCCTCTTGAGGGATCCTTCCTTGCCTCCTTCCTTCTCGGTTGGTGTGTCACGTAAGTTTATTCCCTATGCTTCAACCCTTCATAACAAGGGCGAAATCTAATGATCTGTATAGAACTGGTGCTGGTATTGCTTCTTACCCATTGGATACTGTTCGTCGTCGTATGATGATGACATCTGGTGAGGCCGTCAAGTACAAGTCTTCCTTGGATGCTTTCAACCAAATCGTCGCCAAGGAAGGTGTCAAGTCTCTCTTCAAGGGTGCTGGTGCCAACATTCTCCGTGGTGTCGCCGGTGCTGGTGTCTTGTCCATCTACGACCAGGTTCAGCTCCTCCTCTTCGGAAAGGCCTACAAGGGTGGTTCCGGTTAAACAACCTAATCCCCCAGAGACTTTCGAGATATATATACCATCGCCCTCGACAATCACAGATGATGGTATAGGGGTAGCAATGTAGGAGATCTCAGAGAACGATGATAGAGATTTTTGGAGGTCGTTTTAATGTTAACCATATGATGGAAAGAAAAATGAGAGGAGAATTCGGAGGACCCCCCCTGAGAGAAAAGATACAATTAAAGAACTCTCTTACAAAAAAAAAAAAAGTACATTTTTCAAATCATGTTTAATTTGCTCTTTTTTAGATGGGATGTACTTTTTTTTTGCCTACTAGAAAAAGTTCCTTTCTTACCTTTTTTTCCACCACCCCTTCCTCCTCCTCTGCCTTCTTTTCTTACTACTTTTTGTTTCCTTTATCATGTTTAACTTGAAACCTACTCCTCTTCACCTTGTGTATATTTTTCCCTAAAAGAAGACTTTTTCCTATTATCACTATTTAACTTCGCTCGTGCTCTCGCGGGGTTTTCCTTTTCGTAATACCGGTGCTTGCCTTGGCCGCCTAGGTGCTGTGGAACGCTCATGTGTATAAATGAAATTCCTCCACATTCACACCAAGCTGCCACTTGGTAGACCATCCAATAGAGCCTTTCCATTTATTCATCAACATCCATTGCATATTGAGAGCGTCGCAGGTACGAGGCTTGGGTCCATCAGGCTTCCACGCTTGTTGATCAATTGAACGAATTTTGTTATATTGCAAAATACAACGTTTGACAACGCAATATATTGATGGCCCATTTGCACAACTATTGGTTTCGAGACCACCCACTGTGCGAGACAGATGCTCAACCAGCTGTAACACTAGACTATACCTGGGTCTCATTGATGTTCTACTACTGCAACATACAAGTAATTTTAAGGTACTAATGGGCCTACTTATCGATACAACCGCTATTAACATAATTGGACCTAACCAACAGGAGTTCTATTATTCCCTTAGGACATCGTCACTCTTAGTAGCCATCAACTTCAGGGGTGCTCCGTTTGGTCCTTTCCCCAAAATCTCTTCACTCTTAGTCGCCAACGCCTTCAAGAGCCCAGAGTTGGCCCCACCACGCGAAATCTCACCAGTACTGTGATACCTATTTGCTAATCTCGGGAACCCCTGCAACCAAGACCCTTGCCCTGATTCCAGTGCCGCAAGACTATTTGCACGACTCAACTCCCGTTGTGCCGGCGACTCTGGAATCTCCAACGGTTGTAGCTCCTCTTGATCTGTTTGGCTGTTATCGATTTGCTCGGACGGCCGTGGGGTGACGTTACCGGGGTAGTAAGGGTCGTATGTATAATCATCGATGTCGTCAGATCCGGATTCATCTTCGATATCGACTTCAAGCAGTTGCTGAGCAGTGCCTCCGTGGGAATAGAAATTAGATTGCCCACCGACCGGTGCATCGGAAATAAGCGGATCGGATTCTTCGATGAAAAATTGGAAGGGCGCTTCGGGGTTATAATCACCCGCGGATAATATTTCAACCTGAGGTCCAAGTGTGTAATCCGACTCTGTTTCATCTTCGACCTCTACGACATCTTGTTGGATGATATCCGCTCCGGCGGTGACTCCGTTGGCTTTGGGGGCACCTACTTCTTCGAGTGAGAGGGTGATGGGGATACAATCTATTGGGTATTCGCTGAGTCGAGGTACTTTATCGGCTTGCCAGACGGTACGTTGGAGACTGGTGAATTCCCACCAAACTGGTGTTGGAGGTCCCCCGTGTGATTCGGATTGGGTTTCGGCTCCTGATTCATCTACGATTGGGGTTCTGCAGACTATACGCCCCCTCCGGGGAAGGATATGTTAGGACTATATCTCTTAGAGCAAGTTTTGTTCATAATTGATCTACTTACCGAAGTTGTCCCAAGAATCCGCACCCTCGATGCGTATAAAACCGTTTGCATCTTGAATAAACCTGCCCCGATCCCCAAGCTCCCCGTTAGATATTATGCTCCGGTCCGATAAAACCGCCTCCATTCAACCCTACCAAGAAAGAAGGAAAAAAAGAAAGAAAGAAAGCACAGAAGAACTTACACCGGCTCCCCCAAATCATCCAACGCCTTCATAGCCTCCTCAGTCCCCGCCATCCAAGTACTCCACAACCCCACCCAAGGCATCCAAACGAACCTATGTCCATTCGAAAACCTCAACAAAAACCTCGACGGATCGTTTTTATTCCTAGGATCTCGAAATTTATTAAGAGTATAATAATCCAACTGTGTCGCCAACCGTCTCTCCACCCCGCTTTGATGGGTTTGAATCTGTTCGTAAAGACCGTCCGCTTCGCTTGGGTCTTGGATTTGATCCGTACTATTCTCTTCCCGGATTATTGTCCGTGTGATCTGGGGATCCGCTGTGGATGATGGCGTCCACCCGAGGTCTAGCATGCCGATTTCATCGCCTAGGAGGATGTTTTCTTTGGCTGTATTTTATAGATATAGAGTATTAGAAGGCATGCATATAAGAAGATCTAGTTATCACACAGTGGAAAAACCACGGCCTAAGGACATACCATAAACCTCATCCCCCCCATTCCGGGACTCCTTCAACAGCAGCAGAGGTGCTTCCGGAAGCCCAGGGAGCTCAACCGACCGGATCCTTAAATGAAAAAGTTGTTCAGCCTCCTGTCCGTAGACGAGATTCACCGACTGCGATAATATTGCTACCGCGAGAGGTAGTAAAATCCGCCTTCTGGAGTTTAGCACGAGGCACATATTTTTTTTCCTTCAATATATCCGCTACTGAGATCAAAAACAACAAGTCAGGATGCTTAAAATGGAAGATACGGTCGAGATATTGGGGAATTCTGTTTCCTTGGAGGGGTTTCCCACGAGGCATGCTACGTGCTTGCTTGTATCCCCACCACCATGTTTATACGTCTATAGCTGATTTGAGGTAGATTGATTCCATAATATTCGTGTGCCTATGCTAGCTTAACTAATAGGAGAGCTACCAGCGCTGGTTGATAAATTAAAAGCATACATAGATCTCGAGTCTTTTTTTTTTTCGTCGTGATTTTGCGGCAGTTTAGACGCAGGAAAATTAGGTACTTGGTTGAGAACACCATCAAAATGAAATGAATTCGGATGCAGCCTTGCATATAAGAAAGATAAAAGAAAAGCGCTATGAAACCCCGGGGCCAAAAAAGAATGAACCCAAATAAATGCAATTGATGCTCCAAAGCACAAGCTGGACGTCGGCATGAATGAAAAAACCATGTAACGAAATAGGAAGGAAACTAAGTTGAGTATGGACATTGAATAAAACGGCAGAGGAAGCCAGAAGAATTAGCTAAGAATAAAAGGGATATGTCGGAAATCATAAATCGTAAATGCAAAGTCAGGCGGTATGGATGTTACAGCATAATGGCCTACTAAGCTGCTGCGGTACCCATCATTGTAAGAACGCTCTTTGCCTCACCGCCTTGCATGCCATTGACGACTAGTTGCCTCACTTGGGGACTATTCTTCAATTTCATGAGCCCATTAGGAACCTTCCACCCTTCATCCTCCCCAAAGACATATACGACCTTCTTGTCATCTGTTTCACCCAAGTTCGCCCGTATAAAGTGATTACCGTTACCAGCGATGGTGCTATCCTCACGGTCACGGTTGGCCTGAAGTTTGTTTGCACAGTGGGACCTGCAGACGTCGCCGAGACTGTCGAGATATTTCTCTTGCTCTGCAGCTGAAGGTGCTGTCGAGCCAGACAAAAGGTGCTTGACAGTCTGTTTTGCGGCCGCTCTAGCCCCAGAAGGACCAGCCGCTGGTATGCAACGGGGGCAATAAACTTCGATTTGCTTAATAGCCCACGCCTTTTGATCCCATTCTCTTTGAGGAGAGTTGTTCAACTCATCGTCGATGAAGAGGCCAGCGGTTGATATGTTGAGCACAAGCCCCTCGCTATTCCCGCCAACGCCGGCAATCAACGACGCCTGTGGCTTCTTTGGATGCTCATTGGTGAAGATATAGACCGCTTTGAGTACAATCTTATTAGGATCAGAGGTTGAGTACTTTTGCCGGGAAGCATTGCTGTTACTGCTAGCCGTGGATTTCGCAGACATTTTCGATCTCGCGGTCACTGCAGACATGCCGGAAACTTGACTACCTATTTCAGATCGGCCGTCAATCGAATGGAAATACTGGGACTCCGATTCATTATCTGTGACGTCTTGAACATGGGCTTGCTTTGACTCGAGTTTTGGATCCCGTTCCGCGGGTTTGGGGACTCTCTTTGTTTTTGTCCGGTGGGTAGTAGGGGTACCTGTTACAGACTCAGGCGCCTGACTCTTCGGTCTCTTAGAAACACTAGAGCTGGATTCCTCAGGGTCATTGCTAAGCTCCGAGTTATGGCGATGGTGGTGTTTCTTATGGCGATGCTTGACCCCAGCCTTCCGGGACTTAGTATCCTCAGTAGCGACGTGGAACTCTTGGGGTGTCGAAGATGGATCTTTAGCGCTAGGGCCTGAGATATCAGCAGACTGAACGGGGCCTTCCCATGCTTCAACCTTAACAGGAACGACATCGTTTTCAGCTTCCTTCTGGGACCAGTCTCTTTCGCGCTCTCGGCGAAGGCTCTCGACTCGCTGCCGCTCTCTTTCTTCCTCCTCCTCCCGTTCTCTCTTCTCCCGCTCCTCCTTCTCTTTGGCGGCAGCCTCTGCAATCTCACGCTCAAGAACCTCTCGCGCCTTCTTCTCTCGTTCACGATCACGTTCGAGAGAAGCAAGCATGGCCTGGCGGTCCCGTTCTTCCCGCTCCTTAATCTGTTGTAACCGAGCCTTCTCCTTCTCGACGAGCTCTCGCTCCAGCCTAGCGGTTTCCTCAGCCTCAAGTCGTAGCCTCTCCTTCTCTCTTTCAGCCTCTAGACGGTGTCGCTCGCGTTCCTTCTCAGCCTCGAGCTGCTGTTTGAGTCTCTCATTCTCAAGGCGAAGTTTCTCCTTGGCTTCCTCTTCTTTCCGGATAGCTTCAAGACGCTGTTTCTCAGCCAATGCTTCCGCTGCAACCTTCTCACGGGCTCGCTCAGCTTCGGCGAGTCGTTCGAGCATCGCCACACGTAACCGCTCTCGGTCTGCTGCGTCCGCCTTCTCGATCCGCTCAAGCTCTTCCTTCTCTTTCCGTTTCTGCTCTATTTCTTCCTGTTCCAAGCGTTCGCGTGCTTTTCGTTCGATCTCGGCCTGTTGTCGTTCGCGGACCAACCTTTCCCTTTCAGCAGCTTCACGGGCCTTGTTCTCCCTCGCACGTCGGGCCTCATATTCTGCTTGTTCTCTCTTTTGGGTCTCCTCCTTTTTGCGAGCGTGTTCGGCGTCACGTGTGACCTTTTCTAGGATCAACCGCTCACGTTCTCTCCGGATAGATTCCTCGAGGACTCGACGTGCAGCATTAGCATCAGCAGCGGCCTTCGTCTCAGCGTCCCTGCGAGCCTTTTCGTCTCTAGCTTCATGCTGCTGGATCCGCTTATCAAGAGCTTCCGCCTTCTGCTGAAGGTCCTCCTGAAGTCTACGGAGAATCTCCTCGGCCTGTTTGCGTTTTTCTTGTTCCTGGAGGCGGGCCGTCTCGCGGGCTGCATCTTCGGCTTTGCGCCTAGCAATGTCTTCGGCGTCTTTCTGGGCCTTCTCCGCAGCTAGACGGCGACGATGCAATCCCTCTTCTTGTTTCCGACGCTCTTCTTCCTTGGCTGCTTCAGCTGCTAATCGAAGGCGCTGAGATTCCTCCTCTACTTGGAGTTGCTTGCGGCGCTGTTCTTCTTTGGCAGCATCGGCCGCCAATCTGCGACGGTGGAGTTCCTCCTCTTCTTCAAGTTGCTTACGCCGTTGTCCTTCTTCTTCTTCGACTTGCTTGCGACGTTGCTCTTCCTTGGCGGCATCAGCTGCCAGTTTGCGACGGTGGAGTTCTTCTTCCTCCTGGAGTTGCTTGCGGCGTTGCTCTTCCTTAAGAGCTTCGGCTGCTAAACGGCGTTTGTGGGACTCTTCTTCCTCGTGTAGCTGTTTCCGACGATTTTCTTCTTCCAGCTGGAGGCGCTTCCGCCGCTCTTCTTCTTTAGCAGCGTCTTCAGCCTGGCGGCGTTTTCGTAAGGCTTCGTCCTCTTCAAGGCGTCTCTTCCGTTCCTCTTCCGTTTTAGCTTTCTCCTCTGCCAGCCGTCGTTTGTGGGACTCTTCTTCCTTCTCAAGCTTCCGTAACCGCTCTTCTTCAGTCTTTGCCATCTCGTCCGCGAGACGGAGTTTGTGCGAAAGCTCTTCTTCACGTAGCTTTCTCCGACGAGCTTCTCCTTCATCCTTGAGTCGTTGGCGAGCAGCCTCTTCTTCTCCACGAAGCTTCCGTCTCCGTTCTTTCTCCTCCCTCTTAAGTCGCTGTTGTCTAGCTTCCTCTTCAGCAGCTTTCCGTTTCTCTTCTTTCTTGCGTTCCTCTGCAACTTCTCTGCGTTTCCTCTCCGCTAGTTCCTCCACCTCTTTTCGTTTCTTCTCTGCCAATTCTTCAACCTCTCTTCGCTTCCTTTCAGCTAATTGATCAGCCTCTCGCTTTTTAAGCTCGGCGGCTTCTTCAGCTTCTTTGCGTTTTAAGGCAGCTGCTTCTTCGGCTTGTTTCCTAATCAGCTCCGCCTCTTCCCTTTCCTTCTTAAGTTCGTCTCTCTTTAGCGCTGCCTCCTCCTCAGCCGCTTTCCTCGCCCTTTCCGTCTCCATCTTCTCCTTCCTAAGCTCGTCGCGTCGTCTGGCAGTAGACTCCTCGGCCTGGCGTCGTAACCTTTCAGTCTCTAATTTCTCTTTCCTAATCTCCTCCCTCTCCTTCCTGATCTGCTCTTTAGCAATCATTATCTCTTCTTCCTCCCTAGCACGTCTATACTCTGCTTCCGCGGCCTCAAATGGGTTTTCTTGTTGCTGTGGTCCTTCATCTTCCACGTCCTGTGGTGCCGTCGAAGTATTTCCATGACCTCTTTGTCTAGTGGTGCCACCGGGCCTCATTCTAGGAATAAACCCGCTTGCCCAACTCTGCGATCTACTGGGCGCAGACCCAGAAGAAGGGCCTCCAGGTGACTTCGGATGACCATTATGCCTCGGGGTCCCTCCGCTTCCTCTTCCTCCTGTGCTCCTCGATCCAGGTGTTCCGGGTGGCCCGCCCGGCCCTCCACCATTCCCACCGGGCCCTCCACCGCCACCAGGAGGTCCGCTCTCATCTTCCCCCGTTTTCTCATTGCTTTCCTTCTTCCCTCTCTCCTCCCCTTTCTCCTGAAATATCTCCCAAGTCCCAATCCAAAAGACTAACCCAGCAACAAACATACTGATCACCAAGCTCGCCCACCAACCGGCCATCTTCTTGGGGACCAGTTGCCTCAGCCCATACCAAACAATTTCCAACCCTACCGTCGTCGCCCCTCCAAACAAGAAAGAATTCCTATGCGGTGATAACGATGGGAGGTATAGCACCCCGCCGCCGGCGGGTATGACGAATACATCTAACGTATCCGGTAAGTTTGGGTTTCGGGGTTGTGGAGGTGGGGGTTTCGGTGGTGTTCCTGAGGTTGTTTTGGCGTTTGAATCGTGACGGGGGGGTGGAGGTGGAGGACCGTCGTCGTCGTCGTTACCGCTGCCACTGCTGCCTTTGCCGTGAGGCGGCGGCATTGGTGGTGCTGGCATTTTTTTTGTTCGTTCGTATTTCTCTCTCTCTATTATGGTAAATGGCGGGAGGGGCGTTTTAAGACTAAAGTGTCGGGTTTGAAGTATTAGTAATTAGTTTATATCCTCTCCACGATATTGTCTCTTTTAAAAAAAAAAAAAATTGTAGGAAAAGTAGAAAAAAGGCCATACTATAAGAGCAGCTATAAAGCTGCCTATACCCCTAAACCGAACCAGAAGCTTTCAGGATTCCTTAGCTTTGGATGGTGTTAGAAAAAAATATATAAGAACCAATAAACCTCCCTCCCCCAAGAGTCCTTAAGATGCGTATGATTGGACGACTCTGTTGATTCGCCGTACGTATGATGTCAAAAAGAGGGAACTGTGGTCTTTTTTTTTTTTTTTTTTTGGCCACCGAATTCGATTCGACAAGTAAGATGTTAAAAGAAACGATTGGTTGTTTGATCTGAGAACAAGGGAAAAAATAGAAAGGGAAAAAAAGAAGAGGGAGAAAAAGAACGGGTTTGCCTAAGTTATATGGGAAGGAAAGGGAAGTTATAAAGTGTCAGTTTATTGTCTCTTATCTTGCGATATAACGGGCGGACGGGCAGGGAAGGAACGGGCAGCAGCAGCACAAGCGACGAACAAACTTGTTAGTTTTGTCCACTTTGAACCCTGACACCTCTTGAGAATTCAAGTACAGCTACCTTCTTGCAAAGTACTTTTTATCGCTCAAAGGCTTGTAGATATATATAAGTACCAGCAAAATGTAGCAGTGAAGGGTAAGGAATATAGCGGGGCAGGGCTATAATACAAAATATGTGAAAAGGATCTTTGTAGAAGGCAAGAAATAAAAAATAAAGAACATACCAATCTCGTTTCTCTTTGCTATTCAGATAGAAATATGGAACAGAGCAAGTCAGAATTCCTTTTCCCCTTCAGCTGGCTTGTCTGTCTACAAAGGCCAGCAAGCCAGCCTAGTTCCTTCCTTCCTTCCTTCTTTTTTTTTTTTTTGTCGAGCAACAGGAACCAGTGACGAATTAGCGGCTGGATGTGGGGACCGACTGCTATAACTGGACCCTCAGAGCTGACCTGTACCGAATGGGTTTCCGTCCGACGTCCGGCTTGGCGGGGCAAAAGAAGAGCGTGTTTTCGTTCTGTCCTCGTCGTATATAAACAATAAGTCGCCAGTCCAAGCCAATAGATGCAGTAGGAGTCCCAATTCCGCCCCCAAAAAAACTTCTAGAGCATGCAAGAAAGAGAGTGACAGTGACAGCGACGCCGACAGATGACAGTTCTGAAATGGGATAGGTAATGGAAATCGAGATCCATTTTAAAAAGGGAAACCAAAAACGGGGCAGCCTCTTTGTAGTCGACAAATAAGATAAAAGTGTGTTGTGGTGAGGTTGGGTCCGGGGGTCGCTTGGTTGCCAGGGAGAATGGCGTAAACACGACACATGACGTCGATCGATAAACAAATGTGGTAACCTGGCGAGGGAGAAATACTATGGCGACCGGGTGGCACCCTTGCACGGTGTAACATACCTTCTTTCCTTTTATCCAAGATATCACGTTCTTTTCCCTTTCTCTGATATGGGGGAGGCGATTCTTTCTTTCTTCTTTGGGATGGAAAAAAGGCAGGATCGAAGATAGTGGGTGTGATTGAGGCTCTGTTAGGCAATATTAACTTCCATGTGATAGATGTCAACCAGAGAGGAATATGCAGTTCATCCAGGGTTACGAGATCGTATCTTACATACACAAAATTACTCGAGGAAACTGTGCTATACACTGCATATGCAGGAACGTTCACAAATGGAAGTATCTTTATAAAATTTCTACAAAGAAACAGGGCACCAAATACAAACAGGGCAACAATCCCGCTAATGAACAACAATAGACCCGATTTGAATCGGTGGATGGAGTGCTTCAAAATACAACAAAGCCAATAACGGTCGAAAAACTCGAACAATCGATATCCATGAAGTTACTAAGCTAGCCAAAACCTGCGTGGAAGAACCAAAGCAAAAGAAAGAAACAAAAAAACACAACATATAATACAGGCTCCTTATAACGAGATATGCAAAACCCCCGCTAGAATCAACCAAGTATAGACGAAGAAGATAAAACGCACAATGCTTTCAAACATGCTCTGTCTTGTGGTTCTTTTTACCTTTGCTCGACGTTGATGACGACGCCGGAGACGCCGGCCGCTGAACATGGTGGCTGTGCAATGCCATCGAACTAGAGCTCCTAGACTTAAGTCCCGGATGTCCACCCTCCAGTTCATATCTAGCTCTAAACCCGGCCACCTCTTTCCTCAAAGCTTCGTTCTCTCTGGTCAGAACATCCCTCTCCTTCCTCAGAAGTTCAACTTCGTTCTTCAAATCCTCCTTTTCTCTTTCACTTCTCAACTTCTCATCCCGTTCCTCTAATCTACGCTTTCTGTCTTTGATCTTATCTTCTTCTTTTCTTCTCTTTTCCTCGGCTCTTGCTTGTTCCCTTTTAAACTTTTCTTCCCGTTTTGCGGCTTCTTTCGCATGTTTGGCTTCTAACTTTCTTTGTTTCTCTTCTTCCTTTGCAAGTCTCACCGCCATCTTCTTGTCGTTTTTGTCTCGGGTAGTCTGCATTTTCGCAGCTGTCTTCATGGCGTCCGTCTGGATTCTTTGTAAAGCAGCCGAGGAAGATGACGAGGAGGCTCCTGTCCCGGCTCTATCCCTTCCGTTTGCAACCTCGCCGATTAACGAGTGATTCAGCTGTCCCCCACTCAACTGTGATGACCCCAAGGAATCGGTTCCTTCCTCTTCTTCATCCGAGCACTCCCCGGAGTCGGCTGTCCGAAATGATAGATTCGACGCAGAATCATCAAGACTCAAAGATCTCCTCAACTCCTCAGTCTCATGAGGCCCCTTCGGCACAGCACCATCAACTCCTTCAATCGTACTCCCCGTAGAAATAGTATTAAAGCTATCTTCATCGGCGTGTACATCCTCACCTTCTTCATCTTCCTCCTCTTCTTCAGGCTCGTGTTCGTCATCTGACACATCATCCTCATGAACCTTCTCACATGCCCACTCCAAAAACTTCTCCGCGTCCTTAATAATGCTTCCTGGCGTACCTCTCTCCACCATAAATCTCGGTACACTCCCACCGGGATCTGACCTGGTAAGCATAATCCACTCAACGGGATTCGTCTCCCCATCTTCCTCGACCGAATCCATATCTTCTTCTTCCACCGCTGCCATCCCTCCACTCCTAACCTTCTGCTCCGCAACATCAGCAGAAGGAACCTTTTTCTTCTCCTCATCTTCAGGTAGGTCATCTATCGAAACTGCCTCTCTAAGCCTTGAAGCTCTATGTCCTTTTAAGGGATCACTCCCAAAAGTCCCAGTTCTAGGTAAAACATTCCCATTGGCGGTACTAGCAGCAGTCCCATCAAATGACACCGTCTTCCTAGGAGTCTCGCCTACAGTTCTACTCCTTTTCCTCCCAACGGGCCGACTCGCATCCTCGATGCTTAACAGGACAGATGCCCTCTGGGTTAAATCACTGACACTCATGCTCCTCCTCGGTCCTGATTCTTCTTCTCCTCCATCATCGTCCGGTATAATCTCACGAATAAATTCTATCGATTCGTATTTACCACGGACGAAACCGTATTGTTCCGGTGCGGAGGAGTGGTTTAGCGGACGGGATACCATGGTGAATTCTCGACCTTGTTTTCCGGATTTGGTGGCGTTTGAGGTTCTTGGTGGGGCGGCGGATGAGGATGTTATGCAGGCGGTTACGAAATCGCGGGGGGCGCTGGGGCCTGGGAATTGGGCTGATAGGTGGTACACTATTATAAAAAAAAACCATCTCATTTAGCCATGAACCTCGAAGCGAAGTCTGTATAGGGACAGAAGGGACAGAATAAAACTTACCATCAACCCTCCCCACCCCCTTGACCACCCTCCTCTCCAACCTTCTCTCTGCTCCAATCCCCCTAACTCCAGCCGGAATAACCATCTCTTCCCCATCACCACCACCATTCCCATTCTCCCTCCCAACCCCCATCTTCCTCTCAAGACTTTCTTCAAACTCCCTCCTAAGCCCTTTCCTAAACCTAGCAAACCCAATCCCCTCATGCACACTCCTCCTAGCAAACCAAGCACCCCCACCATCTTTCGCCGCCAACTTAAAAACCTTAATATCATGAGGATTATTCCCACCCGGTTTCACCTCCTTCCAATCCTTCGTAAAAACGCTAGGGACATCCGGAACTCTAGGTCTAATCGAAGACGGCACAATCGTCAACTTCGCAGAACCGGTCGAAACCGCAGACCCAACGGTGGCACTCCTTGATCTCCCACCGACCGGCGAATTTCCGTTGGAAGATGGTAAAGAGGAAGGAACTGGTAATGTCTTGAAATTCACGGGCGCGGGGGGAATTGGTAAGGTGTCAATGACGTAAGCGGCGTTGGTAAATGTTGATTCTAGGAACGGCTGCAGAGCTGGTTGGTCGGATGGGATTGAAGCTTCGTCGATGGGAGAGAGGGATTGAAGGGCTTGGTAGAGGTCAATTGATGGCGACATTGTGACCTCTTTTTCCTCTCTTCTTCTTCTTTCCTATACCCCTCCTTTTTTTTTTTATTTTCTTGGTGTAGGTGGGTACCTACTGTTTTATGTCGCCTTCGCGTGGGATCTTTGACAGAGGCGTAGGTTTAAATATAGCGTGGTGAGTAAGCGAGTGACGTCGACAGAAGACTAGTTACAAATGCATCAAGAATTCTAAGGAAGGCCACCATGAAAAACCGAGCAGCTTGATTTCAAAAAATATTGCAAAGGGAGAGAGAATAGGAGGAAGAATAAAAAGATGTTGGAGGTTGGAAGTCCCAAGCCGACAGCTGGTAAGGATAATAGACTTTGGCCCTGAGTAATCCTAGTTCCAGTTCTAGAACCCAGGTTCAGGTTCAGCCTGAGACAGTGGCAGAGTCGACGTCCAAATGCAAAAGCGCAAAAGCGAAGTCAACGGCGCGGAAGGGACCGGAATGCCGAACCCGTCAAATACTATATCCTCCCTCTAGATTTCCTTTCTTTCTCTATCCACTGGCACCGAATGTAATTCTTAGTAATAATAAAAAAAAAGAGGGAAGAAACAAGGATGGATACGGGGGGTGGGAATACTTTGCAAAGCAGAAGGTCGAGCTAAGATGGTGGCGGCGTACCTCGTATAAGAAAGGCCGAAGTTATGACGTTCCGGCGATAGCTCGGTCAGAAAACGGATCCTCGGGCTTTGCTTGGTCCGGGGTCTGATTACTCTTGCAGCTTCTGCCTGCTCACGATAAGTAGCTGTACCCGCTGCATGTCTGCCTTTCGATAATCACGGCACCCTCACTCTCTTATATACAGACAAATTCCATCGTGCAATGCGATATAATGTTATACCTCTCGACTCTTTGGACGGGGGGTGGCTATATACGTATATCCAAGAAGGTGTACGCAATTCCTCAGTCAACATGAAACGGCCCCCTCTCCAAGCCAAGTCCTTTGAAGCTTTCCTGTCCGTTTATTCTTAGGAATTCCAAGTGCTACCTAACATTCTCAGATACCGGTATATTATACCTACTTTTGGGTCGGCTTTTTCATGTCATCACCATGTGCGTGGTAACTAACAAAGCCAAAAAAAAAAAAAAAAACTTCCATATAAAGCCTCCGCTAAGCTTTAAGTCGGTGGAGCCGGACGGAGCCGGATCCAGCCGACGGACCATACAACGCTTATCTTTCAGCTTATTAATCTGTATTAGATTTACTTAGAGCCCTCGAAGGGATATATTTATGGATGTTTAGTAACGAGGCTCTGATGATTTTACCAATCTACCGGTATATGGCGGTCCAGACTTTTTCATGAATTAATTTAGAAGTGCAATTAATTTAGAAGTTTAATCTGAAAAGTAGAACCGCGTATGAATTCCCATGGGACTGTGAATGCAAATTCTGTAAGCGAGGCAGCTCCTAGGTACTTGGCAGAGACTTAAGCAGTTGGACTTCACACGCTAAAGTCAAAACTCTGCGCCTTGATAGAAAATGAAATTGAAACTGATACAAGAAAATAATAATAATAATAATAATAAAGACCAACTAGCCGACCGACAATACGTAGTATATATTTTTGGTCGGTTGAGCCGGCCTATAGCTAGCTGTACCCATGTATGAGCTAGCAGCCCGGTTCCTCCCATGCTGACCGACCAGTCGGGTGGCCACATGGCCATGCTTGACATGAGACTCGAACGTAGACTTAATTACACTGATAGATTTCAGTACTTGTTAAAGTCTATATGTAAGACATGCCAAGTGACTACTTAGAATATACTAAGCTTAATTAATCCGTACTTGGCTTGACGCACGTACTTGAATTGCATCATCAAGTAAGAATAAGAACCATGCTCATCGATAAGATATACAAAGTAAAGTGAAATGGGAACTACCGAAAGTAGAGTGTAGAGCTTGTATTCAAAAAAAACCTAAAACTTAAAACTCTTTCCATCAAACATATATATATATAAAAGTGATATAATATAAAATGTAATAAAAAGAAAACTGAAACCTTTCAACCTGCCAACTCCATGAACAAACTATGTGAATGCTCGAAGAAATAAAAACGCCCGTTCAACCCTCACTAATACTGCCTTGAATATAACGATCTTTGTGAAAAAAGAAAGCAGGGAGAGAGAGAGAGAGAACAAAAGGGGAAGAAGAAGAAGAAAGGGAAAAAAAGGAAAACGGTAAAATACCGGAAAACAAGAGTGGAATGGTCGTAACAATCATATCTTTTCGCCTTTAAACAATCAAAGCAGAGAGTTCCCGAAGATGGTGATATTATAAAGAATTTAAAGGAAGAAGAAAGAGAGAAAGAAGAACGCAAAATAGGAAAGGCTTAACGATGCATGGAGGGAATCTACACCAACTCAAGCTCCTCAATACCCTTCGTAACAGTATTCTTCTTCGGCGTCCGATTCCTCGAAAATCTCGACCCAATCCCCCCAACCCCCCTTCCCTGGTTCCTAGGGCTTGGTGATAACACAACATCAACGGCCTCATGCCCACCCAGCGGATCAGAATTCCCATCTAACGAAATGTTCACTGGTTCATCTTCCTCCGAAACCCTCTCGTCCTTCTCCAGCTTTTCTGGCGTATGATCCAACGAGATTATCGGCGGCGATGACATCCTCGAATCGCTCTCATTGACTTGAACGGACTCGGACATATCCAACGTCGTATTAGACGCCAGAGTCGCGCAGATGCTCGCTTCATCCACCCTATCTGGCCCTTCCTCTGGGCTCTCCACAACCACGGAATCCACGTCCTCCGCTTCTTCTGCCAATTCTGTAGCCCTTTCAGTCCCCAAAACAGCCGCGGACTTTGCAATATCGTCATCCGTGACCGCTTTCACAGCCCCGTCTGGTGACACAGTTTGCGATGTTAATTTCCCATTTTCATCCTCAACGACTGCTATGGGATTCTGCCTCGCCGTCGAAACATCCGCACCCCTCATCGGCAACGGCTCACCGGCCTTCCCAAATATCGATGCCCGCCCATTCATCTCTTCGTCCGCTCGCCCGAACACTTCAGGCCACCATCGCACTGCTCCAGTCCCAATCGTCGCCGGGAAAATCACCCGTCCGCCCAGGCCCCTCTCATCCGTATCAACCGTGGCGTCGTAGCCAGGATTCATCCACTCCTGCCTCCTTGCCATAAAGTAATCCCACACCGACCGCGTTCTCCTCTCCAGCCTCGCATCAATCCTCTCTTTCTCACTATTGTAAAGGAAAGTCCCATACTGGCATGAGTACATGTGGTACAATAGCCTCCTTAAAAACCTCTCGTTGAATTCAAACCTCTTCGGATGCTGTTGCATAAGCTGATAGGTTGCATCCAGAAATTGCAAGAATACTGGTGAAGTTTCTTTAATATTCACACCCTTATCTTTCTTCCCCTTCCCTCCACGGCTGGGTGTCGGGCTATCCAACCCCTCAGGGTCGCTGTCGTCATCCCCTCCCATGAGATTACTAGCTTGTTGGTTGAAAAACATCCTTGCAGCCCCGATAGCCTGCTCAAATCCACTGCCCCCCTGCCCTCCATCCCCACCTCCAGGTTGCGTAAACCACTTCTCGCTGCTCAGAAATCCACAGCGATCCCTAAACTTATGTCCAAAAGACACCCAATCCTTCTCCACGAGCACCATGAACCCCTCCAACGTCCTAAAGTATGGGTCCAGACAGACTTGCGCCAGCGCTGCCAACTGCGATGTCCGATCCCATCCGTCCGAGCAATGAATCAGTACATGCGAGTGCTCCAGCGCAACTTGTCGCACAATCAAATCTGTCCCCTGCATCAAAGCCGTAATGTGTCGTAACCAATTGCTTTTCGTCAAAAGATCTCTATTCGCGGGGAAAGGTGTAATGTCCGAATCTTTTATCGCTTCTAAAACTTTATCTAGCGATTTTCGCATGACGTGTATATTGTCGATCCCGAGATACTCCTTCTTCGCAAATTTATAGTTGTCCATCACCTCAGACCCTGCACCTGCGGCCTGCTGCGCATAGGCGTTGACACTGGGTCGCGCATCTACGATGAGATTCGATTGTTGAGCGCCATATATCAGCTTCGCACCCTGTTCGACGTTTACGAGGGATTGCGAAGATGATGATGCCTCTGGGTTTGATATCCCGAGGCTGGCATATCCAGATGCATTTGAAGATTTAAAAATCGCGTGAACCAGTTTTTCGTCCTGTATACTCCGGTTCTTCTGGAGTCCTGTGAGCGGCTGCGCGCACCGGGTCAAGGTGCAGTTGTTGACGTTGTGTATGTATGTTAAGACGGGAACCCGCTGGCGGGAGCGAAACTTGGCAACATAATTAAGAGTATTATCGGAGATCGTGGTCGGAATATAGAGTTTAGCAGGGTATGTATCGCAGAACTAAATGGTGGCTGTTAGTACTCATCCATATTAGAATGAAAGGAAAGCTAAAGGAAAGGAAAGATATAACAGACAGTATAGTTGCTGTTTATGTTAGAAAGCCTCCAGTCCTGCGTTATGCCCTGTCTATCAAACTCCCTCTGCGGATCATATATTCTCCAACCATTAAATGGTATTTCAAACTTCGTCGGTTTGTAAATAAATGCATACAACCGTTCCACCGTACCTGCTTCCCAATATGTTAGTCCCAATTATCAGGCACTGGACGGGAATGAAAAAAAAAGGCCGTTTCCGGGGCACATACCACCACAAGTCAACCTCTTTATGCTATCGAATACATCCCTAGCCTCCTGCTCCGTATCGAAGCAAAACGTAATAAACGTAAAATCTCTACACCTTAGCCTGATAGCCAGTGCCTGTAACCTCTTTTGGGCCTCCGTAGCCGATAACGTTAATTCATCGCTGACATTGCTGGTTTCTCTGCTTAATCCTTTCCGTTCCTGCGTCCCGTTGTTGCCGTTCACTCCATTCGGGAGGGATGACGTATCTTGCGCAACATAGCTACCGATACACTGCCTGTCAACAGTGTAAATGATAGGATACGTAATCCAGATCTCCGGCGCGGTTTTCGGGACAGAAGAGTTTTCTGGTGTTAACTGGCGTTTGAAAATTAAGTGGTGAGGGGTGATATGTAAAGTTCCTGGAATGGGATTTCCGGAATGTAGAAGAACGACGTTATCGACCTGTTTAGATATATATAATATGAAATTGACGGTCAGCGGGGTTCGAACGTGTCATGGTGATGGTAGTAAGCGGGGAGGAAATTGGAGAGGGGATGACAACTTTTGCGACTTTGATGAACTCCATAGCTGTTTGATGAAGCAGGGACCAAGGAAGGAATTTAAAAAAAAGTCGATGTGGGGTTGCAGCTATGGGATTGAAGAAGATAGAGAGGTTTATGCACCCATACGGGGTGCCGTCGGGTGGTCTCTAGCTAGCGGGAAGTGTCGGATAAGACCAGTATTATACCGTGGTAGCGGCTATGATGCTATTGATCCTATTTATGCTATCGAGACAGCATTCGAGCGAGACTTTTGGAGGGGGAAGGGGAAAAATGAACGAATGAAAAAGAGTAGAAGCTTCAGGGAGAAGCCGGATAGATTGGATGACTATGCACGCGAGCAGATAGACAGACTGATAAGGCGAGGAAGGATGATGCTGGAAGAGACGACGACGGGTGACGATGGTGGAGATGATGCTGTCCGTGATGCTGAGTGGCTGTCCAGCGGTGCTTGATGGGAAGCTGTCACGCCCCCAAAGCAGCCAGCCAGCCAGCAACCGGCCAGCCAGCCAGTAGCCCACCAGGCGAGACATGCATGACGACGCTCCAACACGCCAACACAGTTTCCACCCCGACATGACACTGTGCCCTCGAGACTACGATATACGTATGCTACAGTGATATTACATATGGAAGGAATGCAATATAATATGGTATGGTGCAGAATCTGTTTCCCCAACAGACTCTCCTTCTTATTATTTATCCCCTCCCCAACTAAACTACTATAACTACTATCCATGGATTGCAGTGGGGGGGAGTGGACCTAGGGTATTATGTACGTAGGTACAGAATCTACAACTTCTTCACGCTCGTCTGCCCAACAAACGATACCGCCCTCGAAGGTTTCCCAGCATTCTTCTTGTCCGTTTCGATATTCTTTGCCAATTTCGTCAACGAGTCCTGAAGTGCCGCGCGTTCGGATGCAGAAACCGTCTGTCCCTTAGCTTCCTTCTTCGCAATCGCTATCTGTCGAACTTGCGATAATCCCGTGAGTTTCAGGACCTAATACATACCCCCCACGTATTTAGTAAAAACCAACTACCAATATATAGACAAATGCAAAAATCATCTTTAAAAAATACCTTGTTAGCAATCTTCCCAACCTGCAGCGCATCCTTCTCAGCTCCGCTGGCCGCAGCAATAGCTGGATTAAACGCCTCGGTTTCCGCGGCTTCCGCGTTACTCCTCTCAACTTTCAAAATTTCAAGGTCCGCATCACTGATCGCTACGAGATTGCTGAGGTTTAGTCCCTGAGACCAAACAGCCTTGGCACGGGCTTCGGCGTTACCACCCACGCCCGAGGAAATTGACATTTGATTGTAGGAGCGGAGGGACAATGCCCGTCTGTTGATCGGCGCGGCTGTGGTGAAGCTGGCCGAGATGAGGGTGAGTGCTGTGAAGAAGATCGAGGGATGCATTTTGAAGGGTTATATATGTAAAGTAAATGGATATTAATATAGGGATATTAATCAATATCTGGATCGGTATATCGTTTAAATCTGAATAGAACTGACTGGGAAGGAGGGCAACAATATCGAGAGAATGAAGGAATATTGAAAAAGAAGTAGTATTCAAAAAGCTATATTAGGAACCGGTCCTGTAAAGAAACGAATGTGTCCAAGCACAGTAGAAAGAAGGGAGAAAATGATAAGAAAAGGAGAGCTATTGGGAGTATCGAAGCTTCAACCTGGAATGCCTAAGGAAGGAAGAAAAAAGAAGAAGACATCATATGCGACTCTATACGCTCTTTATACTACTTCCTCACCTCTAAAGAAGACTCTAGCGGAAGCTACTTTACCCGAATACAACCTCGAATTGAAACCTCGAACCACGGCGTCGTGTATCAATATCGATATCAATATCAATATCGATTATACCATCGCAATGATATAGAACCAAAACCCGCTGCACAGACCAATCAACCCATCCGGAGCTCAAAAATAGTGACTGCATTCCCAGGGTAGTGGTGTATCAGTGGTGGGAAAACTTTCCTCAAAACCACAACATACGCCTTCTGTAGCGCTAACACCGAAAGAAAAACTTAGCTGATGAGGCCCTTCAAACGAAAAGGTCAAGGACAGGCCCGTCATAAGCTGTTGATGTTTAGTTTTATCCATCGCGAGATCTCAAAAACAACTGTTTCGTCATGACCGTCAAGGGTGTTTTGTCACCAGGAGCGTTTCATACTCCATATAGTAGCGAAAAGTTCAGAAACATCAAAAGTGGGTCAGACACACCCGCAAAACATAACATGTTCCACAGCTTCTAGAGTTTCCCCCGCCTTGCAAAAGGGAGAACTCTAACGATTCTTGCGGTTGATAAGCCATTCCACAGTTTTTACAAAGGCTCCGAAGTGGTTAAAACTATTTTTTATCATTTATTTTAATTTTTATTTTATTCTTCTTTCGGTAGTATACTCCGATCCCATGATGGGTAAATTAGGTAATTAGCAGATGCCATGACCTCTCAATCCAACTGACCTTCAAGGCCAAAAAAAGCTGAAAAGCCCTTCCTCGTGATCCTGCTCTCGACACTGCGATATCTGCCAAAAGCGAATTCTCTCAACAAAACGAAAACAGAACAAAAAAAAAAAAAAAAAGAATAATACACAGAAGGATAAACGGGGAATAACGAGAGTAGAGATCTGATTTTTCCGCTGGCTCAACGTTCAAAATGGTCGACAAAATGAAAAATGAAAAGAAAAGAGACAGTGGTATAAGGTACATGGTAAAATAAAAGATAATAAAAATAACACCGCAAAAAACGCCGTAGATAGTATATCAGATCGGATATTATAACCCTCCGGAAAAACCAAACCCTGAAGCGAGAGAGTAGTAGTCTACTCCTCCGCATACTTTTCCCCTTTCCTTCACAAATGAAATGATTGACAACAGGCCTGTTGATTATTTTCGCTCTTCGCCGTAAAAATAAAACTCCTCAGAGTTCCCAGAAATTAGTGTACCAAGGAAAAGATCATAACCTAGGAAAGGAAAAAGGAGAAGAGATGTACAAAGGGAAAAAAAAAAGAAAAAAAAAAAGGAAAATAGAAGATGGGAGAGTGCCCCGTTCTATAGCCGCGTGAGATGGGGCGGTGCAAGATTAATATCGCTACCAATAATTACCATCTAGCATCTCCAATGCAGATTTTAATATACCCACTAATGGTCTTACTCTCCACGATCCCATTTTTGTTACTTCCGTGCACCGCCTCCACAACCTCACCAACAGGGCCGTCCCTCGAGTTCCTAGTAATTTCAACATTTTCGCCGCCTACTTCAATGTATCCAGTCAAACTAGAAGCTTTGACTTTTCCTTCAAAGGCAGCGGAATAATGCACGAAAATTTCTCCAGAAACAGAAGTATGGGTAGCCTTGAAAAATGACAAGTTCGCGAGACCAGCGTCCTGTGGATCGACATAGAGGGCAGCAGCATCGGCATCGGAATCGGCACTGTGGGAAACACCGACATGAGCGGGATGAGCGGGACGGCCGTGGGGATGTGGCCTATCTTCGTGATCTGCGCAGTGCTTTTGGATGAACTGCCAGATTACGCGCTGCTTGTCTTCGAACCAAGTAAGAACCGTTTGTACTGCCCGGTTTTTGAGAAGGGCTCGTGGCTCGGTGAGAATCTTTGCATCGGTGGCTTCCAAGAAGCTCATGTGGGTCTTGCCGCTTTTTGTATCCGTATCGAGTGTGATAACGTCTTGAGCGGAGCTGCCAGCGCTAGCGGGAGAAATGGGGAGGATGTCGGCTCTGATGTCACCGCTAATAGATTGGACGGAGAGAGAAGATCCAAGAAGGTATTGTCCGATGATGTCGCCACTAGTAGTTTTGATAACGGTATTGTATTTCTTGAGATCTTTGTGGAAGGGGTGGAGTGCGCCGTCAGTCGACACGGAGTGGATTGCGATATCCCCCGAGACTGAAGTAACAGTGAAGTCGGTTTGAGGAGAATTTTCAGAGAATGATGTCACGGAGTTGACGCCAATATCGATATTTCCACTGATTACCTGTTAGCTACACCCACAAGCTCAAAGCTAACAAGGAATAACTTACGATTTCGACTCGAAAGAGGCAGAATCTGCCAATCCCCAAACACCCGTAATCTTACCAGTTGTTGTACTAACCAGCAAGTTCTTCGCCTGCACTCCAAAGTTCGCCTTTTTCAACTTCTCATCATCATGGATTTTAGTTGGTTGTCTGGCTTCTGACCAGATAAACCCAGTCACAGAGCTTAACAATGCTTTGTCGTGGACTTTGAGGGAAAGCGAGGGCCGTGTAATGATATTAAGATGTTCGGTGTCGATAACAAGCTGTTCGAGCTCGATTGTGGACGCATGTTTAGGAAATTTGACGTGAACGGTGAATGATACACAAACTTCTCTCTGATCTTCGACGGGTTGAGTGGTGTATGCGTTCGTCTTGAGCGAATGTGTCAGAACTCTCGATAGAAGATGATAATCCGGCTGCCCTTTGACTTACGTTAATAGAAATTCCACGTTCCGTCATTTTAACATCAATATCCCGGAGAACAGTCTCGTCCGTAACCATGTATTCAATTGTGACTTTGGCCTCGTCGCCCTCAAACAGGTCATCCTTTGAAGCATGTTCAAGATAGACAGTTCCGTCGATGTTTATGCGGGTTGCGAAGGGGTCCTTTGGCTTATCATACGTAACCGACTGTCGTAGTGAGAATGACGATCGGGAGTTATTGATCGGTACCATAAACGATTCATCGTAAACGCCTGGCAGCATCGCGCCGCACCGTAAATCCGACGTCATGTAATCCTAAATTTGAACTAGTCAGTACTGACTGTCAAAAATCTCAAACGCAAATATGGTATCTTACCATGCTCTGCTTGTAGCGAATTGTAGCACCCCTCCAGAGCAGTCCTCCAAGTAATGTCCAAGTAAATACCAAGAAGAAGATAGAAGCACAGCAGAATCTGAACTTCCTCGACCTCTTCTTTCCTCCTCTTGTGCAACCTCTTGCGCATCTTAATCTCTTCCTCCATGAGTATCTCTCCTCCCGATCTCTGTATGCCGTCCCATTCGCCACACAGCTTATACACTGTGGGTGTCTGCACAAGCACTCTCCCATAATCAACGGTCTAATCTCGGCCACCGGTCCGTGTACAGCATTTTCATCTCTTTCCTCTTCTTCATAAGAAACCCTTCTTGACATCGGTCGCGAAGTATAAGACGGCGGTAGCGTACTTCTTTCCGATCCGAAGCTAACCCGAGAATAAATAGTCTGTCTATCGTCATCCTGCGACTGTCTCGGAGAATCTGTTTGCGCTTCGCCGTTTTCAGTTGGCTGTTCCCGTGGCGTCGGCTCTGGCATAGCTGTCTTTACTGGGTCCTCGTCGGGGAGGTGCACGAGAGGGAGTTGCTGGTGTGGGCGCCCGTTAAAGTATCCGTCTGTTACAGTCATATCCGCTGTTGTCTCTGTTGTCGCTGTGATATAAGGGTTTACGACGACCATGGGAAGGCGCGGGCCGCTCCCGGGACGAAAGCCATCGGCGACGAAGCCGTCGAGGGGCATTACGGGTACGCCACTATCGGTGATGTAGGGGTTTGAAGCATATTCTTCCATCGATGGATGATCCCGGCGTTCCATGATGGGAAAGGGGGGATTAAGAAGAGATGCTTAACCCGAATTAAGGATATCAAGCAAATCAAAAGGTAAAGAAGGGTATTAAAAGGATAGTGGTAGCTCGAAGATAGGTTGATATCACTAAATCTCCAAAGACGAAAAGAGAAGGGTAAGTGATTGAGGGGGGCAACCAGGAATTAAAACTATTCGGAATAGTGTGCCAACCAGAGACAGCTGCCGCACAGAAATAGATTCGATTGAGGGGACTAGAAGGAAACGACCTTCTGATATCGGACGGTACGTAATCAGCGGGTGGGCTCCTCAATCTGTTACCCGCTTTCCAATTTTTCTCTCTATTCCAGCCCTGGAATTCCGTGGGAAAGCCACCAGAAATGAGGGACAGGACAACGGATATCCGGTATGGGATTTGGGGAAAGAGGCTAAGATGAAACAATGAAGATTCGTGGCTTCTTTCCCTTCCCTCTTGTCGAACTTCCCTTGTCCTCAATATTGGCCGGGAATAAATGTCAATATTGGAAAACAAGAGGTCATGGCATGAGGTGAGCATGAGGAAGAGAAGCTGGGGCCAGCCGTAGTTGGATCCTCCCACCAAGACCAGCCCAGACAGAACTAACCAAGGACCCCATATGACTCCTCTGCTTGCCTGCAAAGCAAACGGAAACATTTTTTTTTTTCCCTCGCATCATTTTGGCTTTCGGTTTCGTTGGCCGAAAATGTGGGTGTGTTACGACGCGTAAGCCAGCGCAGGGATGGGTGCTCGTCGGTGGGAGCTAAGCCTCCTCTTTCGGGAAAGAAATGAAGCGAGAGCCAGGCCAGACAGCCATATATGTCTGCAACTCCACCGAGGTTGGAGGGGACCATCGGGGAAAAATCAAATCTTAGATCGTTCGGTCTTCTACGAATGAAGACGAGATGTTCCATTCGTCATGTGGCATGTTATCATGTTGGATGGGTGGATGGATATTGCAGTTTTGCATTGGAATTTGGTGTACTCGGAGCCCTATCGAGCCATCGCCAGCCTTGAAGTCTGCGACATCGATATCATCGATGCATCTTGTCGACGTTAGCCCAAACCTTGTTTTCTTGAACATCCAATGCAGTGCAATTAATTGATACGGGTGGAATATAAGGCTTACCGTTAGACATGCCCTCGGAGCTAAAGTGATTGATGATGTCGACACGCAACGCCGGCCTCAGGCTTGCGACTGGAACAATTCTACCGAGCGAGATTAGGCGATCCCGACGCAATGGGAGGGGCAGAGGCTGACGAAACCATTGTTAGACCTGTAACAGTCCCATACCGACGATACCACTCTCTGATACTCTCGTATCGATGGATAAAAAAAAAACACTCATGGCGATAAGTGCTACTTACCGGCTACATGCTATGCATATTAAGTTCACATATCTAAGTGACGCCAGCCTGCATGTCTACACAATTGTATTAGTGGGACACGCGGCTTCTTGGACGAAGGGATCTTTTAGTGCTTCGGACGTCAATGCGTTCGAAGAGCGCCCGAACTAGCTGTTCCTACCACATACAGCTGGGTATGCCGACAGGCGACTGCTCTGGTGGTGGAATTCGGCAGGTGCCCCGCCGGTCAACATCTTACTTGCATCTGCGCTTTTGTTTGCCTTTTCCATTCTGTCTACCTCGAGACGTTTACGAACATACACAGTGTGTCTAGTCGAGGCGGTATCCCGTCGGATCATTGATTATCCAAACCTGGTCATGTATATATAAAAGCTGTCGAGCCGAGATCTCACAATGCAAGGGCTAAGCTTATCTCGGTATCCGTAGATCAGAAAGTTATAAATGTCGACCTACGGCATCTACAATTGACCACCCAGGCCAAACTATGGGGGCACTTCCTTGTGAATGTGCAGATATTCATGCTTGATATCCATTCATTACAAAAAAAAAAAAGTCAAGGCATTCAAACATAGCCTTGTATGAAAAAGTGACAGCAGACGACCGGGAATATGTATAAAGAAAAAGGAAAAATGAGTAGTACACAGGAGGTTTGTGAAAAGAAGTTCCCCATTTTTGAACACCGTTTAATATAAAGTGACAAGAAAACGAAGAGGGCGTTATCCAGAGGAGTTTCGGGTCGAGTGCGTGTGATGTGTGTGTGTGGTGTGAGAGAGAGTTTCATGAGGGCGTATAAACAGGAGAGAGGTCAGTTCGAAAAGGTAGGCGGGTCATGGTCGTGAAGGACGGCGCCCCCAAATCTAATATATTAGGTTGATAAAAAAAAAAGAGGAAATGAGGAAGTGAGCCAGCAAAAGAAACAGAGACGAATATTATTATATTTTTTTTAAATATAGTAATATCTTAAAATTCGCTCTGGACGGGGAACTCAAAGACGACGCTCTTTCCGGTCAGCTTCTTGTAGACCTCAGCGAAGCTTTCAATCTTCCAGTCCAAACCAGCAACATCCTTAGGGTCAAGGAGGACCTTCATGACTTTCGAGCCGTCTTCCTTGGTGCGGATACGTCGGCCAACAATCTCGGTGGGGTAGACGATATCCTCAAGGATCTTAGCGTGGACAGAGGTGAGTGTTCTCGATCTTGGGCGCTTCTGGGTGACACGGCTGCGACGACCAGGCTTGGGGAGGATACGGCGCTGGGCAATGAAGATGACATTGCGGTCAGAGAACTTCTTCTCGAGCTCACGGGTGAGTCTGAAAACAGGGCATTTGTTAGTATTGTTGTAGGTCTGGATGTCAGGGATATTTGGATGATTGGTGTACCTCTGTTGGACCTTGTGGAAGTTGGATAGTAATGGGATAGGAACGAAGATGACGATAGCCTTCTTTCCTTGTCCGATTTCGAGCTGTATAAACCAAGATATCCGTATCAGCCTCCAATTCAAGATATCACTTTCCCCCACCCCGATTCATCATATTTCCCCTCCCTCTCTTCCATGTCGTTTGTCGAAGCCACCCAGAATCTTCCTCAACGAGCATTCTCCAATTTTCCCCCTCCCCCCTAATCAATCAAGTCGAATGCGATGTTGGAAACTAACCTCCTTGGCAGACTGGATCTGGAGCGGCCTCAAAGCGGCCTTGAGCTCAGCATTGGCCTCGAGATCGAGCAAGGCCTGGGAGACCTGGAGTTCGATCTCATTTGGTTTTGCGAAGCTTTCGGAAGAGGGCTATATCAAGTCGAAAGAATCCAGTTAGCCAATTTGTCCTGTCGCAATAATCCACCCTTCAAACATAATATCCATCGCTATGCCTTCTTAAAGAACACAAGATAAAAAAAATCTTCAAAGTCCAAAAACCTTGAAAATCGTCGTCGTCGGAAGGGAAGACTAACGTAAATCTTGGAGTTTGGAGCGGCCATGTTGAACGATCTGTAGCTGGTGATAGCTAGGATGTCGACGTGTAGGGGGGTATGGGAGGTGGGATGAGGTGGTTGGAGATGGTCGAAAAAGTCGTCGATAGTCGTCGAGGTCGGCTGCTTGGGCTTGAGGTTGCTTAGCCTCCAAAATTCGTCTTTGTTGGTTCGCTTGCCCAAAACACACAACACGGTCAGGTGATTAGGGCAAGACCCAGGTCATGTGACACTAATCGGATCACGTGAGTTGGTCAACCGTTTTCGTGTTGGCGTGTTGCCAAGCCTGTTCCGGACAGGGAGGGCTGCCAACGACGACCGGGATCCCGGTCCCAAAACGCCAGACCAGTCAGAGGCCTACGTCACACAACATTCCAACACATTCTGCAACCTACATCCCCCCGGCAGCAGAGCGTCGCATCGTAACACCATTGCAATTGCAGTTGCCCGCTTGCCACCAGACGTCACCGAACTTATAATACAACTATAATAATAATAATCCTGCGCTCTAATTTCCCTCCCTCAACTTCTTCCATATCATCATCATCATCATCTTCTTCTTCTTCTTCCAAAAATATCAAGAAATCCCCGCCATCCACGAAACAAATCCATATCGTCATCATGGCTGACTCTTCTACGACTGCGGCCAAGCCATCGGGCGTAACTCCCACGACTGCTGTTCCAGAAAGTCCATCTGATGCCAGGACCCAGTCTTCCCCAAAATCCAATCTTCCAGCTTCGAATCCCGACCCCCTCCCAGAGTCTCCAGCATATACAAATTCAGATTCCGTGTATCCTCCGCCTGCTGAGCCAGCTTCTCGTCCTGCCGCTGCTACCGCTACAATCAATAACTTGACAGAAATCCCATCCACTGTCGCTCCCACAGACAAACTCGATTCTTTAGACGACGATACGACTCCAACAGCGACTACCACCACAGTTGTCAACCTAACTGATCCACCAGCTCCACGGCCGGGTGCTCTTCCCACTCCGATTTCTACAGCCACCACCCAATCTCCTCAATCTCCAGCAGATCCGCAGCCAGGTGGTATCCCCAGGCTCCCAATTCAAACTTCAGCAGCGTATACAACTGCCCCACCAGCATCTAGCTCGGCCTTTGATATGCCTCCCACTGCTCCTCCAGTCCAGACTACGTATGGCCCGCCAGAGGTGACTCTGCGTGGACAACCGATCCCATCATACACCGCCACTGCAACATCGACATCTTACAACGGTTATCCAAGTGCCATCCGACGAAGCAGCGAAATTGCGCCAATCCCAGGCGGTTACCAACAGCGCCCAAACACAGACCATTACGTTCCTCCGAGCCAAGAACCACCGAGAGAAGAGGGTATTCTTGGGAAGGTATCGAAGGCAGTAGATAGGTTTAACGAGTGGATGGTTGGCCAAGGGAAATAGCGACCTTATTGATTTTTTTTTGTTTTTCGTCCTAAAAAAGATAGCGGTAGCCTTGATTAGTACTTTTCTAAGTTATTGGTTTTATCATTTAGGGAGTTGGGCAATTGGGGTGGTGGCTTGCGCTTGGGTACTTAGGTAATAGGTGTTACTAAATTGCATGGGATATGCTCTTTATTTTTCTGTAGGAGCAGCAGCTTGTAAACTAGCGGTTTTATGGATACCAAATGGATCAAAAATTGAACTCTTGGCTCTCGTGAAGCAAAATATTCGCTTTTATAATTCGCAGAACATATCCTAGTATATTACAAAACTATTTTGGCCAACATCCAGGCCTCTGACCCATCCAGAGGGCGAGCTACGCCAGAGACATTTTGAATCTTTAAGCCTCAACTTCAGCAGCCTCCTTTGTGCCCTTGTTCTTCCGTCTTCGCTTCTTTTTCTTATCGGCGGAGGCAGCTCCTTCATCCCCGCCATCGGCCTTTGGCTTGTCACTTTTTTCTTTCTTGCTCTTCTTCGCCGATACATCGCCCTTTCCACCACCATTGAGTTCCTCCCAATTAACCTCAGCCTTCCCAAATACTTCTTTCCTCCATTCTCTCAACTTGAAGCCTTTGTTTTTGGCATACCGCTTCCTGTCCTTTAATTTCTTCGCATCATCTCTGTATGACGCCAATTTCTTCAATCCAGCATAAGCATTCAGTTGCTTATCGCCGGCAAATAGAATATCCGTTGGGGTGAGTTGGAAGGATTCGGGGGTAACTTCACGGTAACGGAAAGTAGCGCCGGAGCCTTTAGAGGATCCGGGTAAAGAAAGTGGCATCTTGTCGTCGACATATGACTCAATTTGAGCGCGGAGCAGTCTATCTGCCCGCTTATCCTTCTTGGCTCCCTTCTTTGGCTTTGCTGCTGAAGATGAGGCTTCTGCAACCACGGGTTCCTCAAGCGCGACACCTCCTTCTTCAGCATTTTCAGCATCAGACATAGACTCGTCGGCCTTGAAGTCAGGGACAAGGTCATTGATATCAATATCGTCATCCCATGTCGGCTTCTTCGGCTTCTTCGACTTTTTGCCTTTGCTTTCTTCTGTTTCCTCCTCGTCGTCATCATCGTTTCCGAGATCCTCTTCGTCGTCGTAATATTTATCTCCGTAGAGGTCGCCCATCTGCTTCTCCCATCCTTCATCTTCCCAGGCATCGTCAAGGAATTTCTTCCATTTCTCGTCGACGACTTCAGCCCCTGCTTCTATATCAAGGCCTCCAGCTTCCCGTACCATCTTAATTTTCTTTTCCATCTCTTCGACCCTCAACTTCCTTAACCGGTTCTTCTCGGCATTTTTCTCTTCCTCCTCCCTCTCCTTTCGCGTCCTCTTTTCGTCTCTTGCCTTCTTTCTTCTACTCTTCTCCTCCCTTCTCAGCGACTTTTGTTTCGC
The DNA here is from genome assembly GCA_036872735.1 of Orbilia javanica. Classification (NCBI taxonomy): domain Eukaryota; kingdom Fungi; phylum Ascomycota; class Orbiliomycetes; order Orbiliales; family Orbiliaceae; genus Orbilia; species Orbilia javanica. The sequence continues at coordinate 2,462,775 of JAVHNR010000001.1, read as the reverse complement.
AATGTCTCTGGCGTGGGTGATAATCTTCGACCTATCAGCAACAGTCGGGTCTTCGAATCTCATGTTATACATCTGTTCGAACTCTTCCGCCGCGTCTTCTTCTTCGTCGTCATCTGACTCAAATGGGACATTCCCGGCAGCATCCTTTGGTACCCATGCCTTTGTTGTGAAGAAGGCATCCAAAAACTTCTCGGGGTCAGCCTCAGGGTCTTCTGGTAGTGCAATATCAGGTGTTTCGTTGTCCTCGGCTTCTAGTTCCTTTGGTTTACGAATCAAAAAGTCCGCTTCGTCATCTGAGCCTTCGGCAGCGGCGTGCATCTCGCCAACAACCGTTCGCTTAAGGTGCTCTTGTTCCTCAACGTAGGTCCTTGGTGGTGCGTCTTCGTCCTCACCACCCGTGTAGCCCTCCATGATATTCTTTTGGTGATATTGTTTAAGTGTCATACTCTTCTCCTTTGGTGTTTGACCGTCTTCACCGTCTTCGGCTTCGTCTTCGTCGAAGAACTTAGCTTCAGCATCGTATACCCGGGGGTCCTTCGATCGGATAGCACTAATTGTTGCTTTGATCTGAGCATCGATATCATTTGTGACGAGTTCACCAAACTCATCTTCATCCTCTGACGAAGAAGACTCGTCAGATGATGCGAGGGAGTCGTCGTCGTCCGAGCCGTCGGTTTTCCTACGCTTAGCGGCAGATTTTCCGTATTTCTCTTCAAGTCGGTGTAGTTCCTCTCGTTTTTTATTATGCTCGAATCGCCTAGCGTATTCAGTGTTGATCTTGAATCCAGACTCCTCAGAATCGTCAGTAGCCTTTCGTTTCTTCGAGCCATTGGCCTGTGGAGTGCTTTCGGCTTCGCTATCCGAATCTAGGTCAAGAACAGCCTTCGAGTGGATTGTATCTTTAGGGTGGGCATCGCCATTTGCCTCGCGGGCCTTGGCTGCTGCAGACTTCTTTCGCGCCATGGTAAATAAAAAATCGGTGATGGATTGAGGATGTTTATGATGGGAAGACCTGCCAATGCGACCGACAGCAAATTTTCAGTCGCTTGTCGCCCAAAAAGATTCGCCAAGAGATTTAAGCCGCATTATTGTCACATGATTTATATCCTGTTTGTCTGGTTCTCGGTTACGCTTCCTAATATGGAATGGTGCGAGATTAGGGCTTCCACACAGCAAAGCCCTCACCCAACCAAACCCAGCTTGGAATTTTTCTCAGACAGGCATTGCAGCTTCAACAACAGGACGACGACGACCCATTCGATCTCGACATCACCCCTCCAAACAAACAAATACACCCGTCGACACTCACGAGCAATATACCAAGCTCCCCTATCAATCATCCAAAAATGGCCACCACTACTGCGTTAGTGCTCCCCGATATTATACCCCCCATCCCAAATTCGAAATTTTGGATTCTGGTCAAGGAAACTGGTGGTGGAGATTTTGGATGTGGAAATTTGATATGTGTGGGATTTTGGGGATTGAAGTGCTGACGAGAGGATTTATGGATATGCAGTATCTCCAAGAGAAGAAAGGCCGTCGCCGACGGTGTTTTCTACGCCGAATTGAACGAGTTCTTCACCAGGGAATTGGCTGAGGAAGGTTACTCTGGTGTCGAAGTCAGAGTTACTCCAACTGTCACCGATATCAGTATGTCCACCAACTGTTCCGATTCTATACTCCCCCCCAACGACAGGCTGCCAGTTATACTTGAAGGAGGAAATTGTGCAGCTTGGGGGGATATCTATAAAGAATACAAAATTTCGGATTGCTAATTCGAAATGCTATCAACAGTCATCCGTGCTACCCACACCCAGGAGGTTCTCGGAGAGCAGGGTCGCAGAATCCGCGAGCTTACCTCGTTGATCCAGAAGCGATTCAAGTTCCCAGAAAACTCCGTCTCCCTATATGCCGCCAAGGTCCAGAACAGAGGTCTCTGCGCTGTCGCTCAGTGCGAGTCCCTCCGATACAAGCTCTTGAACGGTTTGGCCGTCCGAAGAGCTTGCTATGGTGTCCTCAGATTCATCATGGAATCTGGTGCCAAGGGTTGCGAAGTCGTTGTCTCCGGAAAGTTGAGAGCTGCTCGTGCCAAGTCGATGAAGTTCACTGTATGCATTGAATCTTCCTATTTGAGAATTTATATGATGTTTTGGATATTTAGCTAACGGCGTGATCTTTTTTTATAGGATGGTTTCATGATCCACTCCGGTCAGCCAGTCCGTGACTTCATTGACTCTGCTACCCGTCACGTCCTCCTCCGTCAGGGTGTCCTCGGTATCAAGGTCAAGATCATGCGTGGATCTGACCCAGATGGCAAGGCCGGCCCCAACAAGTCCCTCCCAGATACCGTCACCATCATCGAGCCAAAGGAAGAACAACCAGTCCTTGCTCCAAACTCGCAAGACTACACCGCCAAGCCAGCTGCTGCCGCCCCACCACCAGCCGAAGAGGCCGCACCAGCGGAGACCTACGAGCAGCCACCACCACCCCCGGCAGCTGCTCCTGCAGCTACTACGGAAGGCGGCTGGTAGTAACTGTCGCCTTTCCTGTTTTGCTTTTCACTAGGTTTCTGCTGTGTACATTTTTTTTTATTCCTATAACGAGGGCCTCTTAGGATGAAAGGGGTGTTCGTTTTTTTCCTCTACGTATAATCGATTCTGGTCTGCTCATTATGGCACTTGCGGGGGGGTTGTTCATCCATCATTTCCTTTTTACCGAGCTCGCTTCTACCATCATTTTTTTTTTTTTACAATTTTTTTTCTTTTCTTTCCTGTGCCTGGTATAAAATGAGCCGTACCTCATACCCTCCCACCTCGCCTTTCCCCCTCCGTCTTATATACCTCTCTAACGACTCCATCGTCATGTGTAATGATACAAAAAATGATAAAGAAGCTTGCTTGGCTAGATATGCGTGATACCCTGAACAGTGCATAGCCAGGCTATGTGTGGGGTGATTTAGATGGTATATGTAATTCTGATGGAGAGATCCCTGTTGATTAAGAAGAGACGGGATGAAAAAGAGATATGTCGTAAGACCATGCAGAACTGGACGTAGGGGAAGTGGTATGGGCCCGATAAGCCTATAACCCTTGCTTCGTTAGATACCTACCTAGCTAGTTTGGACCAAACCGCCATTGGCCCTAGCTCATGTAGACGAAAACGAAAACGAAGTAAAAATATAAAATAGAAAGAAAAAAAAAAAAAAAAAAAGTTAAGCTTGGACACCTTGTGTAAAGTTCAGGCTTCCCTTGGCCTTGAGAGACAAATATTATGGGTTTGTTGTTAACATGTTTGGCCCGCAGCTGACCCCTCTTCTGATTAGAGGTGGGGCAGCTGGTCGGAGCGATACACCGGGACAGAGGAGACCTGTAGGATGGATGCAATGTATGTAGCATGGCATCTCAGAAGTGATATCACCATTTCGAAAAAGCCAAGTTACATGCATAAGAAGCATACCAACATCGCCGACATAAAGCTGCATTGTATTGGCTGTTCATCGAGAAAGCAAGCCGTAATTTAATACATCTATCCCAAACCACTACCCACAATCAATACCAATGATTTACAAAAAAAAAAAAAAAAAAGTGCACCCGATAAATTACGATCTAGATCTAATCCATCCTGCCAGTTCGGCTGTGCCCGCAAACCGGCTATAGCTACCCCTCCTTTCAAGAAAAAAAGGACTTGCATTTGAACCCCTGACCCGATAGATATATCATGACATGACATCTCAGCTAGCTATCCTCGATTCGATGGTCTGCATGCCAAAAAAAAGAAAAACGCTCGGCCCAACCTCTTACCCCAGAACTGCAGTTGACTTGGGCCCGGCAGACGACCGACTCGACCAGCCTGCCTCGAGACTATCTGATCAGGATACTCTGCCAGATGCGAATGCATCACAGCACAATCGAGCAACTTGGAAAAAAAAAAAAAAAAAAAAAAAAAAAAAAAAAAAAAAATTGGCTTGGTCACATGCAGAACGCACCTTACGGACATAGGTATGGTGGTTCTAACGTTACGACCAACCGAAGGCAGATAGATATGCAGGATACCATGGTTCGTATTGGTAATAATCTGCCATGTAGCGTCCCGTAATACCGAATTTGCTGTTCCATTTCGGACGAGCTAGCTGGGGCCAGCAGCTAGTCCGGGGGAACCAACAACCAAAGACCGGAAACCAGAAACCACATGCATACCCATATTCTTCCAGGTGTCCCACGCTATGACATGACACCCACTACCTAGATATGTCACGATACCAAATTAGGTGTGCACTATTAAGATTTCGGGCTTCTGAACGAGAAATAAATAAATAAATGGTACTTATCGGGGGAAGGCTATAAGGCAGACGAGAATAATTCAAGAGAACGGTGACGAGAGCGGTGATGTTGATAATGATGAAAATAAGCGAATTGTAGATGGCATCATTGCAGCCAAATAGAATATATCTACTGGGTTTTACAGTTTATGTTAATTGACGCAGTGAAGCAAGGGGAGATGTATGCATTAAGAGTATCGGAACTTACGTAACTCTGATTTGTCGCTCTGTCTCCTTCGCCGGTGAGATTTCGAGAGCAAGTGTAGACGCAGCTATAACTACCTACCTGAATATTAAAATCAAATCATTGGGTCTTCAGATAGATGAAACGTTGCAGGAGGAAGTTGGATTCGGGGACTCAAATATTAATATAAGTTGTATCTCGGAAGATGCCACAGATCAGTATAATCAACAGATATATGGCCTTTTGGACCCATTTACCTCGACACGATACAAAAAAATGAAGTCGGCATGATAATTCTTATATACATCATCGTCTCGAACAGGAAAAGCGAGGTGACAAACTAAGGCAGGAACTAGACTCTGGGATTACGTGATAGTCCAACCTTCGTTTTCAGAAGCGTATACTGTCACTTACTTAGTTATAGCAATGACAGAGAGAGATATATATTTTAACTCCCTCCCAACCTCCCGTTTCTCCTCCCTCGATCCTCTGGCTTCTTCTCTCTCCAGAATCCTCAGAAATATTAATATAATCTCTTAAGCTCTTCCCTGCTAAATTATAAATCCTGTTTGACATCGCTTAGCTAGCTTGATCTTGACCTGACCTGATCCGACCTGACCGACGCCGCCTCGCCTCATTTTGCTGTCCCTCTCTGCCTCCTCTCTGGCAATCCCGCCCCTCTCTCGCAGCGCTGTCAACTTCCACTCCTCCTGGCCTGCTGAGTCCGGCATCCGGCCTGCTCCCGATATAAATATATATAGTTCCACTCTCCCTCAGAGCATCCCTGCAAGGGGACACCGTCACCATATCATCACCACCATCGATAATCAATAATCAATAATCCGATCAGTTGACAGTGCAGTGCTGTCCTGCTGTCCATACCGACTTCGCCTTGTATTGCCTCTCTCCCTTCCTCCCTCCGAACAAAGCCTCCTAACAGACCCGATTCGGCAAGCGAAAAATACACTAAAACCTCTGCTAAAGGAATAATCAATACCGTTTCCAACTTACAAGCCAACGTTAAAACCAGTCCAAGGGCCAAGGGGAGGGAATCCTGTATACGTTGTTTCGTTACAAACCACGTTTGAATTAATTGTCCCGATACTACGGCTATATATAAATCCTCCGGACCACAGTTGTTTCCAATCGATCAATTAAATCCAATCGGACATCCCCCCTCCCTGGTCCTTACCTGTTCTCCAAGTTTTCCCCAAATACCAAAAATAACCCGAGAAAAAAAGGAAGACAAAATAAAAATAAAATAAGAAACAAAAAAAATAAGAAATAAAAATCCGGGGAAGTTCAACCTCATCGAAAACCTCCATCGGTGCTGGCTGGCTGCATCATCAAAGCAAACGACAGCCAAACGGAACAAAGACAAGGACCACACATCCCAGCTGCCAACACATCTCCAAGCACTCGGTAGCCACTACCAGCCATTCCAAAGAAAGACTCTCCTTCCCATCACCAATTTCCAAAGAGTCTTTATTGGGATATATAGCCAAAAGCCAGACCACATAAACTCCCTCAAAATATTCAACTTGATAAGCCTACAGGAACTTCCGGAGTCACCTGCCGAGACCTTCCGTTTACCGGGAACCACCGACGTTACCGGGTTCTACTATCCCGCTTGCCAGATTCAGAACATCTCCTCCGGAACTTCACTATTCCCGATCTCAACTTCGAATCTAGAACCCCTGTAGTCTACCGCACAATTCGAAATACCGTCAAGGCGAGTGAGAACGATAGCGGAGAGGTAAAATTCGTGAGAGAGAGAACGAAGCAGAAGGCATATCCGGAAAGATGGGTCTCATCTACAACGAATATCTCAATTCCACACGGATATACGGCTGCCGGAGCTGCAAGGCCCATTTGGCAAACCATGAAGACATCATAAGTAGAGTATGTTCCCTATATCCATTGTTAGCCTTTGTAAACCGGGGGTTCGTCATATATGTGTATCACTATACATCTTTGCCTCTAGCTCCGGGATTTCGAGAACAGGCGTACGTACTTGCCAACAACAAAATACTAACTATATTGCTGAATAGAACTTCCGTGGCCAACATGGCAAAGCATTCCTTTTTTCCAGTGTAGTCAACAACGTTGAAGGTCAACCTGTCGAACGCAACATGACAACAGGACGTCATATCGTCAGGGATATCATGTGCCGAAGCTGTGACGAAATAGTAGGCTGGAAGTACGACAAAGCCTTTGAGAGCAGCGAGAAGTACAAAGAAGGGAAATACATCTTGGAGGCGGAATTACTGGTTAATGTCCGCTGAAATACCGTCGAACAAGATGTGGTCCTTAGCTTTGAACTTCTCGCAATGGCTACCCACAGAGCTCAAGGACCGGATGGTGTTTTAACTAATGTAGCCTCGTTTCCTTTCCTTATCTATCGCGTTTGGCTTTGTGTTTGAAATCTTGAGTTAAGGGGTCGTTACTCTTTTGCTTTCCTTTGTTTGGTTTGAATACAGCGTGCAAATGGTTTACTAGTTGGTGGGTGGTTGAGAGGTGTTTGTGAAGGGGGAATGTTGCAGCCAACTCGACAGGTATGGCTCAGGACCGCATGGGATATGACGGTTGAAATCATCCCGGCGGGCCATAGGCCTTCCCATCCACCTCTTCGCTCAATTTTTTTCTTCCTGGGTTTACCTTCCTCCCTTCCCTTGGTTTTATGTTCAGCATCTCCGTTCTATTCCTAGCCTTTCCACTTCCAACTCTCGGTGTTCTGACTTGCCTTCCTCCAGTCCCTTGCTTCTTTCTCTTCCACCACCTCTTCTTCCTCTTCTGCTTCTGCTTTTTCTGTTTTCCTTCTAATGATATCCCCTCCCCTCAACTCTTGATTGTTTTTTGTGTCTTGGTTCAATCTTTTTTTTTACCCGTTGGTGTTTTTTGGTGTTCTTTCAACATGATACACTTGCTTGGTTTTCTCTTTCCCTGGGTCCTCTGATTTTTTTTCTCCGTCTCCTTCTTCTCTCTCTCCTTTTGATACTTTTTCCTTTTGTTCGTCCAATGGTGGATCGGTATAAGGTGGCAATTACGAAGGTCACTCAGAGCTCGTTCTTCAATTGATATCGGGGTATTCAAGATAGAACCGGACCCAGAAGGCTCGCAGTCACACGCCTATCCGCACCTCCCCCACCCCGCAATTAGTTTATCTCGGCCAATAGTAGGAAAAATAAGCTTGCATGCAAGTTTTTTTTTTTTTTGGCCCGATGGAGATAGGAATGAACAAAAATTGAAACAAAAAATTACGAAATAGCTCATTTTCTTCCTCTAATTTCGTTGGTCAGTACGTAGGTAAGTATGAGATAAGAATCTAGAGATGTGATATGGGTACCGGTATCCCTACTTAATCAAAGTAGGAATAGCCTTCCGAAATTCTCGGCTCCGTGAACGGATTATGTCTGCAAGTCGGTTAGCTATTGACCAATTGATGATTCGTTCGTTTCGTTGACGTTATCGATCATCCGTTTACTCGGCCACCGACTATTTCGGATCTCCACTTCGGATCTCGAGTTTGCTTTTATGTGGTATGTCAATCCGTAGCGTCAAGAGATCCTTACCTGCATGCCATGAGATCTAGACTCAAGCCTCACATGCACAAGGAGATGCACGTTTTGACACTCTTGGTTAAACTCAATTGACCGCCCCGTATCACTATCCTTGTATCGTTCACTTTCTGTTCGTCGAAATATTCCATATAAAAAAAAAACTTCAAGCTTCCTTCTACCCGGTTCCCTTAGCCTCGGCCGGAATTACTCTTCCCCTTCGACCACACTTCTATGACCAACAGAAAAGAAAAGAAAAGAAAAGAAACCGTTAGGCAATTCTAGTGTGGGAGATACAAGAACATGGTAGATTTAACCCCGCCAAAATGCAGATGTTCTCCCAAACGGGCGTGGTTTTCTTTTATTATTATTTTGGATGCCGGATGTTGATATGCAATAAAAGAGCAACGGGTCGTTTTTACCCCTGTACCTGCTTTCTGGCTGCTAGTTGCCTTACATTCCTTCAAGACCCAAATTCAATGGACGGGGTATATGCGAGTATGCACTTCCAAGCACGTCTTTTATATAATAATTCAAGCGTGAGGGGAGGGAGGGGAAAGGCCCTGGTGTATCCATGCAACAGCAGACATACATACATAGACATACAGATCTCCCCTCGCAGGAACAAGTTAACAGTCATGTATGGAGGTGCATTGCATGCATGGAAATACCCGGTTCACACAACATTCGGTGCTGCCGGTACATACATGAGTATCCTGTAGGTAACTCTAAAACGTAATGCCGGGTCTAACCATGTCCTTTAACTACGGACCGGTTCGTGTCTCACGGGAAGGGAAATTCAAGGAGATGGGAACGGCATTTTGGTTTTTACGTACTTATGTGGACGTATTTGGTTATTTACCGGTTACTGTGGTAGATTTTATGGTCAAGGAAACCTTGTCTTGGTACTTTCCTTTTGAACATATGGTTCGTCAAATAGCTTGAGGTTGAGTAGATTCGAGGCGTGTGATATTCCAAGCCCCCCAAGACCATGTATTATAGCTCTTGATGATCTTAAGATCTCGTTTTGACAATATATAGTTTGATAAGATCTTATATAATACCTGTTTACCTGTATAACCGATCCCCCATACCCCAGGAATAAGTGTGACATTCCTTCGATTCGAGAAGGTGTTTTAGATAACTTTTTTTTTTTTTCTCCACATTTTTGTAACCTTTTTTTCCGCCACGATATCCCTTGTTTAGAAAGGGGCCCGGAAGAACAAAAACGTTGGGGCATGCGCATGTATGTGTTTTTTTGTGTGTTCGAGCTGGCCAGCGCTGGTGATAATTTGGACATGAAGTTTCAGGAATTGGCACACCTTGCACATAATAGGTCTGGACAGCCATCGAATTCACCCGCCACACATAAGCTTGCAACAAGGAAAAACGTGTGACTTGACATGTGGAAATAGCGAAAGTCTGTATGTATGAAATCATCCGGGTCGGTATTAATGCTGCATTACATGCTCCGTACACCGGACGGATGTGCGGGGTGTGACCTTTCCTTTTTTTTTTTTTTTTTTATTTCTTTCTTCCCCTTCCTTTTTGTTGCATTATGCATTGCAGGATATGGTTAAGGGGTCTGGGTAGTTACTGGAGTGGAGGAGTTCGAGCTCTAGAAGACTGAACTGAAGCTACGTGAGCTCGGCTTTGATGTATTAAACGACGAGATATCACAGGTTATAGCTATGGGCGAGCTCCGAGAGTTGGTTTCTTTTTCTTCTTCTTCTTTCTTTTCCTTTTCTCAGCTCGTTTCATTTCGTCCCATCTCTCAGATTCGAAATAAATTTCCACACCTAATCTCGAAACAAAACAAAAAAAAATCCCATTGAGACGAAAAAGGAAAAAAAAGGGCGATCTGAGAACCCTTGATGAGAATTAACGGTAGAACAAAAAAAAAAAAAGTGGGTCCAAGAGGAAAGGAAAAAAACCGACGCCTCGAAAAAAACAAAATGCCCAGCCGGAATTTCTTGACTTTTGACCTTCGACACGAGGGTGCTAATACGGAGTTCTTGAACTCTCTTTCTCTTTGTATTTGGATTTGGGTTATTTTGTATAAACTCCCCCCACATTTGCACATGATGTTGCAATATGCGGTTGAGCTCAAGGAAGATTCTTTAGATTAGCCTATCGAGACCATGAACCAAAAGTTTGAGATTTTTCTGAAATTTCAAGGGAAAAAAAACAAAGGGAAATTGTGGGGCCCTTGGGGAAGATGTTTACCACCGCCACCACCACGCCCCCAAAATATGGATGCAACTGTCAGAGCGTCGAGAACGAAAAGATGAACCGCGGCGCCCACGTGGGAAGGTGTAACGCCCGCAGCTGCCCAGTTTGTCTAAAGTGGAGGTCGGCCAGTGCTCATATCTTTCTATTTGCTAGTTTATCTTTTTTGGCTTTTTGTTTTATATTAGTTAATTTGGTGAATTGGTGGTTTGTAGACGTTTCGTCTATAGTCTATAGACCTTCCTTCTCTCTTGGAAAGGCCGGGATAATGGTATATCTAAATTCGGAAAAGGAAGAATATCTAAATCTGATACTGGTTTCAAGCTCGAGGCCCCACGAGTCCCCCCGACTTTTTGAGGTAGAGATAGATACAAACTGCAGGGTCTAGACAGTCTTGCAGCGGTCACAAGATCTTAAAAGTATCATGCAAAAGGTTGAGTGAGTGGGGGAGAGGGTAGATAGGCACTATGCAGGCACAAGCATTTCGGTCACATCATGAAGCACGGGTAAGTTTCGATATACATATCTTTCGGCTTTTTTTTCGTTCGTCGACTGTTTTACATGTCCTGCTGAGTTCGAGGCTTGTGAGCTAGCCCCCAACCTTCTTCTACAAACTCACTATGTATGCGCCTTTATGCATTGTCATGATATTTGTTCCTTTTTTGTTTTCTCGGGATTTGAGGCTAGTTTTCTCGATCCGTCCCGCGCTTCTATGTCAATCATGCAATTTCAAGGTCGAGAGAGGGAGAGAAAGAGGCACCAACCAAACTGCAATTGAGCGGAATTAAAAGTCAGGAACGGGAAAGATCTACCCACGCACGGCTCATGATTGTGCTAAACTCCGGTTATAATTCACGACGATAAGGGTTTGAATGTTCCGTCGTGACTTGATCACGGGACTCGGCTGTTTGGTACATCATCAATTGCTTAAAAGACTAGATTTCGAAACCTGTGAGGACCTTTTGAAACCTGCATGCAAATGGTTATAACTACCCTTACACTATATTACATGCGTACATGCGACTCCAAGTATTGAAAACCGGGTTACTATTTTAGCCAAAAACATAGAAGGAAAAAAAAAAGAGGAAAGTGAAGTGAAGGATATAAACAAGGAATACTCGTCGCACTGTGGTCTATAAAACAAATTATTCTGAAGTTCAGTTGATTGGGAAGGGGGGGAGGGAACAAAAAAAAAACATGGAATAAACGAGCGAGCAGAATCGAATCGCTTATTTCGTGTCCCTTGCTTCTTCACTAGGGGGGAAGGGCCTTGTGTAACTCTGCGCTTGCATGTAGCTAGGGGAGTATGTGCCCAAGGGCCCCAGGTTGACGGCCTGAAGCTCTTACAGCGAATGAGCCGTCCCATCCCGCAAATTCCGGATCATATCATATCGTATCATATCATATCACATTGCCATATCGTCCGTACGATGTATTCTTCTCGGCCGGTTAAGAAGTGAAGCGCAATTTACCAGATATTCGCACCATTTATAGTCCAATCAAATTTAATTCGCATGTGTGGGTTATAGGTCCCTTCCGAAGATCAACCAAACAGGCATTCACGCCAGAAGGACATGGGCGGAACTGGTCAAGCCTGTTTTTTTTTATTTGTCCATTCTCTGGTTTCCCCTCCCTTCCCGTGCCCCAATATGTGATATCATGATTTATACGCACGCGAAATTTGATATGTCGTTGGATTGTTGGACGTTGGTCATAAATGTGGTGATCCCTTTCAAGGTACAAGCATGGTTGTACTGGTAACATACCCGGAAAATTTGAAGGAAAGGAAAAAAAAAAAGGATGCGTCGCATGGATTATATTATCATAGCTAGGCATCACCATGTTCAAAATTCGCCAGTGTTCTCTTTTCTGTTTTATATAATATATCCCCCAGCTTTCCTTTTCGTAATCCGAAATTCGACCAGGTTTCCATTTTACCCAAGATTTAACTCTGGAAATATACATATGCGTATATATATATATATTATTATAGGGATAACATGCGAAATGCAGGGAAGGTACAGAAATCCGCAAGTAGTCGGGGGGGGGGGGGGGCGAATTGCGTGTTTCTGAGTCGTGGAGGGCATGATTCGCACCGCATTTTGGGGCTTGCCTCTCTTTTTTTTGTTTTTGATTTTTGGTATATCATTTTTATAACGATGGTAATCAGAGTTGGCTGGTATTTTTTTGGTCTGCGGCTGTTGTAAGGCGTGGGGGTGAGCCCATGTTCCGCTTCCCGCATCACAGGCACTAGTATTGGCACTGGCACGGCACTGATAACGGGATCTTACGGGAACCTTAGTCTTGTCGGTCAGGTTGAAAATACATAGCAGTTGTTGAGGTTGAGGTAGGTCATACCTAAAAGTTCAGGACAACTTTACAACATGTTAAAATGAAAGGGTCCAAAACAGGCTGGTGAATTGAATTGATTGAATATAGAGGTTTGAAGCTAAAATAGGTATCTCTAAGGCCAATGCATCTTATTGTGCAACTTTTTTGTGCATGAATGCGCATGTAAGCATAGGCAAAGATACGATTTAATGGCCGAAGTGCAGCTGCGTAATTAAATTTCATTTCTCTGGCGAGCGAGAACGTGCTCTCGATGGGAGGGACTAATACATGCGCATGCAACCGAATACGTTTGAGCACTAGGTATTCATTACCCTAATGCAGAACGAAAAAGGCCTATTTTGTCTTACATTTTAAGATATTAGTGATCGGTTCGAATGTATTCTTACTAAACGTCCCCAATTTAAAAGGATTAGACTGTCATTTAGCGCCATCTACGGAGTTTAAAGTTTGATCTATCTCATCGACAAGGCCATATAACATCTCAACATATTCGCAGAATACTCCGCCAAGACTTGAAAATAGACGTGATAGGGTAGACCAGAACCTGGCCGGTCCAGCTGTGTATCTATAATCTAGTTAACTTTCTTTTATAAAAATTCCACGAAGTTCCATTCTAGGAAGGCTTCACCACTATACTTAGCTACGAGGCTTCCGCTTTCTACCCCACTTCCTGCATTACCCTACAATCCGGTGGTTCTTGTCTGCTCGCGCGGTTCCTTATTGAAGCGGGCCTATCATAGCTTGGTGATTGGGTTGCAGCAAAGCCTGGCTGATAAGCTGACTGACAGCTCATGTAAGGGATTAAATTTTTGGGAAAACAACGGAAGGAGACCCCAAACGAAAAGAAAAGGGAACAAGACAGGGCGGACGGGAAAAAAAGTGGGTTTTTCGCTGATAGCTAACTATGGACCTTTTCGGGTTGCATGGGGAAACTTTGAAGGGTACGAAGTGGGTGGTTACAATATGGGCAGATTTTTTTGGAAGATAAGGATTGGCCTCTTTTTTTTTTTTTTTTTTTTTTTTTTTTTTTTTTTTTTTTTTGAATAGATGGAGATAGCGATTTTTTGGATTTCTTTGGTATTTTCGCGCCATGGAATGTCATGTGATGATATTTTTCATTTAATTCTCTATCGATATCTCTCAAGTCGTAAGCTCGAGGATATGCCGAGGATACCCCATACCGAGAGCACCTAAATCTACTTATCTAACCCATATTATGTATGTATATGTATGTATGTACCACCTATGCAAACTATTCTGCGGGGATAGAATCTGAGGGGATAAAAAAAAAGGACAATGATATACCTCAAGACCAAGATAGTATACTTTGAACGCCAGGCCGCTAGCATACTTTGATCCAGATACTTGCTAAATAACAGATGTTGAAAAGAAAAGAAAGACAGCTTAACCAGGAAGTAATAGACACAGAACCCTTTCCCATAAACAATGTAACTCCACCGCCTCTTTTAAAACAATGTCATCTAAAACCCATACAAAATAAATACTCAACGGTTAACAGGAAGAGAGGTTGAAAAAAAAGAAAGAAGAAGAAGAAGAAGCAAAGAAAAAGGGCAGGACAAGAATAAAGCAAGACCTTGGAAATCTAGGCAAGGCAAGAAGTCGTCGAAAGTGTAAAAAAAAAAAAAAAAGTAGAGAACAAAACGATAAAACTCCGGGTACACATCTATAGTGTCTATGCTTGAGTTTGCTGCTTCCAAGTTTGCTTGTGATGAGATGAGATCAAAAAATGAAGTCCACAAGATATTAAAGGGATATCATTTCCAAAGAAAAGAAAAAGAAGAAAAGAAAACGGGAGGGGAAGAGATAGGAAATGGATAGGCTGCATCAATATGTCGCTAGGGAAGGAGTAGAAACTTATTTCGATGAGATTGGGGTATCAACGGTCGTCATAAAAAAATAAGCTTTATCGTCGAGGTCGTTAGAACGCACACGCATAGAGAGAATAGGAGGGGCTGAAAGTAAATCGAAATCTAAAGAGAATCTTATGTGACTAGTCTGTTGATAATGCGTGAGTGTGGGTGTCGTGTGAGATTCAAGGTTGGTGGATCGAGGCATAGGCGACCGTTGGAGGCGGGAGGGGGTGAAAGAATTTTAAATTGTTCGATTGTGGGGTATAATTGCGTTATTTGTGTAGGGGAGGCGACATATTAAATTACGAGAAAGAAATAGGTTGCGCCTTTTTCGACTTGGATTTCACACGAGGGCGCTTCATGATGACTGGGGCTTCGGTTTTGATGTTATTGGTGATGCTTCTTTTTCTGCTCGAGCGGCGGAGGTTAGATGTGCTGGAAATTGTGGAGGCTTCGGTGAGACCAGGACTTTCTCGAGGGCTTTCTAGCTCTTCAAGGTCGAGAGGACCGGTATGGGGAGCAATGAAGAGTTTTTCCTGGCCGTCAACCCTCACTGCACAGTTATTGCGTAGAAAATCGACAGACCACAAGGATGGAAAGTTCTCGACATCAGTGGGTCGTTCAAGCAAGACTTGTCCATCTTCGTTCAGCGAGGCCATTAAAGGCATCCATTGTTTGGTGAGCAGAGATGATGGGAAGGATGATGAGACGGCCTGTTGAAAGCTCTTGCATCCGGATCCTTCAACCCTGATGTCTTGATAGCAGCCAACTGTTTCGCAGCGGGTATGTTCATGGCAGTCCGTAGGTGGCGGGCTTCTCTGATCAGGATCCAAAACCAAATTGACAAGTACCCGCCACGGATTCTCTTTGGATATTGGCTTTAGGGCTGTGAGGGCTTCGTGAAGACGCCTCTCGGAATCCTCCCGCAATAGCCTTTCGATATCTGGCAGGGAGGATCTTTCTACAGAGGAAGAGGCGGAATCACGCCTCAGGTCCTCATTCTCGTTGATAAGGTCATCCATTTCTCCTTGAAGGGCTGTTGCTTTCCGCTCCGACTCTTCGAGCCGAAGTTCCGTGTCCTCCAGTCGATCTTCCAACTCCAGGATCCGTTCCTCTAGACTTCCAACAATATCTCCCACCGACCTGACATCCTCCGGGTTCGGCTTCTGTGAGATCTCCTGCTCCAACTTTGCTGTCTTCTGATAAAGATGCCATATGTGTCTATTATTCTCCGCCTCTTGAGGCGGGACCGGCGTTAACGACCTAGGAATATGCAGGGGTATTTGCTCTACATCCTCCTTGGCAGCTGCCGCCTCCTGCTCCTGCGCCTCCATATCGCACTCTACCATAGGAGAGTCGTGGTGTCCCCCGCCGTGGATGATATTCGCACACTGAGATCTCGGCGGGTGGTACTGCGCATGATGTCCGCAGGAGCAAAAGTATCTATCCAGCGAAGACCAAGAGTCTTCTAGCCGGGTTTGTTGAATGAATGATCGACAGTTACACCTATCTCTGACGTGCTGAGAGTTGATGACCTTTACACTGATGAAGCAGCAGGAACCGGCTACTGATGCAAACTTTGGGAATATAGGTTTTAATAGTGGCGCTGCTGGTATTGGCTTCTTAGCCATGATACTAGGCTCTTCAAGCATGGGAGAGGGGTGTATCTTTCTTCAGAAAGCTTAGGGTGGGGCTCTCTAAAGATCGAGGACGAATGTTGAGGTGCTCCTGGAAGCTGCGGGAGACTTTGTTAAAAAAAGAAGAGAAAAAGGTTATATAGTAGGTCTTAGCAAATAAAGTAGGGTTCGAACGGCGGCTTGAGAAGCTCGAACAGTGCCATATGGAACCAAGTGACCGTTTCCAAACTGTATGTTCTGTAAAGATACAAGGACCGAATCCAAGTGTCAACAGCTATCCGCCTCTATCATTCAAATTTAGATAGGCTTGTTGGAACCGGTGTGTTGCGGCGGTAGTAGTAGAGGGTGGTGGTGGTCGTAGTGGTGATTTGATTTGATCCAAGGTGGACTAGTAGGCTAGCTTCGACAAAGACTTTTGTGAATAGCTGCAAAAGTAGAATCCTCAATTCAATACTCTTGAAGGTTGCTGGTTACTAGTTGCAAAGGAAGTAGGTTGAAGGAAATCGGGTTCCTTTTCGTAGCTTTAATATCGCCCGGCCGCTCCCACCAACTTAACCAGAGCTAAGTAGCTAGCGCCGGGTCGAGATATCCAACTTTAACAGGGCCAAGGGAAGCCGTTGTTCGGGGCGGCTGATTCCTCCCTTGCTCGAAACTATGCCTTCAACCGATAATACAAATGTCGCGAGAATTGCGTATAAACTCGAAAGGTTGCTTAGGCCGAATACCGAATCTTTTGCGTAAGAGGGGAGTCAACCTCGTCCTTTTCCTGCAGAACTTATTGCGAAGGTGTAGTAAAAATAAAGATATGGGCGAGGGTCTGGATAATATATGGAACAATCCAAGGGCTAGATTAGACCAGATGAGATTATCAGCGTTCGATAGGGTATTCCCAACTGTCGGGAAGCTTGAGGCATTATGAAAGGAAACTCAAAGCTGATAATCGAAACGCTCCTCTCTCTCTCAGGTCTTAAAAGGCATGGGCGCGACCCAGTAGAAGAGGGCAAGGTGCTTTTTGCAGTGGTGGTGGTCCCCCATCTGCGAGATATACTCAAGATACCCGCATGGCAGGCTTAGTTGGCTTATCCGCCTTTTTTTCTTGATATGAATGGGATTAATATGCAACCTATATTTTCTTCTTCTCAGTCTTTATTTCAACCTTTCTTTTTGAAATCAGAAGCCTGGCCCTGGTCTTCTTGTTCCCGTCGACACATTTTAACAAATGTTTCTTCTTTTGGATAATATCTAATTTTTCCTTTGCCTTACTCTGTGCTATGCTCGATCTTTGCTCTCGTTGCGAAGGTAAAGCAGGGTCAAATGGAAGGGAAAAAAAGAAAAAAGGGTGGAAGGAAAATATGTATGTCAAGACCAATCTGCTAAGGGGTACGTGCTTGAGCCAAATGCAAGTGTGTGCCGTGGGGGGTCTGCTTGGGTCCCACAACCGAGGAGTAGAGAGGCTCTCTTTTTTTTTTTTTTTCTTCCCAGGCCCCAAGGGCAAGGGTGTGGTCTCGTAGATTACGGCCTGTCAGAAAAGAAACTTCTATCACCCACCCACACCCACACCCGCAGGCATAGCTCAGACAGAGCACTCGGTTCTTGAGGTTCATGGTTTCCTGACTCTGAGCGGTCCGCTGGCGGAGTCTAAATCACGGGTATAGCATGGGGGGGATCTGGCGAGCCCCAAACCATTCCTGTTGGTGATAGATGATGGTGGTGATGATGCCTGCAAAAAAAAAAAAAGATAGCTGGCTCATTTAGCGGCTTTGCTTTGCTCTCTTTCGTAAAAGAACGCTAAGTGAACTTCGTAACAGGCCAGCCAGACAATGATGGGGGCGGCTTTTTTTGGGGCATCCAAGATTCAGTTATCTATGGCGCACGTTTTGTCGGAAATTGTCAAATTGATTTTCGACCACACATATTTTTGGGTTTTTTTTGCTGTGATTTTGCCGGAAGAAAATTGTTAAAAATTTTCTTTCCTTCTTTTTCAAACTAAACTGGTTCTTTCCCTATTAAGGATCGATAAAAGAACCTTCGAAATGCATCGGGGTGGGACTCGACCGAGTGGACCCGCTTTTTCCCTTCTCGATTCTGATTCTCTTACACTTCAGAAGAGAATAAAAGGGCTCGTCGAACAGGCCGTCCTCGAGAGAGATTCCCTATAGATTGGAAGGGTGGGATAGAAGTGGTGGGATCGTCCAGGGTGTGGATCGAACCAATTGTGGTGGTGGTGCGTTTGATGGTTTCCCATTTGGTGCTCGCTAGGTACTTTGCCTTGTATCAAGGGAAGGAACATGGAACAGAGTCCAGATAACGAAGGTAGGCGGGTCTGCACGCTTCGTACAGGCATGGTCAGTGGTGTATTGCAATGTGTATGTACGTATGTATGTACACATACGTAGATACTTCAACGATATCGAGACAATTCCAGTACTGGTTAGCTCGAGACAGGCCGGCCTGGCCTGCTTGATAGCTGCTAGTTAGCTGCTTGTTGCTATATTCATTCTCTTGTGAAGCTTCGTGCATGAGGATAACCTTGTCGGTGACCTGCCTTCCCGCCCATACTTTACGATCATTCGCTATAGCGTTTAGGAGAATCGGTCACTCGGTCGTGGACCTTCTCGATTGACAAGCTTGGGGAAAAAAGCTGACATGTCGCATGATTCTGCAAGATGATGGGCATGAATAAACCCGAAGGGACCTGGCGCTGGCTGATTGTCTCTATACCCGTAACAATAATAACCCGAACTCGCCAGTAAGTTTCTGGATATCAGGATTGATAGCACCTCTGATAACCAATCAACAGTCGGTCCTCTGTTTCGTGATAGTTTTCCGACTGCAATTTGGGCGAGGCTTCCGATCTGTGAATTCGATCAAGCCTTTTGGGGCCTTCCGTTTTCAAATTTGCAAAGCATTGAAAAGGAATTAACCCCCACTATTGCATTATCGAGCACCAACAACAGACGGAACTCTCACGCCTGGAATTCCTCAATCGTTGCATTCGCGGGGCACCGGAGAGGTCTCCTTTCTGTCTCGAATAAGACAAAAGGGAAACTCCATCACAAAGACATGCAAAAGTTTGGGGGTTTCTCATCAATTGCTGGGCCCAGCTGGGGGTTACTTGTGTGTACTAGGTTGACTCGAGGATTTTCAATGGTGGCGATTCAATTTCGATATCGCGATGTCATGTCAAATAAAAAGATTGTTTTCCCTCAACATGACGCACTGCACTGGCCTGGTTCCCAATGCAATGATTTATGTATATTGGGGAATGCGCAGGACGTGCCCCTACATATGCCTTTGCAATGCACTGCAAGGTTCACAAGCACAAGCAGAGATAATATCAATTCGATCCTACTCCGTACTTTCTGGTTGAATCCGATCAGCGGCAACGGGACCAAGGTGCCCGTGGGGTGGGGTTATGGTTATCCATGTAGCGGGTAGTGCCTGTATCTTCCTTCCGTCCTCGCCAGGTTAGTCCCCTTCGTCCCAAACATGTTCGAACCCTCTCCTCCAAGTTAGTTAACTGTCTTCCCAATCAGCGTTGGATTTCGTTCGCTCGACCCTCGTGCTGAAATCGTGGTCATCTTATGGCCGTAATCAGGGCCCTGTTCAAAAAAAAAAAAAAGTCAAGGATTTATTTAGGACTAATGTATGTCACGTAGCGCCGGTTCTTTGACATGGCAAGATGTACTCTAAAAGCGCACGGGTTTTGAAGGTAGTATTCCATGAACGTTTTCTTTCTTGCTTGCTATTACTCCGAAATCTTATGCGTAATTTCGAATATATGAGCATTCTTGAGACAGGTGAGTACGGGTTCATGGTCCTTTCTTTTGCAACTTGGCATCCACGACCCCTCCTGGCCCGTGTCCTTCGAGTCAGTATCCTCCTTGCTCGACCGCAGCCTCGACATTGGCCGCATTTCTCATTACCCACTTTTTTCTCAACCAAAGCTGGTTTCTCTCCTGGTAAATTCATGTGAAATATGCTCATCGATTTCCTCATTCCCTGGCCTTATCGCGAAACGGTAACTGCGCGGTGTGCAGCAGGTTTCCCCCTCCCCACCACACACACACACATGCATAACCTCTTCGCCATTCCCTTTGCGACTCTGGACTGCCTTTGGGGGTTTTTGTTTTTCGCTCCCATACATACCTTTTGTGAGGAAGCAGAAGAAAAAAAAAACGTCCATGTCCCTGAAAGTCATCCACAACCCGTAGCACCACGTTATCGGAAGCTAGAAAACGTGTTCCGATTCGTAGAACCAAATTCCTGCTGGCCTGCTTTGTAAGGATCTTGCCTGTAAGAAGAAGGTGTGGTCCTTCCCTATGCGATTACACACTCGTGGTGGGCTTTCTCCAACAAATGGTTAGGAAAACCATCGTTGCGAGCGAAAATGCCTTTTGGGGGGTCGAGATATCACGTAGACGGTAGGCCTCATTTTTTCGCCTCCAAGAAAAACTTCAGACGATTATGCAAATCCAGGGCCCTGATCATTTAACAAGCTCAAGGTCCATATTTTCCCGGTCGAATAGAATGAATTTCGGGTATTTCGAAGCCGTGAAAGAGAAAAGGTTGAATTCAAGCTTAAAAGAAACATCGCCTACAGCTTTTTCGTGGTGCAATTTTCCCGCTGATTTCCGTCGGGGGCCAAGCCTGGGAAGTGGGGGCTTGTATTTCTACACAATTGCCCTCTGACTGGTAACGACTTCTTTGACATACTGCGTACTGTGGCAAGTACACAGAGAATATCATGCAAATATGCAGAAAAGAAAAAAAAAAACTTGCCTTCAGGATATAGAAAATATTTGGAGGCACAAAATCGACGATTTTAAGATTTGCTACCTAGTTCGAGGGTCATCCATCATCGCATAATCTGGCCTAGCTTGGTAATCCCGAAGATGCAAGAGATAATAATTTCTCAGAAAACCCCCATATTTGCCTGAAGATATTTGGAAGGAAACCCGAGGTTTTATTTTTTCGAGCGTGAAAACGATCGAAAGGGAATCCAGACCCTTTGTTACTCCCCGTGATGCATGTCTTTGATTCTTGAAGGGCTGCGGCCCGTCTTTTTTTGATGTCCCAGGCTTGTCAGCCACTGTACCGTCATATGATTATTGACGAGGCCGTGGAGGTCGCCTTAGGTATTGACAAACCGAAGGGAGAAATTGAGATTCGATAGCTACTTAGTATGCAGCTTCTCAAACGGCAGCCTCTTTTCGGGCACTACCGTATTGCGTGCTCTCCCTTTCGACACGTTCTTTCTTTCTTTTTCTTTATAAAAAAAATACGCTTCTTTCTTATCATAAATATATATATTCTTCGCCTGCCTTACCCGCCCAGGCAAATTCGAAACCTGCAATACCTTAATTGTTTTTCCGTTCCGAATGTCTTGAATGACAGCCTGGTACAAAAGGAGTGGGGGCGACTTGGGATTCTAGCCCAGTTATCAAAACCACGGATGTGATATACATCAAAGGATGGTTGTTGTGACGGCGGTGGTCATGCTGTGTGATGCAAATGCCAGGGAGAGGATGGCAGAATAGGCAAAGTTGAAGCGAACCGCCAGTTTTTGTGCGACAATGGGACAAGATAAGGGCAAGGTCCTGTATTCCGTTTGCGGACCCAACCGCTTGAGCGCATTTGCGCGTGGGAGCTTGGAACGAACGAGCTACAGTCTCCTGATAGACGACCTTGAATCTCGTGACTTGGAACTGGCTATCTATGTGGCAGAATGACAGAAACCCCCCTCCCATTTCAAAAATACGACGACGGGAACCAATGCAAGGTAGTAGCGACAGAATGGATTTGATATTCAACCGGCAGCTGCTGAGACCTGGTCTAAACTACCCACGCCTGCCCATATTACTTGCCCACGCTTTATGAACACGAACACACTCGGAATCACTTCATTGATATTGGGCAAACGGCCAGCTGAGAAATAGGGGACGAGGCATTTGGGCGATTGCGAAATCTTGTAACAAACGACGTGGATAGTATATTTTAATTTTTTTTAGTCATCGATTCGGTGTTTGGTTTGTCGTTACATTCCTTTTTCATTCGACCGCATATGGTCGCCAGTAGCTAGCTGCTCGGGTGCACCCAACGCAGAAGATGCAGATATCAGAATTTAACATGTCTAAGAGATAATAGTTAGATGTCTAGTATGAGTTATTATTATTACTGTTTCGGTGTCCACAAAAAAAGGGAGACGCAAGGCAGAAAGCCCAAGTGGTTGCTTTACCTTAATTGAGCTTATCGGGACAATGTTGGCGAAGGAAAGATATTACTAAATGCAGGGTATCCGTATGCTGAGCGGGAGGACCCGCTCGGGGAACGCCCTCCCGATGTACGAAGATGTGGGATGTGCAGAATCCCGTAACCTCGCCGCCATGGTTTCTTCTCCTGGCCAAAGAATAGAGTCGAATCAAACGACAAGTTTCAGTTTTGGCGAGGCTTGACAATCCCATCATGCATGATATAGTAGACGACCGTGCTGTCTCCAGACACAACTGCAACAACTATCCGTTTCTTGTTGGCATCTCCTTCTCCTCCTCCTGAGGGCGTGGGGAGGTTGTCAAAAACAGAAGCCCACGTCCTCAACGTCAGTTTCTCGGTGAGATGAACTGGCAAGACATATTCCTTGTCCGCGGGAGGCTTTTCTGACGAGGAGCCCTCGTTTGTTGAGGAAGCTGGCTCTGGATTGTACAGCTGCTCTGGTGGCCGTCCGTAGATCATAGGTCGAGGGAGGGTATCATTCCGAGCATTCTCGTCGATGTCTACCTGGGTATCGAGTAGCCTGATATCAGTCCAGTAGTGCTGATGTTGGAGATTGGACACTACGACAGATCGTAGGTTGAGAAGGTCGGCCGTCTCAGCGGTCGTCATTGTGACTGGGCAAACGTAAGCCGGCTAAGTCTGCGGTCTGAACCCGTCTGGGGATCTCATGGAACGAAGGCTGCCTGACGACGACGACGACGATGATGGTGATGATGCTGTCTGACACAGGTCCACCTGGCAGAGGGTTATGGATGCCGAATGGATGAAATGGATTAAGCTTAAAACTCTGCGGTTCGCTAAGCCGGCTCGAGTTAGAAACCACAGCCTCATCCACCAACCACCAACCACTCTGCACCGCCCAACTATGTACGTTGACCCCTGCAGAAGTCCCATTCCACTGGCATTCCGTCGCTGAAGAGAAGCTAGCCGGGAAATGGCAGATGTTTGTATGCATGTACGAAGAATCGAGATGTTTGGGTTTGGGGAATTCTCTGGATACGATATACGGCATACGCACGTTCTCGTCGCAGCCAAGGCTGGCCGGTTGACATCTGCCGAACGTGGCTAGCTGGTGTCCAAAAGACCGCCAGTTCGAGGGCGCATTTTTAACTTCATCTCTGTGTGCATAGCGCTAGTGCTCTTACTCCCGACTAATCAATTCGAAGGGGATTATATACACCTCCATCTGGCCCTTGGGCATGCAGACGGGCTCGAATCCGCTCTCTTCCGCCTGCTAGACACAAAAATCCGACGGTTGGTCCTAGTACGAGTGTTTGACTGCGAAACTGCGAACTTAACAGCACGATTCGATTCCCTGGTGGTTAAGGTTCTAAAGGGGATCTCGAGAGCAGGTCCACGAGACCACACCCGGACGTTCAATCACTCGCTGCTCGGAAAATCAGCCGACTTTGTTCCTGCTCCTGCATCCTTAATAAACGCTCGTAAGACCGGAATTCTATCAGTATCTCACGCGAGCAGTGTATCGTAAACCACCGCAACCATGGCTGATCAGGTTCCGCCATCGCCCTCAACTCCTCACCAACCTCCGTCGCCGGCCACGGCTTCTGGGAATCGGCAGCGAAGTAGCTCGCTGGCACAATCGATAAGACGCGCATCGATATCAATGATGGACGCCCAGATCCCGTCAGGTTTCTTCCAGGTCGCGGGGGAAATCTCAGCCCAATCAAGGACCATGACAGATATAGAAAAGGATGACAAAGCCCACGCTAAAAGAATCGAGATGATACGTCGCACTACGATCACAGAGGAAGATCCGAACGCTCCGGGACGGCCGGAAGGGACGGCCCAGGAGAGTAGCCACTTTCTCGACAAAGAGGCAGGATCTAGCTCATCGGAACCAGACGAGAGAAGAATTCTGACACCCGAGGAGATCGCGGCTGGCGTCCTGTACCCTGGTGAAGAGGAGGTTAAACTAACGAAATGGCAAGCGACGAAAAAATTTCTTGCCGCCTTTTGGAAATGGTTCCTAACACCAATGGTGGGTCTCCCGAACTACGTCATACACAGAATAATGTGCTAATGCCTCGCAGGGGTTCCTTATCACCCTATACTTCCTCTTGGTCGTCGCATGGGGTGGTATGATCTTCTTACTCCTTTGCAACGCCGCTCCGGCCATGAGGGGTCCATACGGTGCCAACGACAAACGATCCGCCCGTAGTATCTGGATAGAAATCGACGCTCAGATCCTTAACGCTCTCTTCTGCGTTACAGGCTTCGGTCTAATCCCGTGGCGTTTCCGTGATTTCTACTATCTAATGCGATACCGCATGAAGGACGATCCGGTCGCTCTAAATCATCTCGCCAACATTCACCGCGGATGGTTCCGTATGGACGATAAGGGACCTAGAACATATCCAATCCGCTACCAGGGCAGCGATGAAGAAGATCTTTCACAATCGCAAACCACACAGCTTACCCAGGCCACCCATAGAACTATGTCCCGTACAAGGACTGGGCACTATGCTAACCCGACTGCGGTTTGGAAGCTCGATCTTGTTATTTGGCTCTACGTTTGGAATACGATTTTCCAAGCTATCCTTGCCGGTGGTATGTGGGGTATGAACCGTTATGTGAGACCTGCCTGGTTCACAGCATTGTTCATTGTTTTGGGATTCGGTGTCGCTATCGCTGCTGGCGTCGTTATCGGCATCGAGGGAAAGAGAATCAAGAAAGTCGAGGGGTCCCCCTTGAAGCGTCTACCTTTGTCTAGAATCAGCGACGAGGACAAGGCAGAGATCATTCCAAAGAAAGAGGGAAGGAAGTGGTGGAAGTTTATTGACCGGGATAACTAATGGTATAACTGGTACATATTTCAAAAGTATATGTCGGCCAAAATCATAACCGTCGACGAAAAGTTTAGGCTTCAGAAAGCACATATCTACGCAACATTCTCCTTGACGCACATAAATTTGCGGGTTACGAACATGGTTGTTTTTTTCGTGATGATCAGCACTTAGTTCCCTTCCTCTTCTTCTACGTTTTCATTAATGTATTTTTGTAATGTCATTCTTTTCTTTCCTTCTCGGTGGTTGAGCGAGACCACCGAAATTGTAACAATGGATATCACGCTTGTATTCATTGACATAGCACGAAACTCTGAGCTTGGGAAGTTGGAGTTATTTCTGTTTGTAACATTACCTGTCATAATTTAATAGCATCTTAATTAGTATTATATTATATAGCGCTACCATTAGATCAATGCTTTAAACTCGCGGGGTATAGCCCACGATCCTCCTTTATTGTCCTTTCATAATCCACTTCACGTTATCTTAAATACCCACCAGCTCTAAGCCCCTGAGAATAGGTAGCAGATTAGTAGTACAATTTCTGACTCCAACTGGTTCGCGTGTTCGCAGGTACTTGGGTCGTGCCGTAAGATCCGAGGTCGGATCGGGATCGGGAGTACGATTAACATTGTCGTGTAGCACAGTAACCCCAACGACGAAGAGAAGCGTGATATCTAGGTATCTACTATGAGAGCAGCGTGAAATATGGTTGGTATATCGATAGGTCGAGGTATTATGCGGATTTTATTGGGGAAATTCTGCCGCTCTCTAGAGGGAAACAAAAAGGAGATAATTTTCGATATATTTGTATTAGTCATGGATGGTTTTAAGGTAGGCTATGGGGAGCTTGGGGTGATGATATAGCATGTCATATATAGCCTGTCATCTACAGACCTTCAAGCTATGTAATTGATATAGGATATTTAACCTTGTATACATGTGCCTACATCTATGCAGTAGGAGTATATTAGAGCATGGTTAATACTATATACTTAGTAGGTAGAAGTCCGCTTTTTAGACTAAATTAAAATGGTGAACGTGTTCCTGCGATCGATAGCTAGTTTATCCAGCACCTGAGAACATCTAGAGTGTATATTAGGAGCCGATCACAGAAACGAAGTCTAAACCGGCCGTGCGCTAGGTAAATCCTTAGATGTATGTTAGAAAGCTCGCAGCTCGATTGATCAATTGACCACGATTCGATTCTCCTCCAAGATCCAATCGAACACCGCTCGATTGGAGAGTTATTATTCATTTTATTCCCGAATTGTTCCCATACGATTGTCTCGCGGCACCAGCCTCGCCACCTGTGATCTTAATAATGGTGCTGTAAACCCCGGCGCATCCGATGATATGGTATCGATCTGTAGAGTACATTTAATCACCTAATTATAATTGGAATGTTTAAATTCGAGCAAGCACTTGATCAACCGTCTGCATCTCAGGCGCACCGGCGGTGTTTATCTGAGCGCATGTTACAGACATGCGTACACCTGGCCCGAAGCTTTACCAGGCTTTGCAACCTAGAATTCGCTTGTGACTGGTATCTATGCCCGACTGCTGTTAAGCAGAAGGGACTTATAACGTCGGCGGGTGCGAGGCGTTGTGGTGGTGTTCCTTATTAAAAACCGCTTACGAGAGATTCGTTCCCGATTTGGATGTTCTGAATAGGAATTAATTTACGCTTTTTGGTTAGATTTGTATGAGCAAAGTTTGTGATCAAATCTTTGTTTGTTTATAAATCAATATAGTAGTCGATTCTCCGGGGCTTGGGTTGGGCGTACCGAAGGGGATACTGAAGGTGACCTGAAGGTGTGGGCGGGGAGAATCGACTGCTCTACTAATACATATACATTAGTTAAAATAATTCTTCAATTATTACAGAGCAGTCGGGTGGATCTGTGGCGTCAGACACAATCTCTAGTAGATATATCGAGACACTTACGTCTACAGATCCCAATTAAGATCCGAATTTAGATCCTAGTTCTGCCTGTGTAACCAACGGGCTCAAAAAATGCAACAACCATGTGGGCAGATCTGCGTTGGATGATATCTCGAGACTTTCGAGGATCGCTGCTTGAATCTAAGGCCGGATCACTGGTAGATCTGAGGTTTGAGGGGACTTCAATGTAGATTATGTAGTGGAGCATATGTTTATCCGAGTGTATTCCATATGGAAGTCCTCCGTCCATCAACCGCCGTCCTCTCGTTCATCATGTTGCACTATGCATATCAGTCATAATATCAAGTTATCTCTCGACGACAGCTATCTCAAGCTGCCCGTCGAAAAAGTATATAAAGCCCCCTGTCCTTCCCGAGAAATCGGAATTTTTTTTTTCTCCTTCCTTAATATTTATACAGTATACAGCAATCGTCTTTACCTCTTCAGGCCTTCTAAGCTTATAATATAAACTTAAATACTTATATAATAAGCATTATTATCTCAATCATACACCATATACACCATGACTACAGTTGCGACTCTACCAGCTGGAATTCAACTGGCTGGGACTCAACCAGCTGGAATTCAACTGGCTGGGACTCAACCAGCTGGAACTCAACCAGCTGGGACTCAACCAGCTGGAACTCAACCAGCTGGGACTCAACAAGCTGGGACTCTGCCGGCCGGAACTCAAATAGCTGGGACTTCACCGGATGGAACTCTACCGCCCCCGGTCCCGCCTCAAATTCTGCTGCCAACATCCCCCCCACCAGTACCGCCTACACCAACCCCGTCCGGAACGCAAGAAAAGAAGAAGATGCCCCCCAAAAGAGTCGTCCAGATTGTTATCGGCACCATAATGCTGGTATCCGCTGTGGCCATAGCTGTTTTAGCTATACTGTCTAGCACCCTTGGGAAAAAAGAGCTCCAACCTAAGTTCAAAGGCCCCAAGAATTTGGCACTCCCCGGGGGCAATTTTCTTGCAGATTTTGGTCCCAAGAAAAAGGATGGCAACTCTTCTATGCGAAAGTATATATCAGAAGAGGTCGAAGCCATTCTGGACAAGATCACGAGGACGATCACGGTAGCGGCCGAGGCTACAGATGGACCCATGGCTGAGGGAAAGGAAAAACCCCCTAGGCATAGACCCGAGTACACAGTGACGACTTTGAAAACGGTGGTGAGACCGCAGACGAGCGAAGCAGTACAGGTCTCCGAAGATCAAGGTACCGAATCTCGACCCATGGAATCAGCCTCTGAACCCATGGATGGTACTGCGGAACCTAAGGCTGAGGAGCCCCAGGTGCCACATAAGAAGCCCCACCGGGTACCACATGAGAGGCCCCACCGGGTGCCACATGAGAAGCCCGGACGCGAGGAGGGACCTGACGAATAAGCGACTGATCCTTTACCAGACTCGAAAGGCAAGTCAAAAAGAGTCTGGGAGTGATCGGGGATCGGCCCTCGAAAAGGCTCCACGGTCGGCCGGAGTCCTCCGGCTCCAGGAACCTCTCCTTCGTCTCGTCTGCTGCTTCTGCTTCTTTATGTTGTCTCTTCTGTCGCCTCGTCTGTTATCTGGTCTGTTATCTAGTCTGTTGTCTGGTCTGTTGTCTGGTCTGATGTTTTGTCTGGTTTGTGGTCTGGTCTGATGTTTTGTCTGTTGGTGTCCTTTGTTAAGTCTTGGAGATGTATATATACCAGGATAGCCTATGCATAGCCTTGGAGTTTTTAGACACATATAGAATCACAGTTTGCTCCGAAGTTTCTACAGATTACTTGTGAGAGGTGTTAACGAGAGAGTATCGTGATGCCATAGACAGTGGGATCTTGTTCCTTGTGCTGTGGGCATCCAAAAGATACAGTGATCTCCACCAAACTTCGTAAATATCGCGCCCATCCAATGTTCTAATCCCGCTAAACACCTCGCAAATGCCATCTATAGACCCATCTGTAGCACACACTGATTGATGAATACTTAATTCTAGTGTTCGCGTGCACGGGCTCGCTGACAATGCTGTAGTTGCATTGTAGATCCTAACTGATTCCCTCAAATCAACTACTACTTTCTACCGCACGCCTTTGAATTGTAGGGGAAAATGTATCTATATCCTAAGAACGGTCGCCTCCTTTGTAACCTTCCGTTTTATAACTTTTACAGAGACGGGTCTCTTTCGGAAGGCCTCCCCTTTAATTTCTTCGCACGCTTGTGAAAACTATATATATACAACTGCACCCCCGCTGCCGGAGTTTGTAAATGGGAAAGGGTCTAGATCATGAAGACGGAGTATGTCTACGATCCCACGCTCCGCCTCGAGCGTCAGTCCTCTCCGCAGGAAAAACGAAATGAGGCTATCCGCGTTGGGTCTACTTATACGCTTCTGAATCTTGTCACCATTATCTTAATTCACCTTTCAATTTCGCCTGTCCTCGCACCGCACGATTTCAACGTCGTCACGAATTCGAGGGGTGGTATGATTGCGTTCAAAATATTCTGCGGTGTTTGGACGATAATCACGGCTTTTTATAATTGCATGCTAGGGGGGTATGGGATCCGATGCCTTCGGAAGAAGTGGGAGAGGGAAGAGGCGGAGAGTCATTGGAATAAATATCGAGATCCTAAGGTGGAAAAGGAGGATGAGGAGGAAAATGAGGAGGGAGACGAAGATAATAAAAGCGAAGAATGGAACTCGAACGGACCTGGATCGAAAGTATGGTTTGCGAATAATAATCCATATACGGCAGCAAGACGGACGCATTCTGGGCATTTTGCGGCGGCAAGGAGGAATAAGAGACTATCTCACCCTATGGAGCAATACCACTTGCATACTGAACACGAACCGATTATGGAAGAAAATGGGGATGGAGATATAGTCAAGGCCACGGAAGAGGAAGTCAT
Organism: Orbilia javanica; assembly: GCA_036872735.1. Lineage (NCBI taxonomy): Eukaryota > Fungi > Ascomycota > Orbiliomycetes > Orbiliales > Orbiliaceae > Orbilia > Orbilia javanica. Next base: position 2,432,709 of record JAVHNR010000001.1, on the reverse strand, counting down.
TCGGTGGAAGGAACAACAAGAGGAACGCAAGGTCAGCTTTCCGAACCTGAGGAGCGATGGGGGAGGGAGTGTGTCTAGACACGCAGAAGCCTATCCGTTTTCTCAAACCGAGCTAGATACTGCACAAAGTTCTACAACTACATGGTCGAATTCCGCAACATCGGCTGGCGAATTCGCGCGAAAACGGAAGGCAAAGGGGAAGAAGAAAGGGAAGAAAAAGGACGAGAAGCCGAAGGAAGGATTGACGTGTAGCTCTCCGACATGTGGGAAGGCGAAGTACGGAGATGGAAGCTCTGGGTCATCGAATTGGGGTACTTGTGCTCACTGCAGCTCTTCGTCAACGCCCTCATGGGAAAGAGATAGATACCCTAAGATTCGAAGGGTGATGAATCCGGACCCTCAATCTTCAAGTGGGTCTGGAGAGGGCTCATCGAGGCAGCAAAGCGAGGTTTCAAAGGACCAAGATGCGTTAAGAGATGAATCCGATGGAGAAGACAAGCCAGAGAGGAGGCCCAGTCAACAATCAAAATCCGGTGCATCCTCTGATAGAGAAGAGTTTGATTGTGACCCCGTTCTTGAGCAAACCAGGGTCATGAGAGATATTATCACACATGGATCATACTACGACCAGCAAGCAGCTTTGCAGCACATGAACAGTGTCATCTGGTCCGAAGTAGGAACCCATATGGAGAGGCAAGTTAGGATTCAAGAACCTCCTCCTCCTGTGAAGGACCCACACGAGGAAAGGGTCAAGCCGTCACGATGGTGGAGTTTTATGAAGAGAAGGGGCTCATACCCCCCAAACACCGACACCGAGATGGTTAGAGTGACAGAGCCCCAGCCACCCAGTACACCAGCTCCAAGCGTCCATGGAGCCAAAGAGACCCGCAGGAGACGGTACTTAATTGCTATAATCCTAACTCTTTCTGGTATCATGACACTGCTCCCACCGTTGATTGCAATTGGTGGTGACTTCATCGCCCATGATTATCAATTCCATCATGCATGCGATGGGGTGCGCTGGGATATCAAGCTAGATGCTTCTGGTCTCCACCCTGAACAAGATAACAGGTTCAACAGAGCTATCTTCAAAGATCGTCGAGGAAAGGGTTATGAAAAGGAGTTTATGATGAACCTTGAGGGTATGAGTACCTATGGAGGCGGTATCGACCTATCGCTCGTAAATCAGAGGAGAGGATATGTTTTCTACCTTAGCAAGAAGGACCTTGCAAACCAGCCTGACGGAGGCGAGTCCGTTATGTTTCCATATCCGGTTGTGATTGCGTACGATATGCTTAAACATGCATATTATGCCCACCACGATATCTGGAGGGACCTCAATGATGAAAGCTTTTTCGATAACGGGGCATTCATGAACGGAACATTAGGTATTTTCCCCAGCGAGGGTATTTGGCTCGAGAAGAAAGAAAGGGATGGATATTGCGGCCAGCCAAAGCGGGTTTTGAAGAACGGGGCAGACCAACGGATTATCTGGACTGTGGTTGACGACCGTAAGGATTGCACCGTGCTTAGGGTTTGTGCTTCAAATAAAGCCACCAGACGCCAGGTTGTAATCGCGACAGGTATGATTTTGCTTCGGCTAGCCCTGTCGGCAACATGCTGTTCAGGCAAGGCAGCCGGAGATTCGGGACCAGCAGGGTCCCATTAGTTAGCTTTAAAGCTTTGCGATACAGGATAGCCCGAGTTAGTTCGGGTTGGTTGCGTGTTAGCCGTATTCAATATCGCGCGGACTATTAAAGCTTGACAGCAAAGTTAGTTTGGTTTAAAGGAAAGCGATTGGTAGCAATGCAATGTTGAAGAAACTTAAACCACTCACCATTTGACCTCTCTCGAGGTTAACCCAAGATGGGTTACCTCTTAGCTAATGCGAAGCGGTAATAGAGAATGCAGATGCATGGATAAATGCATGGACCCAACTCGAGCGACACAGAAATCCCACCTGCCAAGAATTCTGGGCTGCCAGAGAACTGGGAAGGTTCGGAAACATAAGCCATCCGCCACTGAACGAATTGCAGCGCTTGTTTGTGCACATGCGAAGTCGCGCTCCGTTCCGCGGGCTTCCATCACCAGCATCACCATCCGAATTGAGCGAAGGAATGCTGCTGGGCGAGTGATTTTGTCGGTCGTTTCTGTTTCGCGTACCATTCGCTTTTGTTCTTCCCTCCTACTAAAACCGGTCGGGTACCATCGCCATTTGCAGATATAAATTTAATTTGAATAGTGTTTATAAGTTATCGATGCCGGCGAAGGTGTCGAGCTTCGCTTTCTTCCCACAAAGTCGATCACGCATCCGAGATAGACTTGCTCCACCTAGCTACGTCGCCTACTTGGTTTTCATAATGCTGTACGTGTGGATTGTGTTCCCCTTTCTTATGAGGTTAGCGTGGAGGAGATGCAGGCCCACTTTTGTTTTTTTTCTCTGAAGACGCATATTAATGTTGATATCGACACAGTATCCTTGCTTTAGTTGTCCAGTATCTGTTCGCCCTCGCAGATGGGCATGGGCCTCATGGAGATGACGAGGTTGAGGCTGGTCCCGTGGATGCGGCACTTGTGGAGTTCACAGCGTCAGGTCACATCGGCAAGTTTGTGCAGGAATGGCCTGGGAAGACTGAACTGTCAGAATATCCATCCAGCTTCACTCGGGGCATTGAACCGGTAAGTACTTGTATCTGGTCTAAGCATTACTACACCCTATCTGTGTGCGGGTCAGGACCTGGATGCGCTTTATAGCTTTATTTATGGAAAGTTGGAAGCTGATATGTGACACCCTCTGCAGAAGAATATCCACTCACACAATGACTATTGGCAGAAAGTGCCTTTCTACCAAGGTGGGTACAGTTCAGGCTGGAGATCGTCTACAGGAAGGAAATGCACTAATTCCAAGTCGACTTGCAGGGCTCTCTGTTGGAGCTGTTTCGACTGAGGCTGACGTATGGGCATTTGATGGAGATCTCCTGGTAAGTATGATCTAGTGCATTGGGATGCCCTGGTGTATCGTATTCGTGTATTCTGATTTGAAGTAGATTGGCCACGAAAAAACTGCCTTAGATAAGAAGCGTACATTCAGGTCTCTCTACATAGACCCGATCGTGGACGTCCTCGAGAAACAGAACCCAGCTACAGAATTTGTCAACAATACTCGATGGTAAGTCTAATCGGCTGATCAGAATGTCGAGAGCTTCAATCCCTGACTTTAAATCTATTATTAGTGGACCCTTCGACGAAAGCTGCTACCAAACTCTTTATCTTTGGGTCGATCTTAAGACTGGTGCGGAGGAAACGTGGCCATTGGTCGAAGCTCAGCTTGCTCCTCTCCGCGAAAGGAATTGGCTCACAAAATGGACCGGGAAAGCTGTAATCCCTGGACCTGTGACAGTGATTGGGACTGGTAGCTCCAACTGGGAAGTCCTTATTGCGAATAAAACTCGCCCGAGAGACTACTTCGTCGATGCTCCTCTTCTAAAAATCGGGTCCAAGTCCGAACAAATGCACGCGGACGGGAAAACTCCACTATACGACAGCACATCAAGCCCATTTGCCACATCAAGCCTCATCCAAGCTGTTGGTTCCATAAAGGGGGAGCTGAGCGAGAAGCAGTTGAAGCAGGTCGAAAGCTTAGTGAAAGCTGCTAAGGAAAGGGGGATTTTGACAAGATTTTGGGAGACACCAAACTGGCCGACACGACGAAGGCACAATATATGGAGACAGCTGTTGGATGTACCTGTTGGGCTGTTGAATGTCGACGATCTTGAAGATGCAGCGTTCGGCGACTGGTAGATATCCAATTTCACATAGTTTGGTTTACGGGACAAGTTGATAGACCCACATCCATAGCTAGTGGATACGAGGTCTTCTTGGGAAAAGTTTATACTTTAGACTGGAAAACTAGCGCTATAAATCGAGGACCAAGTGCTTGTCACGCACTTTTAGTGTAGTAATTGATAATGAATTCATCACAAAGCTACGATTTACGGTTGACTAAAGAAAGCTGGACCTGCAAAGTTTCGACGAAATAGATTGGATTGGATCCACGCGCCGGGGTTGACCGCCTTTTCTGGAACTTAGTCCCGACCGAACAGAAAGCCTTGTCGTCCGAGGTCTGATAATGAAGCAATTTCACATTACGACCAGGGAGCCTCGTCTGTGGTCTCAGACTAGCAGATGCACGAAACCATGTTTGCTAGCGCTGGGAGAAGGCCCTTCAGGAGCTCATTTCACATGCGCCCACACCCGGCCCAAATGCAATCAGCCCAAAGAAGCCGGGATTTCTCCCAATATGTTGGTCGTAGCGTGCTGGCCACGTTGGCACCAGCCCCACCCATCAACACAGCGTAGGGCCTCCTGACTGCCACTAATCGTCCACCCCAGGTTTTTGGGCCCAGCTGTCTGGTTTTCCAGCGCCATCCAACATGTTTGAGAGCGGTCGAGATGATGTATTGGCCTTGCCTGTCAGGCGTGTAGACGCATTCGTCTTGGTTCCAACATCTTGGTACCGACTATGCAACGGCTGTTACACAAGGCCTCTCAGGATAGGCGCCGCCTGGCCAGGGCCAAATTCCAGTCGAAGACGACATAGTTCCAAAAAAATGCAACACTGCAGAAGTATGGTAATAATAGGTATATCCCTCGGATCTCGAAAATTCCAAAGAAAATTTGTATCCGACATTTACTCCGGCCCTGCTAATTATCTGGCCAGTTCGCTATCGGGCTTACCCCTCCTTGGTCTAAACTCTTGATACGGTCCCCACATTTTCCCTAGACCTCCTGCCAAAAAGTTGCACTAACGTAATGGAAATCTCCGCCATTTTTTTTTATTTTTTTCTTCTAAGGGCAGGATCAACCACTTGATTTCCTGCTGTCAACCTGATTTCTCGGGTCCTCGTCATTTCTGATCTGAATCAAACGGGTGGCCCTTGTTTGCCGTCCGCTAGCGTCATTTGGACCATGCTTATGGGAGCCCAAACACCTTTGCTATCACCACAAACGAACGAGCCCGAAAACAAAAATAAGCCATTATGCGCTGGCAGGAAACTCCTTCCAGCCAAAAGTGGAGAAATCCCCAAAGGTTCCATCCCAAAAGAATTGTAGCTTCTGTGTGGAAAATACACACGTTTAGCGCGCAAGCCAACGAGAAAAAGGACACGAGCTGCATGATCAGGGTTGCTTCTAGCCCTCCGTTTATGCAGGATTGCATTCTACGCAAACATTTTTCGTCATCATTTTTGATTGTGTGCTCTCGAGAGTCCTTCTTTTTTTTTTCTTTGAAAGTCACGAGAAACCTCCTGCAGACGAGGTAGTAAGAAAGAGGGGTGGTGTATCCACAATCGGGCGAATGCCTGGTCAAGCTGATCGCCAGTCGACTCAGCATTGCAGAAATACAACTCCGAATGAGACGCTGTTGGCTGCGATGTCTGCATCCACAATGGAATTGTCGTACTCGTCTACAGATGCTGCAGATGCATATGGCCTGACTTGGGGGCCCATACACCCGCCGCGGATGGTACAAGGTGCTTCCGGACCACTTTAGGATAATGCGCAGAAGAGGCACAGAACAAGGAAACAATGCAGTAACTGCCATTTTCCAGCCACTTCCTTGAATATAGAGCTGTTTTATGATATTTACCCTGTAAGACAAGCAGCCAGGTCGGCCCTGTAGCTGCCAAACAATGGCAATGTCATCTAGCCAAGGTACCATTCTGGATGAATATTTAGCCGACGATAATGAAATCCCTCTGCGATTTCGCGACGGCTAGTCTTCGAAATAGACGCTAGAAGAAAAACCCACACTCCACACTAGCAGCCTCGCATATGCGCGTAGTTGTCACAAGTGGGCATAGCGTGTCTACCTAGGAGCCCATCGGAACCCTCCTAGTAAAGAATGGAAGAAGAAAAGAAAAAGAAAAAAGAAAAAGAACATCTGGAAAAGTAAAAAATAGAATTATGATACAGACATTGCCGTTCTGGCAATCCGGATAACCTTTATCCCAACAAACGGACGAAGCCCCACTAGTCCACGGACTGGCGTTCGTCCTAACAAAAGATGGAATGAAACAGTATCTTCTTGCTGTCCTTCTTGCTTTTTTTTTTGACACCAAAAGCTCCTGCGATGACATGGCCCACCGCGCGGGATGAGGTCCCCGGAAAAGTTTATAAAAGCGAATAGATTGCCGTGAGTTAGTTGCAGATGAAACTGGAAAACCTGGGATTTGGGACCATACTATATCCTTTCAACCAGCTAGGCATTTGCCATTTAGCATTCCTCTCCATATTTTATATTCTGCCATTCTCCTCCTCCTCACTTTGAGCCCTTCGGTCTTCCCCGGCCCATTCGAACTTTACACTCTCTTAATATTACCTCACCGACCCTTCTAACATATCACAACCCCCAAAAATGGTCTCCCAGGGGCAGAAAAAGATGTCATTCCTTAGAAAGGCTAAGACCAAGGCCGCTATCCAATATAATGCCTTGATGATTGTAGGAGTGAGAGTCTTCCTGGCTAGACGTCTCTCCCATCAGAAACTCAAGACCGCAGACCTCTCCGGTAAACTCGCCATAGTCACTGGGAGCAATGTGGGATTGGGTAAAGCAACGGCTCAGTACCTTGCAGAGATGGGTGCTACCGTTTATATGGTCTGTCGCAATCTAGAAAAGGCCGAGGCAGCAAAACAAGATATCCTCAAAACGGTACCCACGGCTTCCATTCACCTTATCCAGCTTGATACCTCAACACTAGAAAACTGCCGCAAGTTTTGCGAAGACTGGGCTGCCAATGGCGGCAAGACCATTGATATACTCTTCCACAATGCCGGCATTGGGTGCCCCCCTAGCCCGGACAACCTCTTTGGTCCTGACGGTTTCGAACACATGTACATGACGAATTTCCTCTCCAACTTTGTTCTCACACATGGCCTCGAACGGTTCTTTGCACCAGATGCCAGTGTGGTCATGACATCCTCGCCGGGTGTCTATGTCGCGGAATTCTCTCAAGACTTTGCCAAACAATCGACAAAAAATACTATGGAACCAGGCTACAACTACGCCAAATCCGCCCACCCAAAACCAGCCAACAGCGTCGTATATAGCAGTTCAAAGCACATGCAATTGGTTTTCGCAAAAAATTTAATGACAAAGTGGAAGGCTGAAGGCAAAAAATACGTCGCCCATGCTTACAATCCTGGGTATGCTGATTCCGACTTCTTTGAGAAGGAGGGAGTCAAGACGGCAAAGAGGAAGGACGACTTAATCTGGTGGCTCTTGACCACCCTTAAGTCGCCACTACCAGCAGCAGAAGGTTGCAAGACTGGCGTTATGGTGGCTATCGATAAGAGCAAGAAGGTTACCGACAAGGCAGGGAGTTTGTGGGATAGAATGAAGTGGAGGTCGAGCCCTGTAAGTGTTGTTTTCTCCTTTCAGGGCACTTGGAGTGTTGGATTGTTGGTACTAATTCTATCATGATAGGTCGACCTTTACAGCGATGATTTTCTTGGAAGAATGTGGGACAGATGGTGCCTAGACACAGGCATTGAATGGTCTATGCGGCCCCAAGAATCGACGGTTGCTTCCAAGGCCAGCGTCGATGAATCTGTTTCCGAGAAATAAAGGATGGCACTTGGTTTCCCTTGAGCTCTCTAATGCATCCTCTACATTACGAGCCCTTGAGAATTCTATCGTCTGGGTTTTCGAGACATACTTGAGGCTCATTACGAGTTTACGACGACATGCCCTTTCCCTTCACCACTCTAATCTTCTTTTTCTTCCTCTTTTTTTTTTTTTTGGTGTTTCTTTTTAGCGTTCAGCCCCTTCAGCCTTCCATTATTACCTTGCGTTTTGACTTGCTGCAGTTCAGCCCTTTCTTTTTTGTGCGTTTTACGTCGGCGGCAGGTTCCAGAGACTGTGCCATTTCTTTGATAGGATCTTTTTTTCTCCAATTTTCCTATATATGCATTATTTCCTTCACATCTCCTTTGCATGGTTAGCGGTTTCTCATTTTTAGGAGGTATACAACTGGTTGGGTTTGGATATGGAAGGATATAGGGTTGGGATTTCCTTACTAAATATTTTCCTAGAAGGCCTTGCCTTTTGCTACTTTGCGTTTTTTGGCCCTTTCCTTTTTTTTTTTTTTTTGCTTTCCTCGTTTCTGGGAGTCATCAGCCCTACAAGAGGGGTAAGCGGGCTCTCATGTCCTACGTTTTGACACTTTCGTCACAATACATGTGGGTTTGCGTGGGGGTTTGCCCCCTCCGCGAACCCTGCCAAGTTATATTTGAATCCATACTACTTAGTTGATAATATAATCATGTGTTCGCGGCCGGCTTCAGATTCTCGAGAAAGGTGAACAGATGATCGTGATCGAACATAGGTTAATCTATTATGAATATGAGGTAATAATACATTAAAGACTAGAACAGGACCCAAAACTATCGGTATTGATATAGTTATAAAAAATATGACGGAAAGTCCGTGAAGATAAATGTTTCAAATAACTCCTACTGAACGCCATCGCTCCCTCGCTAAAATGATAAGGAAAAAAGAAAAGAGTGCAAGCCAGATATCTGCGGGTACTTTTTTTTGTTTGGATGTACGGATTCGTGAAGAGTGGCGTATAAATCCTCCTGCCGAGGGTTGGGAGAACGAGTGTGAGAATCGTAAGAAAATAGTCAAAACAATCAAAGACATTTCATGTATTGAGATTTTCTGCAAGGGTTATAAATGATTAAAAAAGGATGCAGAAAACGCCTTTGTGAACGCCATGAAGATGATGTTTGTTGGTTGGGTTTTGTTGGAAATGATCCTTAAAGTGTGTTGGGAGGCTGCTCCTAGATCTGTAGACGTTTGTGTGGGTGGGGCATCTGACACAGCCTGTCAGGCAGTATAGTGCATTGCCCCAAATTTGAATCCCCTAGGTTTCAACTAGGCCTTTGATGAAGGAGTTCCTTTCTCGATATCTGATGGCTTAGAGAATGGGCTTATTGGGGTAATGTTATTGGAGTCGTCGCCAACAACGATGGCTGGCATGGGGGCCGCTGGGGCGGAAAGGGTAGGAGTATCCTTCTCATCGGTAGAAGGGTACCTTTCCTCATCCTCGCTTTCATCAGACTGGTTCCTCTTGCTGCGGCCGAAAGGCTTCTTCGCGGCTCTCCAGGTGTTCCTGAAGACCCATCTAATAGGGTCAAGAACCCAGCGGGCGAAGAAGCCCCAGATACGACCAATAAAGCGGATAAATGGAAGACAGAAGACCCAGCCAGCACGAACAGCCTCATCTGGGAGGAGTCTGATCACGACAGCCCATGGGAGGGAAACGGCTGCGCAAACGATACAGATTGCCCATTGGGTACCGCTGATACGAGTGATCGAGAAAGCGGCACCACCAACGTACATTATGAGAACCTGGCCACCAATCATGATGCAGTTAATACCAATGAAGAAATAGTTCCTGTGGATTCCGGCGAAGATGTTTAGCTTGTTATCCAGGCGACGGTTGTTGAACTCGTTAAAGATTTGCATCCAGACGAAGGTGTTGAAAACGATGGTGTCAAGCTCATTCATTTGTTCTTTGGTGGTGTAGCCTAGGATTTTAGCGCCAGCGAAATAGAGAGTGAAGGTAACAGCGAGCTGGAAGATGGCTTGACCAATGATCATCTTCCACATGCGGAGAGTGATGAGTGGTGCCTTCTTGCCGGCGGGCTTTCGATCGAGGATTTCTGGTGTTGGAGGGTCGGTAGCCAATGCAAGAGCGGCAAAAGTGTCCATGATGAGATTAACCCAGAGCAATTGAACGGCAGTAAGAACTGGCTTCATTTGATCGTTGGAGACGGCAGAAACGAAGGCGAGGAGAACCGCAGTGATGTTGACAGTAAGCTGGAACTGGAGGAACTTTTGAACAGCGTCGTTGACTGCGCGACCCCACATAGTAGCCTTGACAATGGACGCAAAGTTGTCATCCATGAGAATGATAGCGGCGGCTTCTTTAGCAGTCTCAGTTCCGGCAATACCCATGGCAAAACCAACATCAGCGGCGTGAAGAGCTGGGGCGTCGTTTGTCCCATCTCCAGTGCATGCAACAGTCTCCCCGAGGTCCCTCAATCTGCGAACCAAAATGCGCTTGTCTTCCGGAGAGGAACGAGCTAGGACCTGAAGGCGAGGGAGGATGGCATCCATTTCTGGTTGAGATAATTGACGGAAATCAGGGCCTTCCATAACGATGCCGCCCTCGCTGTAAATACCACATTCGGTAGCAATAGCTTTGGCAGTGACAACATTATCACCAGTGACCATTCTAACAGTGATACCAGCTTTTTGACATTGAGCAACAGCAACCTCGACACCTGGGCGAAGAGGATCCTGGATACCAACCAAACCAATGAAAACGCAGTTGTTAAGGATAGAACCAAATTCAACGGCAGAGGCGTCATCTTCGGAGAACTTCGCACCTGCTGGTGGCCACTGGGGGAAATCTTTGTAGAGCATACCAATGGTACGAAGTGATTTCTCGGCATATGAGTTAATGGTTTCTTCGACTGCAGATCGGTCTTGAGCGCTAAAGGCGATAGTTGAAACAGTGTTCGAGGAGGAAACATCGGCGAGGTAGTGAGAAGCAGAGCGCAACATAATCTCAGAAGCGCCCTTGACGAAGAGACGGTATCCAGAGGCGGTTTTCACTGCAACACCCATGCACTTGCGGCCAGAATCGAATGGGAAGATTTGAAGAACGTTGACGTTCGACCGTTCTTCGGAGACTGGTTGCATTCCAAGGAAATCGCGAGCGAATATTAGAAGGGCAGTCTCAGTCTTGCTACCAATGAAGGTTTTGACTCCATTCTCTTCACCCTCGAATGCGGTTGAGTTGATTGCGATGCTCTTAACCAGTAGTTCTTTTACCGCTGGTGTGAAGGTAGAGACAACATCAGTGATTGACCGGTGAGAAAGTTTCTCTTGAAGATTTTCGGTTGCTGCGAAGCCCTTTCCAACCCCGATAGTACCAGCGACAACCGTCATTTGATTGGTCGTCAGGGTTCCGGTCTTGTCAGAGCAGATAGCTGTGGCATTTCCCATGATTTCGCAAGACTTCAAGAGTCGGACCAAGTTATTGTCCTTAAGCATCCTAGTTGTTGCGAAGGCAAGGGCCAAAGTCACAGCGAGTGGTAGACCTTCAGGGATGGCAACAACGACGATTGTGACAGCGGTGATGAGAATATCCGTGAAAACCGAAGCCTTTTGGGCTGGGGATTCGTGGTTTCCGGGCAACTGCACAAGGAACTTAATCAAGAGAACGAAGAACAAAAGACCAGCCGCCCTAAATTTTCGGATTAGTATCATATAAAATCGTTATAAGGCAAATAGGATAACTTACGAGCCACCGAGTTTGGCAATCATACCAGCTAGGCGGTTGAGCTTCTCTTGAAGAGGGGTAGCTTCGGCTTCAGTGCGAAGTGCCATCATGATCTTGCCAAAGCTAGAATTGACACCAACCGAGGTAGTCATGTAGGTACCAACGCCTTCTAGGACTTTAGCGCCGGAGATGACGAAGGGGTCCATTTTAGCAGTTGCAGTTCCGTTGCGAAGGTGTCTCCAAACCTCTTCACCAGGCGTCTTCTTCATCATGTCGGATTCACCGGTCGCGCTGGATTCGTCGCACTTGACATTATGACCTTCAACGAAGATACCATCGGTTGGAATAAGGTCGCCGGGTTCTATGTGAACAATGTCTCCGACCATAAGATCATAGACAGAGACCAAGATTGACTTCCCAGACCGAACTACTTTGATTTCTCTGGATTCCTTTTTCCTGTTAAGCTTGACGAATTGCTTTTCCTTTTGATAGTCATTGATAGCTCCGCTAAATGGCGTGTTAGTTGAATACAATTCATACAAGGGTGAAACTCGAAGTACCACTTACACTAGGACGACAATAACAATAGCCACGATGATAGCTACACCTTCTATCCAATCTGCACCTTTAACCCCACCTTCATCTTCCGACTCCGGGTGTTTTCTAAATGTTTCATAGAGACCAAGGGCTAAAGAGATAACTGCGGCTGCCGTAAGGAGCAAAAGAATTTCATCTTTGTAGGCATTCCACATAAGCCTCCACAGGGGAGTCGCTTTTTTCTCCGGGAGGGTATTGTCCTTAAAAACTCTAAGTCTGTCGGCATAGGGAGTATTGCTGCTAGAGTGTGGAATATGAACCGCTTGGCTGTGAGTTCCCTTTTTCGGTTCATCCTCACTGCTGGTAACAGCCTCGTTAAAACTTATTGGGGTATCGATTGTTGTCTCATCAATACTTAAACCGGTTCGCAAATCCGTTCTTAGTCCCTTAGCGATACCGAAAATACCACCCATTGCCTGGTATGCAGATAACGACTTTGGGTTGAGCATTTTATTAAGGTGGCCAGGGGTAAATGCAAACGGATTATTTTCGATTTTGAAATCATCTTCCGTTCCCAAGTCGGGCTTCAAGGCTTCCTCCGGGCTGACCCCGTCGAACATGCCCACGGAACTGGATCTAGGTCGTAATGTGGATCCACCAATGGATGAAGCAGTACTATAATGTCGGACATGGTGGGGGCCCGCTGTCAAGAAAGAATTTGTTGGAGTGGTTGGCGAGCCAAAGCTTTCGCTTCTCGACCGCCCTGTCGGAGAATTGCTGACGGGCGTTATTGTAAGATGTTGGTCGGTGCTAACCGTCAAAGACGGCACCTGTTGCGCCATGGTGATGATTCTGCTCGACTGTGTTGTCTGTTGTATATTTTGCAGTTAGTTGATCGATGTCGACCCAACGACCCTTGTTTGTGCGTAACGGCTTTGTGCAACGACTGGTCGACTAAATAAAGTAAACTCTTCGAATCTTTGTTCGAGGCTTTTGTTGTCGGTTCAGCGCCGCTTTATTCGATTTTGATATCGAGGCTGTTGAAATTCTATTTATGGTATTGAATCAAAGGATCTGATGGCTAGGAAAGGGGTATATATCCAGAGCCCAAGGTGCAGAGGAGAAAATAAGGTTATGCAAGAAACGATATACGCGGGTGGATGCTAGAAGGCTCAGAGCAATCCTGCCCGTTAGCTGACTTTTAATAAAATAAAAAAAAACGCAGGAGCTGCGAGTGAGGCGTTCTCGAGAAGTCGGATCTTTTAGTAGCCGCGATCCTTTTAGAAATGAAGAAGGCTTTGAATATATATCTGATCCCCTCTATACGTGCTAATACGATGACGAAAAGGAAAAATTGGACTAGGAATTTCCACGGGCAGTGTAATTGACTGACTGCCTTGACAGCTTTGGTTTCGGACAAAAGATTCCAAAAGTGCTTTTGGGATTGGCAATGTTGCCCACATGGTCTCGCATCGTAACATCTCCACGTATCTGACATTGGAAGAAGGCTGTGCAAAAAGTCTTGGGACAGGGGGGAAGGGCTGTTGGGTTTCCACGATCTGGTTTGGTTCAGAGGGTGCAATTCCGGCTAACCAACCTTTGCGGGAAGGATCTTTGGCCACCCCAAGCAAACTTCTCTCCTACTTCTGTTTTCAAACCCTGGTTGCACGGGAGGCCTTCTGTCATATCGAGTTTGCTCCTCATCATTATCATCGTCATATTCTTCTCGATTCTTCTTCTTCCTCTTACGATCTTCGTCTTCCCCTCCATTATTATCGATCTTCCGCATTCCTAACATGCTTCAGTCTTGTTTGTAGGGCCAAGCACAAGTCGCTTGTCTGTGGGGGCCGGGGCGCACAGGGCCAAGGTCCCAAGACGAACAAAGAATATTCTTGTTCAAACAGGTGCCAGTTGAGGCAAGGACCACCACTCAGGGCGCCTAAAAAGTTACACTCGACGCCCTCTCCACACTCCAAGCAATCAAATCGCCTATCCAGGTGGAAGCTAAGAGCTGGCATCGTAGAAAAGAGCATGATACTCACCCTTCTTCCTAGTCGCCTAGTTCCATTCTGCTCTGGATCCTTTGGCGCCTACTTTGGCAGCTAAGGTCGCGGGTAGGCCCGGTCTCAAAACTTTCATTTGCTTTCGTTGAATGTGATCGAGATCCGTTTACTCGTCCTCAGCGTCTGCTTTGAATAATGCATGTTCCCGTCATATGTATCAGAAAGCCTCTGCGACACCCAACTTCCCGAGCCGTTGATCTTCGAACAGGCGGGATTTTACCGCCAAGGCCCTCCTTCCTAAATCATACCTGTCACAATCTTCCAGAGCTCGCCCCGAACAGCAATCCCGAACATCATATGCATTGTCCAGAGTATCATCCAACAGGCCAGTTGCCAAGTGAAGCCAGCAACAATGTAGATTTTTCTTGGATGGGTCTAGGCACATATCCTGTCAACAAACGGTTTGCAAATGGCAGCTGGTAATGGGAATCGACGGAACAAAAAGCTTACACTATCAACTACTTGGGCTTAATGTTCAATCTATGATCAAAAGACTGGACAAAATTCCCGATAAGCTTCGCACCCCCTCGGCCAGCCGCGGGTTCTTGGAGGACTGTTTTCAGTTAGGAATCCTCGATATCTGTTGTCTCGACGATGCACACCTCGCCAATTTTTCTAGCTTGCTCGCCAATGCAAGACTAGTGACGCACTAGCATCGATCAATGAGGTCGGAACTCTCTATCTTGTTGGAATCTGCTTGGCATCACATATTCATGATCAATCATCAAGGTCCAGGACTGAATCTTGATTTCTGATACGTCCCATTCAAGACGTGGGGAAGAGAACTTAATTCTACACAGCCTCAATCTACCCTGGAACTCACTCCACGTTTGTACGATTCGATATGCACACAAGACCTTGGGAATGTTCCAAGACGCGTTCGATCACGAGGATATATTGCTTGTACCCTCGCCTCCGGCAACAGTCAGAGGGGTTTCCCGCCAATACTTTTCTTACGTTACACCGTTCGACCCGCTGCAAGCTGCTTAAATCTTCGCCCCAACCTTACGAAAATGTGTTGCGGTTTGGTTGGTGTCAGCCACAGCATTGTGGCTGTTGTGGCTGTGCCACAACGGCCGTTTTCACCAAGTGGCAAAGTACGTATACCAGGGTCGGGCCTCAGTATGTGTCCTCCAGGCCCGGCGGCCCCGAGAAGCTGAAGCCGCGCCCTGATAAAATACACCTTGAATCTACGATGACTCGACGGTTTCCATAAATCGCAAGAGCACGGCTTGATAGAACACCATCCTGAGCTGAAGTGGCTAGTAACTGTGGCTTGAACGTAGATTAATAACCTCACACACAACACAGCGCCCATTAGGCAGCTTTCTAAACAGGAAAGAGAGCTCGTGGATATTACAGGAAGAAAGAAAAAAAGCCTTGGCCTTTCAAGTACTCGCTGCATTTTACGGGATCCGTAACTACCTAATCGTCTGATGCCCCCTGACCATAACGGCGATTTCAACATTTTTTTTGTGGGATCCTCTTTATCAAAGTTTTCCCAGTTTTCGGGAATTTTTCCAAGGGGTTCCGGGTAGTTGACTTTGCACTGCCTCAGACGGAGAGTCTTGATGCCCGCTTGGCCTGGTAGGTAGCGAACACCAAGAACTCGTCATTATCAGCATTACAAAACTTTGTTTGAAGATATATTGCTGTCTCGCACTTCCGGAATGCGATTTGCAGTCCTTTCGAGGGTGGCCAAATCGACGGACATCTAAGCCCATATATGTTACCCCCATGAGCTCAGGCCTAGATCGATCACGATCAAGTTCTTACATCCCCACGTGTTCCAGTATCCAGGGAGACGCAGGGCTGAAATAATATCTCTCTCTCTCTCTACCACTCTCTGCTCTATAAAGTGAGAGTCAGGGGGGTTGGTTTCACTCTAAGCCTTACAAGATTACGAGTCGAATATCTTCGAAGCCAGCTGTGCAACGAAAGAAATTATGCTTATTTCCAAGCGAGTGGAGGTATTAAAATGGGAAACATCAGAATCCGGATCTAGCGCGGCATAACGATCGGCCTTCTCCTTCAACTATGCTTCGACACATGCACGCCACTCATGTTTGCATCAAAGCCAACTCTAACGAATGGAAGCTGTGAATATATTTCCCTCATTATCCGCTGGAGTTGGGAACCCGTCAAAAGAGGGCGCAGCAACAATCCGCATATGCAGGGGGCAAAACCTTCCCTTTTGCTATGGGCGTAAACTCTAACAGCTTGCGATTAGCGATACAGTTTTTTTTTTTTTTTTTCGCCTGTTCGAAAGTTGGAAGTTACATCACATTCATACGATGGCCTTGCATTTGATATCATTCGTTTGGAATGATTCACCTGTATTTGAACGTTCTCCTACGGAAAACCTGGGACAACGAAAAAAGATATAGTGCCTAGGCCGCTTTGCTCGAAGAACTTGATAAAAACAAAATATAGATATGAAAAATGGCTCGTCATGTGCAGAAGCTCCGCCCATCATAACACCGTTTGATATTAGCTATGTAACTTGATACAGGCAGTTTTCAAGGCTCTGGTGGATTTTTGCCAGTACAGCGGCAGAGAGAAAGAAAAAAAAAAGAGAGAGAGAGGGATAGAAACAAACGAAATCCTCTCAGTGATCTTGCTACAGATTCTTCTCATTTACTAGCACGATCCTATATCGTGCCTCCGAGCGGTTGAAGGCTTTGATGGCCTCGTTGACCTGCGACATAGGGAAAGGATTCGCCCAAGTCTTGAGCCCTTGATCATTGGCAAGCTGTAACATTTCCCTGATCTCTTTACGAGAACCGATGCATGTTCCAGTGAGATTTCTGTTTGTCATCAATAATACGAATGGGTTGAAGGCTGGGAGGTTGCCGTCCGGTGCTCCAACTTGCACAAGAGTTCCCATGGGTGCAAGGAGGCCGAGATAATCTTGGAGCGGCATATCGACCGAGTCAACCGTGTTGATAATCAGGTCGATTGTTTTGCCGTACTTGGTAGCCCAGTCGGGTTCGTCTTTGGTAGCAATGAATTTGGTGGCACCGATTTTAAAGGCATCATCCTCCTTAGATCGACTGCGGGAAATGACCACTACTTCATCAGCTCCGAGTGCTGTAAAGTGTCAAATGAAGTTAGCCTTTGTATTCTCTTAGAATCAAGAGGGGGGGAGATATTACCTTTCGCCCACATAACACCATAGTGGCCCAATCCACCAAAGCCAATGATGCCGACCCTCTTTCCAGGTCCCGCACCATATCTCTTCAGTGGAGAAAACATTGTAACACCGCCACACAACCTATGGACCAAATAAGTTAATTCCAAGTAGAAAGCCTTGGCAATCAAAACGGAGCGGCATACATTGGAGCCAAAATTTCCGAAGGGACATTAGGATATGGGTTGAGGTTAATCACGAAGCTTCCAGGGACACGAGCGTGATCCGCGTATCCACCCATCGTCCTATCCCCATTCTTATGTCGCATATCATATGTTTGGACAAAGTCAGGACACTGTAGAACCCCGAAGTTGTTAGCATTGCACTATCAAACCTATCGTAGAATTTCAAACAATGAATGAATACGTACATAAGTCTCATTGTCGGTCTTGCAAAGGTTGCAATTCAAGCAAGAGTCACTTTGAGCACCGACACCAACACGGTCTCCGACCTTGATACCGGTGACTTGGCTACCAACTCGGACGGCACGTCCAACGATTTCGTGACCAACGACGTATGGAAACTCCGGTTCATGCCAACCGCCTTTCAAAACGTGGAGATCGGTTCCTAATGTTCCGAGAAGAAGTAAAGTAATATGTTAGCACTTCAGCCTACCACTTTATTATAACGCATAAAAGATATTCGCGTTCTGAAGAAGTGCGAATCCTTAAAGCCAACATTCTGCATGTTTGTTTGCCGATAGGATACATATATGCGAGCTTAATAAAGAGTTTGGTGTATAGTTAACATACCACACATGCCGCAATGGGTAACTTCGATATCAACATCGGTCTCCTCCCATGTTTTAGGGGTGAAAGCCTCCCAAACGAGATTTCCATCAGCAGCAGAGAGATCTTTGCCGACCCAGCCATTAAAAGTGTCCTTAGCCATTATATATTGGAACCGTAAGGGAGATTCCGGGATGTGTTGATGATGTGGGATTATAAGAGGTATCTATCAATCTTATAACAGAGCCGGAGCCGGTTCACTTTAATGAGGTAGAGGATGATATCAATGCTCGATGGTAAGTGATTTATGATCAAAATTGTAACTAGGAAGAGACTGAAGCCGTTGCTTATATAGTATTCTCCTATCGTTCGGAGCTCAGCATTGTGGTATCGATGGCCGCAATTGCATGCCGTACCGGCTTGGCTGTGTGGAATTGCAATTCCTTAGAAGTCACTCCCGGGCGCCCGAGCCGACAGTAAATAATACAAAGTACTGTCTACATGTATACATGTACTTGGCTAGAACGAAGAAAGCCGATACCTACGAGATTAGGGCACCGTCTGGTGGGACATCGATTCCGATGGAATTAATTGGGAAAAAGAAAAAGAAGAAGAAGAAGAAAAGAAAGGAGAAAGAGACCCAGAGACCGGATAGGCCGCCTCGAGCCCGGTGAGCAGGACTCATACTAAACTTGAGCGCTCACATCTCGTGGCATATACGCGATCTTGATTTTGGTATGGGAGAATACCAGATAGTGGCCTCGAATCTAGGCGGTTCGAGGTAGGGTGCTTAGAGCCTTCCTGCATTCGTAAAATGTCATGATGTCATATATGTTAATATGTGCCCGATGGTTCCCCCGAATCTGTGACGTTGGTAATTCCAAGGAACTAGCTGGAAGTGTACTGGTACCAGTAAGATCGGTACAGCAATACACGTATATACCTTGGAACCTCGGTCACAAATACAAGTTCGAGTGGCACGGGATCAGCCATTCTTCTCCCGTACATGTTTCGAACGTTCTATAATCTTATCCAGAAATTCTACAACTCGGTATATAGCTTTCGTATAATATACCAGACATGCCATGGAGGCGAGCTTATAACTCCTTGCATCGTGCTAAACCCTCCCTGGCCTGGTCCTAGCTTCGGTAGTCCTAACCCCTGCTCCCCCCAAGAAACCTAAAAAAGTAAGCCGGAGTTAAATGGCTTAGTCAAGGTCCATAACTCCATTTCTGTGATTCAATACACCTTAGATTAACTACGCCTAGAAAACGATTGGGCACACAACCTTGTAATTTGAGTCCAGACAACAAGAAATTTTGGTTTGAAAAGACCCATCTAACCAGCACGATAAGATATCGCGGACCGAGAAGCGGCCCTGCCGGCGGTGATTAAATAATAATCAAGGTAAGGTACTTATTGCCGTTCTCCGAGCTCTCGGGATCAGAGACAGGTACATGTCTCACAGACCCTGCATTATATGCATTAGAACGTTGACGAAGTTCAAAGCCGGATCGACAATGCAATGCTCAAATTTTTTTGTGACCTTGTACGCAGCCAAGCATTCGAACATGCAACCAATCCTCGAGCGCTTGCATGACTCCACCATGATACAACGCATCCTCACCTACTTACTAAGTATGCACCTATAGGTGTCCCATGAGCTAGACCTGTCATGTTTGTGGGAGAAATCACGAATGCTATCAACTTATGGCCCTAATTTAGTTATTCTATAGACATGCCTTTTTTGGGCCAATTACTGTCTTTCTTGGCCTAAGCATCACCGCGTGGTTAGGTGATAACGCTACGTGTGACATGTCGTTTATAGCCCTTCTATAGGACGGTGAGACGGTAGAACGGGAAGGCACATAGGCATATATGCAGTATGTATGAGTAAGCTGAGAATTTGCGAACTCGGTCTTAAAACGTGGTGGGGAACTCGGCCCTTAGGATCCAGTTTTTTTTTGGCCACTACAGAGCTCCTTGCCTCCATAGTGTTAATGTATTTCCATTATCATTAACATTATCTTTTCTAAACCTCGACTAGTGACATGATGGGTGGTACAGATGTAAAGGAGCGAAGAAGAAGAAGAAGCTGGCAGACAGAGAATTAAGTGAAGGAAAAGGGAAAAAAGGGAAAACGAAAGAAGTTCCCGACCATATAACGCCCCAGTACAGAAAACATTCATGAACGAAAGAGGAAAGGGAAATGTTGACAAGCGGCGAGACAGTGAAGGTTCGCATATCGGTCGAGCTCTAAGCAGCAGGAGCTCCCTGTTGACGCCCAGCAAGAGCAGCTTTCCTGAGGTCGTCGGCACGGTTGGTTGCGACCATGTAATCGATCAGCTCCATTTGGCGATCGATGGGGAATGGAGGGGCCTTGTCAAGACGATCAAGGGAATGGAGACCTCCCTTGTTTGGACCGAAAGGCCCACCACATCGCTTCCCGCCACAAGTCCCGAACTGTTTTCCACCCTTCGAGTTCGCGTGTTTGTGTGGACAGTGCTTGTAGAAGTGCGCAGGATCCCCACAACGGCTGCAAGACTTCGCGCGGGCCTTTGGGAAGGCATGCGGCCCAGCACGAGTGTTGTACCTCTGGACTGAGGTAACGAAGGCGGAAGAGACGACAGGAGACCCGAAGGCTCCTAAAGACCTCCCATCTGACCATTGCCCGATGGCTCGGGCCTGCAGGTATGGTGGCTGTGGCTGCGGGCCACCTTGCCAACCAACGAAACTTGGTGGAGCCGGAGCCCCAAACGGATGACCATACATCATGTATGGTGCAGCAGGACCTCTGGGTTGAGGTGGATATGGTAGGAAGGAAGAGGTGCCTGCAATGGAACTTGGTATCGCCTTGGCGACACCGTTGATGGAGACGTTGGTTGTGGGTTGTTGACCCACAGCCATTTGTCTGTAGTCACCGGCAGTCTGAGCTTGCCAGTGGCTGCTGCTGGTAGAGACACCAGCAGAACGAGGACGAGTTGGTTCGTTGTCCTCGGATGCAGGGTTCGGCAATCTGCGAAGAGAGTGGGTGTTGTCGAACGATTGTGGGTCTCTCGCGGCCCTTTCGGCGATGTTTTCTGAATCGCTGAGGTTGTTTGGCTCAGAAAGTTCTTCGAAAGAATGTGGGTTCTCTTCTGAGGTTTCTGGTAGAGACAGGACGCAAGCACCTGGTGCAAGTAAGGCCTTTGCCGGATCCGTTCCAATAGAGGTATGATGCCCTAAACCCTTGGAGACATCCGTCTCAATGGAAGACGGATGTGGGGGAGAGGCGTCTATCAACGTAGATATTCTTTGATTAGCAATTCTGCAATATGATAGGACCTAAAGAGGAGTTATTAGAAGCTTACGAACCTTTAGCTTCAGTAGTATCCTCGGCTTGCTTGCTTGTCTCTTCTTGGTTGGGAGTAGCCCCCAGAATGAAGCTAAGAGAGATATATAATGTCAGTCTCGCATCTCAAGTTAGAGTAGGCTGGTATATATATAGGGTCCTTCGACTTACTTCCTCAAAAGAGCTAGGTTGTCCTTGATCTCAGCGATATCTGCTGCTTTTGAGTCAAGCTCCAATTTCATCCCTTGGATCATTGAAACAATATTCTCCTGATTCTTTTGGGAATCCATCTAGATACACGCGAATTCGCGATTAGCTAACGGCTTCTACGGTAAATCAAGGGGCGTCAAATGCATACGGTGGAGAGCGTAGGATTTAATTGCTTGCCTTTGGTATTCAATTGCTTCTGAAGAGTATCCACGAGTTCAATTGACACGAAAACGAATGTGCAGCTGGACACGACAACTGGCTATCGACAGCGAGTTTTCGAGGCCAAATCACGGTAAAACGAGTGCGACAGGGAGTCGATACTAGCCTTTTCTCCTTGAAGAAGAGAATAGGATCTTCGAGCAGGTAAATGGCTCCTTAGAGTCTGAGGTTCTGATGAGGAAAGTAGTGATGGCGTTAGCGGTGATGGTAAGTTGCGATAGTAAGACGTGACGGTAAGTTGTGTGGGATGAGGAGAAGGGAAAAAATAAAAGAGAAGCGTTTGGAGGTGGTCATGCTACGTCAACGCCAAACCCCCTCCCAACAACACCACATCTATTCTACCTCCTACTTTAGCATGGCCTATACTACGAAATTAATACGACCCATGCTGGTCCTCTGAAACTACCCATTCAGGGCCTGTGGCAAGGACCGACAGCCCGTGGGCCAGCAGCTTATCTGGAACTATACTACTACACTCAACTAAGTTCCGAGGATCACACAGACAGAACGAGGCTGGAACTTAGGCAGGCCTACATGGTATTAAATAGTATATTGGTGGGAATATTTACTATGGTTTGATCGGGCAGTATAGACCACGATGAAATATCAAATGGCACAGAGCACTAGCGGTGTAGGGGCTACATTTGCAATCAACGGGTATCTGTTCTCCGTAGCATCCTCATACTCGCCTGGATTCGAGGCTACATTATACGGCTGAGTTTATAGTATCCTTCCGAGAGCTAGTGCTTTGTTAGCTACTAATTACATCTCGTAGAAAGCACAAATCTTGAAGAATACAAAGCCATTCCGAACTACAGGGCATTGAAAGACTATACCCACCGAAGAGCCCCCCGTGCAGGGTCCACCCTCCTGCCGTCGACGATAAAATACTTCTTAGGGCGTGTTGACCTGTTGCATTCCGATGGACCAATCAGAGTGAGGCTCTATCCAACTCCCTGCCCAATCAGGAAACCAACTACCAAGAAATATTCCAACAAATACAACACAACGTGTTGCTGATGTCGGCCTGATTGTTATGAGTGTTTGCTCGTGTAGTTGTAAGTAATAGAACGAGGAGTCTCCGACCTTCCAACTGGTACCCCGTAATAATTAGGGGGGACAGGGCGCGAAAGGCGTAAACTCACCTGGAAAGCCCGAATAAGAAGCCAAAGATAGACGGTGTGAATCGCCGAATTAGAGGGAGGACGGGATTAATAGGCCAGCTAGTTCGATCAATTGATCGGGCCTGTTCTAATGTTTTAGAACGCGAACTCGCTATTCTAGGCGCCGTTGAATCCTTCAGTTTAACTTCCGTGTTTTCAAATTCCCATTCTCTTTTGAGCGACGAGTGTAAAGAATGTCGAGACAACTACCTGCGTTAAGATGACATCATATGGTATATGAGCGTTGCAACTACAGTTTGGTCACGAGATTGGTATATGAGGGCGCCCGGGCGGCAGTTCAAATGTGTCACCTCCCTAACGCCACCGTTGCTGATGGGTGGAGTGGAGTGGCTAGAGATTGTAGAAAACCGGCATTCGACACTACTTTCACGAGGAAGCTCTGTGTGCTCAACCTAGGCAACCGGCAGCGGCCCTGCTAGGTTCTGATGCTGCTGTCTGGGGAATGCGAGCACGACGCTACAATTTCCATGATGGGGGTATGAACAAATCAAGGCTTTGTGGTCCGGCCTTACAATTTATCGAATAGGGTTCTAGAAAGCCTTAGGCGCTAATACAGGTACCCCATATATTAACTGCCACTTTGCTGAATAAAGTACCAGATCATCTGGTCCGTTGAAAATACCGAATGGCGCGGGGGAGAAGGAAAGGTGGGTGGGCAATATGGTTCGGAGAAGGGGGTGGGGAGGATGTTAACATGTTGGCGAGGTTTTCTTAGAGGGCGTGGGGGGCTATCAGTTTCAGTACCGGATTTTGTTTTTGTTACAAGATATCCCTTACGGTATCTCAAAGCCGATTTCGATAACCTATCCGCCGTTTAGAAAATAAATAAAACGAAATACAAAATAAAACAAAACAGATAATGGTAATAAAAATCAAGACTAGCTGGTAAAGTATCTAATATGGTTTTATAAAGACCAGAGGTTGGTCGGTTGTCCGCTTCCACAAAACTTTTAGGTACTTGCGTTTATATTTGTGTAGGTACAGGTACCAAGACTGGTACGAGTCCGCTTGTATTTCTTTGTTTATCCATAGTCTCAATTTCCAACTGACAAATTGCTAGAATCAAAAAGCGGCCAAATTTGCAAATTTTTCTAGGAATAACTGATATCAATTAGCTAATTAGATAAACGCTGTTCCGCGTGGTCTTATCCTTATCTCGCAATGGCGCGTGCCCCCAAAATTTGCAAAAATCTTCACCTCCATCCTGCAGGTGACAATTACGCTTCATTCGTTAATCCTGCAATACGGTTCTTTAGAACCTGATCGGTAAGTATGGGTTTATTTACGGGGCCTCATATGGGGGAATTTATGTCCATCTTCTGTCTAATATCGAACACCTGGGCAGGAATCCCCATTGAAGCCAAGTTTAGTCTGGCTTCACCAACTAAGGTTGACTTCTTTCAAACTGTTTACACCTTTCCCTATGACACCATCTTGTAACCGTCAATCCCGGTCATAGATTCGTTTTGTAGCCTTAGGAAGTAATAATACTAAGAAAATTGATGGGAAATTCCTCAAAGCTTGGGCTAGTCGATTATCGAAAAAAGTGACCCACTATAGTATGCGGGTAGTTGCCGTTTGAAATAGCCCATACTCCGTATAAACCCAGCATTTTATAGGCTCTAGTGTAGCTTAGATGCTCCTTGGAGAAGCTTAGTAGTATACGCGTAGATTTATAGAATGCTCAACAGTTGGGTGATGTCATGATATATCCACACGGGGGGGGCGTTGATGTTGGTTTAGATCGACCTGGGAGCAATGCAAGATCACTTTCAATGCCACCACTGGACCCGTAGGATGCTCCCGTCCGCTATCAATTGTTTCTGTTCCCGACATATTCGATACGTAATATAAATATATTGATACGAGGTCTAGATGTAACACCAACTCCCTTCCGTGTTTTTGTTGAGCATAAAAATTTGTCGACTGTCCGCTTTCATCATTTGCTTTAAATTTGTGGAATTCTACGAATTAGCGATATGTGGTATGCTGATTTAGTCCTCTGAATCCAGATTTTTTTTTATAATTAGCTTGTAGATTGCCATAGTTTAATGGCATGCGGCTTTTGTCAAATGTGGGGTAAAGGGCGTCAAGATCCTATGCTTTCTCGGGCTTCGTCATCTTGGAAATTCCTACCAAAGAAATTCTAGTTTAGAAGTATTTTAATCAGTAAGGAGAGCCGGGGAATATTCGATATTAAGTAGTGGTTACGCCAAAAGGAATGCTCAGGATCATGTGGGTTCATACCCCACACACCCCCTTCGGAACTAAGGTATTTAGTGGCTTGTTTTTTAGTGTCCACATTGAAAGAAAGAGAAAGAAGGAAAAAAAAAAAAAAAAAAAAAAAAAAAGAATCAAAGAATCAAAGAAAAAAAACTTTTCCATCAGGATGGGCTAAACCCCTTACATGATTAAATCTCCAAATCCGGGGACAAAATTTTTTGAAACCGTCCAAAGAGTGGGGGTTTATATATATTTCCATTAGTCTCGGGTTTTCCGCTTCCAGGTACAGGACTTCGCTAAAACCTCTGCGATTATAGCGGATGCAGCGTATGCTCTTGTTTGCCTGGTGAAACTAGACTGTATTTAGGGGTATAATTGAAGATACCATGAAATCAGCTAGGATAGGGTGTCTAGAAGAAAAAATTGTCTTCCACACCGAAAGTAAAAATAATAACGGGCTAAGATTTGCTCCAGGACAGATTTTTGGATGTTGGGGTCTCTGGGCGAAGAAGGCAAATATCTGGCGGTTTAGGGAACTTCAGCTCATCGATTTTTCTGAATCAAGGCTAAAAACCAAACTAGCAGCATTTTGTGGGGTAATTGAACCATCCCGTTGAATGTGGACCGAATACAGTCGGAGTACTAGCGTAGACCGTACCATTCCGGCTTTTCAGGAGTAACTCAGGAGTACTCGAATAGGGAGTACTTAATGTCGAGGTTACCCGACTGTTGGAAAATATTTTGGTTCTGGAGTGCCGGGAGCCTTCAACCTCTTCGACGGGTCTTCTTGCGCCGATGAGCTGATATTATAACCTGGCCCGGCCTTTCATTCACTTACATAACCCTCACTCATTCACTCCTTCGTTTCGCCACTCCCCTTGTCAATTGCATCGGTTACTTCCAGTCTGTCGACCGAGTCTTGCATGGTCTGTTGCAATTGGTTGTAGTGTATTATCACCACTGTTGCAACACAAACGGACAGGAAAAACCACTCGAGCCAGTCGTCGTCACACAGAACGGGAACAGGAAACGACGCTGCAGACGACATCCTTGCGCTTGCAGCTTTAGCTCTCCACACGCTCCTCGCTCGAGCTCCAGGGGACCAACGAGCAACTTTGGCTTTACCCAGTCCAACAAGATCTGGTATTTGGCCGGCAATGGCATCCGCTCCGCAGTTGGATCTGTTGCCTCTGGTGGCCCCGTTCCACGACCAGGTAAGGATCCTATATCGCGCTTTCTGATAATGCTCCTTTCCCTTTTTCGTCCGGCAGATGCGTAATTGATATTCTTGGGAATCGAATCCCGATCACGCTTGATATGCATGTTGGACAAAAAACTTGGTTGGATCTGGGGTTCGCTCCCAGACTCCACAAACCGCGGGTATTTTGGAGTTGCTTGAGTGCATTTATGTTGAATGTACATACATGTAATGCATATGCAGTATTTAAAGCTAGCTTTATCTTCTCCGCATCTCCCTTCCGACAATCAGTCCAGCTGACTAGATTACTCCGTCGTGGCTATAGGTTTTTAATAAGCGTTCGCCCTTATCGATTTCCCACCTTCAGAGGAGAGCTGTCCTCGATAGGCTTCTCGAGATCTCATTTATGTTCCAACAACAATATTCTGCGGGCAGAGGTATTGTTCTCACCATCAGTCACAAGTCCAATACTAGGATCAATCAATCGGACTCGAAGAAGCCAGTTCCTGCTATCTCAAGTACCACAAATCCATTGGTCGCAAGAAGGGTTGCTGTCAAGAAACTGGCAACCCGTTTACCGTTCTCCTCGACGAAAGCCCTACACCATGCAAGAAGGATGCAGTTCCTAGGCAGGAATAGTTGGGTTCGCGGACGAAACCAACAGAGGAGTTTAAACCTCTTGAGATTCACGGTACCGGGATTTGGGGGTACGGATCCGTGGGGGGAGCTTATATCCCCGTGTGGGGCATCCCCGTGGTTTTGGATTGGAGAGAAGGAGACTGGTGATCTCATGGCGGAGTCTTCTCTTGGTAATTTGATTGAGGAAGGCCCTCACGCGGTTGGCGAACCGGCAGCCACCGAGTCTCTACCTCCATCGAATCCGATTGGGGACTACTATCTCGAGGACATCGTTCGGCACAAACGGGCACCGACTTCAGATACTGGGTGTTTAGCCCCAGATTCCCTAGATGCCCTGGATAGCCTCCTAGACGAGCTCGACGACTTCTCATTGCCTGCAGCGGAGGAATCTGAAGCCGATTCCTGGCATCTCAGCTTCTGATGGGCGCATCTGGTCAGTGGGCCGTTGCGCGTTGATATTAGTCCGGCTTTCCTCAGTGTTCCGGCTCTACTATCGACAACAGGCATCTTATGTTGGGACATGATATGATTGATCACGATGGAGTTTCTTTTATTCTCATTGTTTTTGGTGGTCGGAATTCTTTTGCTCGCTTATGTTTGCTCGCTTTGTTTTTTTCTGGAAAAGTCTTGTCGGTCACTCACATTCCAGGCCATCCATTGACAGTCGGTTGGTGAATACGTAGTGTGGCACATGTGGGGGAACCTTCGAGCTTCTCGTCACATTCTCAGTGGGGAGCGGGTGCACTGGGACATTTCATATCATGGGCGTTCTTTCACATCAGCATTTTTTTTTTTTTAAAGAGCTCTTTTCATTATAGGTTGTTGGGGATTCAAATTCTGCTCTGGGTTGGCTGTATAATATTTCCTATCTCTCGATACATATCATTTTCTCCGATCTTCTCTTCGAGTGTTCTGTGTTCTATTTATCGACATGACAAGGGCACTGATAGGGATCCATGGCATCCATATCTCCTGCAAGGAATCGCCACAGACGTGATTCCGTGGCTCCCTGGTTATTGTGGCTCGTTTGCATGGAAGCACATGCAATGGTCACCTGGACCAACCACCGTAATTTGAAGCCATCAGTGTTCGGAAAGTATGTAAAGTCTGAAAACTCGAGGGTTCCACGAACCAGGAAAGAAATATATCTTCGAAGGGGGGGAAGAGGGGGTAACCTTTGAATCCCGACCAGCTAAGGCAACCTACGAAGTAGCCCATACTGCAAGGAAACCGAATAAACCGTAGACGAACGTCCAGACATCGACGGCATCGATTACAGCATAATACTGCAGACGCAGCTCGACGCAGCAGACTCGATTCGATATTGCCGGCCAGCCAGCAAGCCAACTAGTGCCGTGCTGCCACACCTTTGCAGCTTTGGCTGCCCCCAACGGCTTGTCGTCTTTGGTTGGACTGTCTGTGGGCCAACCCCCCAGATTTCAGATTTCTCGCTTTTCCCATGTCGCGGGATCTTGAACCATCGTAATTTCCCTCCCTTTTCCCTGCATGATCTGATCGCCTCCCAGCCCAATTTTGCCATTTGAATTTTCCTGTTACTCGTGTGTGCCTGCCTACGACCGACGTTTCGTGAATTCTCCTCGGTTCCCTTTCCTTCTCTTTTTCCATCCAATTGAATTCGTTCAAGAAATTGAATTGAATTGAATCGGGTTAAAAAAAAAAGAGCGGTGAATTGGTTTCGAGTTTTGTCTCGGTCTTGTTGGCTTGCCATTCGAGTTCGTCCCCCCAAAACCCCGTAGTCGAACTGCCGCCAATACCAGACACTCTGCCATTTTGATAGGTCCTCTGTTGCCCTACCAGCGCCCTCCGACTCGACAACTGCAAGGGCGC
Organism: Orbilia javanica; assembly: GCA_036872735.1. Classification (NCBI taxonomy): domain Eukaryota; kingdom Fungi; phylum Ascomycota; class Orbiliomycetes; order Orbiliales; family Orbiliaceae; genus Orbilia; species Orbilia javanica. The sequence goes on along the minus strand of JAVHNR010000001.1, from coordinate 2,403,985 downwards.
CCGGTCGCGATCGTTCAGTCTCGGTCTCCCATCGCAGCCCCTCCCAACCAACCAAGCCCGACCCTCCGTCGCCAGCCTCTTCGCGGTCTCGCACTCGAACACGCTCAACCTCATCGCCAACCCGTCGCACTGCACGTGTTGTTCGGATCAGGATCCGGCGCAACTCATCCGTCTCGTCATCCACTGCGAACTCGCGATCAGTTTCGATATCGCGGACCGCCAGCACAACCGTCACGCCTAGAATGGCCACTGCCCCTGAGTCTGTCCCCGACGTTGCTACGTCTGAGCCATTAGACCCACGCCGTGCATCCACTGCCCCTACCGAAGAATCCGCCTCGGGAGTTGGTCTTCCTGACCACCGACAGTCCTACGGACCGCAGGACGAGGACGAAGAAATGCAGGACCAATACCAGGACGATGTGCCTCCGGAAGAACACCAGGCACCTCGGTCACACGATGGACAGCCGAAGCACGTCCAGGCTGCCGCACTAAACCTTTCTCCGGCAGCGGAATACCTGATGGGTATCATGGCCGAGTTCCGCAAGCTGGAAGGGAAGCTAGCAAGCCTTCTGGACGAACAGGCAAGATTGAAGGACGAAAACGAGGAGGTATGTTGGTTACACAGGCTGCGATGATCTCCAGCAGATCTGTGCGTTGGGGTGTACAGCGCTTGGCTGACAGCACTTTGGTATTGATATTACAGCTCCGGAACCGCCCTCCAGTGCCTGATCCGACCACCCTGCAGGATTTGGAAAACCTGACGACGAAGTACAACAAGGTCAAGAAGCTCTACTTCCAGAAGGAGTCACAGGTCGACCAGCTAGCGAAGGAGAATGAGGCCCTGCGAGGAGAAACCGAAGAAGTTGAGAATCTCCGAAATGACAATCAGGAACTGAACCGTGATCTAGATATACTGGTGAAGGAACGTGACCAAATTGCACAGGAATTGGCCGCTGCAACCAAGGAAAAGGAAGAGCTATCCCACCAACTTGGGTCTTTCGAACAGGAGCGTGATACGCTGGAACGGGAACGTGAATCATTGGAACAGGAGCGAGACTCGGTTCTGCAAGATCGGGATTCAGCACTCCAGGAACGGGACTCGGTCTTACAGGAGAGGAATGCCATCTTACAGGAGAGGGATGCCGCTTTGCAGGAGAGGGAAGCTGTTCTACAGGAGCGAGATGTCATTTTGCAAGAACGAGAGGATATTCTCCGAGACAGAGATGCCGTCGAGAAGGAAAGGGAAGAAGCCCTGCAGGACAAACACGATGCAACTGTTGAGAGGGACGAGGCCAGGCAAGACCAGGAGAACTTGCAGAATAGAGTCAAGGACTTGGAAGACGAGGTTGCCAAGTTGCAAGCGCAGACTGCTGCCAATGCAAATGGTGTCCGCGATAAGAGGGTATCTGGGCCGCCTGCCGGACACGCTTCAACTGGACCCGACTACCCACAGGACATCCTAAAACTCAAGTACGATAAAGTCAAGAGATTGTACTACGAGCAACAAAAGACAATCTCTCATCTGGAGGAGAGATTAAGAAGTGCAGAGACGATGAGAGCAGGTAAGCCCATCGATTCTTAATCTTTTCCCAATGCTATCACCTTGGCCTTTCCTCTACAATATACACCAGGGTGCCATAGCTGGAAGGGAAAGTTCGGTCTTGTTGATTCTTTAAACTTTGTGCCTTCTGCTCGTTTTTTTTTGGATGGCAGAACCTATAGCATCTCATCCGCGTGGCGCCAACGGGGTTAAAAGCAAGAAAGCCACATACGCTCATCAAGAACATGAAGAGGGGGATTACGGGTCAGAGTTCTTCTAGTTTTATAGTTGTGGCTTGAAATCTTTCTCCTCAGAACGAACCATATCTGGAGAGAGAAAGGATCAGCCTACAAACTGCTATATTATGTCCATTCAATTCTCTCTACGAAGTACACGCAAATACTAAAACAACCCCCACCACAAAAGAAGACGAATACATCGCCTCCCACGGCCCTGAACCTCTTATCTCGAGGTCGAACTCGAAGGGAAAACAAAGGGCGTCTTACGTCTCGCCTGAAAGGGATAGTTATCGAGGCGAAGGTGGAAGCGCAACGTCTCCGTCCTCAACAGACATGCCTCCACGAAGGAGGAGTGTAAGAAGCAGCGGGCGACGAGGTGCAAGCTTGGAACACGACAGAAGAAGTATTGGAACTGATGATGATGTATTATAGATAATCAATTTGTTTGACGACCAGAATATAGGCCCATCGGGTAAAAGTATCTTTGATTGGAGGCTCCCTTCTGTTTATCTTCTTTTCCTGCTTTGGCTGTAATCCTTCTTTTCTTTTCCTTTTCTGTTCCAGATATCTTAACGGGTCTTGCGTTTTTTGATGTTTTAAGCTTTGTTGAATAATGGCAGTGTGTTTTGTCTTGTACGGTGGTTTTGATGATATCAAGCCTTGAATGATTACTTTTTGTTTCCTCCAACCTTTCGTCTCAGTAGACCGTCGACAAGCTCTGCCACAGCTACATCTCAATCAGCCAACCATCTAACCACACCTAACCCATCTCTCACCACCAATATCCCTTTTTCTATCTAGATTCCTCATCTAACCACTACAATCCATTCGCCTTCTCTCACAGCCAGAATTAACTCAGCAAGCTGAAGTTGGAGGGTTTATCAAACTTAGTAGGAAAGAACACCAAGATGACGGACTGGGTAAGCACTATTGTTTAATTGCACCAAGTCAATGGAACCTAACACCGGCCATTCCGTAGATCGACTCCATCACCTTCGATGCCTTTTCAACCTACCTGCTTATCCTCACTGAAAACAAGAACAATAAGCGCAACGATTGGGCCCCTCCCAGTGTCCTCGCCGTACCCGTCCACCCCAATGATGCCAGCCCAAAGGGCTTCAATCTCGATGCTATGGGCCAAATCGAACAGTACAAACGAAGGTGCCTCGCTGGGATACTTGCTAAATTGAATGACAGAGACAATGGAAAGTGCATCTGGACTGCCTACAGACTGGCAATCTGTGATGATAAAGGCTTACTTTTCACAGTCAAAGCAACTGCCTCATCAGCTATCAGACCAGTCGCTCCACCTAACGTCAAGACTACAGCACCAGTTCACCAGGCGGACCACAGTGTCGCTAATGGTACGAACCACGGCGTTGTCAATGGCATGAACCACAGCGTCGCCAATAGCGCAAAGCCTCTGGCTAATGGCTTTGCTAAACCTCAAGGGCAATTGCAACCAGCTTTTGCCAATGGGTATGGGAACCAACAAGCCACCCTCGCCGCGAACCAGGGCTTTGGAAGTACTAATCAAGGCTTCGGGGTTGCAAATCAATCGCAAGGCTTTGGAAGTGCAAACCAGCAAGGCTTTGGGAATACTAATCAGCAAGGCTTTAGAAGCAATAACCAGCAAAGTATCGGAAGCACTAATCAACAAGGCTTTGGAAATGCAAATCAAGGTTTTGGTGCTACGAATCAAGGTTTTGGAAATGGAAACCAAGGCTTTGGAAATGCTAACCGAGGCCCTGGGAATACTAACCAGGGCTTTGGGAATGCAAATCAAGGCTTTGGGACCGCCAACCAGGGTTTCGGGAGCCAAAATCAGGGTTTTGGTGGCAATGGCTTCGGGGATGGAGGTGCTGGAGGTGCGTCTGAAAATCCATACGGTAGGTTTATGACTTCGAATGGCCTTGAAGCTAGTGTCTTTGCCCAGAATCCCAGTGATGATGACAATAATCTCTGATGCCGGAGCCCTACCGGCGAGATTTGTTCACTCGGAAAAGCACATACCCCCTAGCTTCTATGCCAGTTGCTTTCAAACTATCCCTTTCTTCAGACTACATGCAAGCTTGGACAAAGAACTAATTAGTCCATACTTTGTCTAAATTGACGTCTTCTCCGCCTTCTAGGGGTCTACAACTAGAACCTTCCTATTTGTCCTTTGTCTTCGGAAGTTTGAAACTTCTCCTCAACTATCGATTTCTAATGATTTCCTAGCATATCTTACTTGGTAGTACTAAGCTATGGTGGTAATTTCTAGTCCGTTAGAGACTAGGTACTTTCCCTAAAAGCCAACACTAGAAGTGGAGCTTGTGGATTGACTATTCATGCATGCTCCCGCCCAGCAGTTCTTTGTGATTCTTAGCCTCAAATTCAGGCGTGTGAAACGTGATTCTGTGTTTTCCTAGTCTCAGTCCCAGGTGCTGGCTGGCCACAAGTATGTTTTTCACACTCTCAAATTTGCATACCCGGACACCAACCTTGATCCACATGAACTACAAGCAGGAGAAATTCCATCCTGACTAGCAGCTTTGCAATCATCTGAAGTCTCAAACATTTGATATCAGCACAAACACAAACTTCCAAAGTTGACCACTTCATCAACCAACAAGAAGTTTTGTTCGACTCCTCCAGTAGCTTCCCCCAGCATAGTACTTAAACATCGATAAGGATCTATAAGGTTAGTTGATTCCACAGTGTGCCTTCCATATATGTTCTCACCTCTGTGATAGCTTTTGGCAACTCCCTCCACAAATTATTTAAGCTCTTCAATCTTCACGTTCACAACTGCCCACAATGGAGCCCAAGTTCGTCAAAATTAGAGGCACAGACTCAGTGCTTCTGATCGCTGATCGCAAATCCCATAAAATTACCTGTCTGCAAGTCACCGACGGCTCTAGAAGGGCAACAAGAGAGGATGTATTTGATATTAACGAAGCGGCAAAGGTTCCCCTCGACATTATAAACTCAATCATAGAATACGTCGAGAGAGATAATAGACGTTTTGAAAAGAGAAAGCTGGGTGTTTCGTACGCAGTCAGTCGTTTGAAGCTATGTGATAGCGGAGATGTTATGGCAGTTGTCCGTGTGGTTGAATGGGACCCTGTTAACAGCCTCGACACTAGAAAGGCTGGCTTGCCCCCACGAGACCAGCTTGCCCCGTTGAATGCCAACATGGGGACGTCAAAGAAGCTTCAACACAAGAAGGTTCTCCGAGACTAAGAGAAGTTGAGGGTTAGTTACACAACTTCTGATTTAGGTACTACCTGGGTAGTACTCTAAGTATAACTACCAGAAATTATTCTGGGGTGGGGGTATTAAAAATGAGAAAAACTATTGTCTGTCACGGTCTTGTTCCCAGTCTGTCCCGGTACTTCTTTGGAAGATCAACCGTCCTCGCGTGGTCGTGCGCAAGATAGCCAAATGGTTGTAATTATAAATTCCCTAGGCACTTAGGTAGTAGTTCTTCTACGTATAATGCAATTGTCATTCAATTGAAGCCAAATTTTGATTAGACTTTCCGACAGGACTCTACATAGTCCTATATATTCAATGCTTTTGGGGGGTATCGCAACATTCTACCTAATCGGCGGCAAAAAATTCTTATTTACATGGCCAGCATATTACTGTCCTTTAATTAGATAACCTCACTGTTCCAAAAAGTAGGTTTCATGTCCGCCACAAACAGCCAAGTGCCCCTCACCCTCTACGGTTGTCCAAGGGAACGAGTCAACCGTATCCATTCTCATTCTTCCTTCCATGCTAGGTTCTACGAGGGCCTTTGGAATAATCTTGTGTCCCTCATTACTTAGAACACTAAGAACGTGTGATGCTGCTTTCGCAATGACCTCCAAGTGCGTTCCGTTAGCATTGGAAAAGTTATCACACCTTCGGTGGTAACACGGGTCCTGAGCGAATCCTGTTCCGGAGTGCATTCCACCAACTGGCTTCTTGAGAGTGGACATGAAGCTGGCGTAATCGCTCCCACCTGTGAAGATTGCAGCGGTGACAGGGATTCCCTTGGCGACGAGGTGGTCGATGAAGAGTTTCTCAATCACATCAGATCCGGGTGGACCAGCGAGGCCGTGTGTTTTGCCATCGCCATCGAAAACACCGTAGTAGCCTCGAGAAACCATGTCGAAGTTGAGGTAAAGCAAGATAGAGTTTGCCTCCGCCTTCGAGAGGTTGGCGGTATAGTATCTTGAACCTACAAGTCCAAGTTCTTCAGCACCCCACCAAGCAAGACGGATCTTGTTCTTTGGGCGGTATTGTTGAAGAGCATGGAAAATGGTAATGAGAAGGGAGGTTCCGGAGCCATCATCGTTGATTCCAGGCCCGTCCTGAACGGAGTCAAGATGGGCTCCCAACATGATGACATTGTTCGGGTCACCAGCAATGGACTCGGCAAAAAGGTTTTGGGTTGTCCTCATGTCTTCGACAAATGTTTGGACGAATCTTGCAGAGACTGGTTCACCTGCCTCGAGCAGAGAGAGCAGAGAGAGACCATCCTTGTAGTCCATGAAAGCGGTAGGGCCGAAACTATGGGGGTCGGAAACCTGGAGGACACTGTTTCGGAGAGTATCGCTACCCTCTTGTGTATCCATGTGGATTATTATGGCGGCAGCTCCGGCAGAAAGTGCAGGGCGCACACGTGAGACGACGGATTGGCCATCCGGACAGTCGCCGCGGCCGACAATAACGATTTTGTCCTTTACGTCAAGGGTAGAGTAGGCATCTTCAGTGCAGGCATCGGCCCCGACTGGGCCCTTGACAACTGGGGCTGTGACGTCGAAAGTTGTGTCCCATCCGTTTGCGAAGTAGTTGATGCTGGCGACGTAGTAGGTCTTTCCCTCGACGGTGAAGCTGACTGATTGTTGACGGAACCGAGTTGTGAAGTCTTGTGTCCATGACTTGTACTTCTTGGATGTGGCTAGGTGGGATTTGACATAGTTTAATGATGCGTTAAAGCCTGGGAGACCGAATGCACGGTTTCCACCATTTTCATAAGCAATGCGCTCGAGATCCTTGAGGTTGCTCAAAAGTCTGGGAAGCGGGGATTAGATACAAAGCCGACTAAAATCTTGGTGAATTGGTAGGAAACATACTTCTCTTTAGTGACGAGAGCTTGCATTCCCTCAGAGTCGAGGGGAGGTGTCATCACGGCTGCATTTGCGAAGGCAATGCAGCCCGCAATGATGTTGATGTAGCTGACCTTCATCTTGAAGCACTAAATATCCTGAATTCGACTCTTTGAGTAACTACTGCCCTACCAGAAAGCTTTCATATTTTCTGAGGGGAATCGGAGTCTTTATAGAGGGGTATCATTGACTGCCGGCTTCTGCTAGAGCTATAAACACCTCATACCCTCGAATGGCGAATGTCAATTCTGCAGTGGAACGGCTAATAATGGGAGCCAAGGACGTCCCGCAATTGACGGTATTCCTAGTCAGGATAGCGACTGATAGCCTATCATCGGTATTGCGTAGCACTTGGTAGAACTGGGATATCGCGGGATATAATGCGCCCTGCAGTATCGATAGCCCAGCATATGCGGTACCCCAAGACCTTCCCGCGTAGGATGGTGGAGCACTTCTTCGACGGTTACACCAAGACCTTGTGCATTTCTTGGGGGTTACTGATCTTCGATTTCCCTTGGCTTTAGGTCCCCGTCTTTCTTTGCATTGTTGATAGGCCTAGCTGGGGTACTAGGGCCCTGAGCCGTTCCCTATTGGGAAGCTGCAAGTTGGGATTCGGAATGCATTAATATTCAGGGCTTAGAAAGCTCCAGGAGTGGGTTTTGCCCCACAGAAGTGTCGAATTCTCTGCAATAAATTTGCCGAAATACAGCCCCCACTGGTGTCTGATACCTAAAATATAAATCCTAAATCGTCTACTGAGTCCAGTCGGAGAATTCTTTCGTCTCTCTGGGAGTATCGTAGCGACTTGCGTGCCTGACCAACTGAGATTTGTTGCAAAAGTTGTGTTGTGGCTGAATCGGGCAACCACCTTGATTCGGCTCACGCGCCGCAAGGGCCATCCTGTGCTGAGGACACAACCGCACCATCTATGCACAGATCCCGATCCCCGATGGTTCGATAGTAGTTCGATAGATATGTCTCCTCTACCTCGAGACGGTCACGACCAAGACCATAACGACGCCCGCGATGACGACGCTCTTCTTGGGTCCGATAACGATATCGAAGAAGCATCCAAGTTAGTGCGCGGAGAACCAGGGATATGGGTCTGGCTGTTGGTCGTGAGCGCCGGAATATCGGGGTTATTATTCGGCTGTAAGAGCAATCCGCGCTTTGTGCATAATACCTTAACTATAGGGAACTCTGGCTAAAATATCAATGTAGATGATACTGCTATCATAAGTTCTGCACTTCTCCAACTCTCGAATCCTCCTGAGTCATCCCCGATACCCGCCCTGACTGTGGCACAACAGTCGCTGGTCACTTCCATTACGTCCGTATCTGCACTCATATCATCCCTATGTTCGGGGCCAGTGTCTGAGTATGGACGTAAGAAGGCCATCTTTGCAGCTGCGGTGGTGTTTATCTTGGGGGCTGTTTGGCAGAGTTGGGCCCAATCGGTTCAGGGGCTTGTCGTCGGTAGATTCATAGTCGGTGAGTAGTGCAGATAGCTGCCAAAGTATCGAAAAAACAAATATATCTAATATAATTGTGTGTAGGTTTGGGAGTGGGCGCTGGGAGTGCCGTAGTCCCTATGTACATTACAGAGCTATCTCCCGCCCACCTACGATCACGGCTGAACACCCTCAACACCGTGTTTATCACACTTGGTCAAATTGTGGCGTATCTAATTGGTTATTGGTATTCTCATGTACCATTTGGATGGCGTCCTATGTTTCTCCTTGGTGGTGTTCCAGCCGCCATACAAATAGGTCTTCTTTTCTTCTTACCTGGTAAGTATCGTCGACTTGCCCTATATGTGCACTGAGTAGGGCTCACATTAAATTACACAGAGTCGCCTCGATGGTTAGTTCAACATGGATATGTTGAACAAGCTACAGCAGTCCTTGCGCGCGTATACGGGATTAACCAAGAAGAGTCCAACGCAGCTGACCGGCGAATGCTCTCCCATCTTGTGCGCAGCATCGAACGAGGTGTAAGGAACGAAACCGAACTTGCTAGTACATCTGCCAAATGGAAAAATCTATTTGGAAAAAGAAGTAATCGCCGGGCTCTCCTCATCTCTGGTGGTCTTCAAGGTTTCCAACAGCTATGCGGCTTTAACGCTTTGATGTATTTCTCGAGCTTGATATATGCCATGCTTGACTTCAAGAATCCGACTTTAACCTCACTATCAGTCGCCGCTACTAACTTCACATTTACGTTGGTATCCTTGGTATTGATACCCAGAGTTGGGAAACGGAGGTTGCTGCTGTACTCGGTTCCTATGATGGCAATTGGTCTTTTAATCGCAGCATACGGATTCCACAACCTACCGACGCAAGAAATAGCCACGGCGCAGAAAGGGAATTCGGCTACTGCTGGTGATGCCGACCCTACTGGCGCATCATCATTTTATGCGTATGTCATTTTATTCTCGACGACATTTTATGTTGCGGCTTATGCATCTGGCATTGGGAATGTACCATGGCAACAAGCAGAGTTCTTTCCGATGTCAGTTCGATCTTTGGGAACCGCCATTGCGACAGCATGCAATTGGAGCAGCAATTTCATTATCGGGGAAACCTTCCTAGGTCTGATGGACAAGATGGGGGCAGTTGCTACCTTTATGCTCTTTGCGGTCATTTGCACGGCGGGTTGGGTTGGGATATATGTTATATACCCAGATACAGAAGGCATGAACCTGGAGGAGATTGAAGCGCTACTGAGCCGTTAGAGTTACATGTTAGTAGATCCAGAAATGTCAAGCTTACTAGACCACCTCCTCTTTAGTGCGCCCTCGCGATCCCTTGACACAAAATGATATAGAATGGCACGCGACTTGAAGCATGAAGCATCTATTGAAACCCACCCACCGGACAAAGATGCATGAATTCTAAATATACCCAGCTCTGCCACGGCCAATTGGAGCCGACAGCGCCGAAAGGAGCGGGCCATGACGTCGCAGCCGAAAGATGCCGGCACGGCTTAAACCCGAACAGGCAATGGATGTGCCGTCCCAACCCCGCCAACAACACGACAACACATTTCCCTGCATAACGCGCAGATAAGAGCTGCAAGCAGGCTAAGAAAGCTCAAGATTCTTGGTTTCCGCCGTTTCCGATGATCTGACAGAACTCTGCTATTTCCTCATACTCTGTCCCCATGTCGCGTCTACTCCTCACGGAATACGGATTAGTCTTGTCCCCGGTTCCTCCTTGATGGCCCCGTCTGCTCGCGTGACATTCTCCCTTTAGCATAGCCTGGTGTGTCATTTTTTTCACTTGCTTACCATATCCTGTGTGCCTGGTACCTTCTTTAGCTGGTCTGCCGGCGGAATTTCTGTGTATTGGTTACTATCCGTAGTATTTCAGTACCCAGCAAAAAAGTCCGGTGTGCAGAGCCTACCAAAGGGTCTAGAAAGGGAGTGGAAGCAGTGGAGGACTATCCAGTTTAAAGGGTTAGAATAGTTTTCACTAGCAGGCAAAACCATCGAGATGACAGGCTATGCACGAGAGGATGAAGTCGCATCAGCAGCTGATCTCGAATCCGGTTCGCCGCCGTATTCAAGGTCAGATTCCCCTTCGCCTGATCAGCCTCTGATTCCCCGTCAACCTCGGACTTTGGACGAGAGAAACAGGTACAGAGATGACAGCGACGCTACCCCCCGCCAGTCAATTGATTCATACCGATATAGCGACGACATCGAACGTCTAGAAGGGGATTCACAACGCTCACGCGCGCGGTATTATAGTACTACGACCTCTACGAGTTTAAGATACAAGTCGAAGAAGTATACATCTGCGGTAGCGAGATGGGTAAAAGGACCGGTTCCGCCAGAAACGTTGAAGATAAAACCAGTCTTCCCAGATATACAGGCAATCCCTATCAGAATCCTCGATAACATTTTCCCTAAAAAAAGGTCGAAGGTTATTGCTCTGTTGTTCGCCTGCGCAATATGGATAACTGCGTTTGTTCTGGTTATTCACTACTCGTATTTCACTAGAGAGGAGGCGATGTTGAGTTGTAGTTCCAGTCTCTGGTGGGTCCGATGCTCTACTCTCAATGCTGAAAAAGGTGTTTAACGCAATACGTATAAAGGTCAAAGAACAGCGGATGCGGAATCAATGGAATCGACTGTCGCTCTTTCGCCAATCAAACATTTAAATTCCGTTGTCCAGCAGATTGCGGTTCCGCTAGATTGTTGGAACCGTATACTGTTGGTTCTCAGCAACTTAACTACCAATCGCTCGTTGTTGGGGGTGGTCTACCCTCACAAGGGGTTGATCCGGAAACCAGATATTATCGTGCAGACTCTTTCATTTGCCTTGCTGCCACCCATGCCGATATCTTGCGACCTAACAGGGGTGGGTGTGCACGTCTTCGCAAAACAGGGATGCAGGTTGGATTCCCTGGGTCGCAGTCCAACGGAATAGAATCCGTTCCATTCGACGCGCCATTCCCATCCTCGTACACAATCGAAGGACTCGACGACTCGGAGCCATGTACCGACCTGCGTTGGACTGCATTTAGTGTAACGCTGGTTTTCAACATCGTCATATCCCTGTTTACCACGAACCCTACGGTGTTCTTTTGGACTCTTTTCTGCAGTATATTCTGGGAGGTGGCCATGGCGGGCGATCCACCAAGCCGCTCCAGTCCATACGACCTCATCGCTATCGGTGCTACCAGGTTTCTACCAACGGCATTTGCCGCATATGTTTTAGAGAAAATGGTAGTTCGTCGCACGCTCCAAGGCCTCAACGCCCAGTTCGAAAAGACAATACTATGGGTTGGGGCCTGCTGGTTTGGGGCATTGAATAACTATACTTTCGACAAATGGATCCCGATATCAAGGCTAACACCACACGATTTGAATCAACAACCCGGAGCCAAAGCCGCACTTGCTATTATTGTTGTGGTACTGGTCGGCATAGCTGTGTTCCAAGCTTTGCACATTAGAAGGGAAGGGAACATGAAAAATTATTTATGGTTCTATGCTGCCGTCGCTGTTTGCATAGGGCTACTAATTGCGATCCCGGGTGTTAACTTGAGAATCCATCACTACATCCTATCATTGCTATTGTTACCTGGAACGAGGATACAAACACGACCGTCTTTGATTTACCAAGGACTGTTGATGGGGTTGTTTATCAACGGACTGGCAAAATGGGGGTGGGATGGTGTTCTACAGACAAGTGCTGAACTGAGAGGAGATGCACTTCTTGGGAGTATCCTACCCCAAGTCCAAGATGTTGTCGTCATGGCAGGAAATGTAACAATAGGATGGGCGGCCATAGAAAAACCCTGGGACGCAGTCAGCGTAATCGTAAACGACGTTGAGAGGTACAGGGGTAGCGAGAGCTCAGTTATGCTACAACGACGAAGTCTGGGAGATATTATGAAACAGAGCCTTTGGGATAATCCCGGGACTGAGAATTTGGCTGGAGACCAGAGTCCTTTCGGGGATGAAGAGCTAGAGAAGATGTATATCCGGATTGGATACGTCAGAGGGAGCTTTGTAGGGGACTATACCAGAGCCGGGACAGTGTTTTCAAATGGGACTTGGGCGGAAATGGAAGCAGGGTCTAGTTGAGAACTTTTTTTTCTTCGGGAGGATTTTGGAAGCCAAAGTAGTTATATCTGGTCCGTTGCCGACGGGATCATTTATGATTCTATGTTTTTGAGGCCCTTTAGCGGTTCGCGATTGTTTTCTCTTGTAAATTCTCTTTCTGATACCTTTTATACATAGTACTTTGAATAGTATATAGTCCTTCCTTTGGATCTATCGATAACCAAATCTATAAATGAAGATGTTTCGTATTATAAAATCAATCTAAGCGCTTTTCCAATTAACCCGATCTATATAAATACCCATAAATATGAATCTCAATTACAACAATATCAGTCCCACATTATCCGTGAATCCGGCTCCATTACCATCCAACGCTGCAACCACAACCTGTTCGCCGTTACTCGAAGCACTCATCCAACTTGCCATATTCTGAGTTCCGATTGTTACCAATCCCATTAACCAAATATTACTCCTAGAAGGTACGACATCGCTCTTTCTATCCCCGTCTATGGCCACCATTGTTTGCTGGCATTCTCGCTTCGCGATGCAATCTAGGAGAATTGATCAATCAACGTTAGTAAATAGATTTTAGAGTACCTTGATCGCTAATATATATTCGACTCACCAGTACTATAATTCTCAAAAAATGAATATAACCCGGCACCAAACGCAAACACATCCGTTGAATTTAATATCCGTAATCCCCAACTCTTCTCACAAATAGAAGCTTTCTCTGGAGGGACGTTTGCCGCCCCGCAGTCTACCTCAAAATCCGGGTCAAAATACTCTGGAACAGGGGAGAAGGGTTGCCTGGCCCGGGGATTGGACTGGTAGTATGGCGTTTCTGTTTGTATCACACCCATATATATGTTTTTGGTATTCGCGAGTTGATAGTTGTATAAGACGTTATGCTCAACGGCGTGACCATACATCCACACGGGGCCTAACTCCGCCTCGCAGAGGAGGCCACGCCCAGTATAGATGGTAATCTGCTCATGTTTTGGGGCATCCAAGTCGTGATCGCTAATATCCCTTGAAATTAGTTCTAACTCGGCATTACCGTTCAACGCCTAGCTTGGAGGAGTTTACCTAGTCCAAATCCACATATTTTCCATCATCAAGCTTGCAGTTTTACCGATGTGTAGTAGCATGAAAGCAGATACGCAATCATCGTCGATTTTAGGATCGACTTGATCTTCTGGCTTTTTAATGCACTTTGGTGATTGTAAATTCGTCCCTTCGGAGCCTCCCACCCGAAAGTGGACATCCCACATTCCGGATACATTTTTGCCTTGAGGGGATCTCTTTCTAAATTAGCCGTGGCCCCAATGAATTTCTTGTTCTAGAGTGATTTATCTTACCTAATATTCCATTCCATAAGAATGGCTCCGGCAGCAGGACCTTGGGTTTGAAATAGCATATCTGAGATTTCAACAATACCCTCCTCTCCAGGCTTCCCTACCAGAAATAACGGCTTCGGGTTCTTTGCGTCATTGAAGAAGCTACCCGAAGACATTATAACGCTCCACATTTCCCCAACGATATGGGTATTAGGAGGGACATAAATGGTTTGTGTGACTCGATAAACACCATAGTCAAAGAAGATGATTTTCTTCTTCTGGCCTGCAGGGGTATTACCATGGGCACTGATTATCTCCTGGATAGCTGCAGTGTCATCTGCGACACCATCTCCAACAGCGCCAGCAGCTCTAACGCTAACGAATCGGCTAGGCACAATGTGTCTATAAAGTGGTCTCGGTCGTTCCAAAATCTTACCCGCGGAGTCCTTCAAAGCCGCAGGGATTGCATCGACAGTTTCATCCGCAACAACGTTGATATCGTCCCCGTGAGGGATGTGATCTGAGTAACCTTTCCCATGTCCCCAGAACGGTATCGTTGTATTGCGGCCTTTTTCGTTACCACCAAATATCTCCTCGTCGTTCCAACCAGACACCGTAGCTCGTACGCCGGAGATCACAAGGTTTTGGATGATTAGGGTACCCGCAGCTGGAGGCTTTGATTCTTTTGTACGATAGGTCTTGATCGCAATATCCGTGTTTTCGATATAGCTATCAAGCAAAAGGACGGATCCGGTGTGAATATCGCCAGGCCCGCCATTGCTAATATCGATACCGATACCGCAGTCATGTATTTTAATCGATTTGAGAAGCCATACCCAGTCCCAGTTCTTTGAACACATCAGCGCCACATCCGCGCAAATAAATATAAGCAATAGAAGCTCACCATATAAATTGCGGTTTTGCAATTGTAAAATTCCAGGTTAAGCGTTGTGAACTGCTGGTTCCCAAAGAAAGCACCGCATTCACCGCCATAGAACTTGAGCGACGAGAGAAATCCACCAGATCCATTGTCCATAAATATACCTCTTTGTTGGGTATTCTCGCCGTCATGCATTTTGAAGATAACATTGTATATCGATGTCGCTTGGGCTACCTGGTGATGTATTCTCCTCACACGTCAGTATTTAAAGAATACCTTTGTATATTCCAGAGACTAGAATCCAGCCTCCTAGGTGTCGACGCCCAGAACACCCCTATGACGGAATCCAAATAACTTACCCAACACCTTTGCTCGGATCCATCAATGTCAAATCAATCACAAAGTTCCTTATCGCCCGAAAGAAATTATTTTGGTTGATGTACCAGTTTCTCCCTGGTGGGTCGTACGGATCCGTATCTATAACCGCCCACCCATCAAAGCCCTTCGATGCTAGAAGAACCGGTAGATCCAACGGGTCGCCAACTAGTTGCGTATAATACAGTGCCACAATTGGTGCTGAAACTAGATATTTCCCAGGCGGAAAGAATACTAGTGCTGGTGATATAGTAGAGGAATCGCATCCTTCACCGCAGCGTTCGCCTGCTGTTATAGCTGCATTGATAGCTGCCGTATCGTCGGTTATACCGTCGCCCTTTGCTCCAAAATCGAAAACATTCCGAAAAACTAAACTAGGTTCAAGGAGTCAGTTACAAATACTGCATATAAAATTTAAACCAAAAAATAATAATAATCAAAATCTTTAACAGTAATATAATAGGTTCACATACCTTGGTACTTCTTATCAGAATGATAAGGCGCAACCCCCCTATGCTCTATGTTTGCTAACCAGAAATTTGTTTTCCCAGGCGCTGATGTAGGCGCCGCCTCATAGACCGTCGATACCGTCTTGGTAACATCAACTTCGACAACCGTGGTATGAGGCACTGGCTCTTCCACCGGAAACCCCGCGTTTGGTGTCTTAACCGTCCCAAATATCTTGTACTGATAGCCCCTAAACCCACTGCTTTGGTAACCATAGTACATATAGCAAAGTATCGTACCAATTGTTAAGATCGTGTATATACGGACTCGCGTGTTCATAATTTTGGACGGAGAGCTGGACACATCGGATTCTTCGGCATCGCTATAATTGCGACGGTGACGAAAAGTGTCCATTGTTTCGGACGGCGAATTGACCTGCTAAGAGGCCTGCAGAATCATCAATTGTGACGATACGACACGGGACATGTACAAGTGAGTGGATGAAGAACAAGTACCATCTTTTCGAGCTCTGGCTCAGCTATTATCAGGGATGTGCTTGGCCAAGCCGGGAGGCCGCACGGCCGGGGTTGGCCAATTCGGGAACCCGTTCAAATGCAACAGCTTCAACACGGGATCTCGTGCTACCAATTCATAGAGATGCGGTCACTTGTTGAATTAAGTAACTCCATACCTAGGTACTGAATCACCTTCATGAAAACTCCCAAAGCATGATCATACGACTATTCCTCTTCGTCCCAAAAGCCCTGGCTAACTACCTAGGTAATTGTACACTAATACCGCCGGCCTATACATAGCACGGGGTTAACATGCATCCTAGAACCTCTAATCATCTCCAAAGGCTCCAATAGCTTCCTGAAGTAAAACTAAAAGAGAGACCGAGAAAAGAACCGTCAACTTGGAGAGAAAAAACAAAAGAAACGGAAAGAAAAATAAAATATGCTTCCATCATCCAAATACTTGGAGAGTTCCCCAAAACCTTAGTCACTCAGGTATTTCGAAGACGGTGTTTCTGTGCCAAGTAGTAGTTTCTGAGATCTACAGTATACTCAACTGGCTGAACTTGCACTAGTCTCTCCAGGCTCCCTGGGTTCCTCGATGTCGTAGCTCTTTCACTCTCGAACTCAAGGACTCTTTCTTCTTCCCCTTCAGCGCTCGCATACACCTCTTCTCGCGGAGGCGGCCCCACTTTTCTCCTTCCCTTTATTGTCCCCCATACTTTTTTGAGCGTTTTCCGCAAAGAAAATTTTGAATTTTTCTACAATTCAAGTGTATGTGTCTGGGGGAAGCCAAGGTATATGTTGGAATTGCGCTTCTTGAGGTCTGCAGTTACTGACTCAACCGTAATCTCGCGTATAGACACCTCTACTGGGTTGTGCTGTGCAAGGTACCCAAAAGTTCCTCCGATATTTAGGGTCAAGATATTCGTATCAGAGTCCATTTCCGCATGGAAGGTGATCATTGACTTCTCGGATGAAAATGTCTTTCCGTCGTCCAAGTAGAGATCACCTTCCGCTTTGCCATCAGAGTCAAGATATATTGCAAGGGCTAGCCCTCCACTTCTGAAATCGACTGTTGTTTTCCCTGATTTGTTATAATGCATAGGGATGATTGATCCTCCGCGGAAGAAGATCTAAAGCAAGTAGCTGTTAGAATTCGAGTTGCTGAGGGAAGGTTCCAAAAAAAAAACACTACTTACCGGAATTTCATTCAGCGGCGCAGGGACCGTTTGCCAGCTATCTCTCACCGAAGAGAGGACTTTCCCGGTTATCGCATCATACCACACGCCCTTTGGAAACCAAGCGGTAACTTCCCTTTGGTCAGGTGAAAGGACAGGGACAACCAGAAGCCTCCTGTTAACCAAAAAGGAATCATTGCTTTCTTGGTAAATCCTTCTTGTTTCTTCGGGCGACCTTCTAGAGGGACTATATACCGCCCAAACCGGCTGGAGGACACTACCTCCAAAAGTCTTAACTTTCGCAAATGCAGTATACCAAAATGGTAGGATTCTGTAGCGGAAAGTGAGGTATTTCCTTGCCACAGCAGCAATAGTTTCCGAAACATAGGCTTCTTGTGGAGGTGTGTTAGGCATATTATGATTCCTGCACAGGATGCGCATGTCAGTGAGAGGGATGGCCCAATACGACCACGGGTCGAACTAACCGGCAGAAAGGATACATGGCGCCTAGCTGGAACCAACGGATCAAAAGTTCCTCGCTTGGACCACCATTAAATCCTCCAATATCGGCGCCGATATGTGGAATACCAAACATTTGCATATTCAACATCCCAGAGATAGATAATCTCAAAGAGCCCCAATGACTGAAGTTGTCTCCTAGCCTATTTAATAGCTTCGTCAGTACCACCCGTAAAACATTTAAAATAGTAATGAGGGTCTCGAGAAGGAGATATACCATTTTGAAGCATATTTGCCAGTTCCTGCAAATGCGCTACGCGTCAGGATGAAGGGTCTCTCATCCGGCTTGATCTCTAGCATCGAATTGTATGATGTCCTAGAGTTCAGATGCCCAAACAGGTTATGCAATTCATACTCAAGGACACCGCCATGATGTTTTGCATCCACCGAAATACTCCGAGCTTGGAGTGGCCAGTTCACACCACCATGGTTAACGCTGTAAGGAGGATTCGTAATACCGGCTGGTTGTGTCGGGTCGAATGCAGGTGGTGGCTCGGGTTTAGCCTCCCCTCGCTGCATCGCATCTGGGTCAATTTCGACGCCCTCTGCAGCAGCTTTGGCCATATCTTCAACAGTCTCGGTGTCTGTAGGAATCAGAATTTCGTCCAGTAATGCAGTCCCACCAGCTTCGTAAACGTCACCATTTACGAAGTTGCTACATTCATTCATATCTTTTTACAAATAAAGTTAATAAATCGGCCCTAGTGGACTCCGAAAATATATATGCAACACTTACCATGCCAAATACCGTCCACCGGCATCAGTTTGAACCACTCCCTAAGCATCTCTGTCCAATATTTGTGGATTTGTGGGTGAATCCAGTCGGGGAAAACGACATGTCCAGGCCAGACCTAATCAATAGAACACGGTGTGAGCATGTTACAACCTCTCACAAATCAAGCTATACGCACCTTGCCGACAAAGTCCTTCCCAGTGTTCCCGTTTTTAACGAAAATATCCAATTCCGTCCCTCGAGCCCAGGGATAATAATCGTCAATTTTGCATTTGATACCGGGGTCCAAAATAGCTACGAGCTTATGGTTGTCTTTGTGGATTTCCTTCTCAACATAATCGGCAAAATCGGGATACCTCTCTTCCTCTATGGTAAAGAGTCTATACTGGGTCATATAGTCTAGTCATTGGTTAGACAATCAGCAAAGGTTCGTTTCCCTGACTAATCTAGATATTTTTATTTACCAATATCAAGCCAAAACACATCAACAGGGATGTCCGCCTGCATGCTCATCTGTCGAGCCTCATCAAGCAGCTCGGTGGTTTTATAGAACCAGCGGCATTGATGATAGCCAAGTGACCCTATAAATCCGTTTATTAGTACTTCTCTTGGTTTCCGAAGGGGACACTTATGCCGTATATATGGTACGAGCTGTGGAACTTACAGTAGGGTGGCAAATGAGGAAACCCAGTAACGTATTGGTACTGTTTGACAACATCTTCGTAGGTTTCTCCGAGCAAAACAAAGAAGTCTACGATACCCCCGACGATTTTATACGTCATGAGATCCTCAGTATAGATCATGTCCAGGGCATTGGAGTTGTGCAGATACTGATCCAACTATTAGACACCTCATTTCTTCTGGGATAATTCCGACAAAAGGGTTCATAGGCACTTACGACACCAAATGCTTTTCCATCATGAACTCCAGTAAACATTGGCATACTAGAATATGAGTTTTCATGGAGCGGAGTTTGAGCATCTAGGCAAAAATCAGACCTGTTAGATATACTTAGGTTTCCGGAAGCAAAGTCAGTATGAAGTCGACACATACCACGAGCCCAGAATGCATATCTATGACCAGGTTCTCGGCAAAACGGTCCAGTGACTTCTCCCATCCCATATACAAACGTCCCTTTAGGTAGCTTCGTTCCGATCTCGATATACTGATCGGTGTATGCGAGCGATGTGCCACGAGTATCGAAAACCGGGACACTATCGGACTTTCGGATGATTGCGAACCCCGGGTCTCCACCGTCACGGTCCAACCAAAGGTCGTAGCCGGCAATTGCAGGTTTCTTCATATCAGAACTGATATCATCCCCAATGGGGACATACTCGTTCGGGATTTCCCATCGCGCCTTCTCCGCGTCCGTGATTCTGATACGAGCAATCTGAGAGGTGAAAGGCTTGACCTCGAGTTTTAATCTAGGAGTAGAAGGACCGTATTTGGTAACGTGTGATTTCGGTCCCTCTAGGTATGAAACGCAGGCGCTGGCAGACCTGTGGTCTGTTTCATTCTGGAGTTTATATTCCCCAGAGATATGTTCTTTGATAAGGGAGACAGGTGCGATTTTCTCATTAGATGCAGCGTCCGTCCTAGCAATAGCTTCGGGCGGGCTCTGCACAGTAGATTGTGCGGTCTCAGCAGCGCTTACGCTTAAACTCGCCATTTTTTGAGAGGTTCCCAGAAGCAGAGTGGTCTGATGGAAGCAAAAGTGCTAACTACTGCAATGGGAAGTCGGACTCAATAAGAATATATAAGAACAAGGATCGTACTGGCCCCTATACAAATATTTCGAAGAAATATTCACCGATTAGCCCAAGTCACAATCGGGGAGCCCTAAACCTCAGATTTTCACATACCTGCTAAGACCTCTCGTACAGGCAGGCGAGGGTCGAGATCCAACCTGTTGCAGAAGGGTTGACCGGTATATATGTATTCGTATTGATGTCGGGATATACGGTAAAGGATCAAAGCCGACCAGAATTAAAGCCTCTAGCTCTCTCTCCAAGAAAATATCGAAAGAATTTTAGAACTGAAACTACAGTCGATCTTCTCGGGGGGGATTCAAATTTTATAGCTCAAAAACTTTTCGGGTCGCTGGCCCCGATTATTAACCCGATATCTGGTTGGAAACGTGGCAGGCTTCCCAACAAACCATTCGATCGATCAAACGCTAATTGGTGGGAGATGCCGAAAGAATGTTTTTATGCAAGCCTCATGACGCTGTTTCGACGTTTCTTGAGCTCGTCAAATACGAGGAAGGTATGTGCTCTGTGTTATATGCAAAAGCTCTCAAAGTTGTGCCCGTGCTTGGGGGTGGGGCAATTCCGATATCATCATAGCTGCAACCTCGCTTTTCAGCATCCCCGCAAAAATATCCATTTTAGCCCCGAAAGTTTACGTTTTCGGGTGCAGATTGCAGGGAAAACAATGAGAGCACATCTGCGGGCAGTTTTTAGCAGCATGTGTTTTTCTTTCTTTGGGGGAAGGCGGATCGTGGCCTTTCCCCTTAGGAATGTTGTTTCTCAAATCTGAGGCGAGAATCGATTCGTCGACAACAGGGATCGTTATCCAACCCCTGTCAGAAGTGTGTTATCGTTGACGGAGTCTGGACGGCATCTCGCTAGTTTGTTCGCTTGAATGCATGAGGTCATCCCGCAGTCTAGGTTTAAGCCGAGATACTTCGAATCTACGGGTTAGATTCGTCCAAAGCTGCGGGTTGGCTTTAAGCTTTTCCGACAAGATTGATCGATTGTGGAGTAATTGTTGCATTTTCTCGGCCGTGAACTTGGAGCTACGACGGACCCAAAAGCTCCATTGGCCAAAGCGTATCCGCAGCAAGACCGTTCCAGTTAGGGTTTATAGCTCAGGCATTGACCGTGCGGATACTTAATTACTTAAGCAGCTGTGCGAGGCTACTTAAGTAGCTGAGACATCCGGGGAAGTTCTCCACCTTGGGTCCGTCAAAGACATCTGAAGGGAGCATTGACCCGGCTTCCTTCCAGTAGTAGTAACTCTTAGCCTTGTGACACGGACAGTGGGGTCCTTTTCGGGGCTCAGAATCCGAGGTTGGAGCCTAACTTGGCCTTAGAAGCTTGAATTTGGTTCCGAGCTGCCTGGCCATACACATGACCATGTGAATTAAAAGCGAATGAATTGTACGAGACGATGTGAATTTATTAACTAGCTACTAGAAATGTTAAGTGTCAAAGTTCCTATGACATCTATACAATAATATTTTACGAACTTGACCGGAAACAGAAATATCCAAACCTATTTACTACTCCACCGTATCCACCTCTTAGCCCTTACCTATTAGTTCAACCCTCACTAGAGTCCGTCTCTTCTGAATCTTCTTCAAAGTCCCTACACAGATCCAGCACTACGCTCCATCCCCGATTCTCGCCGACTAGTGACAGTATCTTGACCCACCTTTCATCCTTTATCATACACCTGGTCCGCCAATTCGGAATCAGGGAATTCTGTTCATTGAATAGAATGCTGTCCCCAGGCACATAACCGTGTGTCAATCTTAGGATAGCCAGCACCACGATCTCTGAGAAACGCTGCAGGTATCTCCACCTATCGAACAAAACAGGATGGGTCATGTGCAGACTCAACGTTCTTGATAGAATCTTGAGAATATTCTCATTTGGGTATCCGAAATACGAAGAACCCGCAGAAGTCTGATATGGTTGGTTGTATGCATGTTGCAGCTGCCCCATGCTATATCCAGCTGCAGAAGACTGCCCCATCGTATCATCCATCACAGTGCCCTGGTGACGGAGTGCAAAATACTTGACTGAGAAGCCGACGGGATCCGTTAGAACGAAAAGTGACAATACCACGGAATGCAGCAGCCTCAAGAAGGCTGGTGGGTCAAATGGATGACCATAGGAATTCGGAGACGCTGGCGGATAAACTTCGGCGAAATAGAGTCTTTCCCAAGCAGCCAGGGCTTCTAATGCTGTACCATCCATGTATACTCCAATGGATTCCCGGCGAATGAACATCCGCATGACCTCAGATATTCCGACGAATGCTGAAAAGAAACTCGGGCCGCCCTGGGGTTTTGGTACATTAAATCCCATGTAATTGATGATTGGTGGCACACCAGAGGCCAGGTATAGCCTACATAGGCCCTTGTCAGCACAACCAACCCACGGACACCAATGGCTGCAAAAATTTTAAAACCCCATGCTCACCAGATATCCTTAGATACGAGGGCCCACCACAGATAATTGACCGTGGTTCGGTCTTCGTCCGCCTGCTCCGGGGGACGGTTCCAATGCATTGAGCATGCCATCCTTATAGCCTAATATTATAATCGAATTCGGTTACGGAAGATCAGCGAGCCGATTTTTTGGATAATGCATAACCGGGTACGCGTATAGAAACGAAAGATAAGCATATTATAATGTTGACTCACCGTCATCAGTTTGTTCCCCGCTCCAGAGCCGGGTTCATCAATAAAGAGACTTAGAAATAAAAGACTTTGGACATTATGGATTGACGGGATTGTAATCGCATTTTTGTCATTAAAGTACTTTCGGATAGACTCTTGAATATTGTTGTCGGTAGCAACATTGCTTGGTTCTGTAAACGATAGAACCATGCGACGAACACTTTGGCTCAACAGAACACTAGTTGTATTCGAAATTTCCTTCGAATTAACAACTGGAAAGCAGGTATCCAGGAATTCTCCGAATTTCCCTTTCGATCTTACAAACAAAACCAAGTTAGACAACAGATAACACACAGTTGACCAGGGTACCTACTGCTCGAGAGGGTCCAGTTGGCTAACTGGTAAAGGTGCCGCAGAATGTTTTCTACACATTGCGAGCCGATTTTAGCCAGGCCCAAGAAACAATTGTTCTGATCTTGTGTTTGTAGTTACCTCACCATGCTGGGCCGAGATGAAGAAGAAGAAGGAGAAGTATTACCCTCTGCCACAGGTTCTCTTAAACCGTAGAACATGTTAGTTACTAAAATCTACTTCCCTCGCAACCTCGAATAGCCGATAACGGAATCACTTACAGTGTTGGCGGAACACTAGTACTAGCATGTCTACGATCTCTTGTCTCGGTGATTGGTAAGATAAAAGTGCAATCGATGTTTAATCTTGCGCAGCGTGTGCATCTTCGATCTCGAGACCCCGCAGCATCAAACGCAGATGCGCTCGGACCATCTTCAGGCAGCTGGCACCTACAGAGAGCAAAATTAATTTTTTGAGGCTTCTACTTCCCGGTGACGTGAGTAATACGGAATCCTGCCGGCATGATGCCGAATGGTTGTATTGGACCATATTTCGACCAGCCGAGGATATATATCAACAGGTATATAGCAGAGGATATCTGACATACTTTGTTCGTAGCCTTCTACATTCTAAATCCCCACAACCACCAATACTGTCAGCCGCTCGCCGTACATCTCCGACTCCTGGGCCTTCGACAATATCAAACCATTACGGGAAGACGTAATCGACCCCTCATCATTGTGTTGCGGAATGTTGCACTTACGATCACAAGCCTTCTTTGCTTTCAATCTCTTGATCTTTAGTGGGCCTTCGAGTTCCGGCATTATATTTGAACGATCCTCAGTATATGGACCTATGATATGAGGCAGCGTTCGAGATATCGAATGTTGATAAGATATATATATATTGGTAACAAAGCATGATATCGGAAAATTCTAGAAGGACCGTTTTCTTCGAGGAAGAAGGTTCTTGCTTAAATTTCAACGTACAGCCGCCGTCATGATCAGGAAGCATGAATACTTCTGGTTGAGGAAACGTCGTCACGATTGTAATCCCCGCCCAGCAGCTCGCAGCTCCGTAAGCATCGAAACGTTGATTGTCGAGGCTCAAAGATAGAACGAGAAAGGGGAGAAGAAAAAAAAATAAAAAAATAAAGAAAAAATTAAACCATGCAGGACACCTAGTATATTTCCGAAGATAGGATTCCACAGCGCTTTGATCCTTCTCGAAATTTATTCGACTTTGATGCCAAATATTTTCGCGCGGTGGAATTCGTTGACGTCAAAAAAAAATGAGTCTGCAGATCTGGTGCCTGAACGCTCAAGCCCAGCTTTGAAACCACGGTTCCTGGGGGCTTCGCGGAGGTGCCTGGATGCAGCCGCAAGCGCAATTAATTGCAGATGTCTCGTCTGAGCACAAAAAAGGCCGTCTACAGAAACAGAAGTAGAGGTACTTTGCTCAAACGATCGCGGGAACAATATTACCCGAGGAGACTGGTGAAGTTAATGTGGAGAAGGCACGGCAGGTCGGAGGCCAACTGGACCTAGGGTTTTGTGTGGATGCTGGGTGGAGAGAATGTTGGACGGCAGGCTTAACGAGGTAAGAACAAGGCTAGCCAGCCCCGCCAGCCCCAGGGTCCGAATTCACATGTCGACATTTCCGTGTCTGTGGGGTATTTCTTCTGAATACTCAATCCTCGGATGCCACAGGAAGCGAATATATTGCGCAGGTACAGACCTGGTCTGGACTGGATGCCCCCTGCCGGTCACTTAAGTATAGTAGCTGCTAATGCACCCTCTCGCTCGAATTTCCAGCCCGAACCCTAGTTTATACCGGGTTTCTCAGGCCACCTGGACCGCCTGACCCTACAAGCACAACCAGAGCTAGAACTGATCGAGGTACCAACTTGGTCGAGCTGCGACTAGGATCTGGAGAAAATTGGGGTCGTGGAACACTAGTTAACGTCAGCTGGAATTAAGTTGCACATTGACGAACTATACCAAGACTTCAAACGTTCAATTGACCCATGGCAAAAATAGCCACGGCTCAGAACTGAGGAGGTCATCTGAACGATTCGTGAAATAATTCAAGTTCGCTTACCCTGTATCCAGCTAGATACTTATATATATCAATGTGATAGGGTTTTCAAGCTGCATATGCATGTTCTTATCTACAGATGTAGTCTAGAGTCTCGAAGCTAAGAAACCAGGTCAAGTATCCCGAGCGAGATAGAAAGGCGAAGGCCTCTAGCTCAAACGGTTCGTATCGGCAAACCATTAAATGCACTCAGATATCTACACGAGAACAGTTTTTGCTAGGCACGCCACAAATTTTAAAACTTTTTTTGCAAACTTTGCCTACTGCGTAAGTTTCAATGTACAAATGTAATTCTAGGTTGACCGAGCGTACTCTCTTGTGGCAGGTGTCTCACATTGAGGAAGTTTTGCGGGATCCAAGACCCGATACCCCAACTAAAGCTTACTTGAAGCTTGGATCCTCAGATTAGACTAGACCTCGTGAATAGTACTATCGATATATCTAACCGTTTTGTAGGTTGTTAGCTCGATTTAATCTCTTTCCAAATATTCAAAACTATGGTCAGCCTAGTACCATTTTGGCATGCAAAATGAGGAGTCGACAACTGCAGCTACAGGCCCATGGTGATAATATCAATATTATAATATGCCTAACCGGCCTCGCTCGCTCGCTCGAATTAATATTCGCTCCCATGTAATAGCTTGGATCCTAAACATGCACACAAGTCGCGAGACATCATCAAACATCGTCAATTCAACCGCTCGAATAAAAATAAAAAAACGATCCGATTTTATGATCCGATGCAATTGCATGCAATGCTACCCAATCCCATATTATCCAGCCTGGTTCAACCTGGCTCATGATCAGCCATAAAGACGCAATCTGATGCAGGAACGAGTTCCAGAAACCACCATTCCTATGTTACACACATCCCCAACAGTTCTGTTTTAATTAGAGCAAACAAAACTCTCGAGCTTAGCTGCAGGCGATGCGATATATCCGTGGGTAGTGTCTATAATACAGGCACATAATGAACTTTTCGTCTGAGATGCCCGCCAGGTACGTATGCAGTTTCAAATCAGCTGTACGTTTGAAGCCACATCCACGTCAAACAACGAGAAAAAGTATCATAAGCCAAGAGCTACCGAGTGGAGTTCTGAAGCGAGATTCAGGAACAGCAATATATCCGCTGTTCTGAGACTTTTTTTTCCTCCTCCAACATGTCAAAACGCGAGGAAAGAATCCTTCCCATACCCGCAGGGTCTAGAGCTATGATTTTACTTAAATCGATGCTACCTCAAGATGCTCGGATCATTTCTCGAAGCCTCCCTGCATCTTTGACGTTTTTTTCACTCGAGTAATACGTACTCCAGAATTCCTCAAAATCCTTTTGCCTTCCACCCTCGCCAAGTAAACATTACTAAATCAACCCCGGTGTGGAGATTTATAACCGCCCATGCAGCAGAGCACAGTGCACAGTCAGCGGTCTTGAGAGCCGACTCCACTTTCGCCGCTCCCATCCTGCCGTACACTTACAAGTTGGCAGTGGAACTCAGACTTGTAATCTTTGCTGCCTTCCTTTTAGAGTCCCCGAAAAATCCCCCGTTATACCTTGAACCCCCCAATAGTACAGGTTCGGTGTCAAATGGCTCTAGGCCCAGCTTAAACAAATCCTATACAACATGGCCAACGACGGCGTACATACTGCCTTTGCCAGGGCATCCAGACGACGCTCATGCAACGAATGCCGCACCCGTCGGACACGATGCGAACTCAAGAGTCAGCCCGATGGGTCCATGAAATGTCTCTGGTGTATTAAGTACGGTAAGGAGTGCGATCTGCCGGACGACGAGTCCCTCCAGCAGAATACTCCGAGACCACCAAATGACGGGTTAGTATATATACCAAGATTCCATAATTTCCTTGGTTTGTCCCATAAAATGTAGGCGAGAGTGGCTAAATCGATCATCCATCTTTGAAAAAATTCTTATGAGTAGTTCTATGATTATGAACGGACAAACGTCCGCTCATGCGGGCTTTCAGCTTTCCGATCAATCTTTTCTCCCCACAGAAGAGTCGAGAGAAAAAATATTACGAATCCGTCAGAACATCACGGAAAATAACTATCAACCCTGGACGGATATTGAGGGCACGGACAAGTTGTACATCGACCCGCCGCTCGCAAAATACATTGAAAACGATCTCTTCTTTGCAAAAGTACAACCCTACATCCCAATAATTACCAGGCAGTATGTAAAGACAAACAAGATATCCCCACTCCTACGTGCAGCCATGTATGGCGTTGCTGCAAGATTGAACGGGGTTCTTGTTTCAAGTCGAGACTTTGTCCACATTAAGCAAGTCCTACATGCACAGCTTATGAGGTTGATGAACAACTATAAGCCGTCTCTACAGGCATTGATGGCTTTAACGTTGATTCATCTCACTGTCGAGTTACAAACAGAAGGAATCCATGATACAGAAGCATGGCCGATTAGGCTCGGGATGGTGAGTAAATATCACTCATATTACTTGCAGTTAATGTCTTTCGAAAGTTAATCTCGAGATGTACGGGTACAGGCAGTCCGGATGGCTTTGGAACTGAAACTTCACAGGCGTTCAGCCCAAAGCAAATACCCAGAAGATATACAAGAAATGCGAAGACGGCTCTTCTGGGCCGTCTTCATCAAAGACCGATGGTATGTTTACATGTTCGCCGTATCGGAGATTGGCTTTTTTTTTTTTTTTTTTCAACTGAGATCTAACACTGTTAAACTTTGTCAGGACGAGCACAGGGAAGGGGTATCCTCTCATGATATCCTACGACGACATTGATCTCGACTTTCCGGATGTTAGAAATCTAGATCCAGGCTTCGAAGAGACAAAGCACCACTTCTTCGTCGAACTAATACAACAAGCCATCGTACTTGGTAACTGCCACTCCGTCGCATATCGCGCGGATAGGTTTACTCATGTTACCGGAGAAGATTTCCGCAAGGCTCAAGATTCCATCGCGAGGCTCGAGACTAGGCTCCGTAGATTCCCGACAATCTGCAAAGACTATGACAGTCTCGCAACTCTCTCACTAAATTATGCGGCATTAAAACTAATATTTTACTACCCTTTCTTCCAACCTGCTAATTCTGAAGAGAAGATGAAAGCAGCAAGCTTCCTGCAGGATATTGTAAAGCTTCGACGGGAGTTAGCTGAAGCTGCAGTCCACGCCCTTGCTTACGCGAGTAAAGAACTGATCCACAGCTGTCCTGCAATATGGGGTATTGGGTACTACGCTCAAGTTCGCTGCTTCTTAGCGGCCTTAAGCATCAAGCTAGAGACAGTTATCGATTATTCCCAAAATCTGCGAGAAGAGGCTGACAGGGCTTGTGAAAAAGTTGTGGATATTGCAAGGCATATGTGCGAGGAGAAACGGTGGAGCTTTAGACTAATGTCTGGAACATTGGTACTATTTTGTGAAAACGTCGCCGACGAGAGGAAGAAAGCTCTCTCGCCGTCGATGCAAGACACCGGCTCGGATGTTACCCTTAGCCCACAGCATACAGATGCTAGCTCCACGTCGTCGCAAAAACCGATACGGAAACCAAAAAGAAATCGGGAAGATTACCATCACCATTCTCATGATCAGATGCATTCTCTGCAGCTCGACGTCCAAAGCGCACAGAACTATGATATGGGCATGCACATGGCGTTCCAAGATCAAAATGAATACATCTCCCCTGTGGACCCGTACGCCAACACATATACACCAACGTTCTCCAGCGCCCCAATGGTAGATGAATCTTTTAACATGATACCGGAGGGAACACCAGATTATCCCATGATGACCAATGACGCTTTTGGGGGTCAGAATTGGGATATGGGTACTATACTTCAACAAGAATTTAATATTTTCAAGTAGGTGTTTATTGGTGTATAATTATCAAAGGGGGGTCGCCCGGTTATCTAACATGTGAACAAAATGCTTACAGCTGGAGAACGATGGAACAATTCCACGAATCGAACGGGGTTCCGAAAACCCAATATCTCTGAAAAATGCACGTGCGAGACCTATATCGTTTTTTGGGCACATGTCGAGGCGGGGAAAGCCTCACGACCCCTGTTGTCCAACGTTGGATTTTGGCGGTTTACATTCGTTCGACCTCATTCGTTTTAGCAAATATCATGGTATCGGATCTGGCGCCAAGGTTCAACGGCATCAATTGGGTATCCCTCACATAATGTTTATATCTAGGACCCAGGGCCAATAAGATTTTGTTTCGTGTCTTTTTTTCTTGTCAAAGCCTTTTTATTTTCTTTTGTTTTTTCAGTTTCCTACACTCCTTCTCACACAGGTAATGTTAGAAGAAGTACGAAAGTTTGTACGACAGCGACGTTTTCGGTTATATTGTAGCACATTACATGAGTATTCAATGTTTTCTTAGGATTCTTTGAGAGAGAAGGGGAAAAAAAGCCTGGGTTATAATCATTCTGTACGGGTATCATGCAAAGTATTAGTAATTGACCTTTTCTCATGCACGTAATCGGTAACTTGGTCTAGCGAAGTGCATTGCGTCTAGGGTGGAGTTCTGTGGAGTTCCGGTTGGGATCCGAGCTGACTGCGGTTCCGAAAGCCGTCAAACACCGACTAAGGTAGGCTGATTCTTGATAACACACAGCCACTATAGTTATTGCTAACGCTTTCAAGTAAGGAGACCTGGGGCTAGGCGGATATAAATCGGCAGGAAGACCGTTGATATCAGATAGCGGTCCCCAGACACTCGCTGTTTACAGAGTTTATCTATCTCCCCATGAGCAGCTAGCTGCCCAGTTAGTAAGTTTATATACATTATACCTACATATATATCCTCCCCCAGCTTCTTTTCCGCCCACATGCTTACGTATATCCCAGGGCACCCATATATGCAGATTGCACAAATTCAGGATCCGTTATCGTCGC
Source organism: Orbilia javanica (assembly GCA_036872735.1). NCBI lineage: Eukaryota > Fungi > Ascomycota > Orbiliomycetes > Orbiliales > Orbiliaceae > Orbilia > Orbilia javanica. The sequence goes on along the minus strand of JAVHNR010000001.1, from coordinate 2,373,750 downwards.
ATGGTCACAGCCAAGTCAAGTTTTCTTCTTAGCTGCGAACTGACAATTGCAAAAAATCGTATTTGTTCGGCTGAAACCCACAAGCCTCTTGGCCTCAGAACAAGCTTACGAGCTGAGAAACAACCCAGCCGAATACTACCAACTTGGCAGGAATACCGAGAGCATTGGCAGGATACAAGCAAAATGAAGCATCGATAAGCATACCTAAGAAAAATATTAGTTGGGTTTGCTCGATGCGTTTAACCAACTCTGTGGTCTTGGATCTGCGAGTGGGATCCACTCTGCATGGGACTAGCATGGGTTTTATTTCTGGGCATCTTCCACATTCATGTTCACAGGCAGAATCACCTCGTTTTTTTGCCGCTTGTTTCCTGTTTGCTTGGGTTCCGTGAAGTATTTGGCAGATGACAATAATGGCAATGGCTCTGCTCGTCGGAATTCCGTCGAGTGCCTCGCACATCTTATTCCCATTTGTATCGATCGTTTCCGTGGACTGTGTATATACAACAGGGGGGACTGGGACCATGCGTATGGAGGAGCATCACCAGTTTTCCCTTTCGTCATCTACTGAACGACGAAAAACGCCATGACGCCTGATAACGACCAGGCTTTGCAAGGTCATCCCACGCTCTGGCTCATCCTCCGAAATTTCTTCTCGGTCCACGGCCGGAAAGTGAAGGGGATAGAGCACACGGCGCAGTGATATGCAAGGGTTTGGGTTCTCGGCACTGCCAACAGGGCTAATCCATTGGCTACGATGGGCTTGTTGGATGAGAAAAACAGGCGAATCTGGGAGGGTCGAAAAGAAAAAAAATCAAATAAGAAATAAAAAAAAAAAACGTGTGAAGTCGCAGTTTGGTCTGTGAGATCGGTCGAAGGCCACCAGACGTGTGCTAAGGACTATCTAAGTCCTATTTATCTGTATTGCCTCTCCCCTGTATCAGCTACGAAAAACTTTTTTCCCTCTTGTCTCCCTTTTCCACCGGCCGACCTCTTGGTCTCCTAAATATTCATTCTTCTTTCAATTCGACCTCCCTGCAGTCGACAGCAGGTCGCCCTCTTTATTTTGTAGCCGTGAGTTCCCGGGGTACTTGGACTAGGAGGCTTGAGAGAGCACCTGAAGCGGCTGTTTGCTCGCATATTTCTTCATCGTCATTGTCATTTATCGATTGGCTGTGCATTACACATAACTTTATTCTCGACCGCTGGCGCAACGACGTCAACCATTCATTTCCCTCCAACAAACACCCCCCCAAATTACATAACTCTTGATTAGAATACTAGCAGTATTGCTAGTTCTTAGCCTCTTGACTAACCAGCGGACCATCGCGAATCCAATCTTCCTCCATCACCCACGCCCGATCTCCCCTTCATCCCATCCATCCAATCCCATCCAACCCCCCAATCGTTGTCCATTCAGCCTGGCAAGGTAAGGAACTCTCTTTAATTCTCGCTAGTTTTCGAACAGGCGCTCCTCGGTTCCTACCGGGCCTGAACAGGCAGGTCATAACTAACTCTCGCCCGTGTATAGTGTCGTTCCGTGCAACTCGTGCAAAACCACACCAGCCAGCCGTTACATCGACAAGGAAATCCGAGAAAGGGAAGAGAGAGAGAAAGGAAAAAAGTTTAGTATCTAAAAAACAAAAAAAAAAAAAATAATCATTACCATCTCTCTTGTTTTCCTTTTCTTCTGTTTCTTTGTCCCCTTGCCTTTCCGTTCCATTTGCACTGCGAATCCCCAGAAAGTCGGCAAAACGGCATTGACGGCCAAAAGCAACATATACCTGTGCTATTCTAAACGCATACATTCCTTGCAAGGCCTTGCGCAACAGCGTCGGACGCAGCTGTCAATGCAACCCGGTAGCCTTGTCTCAGACTCTTCGAACTAGTCATACGTCCTTTTGCCCCTCTCCGTCTGTCGGTGATACGGCCTTTTCTTAAGCTCCGAGTTCCTCCTAGCGCATGCATAAACATCCACAGCCTTCGCCGCAGCTAGAGTTGGTTGCTTTTATATTCAAAAAGCCCCCATAAGGACCCCCATCACACATTACCCATTACCCATCATTTATCACACCATAATCGTCATCATCATAAGAGGAAAACAGTAGTAGAGAAGGGAGAGGCAATCAAGGCAGTGGAGGATCAGTAGAAAGGAAACGTTCTGTTTTAACAGGTCCCAAACTGACAGAACTTCAAAATGGCGTGGGATCACTTAAGTGTAAGTGAACATACCCTTCCTGTTGCAATTTCTATATTTGTTCCTTCAACGACGTCGACGCCTTCAAATCTTGGCCGGAATGTTACTAGAAAGGGAAAATTCCAGATTGGGCTTTTGTCGTGTTACACGATATCGATCGCCGAGCAGAATAATGTGCGGATAATAGCTAATCCCCTGCGTATCTTCAGATCAACCGGCCACATCTGGCATACATCATTCTGGGAGGCTTCACCTCTCTTTTCATGTTGGTCTCCTTGTTTGTCAAAGAGAAGCTTTACATCGGTGAAGCTACAGTTGCAACCATCTGTGGTGTCATCTTTGGACCCTATGCTGCAAATTTGTTTGATCCGAACAGCTGGGGAAATGTGGACCAGATTACCTTGGAATGTAGCAGAATCGTCCTGGTAGTACAATGTTTCGCTGTTGGTGTCGAATTACCAAAGGTTAGAAGAGCTCCCTCCAGGCAAAACCGAGACAGATTTGCTAATTGTATATGAAAACTTAGGCGTATATGACTCGTCACTGGAAATCCGTCGTCTATCTCCTTATTCCCGTGATGACATTCGGATGGCTAGTTGTATCTGTGTTCATTTGGTGGCTCATTAAACCTCTGTCATGGCTCGACTCACTTTGCATTGCAGCTTGCGTCACCGCAACGGATCCCGTTCTTGCATCTTCCGTCGTTGGTAAGGGTAAGTTCGCCAAACGAATCCCGAAGCATCTTAGGGATCTGTTATCCGCGGAGTCCGGTTGCAACGATGGTATGGCCTTTCCATTCATCTATCTCGCAATCTATTTGATCCACTACCGACCCGACGCCACCCAAGTCTTTTACCACTGGTTCGTTTTCACTGTCCTCTATGAATGTGTTTTCGGAGCGTTTTTCGGGTGCTGCGTGGGATACGCTGGACGTCGACTCATCAAGTGGGCCGAAGCCAAGAATATTATTGATAGAGAGAGTTTCTTGGTGTTTTATTTTACCTTGGCTTTGTTCTGTGCTGGTGCTGGAAGTATTCTCGGTAAGCTATAGACCGTTCCCCAACAAACACGAGAGGCTTACTAACTAGTAAATAGGCGTTGATGATCTCCTTGTGGGCTTCTGCGCCGGTGTCGCGTTTAGTAACGACGGCTGGTTCGCGCATAAGACCGAAGAATCTCATGTGTCCAACGTAATTGATCTCTTACTCAACTTGGCATACTTCGTCTACTTTGGTGCCATCATCCCATGGGATATGTACAATCGACCAGAATGGGGCCTCGAGCCTTGGAGACTGGTCTGCATCTCTATACTGGTCATCTTCTTCCGTCGAATACCAATCATGGTTATCCTCCGGCCTTTCATACCAGATATTAAAACTTTCAGGGAATCTTTGTTCGCCGGACATTTTGGACCTATTGGTGTCGGTGCCATCTTCGTCGCCATCCTCGCCCGATCAGAACTTGCAACAGGAAACGCCGCAACACCGCTTGCAGTACTTCCAGATCCTGATAGCGACTTCGAAAACCTCTTGTTGATTGAGGTTATCTGGCCAATTGTCACTTTCATGGTTATATCTTCGATTATTGTTCATGGATCTTCCATTGCAGTGTTCACGCTGGGTAAACGCATCAACAGGATGACCCTTACGATGTCATATACCACACAAGGCCCCGAGGAATCCTGGGTTAGCCGCCTTCCGTTCTTGAACCGCGGCCAATCGATGTCTATAAGGAAACCCGACGAATCTGATAATGAGAAACTCCCTGGTGAAGGACAACTACCTCCCGCAGGTGGTATCCCTGGAGGATTTGGTGCCGCAAGGAAATCTAGTGGGCGTATGAGTAACTCCGATGCTGCACCTCGACGCCGTAATGGGCTGGGTAGACCAAAGAACCACACTGGAACATCGGTGTCTAGCGAACGCCTTCCACCTCCAGAAGCTGTTAAGGTCCACATCCCACCCGAGGGCAACGCGTACCAAGAAGGCGATCAAATCCTAGTTGAAAATGCGGACGGCGATGTTGTCAGCCAATTCCGAACACATTCTAACGGAGAAATCGAGGACACGTTCGATGAATCCAAGGACACTCGTGCAGGAAAACCCGGCACATTGCTATCCCACCCAGATGATATCGCCGAAGACTTTTTACACCGAAAAGAATCTTCTCGCGGCAAGGAACGTCGCGGATCCGATGCTCACCGAAAACGCGGCACTGCTACCGCTTATCAAAGCGGCAATGACGTCATTGTTGAAGATGAAGATGGTGAGGTTATCAAAGTCATTCGTACGAACACAAACACCGAAAGAAGGGACACTATTTTGGGCATTCCAACTGGCCGTAGGCCAAGTTTGCAAAAATTCGGTTCTTGGTTGACCGGGAAATCGACAGCCGCAGAATCCAGCGACGCCCCAACCCGGGAGCAGAATGACGAAACCATGTCCATCAAATCCAATGACGAACACGGAGTTCACCTTCACAACCCGTTCCACGGTGGGCGTATGAGCCGAAAGGAGATTGTCGACCACTTCCAGACTATCGATCCGAGATACCGCTCAAAGATCGCACAGGCCCACAACCTCCCTCAGAAGCTAGTCGCCGAAGCTGACCGACTTGACGATGGCGGAAGCGGTTCATATTCTCCTGGGAACGTTAACCGAAGCCGAAGCGGGACTGTCACAAGCACAAATGACGAAGCTATCGAGAAACCCGCCCCAACCGCTCGTTCGGCTGATCCAGGGCCAGCATTGTCAAAGATCCAGAGCACTACTAGTGCTGAGCATCCGGAAAACTTCGAAGATGAGACCCCTGCCGAACGTCGCAGAAGAGAAGCTGCACTTGGGCTCGGAGGTGAGGGGAGTGCTAGCGGCAGCTCCTCGCAACACCACCTAGAAACTGAAGCTGAACGTAGACGTCGTGAAGCTGCACTTGGCGCAGCCGGTGAGGACGATGATAGTGAAGATGACGGTACCGAGCGCCAGCAGCCAACTAGGCGTGGAATCCGTTTTGCCGAGTCCGATAGGAGAGGAGGTTAAGGAGGGATGAAGGTGAGGTTGGAATACATAGGTATTTCTTGCACAAAGGATTGTTTGGTTTATCTGATTTATTTCTTGTTTTGACTGCCTTCAGCTTGATCTTGAAATGGACACCGAGGGAGAGCGAGGCCTGCACACACTACCATTACTAACCACTAGATATCCCTTTGCGCTTATTCTTATTATCTTTTTGTTCTGGTTTCATAAGAGCTGTTCTTATTTCATATTGGGGTCGTTATCATGATAATGAGGGGTTTGTGCTTGCTTATACCTTTACAGACTATGATATCCTATCTTTGTTTCCTTTTTTTGTTTTTTGCCTATTCTCTTTACTTTTTTCTTCACTGTCTATTATTACAGCTACTCTTAGCGGGGCACGTTCATACAGGAATACCTCCTGACGCCCGTTTTTCTTGCGATGATTCCCTCGTTATTAATAGTATAAAATGATGTGGATAAGACGAAGCATGGATGATGGCGAGAGCATTACCTTTAGCTCCTGTATGTAGCTAAAAACCGATAGAAATGGCATGAAATTTGGAAAACCCTAGCGACGTGTAATTACAATTCGCGACCGAAACTTTGGGTCCATGGATCTAATTGACGATATAATATGATGAGTGTTTCTTGTTGGTAGAGTCCGTTTATAAGTGTGCTATATATTTATTATAGACCGAGGCTTGAAGCCATGCAGGGTCCAACAGCCAACAGCCAACAGCCAACCAACCAATCAACCAGACTGAGATCCCGGCCGGTCTTGATGTCAACATGCACGTTTACGTTTCGAATTTCGGTGCCCGCCAAACGTGGCAGATGGGGAAATAATATGCGGAGTCGCGAATCGCTGCATGCAAGTGCAAGGTTTCTCAGGCGCTCAGAGGCCTAGGCACAGGAACTAACCGCAGATGCCTTACAGGAGCGAACCAACTTTTGACAATTTCTAATTCCAATTCGCAACTTTCGCAAACTTTTTTTTTTTTTTCGTGTGTCGAAGAATGCTGGGGTTTCCTGAAGTATTCGATATTGAAATAAGCGGATACTTTCCAAAGGAGACCGGCGGCAAAAGAATTACAATATGACTCGTAATGTCAGTCAGTCGGTCAGCCTTCTAGAAAATTTCGAAAGAGAGAGAGAAAAAAAAGTACGCTTCCGGCCTCCTGATTCACGACCCAACCTTGTTTGCGGACAAGCCGCTCAAACTGTTGAAGTACTCTTATGTACTCTATACATACAGGTACTACGACCATGGCTGGGTACAAGACCAATTGATCCCAGCAATACACGAACAGTTGCTGAATCTGGGCTCCCAAAGGTCCTCACTGCCCTGAGGGAACCCTTTCCCATTCGCTGATGAGGAAAGTTCGGGACGTCGGGACACCCCCTGTTCGAACATTCCCCCCGTTTTATCTTCATGACTTCATAATCTCTTTCTGAACGCCGGAATAAGACATGAAATGGTCCACCTTCCTTGGCTCTTTGGCTGTGAGTGGAAAGACTCGATGAAATCTTGCGGTGCCTGAATGGTCCGGGTTTCTGGAATGGACCCGGCTGCTTGGATCATGGGCCGGTGCTGTGCATAATCTCCCACCATCCCCTTTCCGCTGCACTAAACCTTGTCACAGCAAGCTATTTCAGCTAACCAGTAGGAATTTTAGAATTTCATGACGATTTTCATTTTCACCGCCGGGCATGACCAGCGGCTCAACCGTCAGCTGGCAAACACAAAAACCTGCATTCGTGGATTCATATCTTTCCAGCGCTTGTGGCACACAAAGGAACGAAGGCTGGCAACAAACCTACCCTGCCATGCCGTACCGACACATATGTAGTACTTATGGCACAGAATTTGTTCGGCCCGCGGGTTTCTGGTGTTCACCTGTTTCAGATCCTCATTTGGAGCTTCAGGGACACCAGAGAAGAATAAACAGAAGAAGAAAATGCTGGAGAATTCTTTAAGATTAGACCACTGAAGGAAAGCCGTTTACGAGAGGAAGACACGGTGGGATGTTTTCTTTTCCTCTGACTATTGTCCAACCGAGGAAAACAGGCAACTGCAGGTTCAAAACCATGAGGTCGATAGGGAAAGGATCCCTTCCTCTCGCTCCGGCCCTGCTTGCATGAGATCAAGACACGCTCACACGTTTTTGATCCACCTTGCTTTTTCAACCGCTTTCACTCTCAGGGGTCAAGCTCATCGCAAAGAAAGGAAGAAGACTGGTTGGGCTGGTTTTTTTTTTTTTTAACCCTCGCCTGCTACAACATTTATTACACACTGGAAACATGGATTGCCCATGGACAATGGTGTCCATGGAAATTATATCAAAAGTAGTCTTAAGTTGGAGCGTGTTTGAGACGAACCAAAAAAGGGAATCCGCCCTTGCTTCTGGAAGCTTTCCAAATTAATCTCCTGGTGTAAAGGCCAAGGCTGAACCAGAAACCCCTTGGCCCCCACCACTCTTTTCCCTCCTTGATGTCGAGGGCATTGTTTCCTTGGTCAGCAGCAATGTTGGAAGAATTGAGGGGGCAATTGAATTGGAGGGCATCGCGGGTTCCTGGTTCCTGAGCCCGCCGTTATGATGACTTTGAAGAAGCAATTTATCTGTATCGAGCCAGACCTTTTGCTTATTCCTTGCTCATCTCCCCCTCCAGATGCCCTTGGATCCCCCTCCTCTCATCTCTCCGTATATATACAATACACGACAACTAAAGGAGACGGAGAGCGACTTTTTTTTACTTCCCTTCCATATTTTTTCCCTTTATCTTCCCCTCTCATCACGAAAAACGAAGAAGAATATTTCCTTTGCAAGGAATTTTCGACTCTCACATTCAATTCCAGCCTTTCCTCACAAATACACTACAAGACCAAAAAAAAAAAAAGACACGATCTTGCATACATCTCACCCAGCATATCGACCGACACAGTCAGTAAAGCGTAGGATCTGACACTGCACCGCCTTCTTGCATTGAAGAATCTCAGAAAAGTATCGTGGTTCAAGATCTTTCCAGACAACCGTGCCCAACCAAAAATAAGAGGGAAAGAAAAAAGAAGAAAAGAACCCAATTCTACTACCGAATTGAAATCCCCAGTCCACCTCGGAAATCACCCGCCTTGAACCGGGGCACGGAATCTTTTTCACTACTCATCATTTTTTTTTTTTTCGGCGGGCACACTTTTGGGGGGGAGAACAGAAAAAATATATATAATAACGAATTATCGCCGTATCAGGTAGTGCCTGATCACACTTTGTTAACCAATTTAAGGAATAACCCGGTAGCGCAGTACCTGGTTCGCATCGAGGGTCTGTTTAGGAGGAACGCCAAAATTTGGGATTTAATTATTATTTTTTCTTTCGAAACCTCATTGATCCATTCGAACAAGGGGGGGTTTCTCCGATAGAGTAAGTTTTTGAAAAAAAAGATTTCTTTGGTTTCTTTGACTCCCCCACCGAGTGCTCTTCGATAAGAAGAGAGAGGGTTCCCCGCTGCATGCCGCTACCGACGTCTTGGAGGGTCCAACGACGTATGTGCTGCAGGTATACGCCTATACTATAGGTTATTTATAAGAGGAAAGCGGCAGGATACACTTTCTATATCACTTCCCTCGTCGATATTCGGAATAGGCTAGCTCCCAGCTATTCCTCTTTTCCTGACTACTTTATATTACCTACTATCCAGCCCAGGGCAGTACATATACTTACTAACAAACAGCCTAGTGTCAAAGGTATCGACACGCCACTCACCAATCCATTAGTGCATGTGCCTAGCCCGGGCGGGGTGATTAAAAAGCGGGACCCGCCAACAGCAGAGTAGCAAGCAGGCAAGCAGGTAATTAGCAGGAGTGCCGAGTGCAGCAAAAAAGAGGAGAGACAGAGAGAGAGACGGTGTGAGAAAGAGAGAGACAAGATTATTTCAACAGACAGTTGGATTGGATTCTCTGAACCCTTCTCTTCCAGAAACATTCTTTTTTCTGCGATAGATCTGATACCGGGGATAATTATAACGGACCCTTGACGGTACATTATAATTAACATCTAACGCCGGGAAGTGGAGGCTGTCATTGTCATTGTCACTCTTGTTTAAATTTATTCTTGTTGTGGCACCCGCTCTATATAAAAAAAGTCCATTCCATCACACAGGACAGGCTAAGAAGAGGAGAGAAAATTCCAACCAATCGAAACTCCGACTCGTCCACCGAACCCGATACGCCTTCTTACGTTGGAGCACCAGCACATCGACACTTCATCCGCTGTGCCTGTAGCCGCTTCCATCTTGCATTCAGCTGCTGCCACGGATTATTGACGACCACGGACATCCACGAGTCTCCACGACCTGAAAGTACTGCTGCAATTCCCCGGATTTTACCTCCTCCCTCCAGGCTTCTGTTCCCACGACCACTTCTTCTCCCCTCTCCTCGCTCGATCCCATCGATCTCGTCTCACCTATCAAATACCTCCCTTCCTCCCTTCCTCTTCTTCTCTGCTATCCACCGTCAGCTTGCCTTCTTCACCATCCTCCTTCTCCTTCTCCTTCTCCTCCTCCTCCTCCTCCTCCTCCTAATCATCTCTATCACAAATCCACAAAATGACGACAACGCCTCCGACAAAGCGAGAGAGCTCGCCCGTTTCCCCCCTTCGGGCCTCCTTTGCCAACCTCAACGCAGACGACCATACTTCGGCTACTGCCGCCATAAGAGCTGCTGCTGGCCATACAAGACACGAATCACTCGAAAAATATACCAGACGGGATTCTACTGCCAGCGAGAATAGAAACGATGAGAGCTATAGAGACCGTGGTAGCGTTAGCAGCCAAGGAGGGTCCGGAGCTAAGAAGAATTCGTATGTATCTCTTTTTTTTTTTTTTTTCTCACTCTCCTTTGTTCGATGATATCGACGGGTCGGATGACATCAAAGGAGACATTTTCTAACCAATTTTTTTTTTATGTGAAACAGAGTGGTCATCAAAGTCGGAATGGTTGGGGATGCACAAATCGGAAAGACTTCGTTAATGGTCAAGTACGTCGAAGGAAGCTTCGATGAGGACTATATCCAAACACTAGGTTCGTACTTCTACGCCCGTCAGGGGATTGACGTCAGACCGGCTCCTGTCCACGTTTCAAACCCACGCAAACCAAAGAACGAAAAGACCTTTTCTAACTTTAAATCAAACGTGGCACAGGCGTCAATTTTATGGAAAAGACGATATCGATACGGAATACCGAAATTACATTCTCGATTTGGGACTTGGGTGGCCAGCGTGAATTCGTGAACATGCTGCCTTTGGTGTGTAATGACGCCGTGGCTATCCTGTTCATGTTCGACCTCACCCGGAAGAGCACATTGAACAGTATCAAGGAGTGGTATAGACAGGGACGAGGTCTTAACAAGGTATATCCTGTCCCCCCTTAAAGCTACAAACTATGATAGGCATAATCTAACCGCAATATAGACCGCTATTCCCTTCCTCATCGGCACCAAATACGATCACTTCGTCAACCTATCCAAAGAAGACCAAGAAGAAATCTCCAAGCAAGCGAAACGCTTCGCCCGTGCCATGAAGGCGTCCTTGATCTTCAGCTCGACATCGCACAGCATCAATGTCCAAAAGATCTTCAAGATCGTATTATCAAAAGCCTTCGATCTGAAATGCACGATACCTGAGATCGAAAATGTCGGCGATCCACTATTGATCTACCAAGACGTCGAAGCCGGCAACCGGTGATTGATAGCAACAGCTTCAAGAACCAACCACCTTTTCATTACTCCATCCCCCCATCCGCATCCACGCACAGCCACTCCGTTACTCTTTCCATCCCGATATCATTGAGAAACCGTCCTCGAAACCCACCCGATCCTGGCATGTTAATTCTCTTTTAATATCGCCGCATATATACTTTCCTCTAAAGCATTTCCCTTTTCCCTTTCTTTTCCTTTCTACTTTTCCTTTTTATATATTATACCTCTTACAGGCATTGGGTCAACCGGGGCGACATCTGCGTTTTTTTCTTCTCTTGTCTTTGCAAAGCACGTTTCTTCTACTTGGTTTTTTTTTTTCTTCAGTGTAACGGTGTTATCACGGCTGTCGTTGGTATTCTCCTTTTCATACCATTTGGTCTCCTTTTTCATTCTCCTTTTTTTTTTTTCTCTTTTGATACCACCACTCTCGCTTTTCCTTTTTTTTTTTTTCTAAAAAAAATTTCTTTCCTGTGTGATACGTTTATATTCTTATATTTTCCCTTTCCTTTGGACATGATGACGATACATATATATAGTCATATAACCATTATATAACCGGTACAAGATAAGTATTAATAGCCTTTCGTTTCTGATGACGGAATACAAAAACCATCCCCACATTTTCCTGTTTTGTCTCCCTTCCCATAAAAAAAAATAGCATGGCGACTCTCGTTTTTTTCTTGTTTCTTTCTGTATTGCATATCATTTGTTTTTCTCTCGTTCAAATGTTTCTCTTCTTCTCTATATTTTTATTTCCTTTTCAGATGGTTATCATCCCCCCATTGCAGGTCTTGATGGCGTCCTTTGTTTTTCTTTCCGTTCCATTGACTTCTCTTTCTTAAATATAAAAATCTCAAATCTACGCCTCGGATAAAAAAAATGGATATGATACAATAAACGCCATGTGTGCTTCACCATATAGACTCATATACCACCTGAAGTAAATTCCAAAAACCAATGTACATACGCCTAGGTACTTACCTACTTACCTACCAGGTGTGCATATATATATGATATCATCGATCTCCCAGCCCCAAAAGCTAGTTATCGTAACTATTCCCAAGCCACATCTCCCATCCACAGTGGTATATTAATGCAACTTCCACCATGGCTTCAAAAAAAAAAAATACCAAGAAATTAAAAGACCGCTCGAGACCCAACTCCAAGTTTAGAAAAGACCAAAAAAAAAAAAACAAAAAACCACCCAAATTATAGCGGGCAAATCATACAAGGCGTTTTTTTAGCGGCGTTTCGTCACGATGTTTAGGTAAGGGGTACCCGGGTGGGTAGAGTTAAGGGTAAGGGTAGGAGATCTCGGACCGCAGGGCTTGCTTTTATCGAAATGTTAAAAAAAAACAAAAAAAAAAAAAGGGAGTTAGCGACGATTTGAAGACTTTATTTAATGCGAGGGGTAGAACGGGGAAAAAAAAGGATATGGGGGTCTATGCGAACGCCGACCAGGTTTTTTTTTCAGAGTCTGGTTCGCACGGTAGAGATTCGTGGATATATCTGCCTAGCCGTTTCCGGAGGGGGGTATATAAATATATACATTGCATAACCTCTAGGCGCGAGCGCTGGATCAGATAGCGCACGGATGGGGATCGTATACCTAATGTCCACCCATACACACGTATACCTAAATCCGATCCGAATGGTTGAGCAAAGGAGGCCAAAGGGTTGAATGTTTCCACGATCCAAGCATATGATAGGTAAGTCGTGAAGGGAGGTAACAGCAAGGGAGGGTCGAAACATGTCATAGGAATTTTCCATCCTCAATATATACTTACGTATGGCTGGCCCACCAAGGGATAAGAAACCCCAACACGTATCTGCGGCATATTCCATCCCGTATATATATCGTCATCATTCACGACCCCGGTTGATCAGCCTCATGGTTATAAAGACCGGGAATAGGGATATCTAGTAGATATGAGCCGTGGCACTAGGAGCTGTATCAATATGCAAGGGACAAGGCAGATAAGACGGAAAAAAAAGTGATATATCTTCTTCGATACATAGAAACAAAGTCTATGCGATCAAGGAAGGGGAAAAAAAACATAAGAAAAAAAACCCCCCACAAGAGCAGCATAAGACCCCTTTCGGGGTCCCCCTCGGGCAGAACGTCAGTGTCGTCATCGGGAGCCTCACTCATGTGTATACATGTCAAAAAGGAAACCGAATATGCTAGTAAGCAAAGGTGTCTACCTCAGGACCAGCGCCGTCATCGGAAGCCACCTCTCACCTGATAGATAGCAAGATATATATGCCAGCCAGGCTTCTCCCTCAGGAAACCAAGGTCCGTCCTCAGGAGCAGCCTATGCCTTAAATGTCAATCTGTAAATGGTATAAAAAAAATAAAAGAAAAATACAAAATGAGCGCATCACTTCTTCAGGACTTGCTCAAGAGCGGTATGAATCCGCTGGTACATCTCCCGTTGGACCTCAACGGGGATCTTCCGCCACATCTCGTCCTCCACCCGGTGCAGGACCTGGTGGTAGTCGGAGACGGGCTCCCCGGAGGAAGAGGCTGTTTGCCCAGCAGCACGGGAGTTCTGCTGGGCAAAGACTGCTGCTGAGGCAGCGCGGCGAGCCTCCTCATACCAACCACAAATGTGCAGTTGCTCAATGAGGTGGCTGAGGAGGCTATATAAATTTGTCAGCAATTATTTTGTTTCTGAGTTGATTATCTATGAACGTACCGCTCGCGCTGACCTCGCTCGCCAAGCTTGAGGTTGACCTGGGCCTGCAGAGGAATCTGTGGTGCCATGGTCGATGTCGTCGTGGTGTTGATGTTGGTGGTGGTTTTGTCGTTGTTGTTGTCGCTGTTGTCGCTGTTGTTGCTTGGGGGTATCCGGTAAGCTGGCTTGTTGGATGGAAAGGAGAAGAGGAGAGAAGAGGGAGGAAGGAGCAGAAGGAGGAGGCCTTTTTATAGTTGGGGACGAGGGAAACTTTTGGCAACACAAACGGATTCTGGCAGCGCTGCTGAGCTTCGTCGACGCGTTACTATGTGGGACGTAGACGGGGGCGCATCTCAGGTTCTATGGTGATTGAGGTTCAGGGACCGCATCTGCGTTGTCGCGAGGTGATGAGCGCCAAGACTATTGCCAAGACTTGTTGCAGATTTGACGTTGGACCAACACTTTTTGGGACAAACCAACTACCAGAACGAAAAAAAAATCATTTGATAGCAGCAATCCGTCGCAAAGAAAAAAAAAAAAAGTAGGGACCCCGCCAGAGTATAAACTCCCCAAACCCATCCATCCTCCTGGCTCTCCACCTAAGGCCACCACATCCACATCTCCTGCCCCCTACCGACATACCTACGAAGCAATGGCGAAACGACCAAACGAATTCACAGAGGGCGACCTCGATAACCTCAAAAATGGCGAACGAGCGGGAAGTACCGCCAGGCTGGGTGAAGCTACGACACCCGTAAAGGACGACATGGGCGAGTTCGAAGACCCATTCGAAGACGAGATGGAGAGTGATGAAGACGTCGTGGAGGCTGGGACAGCTTCTGAAATGGAGGAAGACGAGGACGAAGATGAGGGTATGTCATGCTCCCTACCTCTTGTACAAGCTACGAATTTTCGCTGATATAGCCGGTCTATAGCGATGGATGTCGATACCGAAGCGTATAGGATATCGCGGCCTCAGGAACCCCTAAAGGAAGACGAGACATTAGAACCAGACCCGAGTGCTTTCCACTTGTTACACAACATGGGAACAAAGTGGCCGTGTCTGTCGTTCGATGTCCTGCAGGATAGCTTGGGCGATAACAGACAGACCTACCCGGCAACAGTATTCCTCGTTACAGGCACACAAGCTTCAAAACCCAGAGACAACGAAATCACAGTCATGAAGCTCAGCGGGCTCTCTAAGATGAAACAAGGTACCCCCCAGCTGTATCCTAAACCACGCCTCTAAGCTTCTCTAATAAAAGGTACAACAGACCCTGAGAACTCGGAGGACGAAGATTCGGATTCCGACGCAGACGAAGACTCCGACCCCATCCTCGAATCTCGCCATATACCACTAAACACAACCACAAACCGTATCCGTACATCACCATTCTCTCTTCAAAACTCTGAGTACCTAACAGCCACAATGCTCGAAACCGGTTCCGTAAACATCTACAACATAACCCCACACCTCACCTCTCTAGAGTCCCCCGGCAACCCCGTCCCCCCAGCTTCCAACCAACCAATTGCAAGCCTATCCATGCACCGAGGTGTAGAAGGCTACGCGATAGACTGGTCACCATTGATCCCCCAAGGCCGCCTCCTAACCGGTGACAACGCCGGCAAAATCTACCACACAACCCGTAATGAATCCGGAAAATTCATTGCCGAAACCTCACCATTCACCGGACACACCTCCAGCATCGAAGAGATCCAATGGTCTCCATCGGAACGTACGGTCTTTGCTTCAGCATCCGCAGACGGAACAGTAAAGATCTGGGACGTCAGACAGAAGAACAAGAAGTTCGTACTAAGCGTTGATGTCAGCTCTTCGGACGTAAACGTCGCCAGCTGGAACCCCGGAACACAACATTTACTAGCTACCGGTGCGGATGATGGTGTATGGGCGGTTTGGGATTTAAGAACCTTCTCGAGCAGTGGTGGAAATTCCAGTGCTGTTGCAAGCTTCACTTGGCATCAACAACCTATCACAAGTGTGGAGTGGAATTCGAATGACGATACAGTTGTGGCGGTGGGCAGTGCCGATTCCACCGTAACACTATGGAATTTGGCCGTGGAGGAAGATACTGAAGAAGGTGGGAAGGCCGGCGGAGCCGGCGATGCGCCAGATCAACTGATGTTTGAGCATTTCTGTGAAGGTGTGAGAGAGGTGCATTGGGTTAAGCAGGTACCCGGCATGGTAGTAGCGACGGGAGAGAAGGGGTTCAGCGTCTTCAAGACCATCAGTGTATAGAAGATGTTAAACGAGTATAACAGAGAAACCATAGGTCAACAATATTTGGGGCATATAGTACAATGTGCATGCAGGAGTTTCTGGGAGGCATCAAAAGTTACGTTCTATGAACATAGATTCAAATATTTTTTTCTGTTCCGGAATATACTTTATATTAGAGAGCATATATACTATCTATGTTTCGTGAACTTGTAAGCTTGTTTTCCAAGTCATACGTGCATGATGCTTTTTTTCAAAGAGAAAATAAGAGTCCGAGAATGCATGAAAGAGAGCTTCTGGTAGGTAGCAGAGGTAAGAAAGAAATGAACCAGACGCCGGTACATATGTGCTTCCCGAAACCCTCACAGCATCCTCCCTGGTAAAAAAATCCAATCACCTCGGAAAGAGAGAGGGAGATATCGACAAATGAAATGGCTAATCTTACACACCCAACATGCTAACATCGAAATTTGCAACATATATTCCGAGTCAAAATAACAAACGGGAAAAAGAAGAAGAAAAACGCCGACGAAACGCCCAAAAAGAAAAACAATGCCCCAATATTATTAGTATTTTTGATTTATATTATAAAAATCCCTTTTATTCCTTCCCCAATTTTTATTGCGAAAGTCTATTAGTCTTCTCTTGATTTACCTTTATTCTTCGTTATACTTGGGTATTGTACCTCTCCTTCGTCAGCGCTGTGGTCCACACCCTTAATACTCGCCATTGACGAGCCCTCTGCCTCTTCAGGTATCACCGTGGGATCCAATGGGCGCCCCATTAATTTTGTGGGAGCCGCGCTCTTCGATGACAATGGCAGGTTTGGGCCTATGCCCTCTGGTTGGTGTGGTACGACCTGATGCTGGTGTGAATGCGAGAGTGAGTGCGAATGTGAATGGGAGTGCGAATGTGAGTGCGTAGGGCCTTGTACGGGGTGGCCACCTTCGTTCGGATTATATGGTCGTGGGTTCACGGGTGTCATTCGTACCCCACCGTTATTAGGACTAGCTCGGTACTGCCAAGATCCTGTTGATGATGTCCGAACACTACCGCTAGGAGAAGCAGTCGAAGATCTAGTTACCGGCGGCGGAGGTGTGATGTTTTGTGTCCCACTAGCACTGTGAGTGTGCATGTGCCGCCGAGGGGAGACCGGCGGCCCTGCTGAACTCCCTTCTGGCAGGTCAAAGTCGACCGAATGTCTGATTCTGGACGCAGGTGAGGCTGATGAACGGTTGAGGGATTCTGTGCCTGGTGTAGCCCGCATACTTCTTTGGCCTGGGTGTTGTTCGAACCTGGTGACCATTACATCACTAGTGTTTGAAGGGCTACTGGACGTTCCTTCCGAGCTGCTTTGGTTGCTACTGCCGCCAGCGCGGATTCGCTCGAGCTCTCGGTTGCGAGCATCTTCCACGTCCTGTGGATTTACCGGACCATTTCCACGAGCTTGTGCGGGAATGTAGGTAATTGGGAATGGTTCCTGGGGTTTGGCCCTCTCATTTGAAGATCTTCGCTTCCAGATACTCTTGAAGAGGGAAGATGGTGTCGGTTTCTGTTGCTCGTCTTCTATATCTTCCTCAGGTTGTGATTGGGATTGCTGTTGCTGTTGCTCACTAACTTGGTCCGGCGGAGTCTGTCGCATGTGAACTGGCGAAGAATGCCGAGAACGACTCTGAACTTCGGGATCTATCGAGTGATGGTCTCCAAATGTGTCATCTTCTGTCGAACTCTGTGCGGATATATGATTCGATGGCTGGTTGAACGAAAGCACCTGTTGACCAAGCGCCGATTCGTGCCGCGTATTACCGTCATCAACATCATCCGGTATCCTCTGTGCTGGCCAGTTTGGTTTGCTTTCTTCTCCCCGACGAAACCACTTAAAAAATGCCAAACCTTTCCCAAGGCCTAAAGGCCCATGGGACCCTGAGCCTTCAGCTGAAAAGTCCTCAGGGTTGAACGGAGCTTGGCCCACCCGGTAAGTGTGAGAAAGGTTTTTCGACTGCCCAACCCCCGGAGATTCTGTCAATGGGCGGCTGCTGTCCGAAAACGTGATGGCCCGCCTTGGACCACTCGTCCCCGTTTCATTAGAAGGGGTATTCGCGGGGCTGATCGCCAGATCGCTAATCGTGCTCGTCCCACGGTTCGTCTCACGTGCTGACGACGTCGATCTGCTAACCGTGCTGCCTGGCCGAGCCACCTGGCTCGGCGGCGTTTGTGTTTGATGTACTCTTATAACGTAAGTCGTGGATCCAGAGGCCGCCATTGACAATGGCGGCGTCGGACGCCCAGGGGAATTGTCCGCAAGTTTTCCTTTCTTGTGTGTTTCCGAATTCAAGGCGTATCCCATCTTTTCACTGGTATCCATAGGACGGCCAAGGGCCCCGCCAGCACCACCAGGACCGCCGCCTGGCCCATCGCCTTTATCGCTGCGATTACCGTCCCCCCATTCTACTATCCTGCCTCCGATCCCCTGGAGCATCTCGTCTCCTTCAAAGACTTGACGACCGAGTATACCAGCATGCATAGTCTGTTTTTCGAAATATTCTATCCTATCTGCCATTTCCCAGACTATAACACTCGCGGCACAGGCTCCAATCTATTCCCGTAATTAGTACCGATGTCAAAATATATTCCCAAAATTGAGACAACAAAAACTCACCCATCGGACGAAATCACCCCAGCCGGCAAGATCTTGATTTGAAATATCAACCACAAAGAAAACAAGTGGAACAAATATAGTAGCCGTCGTGACTATCGCGATAAGCGGCATTGCAACCTTGGAAGTATCTCCCGCATACTTATGCCGATTATGGATCGACCAAGGCATCATAACCGAAAACTGTCTGTGGCTGAACATATAATACAGTACACAGCAGGCATATAGTAAAGACAAAGCTATCTGTAAAAGATATGATAAGGCCGGTATTGCATCCAGAAAACTTTTCGGGGATCCCTGTTTTGAGAAGAAGTTGTTGATGACATTGAAGACCGTGTCCAAGACTATCAGAACGAGACCAGCCCATTTTATGACCAGCTTTTCGCGGTGCCGAGGAAAGAGTCGTATAAGAGTTTGAACTTGAGCCAGATATAAGAACGTGTCGGATATTACTCTGACGATTTGTATTTTCAGTCCTTTGAGAATATGGTCCCGGATTTGAGCGCCGTTAGAGTACCCATGCGCGTGTTGGTATTCAACAACCTCGTTCAACTCAGCCCAGGCGATGGTAAGCGATATAACAACAGTAAGAGTAGCTGCTTTTTGTAGGATAGGTCGTGATCCAGGAGGCGATATTAAGAGAATTATGAGTAAGATATAAGCTAGTACCGTCGTGCCACCGATTGCGTAGGCCATAGGAATCGAACCTAGTTGTTTTGAAAAATATAATATTAGTCGATCATTCCTCCGAATAGGAAGTTCCAACCAGGCTCTTAAATACTTGAGTAGAACGGATCTCGCAAATCGGATTGTGGCACTCGAGGTCCCAGGCTGCTATTACTGTCGAGGTAAGATAATGTGTCGTTTATTAGGCATATCGGAGTAAACGTGGCGTCGGCTTCCAAGGTAATTGTAGTATTCGGTGCGATTTTAATGAGCCCGAGCGACGGAAGAATCTGTATATATTCGCCCTATATCAGTATACAAATTCTTCCTTCCAATACAATTCCTCCTAGGCGACTCGGTCAAACGTACATAGGGTGTGCAAGAGGGGTCGTAGCCACCGGGGGTCGGAGATTCTCGCCATATCGCCGCCGCCACGAACGGCGTAACACCCGTGATGGAGAGCGGACCAGTTGATGACGGCGCGACGGGTACCGAGCTGGTCCACAGAGTAGTCGGAGTAGGTGCTTGCAGCGCCATATCCTCTCGGTGGTAGAACTAGGAATTAGGGGAGGGGTCCAGGGGTTGGTTCAGCATTTCTCTGCAGCCGCATCGATTCGTAGACAGAGACTCAATCCGTAGTATTCGGTGCCGGGTAGTTCTGATAAGGATAGTAATAGGTAGGTAAATTGCGGGGTCCTGCAGGTAAGGTGGTTCGGAAGGAACCGCGATGTCTTTCTACAAAGCGTGATGATTTGATGGGCAATTTTAGGGCCTGTGTGCCTGGACCAGAAATTCGAGTTCTTGGGGATTTCTTGTCCTGATTCTTGTTTTGTGCCAAGAGCATGCCTCAGCTCTGGGCAGGGAAAGAGACCAGTGGTTACCTCTCCCAAATCCGGCCAACTTTATCGAGAACCGAAGGTAGCTGTGATCCAGCCCGGTCCAAGAGCATACGTATTTGGGAGGTCGGTAGGGAGAATCATCAGTGTGATCACAACAGCTGGTCAACCGTGAAGCTGTGCCGTGTGTCTAGACTTCGCGATATTCGATACCTCCTACTCATGCTTCACGAATTCACTCCCGGCGGGAGTGCGAGTACGGGATCAGATCACGCATGTAGCAGAGCAGGCTGAGAACACCTATCCGCAAAAGTGCAGCGTTTCAATGGCTCGTATCTGAATATAGATCTGTCTTAAAATCTCACACCAAGCGTTCCTGTTCAGTATGGCGAGTAAGTCAGCTGTCCGCATCGCCATAAACGCCACCATGTATGTGGTACGTACTACGCCTTCTGTGTACGTAGTATCAAGGGAAAAAACTAGAAAAAACTAGCGCATGCATTCACTCACCATCGGAGACCAGACAGACCCCACCTTCACAAAATAACAGGTATGTGAGTAAAAGCCCACTAAATCCGTCTTTATCAGATTTATCAGTTCCATGCATCGGTACCAGGAATCCCATCCGGACCCTAAAAAAAAAAAGATCCGATACCGCCAAGGGAAACTCGGGAACAGTCCGTGTGTCCCTCCTCTATCGATAACGCATGAAAGATGTAAGCGGTTTCGGTTCCAAAGTAAGTAAGTAAAGTTTTTCGGTTTCTTGATTCCGTTCCCAATGCATTTCGTCTTGGGAAGAGCTGCGAGGGTCCGCCGGTGGTGTGCATAAGTATAGTACGGGACCCTTCACGGATTGGACTAGATTGACTTGCATGCTGTCATTGTTGCATGTTGGAATGTGGTGTGGTCTGATGTTGCGGAAGACTCTGCAGAAGACTCCACCCCAACACGAAAATGAACCAGCACTGTCGACGTAGCCTCGCTCACATAAAAAAATTCTCGAAATTCTCTCATGGCGGATTGATCAATTGGAACTGCCAACTCACTCTTCATCAGGGTCAATTGGAAATTCTAGGGTCAATAAACCTCTCATTTACGTATCTACAACCATATACAAATGCAAGTCGTATGCAGACTAATCCTCGAAAGGTCTTTCCAAAAAAGCAAGCGAAGCATCTAGAAAGGAAAAAAAAAACCACAGTCCTCAGACAACAAGGCGACAACATCTTGCTTTATAATTATTTTGATAACTCTCAGGGAGAAAAAAAGAACCAAAGAGTCTAGATTTCTAAATATGCATATTTGTCCTTTAGTCCGTTCGAAATATATAATACATATCGGTTTATTCCTAAAGAAAGACTGTCTCACAGAGCTCGTCCAGTCCCAACGGCCAATCGTCCGATATCTGCATCACGGAGCGGGGTAATCAAAATTCCATGCATGCCGTGCATATAAAATTTTTTTAAACAATTACCCCTCCTCTCTTATCTGATCCGAGATCATAGGAGATTTCCTTCCAAAGGGGCCTCTTCTTATCTAATAGCCCGTTATTAGAAACGCCACAAGCCTCAACGGTCCCTTAGATCGCACAATGTCTCTTGACCCCGCATTTCGATATCGTCCTAGGGATTGACGTCAATACACCCACAAAAAAAAAAAAAGATACAAGATAAAGAGGGTTTCCTTTATCACGAATTCTAAAAACATCGGATGAAAAGCAAAAGAAAACCCAAAAACTGGAACAAGGATTAAAAAAAAAAAAAATTCTCCGCGGGAAGCCAGGAAAAAGGAATATCAGATCGATCATGCATGATGCTAAGATTAGATAAGGCTTTCGCCGGCCCTTTTTTTTTGATCTAAAAGGTTCTATTACCAGCGATCGATGAGAAGGAGGGGAAGGCCGCAGAGGATCTTGGGTCAGGCTCTCGTTTATCGTGATATCAAGGTGCATTACGTTAGGTATATGTATGCTTGAAGGCTTTCGTCACTTGCATTACTTTTGCACGATGACCTTTTCTCCCCTTCTATTGATGTGAAGATCCTCATTTCTCCATATGATCGATATCTTAAAACCCCATATTTTGGTACTAATATTTGCACACCCCAAGTGTCAACCTCACGGATTCAAAATAAACCCAGGAAAGTCTGCACATACAGGTTGATTATCCAGCCTATGTCCTCATATCCAACATCCGGGTTTCCTAACAACAATAAAGATCCGAGCCAAATTTTGGCTATATCCCAAGGCTTGGGAAGACCATTTACCCGTCCCTCTGGCTCAAAAATTTGCGAGTCCCCGTTACCCCGGATTTTGTAGACAAGCCATCCATGGCTGATAGACTATACCCGCTGATAGGCTATAAGCACATCCTAGCATCGTAGGGCGCTGCGGAATTGTTTTTTTCATCAAGAAGAGATATTTACGGCGTGCATTGGCCAACGGCCTCGAGTCCGTGATAGAGAAAACTTCTGATATTGGTGGAAAACTATCGTGCAATTTTGTGTTGATGTGGGACAACTTCAACATCCAAAGTAGTGTCCATTGCATTGCCTCGAAGGCCGGGCTCAATGTTAGGCATACAGCTGTACAGGGCCATAAACATCGCCTGCTGCTTCCTTATCGATATTCCAACGCCACCTCCAACAGGCATTGACAAGCTTCAACAAGCCTGTGCATCCGAATTCATGCAATAGTTTACCAGGGGGAGGAAGACTATACCGCCCCGTTTCTTTCTACATCTGCTACAGATACTATAAACTAGCATGCATATCAAATAAAAAAAAAACCGAGGTCGTATCACAATTTCACAACCTTCCACAAAACGCTCGCTCGTCTCGTCTCGGATGGAAGATGTACATACACATGGCATATAGTAAGTATGCTCGCGAATTAGATGTTACCATCTTTGTGGAGTCCAGTTTACCCCGGACTTCTCTTTTCTCTTTCTCTTTTTCTTTTTCTTTTTTTTGGAGGGGGATTTTCGGGAAGTATCTCCTACAAACCAGTATCCGTGCTCAACGATTTTTTTCCCTAGAGGACCCCATCAGCTGACCGGTTTTGGGGAAACAATCAATCTGTTCCCCTGCTCATTGCGAGTAATTGTACAGAATAGTGGATCCATTTCTTCGCTTTTTCTCAAAAGTACTTTACTTTCCAAGCCGCATTATGCAGCAAGCGTTCCCACCGATCTGTATGTATGTATGGTCAGAAAGGCAAAAAAAAGAACCGAAGGGATAGCGAGCGTGCAGTTTCCTTTTCTTTTCCAGAAAAATGCTACAAAAAGCCCACCTGCATGCATGCATTGGCATTTCTATCTTAGCGGGCCTAAAGGAAAGTGAGAAAAGGATTATTTGGCGCGAAATCCGCCCGTATTCTAAGGCTTCTTCCATGTGCGTGCCGTTCTACATACGTATGCAAGCAGCGAAGAAATGCACACACAAAGCAGAATGCAATAAAATGTGACACGGAGGTCGGCAAAGCTATTTAGTCTACTTTGTATGTAGCTATAGAGGGTTTAGGAAAGGCAAAATACGATTGATTGCATATACCCTCTGTACATAACTGCGTATAGGCTTGCAGCAATTTAGCTTGGTACTGGGAGGTTTGATAGGTCGGACAATATTTCACGCACTCTTTGCACAAGGCTGCAAGCAAAAACCTGCGAGAGAAGGAAGAAAAGAAAAAGAAAACGAAAGCGAAAAAGAAAAAAAAAGGAAAGAAAAAATGCACAGCAAGATGGGAAGCAAGCAGCGGGCACTCTACGGCTCAAGCCGTCAAGGATTCGTCTGATTTTTTTTCTTTCTTTCTTACTCGCTGTATCGGAGATACCTTTTTGTGAGGCTTCATCGGTGATGCATTGCATATAAAGTTTCTCGTAGAGAGAGGCAGGTTGCCTTTGACAGCTCATTTGTCCCTCACTTATATGCAATGCAATGGTGTCAATAGCATCGTATCATATCAGTATCAGAGTATCAGAAAGCCCGGTTTGCGGATATAGGCAAGTCGATAAGCTAAGTAGTTAGCGGGTTGCTCCTCGACTCCCAGGTTTCTCCGAGAAGCCATTGACAAACTAATTAGCTGTCGAACTAACAAACATGGTAATTCGGACATCAGAAAGAAAAGAAAAAAGTTGGGGGGCATAAGTCATTAATAGAGAAATAAGTTTTTTCGATGATAATAGGATAGTATAGTTAGCGTTGGAATAGTTCGTAAACTGTTGTTTGAACCCAGGAGGCACGTTTGCTGAGCGAGCTGCAATGGCTGGGTCAAAAAATATTCCGGAACGCGTGATCAACTGCAGGTTGGCATGGCCAGGATTCAAGGGCAGGACATCGATGCGAACCTTACACCTCGACACTACGATGTGGAAGGGCAAGCCCACCTACCAGATGTGGATCTGGGAAAGTGGGTGCATTCTGGACACTCGATTGTTTGGTCCTGCAGGGCATAACACCCCCAAAGTCCCTAGCCTCCTTGATGGTCAATTGCGGCTGTCCTAGTAGTACAACGATGGGAAATAGAAAAGGAAGAAAAAACGGCCCAATTCAAGCGACCATGCTAGGAAGGTTTTTTTAGGAGGCAAATCGGGCATCCTCATGCAGGGAATCGAAGGGTTTTTTTGGCGGTGGGAAATCTGTCTATGATATTTTCAGAGACCTGAATCAAGAAGATCAGAAATCCAAAAGCCCCGAGGATGTGCAGGAAAAGAGATTTTGAAATTCGACAAAACGATCTTCCGAGGCTCGAGGGGCGTCCGTATGCAGGTTGCAAATCGTCTACAAGGTCGCCAACGATCCATTCCCACTTCGAGTTCTCTGATCATTTGTCCCATCGAGTTCTATGGCGACCTCGTCTACAAGGATGCCACCGTCTTGAAAATTCGAGTCCAAACTAGCTTAGTCTGAGTAGGCCTCGAATGTGGATCCCCACTTATTTGTGCTATATGTCAAAAGGCAAGATTGGGAAACTAGGGGGAAAAAAAAATACTCTTTTCTTTCCAAAGTCTGTCCACCAACATGGATGATCAATTGCCTTGAGCTCCGGCTCCGCTGGTTTGTCGTCCATTCTATCCTAAGGCCGAGTTAAACCGAACCGTATATATAGAATTCGATACTTTTTGTTCTTTTTTCTGATCCTTTGAATATAGTAGATCCGATGGGAGTATTTAGTATGGCATATCGTCGCCACATCATTAGAAAGATCATAAGAGAAAGAGAATTAGGAATCTCGGGTTTCCTTATCATGATATGGATCTTCGACGAATCCTTTTGATTTATTTCAATTTCAATCTGTCAATGCCATCGTCACCATAACAGCACTGTAACAGGCAGCATGACCAACATGCATGGGGTGAGAAGCACAGTTCGGTTTGCCGCATAAAATGGCGAGCTTAGCTTACCGGCTGCTCCATGTCGCTCGCCTGGTTAAGTTGGGTGTTCCCTGGTCGCTTTTTCGGCAGCCACTTTGGAATAGCGAGACGTAAAAGACTGGTGAAAGACAGGCGGTTGCTGTTGCACGGGGGTTGCCGGCGACGGAGCTTGTTATCCGTCTAGCCCTGGTTAATAACACAAAAGGCTGTTTATTGAGCACTATAACTCTTGACAGTTTTGTTGGTTAAGGAAGCTCTTGCCTTGATGGTGGTATATCGCGGGAAGTTGGGGTTATAGGCTATCAACTGGGTTATTGTTACTTGGGTGGGCAGTCCCGCAGTTACATGCGTGGCGTATATTGGGTTCATGTCATTGCGGTGAGGTTGACTCGGATACGGAAAGACTCAAGATATCCAGTGTGGGAGCGCTGCAAGAAAGAAACGTTCACATGTACACCCAGAATTAAATATGGACGAAGCTAGCAGTAAGAGCTGCTTGCATTTTCTGCACTGCATCACACAACAGTAGACCTTTTTTTTTTTTTTTTTTTTTTTTTTTTTTGCTTTTCAAATGATCGGAAAAGCAAAGGAGGTGAATGGGGAAAGAGGAAGACGTGGTGTGAGGGAAGGAATAAGGTGCAGGGGTGTAGATACGCAATATGTAGAACATCTAAAGAGACAAA
Organism: Orbilia javanica; assembly: GCA_036872735.1. Lineage (NCBI taxonomy): Eukaryota > Fungi > Ascomycota > Orbiliomycetes > Orbiliales > Orbiliaceae > Orbilia > Orbilia javanica. The sequence goes on along the minus strand of JAVHNR010000001.1, from coordinate 2,347,662 downwards.
AAAATGTGATGACGGGCTGACAGTTCAGTAAGTGGGTAACTTGTGTCTGAGAATCGTCTCAGATTCAACTGAAAACGAAGCGATGGCATCGTCACAGGTACGGTTTAAGGCCGTCGCATTGCCGTGAATATAAAGTAATCTCATGCAGTGGGGTGGAGTTATGAGGGGGATTGTACATGTAATGGAAATATGTATGATAGACACAGCGCACTATCCGTAGAGCCCCTCCTCAGGAAACTGGAGCAAAGAGACATATGTATATCCAAATATGGTGCTGTTGCCCGTGCTTGCCAACCTTAGCGAGCAGGAAAAGAAAAGCGTCAAGGAAAGGCCTTCAGGGCGTCTTTCCCGGCCTTTTATCGCATGGTTCTCGTGCAGGTTTTCAACCTACCATGTTGGTGGGAGACCCGTGCGAACGGGCTAGTAGGATGTGCGTGTTTTTCTCTCGTCATACCAAGTTTAAATCCTGAGCTATCGTGAAGCGGGAAAGGTTCATCGGGGACCCTTGTTGATCTCTGTCTGCTGCAGCCAATCCACGTTCTTGAGGTCTTAGAAGTGGTGTATTAAAGACGCAGTTTGGGGGGGCATGCCGGTAGACACTGTCGAACGATGGGATGGTTTGTCTTGGAGGTGATAGAATATGAGGGCTCTACATACCTGTGGCTAGATGGGAATGAAATGACTTGTTTGGAATAAATATTGAGGCCTTGCCGGCGCTAAGAATAAGCTGCCAAAGACGGATGAAGTTAAGAGAAGTTCGGGAGGCTTAACCGGTAGTGGTGGGCAAGTATTCCGCACTTGAGTCCCATTTCTTTTGGAGCCGAAGTTTATGGTTGATTGATGATCTTGGGGGTGGCTCCGGCCGTTCGATCGGTTCTTTTTTCTCCCCTTCATTGGATCTTTCTCTCTCTCCTTCAAAGTCGAGCTAATAGCCTCCTTTGCCCAACGTTGAACAGTCCGATAGAATACGGGTTCGACTAATATCATACGATGAGATTATCGCTCCCGTAATCCCGTATCTGATCTAGACGTTTTTGATTACAGCCCTGCCACCAAGAAAAGAAAAGAAAAGAAGAGATGCTCGGGCATGGCATATATGTCTCTCTCTCTTTCACTATATGCTCCAGAGCGCACTCTGTAAGCCAACAGCGCTTGACTCTTAGGCATGGAGCCGGGAGGACAAGACTTGATGCGCTGTATCTTGAAATAGGAACAGGCTAGTAGCTTGTCGATAGGAGAGAAATAAGATCCAGGGTGGCCATTGTCAGGTTCCCATTGCGCCTTTTAGACGGGCAGGCTGGCAGGCTTTCGTGAATCTCGGAGCAGGGATGTCGATGGTGTACGACCTTTAGCGTCAATCGTTCTGGGCCCCACCCGCCACAATTATGTCTGTCCGTACATTACATATACTTACTCATGTATGTCCGTCTATATGTATGCAGCAGCAGCAGGAGAGCTAGAGGGTACATGCAGGAAATAAGTACAGTACTTGGGAAGTAGTTTGCTAAGTTCTGACTTAGACTAAGACCTAGGACCGAAAAGAAACAAGACCCTTCACGGCATCTTGCTTGCATTGCTATACATACAGCCATTCAGAATTAATATCGAACGTTCGAACTCGACTGGGCTGGTGAACTTGAAAGGCAGCAGACCAACCAACTTGCATCTGCAACCGCACTGCAGTACGGGAATTCGATACCATACTATTACTATAGTCTATCTACAACGGGTTTACCAGGCCTAAATAGTAGCTATAGTTCATTTTTCTTTTCCAAATACCTGTCCGACGCCCTTTCTTTCTTTTTTAATTACTTTATTTATTTTATTTTTTTTTTTTTTTTCGGGTTCCAATAATAAGGTTCTCTTGTTCGAAATTCTTGACTTAATTAGGCGCAGAGCTCGAGGTCGGTCTCAACGTTGTCAATTCCGTGAGAACAAACCTGGCTGCTGCAGCAGAGTTTTTTTTTTTTTTTTTTTTTTTTTTTTCCTTCTCAATTGACGACGACGACTACGACGACAGCGACTAGGAAGGTTGGAAAGATATTTAGTGTAGTAGTACCTTACCTAACTGATATCAGTTAACCTCCGAGTTATACGCCTAGCCTGCCTGCTTGCTTGGTCGCTTGCATACGCATCATTTATACCATCCAATACATACTCCCGTAGAAGCCTTGGGCCAACATCGCGATATCGTTCATTGAGCATCAATCGACATATCGGATCATTTTCTATCATATCATATCGTATCGTATCGGTCCAGACGTCGGTAAGTCACAGCGCCTGTTATGTAATAGGATCTCAGGATCCCCTTTCCTTCAAAGCTTCCCTTCTGCCCTTATTCGGACCTTTATTTCCATACCGCTGGTCCCGTACATTTAATGTATAATCAAGCCTTTCCCCCTTCGTTTCCCTTCCCTCTTCCCTCTTCCCTTTCCTTTTTTTCCTTTTCTCGGGCGCGTCGGAGCTGTCTTGAATGTCAGCCATCCTTCAATGGGCATTAAATCCACCATGCTCGAAGCGGGTAGCACTTCAAACATCCTTTGAGCACAACAGCAAGCACCAAACACTAACCAACTTGAACTTGGACTCTCCGATTAAAGGCTGTCAGTCCGACGAAGCTTCACACAGACAAGAACAAGAACACTTATCCTGGAAGAAAAGAAAATAAAAAAATAAAAAAGAATAAAATACTATACTCTTTTATTTTTTCCCTATTCTTTCTTCATCAGTCAGCTATTACTCAATAGGTATCATATCGATATCAGCTTCGGCATCATCATCGCCAGATTCCTTCTTCTCCTTCGTCTGCCTGTCATTACTTCCTTCTATTTTACCTCTTTTTTTTTTTTTTTTTTTTTTTCTTTCCTCCTTCCCTCCTAATCTCGTTTGACTCCGACTGGACCAACTTTGATTCGACTGCCCCTCGGCATCTCCCACCGTACAGCACCGCAGCTACAGCTACAGGACAGTACGCCTACATACGTGCAATCCAGGACAGGGCAATAGACACAGTAGGTCCCTTTTTTTTCTATTTGCTCATCTACTCATTCACTTCTTCCCGCCGTCCCGTTCGCCGTGTTGCATTTTTTTCGTTTCCCCCATGGCAAAGCAGTCAATCTATCAATCGGTGGGTCGGCCAGCGCTGGCAGCCAGAGCCAACAGCCAGCCAGCCCTTTCCTTTTGTTGGGCACATACCTCCGTCCTTGCGTAGTCCCGTTCTAGCCTGTACGCTGTGCTGCATGGCCCACATACAGAACAAGTTACCTGAGCTACCTCGAACTCGACTCGATCCGGCTCGGCTCGAGGGACTCGACATCATATCACACATCACAGCCATCTCATCCTCTCCCCGTAGCTTAGCTTCCTCGAAGCCCGTCTGGATCTTCTGTGTTCTGTGTATTTTCTGTGCTTTCTGTCTTCCTTTTGCTCGTATTTTTGGAGTCATGGCCCTATGGATCCTGAAACCCGAGTCCTCCCCCGTCCCTAGCCCGTAGTATAATTTCTTCTTCTGCCTCCCACTCTCCCACATCCACACAGACACAGACAGACACCTGCGTTGCTCAACTCCCTTCTTCCCTGCAGCCGCCTCCTGCCTGCCATATCCCATCTTATCCACCCTTATCCACAGCCACCACGCAAACCAACGTCAACTGCATCATCGGCGTCGACGTCGCCCTCGAGTCTAACCAGCCCAGCTAACCGTCCCATGTGGCTTTTCTTCCCACTCGTATAGAAGCCCTCGGCCCTCGATTTCCTTTCCAATCAGCCCGTGGTTCTTAGCGAACGATCACTGCTCTATTAGGGATCACCCAACGACGGCCCTTCCCTCCCTCCGAGCTTAGCAATCGGTTCGCCTGGAGACAGACCTCACCGTGTATCTCCCCCCAGATATACCACAACTCACATTCGTCTATTCTGGGCCCTGCAGGACCTGTTTATGGAACCGGCGCTGGACCTCAAACATCCTAAATCTATCCTTCCCTATTCGTGTCCAACGTTGCACGAAAGCTAATAATTACGAAAACGACCTCCTACCTACCTACCTACCTACCTACCTACCTATATACTTCGTGCTGCCTCGTCATCTGTAGCTTCGGCGTGTACTCGCTCTACAGAACACATTTCTTTACGTTTCGTCCCCAGCGAGCAGTACGGTATCATTGTCAATTCGGCTATCTGCCTGCGTCGAGGATACCATTGGGTTGGGTACCCGTGGTTTCATATAAAACTCGAATTTCACTCCTCCTTACCAATATCACAAACCTAACGGTGGATTAATACCTCACTTTCGGGGGAATACGTCCATTCAAACTCCGATTCCAGTTCCGTCCAAGACTAGGAAGGGTTTTTAGGTTTTCTGCTAACCACATTGCAGCCAAAGGGGTAAGCTTACAGCCTATATCCGACAACCTGGGGTTTTAAAATCCACAAACAAAAAGGGAGATATATCTTCCAATTCCATGCATCAAATGCTTACTAGTCATATTCATAATTTCAGATTTTCTCTTTAATTTCATCTCCTACCCGTTTTGAAGAAGTCATCTGGAGAAGGCTGGGCTACAAGGGGAGTTGCTGTAGCCTACGATATGCCCCCAATGAATACGATACCGGTTCCCAAAGAAACCAACGGTATGAATTTCAAACCAGCTTAATCAATTATTTTCCTATGACTGAGTTTTTTTTTTTCGTTTTGGGGTTGAATAGAACAAATTCCTCTGGAGCCGGCCAGTGTGCCGGTGAAAGCCAAGGAGAACCCACCGCCCAAAGTCGACCGTCCGCGTCCTCACGTCTGTTCTATATGCACAAGATCATTTGCGAGATTGGAGCATTTAAAACGCCATGAGAGGTCGCATACAAAGGAAAAGCCATTCGAATGCCCAGAATGCCTAAGGTGTTTTGCACGTCGCGACTTGTTGTTACGACACCAGCAGAAGCTGCATCTTACTACAACTCCTTCGAGCCGACCTCGTAATGGCGTGCGCCGCGAGAGCACATCCTCCGTGGCGCAGCCAGCTGGTAGCAGAGTCCGCAAGAACTCGGTTAGCAACGCTGGAGGACGGCCTCGTGCAAACACCATTGCTCATGTCGATAGTACCACCCTTAGCCTATTGGCTAAAACGAGTACCGGGGCCAATCAGAATCTCCCGAAGCTTGAGACCGGTTCACTTCGGGGCCTCAACGTCGTAGGTACATCTTTAGGAGCATCTACAGTAGTACCGCAGGAACTTGACATTGAGGGTATACTGTTTGGGAACCCAACCACGGTGAACCCGGCGGTTCTTCAATTCAGTGCATCCCCACATGCCAATACTTTCGGATCTCCCACGTCCCCTTTCGAGCCGGTTTTCGGGAATTCAAACGCCGTTATCGACGACGACGATGATCCTACCGAGTGGATGATGCTCGGGACAGGAGTGTATGCTTCCGAGCAAGCAGTCGAAAGCTCATCTCCAAGCGCAATTAGCACGACATCGATTAGCGCCGTTAGCGAAGCTTTGCAAGACACTAACACATGGTGGAACAACAATACATCCACTATCAGCTCTGCCACAACATTGAGTACCTCTCCATTCATGTCTGCTTCTGATTACAATCCTCCACCCTTCAACCCAACTCCCCCACCACCACCTGCCGGAACGATATCGCCCAAAGCTCTTCAGGCACAAGGCGGGGGCCATCATGATTTGCCATTCTTTGCCAACTATAGCATGAGCAATATTTCCCCAAATCACTTTCTTTCTCCAGAATCTCATTTCCAGCCCGAAATGCAACATGATTTCTCCCATGATTTTTCGGGCTTCCAGCAAACGACCCCAGCAGCACATGCGACACAGACGATAACGGACTCTGCACGAGCCGCCATTCTTCTGACCCTAGCGCAATCATCCAATGCGTATCGTAATCATCAGCAAGCACAACACCAGCGTCGTTATTCCTCCGCCCAGTCGCCTCCTCTCCATGTCCACCGAAACTCCTTCACCGCCCAGCTTCCAGGAACTCAAGATCTTCAAAAATACGTGCAAAGCTATATCAAACATTTCCACCCCCACATGCCTTTCTTCCATATTGCAACATTGGACTTTTCCTCTCCCTCATATGCCGTGAGCCAGAAGAAGGACAACCTGCTTGGATTGAGTGGTTTCGCGGGTGGTGGGGGTTGCCTTATTCTTTCCATGTCTGCTATTGGTGCACTCTATGCGGGAGAGGTTTCCGTAGCCAAGGAAATCTACGAGGCCGCGAAGAAAATGATTCATGTCTTTATCGATAACAGAAGGAAGGCATCTGTTTCTGCTGCAGTTTCCGGAGGAGGGGCACAATCCACTCCGCTCTGGTTGGTGCAATCGATGCTTTTGAATGTTGTTTTCGGTTTGAATAGTGGAGAGCACATGTCTAGCGAACTAGCCCTGTCCCACTGCACCGCGGTAGTGTCCCTCGCGCGAAACGCTGGGCTATGCAGGCCATACACCAATGTGCAAAGTACCAACCACATTGGGCCCGATGCAAGTATGCTAGATATGTGGAATGGAGCAATGAAGCTGGAAAGCTTAGACGACCATGCCGATTGGATCAAGTGGATTGCTGAGGAAGAAAGGAAACGGACGTTATACGCAGTCCACAAACTCTCCTCAATGCTTTGCATCACCTACAACCACTCGCCGGCTTTGACAAACTCCGAAATCCGGTTGGATCTCCCATGTGATGAAGAACTCTGGGCTGCAGAAACAGCAACGATGTGGAAGATGAGAGGGGGTATTCAAGCCGCAAAGCAGGCCGCAGTTCCTTTTTCGATGGCATTGAACACACTCCTCTCCGCCAACGCCATACAAGCTCAACAGGAACGCACACATAATAGGGAAGACCAGAAGTACATGAACCCTCATGGAAAGCTAAAGCCTTCCGACCTCCGCCCTAGCCACTTCGGGGCCCTTTCTCTTATCCTCGCGCTCCATGTCTACATTTGGGAAACCCGACAGCTCAGCCAATCTAGACAATTTTCCGCGACCGAAGTGGAGGCTGTTCATGCACATATTGAGCCAGCGCTCCGGGCTTGGGAAGAAGCATGGGCATCGCATCCGCAGTCTAGCATCGAGAGACCCAGCCCATTCGGTATCGGCCCAATGGCTGCTGACAGCATTCCTCTTCTGAATCTTGCTTATGTTCGCTTGTTTGTTGACTTGGGCATGTCACGAGGGCCTCTCTTCGCCCGCGACTTTTCCGGAATGATTGACGAACTAAATAAGAACTGGGCTGAACAGCCAACCAATACCTCCCCTGCTAACTCTTCTGCTTCCGAGCCTGCTGATACCCCGCCGGGATCCAACAGTTCCCCGGCCTCGTCCCCCAATTCGGCGCTAACATCGCCGGATCTTAACCCTTCTAAGGGTGCCACAAACTACCAAACTCCATACCCACAAGCTAGTGGGATTTCTTCTCGGCGCGAAAAACACATTCGCCGAGCCGCTTTCTACGCTGCCGATGCCCTTGCCATGTCCGAGAAATCCGGGCTCTCGTCCCCCGATTTCCTATCAAGGGAGCTCCCAATGCAATCCTTAATGTGTGCTTTTGACTGTGCACAGGTTTTAGCAGAGTGGGTTAACGCTGTCCAGGAGCGAGTACGGCCGTTTATGGGCAAGTTCGGAGATGCGGAGTGTGATCTGATGAGCATTGAAGCTTTGATGATGTTGGAGAACGAAGATCGTGTGTTGTTGGGTCGTGTGATTGAGATTCTTAAGAAATCGCACGAGAAAATGGTTTTCGAGTGGGATAGCATAGTTGGAGGCAATGACGAGGTTAGTGTGAGCATTCTGAGAGTTAGTGCTCACTTGTTGGAGAAAGCCTCTGTCTGGCCAGGTAAGTCTTATAGTACACACCCTCTTTTAAGATATTATACTAACACCCGTATCATCGGGAACAGTTGTAAGAGTCTACTCTTCTGCCCTTCGCTATCATGCCGACAATATCGAATCCAGGCCCAAGAACACCGGAATCCTCGGGCTTGCACACTAAGCCCACCAACACGACTACCAGCATACACTCTCAAGGCATCATTGCGGACAATTCAACATTACTGCGAACCGTTCCGGCGAAGTTTTCGATTTGAAATTTAGCGTCAGCGGATATGGAGGATACAGCATCTAACACCAGCGAAACAATGCATCATGTAACAACAGCGAGCGGATTATTGGGCAAAAAAAGGGATAGTTTCGTTTTTATTTTTCGTTTTCTTTTTGAAGTATTACAACATCGATACCGCTTTATACCATACCAAACCTCGGAAAAAAAACCACAAAACCAAAAACACCTCAATTAATGACTTTTTTTCTTCTTATTGGTGGAAACTTTCCGTCATAGTTTGGGCATTGGAGGAACTTTTGCTTTACAAGCGCAACATGCACAGCGTCGCATTTTTTAGGAAATGATACCACTCATGTTTCATTGAAACTACCCTGTAACAAGAGAAACCAAACCAAAAGTACCTATTTCCCATCACCTTTCCTATTTTTCCCTTTCTATTTACCTATTACTTTCTATTCGCTGGGTGGGTTCCCTTACTTCGGTTTTCTAGGCTGTCCTCTTGTTATTTCCCTTTCTCTTTCCCACTTTTTTTTTTTTTTTTTTTTGTCTCCTTCCAAACTTCGGGGGAAATCACAAATACCAAATATATTGGGCGGGTTTCAATTTCCCCAGGATTCTATTCAACGGCGTTTCGAGGTTTTTGGTATGGAGGCGTTTCTCTTGTACTTCTTTTATATATCCCATAATACCTGTGGCTTCTTTCCCTCCATCTATTTTATATCCCGATATCGAATGTTTCGACTGGGGCGAGAGAAAAAAAAAAACATACGGTAATGCGGTGAACAGCAATATTGGTAGGAGGTTTTTTGAGGAACGCATTCGCAGTATTGGGGCACTGAATATCATTGTATTACAGGTATACAATCCAATTTTCTTTTGCTGGTTTTTTCGTATGATTTCCTCCATTTTACTACTCTAGCCCTTATAGGTATGCACCGCCTCTCAAGTTGCACAAATGAATCCTGGGCCTGTAACAACAATAACATGTAAAATTAACCCTTCTTCTCTTTCACTTCTTCTTTTTTTTTTGTTTCCCCAAGGTTTCAGTGTTTCTCTCAACGTTTACTATTACCCAAAAACCCGATATACAGAAGAACAGAACCATATATGAAAGGAACAAAAAACAAAAAACAAAATCGCCAACAAGGGTGGTGATCATGTTGTCAGTTAACTGAATCATTGTTTTTTTTTTTTTTTTTTTTTTTTTTTGCCAACGAAAAGAGGGAAAGCAAAAAACTGTGCTTCGGTATTTCTTTAATTCTGAAACTCTTTTTGATGTCATCAAAAATACGCGATCCAATCGATTTGTATTTTGACCGTTGATGGCAGTTTCAAGGCGGTTTGCTGTGCTGCAAGTTGGCTAGCTATTCAAGCCTTGAGTTTTAAACTTTGGCTTTTTAATGTATGTAATAATGTATGCATACGGCATCCAAGTAAAATCCATAATTACCACTACTGTCACTAGGTGTAGCATTATCGGGGAGAGACTAGGCATATGTGATGATGCGTAATATTTAGCCTTGTGTCTACGATTTTCTGTTTATAACCCCGCTAGGAATGTGAATATGCATCTCGATTTGATTGTTCGGATTACAAGAATAGAAATGCATATATGCAGGTCTAGTATAGCTTGTCCCGAAAGGCTTGCATGCTGTTGATTGCCAGACACATCGACATCATCCGGTTTAGGCATGACCAGGAACCCCAAGCATACCAGTAGATCTTATGCCTTTCGCCCACTCCCCCATGCAAGTTTAAATCTGGCACCGCACTAACGTAGACGTTGTTTCGTTTGTTGGATTTCCCGATGAGGCGGGGCTTTTTAGACTGAAACAACATTGCAAGATTGGCCGCTAAACGATGCAAACACCGGTTTGCCTACTGCCAGTCCAAAACTCGGTTCGAAGAAAAAAAGATGCCACCTGCATTGCAGCATTGCAGCCAGGCAGCGAGCACGGGGTCTAGTGCGACTTCACACGTGTATGCAGCCATACATTCCACAGCTGCACAGAGGCAAGGCAAGCGCCACGCGGAAGTTACCTTTTTGCTTGGGAGTGCCCTCGATCGCTAACATGATGTGGATGTGGGTTTGGAATCTAGGTAACTGAACATTGACCGTTTCAGTGGTATCCTTTTTGTCAGGTTGGAAGATGCACGATGTCCAACCAGGAAGTTTTTATTTCGGATACCTGCTTCCAGTGCGTCCCCGCACTGACCCGAAATGCCAGTGCTTATTTTCCCGATACGAGACCCGCAGCGGAAAGGGCAATTTCGAGGGTCCTTTGTTTTTGTTATTTGTTTTTTGCTTGGTGGCCGGGTGGGAAGAAAGGCGTATTTGCCGGGGCCGGCTGATAACACGCCACCGGTGGGGACATCGATGCACCGATCACCTCCCTCACTTATCTTTGAAATTCTGGCCCTTCGAACGAGTCGACATCAATCTCTGATGTTCCTGCGTCCAAAATGGTTCCTTTTCTTGAAAGAGGAACACGATCAAAGCCCTCCTCGCTGACGACGACGAACGCAGACACCTTGGTCACTTTTAGTCACGTTTAGTCACGTTCCTGTGTGTCTCGAGCTGGACGGTGCCTGCATGTCGAACCAAAAAGCCATGCTCTGGATCTCAACGACGCTAGATGGGCGGGAACAGGCAAGAAAAAGGAACCTGCAGCAGGAACCCTCCATCACAGCAAGGTTATTCGCTATCAATCGACAAGCTAAGGTTGCGGGATATCTGCCAAGAAGCGGTTTGGTTGGTCGGGGCTCAATCTAGGCGCCATCCCCTGTTCATTGGGCTTCGACCAACCAATGGCCAGCAGTCGCACCCCGACTTCACGGCACCCTGGCTGCGGGCTCCATCATTGCTTGCTGCAGATTTGCAGCGAGGAATTAGCAGAGACATCTGCGTAATTCTGCGTTCTCGCTCTGTCGGTCTCCTTCCTTCGGTCTTGACAGCATAAAGTCGCAAATGAACAGTCTGCGCTCTCAGACCATACTCAACCTGTTTGCTCCGGTCCCTTCATTTTAGGCGCCCAATCCTTTTTTCTGAAGCGGTGAAAAGGTCCTGCGACGCAAATTTAACACTCTCCCAGAAACCCGGGACCGACATACGTGATCATTCCCCTCAACAGTATAACTCGGTTTCTTCGTTGGTGGGCTGAAGTAATAGGACTCTTTCGGAGCCACTAACTTCCAATCAGGCTGCATTTTGCTGTGCCCATTTGATTGTTAATTGAGGTATCACTGCTTTTTGATCCTGCATCCTGCAATCCATTCTTAGACAGGTCAGTTCCCTTCATCTACTCTTGCATCTCACTCCCAGTTTTCCCTCCGTCGCTCTCTTTACAAAACATATACATCATTACCTGCATCTCGCACTACCAACTTCAAACCCGAAACCCCTCCTTTTGATTGCTTGAGAATTGTATTACCCACGCCCTTTCGTTCGAATCATTTGACATAAAACCGTCATAAGGCCCGTTTACATCCGCGCATCTTGCATACATATTCCACACACGTCCGCCCACATCTTGCCATTTGATTCTTTTTTGACTTTGACTTTGACTTGTACCATCCTTCCATTCGTTCGTTTGCATCTGCACATCCCACCATCTGCAAGGAAACATAAAAAATAAAAATAAAGATTTCTTTTTGGGGATATCTATATTTATCACAAAGGGTGGAGTGTACCACGGCGCGGCTACGTCTAGAAGGTCTAGAGAAGCCTTTGGTGGAGGAGGAGGACTCTGTGATATTGGTTCCCTGTCCTGAGCATACGTACTTAACATCCCCGACAGTCGTGCAAGCGCTCTCATCTCGCATATATCTCCACGAGTATGCGTGACTGAAGAACCCCAAGACTCTCGAACTCCACTGGGCAGCACCGCTGTAGTCTATCCCGTCCTACCAATCCCCTATCCCGGTCTCTTTTTGCCTCTCGAATTCCTTTACCCGTCTTTGGCCCTTGTATTGCATAGTCACACTGTTGATATATAAACCATCCCTTGCGCTCACCACCCCCAACCCTCTTCTATTTCTTTTCCTTTGATACAATTTTTCCTATGGCATATCAACGGAACGACCTCACCCGTAGTTATACCAATATACCTGAGCTCACATCATCTCAGATATTTACACCTCCGCCACAGGCACATCAGTTCGGTGGTTATCCAGCCCCCCAGTCCCCGACAACCACAATACGGACAAAGACCCCACCGGCGCCCATACGGACAAATATACCTTACGGAACAGACTTTCCGTTACAATTCGCAGCTCCTCCCCGAACGCCAACACACGCTCCGCAGGCAACCTCAACATTTATTCCTAACGCAAACATTGATTACGCACAGGCTGGGTTTGCTGCTCCTCCTTTAACACCCCTCCGTTCTGCACCTTCGGCACATTCTCTGCATTCTCTAGCTTCCAAGAGTAACGATAATCTATATTATCATTACTACCAACCCGAACCCATCCCTCCGGTTCCTCAAATCCAGGATATCCACGTCTTCAATCCATCCGCGAAGGATAATTCGCTGTACGCCTATAACACAGAAATAAACGCCGAAGTCGCTCGTAGAAAACGAAAAGAAGCAATGTCTGGATACGCGCAAGACCCATCTCAACCACAGCAGCAAGGGATCCCGCTGCAGAACGTTGCACCCGGTGGCCCTGAATATGGACAAACAATGACCTTTGATCCCCCACCGACCCAACCATTAGATCGTGCACCGGAGCAACCGCAGCCAATGGAATACCAGCCACCGGCGCAGTTCGACAATGGTGCAAGCCAACCACATGCGCCGGGACAAATCGCGCATCCGAACCAAATTTTCGGTGCACAGGAGTACAAATATGGATTCTGCAGTTGTTTTGGCGACATTGGTTCCTGTAAGCTTTTCCTCTCCTGTCCACGTTTTTCCGTGACCTCGCGAAAGCGCTTTTGCCAAGGAATATCGTAAATACAACAAACCCAACGCATACACGAAAAATGCTAACTCGATAATTACTAGGCTGTCTCGGATGCTGGTGCCCATGCATGCTCTACTCCAAGACTCATCACAGGTTAAAGACCGTCCCGGACTCCAACCTCGACGCCTACAGTTCTTGCAACGGTCACTGCGTCCTATTTTGTGCTTTGTCCCCTGTCAGCTGGGTATTCACTATGCTTCAGAGAACCCGAGTCAGGGAACTTTACCAGATCAAGGGATCTCCAATCGGAGACTGCGCAAAGTCGTACTATTGCCCCGTTTGTACGCTCGTCCAGGACGAAAGAGAGATCAAGGAACGAGAGGACGAGAAGAGACGGTGCGCTGGTCCCGGAAGCGGGATTGTTGGCGAGCAAGGCTACAAGAAGCCAGAGAAGATGGCATATCAGAGGAGCTCGGTTATCGGTTGAACGATGCCTTACTAGGCAATTAATTGTTCATCCTCCTCCCTCCTTTAACGAAGTAATGTTCCGCAGTCGACTGTCCTTTTTTGCGTACATCGACTCGCAAATCAATACACCACACACTAAAAAACACCTCTTTCCCTTCAGAATTTCCTTTGTTCTCAATATACACACATCTCTTGTTTCCTATGTTCCGCTCAACCTTTTCTTGCACATATTTCTTCTTCTGTTCATTTTCTTCATTTTATTTGCATTTTAGCGGGGTTCTCTTCTATCATCTGTTCTTCATCTACCTTCAACATTCACAGGGATCGGCTTTCTCCTTTTTAAAAACTTCATACTTTTCTGTTCTTTTCATTTCAACCTGAAAGCCACATGTTCTTTTTGTCTTTTTACTGTTTTCCAAGCGAAGGATATACTTTTGATTTGACTTTGGTTTTTTTTTTTTCTTCGCCAAAAAAAGATTGCATTATTATCACCACCTACTACTACTATTAGTTACCTCCGCCAGGAATTCATCAACATTCATTTTTAGACCTTTACATATGTCAGATAATTCATCGTTCTTATTTATTTGTTTTTTTTTTTTGCAGAAAAATACAGGTGGGAAAAAGGAGACCGTGGCGCGAGCGCGCGGTGTAAACTCCTTTCTTTCTTTCTTTTTTTTTTTTGTACTTAATAAATGACAAAAAAAATCTCTTGGAAACTCCATCCTTCGTATTTGATAGTGATATATTATGATAATGGCCACTGGGCCGGTGTTGTCGTTTTAGATGTAAAATTTAAAAGTACTAAGGCCTTAAGGTTTTATGTATTTACATCGAACTAAGATTGAAAGCTAGCGGGATATATCGTACAGAGGTTTGATTAAGGTAAAAGTATTCATACAGACTTGTAAGGGATCCTTGGTGAAGATTAGGTAGTCATTATATATTAATAAAATACGACGCATTTGCATATCTGGATCAAAGAAATAGAAGAGAAAAAAGTGACGCTAAACTGCAGGGAATATGCTAACAAGAGGGTATACAAAAAAGTATGGGCTGGTGTGCATTTTTGTGATATAACGCGGAATCGTAGGCGGGGGGTTTTTTGGACATAAACAGGAGATGATTATTATTATTTTGGTTAGGATTTCCTGCATGTTCTCCTTCTTATCGTCGGGTGGCTTTACTCGAATTGGCATTGTGCGAATCCATAGGACCTGGATGATATAACACGTTAGTTTCACACATCAAGGTATCGTTATCATGACCCATTCATTCAAAGACTTACTGATCTTTATACACCAACTCAAATTTGATCTCCACACTTTCAATCGTCATATCCAATCTATACCTCGCACTATAAAAGCTTCTAAGACCCTTCCGTTTCTTGTCGAACAGGTTTTTGGGGACGCTTGATAGATCCGATGTCATCCTGCAGACAACGTGAACGTCGCCTTCTACGCGGTTGGGAGGGTTGTCGCTGCTGGAGGCGACCATGGCGTCTAGGAATGGAGTTATGTGTTTGAAGTTTCGGTGGAAGTGGTTGGAGAAACGACGTTCATCGGTTAGGGGTTGGCCTTTTAGGATGAACCAGCTGACTTCTGTTGGTGGGGGGTTAAAAGTGATGGTTAGAATATCGATTTTTTGCAGTGTGTTTCTTGTTTCTATTTCATGCGGTAGGGGAGGTTTTGAAGGGGAACATACGATTTCTTGCCATCTTTTTGCCGGTTTGGGGGTCTATCCAGGCATCTTCCGGCCGATGTTTGCCGTCGATAAAAAGTTGCGAACTGACGGTTCCGTAGTTTTTCCTGCATAGTCTTTCGACTTGTGTTCTTCCGGGGTTCGAGGCGTCTAAATGGATCTCGAGTCCTCGGATAACCGCGCCTTTGACGATGGCCGTTGCTCTAAGCTTTTCCGTTAGTCTGCACATTTGTGAAAGAAAAGTAAACTTTTTTTATGAGGAGGTTGTATTGACTTACGCGCTCCTTGGTTGGATAACGTTAATTCCATATGGACCAGCCCAATCCACGACTCTCTGGTATAGATAAAGAGATTCTCCGAAGCCACCGACGAGTAGGATCGTGTTGACTCTTCCGGCGTTATCGGAAGTTTCTTTGATTTGATTGTAGATTAGGGTGATAACTTCTGTGATGACGGGGTCGAAGAGAGATCGCATTTCTTCTCTTGATATTAACATTTCACCGTTCTCGATTCCGGCTTCTGGGAGGTTGTTTATTGTTGGAACGGTGACCTGGTGTTATATTAAGTTTTATGATTAGTTTTTTGGGGTCCTTGGAAGTATGAGTATTTTTATATGGTTAGGTGCATACCGTGTATATAGCCTGATCGGGACGATCTCTAAACCCACACTTGATAGCCTCGAAATTCTTGATGACTTTCTGTTGTGTTTCTAGTCTCAGGTTGCCGAAATGGTGTCCCATTCGGTCCTTGAAGAATTCCGAGAAGTTTCGATCGATCTTGGAGGAGCCTGCGAAGGCACCTTCGCCAACCGCGCATTCTCGGACTCTTAATCTTGGGGTGATCTGTGATATTGGAGTTTGTGTTAATATATATTTGATAGTTAGAGTGTAAGGGGTGGCATTGCGAGGGGATGGCTGACTTCTAAACAGTTGTAAGTGATCAAGTCGACTGTTCCACCACCAGCGTCGCAGACTACTATTCTGTCGGTGGCCTGATGTCGTTATTAGCATTTTGTGTATCTACTGTAGACTTTGTGGCGTCTGGTAGTACCAACCTTGATATTATGGGCATCTTGGTTTTTGATACAAAATACAGCAGCGGCTTCGGGTTCACTGATCATTGTCAATCTGTGGCCGTTCGCAAAACCTGCGTTCTCAGCACACTTCTGGGTCCTTTGCTTTGCGCCTTCGTTCCAGACGGCAGGTACAGTTAGGACGAAGTCGACCTGGGTAATTTCCATAACTTGGTTTCCCTTTTTGCGGTATAAGGTTTCCATGGTCTATCAATGGTTCGAAAATCCCCGTTAGCAGATTGGTCGCCTAGAAATTGTGTATCTATGCATGCGTATATATGTGCGCGTGCAATATTTGGAGTGGAGATGTAAGCTGGCATTGACGTACGTGGATATATAGAGCGTGAAGGAAGTCCGTGCAAACATCCATAACGTCTAGGCCTTCTGGTATATTGACTTTACGCTTGATATCGGAATCATCGGATTCGAGAAGGAGCTTAAACCTGTGCACTCGTTCAGTGGATTTTTAGTAAATGTAGTTCCCTGTTTGTGTTGATATTGTGGTTATATGCAAAGGACGTACCACGCTAGCCTTCTGGCTGTGGACGGGATATCGTAGCCCCAGCTGAATTCTGTTGTTGACCCTTCATGATATGATATCTCGGTGGGGCACTAGTATTTCAGAATTTGTTAATATTGGATTCATAGTATCCACTCGTATTCGGGGTGGTATGGCAGTGGTTGGGATATAAGCTCCGTACCGAGTCCATCACACGAGCCCCGGAAGTCGGCCAACTGTTGATAATCTCAATCGAATCTATAATACCCACGGGGTATCATGTCAGCATTCCTCCATTTTACATGAATTTAATATCATGCATATTCGCACGATAATTCTTTTTTTTTTTTAGAGAGAAGCGCATACCAGGATCCGATGAGCTACCCCACGCAATCGCGCTGTACGTTGTTCCAAAGTCCACGCCAATGATTATGCGATGTCGAAACTGTCCATGCGGGTTCTGTGCGAAGTTAGTGGGTTGGTATACCCGCGTCCTCTTCACATTATGATTGGACGGGACCTGTGCCGGAAGTTCTGCTGGTGCGATTCGAGTCGCATATGCCATCTTTTGTTTGGTATCGATGTTATATGTTCTCCTTGACGATGCTACGGTGAAGCTTGATGGGGGCTTTAGAGGGGCAGTGTAGGGTATCGTCCGATCGATAGGTCGGTTGGATCCTATGCAGCTGTGAAATCGGTCGAGAAACCACGCGCTCTTGGGAGTCTTGTTCGAGTGATTTGGGGAAGGTCTTCTTCGAACTGCAAAAGGATATGCTTAACTCTACATATACGACTGGAAATGATTGAAGAATACTATTGGGATTTCGCGACGGTCTGTCGATAAGGAGCTTGAGTTCAACCTTTTCGATTTTTCGTGCTCATTCTTTTTTTTTTTTTTTTTTTTTTTTTCCCAGTGCACCTTGATCATTGGCAAAAAAGCCCAGAATCGCAAGTGCGGTAGTACTATGCATATGATTTGGGCATTCAGCCTCGCGCTCCCTGGTCTTTCTGGGGGCTAAACATTCAAGACTCGGGAAACAGCCCAAAGGCTAGCTAATTTCGCTTGGGGGCTCCACCAAGAGCGGCTCAGATCCTGCGACTTTGCTCACAGCTGTACAGAATCCAGCAGAAAGTCGGCCCATGGTGAGGTGAATGTTCGAACACCTCGACTATGTTGGGTTTATTGTTTTGAATCAACGTTATTTCTCTCCTCATGGTCTTGTTAGGGTCGAGGAGCGGCAGTTAATTGGTATTTGTATAGGTTTTGTCAGGTGTCTGACCGAGTGTTCGAGCTAGCTACGATGTTTCAATCTCACCATGATAAAATACCTTGTCGCCCAGCCTTCCGGGTATCCCAAGCTTTTCTGCTGCAATGAGCCGCATCTCGATCCCGTGGGATCAGATTGAGACGGTTTCGGCCGGCCCTTCAGTCAGCGGAAGATTGCATCACAAAGGAATAGTGCACCGGCGACAGCTGTATGTACGTATCCTCCCGATCTTCAGATTATAACCGTCGTCGGATCTCGGAATCAAAGAAGCCCTCGAGACCAACGTTATCAAAAGTTTCTTCTTTATTCTTTTTAGAGGAAAGTTCGGAAGGGGGAAGGAAAAAAGAGAAAGAGGATTTCTATTAATACATAGCCACAAGCTCACCCTAATCTGATGATGCCTATCGAAGGCACAAAATCCCAGTTAGTGGGGAAAAACTAAGCTCAGAACGCTGTTTGTATTTGAAATCGCCAACTGTAGGGGCCCCAACCTGCTGCCTCGACGGATTGATAGCCGCGTCAACCATGTCGCTGTAATGCACAACTGGGGGGGGGCAGAGAGGAGAAGGTAAGGGAGGGGTGGTCGATGGCCAGCCTAGGTTTTTTTTTTTTTTGCTAGGGTCTACAGAGCTAGTTCTGTCCGATGAATGGCCGGGTAACATGTACTTACTCATAATATACTCTGTACATACACCCATGATATGTGGTACTACATGAAGCTCGCAATGCACAGCAATTGGCATGCTAAACACCCCACCTGGTCAAACTATAACCTTCAAGTGGTCGGTCAGCTTTGGACCCGGCCGGGTTGATGCGATATGTATCCGTGCAGGAATGCATCCGAACGAAATCTCTCGTAGGCTGCAAGAATTCAAATGCACGAAAGCAGAATGCGGGAAGAAATCCATCCAAAGGACGAAAGAAAGAAGCAAAAGAAATCCAAAGGGCGCAGTCCAGAATCCCGGAAGAACCCAATTGCCAACGCTGACAGTGGTGCAATTTACACATCGTTCGTTAGTAGTCCACCTCGGAGCGATGGGATTTCAGCCAAGCGGCTCAAAATACTGGTGGAGCCAATCCAGCAAGAAGGCTGAATGGCCATGGCACGTAAGAAACTGCAAAACAGTCCAAAAGGTACCATGCAAGTCAAGCATGTATTTCCCTTGCTAGCATGCTGCGGAGGCACAAAGGCGGCGAAACAGCCGTTCTGTCAGCTCAGACTCGTATCCCCACATCGAACATCTGGGTCACACACATAACTTCTCTTGACTATCAGGGGTGGGTGTCAACAGTGCAAGGCTGTCTAAAATTGGGATGCCTTTTTAAATAAAAAGCATACACCCCCCGGGATCACTGTCATGAATTTTTTTGGTCTTTTTAGAAATTTACATCGTTAGAGATTTTTTAATTTTTATTTTTTGTCGCCTTCCTCCGACTGGGTTATCGTGGGGTTCTGTGGACGGTTCGATTCGATTCGGTTCGACATTGCATTGCCATAATATAATGAAGGTCTCACGGGTTGGAATACCGCTTCTTGCGGTTGTCAGCATCGCTTGGGCTCAAGTCCCAGACCAACCGCCGCAGACTGCTGCTGGCACTGAAGGCGCTATTTCCATACCGGCTGGACAACCTGCTGAAACCAATCTAGGTTCTTCTACTCCTATTGGTAAGTCTAAAGAGAAACCACTATATTGGCCAGTAGGGTCTCGTAATTATTCGCGAATATTCGAATATCCGAATACTGACATTAGATGTCTATGTTCTTAGTTTCAACAGAGGCGCCGAGATCTACAGCAACTGAACCAAAGGATGGCAATGAAGGCGGTGGCGGTCCTGCTAAGAATTCAAATCTTGAAACTGGATCCGGTAGCACAATCACCCCGACTGATTCAGGCACACCGGATTCTACGGCCGCGGTCAGTGGTACACCAACGCCAGAAAATACGCTGGTAGCAGCAGGAAAATCAGGTGGAAATAACAGCGTCCTCACTGGGCTGACGATTCTCTTCGCTTTGCTCTTCGCTGCTGCGCTTGCGCTTGCTATCTTCTTTTTTGTTAAGAGGAGAAGAGGTAAGAAAATGCATCCGACATGTATTTTTGGTTTCCATATATGCATATATATGAGGCCCCAAATCCTCGTATTGCATAGCTCTTGACATTGATGCTGATATTTAATTTTACATAACCAACAGACCGAAGAAATGTATACACCTCGGCATATTCGACTCCAGAGGCTGGTGGTTATTCCGACAAAGGCGCCAATGCTCAGATCGAATCCCTACAGTCGCAGCTTGCCGATGCCAACAGGCGTCTTACGTCTGTCCAAGGAACCCTCCTCGCCGCTGGACAAAAACCCCAAACAAAGGACGACAACAGCCTCTCTCGCGACTACACTCAACTTAGCACTGATGTTGTTGGATGGGCTAGCAATTATTTCAAGGCTTCGAGCGACTCAATTAACTTGACCACCGAACTTTACGAATTCCTCACCGAGCATATCCCCAGTTACCAAGCCCTATTGACTACCGGAAAGACCAAGCAATTGGTTGTTCGTGCGATTGTCTCAGAAGTTCTCCAGGAAAGCTTTGAGAACGGCGCTTTCTTTGGAAATGCCATGTCTGCCATTACTCCACTTGTCCGAACTAGCTGTAAGTTGATATATACTTCATATGCTCCCACGGGTATAGATATTTAAAGTCTTGGGACATGATATTAACATAGAACATAGCTGCCCCCGCCCCCGCTATCAACAGCTGGCGCTCCGAGACATTTTTCCTTTTGGATAAGAGCGACGACTTCTCTTCCCAACGAAGGGCTGCTGTTTCCACTATCGCGGACAAGATCGAACAATTGACATATCCTCTCGCCGCCACAAAGCAGTCATTCCAGGGTGATCCAGCTAGATACAAATTCCTTGAAGGAGTCGTTCAGAAGGCAGCAGACTTCGCACTAGCACTTGGCAAGCAGCGCGCGAACTTCCAGGTTTTGAGCGAACCAGCAGGTTGTGAATTTGGATATGCGACCATGGATGATGTGTCCCAACAAACTGATACCATCACCAGCGCCGACGGTACTGTGAGCCATCCATTGGAGGGACGCCCAATTCAAGCCACCGTCTTCCCATTGCTCCTCAAATACGGCAATGAGTCTGGAGAGGGCTACGATCAAATTACGATTTTGAGTAAAGCGAAGGTACTTGTTTAGAACAGGGCAATAAAACCTAACGCAGAGTACTTTGGGTGGGTAGCAAAGCGTGTAGTATTTTATTCTGGATATATATGGCCTTGAAACCGGAAATATGTTTTTTTATTGATTTTGCTTCAATGCTCTGATATTAATTTTCAGACGATTATGTCCTCTATATCTATTCTTCATGACAAGCTTTATAATGTAACTTTGATACCAGATTAAATCCAGCGAACCAACTTTTTCTTTCTTCTTCACCTCCATTTGCGAGTTGCGAACCCAAAACCTGATCTGGAAACCTGACATTTGCGGCTGAAAAGAAGCAACTATTAGCGGGAAAATGCAACCTGCACAGAACTCCACGACTCAGATTTCTGGTGGAGTCCGGGGCAAAGTTGCCGAACAAGTCGAAAGATGCTGGCCTTCCTCTACCTACATTTCGATGGGGCCTTTTCGGCCTTTCGTGGACCCTTTACGTGTGCATCATAGATCGATGGATATCCGGCAAACCCATGCTTATATACTATAGTTTGTACGAAGCGTATTTGCTTCGTAGGTTTGATACTTCCTGATGTCTCTATTCTGAATTATGAAATGATCAAGGAAGAAATAACGTTATATTGGGCACTTTGGTTTCAAGTTCCCTGAGCATGGCCCTTCGACTGCCCTGAAGCATTTGAAACCGCTTTGCTATGGTCCTACATCCATCCGTTCTGCGCTCTGCCAGCCGGCGCGGGGAGCACCCGTGCACGAAATGAGGCTCTCACTCTTCAACCATCTGTGAAAGCATAATTGTCGTACAAAGGACATACATACGGAGCACATAAATATACAAGCATCGATCGCAGAGTAGATTCCTAGCCGCCCCCTAAGATTAGCTCAGAGCCAGCGTTCTTTGGAAAGAATTTCTAGGGGTCGGATCTGTATCCGAACATCTATCTGCCTTCGAGGACGCCTTTCTCTTCCTCATTAATTCGAATACCAGAAGAAAAGCGCTTTACCAGTTCTCCAGAGAATTCGAACCAGTTTGTTATTTTTTCCTTGTTCTTCTTCCTGCTGTCTCGCCTCCGCCTGTCCACCGCTGCTCGAAAAGAAATAGCTCGCCCCTCTTGATCCTTTAGGCCAGGTAGTTTTGCGCCTAAAAATCCCACGAGTTGCCCTTGGCGGGCTGCGACCTTAACTTGCTGCATCGAGCATCTGAAAGATTGACGAACGGAGAGAAAAAATCCATCCCATTTCAATTCAATATACTCGATCGAGAAAGCTGAGCCAGAGCGGGACCCCGACCTACATTAAATAGACGAGCCAGCAATAATATTATTTGTCATAGTCGCGACTGTCGGAATCCGAGCAAGCACATATTCCGCTCGCACTTGCTATAACTTGCTGAACAGGTGCCCTAGTTACAGATCGCAACCAAAGCTTGCAAGCCCGGAAAAAGTACTCGCAGGAAGAAAAAAAAAGGAAAAAGAGAAGGAAAGGGTAAGGGCTGCTCTCGGATTTCGGTACTGCACGAACATATTCTCTTATCATCCAATCCCGTTGTGGCATACCACCATCGCCATCCGCAGGCTTAGTCTTGTACAACAGGCACAGGACATCGACGCCGCACGTTACCCCATATCGCTCGCCCTTCCGAGCCACCAATCTGCGTAGAAGTGTCTTGTGCGCACTTCTATTGATATCCCAAGGGCTTGGGTAGGCGCTGAAAGCTGCGCCAAAGACTTCCAAAGTTCGCCAAATTCCTCCCTCGCCCTTCCTGTGGGCGCCGGAGGCATATTTGATATTGAGAGGACAAGGGGTCTAATAATAATCCTCCAAAGGCAGAGAGGATAACTGTGTGCTATATATCACTTTCGCTTGAAGAGGGTGTCTGATAGGGAGATAGAGCATCCCGGTTTGATATATATAAACGCCCAAGATGTCGGGCTATCCCAATGGAGGTATGGGACCACCAGGACCGCCGCCGCCCATACCTCCCCGACCAAGGACGTACCGTCAGGGAAGCCAACAAACATACTATTCCCAGGAGACGACCGAGTCACCTGCATGGAGAATCCCATACCAGGAAACAGAAGTGTTAATAACCACTGTGGATTCTTCTCCCTCTACTTCTTCGCCTGCCCCCGCTGGGTATAGCGAAACCAACCTTTCAAGAAACTCCTCCAGAAGCTACCAGGAAAACAACATTTCAAGAAATTCCTCAACAAGATATCAAGAGACCAATATTTCAAGGAACTCTTCCACAAGATTTAATCGATTTCAAGAAACATATGCCATAGAACCAGCGCCACCAGAGACACAAGCTATGGACCCAAGCTTTAGCGCTTACTCAGAGACAACAGAAACCGACCCAAGGCAATACTCACACAATATGGCTTTAGAGTCTAAAGGCCATATGGAAAACGAACAAGTATCTGACGGAATGTATGAAGGTTTCACCCAACTTGGTTGGGGAGGCATGACATTCTATGATACTTCAAGACCATCGAATTGGACTCCAGCACCACCGGAGAATGTTTACCAGGATCGTGATAACACCGGTCTAAGAACAATTAAGAAGGAAATAGAACCAGAATATGAAAAGATATCTATGGACTACTACGACCACTTCACACCAACCTTCACACCTGCCTCGGCGCCTCCCCCTCCTCCTTCAATATCCTCCCCTCGGACTGAACATAGCCAAGCCCCTTCTCGATCCTCTTCGATCCGTGACGTGCCAGAGCCTCCCCGACCTGGAGTCCCTCACCTCTCAATTTCCGATCCATTCCCAATCTCTGTCGACCAAGAACGCTACTACTCAGAACAATCCAATCTCCGCGAATCCCAATACCCAGAGGCTGTCAACCAAGGTGGCTCCGACCCTCTTTGGCAACCCCCATCAAGAAGCTACACCTCCTACAGACGTACTCCTCGTCGAGAAGATGAAAAGAAAACAATCCAATTCGATTCCAACGGTCTTCCATCACTTAGTGGAGTGCTGGGGTCCACTACCACCCCACAAGAACCAGGTGGTAGGAATTCGTTCAGTTTCGATGACGAAAAGAGACTCTACCCAAATAACTACAACCAAAGCTCTCTTTCCGTGAACTCCACACATTCAGCAAACATCCCCCCCTCGTCGAGATATAGCAATAGTGTTCATCGCACACCATCATACGCAAGCATCAGGCCGGACAATGATAGTAGACCGCAAGATGTCAAGTACGATTATTCTTCACAACAAACCGGGCCTTGTAGGGATGGTATCCCCCCTCCACCTGTAAGGTACCTTTCTCAGAAGCAAGGTGGTAACAAGTTAAGTCAAATATTACAAGAAAAGAAGATGGAATATGTCGTCTGCGAAATAAACAGGAAGGATGAGCTCCATCGACAAATGCAAGAAGAATCGAGAAGATATGGCTACTAGTGCTGAAGCCACCGTAATAAACGTCAAAAGGAATTTAAAAAAAGATTACTTGATATTACGCTTTCACACATAAAAAGAAAGGGGAATAGTACAAAAAAAACATGGAGGGTGTTTATTATTTTTTTCCCAGGTCAACGGGTAGACCTTACCACTAATGATAACGAATTGTCTCGGATGTTGAAGCTTTTGGATACCATTTTATTTACTTGCTACTATTTTACTTGTTTTATTAAAAATACCTGGTTGGCTTTTGGTCCGAGTATTACATGTACAATTTATACATCTTTTTATTATTATTCTTCTTCTTCTAAGTCAGCGGCCGACTTTTTCGTTACTGTCTCGTCCTTTTACTCTTACATATTCAGCCAGCTTGAGCACTTTTGTATTCTATTCTTTGTATATAATCTGGGAACGAGACCAAATATCCCCCAACTACAATAACTTCCTTTTGTTAATGCTCCGGTTCTGAGATGATTGTATAATTCTATTCTTCTTTCCCGCAGTGCAATATACAATTTACAAACCTCTCTTTTCAAAAGATAATATAATTTAAACCTCGGAAAAATAATGTCTTAATACTAATCGTGTTGGCATTGTTGTATTCCAATACTCTTTATAGCAACTGGTGATCTTGATGCGCCTCGTATCGCGTGTACATATTGATATACCCGATAAACCTCCAATTCCTATCCTGATCAATTTCATGTTATTATTTCGTAAGTGCATGTACGAAACCATCTTCCACTACCATTAAACCGCTCACTCGTCTTAAAAATTTGTTAATCGCAAAAAAAAAAAGGTAATATAGGTTCAAATGCCGCTCATACATAGAGTTACATGGTCATATAATTAAATTAAATAAAGAACAAAACTGAATGACAACAATCTCCTCTCTCTCCTCTTCTTCCCATCCTCCGTCCGTCGTCTCCTACTTAACATTAATTATTAGGCTTCAAAAGAAAAGAAAAGGCTTTCGTTGGCATTATGTTTCCGTTGCGGAAACTTTCCTTCGTATCTCTGGTCGTCTTCTCCTTAGTTCCCCACACTCCCGCTCATTAAAACATCCATGACATCCAAAAAAAGGGGGGGGTATTAAAATATCTTTTCGAGGAGGGAAAAAAAAAGTCCTCTATCTGAAAACAGAACAATATCGAAAAATGTTTCCCAGAAACGAGGGTATTAGAAAACATTATCATGGGGTTTGTTAATTGTACAGCGAAGGAATAGAAAAAAAGGGCTAGAAAAAAAAGGTATATTATGCGGGTGTGGGGTGAATGCTCAATGCTACTTTATTAAACGATCGTGTGATTTTTTTAAAGATCATACAATGAAATGAATTGTGAATATTCTTCTGTTGGTTTACCGTTGGATTCCGAGAGTTATTCTGTTGGCTTGGGTTTCTCGGCTGAGGAGGCCGGGGTTGGGTGCATGTGCCTCCTGGTCTATCGTTTATGCACGCTTGTGGACACCGTTTGGTCTCTGGCTCTCAAAGCCAGTGGCCTGACCGTCGATGGGACTAGCGAGAGCTTCTCCATTCAACTGAATTTTAGGAGTCCTAAAGAGGGGAACATATTTAGCGAGCTCGTCTAACGAAATATCAACATAAGCGAAAATATAGGCAACTTACGCTTCGGGAATTGGGGTTGAAGCCTTGGTATCGTCATCATCGAAACCAACATCTTCATCATCATCTCCACCTTCATCCTCGCTTCTAACATCAGCGAGCTCAGCCTTGAAGACATATCTGTATGCAACGCGGAGAACGCAGTAAAGCCAGAAGATGTTGACCAACTGAAGGGCCGACAATAGAGTGGAAATAACGAGCTTGGCAAGACCGCATTTGTAGTGTGGCTCATCCCAGTCGAGATAGTATTCGCCAACATATGGGAGCTCGTAGAAAACGGACCACAAGATCCAAAGGTTATGGTAGTGGCGAAGATAAATCCAGCTAAAGATAAAGACGACGAAATATGGGCCGGTTATTGGCGAATCGATGTAATTGAAAACTTTGGAGGTCTGTTCGGGTAGGTTTGTTAGCATCAGATGATTCGTTTACAAGGGTGGATAGACGGGGGGTTTCATACAGCAAGGAAAAAGTCGGAAATGTCGTGAGTGATGAAGACAGACAATCCGATGTATGTGAAATGGAATCTCCAGCTAAGGGTTATCAAGGCGACGGTGACAATGTGGTGGAGAACGAGCTCCTTGAAGTCCTTTCGTGGTTTTTCAAGCATGAGAATAAGAACAATCGCTTGCTGTAGCCAGTAGCTCCACTGGAGGAGATAGTAGGCCTTGAAAACAGCAGTGTGGATGATGTTAGGGTGGGTCGACCAGTAAGGGGTAGTATTGAAGAACCATAGGCCGGGAGTTTGGGACATAACGTAGAGTCCAAGGGGTCCGAATACGGCGAAATAGATGGCAGTATAAGCTTGTTCCAAAAATCGAGCAATCGTGGCCTTATTACGTCTGGTGGACTTTGGAAGGACCTTCTGGGAGAGTGGGTAGAGTAATCTTTGCATTATGAATTCCCTTGTGAAGGTGAAGAAGAGCGTGTAGAAGAAGAGGAATTTGCCATCTCCGAGGCCTTTGCTGTACAGTTGTTCGCCATTAGGCCCCTTTTCGTCGATTGGGTAGGCGACGAAGATGAAATCGTGAGCCCAGTTGGAACGGGTAGGGTTCGGGAGATAACACCCAATGATGACGAGCATTGCTATGAGCGGGTTCACTGTGAAGATACACGGTAAGTTACTTATGCTTACACCTAAAGAGAAGCAGTATCGACAGCATATTTCCACATACCCCATGTGTGTCTATAGGACATCTCCTTGTACCAAAGGAAGAAGTTCTCCGGGCCAGGTATCATCTGGCCATCTTGCCGCTGTTTAGACAGCTTTCGCCGTCTTGTTTTAGAAGCTTGCCTCTGTGGTTTGTATGCATTGTTAGTAACAGTTTCAATCTGTATGCGATTCATATCGAATGTTGTGCAATATATCGTATTTGGCACAGTATTGTTCGGAGGGACTGGAGCGAGGGGAGCTTGAAGCATATATAAAGGAGGCTGTAGGACATACGGCAGCAGGAGACCTCGAGGTCGAGATAGCAGGAGCAGAGGTGTCACCGGGTATTTCACCTCCTAGCAAAGAGGAGGACCTCTTCCGCGACTTCCGAGGCTCCAGGGTCTGGGTTTGGGAACCAGTTGTGGCGGACCCGCGTGGGTCGGTCAATACAGATGCCATGGTTTCCCCGTGATTTCCTCGAGGCACCGTCAGCAAGAAGGTGAAAACGTGGCTGTGTGAATCGAAGTTGGGGGAGCTGTGGTCGTCTGTTCAAGGAGGTCAACGTGGGATAGGGATGAGATAGAAAAAATACGAGCAGGGTGAGGGAGTTTGTTTTGAGGCGTCGTTAGTCGTCGAGTCTTCGTTATGGAATTGTCGGCTCCTCGGATTATAATTTTTTTGGGAATTTTCTTCGCTAGGTAAGGAGACGGAGGGAAAAAAGTTCTCCTATCAACAAACAAATTAATATTGTCGCCCAGCCTGTAAGATCAGAAAGAAAGCATGCAAGCACGGCAGCACGAAGGGAATAACTGCACTTAGGAAATAACTGCTAGTTATGTGGCCCCTGCAAGTCTCGGAATTAGCCTGCTAACTGGCAATTTTAACTGCAGAAAAGCACATGCTCCCCAGCCAGACCTGGCCTGCACCCTGCGCTACCCTCAGATCTGACGTATGAAAAAGTCCAAAGGGACCAGTCGCGTGTGCCATTGGCAGCATCGGGCTAAGCGAGTTCCGGTGCATGCCGGTGCACGGCTTCTGGGGGCAAAATGGCCTCCGTTCCGCGTAAAATATTTCTACCAACAACCTTAAAAGCTTAAAAGGGAGCAAAGACCAGAGCCTCGCGTTCGTAATGCTCGCCAAGTTCAGGTCGCATATACGACAGTGCAGTCGCACAAGCGATTGCCTGGTATTAACTTGGAGAGGGTAGTGTACGTGTGAAAATTCTACGAAGGTACGAGACAAGAAGACGCCCCCCTTTCAGGCTGGTTTTCTGGTGAAGGTATCGCATAGCGCTGTCAAGTTCAGAGCCGGTTAGCCATACAATACGTATATCGCCCAAGATGCAGGACCTATCGGGTCGAATCTCTGATCCCTTATCGCATATATACATAAGGGCTGAGTGCAAGTATCAAGGGCTTGCATGCACGCAAAGGCTAGGCTAAGACGGTGCTTATCAGGTACTATCATGCATCTACGACTAATACTTTAAGCCACACATATATTACTCGCAGGTTGTGTTCGCTCTCGTCGATAATATGACATGTATCTTGGAATGTCTGCTGCTCCTTTGGTGATCCGACAGTCAATTGGATTGATTTTTGGCTGATTTCGTACCTCGACGCCTCCAAAAGGGAATTTTCAGAATTTCCCCCGAAGGCGTAACGCTTAACCAGAATTAGATTAACACCTACAGCTGTACATGGCAGTTGTAGTCGTAGAAATTATCTTATACTTCTTGATATGGGTGTTATAACTACTGTGCCAACGCACAAAATCCAACATTTCACCATGCCTGTGCCTGTTGATTGCGTGAGCAATTGAGCATCTTTGGCTTAATACTTCCAACCACATGGTAGCACGCTTCCTTCTGATCCACCATATATCGCACAAAAGCGAAAGAAGAAGGCCGGCACGTTAGACCCATATCAAATCATTCTAGCGGATCGACGAATATCGCTCTGATATTCTCTCCGCTTTATGAACTATTAGCACACGTATACCATTGAAACCATGGGTAGCAATCGCTCACGAATAAAAATAAAATTATCTCCTCCGCTCTAAATATCAGAGATGATCATATCATTCTTGTGGGGGTTATATCGGTATCGTATCTAACCACTTACGACCCTTCCAATACCCACAACCCTTCTTATCCACCTCTCGGTAGCTATCATCACCATGGCTATCTCGCAAGGGAGAGTTTCCCGTATCCTCGCCGTTGGGGTTATGTGGACTTTCCTTGTTAGTCTATGGATAATATACTGGCCGGGCCAAGTTTCCTTCCGTCCTGTAGTCAAGTATTTTCCAAAACCGTTCGGAGATGTAACGGAACCATTTCAACCGCCCCCGGGCATTGCAGCGTCCCAGAACCCACAAATCACTAGACGACCAGGAGGCCCCAAAACACGCCCGAAAAACAGGGTCAGTGGCGTTATCCAAAGACCTCATGGGTTCCCCGAGGACTATGGTAAAAAGAAAACCCCCGGTGAGGCTACTGGTACTGGTACCGGTAGCAATATTCTTCCCGCAATAGCGAAAGCTGCTGGGAAAATTAAAGAAAAGATTTCTTTTGAACATGTATCCGAGGATGAAAAACAACGACCGTGGAGGTATCCGGTTAAGATCGATAGAACTCAGCTGGGAACGGAGAAGGCCACACTATTGATGCTTGCTAGGTGAGTCATTCCGTTATAGTAGCAGCATTTCGCAGCTTAGGAAGCGGGGGCTGCTCTCAAGGAGATGTAATGGAATTTTGTATTCTAGAAGCTAACATCGGACTTTGCGCCTATCAATAGGAATACCGATCTCTATGCCGTTCGGGAATCGATGAGACGGCTTGAAGATCGATTCAATCATAAGTTTCGTTACCCTTGGACATTTATGAATGACGAGCCCTTTACCGAAGAGGTAAGTTAATAAGAACTAGTTAACTATATCCACTAACTGCTACTCGAAGGAAACTAAATGTCTTGATGATAATATTCTAGTTTATTGCTATTACTACCGGTATTGCCAGTGGAAAGACCGAGTACGTCCGAGTACCAAAGGAACACTGGAGCTTCCCTAGCTGGGTGAACCAAACCAAAGCTAGAGCTAGCATGAAGAAAATGGCGGACAATAATGTTATTTATGGCGGTTCGTTGTCATATAGGTATGGCCCCTAAAACCAAGAACATACCCCTCGAGCGAGCAGTGATCAGGCCGAACCATGAATCGGAGAGTACTGACCTCAAGCCTCCTTGTCCGACAGACACATGTGTCGATTCTTTTCGGGTTTTTTCTTCCGGGAGCCGGTTATGCAACAGTATGAATGGTATTGGTATGTATCTCGGCTAGGTTAATGAATAATGCCTATCCCAACAGCAGCGTACTAAAAATCTTCTGTTTCACAGGCGTGTCGAGCCCGGGGTTAACTTCTACTGTGATCAACACTACGACCCCTTCAGATGGCTCCGTGAAAACGGAAAGTCCTACGGGTTTACAGTCACCCTCCACGATTTCCGTGAAACAATTGCTAGTCTCTGGGAGACCACCGAAAAGTTCTTTTCTGAGAACCCCGAATATGTGCATCCTAACAACATGCGCGGCTTTGTCGTAGAAAACACCACGAGGGATGGGAAGCCGTATATCGATTACAACACCTGCCACTTTTGGACAAACTTTGAGATCGGGAAAGTCAGTTTATGGACGAGCGAGAAGTACCTGAAGTATTTCGAGTACCTAGACAAATCAGGGAATTTCTTTTATGAAAGATGGGGCGACGCGCCAGTGCATTCGGTTGCATTGACACATATGTGGGACAAGAAGGAGATTCACTTCTTCAACGATATTGGTTATGAGCACAGCCCCTTTAGGAGATGCCCGCAGGCACATGAACATGGCAATGCTGGTCGGTGTTTGTGTCCGCTTGACATGTCCCTTGTAGATGACAATGGTGAGTCCCAGCCTATTTTTAACATGTCCCCCCATTGCTCCCCTCTGTTTTTCCATAGCTGACGGTATCATGATATCACCAGGGTTCTCGTGCTTTGAGCAATGGAAGAAGACATTTGGTGATAACTATGAGATTGATTTGACTTGGTGATGAGTAGTTTTTGCTTTCAATATTGTCTCGTAAACCAGCCTAGGCATCAATACGCTAATATGCACGCGCGATGTGTATATTAAACATCTTGTTCTACAGTTCTTTCGCTAGCTTCGAGTCTACTTTCGTTAATATTAACGCCAGGGCTATCAGAGTCATGTATTTACCCAGATTTTGCATTGCCAAAGCTATAAAACAAAGGCCGTAAGTAGAAATGGGGGGATCACTCATGACATAGTTAAAACCGCAGTTTTAAAACCCACATTCCTGGGAAGCTTGCGTAACCAAAGTTCTCAGTGAACATAGTTGACTCGAATATCAGACCTCATGATGTTGTATTTTGGTGCGTTGCCAGACGTCGGCGACCAATCAGGGCAGCTATGCGAGGAGCTTCGCGCTCCAACATTCGAAGCTGTAATTTTTCTGCCAGCGCGTTTCTCTTCCCCTCCAACAGCTGTCTCAGCTCCCCATCTTTTCATCATCTCCTTCATCCCCACATATAACCTACCTTACAAAGCTCAAACTACAGAAGGGAATCTCTAAACAACCTGCGACTGATACCAATCCGCTGCTGAGAGCTCTGTTCACGGTTCGAACCTACTGCATCCCCTCAAAAGGAATACATTCACTATCGATATCTAACCGCATTGTCCACCAGGAACTTACCGCTCATCATGTCTTCCCTCGTAGACAGGGTCCTCGAGTCGGACTCGCTACCGGATCCTAGGTCGGATGCCGTTCTTGGTTCACAGATGTCCGATGCTCCTACCCCTCGACCTCGTAACGAACGTAGTTCATCCGTTAGACCTAGGCGGGGAGGCCCCGAACCATCTACCCCCGCAGCTCACACCGATGATGATATGATGGTGGATCCCGAAGATGAGGTTGTTGGATTACGAGGAACTGTTCAAAGTAGTGGTCGTGTAAGAAGGGCGTTTGATCCTACTGTTCCTAAAGTGGAAGACGAAGCTGGAGAAAGGGCGAAATCGTTATTCGTGGCCTTCCTCGAGGAGTGAGTTGTCGCCTGCGCTCGCTGTGGAAATCAAGAAGAGTTGATGCTCATTGGTACTTAGATACGTTGACGACGAAGAGTTCGACAGCACCCAACCTCCTCCTTCTACAGCTTCTACGGACAAATACTACATTGGCCAAATCAATGGTCTCAAAGCATACAAACTCTCGACCCTTTACGTGAATTTCAGACATCTTATGAGGCATAGCTCCGTCTTAGCAGACGCCATCACTAGCCAATACTATCGTCTACTCCCATATCTCACCAATGGTCTTCATCGAGTCATCCGAAAACATGTCCCGGACTACTACGCAAAACATCAGCAGGTCGATGCTAGCCAGAACATTGCCCGTGCGAATACCACTGCCTTAAAGACTGACAAAGTCTTCGCCCTCGCCTTCTACAATCTTCCGCTCGTTAGCCGAATTCGTGCCCTTCGAACACACCATGTCGGCAAAATGATGTCGATATCTGGTACAGTAACTCGAACCTCAGAAGTCCGCCCGGAACTTTCAGTCGCTACCTTTACCTGCGAAAACTGCAGATCAGTAGTACCCAATGTTGAACAAGTGTTTAAATATACGGAACCCACACAGTGTCCCAATTTGACTTGTGGTAACCGAACAGGGTGGAGGTTGGATATCCGGCAGTCAGTATTTGTGGATTGGCAGAAAGTCAGGATTCAGGAGAACAGCGCAGAGATACCTACCGGCTCGATGCCCCGAACTTTGGATGTCATCCTACGTGGTGAAATTGTGGAACGTGCGAAAGCCGGAGAGAAGTGTGTGTTTACTGGCACCCTGATCGTTGTTCCTGATGTCTCACAGCTGGGGCTCCCCGGTGGAAAAGCAGAGATGATGAGAGATAATAGAAATACGGCAAGAGGAGCCGAACAAGCTGGTGTTACGGGTCTGAAGTCGTTGGGTGTAAGAGATTTGACTTATAAACTGGCGTTTTTGGCGTGCATGGCTACAACAGACGATAGCACGGTTGCTGGGGCTACTGCCGTTACAACAGACCAGTCGAGTGATGATCCCGATGAGGACCAGAAGGCTTTCCTTGAGTCATTGTCGCCGAGTGAAGTCGATGATCTAAGGAGAATGGTACACAGTGACCATATTTATTCGAGGCTGGTGAACAGTATCGCCCCAACGGTCTATGGGCATGAAATTGTCAAGAAAGGATTGTTGCTACAGTTGATGGGAGGTGTGCACAAGAATACTGCCGATGGGACACAGTTGAGAGGCGATATCAACATTTGTATTGTCGGCGACCCAAGTACAAGCAAGAGTCAGTTTTTGAAGTATGTATACGCATCCTTCCTCATGAACTGGTCACAATTCTAACTATCCGCCTCCTCCCTAGGTACATTTGCTCCTTTCTCCCTCGGGCTGTTTATACTTCCGGCAAGGCCTCCTCTGCTGCAGGTCTTACAGCTGCTGTAGTCAAGGATGAAGAAACTGGCGAATTCACAATCGAGGCCGGCGCTCTCATGCTTGCTGATAACGGCATCTGCGCCATCGATGAATTCGACAAAATGGATATATCCGATCAAGTCGCCATCCACGAAGCTATGGAACAGCAAACAATTTCTATCGCCAAAGCTGGTATCCAAGCAACTCTCAACGCTCGCACGTCAATCCTTGCAGCCGCGAATCCTAACGGAGGACGGTATAACCGTAAAGGAACTTTGAGATCAAACATCAACATGAGCGCTCCCATCATGTCCCGTTTCGATCTTTTCTTCGTTGTTCTGGACGAATGTAACGAACAGGTGGATACGAACCTCGCACGTCATATCGTTAGGTTACATAGATTGCGAGACGAACATATCACGCCTGAATTTACGACAGAGCAGTTACAACGATATATTCGATACGCTAGAACCTTTAAGCCAGTCTTTACTAAAGAGGCGGAGGAAGAACTAGTGAAGCGATATAAGGAACTGAGAGCAGATGATGCACAAGGTGGAATTGGAAGGAACTCGTACAGGATTACTGTCAGACAGTTGGAGAGTATGATCCGATTGAGCGAAGCTATCGCAAAAGCGAATTGTGTGGAGGAAGTTAGCGAGGCATTCGTGAAGGAGGCATTTAATCTGTTGAGGCAGAGTATCATTCATGTGGAGCATGATGATGTTGACGTTGATGACGACGACGAGGAGCCACAACCCGATTCATCTGCAATGGAGCAAACTGAAGGGGAGGTACCAGCCACCGCACCCGAAGCTTCGCAAACGCCAGCGGCTACACAAGACGAGCAGATGGAGGATGCGACACCTCGAAGACCTAGGACGAAGATTACCTACGAAAGATTTTCCAAGATTTCTTCAGGACTTGTACAGAAACTTAGGGAACGAGAGGAAGAGACTGGAGGCGATGGCATTGAGCATGAAGAGCTTGTTACTTGGTATTTGGAGGCCCACGAGGAGGATATTCCAGATGAGCAGGCATTGATTGAGGAGCGCGATTTGATCAAGAAGGTCCTGAAGAGATTAGTTAAGGAGAGTGTTTTGATGAAGGTTGGGCAAAAGGAAGGGTTGTTACCTGCGGAAGGATCTACCGCAGAAGGAGGAGAACAGGCAGACCAACAGGAAGATGGAGGAGTTGGCTCCTCATCCTCTGCCGCGCAGCAGGCGGATAAGGTTGTCTATGTCCTACATCCGAATACTGCTACTGATTTGGATTAGACGGCCTCGTTGATTAGATTAGACGTGCGGGTTTCGGCAGTCTGGGCGCTGGTTGCCATTTATATTTTCGTTCATGATTATCTCACTACGAGATGCGTATTTATACTCCAAAATCGCTAGAGCATAGGAGGCAGTCTTTAATGTCTCTAAACTTGCTATCGCCGTCCACGCATAGCGAACTTAACTAAATTTACACCTCCATAACTCGAATGGTATCTCGTTAACCAGGTATTTAATTATATCCTAGATTAAAAACTCCTAACCCCCACTAGTAGGTAGAATAGCCCTTTTCGATTTAAAAGAGAAAAGAAAAAGAAAGGTTGCTAGTAAAGAAAACGCCATACAATTGTATCCGTTCTGGAACTCTGTATCGTGTACCAACCATCCCGTCTTGCCCTGACCAATTGTCGAATATCACAAGCAGTTAACCCTAGAAGAAAAAGAAACCCCCAAAAAAACCCCCCCATTTCGGATATCACAACTGAACCATGATCTGCTAACTTCAAGCTGGGAAAATGCAAGAGAGATAAAAGAAAGATTTTTCGAAAAAGGAAATCGTAATCGAGGTCGTTTTTTTTTATATCGACGTTTTTTGTCTCCGTTTAAAAGCCACCGCCTAATCGATTCCTCAACATTAGTTTTTTTTTTTTTTGTCGAGGGAAGGTTTAAAAAATTAACTTACCACTTCGAGCAGTCTCCCATAGTGCTAGCCTATCATGCCTTCGTGACATATTCGCGGCCTGTGTCTTGTGCATTCTGCTTATTGCGAGGTATGCCCCGGAGGCACCGAGGACCGTGAGGAAAGGGAGAGCTCTGCGGCTAGATAGTTTTTTGTTAGAAACATACAAAAAAGGACGAAGAGGAATAGTGAGCATCGGGATCATACCTAAAAAGTGTAAGAGCCATTTTTTTTTTTTTTTTTTTGTGAGGATTGATTTGTTGGAATGGTGAAGGTTATAGGTGGGTAGATGTTAGGTAGTCTCGGAGAACTTTGGTGGACGTAGTTAGGTGTGAAAATCGAATGAGAGTCGAAAAAAAGGGCTCTAGCGAGAATAATTTAGGTCGACCGGAGTGGAGATCTTCTTGAAACCGGGGGAATGGAAGATGAGACGAATGATATATAAATGGTAGCTATCACGAAAAAATATATACGTAATTGATTGAGATAGACAATCGTGTCACTGTTTATAGAATGTCAGGGTGACGACAATTAAGGATCCGAGCTAGG
Organism: Orbilia javanica; assembly: GCA_036872735.1. Taxonomy (NCBI): domain Eukaryota; kingdom Fungi; phylum Ascomycota; class Orbiliomycetes; order Orbiliales; family Orbiliaceae; genus Orbilia; species Orbilia javanica. The sequence goes on along the minus strand of JAVHNR010000001.1, from coordinate 2,311,282 downwards.
CAAGCTTAAGAGCCGAGAGACTTCTTTGTGTCTTCGAAGAAACTTCGAGGCATACACACACGAAAGTGAATAAAAAATTAAGAGAAGGGGGAAAAAAAGAACTTGAAGTTTAAAAAACCTTCTCAACAGAAAAACCAAAACGGTGGGAGGGTTATTCATGCGAAATGCAAGGCCATGTCAGTTGCATTAAGTATAAATACAAAAGAGTCGTTTCTTAATCAGTCTACTATGGTTCGTTTTCCCTTTTTCCCGAGGCCGACGTTAAACTGGGGAACGGAGTAGGCCGCTTGCAGGGACGGCTTATTTGGGCATGCACGAATCTCAGGAAAGAAAGGTTGTTGGCCCTTATCCAAAAGTTGTCATGGTGCTATCGTATCATGGGAGCTAGTTTTAGTACGAGGCTGGCCCTGGCTAGTTATCGTTGCGTATCATGTAGCTTCAGCTTCGTAAGTTAAGCTACAAAGTATATAGGAAGTCGCTGTTTACGTTTTAAAAACATGTCTTAGAATAGCGTAATAGATACCCAACTTTTGGGGGATCGAATCAGAGGTTCTGGACTGCAGGAAATGTTGGGAAAATCTATCGGTCCGTTTCTGGCATCACCTGTCGCTTTTGGTCTTCCACCTACTGGATCGAAAGGCACACGACATCGCTGGCCAATGCGAATGCGAATGTAGCCGAGGATGGCAGTTACTGCGGCTGGTGAGTTTGGGTCCTTGGGAGGAAAGGCTGCGCTGCTTACTACCTAACCTTGGGGCGACGCTGTAGCTGCAATGCTGGGGTAGAGCTACTAGTTCGGAGTCTCAGACACTAATGAGGTGCCTTGCGGGGGAACGGGTTAGGTCGGGTGGAGAAGCCTGTTCTGGGGTCGCATGATCTAAGAGTGACTTTTTGGGTACTTTTCAACGTGCAAACGAAAGATAGGGAGCCACGGAACGGGTGTGTATGAAACAGTCTTTGATATCTCTCGATCCATAGAGATAGTGAGCTGCAGGATCGGTAAGTTGAAATCGACCCGCATTTCCCATGTATTATACATATATGGACAGGCATCGGAACCAAAACTGGTGTTATCGGAACGAGAATTCGAGGGCAAAGGATCAGCAACGGCATGGGGTATCGGCAAGGGGGCTGGAAGCGAGTCGAGGGGACAGGCATCCTTGGATATAGTTTGAAAATTGCAATCTCTCAAGGACAGCGACATCATTGATCGACACGAGGTCGGAATTTGATTGTGAATTGGCCATGGGGATGAAAGCAATGCCCAGGCTTGGTATGGTGCTATCGATAACGGTGCCTCTTGGAGCATAATTATTATCAAATGTCAGCAAGGCGACGGCTGGCAGGCCTGGAAATCCCAAATGGATTTATGATGGCGCAATGCCTCGTTGCATATGTAGAAAGCCGCATTTGGCATTTCGTCGTGCGCCATATATGCCTCACTTCTTCAAGTGCCAAAAGTTTTTTGAGATTGGAGGATCTTCGACAAAAAAGATATGGTATCTGGATGCTCGCCCGCAAATAATTCAGGTAGGAGCCTTGTTTCTCACGATAACTTCGATAACGCTGATATTCCTGGTCCTTGAAGGGAATACGTCGTCGACTTCTTCAAATTCATCAAACTCCCCAGTAGAGTCGTTGTCGTCATCAACATCCATTGTATCATCACCCCCTGGGCCCTTTGAACTCCCAGATTTCCGTTCCGTTCTTTCTTTAGCCTTCATAAGGTCTTCGAATGTCAGGTGGGATTGATCGGCTTCAACATCATCTGTAGCTTCTACCGTCCCAGTTCGTATTTCTACAGATGTATCCTTCTGGCCCTGGAAATAAAGTCCTAGTCCTAGCGCCTTTTCAATTGCCTTCCCACTAGCTTTGATTGTGACATATTTCATCTTGTCGTCGGTGGCAGAGGTCGATGTCGACAGCCCAGCCTCATTGTGGCCTAGTTGTCCCTGCCTTCGCTGGAAGGCCCGTTTTTGACGCCCACCCGACGCAATCGAGACCTTCGACTGATCCTTGAACACCGTAAGGGCCTTCCGGACCCTCTTGACCGTAGATACGAACGGGGATTTTGTCGAGACATAGACGGTTTTCGGATCCGTTGAAAGTCGAGCTGGAGGGAGAGGGCGAGGCAGCCGACGCTTGACCAGTTTAGAATCTATACGTAAAATCTTTTAGTTGAACAATTTCCCCGTAGTGGAAGCCTCGAGTACATACTCTTTGGAAGCTCTCTCGACTTTTTGTGCGATCTCTGTCGCTGATTTGTGGCCGTCATGATGTCGGTGTCGGTGTCGATGTCGATGTCAACGTTGGTGTTTTTGACATTGCATTCGAATTCTGATTCTGCGTCTTGGTTGCTGGGTGGGCGCTCTGTCGCAGAATTTACTTTACGCGACCAAAACTTTTAGCAGCTGTGAGACAACGCGTTTTCCAGATGCTCTTTTCTTACATAACCTTCCCCTCGACATCATCCCATCCCTCCGTCTCTCCGGCACTTATACCTCATCGCTGAGCTCCCCGAATGCTGCCCACGATTTGGTGTAGTATTGTATAGATATCTATGGTCTGTACGATTAACCTGGCCCCTTAAGTCGCCCCGTCAATACTATCTCTCGAAGTCTCCCTATACCATGGACGACGCCGACTTCCCAGACCCGACAGACTGGATACAAACTCCAGTACCGGGCCTACAAACCCTCGAAACTTCGCTCAGATGTCAAGTCTGTAAAGAACTTTTCACGGCGCCCAAAGTTACGAGTTGTGGGCATACCTTTTGCTCGCTATGCATCCGTCGATGTCTATCGGCCTCCTCGAAATGCCCCACCTGCATGAAGCCGGACGAAGAGCCCCGGCTGCGAGATAACATCGTACTCTCGGAATTAGTCAACTCCTTCAATGCTATCCGGAAATCGTTACTAGATACGCTAGTTGCTAAGGAAGAGGCACGGAAACAAGCCGAGGAGGAAGAAGCTAAACGAAAAGCTGAATCTAAACCAAAGGCCGAAAAACGAAGTTCTTATGACCTCGATGACGATGAAATAATGGAGGACGCTGAACCAATACGTAGAGGCAAGAGGAGACGACAAGACACGACCACATCACGGCCAACAAAGGAGACAGAACCAGTCCGAAGGAGCACTCGGACATCATCACGGCGGACAAATTCAAGAATGGGATCTTCCCAGACTCCTGTTGTTTTGGACAGCGAAGATGACGATGACGAGTTCCAGCTCACCGATGATAGCTCAGAAGACGACTTCCGGTCCGCCACCCGAGGGAAACGGAAACATCCGCCTCGAGTACCAGATCCACGGACGGAGAACTCTGATTTGGTTGACTGTCCAGTGTGTTATCAGCTGAAAGACCCATCGAAGATCGAAGCACATGTCAATCGGTGTATTGAGGGTAATGGGTCACCACCTCCGACACCTAGACGAGCCAACGGTGCATCACCAGCCGGAACGCCGCTGAAACGTCAGCCTGTATCGTTTTCCAACGTATCTAAATCGCAACATCGGGCACCATATACCGCCGAAGAGAAATTGAAACTTCGCTTGCCGAAGGGAAATGCAAGTTTAGCAAAGGAAGCTGATATTAGAAAGAAACTTCGAGATATCGGGATACGGTGTGATGTTAAGGGCAAGGATAACAAGCAAGTTTTGTGGACTAGGCTTCAAGAGTGGACAAATATTTGGAACGCCAACCTTGATTCCGATAATCCCAAGATCAAGCAGGTTCTTATCAAGGAACTTGAGGCTTATGAGCGGCACCAGTTGGCTCAAAAGCCCAGCGTAGTGCAGGACAAAGACTTCGGGCGGGAGGCTTGGAACAACGCTCATAAACCCGGATTTGAACTCCTCATAGCAAATGCAAAAAAGACTTCTATTCAGCGGAAAGAGAATGGAATAGCTACTGAAGCTAAGGATCAACCACCAGATCCCGCTACAGGAGAAAATATGGATTCAAATGGTATAGACTCGCCTAAGAGTGTTGAAGCTTAGATGGTCTTCTTTCCTCTTTCCTTCTTTCCTTTGTTTTTTCAGGAACATCGCTTTGGAGTGTTTTCATTGGGAGTATATTTAGCGATCGCATTGATGTCATTGTAATAGCTTCATGGGAGATATTTGGATACTGAAATATCTCGTCTCATCCATTGTGTATTTATATCTGGAGGTTGGAACCTGCAACGCCCTCATGGTATAGCCTCGAGGCTCTGGTATATATTTGAGAATAATAACAAACACGCATTTATCACGATCAATTAAGCACTCGGGTCTGAACATTAAAGATAAGATATAAAAAAACCATTTACAAGCCCTGAAGATATCTAGATACCAATTTGTCCAACGCCCGCTGATTAACCCCAGTAAACCCGAACTCCCAAGCATAACAACTGGCTTGAATCATTCCTCTATGCGGGTAACGCTTCACGATCCCCTTCCCGTTCCTTATCGGCAGCCTGGGGTTCCTGATCCGCCACATTCAACCCCGCCAACCGTTCCAACAATTTGGCATCCTCTGCCTCTGCCTTTCTCCTCCTCTCTTCTTCCAACTTCCTCTCCCTCTCCGTTTCTTCCTTAATAAGCATTTCGAACTCTTCCTGGACGTCGCCCTCGATCTCGTCCAGCTTGGCGGTTCCGGGCTCGGTGACGATCCTAGAAATTTCGTCGGTCTCGTCCATTTGTTCTTGCAGTTCATCCATGACCTTCTCCACCCTCTCCACGCCTCCGGTGATCTTATTCAATCCAGCCAGGACCTTCGATCCTTGTTCCAAAGTATCGATCAACGCGGCATTATCAACAGCCTGCTCGATCTTCATGAGCACGCTTTCCAAGGATGACAGACTGTTGGTGACGGTCTGCAGGTGTTCTTCCGTCATTTTCTTGCTTTTGAGGGCCGACAGGGCTGTGATTTTGTTCTTGGCCAGGACGGCTTGTTTGGCTTTATCCTGGAGGGCGGTGATTTTGGATGATAAAGCTTCGACTTTGAGGTTTTGAGTTAGGATTAGGTGTTTTAGTTGGGCTGTTGTGATGTCGGATTGTGAGATCGGTTGGAGGGTCGAGTCTGCGGGTTTGAATTTAATGGTCTACGGGGGTTTGGTCAGTATAAAAACGGTCGTCTGTATGCCATACATGTCAGAATAGATGTTACACACCTTCCCTTGAACACTCGCCTCCCCAAGATCCCTGGACAGGTACTTCACCAGCACTTTCATATCCTTCTCACTCAACTGCACCTTCCCACCAACCACATTCCCAACCTCATGTTCCAACATTTCCAAAGTCATAATCCTATCAACATCCCTCTGACCCCGAGATAACACCTTAACAACCTTCCTCGACACCTCCTCCACATTCCTCACAACCACAACCTCACCATTCACCAATTTTGCACTAACACCACCCCCACCTCCCACACCCACCTGCCTCAACCCCCACGATAAAACCTTCCACGGATCCACCCACGGTTTGTAGTATATACTCCCTTCCCTCGCCAGGAAGTTCTTGAGGGGGATGAACTCCTCGGACGCAATTCCCTCGTTGATGACGCATCCCAGGGAAGGGGTTCCATGCTCCCGGGTGGTAAGGGATGGTAGCAACGCCGATGTTATCGGTAGGACGAGGTGGTCTGGAGATGATGTCGATGAGGGGATTAGACCGGCGTACGTCGCTTTTGAAAGTGCCGACTTCCAGGCTGTGATGTTGGCTGTATACCCATCTGGGTTTACGGTTTGGAGAGGTGCGAAGTCTGAGTAGAGGGATGGGAGGCGGGCTCTGGAATTTTGTTAGTCATGTTTTTTTTTTTTTTTTTTTTTTTTAAACTCTTTGGACTAGGGTTATCTTTTTGGTTTCATCGAAGAGATATGATGATGATGATAAGGGGAATAATTTACGCACTTGCGAAAATCCTCTTGTGCGAGGATGAAGGATAGGAGTTCGCTCATGGTGGATATTAGACCTGCATAGAGCAAGATACAGGAGACCGTTGGAGGGGGGGAAGTTTATGAACTCGAGATGGAGCGGGTGGGAATGCTTTAATCTTCTGGCGCGTGGTGGAAAGCCGAGTGGTTTGACGTCAAAACAACACGAGATCAGAACACCAATGTGTGGGAGTTTCAAGCTTCTGAATCCGGAACATGCCGCCAAACTGTCGGCTGTCTATTCTGCAGATAGGTAGATATCGATAGCCTCGTCCATAAGATGCCTGATGATTATGCGCTACTTCACTGGGTATCAGGTAATTACTAAATATTGAACAGGGTGTATCGGTATTAATTTCCCCATCAGCCAAAATAGTATATTATTTAGGAAGGGAATCTCCCAGAGATATCGTTAGAAAAAAAAAAAAAAAGCAAGATAAAGTATGTACGAGTAAGAGGAAAGGTAGGCCCGCTGCCTACAAGCGCCCTCACAGCGGCCCATCTGCACCGGGACTCTCGTGCACAGTCATCACTCCGGGAGCATCGCCATTAGGTGTTTGGGGAATCAAGATACTCCGTCTCTTGCCATCAAACTTCGGTTTTTCAACCTCGTCATCATCTTCTTCCTGGGATTCTTCCCCGTTTGCATCTTCAACCTCGACAACCTCTCCACCGGTTTCGCCGACTGCTGTATCAATTTTCAAGTCTAGCAGGTTCACATGTCCCGAGTCCAGCTTCATCTGATCCAGGAACCGTCGTATTAGGACAAACTCTGTATTGGCATACTTGGGCATAGCAACATCGATACAATGTCTGGCTTGCGCGAATTTGCCGAGCCGTATCCATGTTTCCGCAGCGAGGGCATGCCACATAGCAGCTTTCCGCCGTCTACCTCCCCATCCGCCGCTCCCTGCACCTTGTCTGACAGCATAGCAGTCACCAACTCGTTGTGATATCAAAGCTCGGCTTACTGTTGGTCTAATATTTAGATCTAGTGCCTTTATTGCCCATTTGGCAGCTAGTTCTGCAGAACTGCCGCCAGCGAGACGTAATAATTCAACTGTGACAAGAAGACAGCGAAGTGCAGCATATATCGCACGAAACCGGGTGACGTAAGAGTAACAAGCGGCGTCTAAGTAGACATCTATCGTATCTGCTCTTATTTTCGGTGTAATCGGTTGTCCGGTTAGTAGCAGTGAAATTAGTGTCATTTCCTATATTCGCCCACCATCCAGTCAGTAAGTTTCACCAAATCCAGCCTCAGTGCTCCATACCTGTGCTCCAGCAACATGTAACCACGCCTTGTCGTTATTGAAGTCCGTCCGTATCGTATTGTAAACATCATAGGCCAGCTTCCAATCTCTCAACATGAATGACCAATCCGCTAATTTTCTCATCTGCGCCTCTGGAGTTATCGGATCGTACGAGTTCGTCGCAGAGTCAAAGTTGCTAGCAGTTGCAGAGTTCGATGCAGATCGGGTGCCCGTGGAGCCAAGGAACCTCCGAGAGAATGACAATACACGTCCACCTATGCCTTTCCTTCTAGATAATATCTGGTCGTTCCAACTCGCGATGTTTCTTTCCATGAATGGTATTACGCTTTGGGCAACCATTTCTCGGACCATCGTTTTTATGGCAGCTTCATCGGAGCCGTGAATGAATCGACTGGATGTATCGCTTTCTATGTCCTCTTCTATACGATGATTTAGCAGGTGCCTTAAAACACGGAAGAGTCTCTTAGTACCTTGATGAGCATGAAGCTCTGCTAGTTCTTCCGAAGCAGGTAACCATTGACTCTTGGCCACCGGGACAGAATCTTCATCCGAAACAATGCACATGACTGATCTTAACCTTATTAAATGGCAATGTAATCCAAAATGTCGCTTCATCTGCTCAAACAGGGCTGCCGACCTAAGAATGTCAGTCTCAGCATCTTTACCAAATTTAAACCGTTCAAACCACCATAAACTCGAGACCCAATAAGAAATTTAGGTATGGGAGTACCAACTTCACGATATCGTCCTTGTCCTCATCATGAACGAGTACATAGTACCGTAGATAGTCCTTGTTGACGTATCCTGGAATGTTGACCTCCGATCCGGACTTATACAGTTGCCGTAAGGTATCGATGGGTGTTGTATTCCTTGATGAGATGGCGATCAAACAAGCGACAGGGTGGGCCCACGTCTCATGCGGTGTAACCGGAAACCCAGATAATATCTTCCGTAGATACAGCAAATAATACGCCTGGCCTGTATGGCTTTCCGTCTCCGTAGCCAAATTTGTGTCAATAAGCTCCTCAGCGTGACTTAAATGTAAATCCAGTAATTCGTCGGCTAGCGGCAGTTCTTCCGAGTTTATTGCTTCTGGTATCCCGGCATTGGTCCCACCATACTCTCCATTCCTAAATGTGGTTCCACCTGTGTTTCCTTTCTGCTCCGGTTTCTGAGCAACATCTGATAACCGGACGAACCTAACAGCAAAGTCTTCGAAGGGCACGCTACTTCCTTGCGAATCTCTAGCCGTGATTCGCCCTTGTACCTTCTCGCCATATGGTCGGATCAATTGGTAGAAATCGGGGAGCCCCTTTTCGCGAACAACTTCGTCAACGTCATCGGATACATGGACAGCGATATGAGGAACAAAAGCGTGGTGAATGACGGATTTTATGTCGTCGACGATGTCTCTGGGTAGACTAGCGCCCGTGCCGGCGAACAAGGAGGTGAGAGAGGTTGTTGATCCTGTCGAAGCGATCGAGGATCGGAGATTGTACATTGGCGAGGCCTTGGAGGTGCTCATGGCAGAGCGAGCCCGCGGGGGTATCTCGAGTGGGAGGGCCATGGCTATGGATATCGATGTTTGAGGGTTCGAGATCTCCCTAGCTGGGGGGGGCTGATTTGGAATGCGCGGCAAGTATGGTGTTAGCGAGGCGAGTTATGAGAGGTCGTTCATCCGGCTTCACCAGTGCAAGAAAGCGGGTATCGGGGCGACATGAGTTAAGCTGCCGGGTAGAGCGCCATGGCGGGGATGAGAAGACGATGGAGAGATGGAGAGGTGGAGAGATGCTGGCGTGGGGAGGTCGGCTGTCGGCTGGTCAGAAGCTCGAATGAGGTAGCTGGCCTGAACAAGCTAAATGTGGCCGGCTGACGTCGCACAAAGATCCCAGCTCTAAATTGCAACGTCGACAACGCAGAATTCAACACATCGCAGCTTAGCTCTAGCTCTAATCCACCCCGGCACCGACAGGGGGGGTAGATATTTGGATAGGATAGCACGTACCTCGGGATCTTGCATTGCGGCAGGGGGTAGAAGCACGAGGAGAAGCAGAGGAGAGGGCCTGTCTGAAGGTTTTACAATAAACCTTCAGGCAGACTCTCTCCTCGCCCTCCTCGCCCTCCACCCCCTCCGCTTGGCCTCCATGGCCCTCTCCAGGCACCACCTTCGGTAGGTCTTCCGCCCCTAGTATTAAAGGTAGTTAGCGATAGTGCACGATATGAGCATATGAGTGCTGGGTGTGAGATAACGCACCTCTCCTACCCCCCCCTCTTTGGTACGGCCTACCCCGTACCAAAGCCCCCGCGATATCGGAGGGGAGGTGGACGCTCCACACGTCCACCACCAACCTCCTCATCGCCCCCACCAGTGGCTCCACAATATCCGGCTCCACTGGGTCGATGTCCATAGGATCATCGAGCATCATGGGCCCCCCCTGTGGTGCTGCCACCGTCACCACCCCCTCCTTCTTCTCACCCTTCTTCTTCCCCTCTTCCCCCCCCTTCCCTTTCTTCGACTTCTCCCCTCCTCCCTCCCCCTTCTCCACTACCGCCTTCCCCTTCTGCTCTCCTCCACCCTCCTTTATCCCCTGGGCCTTCACCTCTTTGGCCCTCTTCTCCACCTTCCTCTCCCTCCTCTTCTTCGCCTCCTCCTCCAAGTTCCCCCTCTTCCTCCCCTTCCCCTTAGTCCTCGTAACCCCTCCCTCCCCCTCATCAACCTCACTTTCTTCCTCCGCCTCCTAAACCCCCAAAAATATCAATTAGCCAATCCCAAATCCCAAACCAAAAACCAAAAACCAAAGAAAAAACCCACCTCCCTCTCCATAACCAACGCCCTCCTCCCCAACCTCTCAACCCACCCCCCCAGATCAATAAGATCCGTCAGCGCCAAAAAAAACGCCTCCCTCCCCCCCGCAACCCCCATATACGTGAACTTCACCGCCTCGACAACGTCCTCGAGTGATGAGTTATGAGCCCACCCCTCGAGGACGATGTCCCTCACCCCTTCCATCGTCGGGGCCCCCGTGGCCACCGACGAGGAAGCGGGTGGCATCGAATTGGATACCATGTTGGACATGGTATCCGAATTCGGAATCGCTGTGGTCCTTTTTGGAGGACTGGATGGTGTCATTTTGGTGGCTGTGGTTGTGATTGTGATTGTGATTGTGATGGTGTGGGATGGAGGTGATGATGGATGTGGATGTGGATGGGAAGGTGAAGGTGAAGGTGAAGGTGAAGATGGAAGGTGAAAGGTCCGGGTTGGGTGAGACTCAAAGAGGCCATTGCCATATAGGACCCATCAACCCACAGCTCCTGGCCTGAATAACGACCTACAGCTCGATAACAATCACAAGCACCCAGATATAATCATAGCAAAAGCCTATCGAATCGCCAAAATTCGGTTACATAGTGAGTATGTTATTATATACCAGATCGATTCAAGGCCGTAGCGTACCACACTGCCCTTAGAGAACTTTCTCAAATAAGTCATCTTCACAGCCCCGACGTTGGATAAACCGAAGCCTACAATCTATGAACTCAAACGTAGTAGTAAGAAACCCCTAAGCATCCCCAAGCATTCAGTCTCCTAGTATCGATACATACAGCCCGTCTCTTACAGCGTTGAAGGTCCTGAGGATAAACAGTACCAGTACTAATCTCGTACCGTACGGCACTTCGGGGCAGCGTGGTACCGGTATATACATTCTGCATCCTGTAAAGAGATGATACTTCCACTAGCCTATCCAGAACCAAGTTGTACCGACTGACGCCCTGGCCCAGTTGATTAACACGTCTTACAGCAATCGAACCCTCAAAATCAAGGTTCCTACAGTCACGGGCAATCATCCTTTTATCTCCTAGTATACTACGTATAAATTTACAAGCGAGCCAATATCTTCACCGAAGAACCATAAGATAAAAATTCAATTCCCATCCCTGAGTAATAACACCATGCCATGACGCTAAAATAACAAACGATCGATAAACAATAAACGCCTGTTATGCATCGTATATCAAAGGGCATGTATCATATGTATAAAAAGAAAGCCAGCATCGTCATCTAAAACATGATCATAGACAGATAGATACCTTCCATAAACGAGGAAGTAGAAAAAGAAGAAGTTCATCCGAGTAATAATTATTAAGTTCGCCTTTTCGTCATCCATAAAATGAAAAAAAGACAGAGTACATATGATAATAAACCCAAAAAGCATACCTTTCCCCGAAACGCCTCATGGATAGATAAGATGACAGCCATATTTGCATATTCGAAGAAAGAAAGATCAACCTCTCTCTTTTCAAAAACATGGCCTCGGATTATTATTTTTTTTCTTCATAAAAAAGACATAATGTTGTATGCGGGAAAAAGCCTCGAATCCATTCACCACCAGCTCTTTGCCTCGTCTGGAGAAAGCTTAATACCACCATCATCGTCTTCACTATCGATAAATCCCAGGCCAAGAGCACCCGGACCTGCCATCGCACTTTCGACATCCGTTTCAAGGTCCAACTTGTGTGCCTCACTCAGCTTCAGACCATCCGCTCTCTTCTCCAAGCCCTTAATCTTCTCCTGAGCTCCCTTAACATCAACCACGGTTGATCCAGTAATGACGCCGGAGCCTCCAGATAACCTAACGTACATGATGGTTCTCTGTCTGGTCATCTCGTCGAGAATCTTCTTAGTTTCTCTTCTGAATTTGGTCTGACGTTCTCGAAGCTGCTTGAGATGTTGATGGAGGCCTTCGACGCCGCGGACTTTGTCGTTTCTTTTCTTGTATCGGCCTGTGTCTTCGAGGGTGGTGAGTCCCGATTCCATGATTTCGATTTCAAGGTCGGTGCATTTCTCGGCTTGGCTGAATTTTATATCTCGCTTTTGAAGGGCTTTCCATTCTGGTTGATCGAGGAGGGTGACGGATAGTAGGGTGGTGCGGCGGGGGAGGAAGTTCTGGGTGGATGAGGGAGGGATGGTTAGTTTTTATATTTTTGTTCTTGTAGATATAGTTAGGTTTGAATGATGGGTGGGAATATAATGTACCTTTGCTTCAGTAACGAATTCACGCATAAGTCTCTTGATTCTCTCGTCAAGCTTTCCGTTCTTGAGAATACCAGATCCATTGATCCCTCCAGCGACCAGATCACTTTCCTCGAACTTCTCGGCGAGTAAGTACTGGGCATCCTTCAGAATGGCCCTAACAACCTCCCCATCGGCCTTCTCCTCACCGCCATATCTGCGAGCATAAACCTGATGAACGTCTTCATACCCCGCTCCAACATCGTATGCGTGATGGAGTATGTAAAGAGTGCAGCTCTTAAAAACCTCCTTCTCCCCAACCTCTCGCTCAGGCCTAACAGGCTCGTACCTCTCGTTTCTAACCCCTTCCTTGGGTCCTCGGGCTCGCTCGGGTCCGTTGTCGACGACTGCCCGGTCCTTGGCCGGAACGAAGTTTCGTGCGTGTGGTGAAAACTTATACTCGCTCCTGTCAACGACTTGCTTCTGTTGGTGCATGGGGTGTCCCGAGATCCCCCCCTCGTATTGCCTATCGTACTGGTCGTACCTAGGCCTTCCCGCCGTCTTGGGTTCCAAAGCAGTCGGCTGCGGGATGGCGCCATACTGCCCTGGGACGAACGGCTCGGCGGACGGGTTAAGTCCCCTTGCCGATCGCTGGGCCTGTTCTTCTGCCTGGTCGTGTGGGGTGGCAGTAGCCGGAACGGGCTCGGCTGGTGGGACTGGAAGGTTCCGACGGAACCTTGGGTGAATCCAAGTCTCGTCCCGAGGCTTGGTTCTGGTGTCCTCGAAGAACTCGCGGATGAACTCCGCATAAGCGGAATCCACCCGCGAGCTCTTCTCGGCCACCTCAGCCTTGAAGGCTGGGATGGGGACACCACTTCGGCGGGAATGTCCGTCCGCCAGGAGGGAATGTCCATCCTCCTTTGGGTGGGGGCGGGAATGTCCATCCGCCTGGAGGGAATGTCCGTCCTCCTTCGCAGCCGGGGAAGAAGGGAGCGAAATCGCTCCTCTTCTTTGCCCCCCGAGCTGCTCCCACCTCAACCGGTCCGAAGACCGGCGGCCTCGACGAAACGTCTCGGCCTCTGCGACTCCCTCCATGAGCCGCCCCCCCGACCCCCCAGCACCACGGCTGGGACGGGTCCCCTCCTCCCAGAACCCCCCCTCTTGGCCCGGCCCGTCAGTGACGGGCCCGCGGCCGGTTTGCTGGGCCTTAGGCTGCCAGCGGCGGTGGCGCCACGGTTGGCGTCCACCTTTGCCCTTCTTTTGGGCCATCTCGACCAGACAGCGACGAAATCTATAGAATAATACCAAAGCCATTAGTCAATATGTCACTTGATCTAATATATTTGGGTATAAGAAAGAATTTCAGGTAACTTACTTGTCTGTCAGAACACAAACGGAAGAGAGAGAAAACGGCGCGAACGCGAGGGCCGGACGGGAAAGGATGGCTGCAAGGAAGAGCTGTTAGCTAGAGCTATGAATGGATGACACTCAGAAGAAAAGAAGAACTTACCAATATCGTTGAATTAACAACGAGATTGCCTAATAGACCACAATTGAACGCGTTAGTGAAATTGATCGTAAAAGTTAAAGCTATGGATGATGGAAAAATGATGAAAGGGATGAAGGGATCTTTCCAGGTCGAAACCAGGAGCTTTGCAAGAGCTCAATGGTTCCTGTAAAGTGAATTGGATGAAGGGAAGAGAAAGGAAGAAAGGAAGGGAGTACTACCGTCCAATCACGCGTCTAGATAAGATGCCGAATGAAGAGGATGGTGAGCAAAAAGACGTCGAAGGAAACGGCGATGAAGATGAAGAAGAGAAGGAAGATAGAAGAAAGGAGTAAGAATCTCAAGAGAAGATCAAGATCCCGAGCAGATGAGAAGGAAGGGAAGAGCAGGAAGAAATCAGATCATGATCTCAAGAGATAACCAACCTCGGAGGAAGGACAAGGAAGAGGATGAAAGGAGGAAGGACAGGGAAGATGATGAAAAGAAGAGGGACGAGAAGAAGAGCGAACAGGAAGAATAAAAGCCTCTAGATGACTAAACCCCGGAAGCAGATGAGAAGGGAGGAAGGATTGCGATGATGAAGATGTCGACGATGATGATGAAGAGGAAGAAGAAACCAAGGAGGAGAAGAAGCAACCCGCAACAATCTCACAAAGCCACCGAGCTAGCAGCAGCAAAGATGAGATGAGAGGGAAAGCGTGAAGGAGACGACAAGAAGCAGATCTCAGACCCTTCAGCCGGATAGATGGTGAGACGATGAGATGATCGATGTAGACAGCAGCAAGCTTGCCAACCCTTGCACTCCCGATGAAAGAACCAAGAGAGATAGAGCTAAAAGCAACCCGACGCGAAAGGAAACGTGATGGTGATGAAGGAAGAATAAGGTGAAGGAGATGAGATGAAGATGGAGGAGAATAACGGATGGAAGAAGATGCAAGGAACTAAATATTTACCTTAGTGGCACGGAGCCACAATTGCGTGCGTATATACACGCAAAATAGTGTAGAAGCTGTGACGGCTATACCGTCCAGCGAGGTGATGGAGCGTGGGGGGAGGAGCGTGATGTAGAGATGAGAAGGAGGTCCGTGATGCTGGTGCGCACGTCTTTAAATACTGACGGTGGAGGGATGGGGAATGTGTTGAGTTTGTTGGATTATTCCATATATGGTAACACAAGACTAACCACTCTGGGCCAAGATTCCCTAGCCTCGAGGACCTCGAATCCAGTCGCTTGAGGCAGAGAGGGGCCTTGGGGTGGGCCAGGTCGCACAATCACACGGGAACCAGCAGCTGCTTAGAGGCATCCGGACCGATGCGGTCTATAGATATCATAGATCCCAAATTAATTGCGAATCCTTCTAATTCTGATTCACAGTTTACTAGTAGACTGTAAAGACTTTAGCAAGTGAACTTCACCCGCTAAACTCCAAAATTCTATAACTCCTAACCTCCTAGATAGTTGTGGCCCTAGCGTCACTAATGGCACAAAGGAACTACCACGAGTAACATACCCCAAGTACCATCTATCCTAGTCCCGTAGTATACAACGCTTCGGGGCAATGTGTATCTATCTATATTTGAGAAATAAACCGTCTATATTACACTATCCGAGACTAATTATACTATACCCCAAGACCTCAACCACAATACAGTAGTCCCATAGTATAGCCTACACTCCCAAAAACCTTCATAAAAGAATTGATTAATTTAATCTCCAGTATTCAATTCCACCCTCCTTATAGACAAAAAAAAAGAGTCCAGCTATATATACCAAACCAAAAAATATATCCACAAGAATAAAAAGAAAAAAAAAAAAGAAAAAAAAGAAAAAGATATTTATCTAAGAGCTGAGATTTCCTATGTTACAAGGAGAAGGTTCCCTTCCGTCTATACACAACCCCCATCATCCCCTCAAACCCCGAAGCCCTTCAACAGTATTTACAAACCCCCATTCCTGGCTTCGGAGTCTCCCCAAGTATCACCCATCTTCTTCATCTAGACCTCCCAAAAAAAGGGGTGATCAACTGCCATTTGCCCAAAAATCCACAGTCTTTTGAGCTCCATTTATACCTCCACAAGAATCCGGTCCCCTTCGTCATTTAGTAGCCGCGAGAGAGAATCAACATAGGAAACAAAAAATGTGTATATATATAAAGACCCCGGTAATAAAAAGAAGGGCTAATAGCCCTATCCGCGGCCTCAAGGGCATCACGGACTCAACGGTCCTAGAATGCAATATCTGAGCATCCTCTTTGGGACATGTCGAAGTACTTCACGTACGTACGTGGGGAAATCTTCAATAGAAGAAAGAAGAAGAAGAAAAAGGGAACGCACGCACCCGGATGGAACAACTGGAACACACCGAGAGAGTTATAGGAAACCAAGAATGAAAAGAAGTTAAAACGCCGTTTCTTTTTTAGCATTTTTGAAGCCTAAAGCGAACTCCGTACAAAGGAGAAAAAACCCCATAAAAATGCAACAACCGCATAGAACGCCATGAATCCCGTTACCTGGAGGCCATAAAACAGTCATAACACGGTACGATAAGGAAATGAAAACAGGATAAACCTAGCCAAACCCATGCATGCTAATTTAAATCGAAAAATAGAGCTTTTGATGATAGGAAACAACTTGACGAAAGGAAAGAAGATGCAAAGGGAAAGAGAGAAAAAAAAAAAAAAAAAAAATGAAAAAATAAAAGAAAAATATAATCATCTAGAGAGAAGAAGATTAAAAAATAAGTATGTGCAGGTTTGGCAGAGGCTCGTCAGAATCCGGTAAAAGGAAAAAAAAAAAAAAAAAAAAAAAACACCCGTGTTATGAATATAGAAAAAACAACCTCCACTGTATATTACCTCACCTAAGCCTCGTGACCGCCACGAATGAGATCAAGGACCCTCGTCATGACTGGAGGAGGATAGCTTCTAGAAGCCATCTCGTTCACAACTCCCATTGCGGAGTCATGATCGTTGACGGCCAAGAATGCTCGTGTCATAGCCTCGTATGTGCTTGGCTCCCTCTTGTTGGCAGAATGCCCGCGGGATGGGTCTGGATAAAGAGAGTCGTACAACATCCTGGACTTTTCGATCTCGCCTTCCAAAGCCCATCCGTGGATGAGTGGATTGGCGATGTAAGGGGTCATCTGGATGTGCTTGGCTTGCATGAGGGCAACGATCTCGGGGGTTTCACGGACACGGTGGTTGGCAACGAGTGATTCAATAAAGGCCTGGAAGATGGTGGTATCGGCCTTGACGGAGGGGTCACGGAGGGCCTTGTCGAAGCTCTCTCGAGCTCCGGCAACATCCCCGAGAACGCACCCCTTGGCGTGGATAATGGCGGCGTGGTGTTGAGCCTCGACGGAGACACGTTCAGCGCGCATCTGGCGGATGATGTCCTCGCCGGACTTGAGGTCTGGTGGGTCGCAGGTAACGTGAGCTTCGATGAGGAGCTTATAGGTGAACGAAGTTGGTGCAATGTTCAAACTCCTCATTCGCTCGTAGTAATAGAGGGCCTTGGTGCGGTTGTGCTTGGTATGGACGAAGAACTGGATCATGCTGTTGTATGGAGCTGGTCGTGGCTTGTAGTTTGGCATGGCCTCCATCTCAGCGAAGAGTTCTTCGGCGAAACGTTCGTCGCTAACGCGGCACAGGGCATTGACAATGGTACCGTAGGTGACACTGGTTGGCTTGATGTTGTTGGCACGCATTTCCGAGAAGTAAGAGAGACAGTCGTCGATACGACGAGCCTTGGAGAGCTTGCCAATCAGTGCATTGTAGAGGAAGGAAGTCGGTGCGATACCCTCAGCCTTAGCCTGCTCGAAAATCTTAATAGCCTCAGATGCTTCATCAAAGTTACCATGAGATCCTTTGAGCTGGACAATGTAAAGACCGTAAGTGTTGGCAGAGGGCGAAGCTCCGAACTCAAGCATTTCCTGGTGGTACTTGCGGGCGAGATCAAGACGTTCGAGGTGAAGACAGGCGGCGATCATAGCGTCGTACATCAGATACCAACCGTACCTGGCCTTTCGGTATTCCTTGAGAAGTGGCATATCCTTGAGGGCCTGGTTGAAAATGTTGATGCAAGCTCCAAGACGCTTCTCGCCGTATCCCTCCTGACGAGCGATGCTTCCGATAGCGCGAGCGATGACCTGTGGTTGGTAGTGACGATGACCCTTGAGGAGATTGAACCTGTTGACGATTTCCGTAGCGCGGAGAGGAGGGCTTGTTCGGCCTTCTAACCGAGCCATAAATGCGTTGGAACCTTCAAGATCGAGAGTAGCCTGGTGGGGGTCGATTTCATCGAGGGGGTCGTGCTGTGCAACCGGGGAAGGGGCGTGTTCGTTGGATTGGGCGGACCATGGGAAAGCAGCATGCTCGGCTCCGGCGCTAACTGGAGTTGGGTATGGCATCTCCTGGGGGGCAGCTGGGGGCATGGCATATTCCTGAACAGATTCGACGACATGGGCTGGGAAGTTCCATAGTGGCAACTGGAATTGATGAGCGAGCTGGGCCATGGAGTAGATCTTCTGGGCGTCCTTCTTGCTAGCCTCGGGGTGGAGGGAGACAACGGCTTGCGGGATGACCAAGAGGTGGAAATCGGCCGGGGAGAGGCTGTCCATGGGGACACCTTCGAAGGACTTGAGAAGTCTGCGAGCGATTACAACGTCCGGGATTGGCATGCCAAGGTGGTTGATCAGGTGCAAAATATTCAAGCTCTGTCGTTGGGTGAGGAGGTCCAAGGCGTTCAAACTGTCGAAGATGACGTGGATGGAGGCCATGGCCTGGGCCTTCAACGGCTGACCAGCGGAGTGGAACTTTTCGACGATTCGGCGGTAGACGTCCATCCCGTAGTCCAACTTGTTAACCTCCGCTCCAACGATCGCAAACATGGTAGCCAAATGTAAACCAGCCTCGCTAACCAAGAAGTTAGGCAACGACTCAGCTTCCCTGAAGAGCTTCTCAGCAGCATCAAGGTCCTTGTTTCGTAGGCACATGGCGACGAGGCTAGAATAGGTAGCGGTGGTCAGAGAATTCTGGGACTTGGACAACTTTTCGTAGATGGCCTTGGCGGCTTCGGCGTTTCCGGCATCAGCAGCTTCAGCACAGACCTGGTTCAAGACGGCGGCTTCCTTTGGCTCAGAGGCATTCAGACCAGTAGTCCACTCCACGGCGGCATCGTAGTTGCGGATGGAGAGGTAGGACTTGACGACAGAGATGCAAAGAGCTGTGGTTTCGGTTCCGTGTTCCAAAAGACGTTGAACGTAAACCAAACCTTCGCTAACCTCCCCGGAGGAGAAGTAGGCATAGACCAGCGAGTCGACCATCTTTTGCTTCGAAGCGTTGGTCAATCCTCCAAAGGAAGATTTGGCGTCGGTTGCAACGTTGTAGGTGTCAATGGCGGAGTAGAGGTCCTTGGCTCGGCCGAAGCTTCGGATCATTTCGCGGTAGGAAGGGATGGTTGGTTGCAAGCTCAGCTCTTCCATCTTGGCGAGGATCGGGGCAAACATGTCACTGCGGTCCTTCTGGGCGGAGGCCTGGAGGAGCATGTTGAGGGACTCTGGGGTCAAACGGTGCTTGAGGGTCAGAGCGGCGCCGTAGATGTCAGTGGCCAATTCGAAGTGCTTTTCGGACATGTTGCTGTAGGCCTGGGCGGGACTGGAGAGAGAGAAATTGAAACGCTTGAGTTTGGCACCGGCTTCCTTAGCTTGGTCTTGAACACGGGTTGCCTGGTCGGCGAGGGTTCCGATGACGATGCTGTAGGTGTAGTGAGATGGAATCATCTTGCGCTCGAGCATCTCGGCGTAGATGTTCATGACACGGCTGATACGCTCATGGCCCATCAAAGGGATCTGAGTGAAAGCATGAAGCAAGTAGTTGTAGGCATCGGTGGTTGGAACGACGCCGTTATCGACCATCTCTCTGAAGGCGAGTGGGATCTGGTCGTATTGTTCGGCAAGTTTCATGTTATCAAAGAGCTGGATGTAGTCCTTGACGACGTATGTGGAGGTCGTACTCGAGCTATTGACCACAGTAAGGTCACTAGTCTCGGATGCGGTCTCCGCGACCTCGCCAGGAGCAGCAGCAGCAGTGGGTCTGACATCTTTAGTAGCAGGTTTTGGTGCAGTTTCCGAAGTGGCAGTAGTAGTAGCAGCAGTAGCAGCTTCAGCTTTCACTTCAGTTGCTTTCGGGACCTTTTCGAGATTGTTTTCGACTACAACAGCTTTCGCTGGAGTGGTGGAAACAATACCAAACTCTTCCTCCTCAATGGCTACTTCCAAACTGTCAAGGGAAAGCTTATCAGGTTCCTCCAAAGTCGGGTAGTCCCTAACCGTGGACATGGAAGAAGCACGAGGCTTCAACTCCGGAGACGGGGGGCCGACATCCTTCTTCTCGAGCTCCTGTTGGAGCTGCAGAGATATGGAAGCATGAGTGGGTTGTAACCGCTCGGGATACTTCAAGGAGCGATCGCCATCTTTGTTAAAGATGGAGTGATGATGGCCTCCTAGGTTGTCACCTCCTCTGGCGAATTTGGACCTGTTACCGCTGTTGGGACCATTGAAGACGGCCTGGATCTTAGATGGGGTGTTCTGGCCTAGACGGGAGAGGGGGAAGGATGTGGTGGTGGCGTAAGAGGACTGGGCGGCGGCGACGGCAGATTGGGCGTATCCATTGACGAAGTTTCGTGCAAAGCTCTGACGAGCTGCAGCGATGGTGAAGGGCTTGAAAACCATAAGTGGTTACCTTAGGTCCAAGAGCCCCCGGGAAGGGAAGGGGAATATATGGGAGTGGTGTGATGAGATAACCGGGGCTGCCATGTGCATCGCGGGGTGTTAGTTGGTATTCAAAAAAAAAAAAAAAGGTTTATACCAAGACGTCGATAGTAAACATCGTCACCAAGAACAATATAAAAAAAAAAAAAAAAAAAAAGAAAAGAAAATAAAGCAAAGAAAATAAATAAAATAAGCTTAAAAGAACAGTAGTAATTAAGGTAGTTACTTACTATATTCCTCAGGAAGTTTGGTTATACCCGATTATAATAGAGATTGGTGCGTCATCTGAACCGAGGAATAATTTTTTTTTTCCTTCGGAAGGGACGGGTGCCCGCGTGAGAATTCTCGGCGAGACGGAAAGAGAGAATAGGATGGAATAGGATTTGAAGAAGGCCTGGATGGATAGATAGCCGGAGTCCGCTCGGATCCGACGAAGAGCAGTGGCACCAGGGAATTCAAGGGAGACGGAATAAGAAGGGATGGTGATGACCGAAAGGATGATTATGACGATGACGATGGTGGTGAGAGGGAGAGGAAGTATTAGTGGTTGTGTGGTGTGAATGTCAGGATACAAAAAGCGATTGATGGAGGGAAGAAGAAGAGGGGAGAAGGTGGGCTGTCTGTCGGCCGTTTTTTATTTTTTTGAATTTTTTAATTTATTTTTTATTTTTTATTTTTCTTGGAGATTTGGCTTTGAGGCCGAATTTTTGGTGCGAGGGAATTGGATCCGGGTTGGCGGAACCTGCGCTGGGTCCGAGGATGTCTCCACCACCATTTGTTCACTATTTGCTATTCACATTTACATTTATCACATTTACAATTAATATAATACTGATAGATGGATAGATAGACAGATAGATAGATAGATGATGGATACATATTGAAGTCTTCTCTTCTCTTCGAAATACAATACAATGCAATACGATACAGTACAACAGCCAAAACACAGGAATGCGCAATGCAAGATAAAGATGACTCCATAACAGCCGCCACGAATATTTTGCGGGATGATAATACAGTCGAGCTCCAACGCATTCGCAATGATGTCCTGCATAAACCATGTCTCCTAGTCCACACTAACCGGTCCTGTTAAGTATATCCAAGGTACACTCCTTCGATAGTATTCCATTCCTGTCTAGCTCGGTCATCATCTCATCTCACCGTTATCCAAGAATATAACTGTCCACGAGACCACATCAAAATTTTCACCAATGCTAACCTCATCTTATATTAATTAAAACATTCAAAAAAGTAAGTTTGCAACCTGCGTTTTCGTGGAGCTGCCAAAGCTGGAGCCATTTATCGGGTGCACACGGAACCACAAATGGCTTAAACTTCCCTGCCCCGGATTTATTTCTATTTGACTCGGCCTCCTCGGGAAGCCGAAGTCTGATTGATTGGAGGGGGACCAGCTGACCTCGTAAATCCGAACAGGATCCTGCCACACAAATCGGCAGTCGGCTTTGCCAGCACCGAAGCCGACTTTTGCCGGTTCGCTCCACCGGAGTTACGCTGACCTCCCCACCACCCCCCTCTTTGCATGAGTTTATCGAATATCCACAATTGATATCGATTAATCCGGGGTAATTGAACTGTTTAAACAGAGAAAAAAGAAAGAAATGCCAACCGCCGTCTCAGCTCCAGGCAAAGTCCTCCTCGCGGGCGGGTACACCGTCCTGGACCCCTCCTGTCGCGGTCTGGTCTTCGCCCTCAGCGCTCGAATCCACTGCATCGCCACCAGTACTCCCTCCTCCACGCCGGGAAAGATCACGGTCAGGTCCCCGCAATTCCAAGATGCCGTGTGGGAATACCAAGTCTCCGCGCCAGACTTCGACGGCCAGGGCGTCTCCGTAGTCCAAACCAACGACGGGTAGCTACATCCATCCATTCATTCATTCATTCGTTCGTTCATTCAAAATGAAATGTGCTGAACTTACTTACCAACAGAGACCCAAACCCCTTCGTCCTCACAACCCTCAAATACACCCTCTCCTACCTCTCCCTCCCCGTCCCCCCCGCAACAACCCTCACCATCCTCGCCGACAATCCCTACTACTCCCAGCCTCCCCCTCCCAATCCCCGCTTCAACGCCCTCCCCTTCCCCATCAAATCCGCCTACAAAACCGGCCTGGGCTCCTCCGCCGCCCTCGTCACCTCCCTCACCTCCTGCATCCTCCTCCACTTCCTCCCCAACCCCTCCGACCCTCTGCCGCCCCACATCTTCCACAATCTCGCCCAGGCCTCCCACTGCGCCGCCCAAGGTAAAGTCGGCAGCGGCTTCGACGTTGCCGCCGCCACGTACGGTTCCTGCATCTACCGTCGTTTCCCGCCTGAGATCCTGACCGCGATCCCGGATCCGGGAGATATAGACTTCACGGCGACATTGAAGGAAACCGTCGACGAGAAATGGAATTCCATGGAATCGGATCCGATAACCTTACCGCCGCAGATTGGCCTGGTCATGGGTGATGTCCAATGCGGCTCTTCCACGCCGGGGATGGTCAAGACCGTCCTCTCGTGGAGGAAGTCGGGCGGTGATGACGCTGATGCCCTTTGGTACAATCTTAACTCCAAAAATGAGGATTTGATCACTGCCATCAACGACATCAATGCTGCCGATGGCACTGCTACTACTGCTACTACGTTAATAGATACGATCAAACAACGTATCGCTTCGATCAGACAGACAGTCCGAGAACTAGGCACCCAAGCAGCCGTTGAAATCGAACCACCATCCCAAACCCAATTACTAGACGCAGCCGAAGAGCAGGTCGAGGGTGTGATCGGTGGCGTGGTACCCGGCGCCGGTGGTTACGACGCCGTATGTTTCTTGTACGAACGTAAAGATGGCGTAGAACAGAAACTTCGTGAGTTCTTGGGTAACTGGAAGGTAGAAAATGGGGTTGTCAAGGCTTTGGAACTCGGACAGGAAGGTGAAGGTGTTAGGGTTGAGAATGTGGAGGGTTATAGGGATGTTAAAGCTTATTTTGAAGGTATTGCGGAATTGTGAGCGGTCTTTTTTTCTATATTTTTTTTGCCAGGTTGATTTTGATTTTGATTTCGAGACGATATGATAAGGGATGGTATGATATGCATGGCCATGGCATAGTCTGATATGATATGATATGATATGATATAACACGATTGATGAGTAACGTAAAGGTGATATATAATAAAAAAAATAAAATCCAATAAAATCCATTCAACCTCAGATAACAATATCAGGACCATCAGATGTCTACAGATCTGAAATTATAAAACTCACCAACCCACATTGTATTCTTATGGTCCAGCAAGCAGGGATTCCCAAACCATGACGTGCTCCATGCTGTGTAACATCCATGCATCCACACGACAAAAACAGGACAAGGGGTCTTTCCCAGCCGAGAAGCCCTCCCGATATCAATATCCACTCCCCCTCGTTCACCGACAGACGTCACTGCACTAGACGGTTTAATTCTAGCCAAATACTATCTAAACAACCTCAAAAGAAACCCATTCCCTCACTTGACTATAAAAGGAACAACAAACCCCCAAACCCTTATCACAACCATCACCAACCCCACCACCTACCTCGGCCTATAATTCCTCAACCTCGATTGATTCCTCAACTACCCATATAAAAAACCAAATCAAATCAACCAATGATCGAACCAAAAAACAAAATAAAATAAAATAAAACAAGAAAACATACCCACACCTCAACCTCAACCTCCAACCCATCCATCCCCTCCATAACCTCCCCCATCCTCCCCGTCTTCTCCCTAACCTCCCTCTCCATCCTCTTCAACTCCTCAACCACACCTTTAACCCCCCAATCATCATTCGACTTCGAACCAGAACCAGAACCACCAGAATTCAAACCACCGCCATCAACAACCCCCATCCCTTCCACGGCCTTTATCAGCTCATCGATCTGTTTCTTGGCTATCGATAGTTCTGTACATATCGCCTCTCCCTCTAGTTTTGTAAGTTGAAAACGGGTTCTTAGGGAGGTCTGGTGGGTGTTTGTAATCGTAATCGTTTATAATGTGGTTAGTAAATGTATGGGGTTTTGATTAGGGAATGGTGTGGAGTGTGGATGAGGAGGGGGGGCTAACATCGAGGATGTAATTCGTGTAAAGTGGTACAGTAGGTGGAGATGGGGTTGGAACTTGTGATGCAGGTGATGAGGAGGACGTCGACATGGTGGTAGGATGTATGTATATCACTAGAGGATATCTGAAGCTAGATCTATCATAGAGTAACTCCACGCTTCGTATAGTACTTTGATCCGATTCGTAGTATGAATAGGTATAATATCACGATTAATCAATCATGTATTAAAACCGACACACAAAATTCACTATACAGACCCGTCCCGTCATCCCCATGACTTCTGGGGCATAGCGACTCATGCACTAGCACTGTTCATTTAATTACCATAAATCATGATCATTGTTTTTGGCGTATTTTAGTCTATCTGAGTGACAGATATCATGAGGTTGATCTGTATATCACAACCATGAATTAGCAGTATATATCCAGAAAGCGTACCCCATCCTCCACGGATTGGTACGTACGTGCCTTTCATAGATATTAATATATTGATATTGGATACGCCAAAACTGTTCCCTTATCACCCAAGTTGGGTAAGTCCCACCAGTCCCATCCCATGCATAATCGATCCAAATGATTACATAAAAAAAGAGGGGGGTTACCCCAGTCACAGACGCCGCAAATGAAAATTGCGGGTATCATTTATGTAAAATACCCCATACGAACCTAAACAATTAACCATAAATCCCATCCGATCTTAAGCTTTTAACCCTTCTTCAAAAGAAAAAGAATAAGGAGAAGAAGCTCCACATCGTCCTAAAACACACCTACCCACACACCTAGCTAGCTAGTAGAAAAACATCGTCCTAAGACACACCTACCCACACAGCTAGTAGAAAAAGCATAGCTTAGATCCCGAGTACGGAACCACATAGATCCATACCTAGCTTCCCGCTCAAAGCTGAAAGTTAATGTCATCCCGATCCCGAGACCCAGTTCCCTCGGAACGAAGACGATAAGTTTTTATCGCGCCAAGCAATGCATACATATATCTCCTGTATGTACGACAGAACAGACGAAAGCCCACATGGCACATTATCATGAGGACCGTGCATGGCTTGCAAAACATGCAGGCTAGGAGCAGTGATAGATAGTTAACTACCTAGGTAATTAGCGGGCGAAATCGGCCCCCCAGATGTATACCCACCATATGCATATATGATATATCATATTCAAACCTTGTCTCGAACGTTAACCCTCCATGATGATCGATATTAATAATAACCAACTACGTCAGCAGAAATACAAAATAATATCTTCCTTTCCGATTTATCTCGATCAGGATGACATTCATATCAGGAATGTGCCCTTAAACATCCATACATCACCATCATCTGCGACTTTTGTGCGCCGCCACTCGTCCTTTGTGCGGTATTCCAGACCAGGCCACCGTCGTCATCATCCGCCCTAGGCCTGTGCTGTCTCATACCTTAAATACCTACTTACCCAAATCAAGCAAAAAAAATCACACAGATCCCTTTGTCTCTAACCTCCAAGCGGGCGGTTCAAAACAGGGTTCTGCGATATTTGTGCGCCGTAAAAAGGAAACACAAAAAAAAAACTCCCAAGAGAACTCACTTCGGTAGCTTAGCTTACCGAGTGAGTCCAACTGACCTGCTGGAAACTTATCGGCCACAACCCACGTCCCCCGTCGATCAACGACCATGCCAATGCCAGTAAAAAACTCCCACGAAATCATTTTATCCACCCATCCGAGGCAACCGTAGTAATAAATACTTAGACTTAACTAAAAAAAAAAAAAACCTAAAAAGCATCCTATACCGCGGCAAGGTATGGGGCAATGCATAGGGGAAGATGATCCGTATGCAGGTTAAAAAGGTTTCCCCAAAAACAAACAGCTCTTCGAGAAAACTGAAAAGAAAGGGAAGAAGAAGAAGGGAGGGGGGGGAATATCGAATAATGTGGGGTTTTCGATATGGTAATTGTATCGGGCAGGCGCCACCTGCACAGCTTTGCCGGGCTGGCCTGAGGCCATGAGGGTACATACTCTTGCATGCTATCGGTAGCGGGAAAAAATCCTGGAGAGCTCAAGAGGAACAGGAGGCTGCATATGCAAGTTTAACAGGCTACTACTGATAATACTTTTTTTTTTTTTTTTTCTTCCTTTCACTTCCACTTATAGCTATAATATTGGGAGAGATAATATACTATAATGTGGAGATATTATCGGTCATTCTCGATCGAATAAAGGAACATATCAGTCATGCTTATCGGTCATCGATTTGTTAATATTACCCAAACCTCCCCGAATCCTTTTCTTTCTCCTCGGGTTCGTCCGTGAATAGCTTATAGATATTACATTATACAGAATATATATTAAGAAACCCCATTTATGATATTGATTTCTAGAAAGAATGAAAGAAAAGGCTATTCTCAAGCTTACGTACATGCTTATGTTATGTTGTTTTCTTTTCCTTTCAAGGGGAAAAAAAAAAAAAAAAAGATAATGCAGAGCTATCTATCTGTCCGGGGGCAGAGCTCTTGCGAAACCATTCCTCCTTCGATCTTGACATCTATTGTTTTTGGAAGAGCCATTTGTGCGTAGTTTTAGCGCCAAAGAACCAGGCGTAGCATGTATCATAGGATCCGTTTGACGTCGACTGGACGTCTACGGCCTAGCCCGATCGATCCCCCAAGCAAAAAAAAAAAAAAAAAAAACAACCCCCAGCATTCCATGCAATCGGATCAAATCGAGTAAAAGAGCATTCGCAGAAGAAAAAAAATAGGGCAAAGGCTTTTCTAGAATAGAAAGAGAGAAGGAAGAGATAGCTATAGATTACCGTCAGGGTTTCTATTCGATACCCAAGAAATCCACGTCCCGCGTCCACTCGGACTTGCCAGTTAAGCAAAAGACAAAAAAAATAAAAAAATAAAAAAGATAAACTAGCTAGATTGATTTCCGTTTCGCTCGCTTGCCTCGTTGAGACCTGCATCCTAAAAGGCTGCCAAAAGGTGGGGTGTAACGTAGTGCAGTCCGCAGTCCGCAGTTTGCAGCTGGAGTGACCTGGACCGAAGCTTCCTGTTGGTGCCCCTCCCTTCCAGCTGCTTCCTGTTGGATGGCAAACCAAAATCAGGGCAACCTATGACGGTCCCGCCGAAAATAATACCCAACTAACCTCATTTTCCTTTTTCTTTTTTTTACTGTTCCTTTGTTTTTCTTCTTCTTCTTCGCAAGCTCCCTGGGAAGCAGTTAACTTAGCACGGTGACGTTGGGGACCAGACCAGCTAGAAGTTTATAAATACCCCTCCTCCCCAGCTTCCGTAGACTCGAATTTTTTATTTTAAATCATCATCCTACGAGTTTATACAGCAAGATACCCCCTTAACACACTACAATTCTACAATTTTTTAAAGCCTTTTTAAAAGCTTAAATTCAAATCTATCAAAATGAGTACGACAATTTCTCTCCTACCCGATATCATTGTATTCCCGTTCATTTACTAACACTCTCAACTGTAGTCGCTCAAATCACCATGGTTGACCGATGCGGTGACGACTGCTCCTGCACTGACTGCAAGTGCGCTGGATGCCCAAAGGTACTTCCTTAAAACCTTTCCCATCTCATACCTTATATAAACATATTCTAACGGTGATTCCGACATAGCACTCCAAATAAATCACATCCGCCAAAAATAATCCCTCCTCCCACTTCCACCGACTGTTCTTTCGCACCAAATCATCCAACATCTTCGATTCAATTCCTCCCAAATAATTACAAATTATTTTAATACAAAATCGACACCCTAAAAAAATGTTGCTCGACTTTTTTTTTTGAAAAACAAAAAAATCTGGAAAAACAAATTCGATGGATTTGATGGAGTCTTGCCCATGTCCCTTCAGTCAACTTTTTTAATACATTGAAGCATGAGTCCGGGGATTATAGTTTCAAACAGCCAATTTTTTTTTTGAGAAGGAAAGAAAAAGAAGGAAATCTTCGAAATAGAAAAAAAAGACCTTTTGATTCTTTTTTTGTCACCGTTTAAACATCATGTAATTGGATATTTAATCAATTCTTTCATTTCCCTCAAGAAAAGACGATTGCTTTTATTCTATGCAAGCAATAAATATGTGAAAATGCTATGTGACGCTAATGCTCGTAATTATCCACATTAATCTATTAGTATCTTAGTGAGACCGATAATTTATTTACCACGGGGCATCTTCCTCTTCTTCTTATCGAAATAGGATCCCGTTACATCATGCGGGAGGATCACTATATTCGAGAGGTTGCCCAGCGCTTCTTCTTTCGTAGCAGACGGGTTATCCAACTGCCACACCATAATTTCGTCTAACGCCGGCTTCAGCCATTTCCCAGCTGGTTGCTTCAATGCTCCTATCAAATCGTCTCCCTGTGGTAGAAAGAAAATGTCTTGTTAGAGTAACCTCTTTCTTCTTTCCCTTAACTTCATAAACCAAAGGATAGGTCTCTCTAGAGCAGTAGCTTACCGTCAGTAAAGGCTTCAGATCCCATGCATCTTCCACACCATCGTCGTAAACCCTCTTTAAGAACTCTTCGTAGGGCTTAATAATCTCCGAAGAAGACCCCACACTCCCCGCCTCAGCCAATTCCACCAGCAAACCAGCCAGAACCTGAATCCTCCACTCGGCCCCCAATTTCCTTATAAAACCCCCCAAATCACTTCTCGAGAACGACGAAATGTTAGACATCGTGAACTTCATGTTATTAAATTCCATCGTCATCCTTTTTAAGCTCTCATAGTCCTTGTTGCTCATCTTCAACCCATCCCTGGCGGCTATGGCGCCCACGTTGGCTATCACTTTCTGCCGTCCTTCACGGATATAAACTGAAGCCCACGGTAGTATAGCCGTGAATATCCACAGTAGATATTCATCTCTCTTCGTAACTAAAAGTTTTTTAACCCCAGAATACCCTTCCAAATCTTGAAATTCTCCAAAAAACCATTTTAGGGTATCAATCGCTTTCCTGAAGTGACCGGGTACCACATCCCCCTTCTCAATCCCAACTTTCTCCAAATCTGGAACCTCAAAGATAGCATCCCCGAGCCCTAACCTTTCAACAAGGTCTAATGAATCGTATGGTCGTTCCCCGTACAACATCTTCTCCATCTCAACCCCAACTCTTTCTCTACTAATCTTTTTCTTCAGCGCAGCCTTGATCGCAGGGTCTTTCATCGCTTCTTCAGCTTCAGGATCTATAGTGAAGGAAAGACGACTTGCGAAACGAATGAGACGTAGTACGCGGAGGGGGTCGTCCTTGAAGGTTTGAACGGGTGGGAGGGGTGTCCGTATAATACGATTTTCTAGGTCTGAAAGACCACGTTCGGTGAAGTCTTCGATTTCTCGGGTCATTAAATTGTAGAACAGGGCGTTTACGCAGGCATCACGACGGAGGGCGTCTTCTTTGGGGGTGCCGAATTCCTATACCATATTAAAACAGATTACTATTAGTCATCTTCACTCTATGAAATGTTGAAGGAAACCGAGGACAAAAGCAATCCAACTGTCCTACCATTTTCGGAACCCGACTCTCCTCCGAATAACTTTCACTCCTCAAGTTCACAAAATCAATATCCAACCCCATCAAATTCGTCGTCGCCGTTTCCAAATGCTTGCTCTTATCAGGATTGCTCTCAATCTTATGAACCGATTTCGCAGTAGCATGATAATCCTTATCGGTATTCTCCAAAAACTCCGTCAACCGCGATGCGAATTCAAATCCAGTCATGTTATTAATCCCAATATCTATATCGTGTGATTTCCCTCCTAGGAGTTTATCCCGTACCCATCCACCGGTTATACGGAGCACTGTAGGTTCGGGAGGGGTAGATGACGAAGACTGAGCTGCCTTTTCGGAATCAATAGAAGCTGCGACATCGACGAACAGCGTTCGGAGTGATTCCTCCACAGGTGTTAATTGTATTGTTGGTAATGCTTTCGTCTCCATTGTGGAGGTTGAATACCGTGATCGGTGGGTGGCTGTTAGTGATGACGATGACGATGATAGGGAAAGTAATAACGCTCGACACTGGGAATGTAAAATGCTACGTGAATGTGGAGAGGAATAGTAATATGCACGCGGGAAGGCTGATATACGACGGTTTATGGCAAAGGCGCAGATATGACGGTTGTTGTAATGGTGGGGTGACTCAGAGGAGGGGCGCTGGAGCAGAGACAATCGCAGCCGGCGGTTGAAGATACAAGGTCGGGTCATGTGTATGAAAAGGCAATTGAGGTTTCAAAGGGGGGGAAACGAGCGCGGCACACTTGGATGTGAGACTTTCTGGGGATGCATGAATATTAGGACAAAGACTATCTTATGGCAGGTTTTTGGCGCAGACGGCTTCGACGTCTTGTTTGTTGGAGCTTTGTGCGGCATCCTTGCGCAACGCAAAAATTACAACGCGACGGGACTTTGGTTTCCAGAAGGAATTTGGCTTCGATTGTTTGTAGGATGATATTCTACCTATCTGATGCCAAAGGAAGATGGAGGGCTGGTGAGAGGGTTAGTTACTCTCGGTATGCTCCATACTCCTGGTGAACGTTGGGTTCTGTTAACAATAATACACATGCTCATGGTGATACCCGTGCCTAAAAAAGCAAAAGGAGGAAGCAAGAACGAAGAACCCTTAAAGAAAGAAGAAGAAAAAGTGGAGATAAGGAAACGTTAGGGGGGGTGACATAAACGGGAAAGGGAATAGGAATCGTGAAGGGAATTAGGGGGGGGAGAAGTGGGGGAAAGAGGATGGGGAACAGAAAACGATACGGATCCTCCAAAGCTAAGTCGTCGACCGCTCTGAACCTGCGTTCAATCCGTCTTGGTGACAGTTTCGTGGTTTCCGCCTTCATCGCCATCAACAGGGGAATCGTCGCTGATTTTAACCTCAGCAAGCTTATCAATTGCATTGTCGACATCTTCCTTGGAAACATCACTTCTGTTCCTCTTTCCCTTCTTTCTCTTTCCTTTCCCGAGGACCATAAGTTCCTCAAGGCTGAATTCTTGAGTGAATGGGCGCATGAAACCGGGCTTGGGAATTCTTTGGGTCTTCAAGTCCTTGTCCTTATTTTCAAAGGCCCAGGCCTTTTCAACAGATTCGTAGGTTCTATTGAGATTGAACTGGAGGATTGGACCTTGGAGGGCTTTGGTTGGGGTCTTTGGGCCGTCGGACTCGGTGTCCGTGTTTGGTTGATTTTCTTCGTCACCTGTTGACTCCTCAGGGTTATCGCTGTCCTCCTTTTGAAGCTCGGCAGCCTTAGCCATCCGTTCTTCGCGGCGTGCTTTCTTCAGAGTTCGAAAAAGGGCCTACATTATTGCATTTTCGTAAGTCCCATGCTTCCATACATATAAACAACAGCACTATAGATTTTTCACGGGATAGGAATGAACCTGACATACTCTTTGTTGAATTCGAAGTCTATACCAATACATAGAAAAAGAATTCTTGTGAGTGGGGCACTCTCGCCACTGCTCCTGCATCCTGTCAAGCATCTCGCCGTGGCCTGTGACTCCATAACGATTGAAAGCTTGGTAGAGTTCCTTGAAGCACTTCTTGCGTCGGAAGCCCAAAAGAACCAGATTTGGACACTCAATATCCTTCTTCTTGGCTTTCTTTCCATTGGTTTTGGGGATTCCTTGGCCGTTGTTCGAGGGAGTTGGAGATTTCGGTCTCGTGATGGTTCCACCTCTTTGAGCCTTGGAAGCTCGTTTATTCTTTCTGGCCTTGAAAAGCTTAGGAGCCATGGTTCGGGCCATTTTCGATAATGGAAATTGACTGGATTTGGCTTGAGAGAGTCTTAAATTGGCACTCGGGGGGACTGGATATGGATACTGTCGGATCAAATGCGTAGCACAAAGTTGCCTGATTGCAAATTTGGGAAGGTTTGGTGGAAGGAAGAGGAGGATCTGTCGAAAGTGGAGTAGAATATGGTAAGAGCTTGATCCGAACTTTTATCTCGTATCTTCGATCACGATTGAATGTAATTCATCTGGAAGTCTACCGCCGGTGGCCCGTAAGGTTTACGAAATGACTTCATATGGATTATTTATTTACACGGAGAGGATGACGTGAAGTATGTAAGGTCGTCTTTTCGTAAATGGTGCAGCTTGCTACGGGATAATCGATATCGAACACCCGTTAGCACTGCTATGTTCTTGAGGCCGGATCTATGGAGATAATCTAAAATCGATGGCATTGAGATCTAGAATATCCAACGATTTCATTGCCATGCATGGCACCAGTAGGGCTTACTAAAGAATACCCTGCCATATATCACAATTTGAGACTATGTTCCTACAATTAGCAAATTCGGTGTATTAAATGCTGCAGGCTGGAATGCGGAGGGCCAGTCAAGTCTCTAGATCTAAAAATGCAGATCAAATCTAAGAAGTACTATCCCGATCCTATATAACTACACTACATCTATTAGGCAAATTAAATCTTTTTTACAACTTGTACACTACGACCAGCTCGTATTTTCAGATTCAGGCCAGAAACAGCTCACATTTCACCATTCGCAGCAGCGCTGAGTTTAACGGCATTTTGTGTTGACAAGCGGAAATGCAACAAATTAGCGCTTTTTTGGTGGCGGAAACCTAACGCCAACGCCGACCAACCCATATTCCTGGAGCTACTACCCGTTAGAGCATATTGCATATAGAGTCAGAGCTTCAAGAACGCGTGCAGTATTTGTATTTCACATCAACTTTCTATCATGGAGAAAGCTGCAAAGGAGGCAGCCGGAAGCGATAATCCTCCTGAAAGTCTCCAGGTTTCTGGTGTCATCGATATAGAGTACGTGTAGATGAGTATCCTGATCGTATTGACAGGCAAAATGCAAAAAGGGACCAAGGCTGGTTTAACCATCGTTCCTATCAGGCTGACTATTGGTATACAGAGCCATACCGGACTTGAAGTCTATCGCTCAAGATATTATTGAGTGTCAAAAGGCTGCAGATGGCACACTCAAAGATAGCAGAAAGGTGACATATTACTCTCATCACAAGGTGACGCATGAGTTTTTCTGATACTGACGCTATCACGTTTAGTTGCTGGCAAGACTTTACGTGTACGATTACATAACATCGTTGCAAATAAGCGGAGAGGCTGCAAGCGGGACGGCGGCATCATACGACCCTGAACAGTTTGTGCTCTCCTTATGTGAAATCCTAAGACCGAACCAGGCGGTGGTGGATGAGATCGATCTTGAGCAGGACCCTTTCAAAGGTATGGCTATTCAAAATGCACATATTTCAGGAAATCCTTATCGCTCTAACCCAAGACTAGGCCTACAACCTACTCCAAACCTTGTCATATTCAAAAGAATCGCAAGGATATCCTTATCGATTCTTAGTGAACTTCTTACAGGAGAGCTTCTCAGCTCGAATTCTGTTCTAAGGAACGATGTAGCCTCAGCTGTAGCGACACATGCATGCCGGACAGTTGAATGGGCGACAGAAGAGACCGCTCAAGTTTGTGATAGCTTGGTTGATACGTATGGTTCTATCTTGACATCTGATGATGTTATCATAGAGTTTATACTCAAGAGCACTATCAAACCATTATTCGGCCGGGGCCCAGGCACGATCACCGAGCAAGGAAGAAAAGCAATGAGAGTACCCCAGGCGAAGGCAGCAGTATTCACATTCTCGGACGAGAAACCGTGGAGGAAGGATCGACCAGAGGCGTTATGCATCCTGAACTATGCTGTCGCAAACCTCAAGGTATAGAACTTTTTCCTTCTTCGTCGTTCTGCATATCTAATTGCATATACTAAAAAAAAAAAAAATGACCAGCGCGAGACCTTGGAACAAAACTGGCATCTTGTTATTCCACCAATTCTCACGACATTAGATGAAGGCGATATCCTCAGCAAAGCACATGCGTGCGAGATCCTTGACCGGGTGATCCGTTCCGTCGGTCATGATTTCCTATCTCGCACAGGTCTTGGATCAGTCTTCGAAGAGGCAATATCTCCGTGTCTCCACTTTCTACCGCCTTTGACACCTATCAATCATTCTATCAGAAGCTTCCGAGCGGGGGTTGCAGCGCTTGTGGGATTGGCGACGCATAGATATGCGGGTGTGGATGACGGCATGTGGTACAAGGCCATTGACAAGATATTGAGGGATGGGGTATTCCATGGAATGACTTATGCCGGAGAGAATGTTAGAATGGTAGAAGTTTTCTCGCAAGAAACTAGTGTTATCGTGGGTGTCTTGGGGGTGAGCAGCGTGAAGCATCTTTCGGTAAGCATCACATGGCATGTCCATTTTGCAAGGTGTTCCTGGAAGCACTAGCTAACATGAATTGGTTCGGTGTTTGATTAGAAACTGATACCATTCTGCACTGGACCCATGACTTCCCCGTTTGTTTTGACGTATCCGGAAGTTGCTCTCGCTGCGGCTGGGACCTTAGTGGAGGTCATGAGAAATTGCTGGCCAAGGATATCGGGGTATAATAATGAAATCTTGAAGGCAGCAGTGTTTTGTTGGATACGAGTTTTCGAAGAGGAGGCAGATGGAACAATCCAACTTTTACGAGAACAACTGAAGTTAATTATGGCATTGTTGGAGAAGGTAAATACCGATACTGCATGGTTTGGAGAAGCGAGGAATGCCATGGTATCGAAAGATAAAACAAGATTGGAAGGGCTATTTGAATCTTGTACCTGAGTATAAAATATCCCATATGGAATTTCAAGAAAAAAAAACCCCACCGCCTAGACATAACGATATAGAACCTATAATGAAGTAAATAGTATGCATGCATGTAAGCCAATCCGGAAATCTCGATAACGACATGTAGTTCTCCCCACCAACTCTAAAGAACACAAGCTTTGACATATCACCACTGTTTCGAGGGTTTGTCACGCCCTGAATTGCAGGAATCATGGTGCAAAAAAGTCTTGGGCTGGCCGCTTGCAGGGGAAATTAGGCTAGGATTTCACTTTTCGGCTTAAACCGCCCCGCAAATCGAGCCAAGTTCTCCCGCGAAAAATACGCTCAGGCACAACGACAAGTAGTCCTTTTGAACCAGGTTAACAGGTTGTTGGGAGTCTACCAATTTAGGTAGGTAGTTGCTTGCTATTGCGGACGTATTTCTACCGCAGGGATACACCATCGCCAGAGATTTAGTTATGCGCTCGTCTTCTCCATTATCTCGAGCGGCATTGCATGCATAGCTATAGCAGTAGGCAAGGCGGATGCTCGTGTTAACTGTGCAACATCGTCGGTTTGGATCCAATGTACCACCGAACCCCCCGCCCAGTGCCAGATACCCCGTGCAGCGACGTCCCACCAGAGAACCAACTCTTCCAACAGCCGGAAGATAGTCCCACCGGCAGCTCTGCGACTTCAGGACACCATCTCCAGGTCCCCGAGCAGGGTGCTGCTCCATTTCAGTTCCAGCCGCCGTCTCGTCGTGGGCCTTCTACTTACCGTCCTCCGTCGCCTTCCAAGCATCCGCATAGTAAACCCACGTACAACTTCTCAGACGCTGACGACCGTGGTTGGCTGTCGCCTTCTAATATCCTAATGTTTCTCCTCACCGCCATAATCCTTGTTCTCCTGTTCTTCCAAACTCCCGGGCAATCGCAGGTCCTGTATCTAAACGACTTCGATGGCGACCCGTGGGGTGACTCGTGTCCGGACTACAAAGACTACTCTGGACGTCGTCACCTACCACTCAGCGATGGACCTTTGCAACTACCCTTCCAGCGACCCGTTCCAGAATGCAGGAGTTTTCGATCAAGTGCTGTGGAAAGGGTTATCAGGGATGTAACAACGCGCCTTGTCGATAGAGATCTTGCACGACTGTTCGAAAACTGTTACCCTAGCACTCTGGACACGACCGTTAGATGGCATGTGACCGGTGAAGAGACGGAAAGCACACCAGTCGATATTAGAGGCATGTTTGGAGAGGAAAAGGTCGAGGGTCCTCAGAGCTTTATTGTCACCGGGGACATCAATGCGGAATGGCTACGGGATTCTACAAATCAGTTGGCTGGATACATGCCGTTGTTGCGCAAGGATGAGAAATTGAGAAAGCTGGTTTGGGGAGCAATCAATACACAGGCAGGGTTTGTGATTGAAAGCCCGTATTGTAATGCCTTCCAGCCACCGAGACAAAGTCATATCAAGCCGTATGTTTCCTTAGAAGACAATGATGTCGGTACACCCCGCTAACATGGATTGAACAGAGCAAATAACGGCCAAGACGACACCGTCCATCCCTCGTATGACTTTAAAGCAGTCTTCGAGTGCAAGTATGAGATCGATAGCTTGGCCAACTTTTTCTCTCTCGCAAATCAATATTATGCACACACGGGAGACCTCTCTTTCGTCACTGAGAGGTTCCTATCGGCTGTAGATTCCGTATTTACTGTCCTGGCAGAACAGGCGCAGGGGACTTTCAGCAGTATTGGAAGTTTACAATTCCCGGGCTACACATTCCAAAGGAACACGAATGTTGGGGTGAGTAGCACTTGCCAATTTTTATAGCCGATAAGTTCTCTAACACGTAACCTCGTTCAGACGGAAACGCTCTCGCTTTCGGGCAGAGGAAACCCCCTGAATTACAATAGCTCATTAATCCGCTCAGCTTTCCGGCCCTCAGATGATGCTTGCATCTTGCAATACTTTATCCCTGGAAATGCCTTCATGTCCGTCGAACTCGGTCGACTCTCGAAATTGCTTGCCGATGCTAAGAAACCCGAGTATTCCAAGTATGCGAGTGACTGGTCGAAGAGTATTGCTGAAGGTATCAAGGCCCATGGTATTGTCGATGACCCAGTATTTGGCAAAGTTTATGCCTATGAAGTTGACGGTTATGGCTCGAGAATAATGATGGATGACGCAAACCTGCCGTCTCTCCTCTCCCTTCCCAAGCTAGGATGGACAACAGTAAACGATCCGATCTATCAGAACACCAGGAAAATGATATTGTCGAGGGAAGGTAACCCCTTCTTTTTGGAAGGGCCTGTGTTCAAGGGTATCGGAGGCCCCCACATTGGGTTAAAACATGCATGGCCGATGAGCTTATTGATGCAAGCCATGACGAGCGATGATGACAAGGAGATTATGGCGGCAATAGATGCCGTCAAGACTGTCAGTCGGTTCGGATTAATCAACGAGAGCGTGAATGTTAATCGAAAGGGCGACTATACAAGTGAGTTTTTGTTCCGTATCCTCGGTTGAAGGTTCTGTGCCTGACTAACTCGTCTTTTAGGAAGCTGGTTTGCATGGGCGAACTCGGTTTTCGCGCAAGCCATTTTGGATTTGGCGAAGAGGAAACCGCATTTGATATTTGGCGCAGGGGCGGAGCCTTATGAGATTTGATTTCTTTCCCCCTTTGATCAAGCCTTTCCGGGTGGCCATAGACACCCTTCATCAGGAGACAAGTGGTCTCCCAAGTTTACCTTATTGGTAATATTCCTTTTTCTCTTCTTCCTTTCTTTGGTTTTTCTTGGAGAGCATACGCATTTTCACGCACACATGATACCACTGGGGCTTTTTGTTTTGGATTTTGTGCTTCTTTTTGAGAACTGTACTGCCGCGGGTTTTTTGTTTTAATCGACTGTCAGCGGACAAAAGCCATCAATCGATTGTAGATACCATTCGTTCGTTTCCTCTTGTGCCCCGCGCATTGAAATTGAATGTTGATACGGCTCCAAAATAAGCTTCGACGGTTTGAATATTGTCATGTATGTCATTGCATGGGCATCCGAGCTTTTAATGCCTAGCTCCATAACGTTAGGTTATGCGGCAAACCTGCCGCA
Source organism: Orbilia javanica (assembly GCA_036872735.1). Taxonomy (NCBI): domain Eukaryota; kingdom Fungi; phylum Ascomycota; class Orbiliomycetes; order Orbiliales; family Orbiliaceae; genus Orbilia; species Orbilia javanica. The sequence goes on along the minus strand of JAVHNR010000001.1, from coordinate 2,272,927 downwards.
TTCCCACATGCCAATCAGCCGAAGTAAATCCGTTCGATTGGTTGTCTCCTTTAGCGTTATCTTGAACCATCGATTCTCTGCACAAGGATCCATGCCGATAATCACAAGCTTCACATGCTCAAAAAAGAGACGCCCAGAGTTCCAACGTCCTTCGATGCACCCTTTCGTCCAGCGCCTCTCTTTTCTCCACCATTTCTGATTGGAGATAGAAGCCTTTCCTGCACATGTTTTCTTCCTTTCGGTGCTTTTTCCGTTCGTCATAGCTGTTACTCAACCGGGCTACAGCTCTGAGGAGCTACCTGTTACTTTGGTTCCACCTTTGTACCTTTTTTTTTCTGTGAGGTTTTGGATTTTCACATGCTTGAAAGTTCATCCTTCTTTTTTTTTTCCTCAATGAGACATGGGGGTCTCATTGCATCGAGGATTCTAGCGAATTGGCGAAAACCGTTCGCCCACACACACTTACTGCTGCTCACCATGATATTAGTTAGCATGAAGTTGCATGATTTTTTTGACTCTAGAAAGGTTGTTCGTAAAAAAAAGTTCGAGATCGGTTGACGGGAAAAAAAAAAAGGTAGTTGAATTTAAAAATTAAAGATTCCTAGTCTTTCTTTCGTCTTCGATTCCCTGCAGGACGAACAGCTCGAACGACATCGTCCTTTCCTTCCCCCCTATAGCTACCAGTACAGTTCCCGTATTTTAATTTATCCCCCTTGACGCGACGCCTCTTTTCGAGCTTGTCAGATACCCCAGAAATACCATTACGCATAGAATACTTCACGAATTCATGACCATCCGGTATCCGCTGCCCCCCAAGATAAAATAAAAGAAACAAGCTATCGATAGACCTTACCACGAAACTGCCAAAATACCCTTGTAGACATACCACGTACCTTTTTTACCTACTCTGCCTACAGAATAGAGGAGTAGTTGACTTCCAGGCTGATCAGCGCTATCGATCATTCGTATCGCGCATCCGTTAATTACCCGTTTTTACGCAAAAGAACCACCTTCTTACTAAAGACATCGACTTATATCGATTTGATAGACGTCCAACGTTTTCCCCTCCCTCTCTTACCTTATCAATCGTCACGACTTACACTGGAGGGGTAGTCTCGTCGTTGCCTCTTTCTTTTCTTTTCTTTTCTCTCACTCTAATCATACACGACCTACGGAATACTACTTGGTACCTGCTTACATAGTTTTCAGTAATCGCATTTTTTGGATATACCCCGTGCCCTGCCTACCAGAACAAGAAAATCAGATTTAAATTAATTACCCAACGGTTATTCCAACGACCTCCAAACCCAAAAAAACAAAAAACAAAAAAAGGCACCATTCAAAGAAATTCCGAAGCTAAGCTCAAGAAGCATAAAAGAAGCTAGTCTGTAGGAGGGTGGAAGGAAAGAACCCATTTATATCTTAAAAAAGAAAGAAAGAAAACGGTTATCAGGTCGGTCTCTTTTGACTAGACTTAGCGTGATAGAAATACAAAATACCTAGGGATATCTAAATCTTCACGAGCAGTTTTCGTGCTCTTCTCACACACACTTTACACCCCGCCGCCTGACTCTTGTTATACTATCACACCATCGATACATATACCGAACTCTTTCTTTCTCGGACGGGACAGTCTTCCCGAACTCTCTAAATACGACGGGACAGAACGCATCCTTGGCCGTGCACACCCACAGACACATACCTACAGTGCAAACAACCCCTACCCGGCCCGCGCCCTCTTTCTTTCTTGGGAAGGATACCGATATACGGAACGAGGAGAGAAGAAGAAAAAAGGATTACAAAACCTAGGCCCGGGTTTCCGAAAATTCGCCGTCTCTTTTCTTCCCGTTTTATTTTACTATAACTTGGTATATTTTTTTGAACATCTTCGGGTTTGCATTCGGGATTATAATCATACTACGGATATAATTTAGCTTTTGGGTTTCCTTTTTTCATGTTTGAATGTTGGATTAAATCCTTGTGACGGTTGACATCGTTCTTGCAATTGGCGGATTTGGGACTAAGGATCTTGTTTATTCGAAGACCGGAATTTTATATAACTATTTTATATACCCGGTCGGCTCGGAAGGAAGGAAAGAAGGAATAGCTGCCTTTTTTTTATTTTATTTTTCTTGCATACCCGACTTTCACCATATTCCCGCCCGAAGATCCCGATTTTTATGAATTAACAAGTATCTTCTGAATTAATTCGAAATCGGCATTATCCATCTTGCGACTAGTCGACTTCAGATCCGCGCCGACTTTCACCCAAAAACAAAACATCACGCAACGCAGATTATTTTTCTTGTCGGCGAGTCGATTGATCGATTACACTGGATATTTTATATTTTAAATACTTGTTCGATCGAATGAGTGCCGAAAAGGCAGGGCAGGAGGAGCCGCTTTCACCTCGGGCGATTGCGAAGGCTTCGTTGATTGAAGGTATTTCCATTTTTTATATTTATATATATATTGAAGAAATCCAGAATGCAAATGTGATGTTCGAATGCTGACGGTGGGGCTTGTGTAACCCTGTTATTATAGAGATTTTGAATGAAGACGATGTAAGTATATAAATATAATTCCCCTTTGCCAGCTTTGTTTATAAAACCTTGGAAGGTTATCAATACAAAACCGCCTCAAATTGTATTTCAAAGCATTTGCATGCAAGATGTTAATTCAATTGCCTATCATACATGCATTGACGGATGATAACCCCGCCATTATCAATATAAAAAGACTAACAATCCCCTTCAAACCACAATAGTTATACAAAGTCCTAGGCGCTCCCAGAAACGCCTCTCCAGCCGAAATTCGAAGATGTTATCTCGAACGCGGCAAGGTCTGTCATCCAGATAAAATCCCATACCACCCCGATTCTACCAGGTTAGTACCATTCCGACATTACCCAATTCCACCCAATATATGTATCATAAACTCCTCCCACATGGACTACAAGACCACCCATATATCTACATACTCACACTTCGTTGTCTACATACAGCGCCTTCCAACGGCTAGGCTTCGCCTTCGACGTTCTAAAATCCCCTTCCTCCCGTCGAACCTACGACCGAGCCTCACGGGATCCAATCCTCGCCTCCAAATTCACAACCTCAAGCACCAACGCCGCCCCCTTCCTAGATGGTGAAATCTCCTTCCGTAGCGCCGTAGAATCCATCTTCGCCGAATTCCTCGACGGGGATTTCACCCACGTCCGACAGCTCCTCGAAACCCTGAACCGTAGTTACCCAAACCTAGTAAGCAACGAAGTAATCGATGGTATCGAGTCCGCCTTTTTCAAGATAAGACAGTTGGTTATCACCACCAGGGTTTATGCGTTTTTGATATCCATCGAGTTGGGCAGGATACACAGGGTCCAGAAGAGGTTGATGGCGTTGGGGTATTTGGACGTTAGAGGACGGGTGAGGGTTACCATGCAACTCGTTAGGACGACTTTAGCTATCCCTGTCAGAATCGAATTGGCGTTAAGGAGGAGGAAGGAGAGGGAGTGGAGAGCCAAGACTGCTGGCTGGAACGCTATCGGTAGACCGCCGGAGGAACAAGAAGGTGGGAATAATGTTGGTGGGATATTGAACGATAGGGTGTTCAAGGTGTTGGAATTGCTGGTGGGGAGTATCGCTGAGGATGAGGCCGAGGATATTGAATATAAGAAGAAGAGTGATCCGAGGAATGGTCTGAATGATCACGATATGGGGCATATGGGGGGTAGTAGTCAAGCTAGGTCGAGGAGTGCTGGTGCGTCGACTAATGGCAGGAGAAGGCATTGGCAGTGATTTTTCCCTTCCCCCTCTTCGTTTTTTCCCTCTCGCCTTTTTTTCTTTTCTTTTCTTTTTTTTTTTCTTCTCCTTTTATTAGGATCGATATACTGCTGTTTCTATTGTCTTTTTGGCTTTCACGACGATACGGATTTTCTTTGAACGGGTTTCTCATTTCTCTCTCTTTTTTTTCTATGTATGGATATCCGGATAGGACGGTGGGCTTTGATCTGGGAACATTTACTTGTCTCTTCTTTTTCCTTTCCTTTTCCTTTTCTTCTTCTCTATGGAAAAGCTTTTGGTCGAAAACGGGGGCGTTCTTGTATTTTATTTCTCACAATTTCAACATACCAGGCATGATATCAAAATCGCTGCGAGTTCACTGTCCGCATTAATTAGTTACTTAGTTAGGTAGCCAGTTTTGAATCAACATCAGTCTAAAGATATTAGAGATCATAATAGCAGCAGCAGTGGTAGTGGTAGTATATTAGTCGTATCCGTATTATATTACATTATCTCGCAACCGATATTATCCTGCTATCATCTAAAAAAAGAATTTAAAGAAAGGAAGGGAGAAGGAAGGAAGGAAGGAAGGAAGGAAGGAAGGAAGGAAGGAAGGAAGGAAGGAAGGAAGGAAGAAAGAAAAGGACTTTTATGACACCGAACCCAAATGATAAGCGCAAAAATAAATCATCCCAGGGGTATCATCAAACATAGGAAAAATTCAATACCATCAAGGACATAAAAAGAAGGGAAGTTATCATGGACCCTCAAAAAGGCAAAAGGCAACCATGCTATAAAAAAAAAAAAAAGAGAAAAGATGTAAAATATGTTCACCAACCGCGCCCCCAATTCAAAAATCCAGAGACTTCACCTCCATCTCCCCATGCTCCTCCGTACATACCCACTCCGCCTCCGGGAATATGTACGGTATTTTTATCTAAGCCGTGTAGTTCTCTGAGGTCAAACCCCCAAACAAACTTCCCGTCTGCGGCGAGAATGACTACACCCCGAGCCACGAAGTTCAATGCTTTCAGACCGGGCAGATATGCGAGCTTCCATGCCTTTTCGTTTGAGTCGCCTACGTCGACCCTCTGACCTTCAGGTGCCACAATCCTCAGCACCGGGAACGATGTCTCCTGGCCCTTGACAGCCGGTACATCCAGCGGCGGCGGTATGGCTGTACTAACACAAGGTGTTTGCTGTGGTCTGTCAATGTATTTCACTTGTTCTCCATCCTCTGGCCCTTTGTTTTGCCCGCTTCCAGGCACCAAATGACGCCACTCGCGGTTCATACGCCACAGCCAGATTTCACCGTTCGCATAACCAACTAGCACTCCCATGTAGGCGTCGTTTTGCCCAACATCATAATGCATTAGTGGAGCAACCGAGATATGGGTTATCCCACCCCTGCCGCTCTTTCTTGGAGGGACGGATAGCCAGTGGTGCATGTAAGCCGTCATTTCATCCTTCCCTTTCTTCGATTGCGAAAACTCTGGCGATGTTCCACAGACGTAAACCATCCCAGAGCTCTTTGATACGGCTAGGATCCCAACATTGTTCCCTTGCCCGTCGAATGGGACGGAAAGCACGTAGCATAGTTCTTCTCTATCCATCAGCTTGACTCTCATAGTCCTCGGGCCTAACGGTTGCATAGCCGTCTTAACTTCTAACATTGCTGGGTTCCCTCTTGTCTGCTGTTGCCACCCTAGCCCGGCAGGGAGTCCTGGATTTGGATGCTTATGGAAACGGTGCAAAAAGCCCTGGAAAAATCCTCTAATCTTGTTCCCTTGTTGGCCGGTCGGATTCGGATATCTCGGATTCGCCAAAGCGTAGCCGTTTCCAGCCTTACATTGCGCATTACTACAGTTTTGGTTCGGTCCATGTGTGTGCGCTATAGCCGCTGTCTTGACCGTTTTGTCTTTGATGTTCAGTTGGTAGATCCTGTGTGGCGCCAGTCCCTCAAATGTGTATGTTTCAACGATGCCGTTTTCGAATGTAATCGATAGTTCCTTGATACTCGATGGCGATTCCACTTCTTCCATGTCAATCTTAACTATCCTGAGGTTAAGCGCAGTTTTGATGTCGAATATCATGTATAGCGGACCTGGTTCGGGGATACATGGGCAGCAGGAATGTCGGTGAGGTCGGAATTCCAGGGTAAGATGGGTTTTTGAGAAGAGCCGACAGATGTAGAGTTTACGGGTGGTCCGGCGACCAACGACCATAGCGGCGAATGAGCCGGTCTGACGAGAGAAGCCGACACATTCGAAGGATTCGGTGGGCGAATAACCAGCAGTGTTCGGATTAGGTGTTGTAGCATTGGTATTGGTATTATTATTACCGTTGTTGTTGGGAGCATTAGCAGTGGGATTTGAGACATCCAGGAGAGCGCGAGCGTCAAGGCGAGTCTTCAGGCAAGGGACACGGTGACGGCTGCCTGGCCATTCGGTAACAAGAGTGGTGAAGTATCTTCGAAGATGGAGGACGGAGAATGTTTGTATTTGTTGGGTGGACCATTGGTTCGAGCGAGAGGTTGCGCCTGAGGGGGAATGCAGGGCATCGATGTTCCGCTGAAGTAAGGCGCGACAGCTGGAGGCCTGGAACCAGTCACGACAGACAAGCCTGGCAGAGTCGAAATCGTGAGGTGAGAGATAGAAGAGAATCTCCTGGATGATTTCGGTGGGTAGATATGGGATGATGGCTGAGGTTTCCTTTCTGGCCGGACGGGAAGAGGGTTTTGAATTGGAGATGGAAAGCGAGGGCCCTTGCAGGAGAGACTCCACCGCTGCAGTTGGTTTGTCCTTAAAGTCGTCATTTAAAGGCGGGACCTGGGCCATCCCGCCGACAGAGGTGGCCATGTTCTCTCTTTCTGATATCGAAGTCGGTGGGATGTCTAGGAAGACAGCGAGGTTGGTTTAGGAAAGAAGGGGTCGTGGAGAGGGAGAGAGGGAGAAAGCAGGGGAGTGATTCAGGCTATAAAAAACGACGACGATGGAGGAGAGAGGACGAGGAGGATGAGATGTTTAAGCCGACACAACACGCGCAGGGCCTCAGAACCAGAATACTATCGGGACAGACGGGTTATATATAACCCCCAGGTGCGTATAGCAGGATAAGACAGGAACGGCAGAAGATAACTGGGAAATGCGGCTTCGAGGAAAACGGAAGGTCCACCGTTCTGTAAACGAGTAGCGCCCGGAATGGCGGATTCTGAAGGAGATTAACTGCGCCCGTCTTCATGCGCCTTTTTTATCGACATACATGCTTGTGCATGCCTGGGCACGTCTGCAGATGGCCTCGATTCTAGATCCTGTCTATTTGTAGACGTCAAGTTGGTCGGACTAAAAAGATGTTCGGGCTAATATATTAATTATAGTACAGGTGTTATATGCATCCTCTCCCAATGAGTGTCTGCTGGTGGAGATGCACTTGCAAGGGTCTCGCTCGTTTAAGATCAATTCTGGGTATCATGCTGCTATAAAGTCCACAAACTATAGCCTCCCTCTTTCTATCTTTCCCCCCTCTTTCTTAAAGCTTTCTTCCTTCTTCTTCTTCAACAGAATGGTTGGTAGTTGCCCAGAATATGCCTCATGCCAACCAGTCATCAAAATCATCGTCATCATCGTCGTCGTCGTCGTCGTCACCGCTTTCGTCTGTCTTGATATCTGCTGCATTTGTCGCACAAGATCCGTCTTTTTTCCCCTCTTCTTCTTGCTTTTTCTTCTTTTTCTTCTTCTTCTTATTTCCTCTCGGCATCTGCTTCTGTTTGCCCTTTTGCATAATTCCATACTTCTCCGCCGCCAGCTTTTCAAATTCCTTCTTGTCCTTTTTGTAAAGCATCATGGTGACCCTCGCATCTTCCACACTGCTGTGCGCAGCACCTTGAATGTCCAATCCCAGAATCTCCTTTGCTAGTCTTTTCAACCCAGGATTCTTCTGCTTGGCGATCTTCCGGAATGGCTGGTGCCGGGCGGTATCTCTGATGTCCCGTTTCGGATGTGAGAGAAACAAGGCCTCCAGGTCGTTGTGGATGGCATGGCCAATGAGAATCTTGCCGTCAATAATTTCGTGAACTTTCTTTTGGGCTTCTTCCAGAGTGATTGCTATGATTGAAATATCTGTCAGATAAAAATTTTCTTCTGAAAATATTCAGATTCCAAGAATTTGTAGTAGTTAGCCCACCTTTTGCCATGTCTTTGGCGCTAACACCGCTCACCCACGTCCGCCAGTCAGTCACCCGTTCCTTCGGCTTTACGAACGTGTCTAGGACGCAATGACCGTTGTAATTGACAAGTGAAACCCTAGCGAGTGCAGATAGTTCATGATCTGGGGGTCCCACCCCAACCATTTCACAATCAATAGCGATATATCGCCCCGCTTCCGTCGATTTTGCAGCGTTGACCGATGTTGCGGCAGGTTCCGACGAAAAGGCCTCAGCCACAGCGTCAGGATCCAGATCGTTGTCCTTTGCCCATGCTATCGCTGATCTCCTAGACGTCAAAGCCGTAGCTGTGGTCGTAACCGAAGCGGTAGAAGAAACCGGGCTGTTCGAAGTCGCCGGTTTTTGGGCTTTCGCGACGGCTGTGGTCCTAAGAACCAACTTGCCACTGTTTTTGACGTTGTTTGGGGGTTGTGAGGCCATGATCTTCTTCGTTGAAGAGGAAGAAGTAGTGGTACTGGCAGTCGTATCGGAGGTTTTCGGACGCTTCGCCGATAGTGACGAGGATTGCGACTTCTTTGGCTTCCCAGACTCTTCGTCGGCCGGGCTCTTACGCTTCAGCGACTTCTGAAGAGCCTTCCAGTTGCCGGAAAGTGATGCTGGAGGATTGGACATCGAGGCTGTCGCACGGCCGGGAGACTGTGTGCAAGTCTATGCTAAACCCAAGGGCGTATGCGCCGAACAAAGACCCTGTCAACCTCTTAACAGGGCATCGCGATGCTCTTCGAGGCGTCGTCGTCGGCCGAGCAGGTTTGATGTCGAAGGAAGGTTTCAGTGGAGATTTTTGGCGAAGAAGCTGGTGCCATGCATGCAGGCGACCCAATCCGACCTAGTTGGCCTAGAACAGCCCCACAGGCACCCGTTTTAACCAGCCCGGGTTAAAATCGAAAACGGAAGCTCCAACATTAACATCGACCAGGTGGAAATGAGAACTCAACTGAACTAACTGTTAACTAGCATCGGATTGGTTATCAACTGCTCGAGCGCGATGGGCGGATGGTTGAGAAGGCGGGCGATGTTGGTTGTGTCATGTTAATTAGTATTACTGTGCATACAGGCCAGTTGTTTATAATAACGTCTTCCGGTCCCACAGGCCGAGTATCGATATCTCCCTTCGAATCCGGGCATTTCAACGGAACCTTCGACATTGCACCGCTCACAGACAGCATCGACGGACTTCACCGCCAGTCTGCAGCCTGGGCTGGAGTTCAGTATTTGGTACTCCCGAGCAGGACTGCCTGCCGAAGGGGCATCTGTGTGGATTCAACAGTATTCATGCCTTCCTGCCAGACCTCAGCATAGCTAGCCCTCTCTCCCTCCCTCCCCGCTATCCGGCCTCCCCGTCGCAATGGCTACTCGAACACCTCTTCCCTACCGAGACAAAGACGACTTTGGTCGTCCCAAACCTCTCTCCCTCCAGGCCGACAATTGGCGGTCGGCTGTCAGATTTCGTCGGAAAAGACGTCCCGTTTTCATTATCCTTGCCGTCTGCGCAATCTTATATCTCTTCTTCCACTCGAAATGGTGGAATGATGGCCTCCTGCTAGCTGATGGCCCAGCTCCAGATCGTGAGGCTAATCCGGCTGCTGCACCAAAGGATAACAAGTTTTCATCGGCTCCTACGTCGCATAATGCTGTGAAGGTAGACCCGTCGATGAAATCAACAGATCCGCATGCTTCAAAGTTTATTTACAACGGGCCGATTCGTTTTCTGGGGTTGTACGAGACACTGGCTAAAGTCCAGTCGTTCAACTCCAAGCTCCGGAACAGACATGTGGTCTTCGTCGCTGCGAACATGAACACGGCTTCTATAATAGCCGGTGTGGCCTGTGAAATGTCTGTTCTCAAGAAGAATGTGGTCCATATAGCCTTGGTTGGAAGAAACGAAATCTCGATTGAATTCTTCAGAAAGGCGAACGGGCTGAATAATGATGGATGTGGTGTGATAATACACGATGCAAGGCCAGACTACGCAAGCATATCCACGGACGAACGTATGGGGCTCTCTGTCAGGTCGGCGCTGAGATATATACGGGAGTATATCTCCCCGACCGTCTTCATATCCGATCTAGACCGAGAGGACCTATGGTTTCAAAAGGCAATTATCCAAAAGGCAAAGGAAATCAAAGTCACGCATATCAAGTTGCCTCATGATGCCAGTTCGATACCGTGGTTCCAAAAGCTGGACGCAGTTTCTTTGGGGTCATGGGATAAGCCTTTGATCGATATTGTCATCCACGCTGACTCCCATAGCGGCCAACTAATTCGTCTGTTGAAGTCACTGAAAAACGCTGACTATTTCACTGCTCCCCTTCCTCGACTATATATCGATCTCAACCCTGACACCGACTCAACAATCCGCAAGTTCATAGATGGCTTCTCCTGGCCTTCAAAGGATCGGATATTCGTCCGACATCGTATTGCTCCCCGGCCCACCTCCCTCGACAAAGATCCAACCGAATTCGTTGAATCTTTCTATCCAAACAGCAAGGAATCCGCAGTTCTATTCCTTTCACCGAACATCGAACTTTCTCCCTTTTATTACCAATTCCTTTTTTATTCGATACTGGAATATAAATATTCAAATGCTCAATTTGCCCTCGACTCCAGTTTGATCTATGGAATCTCCCTTGACGCACCACTTTCCCGCATCAACGGCAAACCGTTCGACCCATCTACCATTGTACCTTCATCTTCGGTTTCCGAAACTGGAGATCGTTACCTAACTCCATACCTCTATGCTGCGCCAACCACACATGCAACCCTCTTCTTCGGCAGCCACTGGCGTCTTCTACATCTCTACATCGCCAAGCGTTTGGATAAAGCCAACACTGCAGGAGTAGATTTTGCCATACCAGCAACGATTTCCAGTTCATTCCCACAATGGACAAGACATTTCATCGAACTTCTCACAGCAGGAGGGTATTTGATGTTATACCCTAATTTCGACCCTTCCGATTCCCTAGCAGTCTATCACACCGAAGTCGAGTCTAGTGTAACATCCACATCTAAAGAAAAGACAATCATGAGAGTTAATAATATTTTAAATTATTTACCCGGTGGATCGTTACCTCTTTGGACCAGTTTACCAATTCTTGGAATGGATGGGCTTAAGACCGATCTTGACAAACTTCTGGACACGGCGAAAGTCTATAAGGAAAAGATTTTAAAGAAATGTGGAGGGTTGAAGGGAGATGATGGGGTTGAAGATTCTGTTGATGATTTGTTTTGCGATGGAGATGAGGGGATTAAGGAGAAGCAAAGATTGGAGAGGTTAGAGGCGGGAAGAGTTGAAAGGGAGGCGGAAGAAAAGAGGGCCAAGGAAGAGGAAGCTAAGAAGCTCGAAGAAGAGAAGAAAAGGGTATTACAATCTGAGAAGGCTAATAGAGAAAAGGAGAGAAAAAGACTTGACAAAATAAAGAAGCAAGGGCAAAGCGACGAAACAGAGGAAGCGGAACAACCACGTCAAGCTATTAAATTGGAGAAAGATTCTACCGAAGCAACAGGTGGGAGACCAAAGGTTATCCCTCACAAGATCGTATCTCTAGACGATCTTGATAACGTCCCAGTCGAGGTAAACGGCGAGGAAATCAATGCCAATGGAAAATAAGTGAAGTATTCAAAATAGCATATAGTGTAGGTATCTTATGGGGTGTGTCTGGGGTATGGTTTACGAGACCTAGGAGGGATATCTAGCAAAGAGGAGGAATATTCTTACAAGTTGGCGTTCTTAGGTGTTCTTTTTTTACTCTTTTTCTTTCTTTACTCTCTAGTGCTTTTTTTTCGTAGAGTGCGTGGTAGTATTTGTACTCTTGCGCTCTGGCTCGATCACCGTCTTTTCGTTCATGCATGTGTTCGTTATAGCATATTATACCACGGGATGAACTCAAAAAATCGATTCTACATTTCTCTTCATTGGCTCTGCGCCGTCGTCTCTAATATCGACCACGTAATACCCTCTATCCTATCTATCTGCAGTAGCTACCTATAATCAGTTTTTTAAAGTAGCGAGAAGGAATATCTAATCAGGAACGGTCCGAGATGTGTTAATTCAGCGCAATAAGCTACCTCCACTTAAAAGCCTGCATATTCGACTCTATATTACATAACTCGAACGTATCTCGTAATGATCCGCTTGTGGCACCAAGCTTAGGGCTAATCACGCAATCGATCGAGGACATCATGGCAACACAATGCGGAGATGTTGGATTTTGGAGGTTTTGGAGATATAAAAGTGATAATAATTTTTCTTGAAGGTAAAAAGAAAAAAGGGTTTCGGGGATTCTTTCGAAAATTTAGGATTTGGGGTTTTCTTTTTGAGACCTTTTGCTTCCTTGATTCCTAGGGTTTACATTCTTGGTCTCTGATTAGCCTTGAAGCAGACCCCTCAGAGCAAGTTCAAGATTATCCAGAACCTACTAATATTATCCCTTCCAGAACCAGTCTAGCCCGGTACCCCCCATACCCCAGAAGCCCCCAAAACCCTTACCCACCGAAAAAAAAAAAAAATCTTTCACACAAGCTTAATCAAATCCAAAATCACCAACACCACTACCAAAAGTAAACAAGTGCTAAAAAAAAAAAAGAAAGAAAGATCTCAGAACCTCTAAGGCAATGGAAACGCTTATGCGCTAGCTGGGAATCGAACCCAGGGCCCATCGATGGCAACGATGGATTTTACCACTAAACCACTAGCGCCTTTGAAGGCTGAGGTTTTTTCTCTGGCTTGGTTGGAGGTGGACGTTGGTGGATAGGGTATATAAATGCTCAAGTCATGGATTGGGTTAGCTTTTTGAGGGTTTAGGTAGTCATGGAGATGGCTGGACTGGTTCTTTGATTGCATTCTCAAAGTTTACCTAACCTAGGACCGTCGAAGGGAAATATATAGAGAAAGGAGGTGAAGACAAAAGAAATGTAAATTGCTAGGTAGCCTACGACTGATCCTTTACATTATCATGATGTCGCTAGAGCCTGCTTCCTACATAAACAGAATATATGTGGTTCCAAATAGAAGTTACGGGCATATAGACATCAGATCAGCAAGACTCGAATATCAAAGTCCGATTTTGGACAAGAGTACTAGTCTCACTTCAATATTCTTCGCGGGAAAAAAGAAGAAAAACGTTACTCGAATATTTTTGGCAGCCGATACCTATATCGATACGTATACATACAACAGGCATCTATACCTGGCTCGTTCGAAGGAGCTATCATGAAAAAGTGGTCTTCAAAAAAAAAAAAAAAAAAAAAAAAAAACCAAAAGGCTGCCAGCAAGATAAACCCCCAGCATAAACTTGACAACGTGATGTCTACGAGATAAAAATATCAATCCCTATTCACAACCCCCAACGACACCTCCACAAAATCACATCGTTGTGTGTTGTAACAGTCATCCAAAGGTAATACCAAAAATTCCAAACTTTACGTAAATAGGCAAAAAAAGACAAGTCAATCAAAATCTCAATTCCAAAGACAAAAAAAAAAAAAAAAAAGAAGATTCAGGAGCGACCGTGGATTGAACACGGGACCTTGAGATATTAGCCTGAAAAGCTGACTGCAATCTCCTGCTGCACAGATTGTTAGAATTCGTTCGGTTTGATTTGTTAAAGTTTTTCGAGTAGGATTTAGAAAGCTTACCTCTACCACTGAGCTACCACTCCGACCACTGAGCTATGTTGCTCGGATTTGTTTGTCTCAGGTTGGAAATGTGGTCTTTGAGGGTATTCTGGACATGTGGCATTCTTGCCCGCTTGTGGGGTACCCGGGTTCGATATAACGGCAAACGTTACACTATTTTCGGAGCCTTGATCGGAGGCTCCCGGTTGCCTGTTGATTATGCTAGGGGTAAGAGTAGATTGAATAGGATTGAATTGCCATGAATAATGAAAAGTTTAGACTTTTATGAAGTAATATGCAATGAGATTGTGGAGATGGAGTTATATTGAAGTATCATGGGGTTTGGTCATAATCCCAAAAATAACACAACAATAGAGCAGAAGTAGCGCTAGCTTTGACGGACTAACGGGAAGGAACGAAATGTCAAAATTCAGAATTCGAAATATGGTCAATTCTCTGTGCGAAAATAAAGATTTTTTTTTTTTTTAGTTTCTTTTTTTTATTTTTCTGTTGATCGTCTTCTCTGCCAAAGGAAGGTCTCCGAATCAAATACAAATCGAAAAACTCAAGTCATGATATCGCAAAATAGCATCAATTCATGAAGCGAAGAGGGCCCAAAAAAAAATGAGATCAAAGTTCACCAAGCATGTAAACGAAAGTAATGAACAAGAAAAAAAACAAAGAAGAAAAAACTCCAGAGAGGTATCGTCCCGCATCCAGAAAATAATCCAAAAGAAATAGCTAATAACAGCGCCTTCACCTTCCCCCCCGAAATCCTATGAAAAAACTCCAGCCCAATGTGGTTTCGTAAAAATACGTAAATGAGAAATGAGTTCCCATCGAAATGCACGTTCCGTTTGAATCATATATGCCAAATGATCAAAGGTTTACTCCCTTCCCCCCTCCACAATGAGGGGGCGCGCAGGAAGCAAAGAGTGGAAAGTTTAATGATAAACTTCGTGTTGAAAAAGAGGAGATTTAAAAGGCAGTTTCCTCTCTGGTCGTTTCGTACTGGTTTTCCGAAAATGGTGTGAAAGAATGAAAGAAGGAAAAAATAAAAGGAAAAGAAATAAAAATAGACCCTGCTTGTTTGTTGTCGATGGCCATGCAATCCGTTGATTGATGAAAGTTTAGCTTACGACGTAGGGAGCGGAGAGTGTGGGGGAGATATTGTGAGCAGTGAGAGAGAATGGCAGGAGAAGAGAAGGTGATGGCCTTTTCAATTTACTGGCCGTTTTACAAAGAAAAAGGTTGAATAGCTAGGAAAAGGACTGTATGGACAACCCTACAATTATACTGATCCCAGTAATGCCCCTCAGTTCAAACCAATCTACACCTCGACGAAGCCATTAGGACGCCAGGGGTAGTCGGTATCAAAAAGAGTGACATAAAAAGGGTGACAATACGATAGTTGGGTATTGCAGCATACGAATCCTTCAAAAAGCCACAACGATTTTCTCAAACCTGACCCCTCTCCATAACCAAACCATCACAGAGGCCGCACAAGAAGAGGACATAAACGAGTGATCCATCTTTCCCACACACCCTCCTAACGTCCACAACATGCACTTAAGCCTCTTTACCAGTCGGAACGGAGGTACATACCACGGGGGTTTTTGGTTCTCTAACCATAATTTCCCACGGGATCGGGTTCGTCCCTTTGTTGACCCGATCGAGATAAACGGTGCGCTTGTAGTCGAAGCCGAAGCGCTCGTAGATTTTCCGGTTGCTGTGATGGGAGCTTTCGAGATAGCACGGTGCGTTCGTTTCATCAGCCTAGTAATATTGTTAGTATAAATTTACGAACCGAGCCCAGTCAGATTGAAGATAAACAGAGGGCGGAACTTACGATCTTGGTGACATATTCGACCAGTTTTCTGGAATATCCAAGCCCCCTTGCCGCGGGGAGTGTACCTAGAAAAGTCAAGTACCATGAACTTGCATCTCTATCACCCAAAAGATCCACCCTAGATAAGTCCTCGTAAACCCGGACCACGAAGGGTCACACATAAGTGAATTAGGATTTTCAAATGTCAAGAATGGGGGAAATAACACAGCTCACAGAGAGAGAAAGTGAATGAAAGAGAGAGAAAAGAAGAACTTCGTCCGATCTTTTTGACGGTATGTATTAAATACCGGTCCAACATGAAACGCTAAGCGTTGGACAGAGGAGTGGGGAAAGGTGCCAGAGCAGATTCAGTGGCAATCTGTCCAGTGGTAGATACTTGGTAACAGCAGCGAGTCCCAGAACATCCCCGAAATATCTTCTTCGGCCTTCTTTGGTAAGCTGATAGTATAATCTCCACATACCACTCCGGAAAATCGACCAAAGGTCGTCGTAGTCCTTTCCTGGTGGCATCCTGTTTGTGCGAGTGGGCCTTGCATTAGTGTCATCCATAGGGCATGGGGCATACTAGTCTCATTAGGGAATTTCGCATACCATAGGGCGACGCCCTCGTGGTTCTCGCCAATACTTAAGACAAGCCCATGCATGCAGTGGGCCGCAACAACATACTCGCACACCTTGACATGTAGCTTCCATAGATCTGTTTCAGACCGATGAGTAGCATCATCGGTTCTGAGCCAGTAGAAAGACAGCTCGTCATCCTTGAACGCTTCGGCGAGCGATCGAGCGATCGCTTTGCTCTCCTTCCAGCCGCAGACCCGAACCTCGTGGTTCTTGGCGGCCTCCTTCCTACTTAAGTCGGAAGGAGCACTCGAGTGAGAACTCGAGGGTGATGGAAGAGAGACTTCCTGCACGAGGATCATAGGTTTCGAAGGTGGGATGACCACCTGAAGAGGCGGTGGGTTCGTAGTAGTGGAGAGTGGCTTGACATCGGTGCGAAGAGAGGCTGCATCAGGAGCCAAATTTGTCACTTTGAGAGCTTTGTTCTCGGTCACCAAAGTACAATTTGAATTCGAAGTTGGAATCGGTTTCGAAACCATAATTGTGGACAAGAGACCAGCGCCCGGAGGCGTTGGGACACAATTAGAATTTGTTTTGGAATTACTCATAAGAATACTTGAAGCCATGATTGCGGTATTTCTCAATGAATAGGTATAGATTGGAATTGATTTCTCGCGATTGTTTATGAAGTTTGGAATTGGTTGATGAAAAGTAGCAGTAAGATATCTCTAAAGTAAACTTTATATCCCTTCTGTATGGCAAAGCCGGACAGACGAAGAAGATAAGAGTTGGTATTTATGATATTTGCTGTTTGAAAGTTAAGATTTTGCCGGTATGTGCGGCCTAAGTGAAGAAGATAGAGGAGCACAAAGATAAAGAAGAAACTGGTAATCGGTTAGCGTGGGTTTGGTGCCTTGTGGCGATAGTTGAAGTCGTGGTTGCAGGTTGAACGAAGATTTGCGTTGTCTGTGGTAGGCGGTGGGAAGAAGGAGGATGGTCGAAGGGAGGCATGTGGGAGGCCCATTTATAACCCGAACCAGGCTACAAAGGAAATACACATGTGGCCGCGAGGAGCGCCCCTTAGCCTGACCTTGCCTGACCTTGCCGTAATAAGAAACCTTCCACCGTCATGGCATTCGCATTCTCGTCAACTGTTCGGGTACTTCCAACATCCCACTTCAAGTTAGTTGGCTATCGCTGTAACAGCCAATCGCTTGGTCCCCTCTTAGTTGGGATGCATTTGGATGCACATCGAGGGACATGTATGTACACCGTACGAGCACACTGATAGCGACCAAACCCCAGAGATCTTAACTCTGTCTCTTCGGGTATTCCTATCGCTGGCTTTCCGCGTTAGACAAGGGGCTTCCAAGATACGGTGGTGGCTGGCCACAGAGCTCCCGCTTCCATCGAAGCTTGTCCTTCCACTCTCTCGAGGTGCCTCGTAGGCCGTCGTGGTTCAGATCCACCAGCCTCCCTCCAGCGGCACCCAAACGGACAGATTAAATATCGGAATCTGGGATTCTAACAATCCGCCAGACTTCCCCTTGTTGCACGATATGTATCCGTATATTGGACACAAGATTGATGCCGTGAAACTGCCGTTCGGGCCGGGGAATTTGCGACTGCCTTCCCGAAAGCTTTGGTGGTAGATACCTGAAGCTTGGCGCAGGTGGTTGATGTTAGCACAGGCATCAATTACCAATGGATTTAGAAACCAAAATGCATCGAAAAGTCCCCGTCGATGAAGCTTGATGTACATACATGACGGGGCCATAGTAACATGCAACTACGAGACAAGACACTAACCTTTCCTAAAACTGACAGGTCTGGTCCTCGACGCACGATTGGGAACGAGACCATGCATGGGGGGGTATCCACAGCAAGCGACAGTGTACTTTGGTCACCAGATTCACAGACGAGCCAATGCCGGAGATCCACGAAAGAGAGCTTCCCCAGATAATGTCAGGTGAGAACATCTTTGTGCGACAGTGACGGAATCATACTTCCGCCAGAGAAGGCCGTCGAAGATGCCATTTGCATTTCGAAGTAAAATAACATCACGGAAGCAGGTTCGGCTTCATCGATTTGCGAAGGGTGGTAGGTGCATTCGAGAGGGCTGCCGGACTTCTACAAGTGGGCAGGGTATCCCTGTCGATGATCATGGGCGGGTCAGCTGCATCACGCTGGCGTGGGGTAGCTAGGCTATACCTGGAGAAGACCTCCAGCACCCTTCCATCCGACTTCTCTATTCGGGCCTCGAATTAACCTTTCCATTTCGAACCCGTTAAGTTGTGAGGAGAGAAGTACATACTCTAGCAATGCATAGGAGTGAAGTATTAGTTACCTAAAGGTAATCCTCGTGATATCTCTGATACTCCTATGTTTGATCACATTACCATATTGTTAGCGTAACACACGAGCTCAAGCTCCAAGTTTAGCTCAAGCTTCCAGCTTGACCCGGACCACGGTTCGACCTGCTCCGATAATTTGTTATCGTGAAGCGATACGGGAGTTACATTGAGAACAGGGGACCTAGCCATCGAAATAGAGGTTAGAAAATACTCCTCCGATAACAATTCCCATCGTCTGCTAGGGGAGGATCCTAGGATGGAGTTGCCCGAGACCTCACTTGCCTATCAGTGAATCAATGGAACAAATCGACGAGCCATGGGTTCCACGTTCCCCAAACCCCCACGCGTGATGGCCAGTCAAAGAATCTCGTTCGTCCAGAACCAAAGGGTAAGCTGAGGAACATGTGTGGATGTGGTATGTACGTATTATGTATGTAGTAAAGAATTGATTGCAGATGTGATGAAGAGTTTCCACTGGATGCGGTCTGTGCAGGACATTCCACGATGTGCTTCGAAGAAAGGCATGGAATGAACAGAAGCTGGCCAGTAGTTTAGTTACGTTGACATCACGCCTCCTGTATCACTGAGGAGCTAACCAAATCATTGAGACATACATACGAGCTATCGATAGACTAGGTAATGGCGGCTCAGAGGAAGTGGGGATATATGTGAGTGTGTTTGTAGACGCATTGCATTGCTTCTGCGTCGACGCCTTATTACACCACCCCCTCTTGAAATTGGGGTCGTATGATCTTGGCCCCTAGATTCCGTGATTGATGGAGATTCCTTGGAACCGCCACTTGCATGACAAATTTGTGTACGAGAGCGACTGGTTGATCTTCCAAACTCGAGGTGAAACGGTAATTGCCCTGCGGCAGACCGACGGGTGCCGTTTTGATCCATCATGCGGAGACTAGCTTACCCACTGTCGGTTGTACAGGGACTGTGTGAGATCTGTGCTAGCTGGGCCGATATATCGATACCAATCCTCTTGATTTCAATAGACGAAACAGTGACGTTACTACGCCCATATGCATACAATGCAACTACACCCTAAAAGCCAGGGTTGGACTTAAATTTGATAACTGGCGATTCTAGCCATGGTCGAGCATGGGGCCGAGTGTGGACTCGTCCTGTAAGTTAATATTCATGTGGATCGCCCACCAAACTCTCATGTCCAATTCAAGGGACCGTCGGTCCTAAAATGCTAAAGCATACATGTTTCTGCTGGAAAATGATGGTCATAGATGTCCAATCCTTCAGACGGGATATACATCCCCCTCCTACTTCCCCACAAGACCAGCAGTAAATTAGACGTAGAAAATCAAAGTGTACTGTCTCTAGAAACAAAAGACGGTCTGCCACGTCACTACATCCGACGGATGGCTTTCTCATTGGTGTACTTGGACAAGTCTTTGAGGCTCCCCCACCACTCGAAGAGCATTGTTTCGCAGATCAGCTTGAACCATGGCGTGAAGCTGAGTTTCGGGTCTTGGAACATCTCCTTCAGTTCGTCTGGTGTGACGTATTTGGTGTCCTTGACCTCATTCGGGTTCGGAGCGAGATCGACCGTAGTTTGAATAAAAAGAATATAATCAACTATGAGCGATAATCCGTCAGCCAAAGAAGACGATGGTCTGCGAGCGTGGGCCTGGCGACTGGGAAATCTACTAATTTGTCTCGGGTAGCTGCATCGCTAGAAGGCCGAATGGGATGACCCGATCCGAACCTTCTGTTGGCACATGATCGACTTACTTTCATGCTCTCCCCAGATGCCATTGCTGGGCGCTTTGTAATGGATTCTTGTAAGAAATTCAAAGTCGTCCAATGGGACTTGCTTAGCTGGAATCCCGAGCTCTTGGTCCAATTTACGCTGTGCGGCTCGACGAACACCAACGATGGCGGCCTCGAGGGTATCACCAGTCTCGCCGGGGATACCTAGCGGGTGAGAACAACAAGTATTCGTCCACAAGCCTATATTTATTCATTACAGAGAGTTTTATTAGGTATGAGGGTGAGACGAGGCGGTAGGGCAGCAGGCTTTTCCATACTAGGGAATGTAATCTTCTCGTCGGCACGCTGCTGGAGAAGCAACCGGCCTTCAGGGTCGAACAAAAAGACTGAAAATGCTCTGTGAAGAAGGCCCTTGTCGATATTTGCCATCAGGTGACCTACAAATGGGACGTTTTTTTAAATTTCGCGATTAGCGCGGACTGTGGCTCATGACCGATTATTGTGAACTTAGCCACAGACAATCCCCTAACCCCCTTCAAAACACGGGAAACTCACAGGTCTTCTTAGATGCACTTCCAATTGGCAGGTCGTCTTCATCCAGAACAATGCAGACTTCGTCCATAAGACGAACCTGCTCAGCATCATACCCCTCGAGCTCTGAGCTACTGGCAACGGATTCGCGTAGAGAGGTATTGATCTCGGGGAAGAGTTGCTGGATGTTCTCAGCAGTAATTCGGACGGTGCCTACCGTCTGGGCGGCAGTCTGAGTAACAGTCGTAGTAGCCATCTTAGCGGACTGCTGGATATAACGAAGAGGCAATGATCGTATCGTTGGTCGCGTGCAAGGGCCCTATATCCATCCACCCATCCACCCGTCGTCGCATAACCCAGTTAGTTCTTGATCGATCGATCAATACAATGCAAGGGAAGCTGCACGTACCCGAAGTATGTTTGGTGCGGGAAGCTTAAATTGGTGGATGGCTCTGCTGGAGAATTCTGCGATGGGGAGAAGTGAACATAAACAGTTAGAGAGAGCGGGTTTCAGGACAAGATTTAATTAAGTAGCTTGAGCTAGCTGCCAGCTCCAAGCAGACGACACCCGGCTGCTGGCGACCACAGAACCAACAAAACCGCCCTCGCTCCAGCTCCAGTTCTCCGACCTTCGGTCTCGGATCTTGGATCTTGGGTCTTGGACAGCGAACATTGGGTCGGATACCACAGGCTTCGAGGTCCGGAGGCCGGGGAAGTAACGGGGAAATAACGGACTGGCTGGAGTGGTACCTACTCTGACTGAGTAATCGGGCTGGTGCGACTGGACGCATCTGTCTTCAGGTGTCTTCAGGTGTCTTCAATTCAGACCAAGCCAGGTCAGGTCCAGTCGGGTTCGGGCCGGTTCACGTCCAGGCCAGGGTCCATCAGTCTTGATAATAATTCGCATCGAACTGGGTTAGTTTGACTTCCGTTTGACTTCCCTGTACTAGTGAGGGGGAAAACTAAAAAAAAAAACTTGGATGGCTTCAGCGCCGGTCGCCGACCAACCGAACAAATTCAATCGTTTTTGTCCCATCAAAAAAAATATCCCCATCGTCCCCAATATACAATACAACCACGACCACCACGACCATCAGCCACACCTCACAGGTTCGAAGGGAACTTGCCCACCAGCTGGGATTCTAGGATTGTCACCGCCACAGCATTTGCATTCCAGCCCCACAGCCGAGAGGCGCTGTTCGGCACCAAATCATATCATCTGAACGATGAAGTTGGATACTCGTGCCATCCGGTACTTGACCGGCGAGGACTGGCGAGTCCTGACCGCTGTACGTGCGCTACATGCGAGAAATAGCCAATGCTTCTCTTTGCATCTCTCTCTCTCTCTGTCTCTCTGTCCCTCTCTTTGACGTGGGAGGTCCTGAGTGGCAGTATCTGGCTTCGATAAAGGATTCGATGTGCTAAGACGGTTGCTGTGTTTCGGCTTCATACAGGTCGAGATGGGAAGCAAAAACCACGAGGTTGTTCCAACACCATTGATATCACAGATATCTGGTTTGCGCGGCGCAAGTGGTGTCAATAGGAGCATTTCAAACCTCGCAAAGGTTGGACTCATTGCCAAAGTTAAGAATGCAAAATGTACGTTCTTTTCCCAGACACCCTTGTCCTTGTGCATCTACCATCTTCCTCTCTCTCCTAAACACACATACATACAAACTCACTTTCTCACTCACTCACTCTCCCTCTTTTTTTTTTTTTTTTTTTTTTTTTTTTTTTCTTTCCGTGGGATTCTATAATCTGGGGGAAGACCCGAAAAACCAATGCTCTCCTCAAAAGCTCTGACGTGGCGTAGCTAATAACGGAATGCCTGGGGTATCCTGAAACTGATAGATGACGGCTATCGACTCACATATGGAGGCTTGGATTACCTCGCCTTGAACACATTTATCAAGCGAAAATCCGTTTATTCCATTGGGAACCAAGTTGGTGTCGGAAAGGAGTCCGATATCTATGTTGTGGCCGACGAATCGGGGAAGCAAATCATCCTCAAGATACATCGGTAGGACCCGCATGGACATTCCCTTCTTGAATGACATGCTTGCTGTTGTGTTACCATCCTGACAACTGGATTGCGCCGTTCAGGTTAGGACGAATCTCTTTCAGGACCGTCAAGGCAAACCGGGATTATCTGCGTAATCGTAACTCCGCAAGTTGGATGTATATGTCGCGCCTCGCTGCCATGAAGGAATTTGCGTTCATGAAGGTACGCGCATCGCATGCAGTTCTCCGACTGGGTCTACGGCAAAGTAGAAACAGCCGGGAATATGAAACGATTGACAATTGCTAAAGACCTTTGGTGGGTGTGAGAAATAGGTTCTGAAAGACAATGGGTTTCCTGTGCCGACACCACTAGACCAAGCTCGACACTGTGTCCTCATGGAGCTCATAGACTCGTATCCACTTCGGCAAGTTACGTCGATAGCAGACCCCCCTAAATTGTATGCCGACCTTATGGCCCTCATCCTAAGGTTCGCATCCCAGGGTCTGATTCATGGGGATTTCAATGAATTCAATATCCTTGTCAATGAGGAGACACAGCAGCCAGTTGTCATCGACTTCCCACAGATGGTCTCAATTGACCACGCCAACGCAAAGGAATACTTTGACAGGGACGTTCAATGCATTAAAACATTCTTCGAGCGCAAGTTTAAGTTTACCAGTGATGACGAGGGGCCAACCTGGGATGATGTTAAGCGAACCGGGAAACTTGATATTGAAGTCGAAGCCAGTGGGTTTTCCAAAAAACAATCTAAGGAACTGGACAAATATCTCCAGCAGATAACCCAAATTGACGAGAGGGAGGACGACGAAGACAGTGGAAATGTCTCGGCTGATGAAGATGAAGATGATGAGGATGAGGATGAGGATGGGGATGAACTGGGCCAAGATAGCAACGCAGAGGAGGAAGTCGAAGATGGGCATAGCAAACCTAGCAAAGATAATCATGAAATAAAGAATGAGGCCGAGGTTTCACAGGCACCTCGTTCTGGGGTCTGAGGCCAGCCACATACCCGAGAAAACGGTTCTCATATTCGCAAATTGCATCACTTAAACCAGATGACAGGGTGTTGATGAAAACCGAACGAAAGAGAAAAGAAAAAAAACCAAATATATTGAAGCGCCGACACATTACCACGGTTCTGCCTAGCAGTCCCCATCTTCCACGCAACCCTGAGAGGTCTGATTGCTTGATCCCCATCAATTCTTTATTTTTGGAAGTAGCAGTCGACAGGTCGGTGCAGGTTTGGGCTGCACAGCTGAATATGCCAACACCCCTACAAGGCTCTCTTCCAATTGGCCGGGACTGCCGCACCACTCGATCCAACCCTTGTCCTCCCAGGATCCCCAACGCCTACACAAGGACTGGTCTGGACTCGAAGCTCCACCCCCCACTCGCCCGTATGCACCGTCCCTCCCAGAAATTGCAGTACATATAACAAACTGTGTTATTGCTAAATCTTGCTTCTGCACTTGAGATCTGGGCAAACATCGATTGACTGAGCCATCCGCCCGTCGGAAGGGTGAACGCTTAATGGGATTGGAAAGCAAGGGAACAGTGCTTCTTCCCCTTTGCTGTTTGGAAAATTTTGCCGTTCATTTTGCTTCGGCTCCCTGGCGAACTCCCAAGAGGGGATGCTCCCGTACAACTAGAAGGCTGCATCAGATCTTGATGGGAACATGCTCCTGCCTCCGCGTGGCGCTTTCCAATACAACAAGGTCCACAGCAGCATGGACGCAGATGTATTCCAACAATTTCAACTCCTCACGCGGGCCACACACCATCACTGTCATAGCAAGTCGCGGGTACCTTGACGGCGGAATTCGAGCGGGACCAGGGCTGGCAGCTTTGCCCGTCCTAAACCCAACCCCTTGGTTAGTATGGGAAGAAGCAATTCCACTTCTGCTGCCGAATCCACGCCAGAATGGAATTCTTTCGTTTCTTTTTCGTTTCTTTGCTCTTTAAAAAAAAAAAAAAAAAAAAAAAAAAAAAAAAAAAAAGAGTATAGACTCCGAGCACTGCTCGGCGGCATGTACTAGTTATCGACCGGGGTGCCAACCACTAGCAATTTTGGCCGTGGTATACTAGGCCCTGCCTGGGCGTAAAGACCACGGCCTACTTACGATCCCGGCGTATTTATTCAAAAGACCATGACTGGCCAGAAACATTCTCAAATCATTCGAAGCAAGTAAAATAGGAAACGCCGGGTATAAATTTATTTTCGCGTAAAGCTATCCCCAGAGCAAGTCCGTCCTCCTCGCCTTCGCTTCCGTCTTTGTCTCATGTACCAACCCGACTCGACATCGAAACATAGACTTTCCTCTTCATCTTCTGTTGTCGAATCGGAGGACGTACGTTTAGCCAAGCTAAGAATCATCTGTCCGAACAGCTCATACCGGTTGGGCCTCCTTTCATAAGTCGAGAAGCTAGGAACGATATTATTGCATATCAATCCTTGCTTGCTGCAGCTGGCTCGGTCTTGTAACCTCCTGCGCAGAACCCCAGAAGTCTATGGGCTGGTCAACCCAGGCTTGTCTCTAGGCTGTTTGGTAAGCACACCACTGATGGACATGTTAGGGTCCTCCTACTTCCACATGCATCTTGAACTCACCGACTGATTAAGATAACTACTACTTAAGTAACTACCTAAGTACTTAAATGCACACCAGACCTTGCAGAAGCACTGGCTTCCCGCTCTCCTCCTTCTCCACATCGGCATAATCATCTGCAAGGCACTTTGATAATTTTATCCCCTAACATATACCGCCTGGATTTCTTTTGAAGCTGCAACTACTCGACAACCACTATAACTTGCCGCACGTCCCCAACATCAGAACTTCGACTTCTTTATTTATTTATTTGTTTCCCTTTCCACAGCCAGTACAGATCCAGCATAACATAGCCTACGGCGGGTCTTTCCTTGGTGACACAAAATAACAAGCATCCTAGCCGTCCTTCGAGGTTGACGAAGCCCACCAAACAGGAAGCCTTTTGAGACAGCTAACGGGAGCTTTCCTCTATAAAGCGACTCGGAGCAAAGCCAAATAATTTCAACATCACACAGAATCGTCCAAACGGGCACCCTGCATAAGATGAATCGAAATAGCAATACCGTTTTCCCTTCCGCCATGGATGAAAGCAATCAACATAGACAGGCTCTTACATTTCACCCTTCCTACCCGGCGGTTGTACAACCTGCCGACCCGACTGCTGGTTCAGTTGGGCTTCCATCTCAACCTCATCCACAGCTTCATCCAGCAAGCTTCCCTTCACATCCCCAGTACCCTCAATACGACAACATGAACTTTGCAAACATGCACTGCTTGCCCTCGAACCCTCATCTCTATAATAATAATCCCTTCCCTCTGCCTATGGTTCCACCTGTCTTCCCTCTGCACCCAGTTCCAAGCCAAGAAGGACCGTATTACCATCCACAGCCCTTTCCACCCCTTCCTCATTCTGCATTCATGCCTTTTCATCCTATTCCTCGAGGGTTCGCATCATTTGTGAAGCCCCCGCAGCCGCCGTACAACCATCTACCTTCACCAGTTCCTAGTGTTGGTACCTCAACCTTTTCTACTGTGTTCTCGAACTCGAACGGTCCCTCCAGTCCTACAACTACTGTCGCATCCACAGCAACTAAAATGACCCGGAAATCACCAGTCATTGCCAGCACTCCAAGAGTTCCTCTAGATGAGGATGAACAGGAGGACCCTATGAGCCCGGTTTCTGTTGATTTTGGTGATGATGGTGCAAATGTATACATCAAAGGGCTTCCAGAGGATACAACAGACAAAAAACTATTAGAAATGGTTTCTCCTTTTGGAGAGATCATTAGCTCCAAGGCTATTCTTGACAGACCATCGGGCAGCTGTAAAGGGTCAGTTATTTGGCATCCCTCAGATTAGGAACAAGATATTGACGGTACTATATATAGATACGGCTTCGCAAAATTTGCAAGCATAATAAGTGCAAAGGCTTGCATTGAACATTTGAAAACCCAGAGCTACGAAGCAACTATTGCAAAGGTTAGTGGGGGACTCAAAACCATTCTTCGTGAAATGTACCTCTCGCTGACGTATTCAAAACCAAACTATAGGACTCGTTCTACTCGAAGTTGAAGGGCTTAGCTGACCTTCAATCAACCAACCTCTATGTGTCCAATCTTCCCACCAACTGGAATGAGGCCGTAAGTTTCCATTAATCTACATGACTCCTGAGCCACAAGCTTACACATCTCGAACCTGGTTTAGAAAATCATTGCTCTCTTCCCCGGATACAAGATTAGCAAATGCCGCCTACTCGTTGGTCAAAGGAGCCAATCACGAGGTGTCGCTTTTGTGACTTTCGAAGATCGCGAAGTCTGCGACGAAGTAATCGATAAATTCACGGGTATCCAACTCGAAGAGAAGGGGCATCATCTACCGCTGCAGGTCCGCTACGCCGACACTCTTGCTCAAAAGCGATTAAAGAAAGAGCATCAGGCGGTCGGACAATTCCCTAAGCCAAGCGTGCTCAGAAATCACCAGGAAACTTTGGAGAAGGGCATGCGTTTGAACAGGAACAGATCTGATTCAGGTGCACTGGTTCCCTTGCATATGAGAAGCTGGAGGGCACTTGGGTAAGCATATCCTTTTGATATCCTTTTTGATTCATTCTTCTCTATCCCTTGCATTGGGCCTATTCTTGGGATATATTTATCTATCATCTACTCAAAACCATGCGGTGAACAATCTCTCTAATTCTCGTGCTGAAACAGGGCTCCCCCAGTCAACGCACCACCGACTCCTCCTCGCAGTGTTATCAGTGCCGAAGAGGATGGCCTCAAAGACGACTAAGGAGAAGTTCCTGCCTTGGAATTTGTGGATAAGCTATTGTACCTAGACTCTTGATCATTTCGCTTGTTTCCCCCTCTCTTTCGTTTTCAACAACCGGCAGTATCCTACGTCCCTAGTTCACTTGTATTTTTCTTTCTTTCTTTCTTTCTCTACTCTGGTTTGGTTCTTCCTTTCTTCCTTTTTTCTTTTTTCTTTTTATTTTTTTCTCTTAAGTCCTTTTTCCTTATCTCTCGGTTTGATATCCTCTTGAAAATTTTCGAGTTCAGTTGGGGCAAAAACAAAAAACGCATGCTATTGGGGTTTTCAAATCATGTTTTGGGAATAATTATTTTTCTTTTGTCCGGCGACTAAGAGTAGGGTGGCGTCCTGTCTTTCTTTCTTTCTTTCTTTTTTTCCCTGTCTTTTTTTTCGTCTTCTTTTCTTTCTAGTTCCTTTCCCTTCTTTTCCTTGAATCCATATTTACTCAATTATGCACCACTATGTTCCATACCGCAATTGTATTTTTGTAATCGTGCCGAACAGCGGCCCAAGACCTTTGGAGCCATCTTACTAGTATGCTTTTGAAGTCTTGTTGGACGGGAGGCGAGGGAAAAAAAAAAGGTTGATTAACAGGGATTGCGAAACTATCATGTTGCATAAGTAGGGCTGTCATTTTTGCTTCTTGATTGCCTTTCCTCATACTTGTATCTAGATACATTTTCTTCTTGCTCCGTTTCTCTGGGCTCACTTCCTTTTGCTGTATACCCCTCCAATCCATGTTAGATAATATATTTCGTGATAGAATTCTTTTTATTCACTGCTAGAATTTAGCGTCGAGCGATGTCCCGTCTCCCATACTGGTAAACTGGATTTTGACCGATTCGGTAGTATAATTCCAACTGGACTCACCGTTAGGATTTTAACGCCGTTTCGGAGGATACTCTGTCACATGGCCTCCATGTATCGAATCTGGCAATCCAACGGTGCGCAATTAAAAAAAAAAAAAAAAAAAAGAGCCTTGATACAGTTGAATTATACCCGAAGTGTTTCAAGAAAGTTATCTCCTACGGCAACTAACAAACGTTGGATTAGAAATGTTCCTAATCGATAGCCTCATCGACTGCTTGACACAATCACCAACATGCAACAAACATGGCAAATCTGCACGTAATCTTCGAATCTACCTTTTTTTTTTTCTTCTTCTTTTTTATCTATCCTTTTGTTTGTTCCTTTGCCGCAAGTGCGTGCCCTGCGCATCATCCATTATCGCTGTGCCTCGATTATTTTAGATCCCATCGATGGAACAAACTAAACGGAGGCGATAGCTTCCCTCGCTAACGGCCCACCTTTCTCGCCTAAGTTTCAGCCTGAATAGATCTAATAAAGATCCATTCGATTAAGATTTCTATAATATAAGTTTTCTAGGCCGGAACCGGGAGTGATTGCATACTAAGTACACATATACATATATACATGCATATATACATACATGAAAGACATTACATACATATAGTTGTTTATGCGCTGAACGCATGTGCCCGCATTGCATTCTTTCCAGTATGCTCGATGTATATACATCGAGCAGATTTTTTGCTACCTAGGCTGGTAGGGATTTTCGAGATTCTGGGGAGATTTGGGCTTGGGCTTCTGGTTTCTTTTTTTTTTTTCTCCTGCCGCATAGAAATTCAAGAAATGTTGGCTTGACTGGGGTCTCGCCTTACTTTTGAGGTATCCGAAACAGCCTTTTTTTTTTTTTTTTTTTTGGCTACCTCTTGATCAACTGAATGGCACAGCTTTTCTACGACTGGCTATGGCACTTTTTGAAACGTAGGTGCAAACATTGGTTGTAGCCTTAAGTCTTGGGGCACTCTTCTTTTTTGATCTTGAGGGATGGGGAAGTGCATGTTATTTCTGCAATACAGCTGTCAGATTTTACTTGCGCAATTGGTGGAAGCAGCACTGTAGAATGAATCAAACATGAGAACTGTTTTTTTAAAAGTTGCCTGAAGTTCCTTTTATTAGATTGTGTTAGCTCAGACATAGGAAGAAAAAAGAGGGGTACATACATTTTGATGGTCTTTCGCCGGCTGACTGTTCCTTTCTGACGATTTCTTCTTCTTCTCCAACTTCTGATCCCCCTTATTTTTATTTTTTATTTTATTTTTCTCACAAAAAAGAAGCTGCTGAAACGTAGGAAGATGCAACTACCCGATGAATGCTGTATGCAGGTGAAAATCACACATCTGTGAACGAATTCGAAGACAGTAGAAGAAAAAAAGCAGTTGTATGGGAGGAGAAAAGTGGGTCCTACCCGGGCCCTTCCCTCTCGAGAGGATCTTTAAGTTGTCGGGGTCGGGTTAGCCTAATTTCCCACGGTGCAGGGATAGTGTGGAAGGTCTCGGGCTGCCCCGTGCTCGAGGGGCCCATTCCCCCGTTGAAGCGGGAGCGGGTAGCTAAGACTGAAGAAGTTAGTCTGAAATAGTATCGAGAACTACTCACAAGGGCCGGATTTGGACCAATAGACAATCAAGCCGACGGTTAGCAACTTCATGCATGCAATTAAAAAAAAAAAAATGAAGAGGATCCTAGGAGGCATATCACCGAGGAGAAGAAAAGGTTTCTAGAAAGAACGACATCGATGCACCCAGATCTAGTAAGAGACAAACATATTCGCTTCATATTGTACCGTGCCGTGATTGTGAAGATTGATTGATTGATTTCCAAACGTGCAAACCCGAGGAATGTTGTTGATATGCAAGAAGGCCCGACAGGGTTGGACTTTTTTTTTTGTCTGTTTAAGATATTGAGAAAGATATCCTGGTCATGACTTTCGCCTACAGGATTCTTCCCTGTCTAATAGTGGTACTAGTAGGGGAACTATATAGGTAGATGCATATGGGTTTCGGCATGATACATGGATATGAGATGTTGTATGTTCGCGGGCAGTGCATCTACCTACCTTGGTATTTGATTGCTAATATAATAACCATTTGCCAGCTGCTTCATTTCGAGGCTACCATCGGTCCTTATTTTTTCTTTCCTTCTTTCTTTTTCCATCCAGACAAAGGTGAACTGAACTGAACCCTGGTTGTATTTTTGTGCGACATGAGATCTCGAGAAACTCAATGCTCTTTTTGGCCCGACGTACATAGACTAATGCATGTAGTCTTGGCTTGCAATGCAACTGGTCTTTCTATCACAATAACAAATCTCCAGAGAAAGTCAAAGAGAGGAAGAAAAAAATTTTCTTTTCTCATTTCCACTCGCCTTGGTTAGAATATCCTTTCTCATTTCATCGTTCGTTGGGAAGATTCAAAGGTTTATCATGCCGATACCGCCAGCATCCAGGTCGGAGCTACGAGAGTCAACGGGTTCTGATATACGATCAACTGTCGGTTAACGGGATGTATACGCATGCATGTCTACCACTGCCAGGTAGAATAGACATCTATCTATATGCCAACTTAGTATCCATAGTATAGTATATAGTATTATCTCCCGGCCCGGGCGTCCCGCTTCAATATCAGAGCTAACCAACAGTGTATCCAGATCATATTATTAATATACAATATGCTTTTTAGACTCCATTCTTAATTTCCTCCTATAGCTACCGCTACCAATAACACTAACATCCAGATACTAAATGTATCTTGGACTCCAATTAAGCTTAACCTTAAAACACCCACAAAAGGACTTAGCCCCACTTGGCACATGACAAAAAACAAACAAAGAATCATGATATCATAGGACCTGTTTTTTTTCTCTGCCGTTCAAGCCGTGCGGGAAGTAGTTTTAGCCTGAAAATACGAGAGTGGATACTTAGTGTGGAGATGGTATATTGATAATCGGGGTCTAGAACCTCCATTTTCTTATAAATACTGAAAAGTGGCCAAGGCTAACGGAACCCTTATATATTTAGATGTATATAGTGGTGTTTACGGACTTTCACGTGCGAAGTTTCTTTGGATGCTAAGTAGGTACTTAGTCACGAGGCGGTATATTCGAGGCTAGTATCGAGGGTCTACGGAATACCAAGATATTTCTTGTATGCGTAGTTGGGGATGGTTAGTTATCTCGATAGTACGTACATATGATAGCTTAGGGGCTCCGGGCTCTAGCTCTGAGGCGCCGAATAATGTATTTCCTTTTGGAGGATACTTGGGGCTTGGGGCTAGTTTTCCAATATGCCCACGTGCGCTTGGTCGAAGGTCTCGAAGGTTAGTAAGTCCATTTTAACCTCCTTCGATCAAGCAATCTTCTAAAAGCAGACTTCTAACACAAAAACGTGCCCCGGGAGCCTAAGGTTCTTCCAACAAAAGTGCCTATGATGCGCACATACCTTCACCCGAAAACCATCCACCCACCTCAGTCGGTCTCGTTGCCTAGAGATCCAATAAAAGCAGAGCGATCCCCTCCCGAAGAAAAAAGTGGATCCCCCATAATTCCTGTCATGGACCGATCATCTGGGAACATTCAGATGAATTCATTGGATAGGATGAATGGGATGATTCTCCCCGATGGCTTTTTTGCTTTCTTTCTTTTTCCTTCCTCTCTTTTTTATACGACTATATTGAGGGGGGCTTAATGAGGCGTTCGATTATTCAAATTTTTGCACTAAGCCCACGGATTAAACAAGGCGAGTGGGAAAGCTATAGAAGTGGAGCCAAAGAGGTCGAGGCAGCTATTAACGCAAGACCTCTTAGTGTGGGGGGAAGGGCAAGGTATCGATAGGAAACAGTCTCCGAGGTTTAGCTAGATCCAGGGTTGGCTTATTAGTCAAGTTCCAAAGGCCGAACCAGAAAGATGACAGGCGGTGAGGTAGCAGATACATTGTTCCTTTCTAACATGATCCTTGAACCCTCAGGTTTCTCTTGAAGATTTAGACATGGGCCTGCGGATCTGTGAATGGGATTTCCCCATGTCTCGTATCTAGGTACCCAATTCCCCTTTTTTCCCTTTTTCACGCCCTTTAAATTTAACAACCAGAGAAATGAGGTCAACTACGGGACAGTGCTACCTGTGTGAACAGTAAGAAAATGGGTCTTATAGAGGTCGTGGCGGTGGGTGTGTGGATATTTGTGGATGTGTACAAGGATGGTCCCATACACCGTCTCCCGCCTACTGGGACCGCCTCTTTCTTCAGCTCGGGATGGTTTTGGGTTTGGTATTTGCTTTTGCAAAGCCATAACTTTATCCAAAAACTCGGGTTCGAAAGGAAAAAGCATCCACCATCTCCACCACCACCACACACCTCCAAATCTTGGAACCTGTCTTTCCACTCCTCATGTATCCCTGGTCAGGTTGTAACCAGTGATATCATGCAATAGGAGAGGAGGGTTTCAAAAACCAAAAGATCATTAAAAACAATAAAACAAAAAAAAAAAAAGTGAAGAAAGCGGGGTGAAGATGAATCATGTACGTCTTCATCACATTCCTCATCTTACAGAAATATAAACCACCTAAACCGCTTCCCCTTCCCTCATGGTCCAAGATAAGTATGTACTCCGTATATGCATGTACATCTACCACAAAGCTACGATGCCTAGCCGGTCAGCTGGTCCCATCAAAGGCCCCACCAGAACCAATCAATCATCATCAGTTGACATCACTCACGCAGGTTGTTTCTTGTTCCTGAATGAACGAGCAAAAGGACAGACATAGAAAGGGAAAAGGAAAAAAAAAGTTCTAGACCTTCCCGCTTCGCTTAATTCTTTTTCTCGTCGCTAACTTCAACGATTGGAGGGAGGGAAAGAAGGGAGAATACTTCGGATTGTTTCGTTTAGGGGCTCTAAGGGAACCAATCGTCTCCCACGATACTCTTGTCTCTCATACGTAACATGACGTGACATCGGGTTTTCGTGGGAGGGTCTGCAGCTATTAGATGGTTTCATGTCTAATATACATCTTTTGGCTTCTCCTTCGCGTACCTTTTTTTCTTTTTCCTTTCCTTCCTCACCTCGCTTTTTTAGGTTATGATGATGCGGCTGTAACCCGGAATACTCGTTCGCTAATATAAAAGCAAAAACTGCGAGGTTATAATAACGCCCCCAAGACTCCCCCCTTGCTACTTCGTTTCAGGCTCGCCGAGGTAAAGAGTAGGGATTTCGTCTTATGTTATTCTGCATTACAGAGTATACGGGTATAATAGCAGAAAACGGCAGATGAGAAAGGGGAACCAAAGACAAAAAAAAAAAAAGAATGATAGTTCTATGACAAAGATCTTACACGCGACTATTTGATACATACACCATTACTCCGTATATACTCTGTAGAGGAATAGGTAGTGGGTTGATCTCGAGGGAAAGATCTATAGACAATTGACTAGGGTATGTGTGAATGATGGGGTTCGACGCAAGGAGCTAGGGGCTTTTAGAAATTTCGCTTCCCGAAGAGAAAGCGAGGGGAACCATTTAGAGCTCGTGACTAAATTAAAGAGATAAGAGTAAATAGTATATTATTGTCTATAGATTATGCCGAGTCATGAAGAGAGAGGAGGTTCTCTCCCAAAAGAAAATATGGTGATCATCAGGTTCATGATGGATAAGGTAGGCGGTTTAAGACCAGACATCCTCCTGCAAGGTACAAAAAGAAACAAATTTTCATGTTAGCCCCATGTGTACTTCACTCGCCTATAGGCGAAACGGAAAACGAAGATGTGTAAACCCGAAATGAAGGAATGCAAGTCCCTTACCTGGTATTGATTCGAACTCCTCATCCTCTTGACAACCTCCTCTCCTTGGGCTTCGGTTTGACCCCGCTTCTCGGCGATAATCCTGCCAAATGTAGCGTTAACGTCTCTGGCCATGTGAGCAGCGTCACCGCAGACATAAATGTAGGCGCCAGCTTTTAGGAGTTCGTTGACCTCGTCGGCGTGCTCTTGGAGGCGGTGCTGAACATAGACTTTCTTGGGGCCTTCACGAGAGAACGCGGTGACTAGCTTGAAGGAGTCGCCGAGTTTCGAGGCGTATTCCTGGGTGAATCAAGTTGTCAGAACCAAACACACCTTCTTTGACCTCTCCTTTGGGATGGTACTTACTGGCCATTCGTCTTTGTATAGGAAATCCTCATTGCTATTTCTGCACCCGAAGAACAGTAGTGTCTTTCCAACCTTCTCTCCCTTCGCCGCGAGTGCAGCCCTTTCTTGGACGAACGCACGGAAAGGGGCAACACCAGTTCCTGGTCCGATCATAATGATTGGTTTTTCGGGGTTCGATGGCAGTTTGAAGTTGCTGTGACGAACGTGAACTGGGACATGGATACCATCATATTTATTCCTCGGGCCGGTGATATCATAAGTCAAACCATGGGGATCTGGGTTAGAGTCGCCATTCTGCTTTTGCTTCAAAGCTAATAGGTAGTTTGTAGTAACACCTTTGAGGATATGTTTCGATCCTGGTAATCGAATGCTTTCAACGACAGCAGTAATTGCGATATGATCTTTTTGGACGTATGATGACGAAGAGATAGAATAGTAACGGGGTTGGACACGGGTGAGGCCTTCAATGATCAAGGAGAATGGGATGGCGGACCAGGTCTGTCCTGGGGCAAGCATTTCAAGGACCTGGGCAATGTTCAAGTACCTGCTGGAGATTTCCTCAGCGAAGGCATCTTTATCGCCTCCCAATCTGACCAACTCAGCCTTCGCCTTATCCGAAGGAGCGAATGGGGCGAGGGAGGCGACGAATTGACGGGAGACCAGACCGTTGATTTCAACGTGGTATCTGATAACGGCATCATATGTGGTAGGTGCAGGGAATGGAACCTTGGAAGTAGAGTCAAGGGCTTCGACACGGATAACGGAGTGTCGTTTCTCACCAAGACCAAGAACGTTCAAAAGCCTATCAGTTTCCTTTCCAGAGTTCGTAGGCCAGATTGCAATGTGGTCACCGGTAGAGTAGCTTAGACCCGAGCCTGAAATATCAATTTCCATATGAAGGCAATTTCGGTCTTTGACAGTGAATAGTTCGCTAGACTTTGCAATAGGCGCAATGAATGGATTGTGAGAGTTGTAAGGGCCCTTTGTCTTTCCTTCGAGGTGATTCTTGTTGGGTTCGCCGAGGTAAACATTGTCAGATTCCGGGGTGAGTGATTCATCCTCGGTGATCTTGAAGACAGGCTCATAGACGGCTTCACGTTCCTCTAGACCCATTTCCTTGCAGACAACCTGCCACATCTCCTCCTTCCAGGCAAGAAAATCTTCTTCCATAGTACCAGCGCCATCATCACCTTCTCCAGCTGAACCATAGCGGGTTGCGCCGAGCTTAGTGAAGAACCCGTCGATACGGCGAACCATGGCATTGTAGTGCTCATAGGTATTGTTTCCAAGCCCAAAGGTGACATATTTCAGGTTCTGCAACGGCTTCTCGTCGGCCGAGGCTCCTTCTGAGAACTGTGGCTCGTCGCCCGATAAAAATTCATAGAATTCAACAGCATTATCGGTGGGTTCGCCCTCTCCGTAGGTGGCAAGCAGGAAGAAGGCAAGATGATCTGATGGGAAGGTGTCCAGATTCTCAAAGTCGTAGTCCTCGATGTCGGCAACGATGGTCTTCAATCCGAAGCGTGCGTGACCTTCCTTGGCCAACCTAGAGGCATAGTCCTCGGCAGTACCCGTTTGCGAACCATAGAAAAAGATGGCATTTCGGTCTGTCTCGGCCATCTTCTTGACGAAATCTCTCGTCTTCCCGGCCTTGGCGGATCCATTGGTGTGGGCGACATCGGCGAAAAGGTCTTTCGGTTTTCCCCAGAGAGTGCCCTTGGTAAAGTAGGCAATGGTAGCGGCGAATATAGCGGTCAGGATGACGATATCCGCCGTATCGTATTCAATCCCCATGGTTGATGTTTTTCTGGGTGGCCGAGGCCGAAGACTAGAGGGTAACCACAGTTAGAGAAGAGTTTTTTTTTTTTTTCCCTTCCGGTGGGCGAATATGACGAATTCGATGACAAACAACAGAATCAATCGGGAAATGGGCGAAAGGGTGTTCTTACTTAAATAAAAATGAATCAAGGAAAAAAAAAAAAAAAAAAGGAACAGGGACAGAAACAGAAGCAGGAAAACGAAGGAAAGAAGCGGTGATTCAGACTATCGTGGCCAGATGTCGGGTGGTGTGAGACCTCTCTTGGAGCTCCACGACAAGTGGCTGGACAGGTCCTCTGCTAGGATACGCAGTGGAGGGGGGGTAGCTTCGAGAACCTGTCGGTATCTGCAGGGCAACGTCCGGATGTGGCGCACGCGGCGGTGTTGGCGGGTTGGTCGAGCTGCTCGAGCCACTGACACAACTCCCCGTATCGATGGGCTTGTGCTCACTTACCTGAGTTAAGTAGGTATTTACCTAAAGTGCTTGGGTGCCTTCTGCTGGTACGGGAAGTCAAATTTCTGGGTGCTGGCTAAGCTAAGGGCCTGGACGGGTACCACAAAAGCTCGAAAGTCGATAAGGCTCAGCTCGGGTGAAGTTGATAGCTGTAGGTGGGGAGGTGGTGATCGGTGGGAGGATATAGGTCGATAAGTAGGTCGTTAAAGGGAGAGGACAGGGTGGAGGATAGCGACGGATCGAGATTATGCCGGGCCGAAGGAATACCAGACGATGGTTATGGCTATAGTCCTGGGATCCTGTGGATAGCAGGAGTCCTATGTTAGTAGTCTGTTGGGGTCCTTTTAACAGCAGGTGGGCGAACACTTAGGTAATGGCAATGGCATTTGCATGTGCCTCCCGACGAACCCAAGAGATCACTACTTACCTACTTATACACGCTCGATCGATGGAATGCGCACGGCTGCAGGATAGTAGTATACTGGCTACTGTGGAATTAACGTATATCTGATTTGCCTGATGCTGACGAATCTGATTTACTGCTGGTGGTGGAGTGCGACTCTATGTCATACAGGTCCGGTCCCTACATATATCGTAGAGATGTCCAAACTGCGATCTTGGTGTTACTCGGGATCGGAATCCAAACATGCAGGGATATCTTGCGACTATGGTTATGCAACTGCTGTAGGTGTACGTCTGCAGAGGTATCGGTGTATATTATATAGAGCCGTTCAACAGGCAGATGGAGGAGACAAGAACCAGATAAATAGTGGATGTTCACGATGTTTATATATAAATCATAGAACTTCAACTAAAAAAACTACCGTGATAAGCTGACCTGATAATGACATTTTTACGGGAAACGGGAACCGAGTCAATTAAACGGGAGACGCTTAAAGCCAGGATTCAAATTTGATTTCCTGTTATAGTCTTCGTTTAGAAGCACCATCTCCAAAATCACTCGTTCGCGCTTTCGATATTGCAATTTAATCTCGTCAAACTCGGGTATGGTCA
This sequence comes from Orbilia javanica, assembly GCA_036872735.1. NCBI lineage: Eukaryota > Fungi > Ascomycota > Orbiliomycetes > Orbiliales > Orbiliaceae > Orbilia > Orbilia javanica. The sequence continues at coordinate 2,235,128 of JAVHNR010000001.1, read as the reverse complement.
AGCCATATCTTCCCGATCCCAGCTGGATCCTAGTGCTGATGTTCCTCTCTTGGACATGCGACAGCTCGGCCCGCTTCGGACTCCGGAACTTGTGCCCAAACGACCCAACAAACACCAATTCCCATTGCATGTGTTCCATCTTGCGTCCATCTCACGTTGCAGAGTGCAGACTTTATCGGTAGCAGGGTTCATGTCACGCGTCTGGACTCTGGATATGACATACGAACGCACAATTACTTACCTACATACATTACATTACGTTATGTTTCATGGGCAAGGAAGGCCTCACCGTTTCGAAAGGGAAGATGGAAAAGAGAGCTATGTTCCGTCGAAATCGCTTCGTGAAAGAGAGGGAGAAACTAAGCTGACGAGAGATGCAATGCATCCATGTGGCTTACCTTGCGACTCCCAGCCATGCATCGCCGACCGTCGTGCACCTGTTTCAAACATGTGGCTAAAGTGGCCGAATTGACGTCTATCGAGCAGTGCAGTGCTCTTCAACCCTCGAAATCTGGTGGGATGTGTATATCGATGACGATATACACCTATATCCCGGGTCGCATTGAGCTGCCTAACTGTACACCGAATGCCTGGCCTGCAGCCGGTGGCTGAACTCTGTTCAATCAAAATATCTGTAGTTCATATCTCTCTCCGGTATCGATGGTGTTTCGCTTTTTCATTGACCCCGCCGAGATATGCACTTCACATCCGTACCAGTATATGTACCGACCTAGGTACCTACAACGACGTTATCCCGTGGATTCCACAATTGTCTATGCATGCTATCTGCCTCGAGGTATCCCGACCTGCAACATGCAATGCCTATGCTGTCGAACCCCTTCGGTTATAACCTGTGGTTCAGCTCTTGGATGAACCAGGGTCGATGGAACGCGCGACAGCCTGCATGTCATCCGCCGCAAAGAGTAACTTAAACGAGCCATCCGCACAACTCGGGCGGGTCTCCTCCTGGCCTGACCTCGTTCTCCGGACGGAGACATCCCAGGTCTATTTGGCCTTCTGCACCTGCATCTAAGCTTGATCCGAAATCTCCGGCTTTCGTCGATGCATACATCCCATTCTATATTAAGAATTGCGTCTAGCCATTTGTTTTTTCTTCGCTTATATCGGTCCTTGTCTTTCGGCCTCAATACAAATCATGACGACTTATTAAAGGGTGAATCCAGTTGGAATATATCTGTTGAGTCTTGTCGCTAGACGCGATCTTCCCGACTCCCTTGTCCGCCGAATCCCTGTTGTCTTTCTATTCCCTTCTGTGATATATATCTCAGGGGGTTAGGGGGAAGCTTCCGCCTGTTGGTTCGTCGAGTTCAAAAGCTTAACCCCTCAAAAAAACCATCATTGCCGTTCCGAAAAGGGCTGTGCTGAAACACCCGCCCAGTCCCAGTTCTTGTCGAAACCGTCGTCTGATACCTTGCCGGTTTACGAATCATGACTGGCCGACCCCCTTCAAGGAGTGCCTCCCTCACGGGCCACCACTCTCGGAATACTTCCAGGACTGGAATTGTTATGGCCTCTCATGTCAACGCTGCCAGATCACAATCACCAAGACCTCCTGGACCTGGCCCTGCTGTATCCGGCGCTCCTCCTTCAAGAGGCGGCGTCGAGAGAAAACCTTCCATTTCCTCCTACCCGCATGCGCATAACCGCCAGGCATCTATAGTAAACGGTGGCATCCAGCATTCACGGAACCCGTCCTTCGTAAACTCTCCTACTACTTCGCCGTTATCACCGAACAACATGGGGACCGTTAGGGGAGCTGGTGAGCAGATCACCATCCCAAATCTTCCGCTCTCGCCGACGGGTACGTTAGTGCCGTCCGATATATCTGCTCTCTCATCCCAGCTATCAACTATGTCGACGATCAATCCCATGACCAATTCTGGCGACCAGTCTCGTGCTCCGTCCGCAATGGATACCATGAGGACAATAACCCCCCACGGGCGACCCTCGACATCTAGGAGGGAAGGCCACAGCCACTCGCACTCATACTCTCACCATTCTTCTGAGCCGAAGACGCCTGCTGAATACGCTCTTCATATCCTCTTCACTCAGGTAGACATACCCGTAAACACCGGAGCGTAAAGGGGAGGGTTGCTCATTACATGACTCTTTGTAGTTCGTACGACTTGCCGAGGCCAAGATTGATGCGTGCATGAAGTGCGGATTAGAAGTAGAACCCAATGTCGAAGCCATATGTGGTGCCGGCGTAGACCCGGCCTTTGATAAGCTTATTGGATCTCTAGGCTACATTGCTCGACATAAACCTCGGCCCGTCATCGATAGTGTGATGTATTGGAGGAAAGGGAAAAGCGAAGCAGCGAACAGTGCAAGGACGGAGCTTAAGCATGTAGGAACTCCGTACCAAACTCCATGCCGGGCACAGCCCCTCCTCCCTGGTGCCGAAATTATGGCGGAATTTCTTTCTGACGAGCATCATTTTTGTGTAGCAAATGCAGTATACCAAGCCAACCTCACCACCTAGCTCCAATACAAAGCTCCAAGATGGATTCTCAGCATTGATGCGTAGGAACACAGAGAATGTTCCACCGGATATCGGCACACCCTTAACAAGTCCTGGTCACAGTCACAGCAGCTCAATATCCACACCTCAAGCCCAGGCCTCGATTAGTGCGGATCGCAAGTCCACGATTGCTATATACATACTTTGCCGTGTTTTGATAGAGGTCATTGGGCAAACTACATTAGAGAGCATGTCGAAAGAGATGGCTTTCAAATTAGAAAATATTGTATTCCAACAACTACGACTAGCGGATCCCGACGTTCTTGTTGCCTCGCCTTTAAGGATGTCGAACTGGACCTTATTCGCACAATTACTCGGCGTCATGAGTGAGCTGCATTTCGATAGCGTCTCTGACTTGTTCATATCAGCACTTGAAGATAGTGGCAAGGGCTTCGTGAGCCGGGAGTCGGAACCGAAGATCGAACTGGTGATCAAGGGGATGAGCTACTTGAAAATAAAGCTTTATCCACCGGATGCATTTGAGCAAGGCTCTGAGCTTATGTATCTCATTACAAAGCTCTTCCTTTCGTCTCAAGTGCAGAGGATCAAACATGCCTATTGCGACCTCTACATGAAGTTGTTACTTCCTGTTGCTGCTGCTGGAGACAGTGAATTTAACATGCCTCGCTGGATTGATTTTATACAGCAAGTCTACCCCAGACTATCGGAAATGTTAATGAAGGCACGCCACTGGCCCGCCGTATTCCCTGTTCTTGGGACAGTTTTGTGCATCATGCCGAGAGAATCATTTAATGCGACCTGGCTGCCCCTCCTTGAGGCAAACTTCCCGAAGCTCAAAGACCGGTCTGTTAGAACGATGCTCCTCCAAACTACTGCGCGGCTCCTGTGGGTTTATATTTTTAGGTGTTCTGAAACGCTGAATACAACTGTCAAGAAGTTAGAGGTGGTCATTCGCGCGCTTTTCTTGCCTGGGAGGAAGTCGTTTTTAATCGGCGCGGACGCAGACTTAATGGCGGTATATGTTCAACTGATTAGATTCATCGGGTCGAAACACCAGGACTTTTGCTTTAGAAATATACTCACACCGTTGCTTAACGCTGATGTTATGCTATCGCATCGACATACGGATCTAACACTAGAATGCCTGACGTCGGAGCGAATGATCGTTGGTATCAAGGCGTTCCTTGAAATAATGAATGATCTTGAAAAACAAGATACCATACCTCCTTTCCCAGTTAAATTTGAAACTGGCTACGAAGAGCAGGCGCCCCCAATATCGACATGGCTTGCGAAGTTCGTGGAAGAGAGGTCGGAAGCAATGAAGCGTCTGGATAGAATGTCTCGCCCTGTGCAACTGGATAGACTCGGTGCCGTCGCTCGCGAATACTTCGATAAATTCGGCAAGATACTTGGGCAGATTATTCTAGTATGCGATGCGAACTTCGGTGGCAAGGCTCTTTTAGATGAGAAATTCAACCCGCCACCACCTAAGACACCTGTAGCAGCAAGCTTCAGCTTCAATCTGGATCATCCGCCTGTCGACCAAAAACAAATCTACTTCGAACTACTGTGCGTAGCGCTCGCCGCTCTGCCTCGCTGCCTGCCACCTGAAAGTCTGATCAATTTCAACAAGATTGTTGAAATTTTGTGTCATGGAACGGCACATTCCGACCAACGGGTGGCGACAGCGTCTGCGAATGCGCTCAAGTGTATCGCCCGGCAGTCATTGCAAAGGCAGAAGGTTATTATTGGATTTGCGCGGTTCATCTTCGATTTTGATACAAAGTATGCCACAACCGCGGATGGTGGGCTCCTTGGCCCTGCCCATATCGAGAATACACTGAAACTTTATGTGGAACTTCTTCAAATCTGGATTGATGCTATCAAGCAGAAGACGAAAGCCCCCGCGACACCATCGCTAATGTCGATGAACATGAATATGAACATGAACATGAATATGAACATGAACATGCAACCGCCGGAGCCGGAGCCTATCAAACCTGATGATCTTGAAATCTCAAATGTGCTCGCCATCGTCGACGAGATTGAGTCTCACGGTCTTTTCTTCTTGTCCAGCCAGTCTCGAATCGTAAGAAAATTCTCAATCATGGTCTTGAGGTTAATCACGGAATTCGACTGCGCCTTGGATGAAGAGGAGCACGGTAGTGCTTCATTAGCACTGCGGAAGAGCCGAAGGGAATCACAGCGGTTCACTCGAATTATTCAAATCATGGAATACGACTCCCTCCACATCATGAACCAGAACATCAACGACGAAAAGTGGTCGGTGGCTGATAGAAGCAGGCTGCGTCGTGAACTGATGGATAATAATGCCCAAGACGCTCTCGTGAAGCTTGCCACAAGTGAGAATCAATATGATTCATCGCTGTGGTTCAAGCTCTTCCCCAAACTTATCCGGGTTTGTTTTGAGAGATTCCCGTTGACAGTTGTGCAATGCCGTGATAGCGTCTGCGCGAGATTGAATCATATGCATTCACAGATACAGTTTGCATCCGAAACTCCTAGATTTCAAACTAGATTAGCGTCGCCTTCTTCCGCTGATATCTCGATCGAGCAATGGAAGCTTTATCTCATTGTCGCGTGCTCTACACTTACTCTGACGGATGAACAAGTTGCTCGCCAGCCTACCCCGAGTCTTCAGCACGCCCGCAAAACTTCAAAGTCCGCTGGTAACGCCTCACAAAACCCATATGACAGGCTGAATTCCGGCCGAGCTCTCTTCCAACTCGTCGTCCCCTTCATAAACTCCGAAAACCAAGCTATTCGCGAAGCAGTAATCGCCGGCCTAGGATCTATCAACCTAAACCTCTACAAAACCCTTGTGGAAACCCTACAGCCGATAATAATGCGTTGGAACGATGCCCCTGGCGCGAAAGTCCAGCGGCCTGGACAGAACGGACAAATGGTTGTGCGCAGGTCTACGAGGCATGATAGGTGGAGAACTGGGATCACGCATATCATGCAGCTTACCTCCTACTTCCTCCTCCAGCCGGATGTATACAATGACGATTGGATGTTGCGCCATATCATTAACTTGATCAAAGACAACAAGAACTTTTTGAGCGACCCGGATGTTAAGAGTGATATCGCATATCATCGACTGAGACGCTACTTTTGCGGCTTGACAGAAGACTTTTATGAGGGGATTCTTAAGCTACCAGATCAGGAGCCGGAGAAGTGGTTACCGTTTGATGGGCGATTGTCGTTGTTTTCTTTGATCGAGGATTGGTGTGGGACGAACTCCGCATGGAGGCAGCATATTAATGCAGCTGTGGAGATCGAGAAGAACGATCTCAAGAATGCGGCGTTGAGCGCAATGGCTTCGCTTTGTGTAAGGGATCCTTTATCAGCTTTGATGACTAAATTACTAACGCAATGTCCTAGGCTGGCCCGGTGATGAAAATCATTGAAAACAAGTCCACCCTTACATTCGATATATTAGGTATCTTCCACTGGCTAGAATCGATCTTTGGTGAATCCAGCGACAGGATCCACCGTATTGGACGGAAAGCGCTTAAAAATCTCCTCGAGTGTAACCAAAAAGTACCCACTATCCTCGCACTCGCGATACGACAATGTTATCTCTACAAGAACAGCCCGAAGGGAATTGAAAGCTACTTTCATGTGGTCTCCGAGGTCCTTATCAATAGCGCTGACAACCCTTGCGATCATTGGAAATCGTTCGCACTGGCGTTATTCAAGATTGGAGATGATAACCAGAAGATCCGTTCAAAAGCCGCTACTCTGTTACGAGTCACTGAACAGCGATACTTTGGTAGCCAAACTACACTGGATTATGAAGTTAGTATATCAGATAAAACGGCTGCAGTATTCAAAAAGGCACAGTTTGAGCTGTCAAGAACGTTATCCCAACAACATCCTGAAGCCGCATTCTTTATCTTTTCGGAGTTTACATTATTCTTCAATATTGTGGATGGGAAGGGCCAGAGGGATATTCTCGCTGTATTGCTTCCCTGGGTCCAGATGATTGAACTACAGCAGGACCCCAATGGAGGACCTAGCCCGTCGTCTTACATGGTCCTTGCTAATCTCTTTGAGATCACTGTCAAATTTAGCGGGAAGATACATAACGAGATTGAGGGCTTGTGGAAGGCATTGGCGAGCGCGCCATACGCCGGGAATGTTAAAGTTGTTCTAGATTTCATCATCGCACAGTCGCTCGAACGAAAAGAACAGAATTTCGTCAATGTTGGCAAGCAGATCATCGTATTTTTGGCAGGAACGCCAAATGGGTCGAAGCTTGTGGAAGCGCTCCTGGAGTACCTCCAGCCACGACTGATGACTTCCCCACAAAAGAACCAAGAACTACAGGGGGTTCCAGATGCGAGTTTGTTCCCCTACATGGCGAACCTTGCGGAGTCCCTACCGGTTGGTGGGAAGCAGCATGGGTTTTCGAGAGGCCATTTGGGGTTGATATTTATGGTCGATCTAATGGTTGGGCCTGTACCCGAGATGGCCCCGAACTTGCCGTTATTGTTACAGGTAGTGTTTGTGCTTTGGGATCATTATGTACCATTGGTGCAAGAGCAAGCGAGGGAGATGTTGGTACATTTGATTCATGAACTCGTTATATCCAAGACAGGCAAGGGGATTGAAGAACTTCACCGAGTCCGAGAGTTTGTAGAGGCGGTAAGGACACAGCAAGCGAAGATGCAGTGGGCCTATGATGAGACTGGGTCTGATACCGACCCTCATCGGGTGGCACCTTCAATGGGGCAAATGATCGAAGATGTCCTTGACTTTTTTACACCAGATCACAAACTTTTGAAGGTCCAGTGGAGCCGGGTGGCATTGCAATGGGCTACGAATTGTCCTGTGCGTCATTTAGCCTGTCGGTCCTTCCAGGTGTTTAGATGTCTCCTCGATGCTGCGGATTTGGATCAACCGATGCTAGGGGATATGCTCGCTCGACTTTCGAATACGATTGCGGATAACTCGCCGGATATCCAATCCTTCGCCATGGAGATTTTGATAACACTAAATGCTATACTAGCGGCGTTGGACCCCGAGGATCTTATGCATTTCCCGCAAATGTTTTGGGCGACGGTGGCGTGTTTGCATACTATCCATGAGAATGAGTTTATGGAAGTATTGTCGTTGCTTGAGAAGCACTTACTCAAGATCGATTTATCGGTGGAGGATAATGTTAACATCCTGGTCAGCATGTTCCCAAGTAATTGGGATGGGAACTTTGAAGGACTACAGGCTTTGATGGTGAAGGGGCTGAGGTCTGGAGTTGCGTTACCAAAGACGCTGCAGGTGATGGATATATTGAATAAGTTCCCGAGTAACAAGCTAGTTGGAGGGGATGACCGATTGCTTATTGCGATGTTATCAAATCTCCCAAGGTTTTTGGATGCATCCGAGAAAGAAGCAGTCCCAGATGAGATTCTGGCGTGTGCAGCAAGTTTGAAGCAGATTGCGGACGATGAATCACAGCCGGATATTGCCAGGATCATGGGTGCCTATGCGGCGGGCAGATTTAGGAATAAAGACGGCTTCAAGTCACAAGCTGTCTCTGCCATTCGAAACGCTTATTTCCCAGACTACGAAGGAGCCGCGTTGATTTTCCTCGTCGGCCTGCTCACGAATGCTACACCTTGGGTGAAGCATAAGGTTATGGAACTGTTGAACTCGTTACTCCCAATTATTGATCTTAAGAAACCGGAGTTTACGGGACTCGGTGCGGATTTGATTTCTCCACTGTTGAGGCTTTTGCAAACGGAGTATTGTCAACAAGCGCTTGAGGTTCTTGACAAAGTTATTGCGATCTCTGGAGGCAAGATGGATCGACAGGTTATGAGGATGAGTATGGGGAACCGAACACTTAAGAAGGAGTACGAAAGGACCGAAACTCTGTTCGGAATTCCCGAAGATAGCGGATGGGCTATCCCTTCGCCAGCTATCAAAGCGCAGACTACACGACATAACGTCCATTCAGTGTTCTATACCTGCCAAATCCCTGAGACACCACAAGACCCACTCGGCGATGCACCGGACATGCAATTCATCATGGAAGATTTCGGGTACACCAGCTTTCAAGACCGAACCGCGACCATGCTCTCCGAAGGTGTTGGTGGCGAAGGTGGATTGGGTGATATGGTCGTCCGGCTTGAATCCCTCGATAACTTCTTCGCCGACGAATCATTCAATAGTGTTCAAACACAAACCACAGATGGAGATGTCGCGGAAACTGCCTCGCAGACTTACGATAATAGGGTTTATCATATCCTTAACAGATCACTTCAACGATCACCCAGTGTTACAAGTTTCAACCATACCTTTGGGGATTCTTTGAGTATGCCACCAGGGTTGGTTAGGGAACATCCACCTATTATGACACCCACGCTTTTTGCAGCACCGCCTATGACACCCGCCGCCTTTGGGAAGGGAGGTGTACCTAACCGTGTCACTGGGAACCAACAGATGGGATATGAAGATATGAGACGTCATCCCGGCGGTAGTGAAAGCTCCAGTGACAATGAATACGAAGAAGACGTTAGTGACGATGATCTGGAAGACCATGCCACCGCTACCACGCCGAAAGACGATTCTCCTTTCTTACTCGAAAACTTGTTAAGAAGCGCGGGACAAAAGGCGAAGAGTGGGGTTGAAGGTGTGAGGAATTTGAGGAGAGGGAGGGAGGAGAGAAAAGAGGAGAGGGAAAGGGAGAAGGAAATGAAGGCTGCGGAGAAGGAGAAGAGGGTTGTTAGCCCCCGAGGGTTTGGAAAGCTACCGAAAAGTCCTAAGTTGGGAGCTAGACGTGGGGGGGATAGGACTAGCCCACCACCACCGATGCCTCCGGCTGAGAATTTGAGTGGATGGTAAGGAGAGTTTGTATATGCATGGGATTTCCATGTTTGGATTTTCATTTCAATTATTTCGTTTCTTCTTAGTGCTCATCTTATTATTTTTTTTTTCGCGATGATTGCATGCATTTCAATTTTCTTTTTTATATATTCATGTGATATATGATATACGATGATGTATGCTGATGGATGTTTTTCATGGCCATGTCTTCTCCTATAAGCCAATCTCCCCCTTCTGCAACGCCAGCGATGTCTTCCCTCCCATTTCCTTCTCAATATCATGACCTTGCATATTCATAGATATTTTTGTAATATTCTCTTTCGACCCTTCTACCAATAGACGGTGTATTCCCAACGTATTGAATATCGGGCACCATTTCTTTTTTCACAGTTTACGAGAAATCCATTACACGAGAAAGGTATTTACTAAAGTCGACATAGTACTGCTTCAAACGCTACCTCCTAAAGATGAATGTAATGACCTCCTCGCTGCATGCATGTTAATATATAAGTCGGTATTGCCCCAGAACACCATATCGCAAGAAATAATGAAGGGAAAGAACGCTTCAAAAAAAAAAAAAAACAGAACCCCCATAAATGCACGCAATGCTATATAATAGATACCCCGGCCATGAAAAAAATCCTACTCTTTTCCTTTAAAAGTGGCCCGATGGAGAGAAGAGAAAACGCCGATTACTTGACTTTCGACGGATAAAAAAATACTTACAATACATCCCCTTAATAGTTAGCAGATAGATCGAAGCTCATTTATCCTTTAACTAGACTTTCAGCCCTCATCTGTTTAAATCCTTTCCCAGCAACGTACCCCTGATAAGCCTTATATCTCAGTTTAGCAGGCATATCTTCAACACCAGCGATATAATTATCAGCCGCGTCCACGAACGACCTGTAAACCGCCTCATCCTCGACTGTGCTGCTCAAGTCTGCAACAGCGCTCGGGCTCCCACTATTGAGATAATCCACAAAGACTCTCGGTGGATTCGAGACACCCTCGTGAGGGACCATTGGAAGGTTTAACGGGTGAGTTACGTAACGTTCATACTCAGCTTTCTCGGTTTTAGAAACGGAGGGGTTGAGTGAATGATGGACGATTTGATCCATTGTTAAAAGATGGGTTGGGAGAGTTTCCTTGTCAGATTTGGAGACGGTGCCCGGAATAGAGGGGATGCTGTCGTTCAAACTTAGATTTAGGCTGTACTTTAAGTTGTTTTCGTGAGAATGGTGAGACTGCCCACCGTTGGCGTCTGTGAGCCAGCGTTGGAGCGACAGTCGTTTGATCTGTTTGCTAAGATCAATGGTTGGGTCTAGGATCTTGACGCCACGACGTTTGCGACGATTATCTTTGTCGCTAGACGAGCTGCGGACAGCAAAGGGAGATGGGTCTTGATTTGCACTTTCTAGCGCTTTGATGCTTCTGTGGAAGGTATTAGTCATCGGGTAGAAAATTGAGTAGTACTATGGTGATCACGTACTTAGCCGTTGAGACCATTCGATAGGCGAAGATCTTTGGGAAAGCTGATAGAGCCTTTGGTCTATAATATTCTGACCAGAATTCGTCAAAGAATGAAATATCTGGGTTATTCAGCTCCGCCATTGAAACGACAGGTGGAATTTCCAGCTTTTCAAGATGTGAGTCAGTCCACCACTTCACATAGCTACGTTTGTTTTTCTCCATCCTCGGGTCTGCGTGGTGTAGGTAGTAGTCCGTTTCGAGATCCCACAACATCGGTTGGCCCTTTGCGAAGATATAGTTCCCCAAAAACAGATTGATGGCCTCTTGCCTCTGGGCATCCATGAAAGAATTGTTATAATACCGTTTAAAACTTTCAATCATATCCCTTGATTGACTGGACCATTGATTTATCTTACGGTATGTCTCCATGGTGTTGACCAGATGCGAGCCGCCATATTGGAGAGCAATGCTGTCGCCATGATCATGATACATATGGGTGAATAAGTTGGAGACATCGGTATCGTATTTAAGGTACCCGTCCTCAATAATCCCTAGAGCCTTCAATTGCATGCCTAGAGCTCTCTTCCCGATGACGAACTGTGCGGCGTTCGTTCGATCGAGGCAGTCGATGCAGTTGGTTCTGCAGACCCCACGCTGAAGCTGAATTGGATGGTCTTCCCCATATCCATTATGGAAAATGCCAGTCTGTTTCAGAACATCCTCTGCGGTTTCCTCGAGTTTTTCTACGACATCCTGATCGCGGCTCTTCGCGACACGACTCATGTCCCAGGCTTTGTAGATAATGTCATCTTTGTTTGGTAGAAGCTTTTTGAGATAGTTGACAGCCTGTGTGAACTCATGCAAGAGAAGAGACTCTCGAGGGACCCTTTCTCTAGACTTGATAAGATTGAGTACTATTATTGGAGTTCCGTATCTATTGAAAAGCTGGTCAAAGTGGAGGGCAGCGGCGCTGAAAAAAGGGTCGACGAGGTTGAGAGTAATTGGGGGCTTCGGAACGGACGGGCTAGATTCCTGTGACCAGTACAACGGTATGCTTCCACGGTGTTGGACATAGGATGTGTAATTGGGGCTCCCAAAAAGGATCCCACCCGGGGCGTGGAAAGATGTAGTCCTCATGTCAGAGACGATTTGCTCTGACTCGACATCGTTTGCTACATATCCCAAGTCGTTTGCACCTCTTTTGAGAAACCTTGCACCTGCAAAATATCTGGATCTTCGGGCAATAAGGGTGACATAAACTGGGCGGCCGAAAACCGAGATCTTGCACTGATCGAGGAACCCATGAAGTAGAGGGAGACACCAATCGAATGTATTCGTCATGTATTGGAGAGCGGGTTGTAGAAGATAGTGGTTCCAAGCAAACATTTCGTTGTAATCAGCACTGGATGTCATCGAAGGCCTTAGTCCGTTCTTTAAGGATTCCCTGGCCTTAGTTAAATTGTACTGAAGTGTTCGAGAAATATCATAAGAATAGCTGAAGTAGAAGTTCTTTGTTAAGTCGAGATTGCCAAAAATGCCCATAAACCGTGCCTCCTCAGGGTTCTTATCGGCCTTCTTTGTAGATGTCGCAGTAATTATGGGGACTAATTCCGTAGCCTCAATCTGGTAGATATAATGACCACCAAGCATGGCGACTATACTCTTCTGAGTGATAACCAGCATGTAGTAATTTGTCGTGAACCGAATAAACCCTAGGATCCCCCACATCGCACATCGCTTCTTGAGCCCTCCATGAGCTAGATTACCATCTTCAATGGCGGCTAAAAGGTGTGTCAATTCATCCTTAGTATAAACGACATCATCCTCGATGATAGAAAGCTCTCCAGGGTCAACAGTTCTATCGATTTTTAGCATACGGTATCGTTCGTCTTGTGAATCCGAGCCGACAATGTAGTATCGTGTGGAAGTTTCGTAGAGAATGAATTTTTGCATACGATGAACGCCATCAGGAGTATCCGACAAAGCTCGCTGAGGCGGTCGTTTCTCGTCTCCTCCCTCAAGATGTGGATCTTGGGGATCTCTACCGGAGTAATTGACTGGCGCGATGGGGTGAAGCTGCGGCGAGGGGAGGTATGGTTCCCGTTTCTCACCTGGAGCATCAGCAGTCTCAAATTGTTCGATAAAGACGCCCTCAGATACTTCTGATATCGCCTCCTCGTCCTGCTCTAGAGTGGAGGGGATAGGGCCTTGATGATGGTCATAGTTCTCGAAGCTTTCGGTCATCTTGAATTTGGCTGCTGGTGGCTAGCTGGCGTCAGGACTGACTAGCTGGTTAGGGTGGTTGAAGCTCAGAACAAGCAACTGGACTGCTAGGAAGGTGCCGTGCTTTCAGCAGCATGCTAAGGCGTGTCGCAGTCCGCTTGTGGTTTGTATCGATTCGTCACATGGGCATGAAGTCGGGCTGAGATGGTGATATCCTCGATTAGCTTATCGATAGCGTCGCAGATACGTATACTTGCAGGTTGGATGTTGGTTGCAGGGTCAAGGAGGAGGAGCATCGTCATCGCAGGGGAGCAACACAGGCTACTAATAGTAGCTGGTCAGGTCCCTGGCAGCCGAGACAAACACAACCACGCTCATCTGACTGCGGGTTCTCTTAGCTCAAGTCACGTCCACCCTTCTAACCAAGGCTTCGCTAACCTATCATAGCCGCAGCTCGTGTCGCATACATCCATTCGAGTCATCGATACCTCGAGATCAGCTCCAGGCGCAAAAATGGCGGACGAGATGGATACATCTGCCGATGTATCGCAACAGCCAGCAGCTATAGCCTCACATGATGACCCGCGAGGGACAAAGCGCAAGGCTACCGACGACTTACTCGGGAACGCTCCTAGAAGGATTAAGGTCGGTTGATTCCAGGTCCCAACGAAGCTCCGTACGAATGATGCTAAAAATATTTGCGGGAAATATATAGGCACTTTCACAAACGGTTGTTAACAAAATCGCTGCAGGCGAGATTATTGTTGCGCCGGTGCATGCCTTGAAAGAACTACTTGAGAATGCTGTAGACGCAGGCTCTACCTCGATCGAAGTTGTGGTAAAGGATGGTGGTCTGAAAATGTTGCAAATCACGGACAATGGTTCTGGGATCAACGTATGCTTACTACCATAAACTATCCTTCACCCTTTTTCGAGGCTGACATGGGACGTCATCGATGTAGAAAGATGACATGGGGATCCTATGCGAGAGGTTTACGACCTCGAAGCTGAAAACATTCGAAGACCTCGCCAGTATTGGTACCTACGGCTTCCGAGGTGAGGCTCTCGCAAGTATCAGCCATATTGCACACCTCAGTGTTACAACAAGAACGAAAGATTCGGATTGCGCTTGGAGGGCCGTTTATTCTGATGGTAAATTGATACCGCCAAAGCCAGGCGGCTCGGCAGAGCCAAAGGCAGTTGCCGGGAGGCAAGGGACTCAGATAACGGTCGAAGATTTATTTTATAATGTCCCTAGTAGGCGGCGGGCCTTTCGGAACACAAACGAAGAATATTCCAAGGTCCTGGACATGGTTGGCAAATATTCTATTCACTGCGACGGGATAGCCTTTAGTTGCAAGAAGGTACACATACACCGATGGGCCTTTGGGACATAATTGCTAATCAAAGCTTTAGCATGGCGAATCTTCAATGGGAGTGGCTATACAAAGCACTGCAAAGACTATCGATCGAGTACGACAAATATATGGCAATGCAGTCGCAAACGAGCTCATCCCCTTCAAAGTTGAAGATCAAAAACTTGGATTTAAAGCAGAAGGCTTGATCACCAATGCAAATTATAGCATTAAGAAGACCACAATGTTACTCTTCATCAATCGTGAGTGCAAAGCGTCCAATTTTGGTTATTCAGATATCTAATAAACTTTTACAGATCGGTGCGTTGAATCAACTGCCATTCGCAAATCATTGGAATCCGTGTACTCGGCCTTCCTGCCCAAGGGTGGTCATCCATATATCTACGTGACAATAGAAATCGAACCTCACCGAATAGATGTAAATGTTCATCCGACTAAGCGGGAAGTAAATTTCTTACACGAGGACGAAATCATTGAAATAATATCGGACGCTGTCCAAGAAAAACTAGCGGCAGTCGACACATCACGGTCCTTCATGACCCAAACAGTACTGCCCGGTGCGGGGATCCCTTCTTCATCAGCGCTTCCCCCAACCACTCAGGCTTCCAGTTCTAGAGGAACAGCCGTGAGCACCCCAGCGAAGCCGTCTCAGACTCCGAAACGTCCCTACGAAAACGAAATGGTGCGGACAGATGCGAGAGTCAGAAAAATCACTTCAATGCTTCCGCCTGCTACACCCTCACATGTTTCGGGGGACGTGCTCCGGAATCTGACAAGCAATGACGCTCCGGATAGAGAATACGAGGATGATTCGCAACCTGATTACGAGGTTATTGATACAAATAGACGAGTTATTAAACTTGCGAGCATAAGAACTCTCAAAACCGAAGTCAGGGATCAAGCTCACGAAGGGCTAATCGAATTATTTGGGAACCATACTTGGGTCGGTGTTGTGGATGAGTGGAAGAGACTAGCGGCGATTCAAAATGGAATAAAATTATATTTGGTAGACTATGGGGCAATATGGTATACTGAAGATATCTCCTAGGGTGTATATTTCCAAGCTAATCAACTCTACAGTTTTGAATTTTTTTACCAACTTGGTTTAGCAGACTTTGGGAACTTTGGTCAGATGCGACTCCAAGAGCCCTTACCTATCAAAGACCTCATGGATATCGCGATAGAGTTAGAGAAAAATGCGGAGATGGAGGAGACGGGTGAGGTTCAGTCAGACTGGGAAGGGGTGGCGGCGGTAGGTTTTAACTATCTATACGGCTTACAAGGAAAAGAAGCTAAACAAAATTGCAGCAAGTCACGGAAACAATATTCGAGAAAAGGGAAATGATGTCCGAATACTTTTCTCTAAAGATTAACGATGAATGTGAGATCGAGAGCATACCGTTACTACTGAAAGGTTACACACCGAATCTTGCGAAGCTACCAACGTTCCTTTTGCGATTAGGGCCAAGGGTAAGTGTCTTCTTAAAAAGACTCCACTGAAACTTATGCTAACCCTGTCATAGGTTAATTGGGAGGATGAACTGGAATGCTTCGACTGTATTATCCGTGAACTCGCAATATTTTATGTCCCAGAATGCGTCCCACGTCCAGTACAACTCACTGGCCTGACACAAGCGACAGAAAACGAGGATGCAGATATGACTGGCACATCTGATAACACCCCAACGGAAATCAGAGAACAAATGGAAGTGTACGATACCCGAAGAAAAGAAATCGGTATAGCATTGGAACGGGTGCTATTCCCGGAATTTCGGAAGAGGTTACTTCCGTCAAAGAAGCTACTCAAGGGCGTTACAGAAGTGGCGAATCTGAAGGGGTTATATAGAATCTTCGAGAGGAGTTGTTAGTAGAGCTCTTGGTTGGATTTTCTACGGGGCCGATGCTTGGGCTGTCTCGACACGTCCTGGCTAATCTGCGATCTTATCAGGCTTAGCCGGGCAGACATGATCTATATGCCACATGCAATATTTTCTTTCATGCCAAATACATTTTACGGTCTTCAACAAAACGACTTTTAGTCTACGGTAGGGCGGGGCATATCCCTAAAATATGTATACAATGTATCTATTAGCGTTTTATCCTAATTAGTTAGCCTAACGACCAGTTTTGAACCACCTGGAGTAGTTTATTTCATAGGATCCCTGTAGGTCGCAATCGTGCAATTGCATGGCGGCGGTGGTCGTGGTACGGGCTGCATCTGCATGTCTCAGATTCTTCAAATTTTCACATCGCGCGTGCATGAATCTTTCTTTTAAAGAACCGAACGTTCTCTTCTCTTTTTCCCCATCCAACCTTCGAGGCCTCATCACTCCGTACCACAAGAAAAATGGCAGCAATCGGTTCTCTAGTTTTCTGCACCGACTGCGGTAACCTTCTCGACCGCTCCGTTGGTCAGGATAAGATCAAATGCAATGTTTGCGGGTGTATCAATAAAGGTTCCCATCCGCTCATCCCCTGTCGAAATGAACGAAGAGGCTGACGAAAGAACCCGTTTTTTTTTTTTTTTTTTTCTTCCTTGAAGACACAAGCTCTAAAACAGTAGTAACGCACTCGAACCCTGACGCCTTCCCGTCGGCCCTCAAACAAAAGCATTCTACTGGTCAAAATCTGGCGCCGGAGGAGGTTGGCGGGCAAGCTGAGGTTTGTAGATTTTTGTCCTTCATCCGGCCATGCATTTCTGAGCTACCGATTGTGTCAACAATCGATCGCAGAAACTTTTTTTTTTTAGGGCGACAACACAGAAAGTGCAACAATGCTGACAATCGTGGTTTGTTAGATTGATACGCCATGTCCTAAATGCGAACATCCGGTTATGAAGTTTACTACAGTACAGCTGAGAAGTGCTGATGAAGGTGTAAGTTTTTTTCCCTCCTTAATATCTCCAATACCCTATTCCCTCTTTAAGAGTTAGTAGTTAATATATATATCCAAATAAATAGGCTACCGGTATGCATCCACGTTCACACCTCTTCACTGCTCTGCACATTAATTTTTCTAACATTTTTACACCATTTAGTATTTTACAACTGCCCGAACTGTGGCTATAGGTGGGTTATGATTGCCAATAATATCCAATAAACCTGGGCATCATCTAACGGTAGTGATCATAGATACAATACGAACAATTAGAGACATATCGCAGGGGTTGTTGTTATCTGTATGATATTATATTCCGCGATTTAGGATTGGAGTTTAGGGGAGCCTTGTTTTTTGAAAAAAAAAAGTTTCTAGAGTTCTGAGATCCCTGATATGGGTTAGGACATACATTGTATCGGGTAGATTGCACTGAATCGAACCTATCGTTTTTATTTTATTTTACTCGGTGGGAGATGGTTGGTGGGACTAAAATAGGCTCCCACGTAGTAGTAGCTTAGGATGGATCATTGAAGCCTTTATATACCAAATAAACCAAAAATGACCGCTTGGTTTGAGACGGTGCACGCCTCTCTTGCAGGTATCGGAAACCATCCGAAGCTACCTCCTGGGCCATGGCGCTCCTCTGTGATGGCGAGCCCGAAGCCCGCCTCTTAATATCACATACTAATATAATAGGTGTGAATAAAAAGTCCAAGAGACTCGAAGCTGAGGTAAAAACAACTAGAAACCTTTCAAATCAAAATATGCTTGTTATAAAATATCTACAAATGACATGTACTTCGTAAAAAAAAAAAAAAATTCAAACATAAACCAAAGAAGATGAAAATAACTTTTGATGGTATCTCCCAAAATCCATATGTATTCCTAAAAGGCATTCCGATGGGGTATACTCGGTCTCATTTCTAAATCGCTTCCCAAAAAAAAAATACCTTTAAATCATAAGATCTCCCTCTTTTCAAGCCCTAACCTCCCCAGGAATCAAAGCATACTCCAACTCCCCGCTCTTTTCAAACTCGCTCATATCTAATGCAACAATCGCACTATCCCTGACCAATTTCTCAGGGTCATTAATATATTTCATTAGCTCTTCGTCTATCTCTGGTAGGCCGATGCTTCCGAGTGCCTCGGCTGCCTCATGGCGGACCATTCCGTCTTCTTTGGTATCTGCTAGAACTTTGAGAAGTGCATCTTTAGAATGTGGGTCAGACATTTGTCCGAAGATGAAGGCTATTTCGTGGCGGAATAGAGCTGAAGGGTCAGCGAACCCGCTGGCGAGGGCATCTATGGCTTCTGGTGTGCCGATGTCACGGAGACGGAACATGGCTCTGTAGCGGTAGAAGAGGGTGAGAGATTGGTCGTTCATGGTGTTCTGAAGCTCCCCAATTGATTTGACGTTGGATGGGAGTGGTGGGGCAGGATCAATGGAAGCGAATGCACTATTGTTTCAAAGTTAGTAAGAGGTATGTCCTACAGCATTTTTTTAAAGGTAGCAGTTTGGTTCGAGACAAGCCTTTGCCCGTTTTTTTTTTTTTTTTTTTTTTTTAAAAAAAAAAAAAAGGCAAAGGAGGTAACAGAATTGAACAAACGAACCTCTTTTGCAAATCTTCATTCTTTGCTTGCTCAGAGAGATCATATTCGATCTTTGCAATCGAGAGTTCACAGGTTTGCCTCACAGCCTCTTCCTTGTCGTCCAAGTACTTTCGCAACAAAGGCAAACTATCAGCCCCTCCGATCGCGGCGAGGGCCTCGGCAGACTCATGACGGCAAATAGCAGCCTCATTCAAGTCATCAAGTCGCTCCCTTAATGGTTTTATAGCATAATCATTCTTAGTTTGTCCGAGGCAGTACGCCAACTCGTGTTTCAAAAGTGCAGATTCCGACGAAAAAGCGGCGGCAATGGCATCGATGGCCTTGAGGTCGCCGTTAACACCAAGGTGCTTTAGAGAGAACAAGGCACGGAATCGGAGGGCGAGGTTTGCAGATTCGTCGCAGAGGACGGTTTGAAGCTGTGCAACGGTTTCCATTGTTTCCTCGCTGATGTTTTGCGGTGGTGAATGTGTGATGTTTTTTTTTTGGTGGGATGTCGGTGAGTGGGCATGAGCTCGTGAGACTTTGTGTTCGGCGCAAAATATTGGCAAGGGAAGCTTGGAAACCGGAGCGCGGGGCAGCGATGCTCCGGGGGAGGGGCAGCTCGGGAGTACACCCGGTAAAGCCGAGTATGTTACCACCGACCTATGCACGGATTTAAGAGGTGCAAGCGCCGAGGCTCAAAGCTAGCTTGCTACGGGTGGTACTATAAGACTAGCTACGGTGCATACCTAGATACTTCGGTACTTACTTAGTATTGTGTAATTTTAGTATTCATAGTTCAACAATTCTACGGTACATAGGTCGCAAAAAGAGGGGGGGAGGACATAAACAAGGAAATAAAGAGAAATGCTGCAATTATAGACACAGTATCACGCAAAGGCCAACATGACAAACCAACAAGAATTACATAAAATAAAGAGTCTAGTGTCCTCTCGTTTAGACATAGTTCTATTCATTTATCTGCGCGGCTCCGGATCAGGCTCGAACAAGTGTGGTGGGGCCTTGCGTGGCGGCTGGTCCGCTTCTAGCATCAATGTCATCCTATCCTCTCTCCCAAATGCCAATTGCTCCAACCAGGAATCTGGCGATAACATATGTGAGCTGCCGAGGTATACATCTCTCTGGTACTGTTGAGAAATTTCGTAGCAGGATCTGGCCTCCGAATATGTAGCGCCTCCGGCAACAAAAACAATAACTCGCTGTTTCACTTCAACGCTACCACTCCTTTGTTTTGTCCATGTGGGCTTCGATGTCCGAAGAGACGTTTGTGGCCCGGCTAGCTGGGCTGCTTCGGCCGCAGCGGCGGGGTCTGTGAAGGGGTAGGATTCCAGGTCTAGGATTCCTTTCAGCTGGTCCTCGAGCATCGTCTTGACCACAGGGACGTAACGTGAAAGCTCCATTCCTTCTGGGATTGGTGGTGGTTTTACTGGTGGGTTCTTGTAACCGGGTCTGTTGGTTTCCTTGAGTCGCCGTAGTACACGAACACCAATCAAATCAAGGTTGTAGAGTGCCGCTTTTACGGGTCCGTTAACCTTTCCGTGGTGGAAAAGTTTTTCGACATCAGGGCCCAGAAGCCCGTCTCGCCAGATAAGGTATAACATAATCAACCGCAGTCGGTCATTTCCGTTCCTAGATCGACCGATATTAGATGACAATTAACATTGAGCGGGGAGTGAACCTTCTTACTGTGTAATTGGGCTGTCCAGTAACTGGACTAATTGGTCGGTGACATCTCTGGGCTTTTCGTTTCCGGAATCGAGTCCAGTCGCCAGGGTCTGTAGACAGTTAGTAGCGAGCAACAATATTCTGTGGGACTATTGTTAATACCTGTTCTAAATCGGCGATATCCGGCAGACCTCTCTCTTTAAAGATATTCATGCACTCTTGCGCCATTGTTAGATGTAGTTCATATGCATCTTTCGTGGCAGAGAATTGAGGCAACGCCGCTAACATGGTCTTCAATGCAAAGACAGTGTTTGCATTTTCACTACAAAAAGCTGTTAACACAAGCCGGAGCAGCCTAGGAATCTCCCAAACTTACGCGCTCTGGAATTCAGGATGGTCTTTGATAAACTTATCCAAATCCGCCATAACAGTTTGAATAGTTTCCGTCATGTGCTTATGCCTGACTTTCGTCCATACTGTATCCTCGTCGTTGAGCACCATGGGTCGCGGGTCGGATGATTGCGGTGTGTAAGTGATTTTGCCGTCCTCTTCTTGAATTGGAAGCAAGTCGTGCGCCATGGCTTGGTAGGTAAACTCATGCAACAGTGGCGCTACTGGGTCCATACTTCTGTCCACGATGAAGAGAACACCTCGGGGTCTCATCTTGTCATCCTGTGGAGGCCATTGTTGTCCGGATGCTTCCATATACTTTTGGTAGCGATCCAACTCCTTCTGGACTTCCATTGCGATCATATGGGGTAATTTGCTTGCTCTATGGCTCAGGTGAGGACTCATAAAGTATCGGACGACTGGGAACTCATCGAGGGCAACGCAAATTCCGAGAATCTAAGCTGCCTGTTAGATAGTTTGAACAGGAACCGTCAGTAGAGGAATACCTACCTTCTTTGCCGTTTCGGAGAACTCCCTCTGGGCTAGAGCGTCACACTTTGGGTTGTACAAAGGATGGAACGACTTAGGGTCCTGGAATGTGAAAACGTGACTCTCCATTGGGTGGAAGTTGATTGGCAAGATTCTCTCGCTGAGAACCCAGTTTCGGCTGTTCTGCGCCTGCCGGGCAAGACGGCCTCTCATAGCATCGGACGGGCCTATTCATGAGTTAGCTCTGAGGCCAACCTGTCCGTCGTGAGGACAGTATGTGCACTAACTTGATGTCCACACCAAATGCCCTCCCATGTGCCTTGGTCTCTGCCGTTTGAACTCCGAGAGGAGACACTCGAGAATATGGGGTTTCGGGGTTAGGAAATAGACGGCTTCCATGTCGGGATGGGCCGTCCGTCGACTTTCAAGCTCCTCGACACCTAGGGCGACGGTCAGTCTTGCTGTTGAAACCGGAGAGCAGCTTTTAGAACATCCAACTTGCCAGCAACATTTTGACTGATGATCTCGTCTCTGGTTACGACACTATCGATGAGAGTGAGAGCTTCGGTGTCGGCAATAACGTATCTCCACTAGTTCCCGCTGTTTAGTCGAGGTAAGCAGTCCAGTCGAGAAGGCCAGGGTCCTACTAACTTGTCCCTCCGGAAAGGTGTGCTTCACCGTATCCAGAATCACTAAAGATTGGGAATGTTAGCTCTCAATCCCAGCTCTCAAGCGTTGGAGCAAGCACAGTACCTTTTTTCTGAAGCTTAATGAGATCAGAAGACATCTTGTCCACTAGGAGCTGTAGGCCGATTTGTGTAGCTTTCCTCCGCCGCTGCTCTAGCGCTACTTCGTCTTCCAAGCAGAAAACAGTTCCAGGTGGCTCGCAGTTGACGGATATTTAACGAGGGTTTCGTCTTGAGGCTCGAGATTTCCTTTGGGTAAGTAGATGTTGTTTGAGGGGCTGGAGGAGAGCTGGCAGTTTACGGGAAATATCTCACCCACAGCCGAGAAGGGAGGTTCCATCCATCTGGTCAGGAAACGGACCGCGTGGTAGCGGATCACGTGGCCAGGATTCTGTTTGACGGGCTTGTACTACCAAGAACAACACGGCAACGCACAAGGTGCAGACGGCGTGGCGTTCGAGGGCGTGTCTGGGGGGGAAGGCCTGGATCCAATGGCCCCGATGCAGCAGTGGGGGATGCTGATGTTCCCCGGTTCATGCTTGTTTGGTAGGATAATATTCCTGCAATGTACGAAGCCGAGCGGGGAAATAACCGGTTTGGGTAGGTTCATGACCAAAAGACACAGGTGTAGGCGTTAAAGTCCGAGAAATAAAGAGACTCCACGGGCAGGACGCACAATTGCAGCCAATTTTACATATACAGACTTTTACGATAAGCTACGACACGGATTCTTGGCGATAGAAGCTGGGTAGCCCAGATCTCGAGGGTTGGAATCCAGCAGGAGGTCCGATATTATATGCCTATTCTGTGTGGTCTTTTGTGGTATTTTGGGAGCCACAACACATGCATGACACTAAGATAGATACACGATGCATGCGGAGGGGCAGTCCTGCAATCCACCAAATTTAAATCAGGTCGGTTCGATAGTATATTCGTGCTATATGTCTGAGGAGAGTAATAGCATGCTCGTTATAGCGT
Organism: Orbilia javanica; assembly: GCA_036872735.1. Classification (NCBI taxonomy): domain Eukaryota; kingdom Fungi; phylum Ascomycota; class Orbiliomycetes; order Orbiliales; family Orbiliaceae; genus Orbilia; species Orbilia javanica. Next base: position 2,212,005 of record JAVHNR010000001.1, on the reverse strand, counting down.
TCTACAAACAAAAACAACATTGGTTCGCAGCATTCTGCCGAGTGACCTTGCCGACTTCAGCTCTTGCAGATAGGCTGACATATCCACTCAGCCGCTGCTGTCAAAACAACTCACAAGACTTCTTTTAGTCTTGGCGAGCCTTATATAACTCGTATTCAAAGCGTTCTCCCCTCTGCCTTAGCAGGCTATTTCCAGGTTACCCATGCTGACAGACCCACTTCTAATGCCTCTCCCTTCAATTAAAGTTTGTAATTCCAATGTCAAAGACAGCCCTACCAACCATGTTAGACATTGAAACGGCGAAAGCGAGAATTGCGACTGGGCAATTGCTCTGGCCTGGGGCGCCTATAATAGAATATGCCAACGGATAGAGATAGATAGTACCCCTATTATTTTGCAAGAACATAACGTTGTTTTTCAGCCCTATTAAGTATTGAAAGCGGAGTAGGCCCCGATTCGGCTCGTATGATACGACGCTTCGGTAGCCAAGTGGACCCAAAACATGGCTGTACTCTGTAAAGAAAATATATATACTTGCACTGCTGGGATCTCCCCCGCTAAGATTCATGGTGATCTTAACTTTAGGAAATCGGTGTCCTTGATTGCGATCTTCTATTCAAAATGAAGTTCGATATCTCTCTTCTCCTTGGGCTATCTTTCAGCATCTCTGTTGCCGCATACGAGCCCGTCTACCTCCAACGGTGGACATGTTCGCAGAACAATCTATACAGAACTCTTGAGCGCCTTCAAAGAGAATCGTCTTTCTGCCAGGCCCTTCTGGTTCCCAACCCCACCGTCACAGTTCCCTCAAGTATCGCTGCGACCCCGATAGCAACAATTAGCAGTGCATGTAATTGTATCGTGGCGACACTTACCACTTCGACGACCAGTACAACTACGACGAGTTCCGTTTCAGTATGCGCAAATACGATTACCATCACCGCGAACCCTGTGACGGTTACAGAGAAGCCTGATCCAGTCACTGTGACTGAAACATACACTCCAACAAGCCCTCCGACCGAGGTGGCAACTGCTTACGACTTCGATTTCGAAACTTTGGACGGACTCTGGGGGTGCAGCACTAAAATCCAAGGCAACCGCGACTTTGCGGGCTGTGGTATTCATGAGGACCCTACAGCCGCTCACTCTGGAAATTCGTTCTTGTAAGCCATCCAAATTAAATCCATCGCATCGAGATATAGGATTTGACTAACGAGTTTGTGAAATTTAGTCGTTTATCATATTGGTCGGGCGACGGCGAGGCGGTCTTCCGTTTCGGCAACATAAAAGCCCTCTCAATTCTCCCCAATTTCGACTACGAATTTAGCCTCTGGTATCGCCAGTTCACGTATACCAAATCGATTTGCACCGTTGTAGTCTATTTCGGGGATGCTGGATTGTCAGGTATAGGAGCGCCGGGCACCGTAAGTAGTGGTTGGGGAATAGGAAGTTTTTCTCCAACGACCAGTTTGACGTGGACAAAATCATCGACCAGATTTAACAGTAATAGATATCAGTCTCTGGGAATGTTCATTGCGGTTACTTGCAATTGCCCTTCTGGAGAAAGTTGTGGTAATACTTATGTGGGCTTCGACGATTTTGTTTTAAAACCTGTAGTTCCAGTTTAGCATGAGGTACCTATATGGCGGTTTCCCCCTCTAGATTTTTATCATCGATCATTATTTAGGTGGACTGGTCCCGAAATCGATCCCCTACAGGAGCGTTTACCTTTACTAATTACTTATATTTTATAAATGTACCTAAATTAATCCACTTGTTGACTTAGTAGCAAGCGATAATTTTCCCTAAACCACTTGAATAATTATAATATTATCATTATATAACCCAATCGATTTAATACTGTAACTAGATATACACTTAACAGTGCAGTGCTTAAGCATCTGGATTTAAGTGCTTCCTCGCAATTAGAATATTAGTAGGGCTTGAACAATCGATGTTCTCAAAATTCGTAAAATCCGACCCAGCCAACTAGAAAAGTGCAATTTGTCTCGTACTAACAACCTCCCGACATGTCGACAGCAACGCAGTGTACTAATGGTGTACTTTCGAAACCAAACTCTCGCCTCAATGTAGCGAGCCGGCACGCACGGCGGGTTAGCCTCAGACCAAACTTAGCGATAGACCAGATCCTTTCCCTCTAATAATATAAACCACATGTGGAATCCGGAACCTGTTTCACCTTTGCTCTCCTGTTAACATGTTGATCCTGTGACAGATGAGTCGTACCACAGCTGTGCAAAGGGAACCGTACTGACCGAGTTTCCAGTAGCGATGCTAGCTTTGGGGTCCCAAATAGTTTCCTGGATGCTCGGTTTACTAATATTGTAGCCTATAGTTGTCGACGATGAATTAGAGTTTGGCATTTCAACAACAGCCTAGGGCACGGGTTAGAGCTATAGGAAGGATAGCCAAACGCTACAAGACCCCAGGTCATCGATATAGGCTTAAATTAAAGACTCCTTAGCTTCGAGGGTCTAACCTCGCGCTTGTGAGACAATTGGCGAGGCTTGTCAATTAAAGCTACAGACTCAGTTTACGAGGTACTAAAGCCAACCCGGGAGACTCCCGCCCTTAAGGGAGGCGTAGTGTACGGCATAGAAAGAGGAGAGATATAACATCTGGATGTCCGGATGCGTACGGCGTGGCGTGCTAACGGTATAGTGCTGTTAACTTCCATGTTGGTTGAACGTCTAGAAGTTTGGTTTACCAGTTCATGCTCATGAGCCTACTAGGATAATTGCTTATACCAGTGACTGCGAGCATACTCCGTGTCGATCAGTATGACCCATTATCCTGGCTAGGATTGTATATACATATAGGTACATACTTATGTGCAACGTTGGATCATTCCCGGTACCCTAGATTAGCTTGATCCCTCAGAGCTAGAGCAGTCTTAAAATCTTTTTAGTGTATGCGTACACGCGCATACATGCGGGATAAGTGTGGCGTCGGTACATGAAGGATTCTCCTGGTGTTCGGGGCGGGAAAATACTGGCAGGTGTATTGCATGGTACGGGTGTTGGAGTGCGAAAACCGTGCACTGTTTCATGTGCCGAAGCTGTTGAAGAATACATGAACTTAAACGTTAGCTACCTGTAAGTCAGCCGATATCGATAATTCGGTTCACTGTTAGCTATATATTCCTAGCTAGGAACCTTTTCTCATATACCGGACCGACCTTCACTTTTGGGGCGGCGCGCAGCTAGGATCCTATGAATTTCAAGGTTGGTAAACTTAAAAACATAGATACTTGCCTCCAACTTGGCCATAGTCTACGACTTTATGGTGTAATATTGGTATACAGCACAAAATACTAGCCTAAGATACCTAGGTGTATATAATATATGATCATATGACTAGGAAGGCCTCAGACATCTAGAGACTACTATCAAGTTTGGATACTCATATACTTGAGGCCCCTGCTAACATTGATAATAAGTTGGCAATCGCACTGGGCTAGTTAACTTGCCACCAACTGAACATAAGGCCCGTATGTTTGATACTAACATTGGCTGTCGCTGTGCCTACTGTGCCAACAAACGTTTCAAGCTAGCTGGTATATGCAGTATGCCAACAATACTAAGCATGCCATAGTTAATATAGTCAATCGAAAATATCTCAGTAAAATAATTCACACATGGGAATTTATTGGTCTGGTTCCTAGATGTACATCACGAAGAGACTTTGTTTGTGTACGTATATACGCAGTTACGTCTCTATCGATATATCATATCGATACTTGTTCATGTTCAAACTTAACTGCACCATTTTACGGGAACTAGCTACCGCACTTGCGCAATTGCTAACACAGTGAATATCCTAAGCCACCTAGCTAATATTGTATTAATTCCAACACTGCACTACAGTGCCGAAACTTCATAAGGTAATGACCGGGCTGTAAGTATATATATATATCCACGCATGCATAGAATCCATCAGCATTTCCTTCACCACGCCGATTGGGGCAATTGCGCAAGAAATTTTCCCTGCAAAAGTTTTAACGTTTAACGTTTCATTCCCTGGTTAATCGGGTGCTCGGGCTCTGGAGTAATAGAAATACTCAGTAGATCTACTAGTCCTAGGGCACAGAATCAATTCAAACTCACTCCAGTTTACAGTACTACGCGTATACGTGCCACAGCAATTTCATGGGTTCATTGATCGTGGTGGTGTAGAAGATGTTGTATTCGTATGGATGTTTCGCACTGCCACGGCGGAACCCCGGAAGAAGTAGTCTAACACTAACATATGTATCTTGTGCACTGTCGAGACAACCTGCGGTGAAGTGTTGGCCTGCGAGACAATTGTACAAGTCTATAACCATATGTATCGATTTTTTCCGGGATCGACTCGTTTTAAGGCATACAACTGCTAGGTGCAAACATGCGCATATATACTGAGGGAAAATAAAGGGTTTTCGATGTATAGCTATGAATGTACTTATAATTGAGAGGGTCTGCGAAAGATCCTAGGCTAAATCAACTTGAATAAGTAGCGTGCTATCCGTTCATGAATTCAAGTAGCTAGTTCCTTTCGAAATTTCGAAGTTTTACAGTATATCGATTACAGTCTTCAAACCTCATTTCAAAATCTGTTGTTCACGGACTATGTGAACGTGGCTATACTTATTATACTTTATTATTTCAGCGGAGCTTTTAGTTTCGATCGATGCCCGATGCACTTCAGTAATTGATTAGATGCCCGGATGGCGGATATCATATGTGTTACATATACCCTGCCGACCTATACATATATATACGCATGGTCTTCTTAATATTATAAGGTAATATTCTGACCTCGATCAATCGAGATTTAAAAGCGACCGGTTTATAAGTTAATTCGCTGTGAAAGTATCCAGATATATATCGATATTACCATTTGAGATTGGCAAATACCTAGGCTATTTCCAAAACATTAATCATCCAGGAGGTTCCTAAAAATTTAAAATCTAAGGATGAGGCGAAAATGGTTGGTCAACTTCTCACAGACCTGGCAGCTCTCGCTCCTCTTCCCACTACAAATCGGATTTTTTACTTCACATGGCGTCTTATCATCACCGATTGTTTCAAAGCCCACCGAACCTGTCATCAAGAGCATTTCAACGACAAAAACCACAGAAATATCACTATTTCCGGGAACCCCGACCACGCCTCAAGGGTATCGCGGCAGTAAGAGTGGTGCCTTCACCACTATCCTTACTGCGTCTAAGCACAAGCAATCCCCAGCTACATCTAAGACCCCCCCTGCTGCAGTCGAGACGTCGCCATGGTCTAACAAACGAGTTGAAGTAGAACCTAGCTTTTTTTTTCAGGAGGGTTGGAAGATCAAATGTGTTTCCGAGAGTATGGCGTTTAATATCATTTGGAACTATATCCATGGCATCCTCATCCCTCCCCTCACTGCCTGGAACCTCCAACCAAGTGATTGGCAAACTATTATGAGACCGTATCGGCGGGATTTTCGTGAGGATGATTCCCTCGACAGACAGGAAGAACATAAATTCGAAATCGGTGTCCAGCAAAATTTTTGTACAGGATGTGTCTGTACTGCGGACGGGAGGCTCAGAACATCCCCTCCGTCAAATTATCTGTGTTCAGCTAGAAACAAGCCGGTTCGGTGCGCTGTTTTGTTTGGTAAGGGATACCCTTTTGCAGCACTTTGTAATAGAGGCTAGGCTGAGCAAGAAACACGATTCTAACTCGGGCGCCTAACATGCCATCGTTATAATTAGGGTGCTTCTGTACAGCTACACTAGGGCAACCTGGGGTACTAGAAGGTGCAACTATAGAAGACATGCAGGCCGGTATTGATCGTATTCCTAACTCTGTTCGAGGCGACCCTGCAAATCAGGGTTGGTCGTGGCAAGTAGACCCAAGGATTGCGCAATACATAGGGCATAGATTGACATACGCAAACCTCGATCCCTTGGCTGCTTATGTTGGGCAGCGAGTCGACCTTGAACTGCCAACCAGACCTCTGAACGGCCAACCTGATAATATCGGCCCCGAGCAAGGATTTGTGCCGCCGGGCCCATACGACTTTTTACCTGATCAATTAGCGCCTGCCCCACTGGGCCCATACGACTTTTTCGACCCTGGCCAACTAGCACCTGTTGCACCAGGCGCATTCGCACCGGGTCCACTCGGTTTCGGCGTCAATGTCGCCCCACCTGAAGAACCCCCGAATATCCTTTATGGGCCACAGCAGCCAGGAGATTTCAACATGTATAATGGACTTGACTATCGTAACTTTCACAATAACTATGGATCCGGATCCGGGGGTGGCCAGGGATTCGGGCATCAGCGTAGGGCTAAACGGGAAACTACAACAAAGGGTGAGGAAACTGATGGTGGCGATTTAGAAGGTAACAGCTCTCAAAGCGCATTAAATAAGGCCGTATAAATCATTGTGTTTGAATTGTTCGCACCTCAATGCTAGTCTGTTTTTTTATTATTGGAATCGTTATTCATGCTTTGATTCTCGCTCCTGGGTTGCGCTATGTACTTAATTTGTTAAGGAATCTAAGAATAAACGTATCCTGAACGTCAGCTTTTTGAAGTCAAACGTTACAATGGCACATTTACAATTTAGCCCTGGGAATAGTAATCTTCGGATCTGTCTAGTGCAGCGTCGAAAATACATACTACCAATCGTCCGAGGCTGTACCTGTTCAGATATGTGTTGATTGGCCAAAATACAACACCCCAGTTACACCGCCACGGTAGCTTGTTATATCCGCCTGGATGCTTGGCCCCGGAGTTCGGACCAAGCCTTGAGGTTCAGCTCCGGGCTCTGGGACAAAAAAAAAAAAAAAACAGAACCAGAAATTTGCGACAAGTGCAATGCTCTCAAGACTTTTTTTAAAAAATAAAAACATCCAGCTCCTGGACATTATCCCGACAAACTACGGTAGTCGCAGGGTACTATCGAATACTCTACATTACACTTGGTCAATAATTTCCAATTTATCATCGTATGTTACCTTTCCCTCTAGCTATACTATGCTTAAGCTATCACTGACCAAGACCAGCGCAAGGACACCAATACGAAGACTCCGAAGAATGGATCGATAAATTATAACGATACCTACAATCTGGCCAACTCAACCACCCTACAAATCTACAACGTATCATGCGGCGGGCATCGTCTGGCCTTGCGACTCGCTCGCAGCCATCAATATGCCTCCTTTGTCGTATCTCCTCGCCGGCACGGCGTCACTTCTCCAGCACCACCAGCCGCCTTCGTGTGGCCTCTAAAGGCAAGGGTAAAGGCCCGACCATAAGCTACACCCGTACAGGTGGACCAGAAATCGGCTCGGTCCCTTATTTTCTCAAGCCGAATGCTTGGCGTCCTGCAATACGTCCTCCGGAGGAAGAGCGACCGTGGTCTATTGGCCTTCTGAAAGAACGACTGGGCATGGTTTTCAAGCGCAATCCTGAAGATCCGAATATGCGAATAATATGGGGCGAAGAAGCAACCGCAATGAGAAAAGATGATCCGGAAAAATTCAAACAACTATTCCGCGAATATGTCGAGAACATCCGGTTGGCTGTCGGCCTAGCCAGTCCTCCTCCACCTAATACTCCTGCAAACATCCTTCAGGCCGCCAAGGATATCGAAGAATTTAAGAAGATGTATTCCCAAGGTGGTATTTCCGCGCTGGACGTTGCACTTATGGACACATTCATCATGCAAAAGTATGATTCCAGTAACTGTGTCTCTGCCCAACGGAACCTGGCCGACTTCTCGCACCCAGCGGAATGGTATCCCAAAACTAGGACTATGAAACGGACATGGCATTTACACGTCGGGCCAACCAACAGCGGGAAAACATATAATGCTCTAAAGAGATTAGAGGAGGTGGATAAAGGTGTCTATTGCGGGCCATTGCGACTGCTGGCCCATGAAGTGTTTATGCGGTTGAATGCCAAGGGAATCAAGTGTAATTTGAGGACAGGAGAAGAGACAAAGTTGGCCGGTGAAGATGTAAAGCTTTGGTCGACGACAGTTGAGATGGCGCAGGTGGAAATTCCATGTGATGTGGCGGTTATCGACGAAATACAAATGTTGTCGGATACAGAGCGTGGGTGGGCGTGGACTCAGGCTGTACTTGGTATTATGGCTAAGGAGTTACATTTGTGTGGTGAGGAACGAGCAGTTGGTATCGTTGAAAAGCTTGCCAAGTTGTGCGGCGACGAATTGATTATCCATCGGTATCAACGTTTAGGAAAACTGGAGGTTATGAAAGAGAGTTTGAATGGCGATTTCACAAAGATTGAGAAAGGAGATTGTGTAGTCGGATTTTCGAGAAAGGATATTCATTCTCTCAAAAAGTATATTGAACATGTCACCGGGTTGAAATGTGCGATAGTGTATGGTGCTCTACCAGCAGAGACCAGAGCGGCACAAGCGAAATATTTCAATGACCCCAAAAATGACTACGATGTCCTGGTGGCCTCTGACGCCATCGGGTTGGGATTGAACTTGTAAGGCTCCTTAATCACCCAGAGCTTTGATGGACTTAGATTCTAACGGGAGTGCGTGTAGGAGCATCAAACGAGTGATCTTCAGCACCATGTACAAGTTTAATGGTCGGGATAATGTGGAGATTTCAATCCCATTAACACGGCAGATCGCGGGCCGTGCGGGCCGTTACCGGTCGGCTGCGGATGATGCAAAGAAGACCCCAGACACGACTCCCGCGGCTGCAGAAAAAACAGAAAAGGACGAGTCTTGGGACCCGACTATCGATGTTGGGGTTGCGCCACCCGGTACTGAAGCTCTAGCAACACCAGCACCAGCACCAGCACCGACACAAAAAGGGCCTCCTATCGATGCTAAAACCGGCTATACAACTACGCTTGTAAAAAGAGACCTGGAAGTTCTACAACGGAACATGCAAACCGAGCCGGCACAGATAGAAGAGGCGATTGTTCTCCCTAGAAACAATATTTTCGAAAACTACTGCGCTTTGTTTAAGGCTGGCACTCCTTTCCATGAAATGCTCTCGAAGATCGCATCACAGGCTTCAGTAGGTAACTTATTCAAGTTCACTAATGTCAAGCCAATGATCGAGGTTGCGAAACTCTTGGAGCCTACCGAATCAGAGAGAGAACTGGGCAATACGACTTTGTGGAACCTCTCGGATATGGAAAAAATTGTATTGTCATTGGCACCAGTCAAGCTGAATCTTGAAAATTGTGTGAGGGCGTTTAGAGAATTTGCGAGGATCATCGCAGAGGGGGAGAGGAGCACGTTATTGACAATTTCAGATAAGATCGTGGATATCGAAGCTTTAGATATTCAAGCCCAGGACCCGACGATGATGATTAAGAGACTGGAGGAACTACATACGGTTATCATGCTGTATTCCTGGTGCTCGTAAGTGCTAATATCGCCCCCTTACCCTTCGCCCTCTAGGTTGGATTTCACAAACTAACTGGTGTTGGTGACAGTCAACGTTTCCGTCATGTATTGACTGGGGACCATATTACGGAAACCCTAAAGTCTGAAACAGAAATCAAAATCGACAGTGCCATGAAGCAACTAGATGCAAGTAAGAAGGTTGTTTTGAGACAAACATTTAGAGAAGATGCAAGGAAAGGGAGATCTGTGGATTTGAGTACAATCAGCAGAGGAACTAATCTTCAGAGGCATCCCAACATTGCGGCGGCGCCAAGGAAGAGTGACAACGACAGGCTAAAGGCACAGATCAGGGGATCTCGATTAGCCAAACCCGCCCATGCCACTAGTCCGTAGACGGACCTATTGTATATAACTGTATTTTTATCTGTATATATTGACTTCATTAACTAAGATAACTGTGCCTGAGTGAAGGGATTTAGGGGACTGGCATACACTCGAAAGCCAAAGCCCGTTTCTTATCCTACTCTTAGTCCCAGTCCTATTATTAATGCCTGGTACCAGTCTTATATGGAAGAACCGCAAGGGGTCCTAGCCTCGAATCCAGGCGAAAAGGGTCACCAGCGTCGTTGCATTGCATTGTTGCAGATTGCGCGTTGGCAGCGGGAATGCCAAGACGTGGCGGATAGCCGATGGCTCCGATGGTTTGGGAATGGCTTGCCGAATGGCGCCGCTTCGATGCACGAGCGTTACTGATCCTTTATTCTCCCGGCCGGCAATGCAATAACCTTGCCTCGAATCCCTCAATCATCAATCTCTCGTTTTCTTCTTTCTTTCTTTACCCATTTGCTTTTATAAGCCGCATAGCTACCCGACTTTAATTAAAAGCCGTCCTTCTTCGCAACTGTATCAGTCTTAAGCTCAAGCTCGACCTACTAGCTACCACTAATCCCAGCCCAAAAGCCAGTCGACCGGGCCAGGGTTAAAACATTTTGTTAATAACCTCCAAGATGACAACTGCGCTTTCGAACGGCATCGCTGCCAATGAAGACCTCCCTGCTGTTTGTCGGCGCATAAACTCCAAGCTTGCGGCCTTCCTCTCCAAATCACCTACTACGGACCGTCTACGATCCGTCCAAGAGCATACGAAAATATCATTATTAGCTATTGCAAAGGCTCTTGAAGTTTATGGGTATGTCTTGACCTAGCTCGATAGCTTCGAGTATGATGGATTAAAGTGTCTGTTTCGTTGAGTACTAAAGGAGGGATTGTGGGAGTATAGGCTTGATCATATCGCTCTCTCTTTCAATGGAGGCAAAGACTGTCTGGTCCTGCTCATTCTTTTCCTTGCAGTACTTGACGAGTATTTCACCCTAAATGCACAAAAGCCGACCACAAACTTCACAGCAGCAAGGGTATACCCGGATACCCCAGAGTCACTAGTTACAGCATCAACGTGCCCATCTCTTTTGTCACCAACAGAGAGTATAGACTCCCATTCTAAGCAAGAGAGCGAGAATACCCCTCCAGCACAACAAAATGGGGACAGTATTTCCAATGGCACTGACGACGGCCCGTCTCCATCTCAAAAGATACATACAGTCTATATCCACTCTTCACACCCATTTGCCGAGGTTGATGAATTTGTGGCCCAATGTGTCAAATCGTATCACTTGGATCTCCTCCGATATGACGAAAAGGGCGGGATGAAGCATGCTTTTGAAGTATACCTCTCGCAAAACCCAGAGGTCAAAGCGATATTTGTGGGAACCAGGAGGACGGATCCGCATGGTGGGAGCCTCAACCATTTTGATTTGACAGATGGAGGCTGGCCAAAATTTATGAGGTGTCATCCAGTGATCGACTGGTGCTATGGTGATGTCTGGGGGGTGAGTGATTATTCCTTGGTTGTATTCGGTTGAAGGATTTGTGCTAATCTGGTCACAGTTTTTGAGGGAACTGGATATCCCATACTGTTCGCTTTATGATTTGGGGTATACCAGTCTAGGGGGGACTACCGACACCCATCCGAATCCTGCATTACAAAGACGGCCGTCCTTGGGACATGTTTCTGGGGAAGCAAATGGAGATTGTGTCATAGATGAGGAAGGCACATCGCCGTTACAGGATGAGGCGACAAAAGAGAGGAGGAAGAGCCTAGTAGCATGTTTTCGACCAGCATATGAGTTAGAGTTTGAAGCAGACTCGAAAGAGAGGCTTGGAAGGGACAGGTAGGACGTCATTGATGAATACGGACAAAATATCGCATAGAAGGGTGTTTTTTTTTTTTTTTTTTTTTCTCTTCCTTCTGTTAATTCAAGTCGATACGGTTCTCGATTCCTAGAGTACATAGCATTTCGTTGGTTGGTCTTTGTCATGCGTCTGGATTTCGTTTACCTTAATAATCCGCCACCTAAATGCTCCTGTCGTATGTAAATAGCGATAGAGTTCCCTTGTATACTATGGATGCATTGCGACGACCAAGGAACATCAGGAGGGCTTTTAGATAGATAGGTTCCCATCTACTAGATTCAACATGTCACATTAATTAAAAGACGCATTTCCGTCCCGAGATCATTTTATTGCACCAGCCTGTTAATGTTTAAATGTGATATCTGCAGTATTTTAATTTTTGATGCATGGTGCCGGCTTTCGATTAGAGAAAGAATATCGGTAACAACCGAAACATTACACAACGTTCGGCTGAGGATTTTGAAAGGTTGCAGCGCTTAATCGGTCAGTCGAGGAATCTATGGACTAAGTACCTTAAATATAAAGGTGGAAAAAATGTGTGGAACGGCAGTTGCGAACACTTGTTGATATAAAGTGGGATACTTGTGTGTGACATTCGATGTTCGGCACATCCAACAAACATGCATCCCCAACGGTTCCTTCCCTCCCGCTCTGTCGGCATACGGTATTTAGCGATTTGTTTGAAGAAAAAAAGAAAGAAAAGGCTACTTTCGCAGATTCGTACATACCAAGCTCAGTCTACCATTGATCCTTTATTTTTGTTTTGTTTTTTTAAGAAGCGTCGAGATTGTTCTTTAACATTATGCACGAGGGAGAAAAAATAATTTTAACCCGGGTTTAAGGCTAACGAGGATTTTGTGAGAAGGGCAACTTCGGTACGTTGGAAAAGGTTGATAAGGTAGCCGCAGTTCCGGCTAGTCAAATGAAATTCTAGGTCGGCGTGATATAATACTAGCAACTATTGGAGATGTGACGGCCGAGTACATGCAACCATATGACCATCATTTTGTGAAATTGATAACAAGCCCATAAAGACACAGCACACTTGGGGATGAACTGTTCTCAAGTCTAGGTATACGAGGCATGTACCAACAATCTAGGGGCTTGATATTGCGTTTTTGGAAGGCGGATGGTGCTTTTCGGCAATGCCAGGGGCGGGTCAGTGATAACATGCAGTTGAAATAGGTTCGAACGCACCCTGATAAGCGGTAATCTACCTTTGGAATGCAGCTAGTTAGGAGTCGGTCATGCGGGAAGATGTCTGATCCTGGCTCTGCATCATATCTTTCGCTGAATCGAAGCCTGTGTTCGAATACAAAATACAATCGATGCATTTCTGTGTTACAAAAGTAAGCTCAATTTAGTTGAATCATGTAATTGACCAAACTGTCGGTTAATTCCGCCAACGTGCTTCGAGGTTACCTGCCAACCCATGGCCATGGCATGGGATTCTCGCGAATTACCGTTTCCAAACCCTGGTTGCTGACAAAGTGGCGGCGGCCCAGACCAGGGACGGTTGAGGTTTCCTGTGCCTGCATTTTTTCAGGGACACATCTAGGGTGTGTGTTGAGATTGAGATAAGTACATACCGTAGCCCTGATGTCGAGAGACTCCAGTAATATGGGTAGTTATTCCGAGCAAGGGAGATATTTGGTATATCTGCCTAGACACTAAGCTTCTCCCTTCTAGAAACAATCTACAAACACATTTGCAGTCCCTTGCTTGTTTTTATAACCATCACAATCTGCGGCCGATTGACCGATCGGTAAGTATGTTGTAAGTTTCATCTCTTATCTGCTATGTCTGCGAAATGGCGCGGCCAGGGAGGCGTCCTATTAAAGAAAGCTGCGTCTCTTGGCTTTAGTTTGGCTTTCTCTCGCTCACCGCGCATGTTCTTGTACATGTCGAACAACAAACCCTCGAATCTACGGACTTTCCTTCCTACAACTTCGACCTCTTTATTGAACCCTCTATTCTTGTCCCAACCCCCCCATCTAGCTTGCCTTGCTAACTTCCCCGGTTAGATATCCACATCGCTGGCTAGATATCATCGAAGTCTTTCTAACTCCCGTAAGTTTAACTTTTCTCGTCAATTAATTTCTGGATTTATTATATATTATCGGCGAACAAATAGCTCGCTAATTTAACGTTGCTGATAAGTACCACCTGCAGCTAGGCCGACACCCCCAAGCAAACTTCAAAAACTCCAAACACTAATTAAGCCTACCCCGGTTCCTCAAGACGGAATTGGGTTATATACCCCGATTCCCGTTTTCGTCCTATATGTAAGGCCGTTGCACCTACACGCGATGTCGTGTTGCACTGTTGTCGTTTTTACTGCCTTTGTCGTCGTCGTCAAGGAAGCACCTGCAGCTTAGCACGAGCACTCGGTTGTGCGCTGCAACGGGTGTTTCTATTACTTCATAGAAACCAGGGTGCAGCTCGAAACCCAGGCAAGCTCGAAACATTTTCTGCCACATCAACTTCTCTACCAACTTCAAGGGCCCTGTGGGGATAATCTAGTACCGATTCATCGATAGTTACCGACTGTTTCGCCCTCTTCTCGAATCGCTGTGGCAATGTAGGTCTTGTGCGATCTGATCCCGGTCGGCTGTTGGTGGCCATGGCAATCGCTGGTGTGCATGACGATGGGTCCTGGGGTTCTGCGGCTAACTACATCAGCAGCACCGACCACCCAACAACCGAGCTTCCACGAAACGACCGGGGGCTCTTGAGCTTCCCCGCGGTCCCGGAGAATCATTTCAATCATGTCAACCGGGTTTGTACCCCCCTCGTGTCCAGCTGCAACGGAGCCGGTGGTCCGGATACCATTGGTTGATTGGCGGTTCTGTGGATGAGCTTTGCTGACAAACAACTTCTGTTCTTCTTTCATCATCGTGTAGTTCGCTCAAGGACCTGTTACGCGCAATCACTGCCGCCGTTACTGCTACACCTCCCCCATATCCTCTCCCCGATGACCTCGGTACCACAATCCAAGCTTTCCTTGACCGACACGTTGACGATGATGAAGGCGACCAGCAACGACTTAGCGATGAGTTGCTCAGCATTCACTCGACAAAAATCCAGGGCCAGAAGGACCGACAGTTGACCTTTATCGGGATCCTGGGAGAACTTAAGCCTGCTTTACGAGGCCGCGACAGGATGATGGTTTGGTGGGACTGCTTGTTGGAGCCGACAATGAAAAATCTGGATAGCACTAAGACTGCTGTTGCAGATGCCAGACAATTGGTTCTGAAAATGCTGATATACGACGAGGATGAGGATCTCCACGGTGACCTTAGAGAGGTCTCTGAGTTATTTACCGGTCTATTGTTCCAAAAGTATATCGAGACGGCCAATTTTCATTCCGAGCGAGATGAGAATTCGCCCAATGGAGATCAGAACAGATTGATAGGGTCAAACGTCGAGGAGATTCTACTATCCTTTGGGAAACGACGAGCAAAGTCCTTTTTGAAGGCCGCGGATGGTTATATCGTAAACAAGGACACCCGTCTTCAAATCCTAGGACTGCTCTCGAGCTTCGTCAAAATGCAAGGGCCGCATCTCTACCAAATCCTCGAGACGCCGGTTCTCGATCATCTCCTCCTCTGTCTCCAAATGGATACATCAACGACTGTCATCTCGCTAGCTTTGTCCACCCTCATCATGTTTATGCCACACATCCCCAACGCCCTTGCTCCGTTTCTCCCCCGACTTTTCGCCATCTACGCCCGCTTGCTGTGTTGGGACCACTACGGCATTGTCCCAGAGAAAGACGACGACGACGATTTCATGGACGATGATAGATCCACCATATCCTTCGGCGAAGTTGAGTGGCAAAAACTAGAAACATCATTCCCAACGGCAACTTCAACACCCCCAGATGTCTGTGAATTTTTCACGTTCTTATACGGGATGTACCCGATGAATTTCATGGCGTTCATTAAGGAGCCGTACAAGATATTGGATCGGGAACGTATCAAGGGGTTTGAACATGTGGAGTTCGACGATCACCTAATCCGTCAGAGAAGCGAACCACATCGCCAGAGACATCTTTTACATGGCAACTTCTTTACCCTTACTGAGGAGAAGGAGCTCACGGATAAAGCCAGATGGATGAGATCCGAACCATCGGATGTCGTCGCACAGTGTGTCGGACTTACTATACCTAGCGCCTATACTTACGAGGAGCCCTCTAGTCACTCAGACATCCCAGGCGCTCTTGTTCCAACTGAGGATATTCCTGTTGAAAGCTTGCTCGGCGACGGATCCCAGCGCGATACTTCTGAGGATGAAGGCATTGGCATGGATAATCATCGGTTGAGAGTTACAGCCAATGGCAACAGGCGATCCTCCCGGGGTAGTACCCCCGGGGTTAAACCAGTTGACCCACATGGCCTCGACAGCCCGACATTGCCTCCAGCAGGTCCCCTACCTCCAATCCCTAACTTTAGCGAAGATAGGTTGCAGGATATGATGCAATTACATGGAACCCTCAACAGTGGCGATGTTAATGGCTCTGCCACCTCTCTTGCAGGGGCTCTCGCTGCCCATGATCCTTCGTCCCCACGGCTAACTGCCTACGTCCAGTCACTAAGCCTCAGCGACAAAATTCAATCCCCTGCCTTGAAGCCTGCTGCTACGGATGCGCAGGGTAAGATCGCGTATCTTCAGCGAGAAAACATCTTACTCAAGAACGATTTGAACTTCGAGAGGTACCTTAAGCAGCAACATCTCGCTCATATCGGAGCCCTTCAGCGTAAACATATCAAAGATGCATCCATCGAGGCGGAAACCAACAATCTCATCCAGACAAATAAGAATTTGAAGCGAAAGATCGAGGATGTCCAAAAGGCTTATCAGAAACTAAGAGAGGAGGGTATCAAAACGAAACTTGACTCTCGCAAATGGGAAGCTGAGTTGAACAGCCGTCTCCAAAAGCTTAGAGAAGAAAAGAAGATTTGGAAGGAGGAGGAGGAAGCAGTCAAGACCCAGCTCGCAAACTCCCGCGCTGAATCCACCCAGCTCAGGAAACTCGTCGTTGACACTGAGGCAAAAGAACTCCAATCACGTCAGAGAATGCAAGCCGTAGAGCAGAATTTACTCGAGCTCAACCACTTGAAACTTCAGAACGAACAATTGAACCAGAAGCTCAAAGAGTTCAAGTTTACCGAAGAGAGCATCGTAGTCTACAAAGAAGTTGAGAGGGCAGCTCAGACCCAGGTGGATAAGATTAAACTAAGACTTAAAGCCCGCGAGGCCGAACGCGAGAAGATGAAGAGGTAACCCGGAGCGCTGGAATTGAAATGTTTAGCAAACAAACAAACTAATCTGTTTTTAGGGCTTACGAGGAGCGTATTGGTGACCTGCAGAACAAATTGGCTATCGCACAAGATGAGAGGAGTCAAAACCCCTCCGCCCCGATGCAGGCAATGATAGATTCAGCTCTGCACGCAAATGCATCTCATCTAGCTGCCATGAAGAAGGCGTATAATCAATTGCTCGTACGATACACGGATTTGGAAATCAAATACATCGAACTACAAGCTTCTACGGAATTAGACAAGCTGCCGGCCTCCCGTCCCCAACATCAGCAGTCCAGTTACCAGGAGCAGACTCCAATCCTCCACATAGAGACCGACCCTGCGGCTAGCTATCCTCCTCGCGAACATCAAGTTGTCGATCGTGACTTTAACGGCCAGAAACACATCATGGAAATAAATACCCACAAGGCCTCCCGCGGTTTCCACGAACATCCTTCTTCCCACGCTGGCCCATCTTATGCTGGCCCTTCTCAGCCACGCAACGAAGTCCCTACACACAATCAAGCATATCCTTCTCCAAGCCTTGCCCAGTTTCCTATTCCTCAACAACACGATCGTCGTCCGTCGCCCGTTCAACAGCGACACCTCCAGGCACTCCAGACCCATGGTCCTTACTCTCCAGCGATGTCATCACAGGATGACATGAGTCCAGGTGTCTATTCACCACCCCCAGTGTCAAGCCAAGCACGGCCTTCGCTTGCTCCCTCATCTTCTGCTAGCCATGACGATGCGATCTCGCTTAGTAATAGTTTTACATCTACTGGCTCAGGCAATGACAAGCGGTCCAAGATCAAACCTCAATCCGAGGTTCGTGTTCGAGGACGGGGTATGTAGAGTTTTTTTTCCGTTTTAAGTTTGTTTTATTTATGCTAAATTTGTGTTCTTTTAGGCGGGGTTCAAAATATTGGCAAGAAGGAGAAAGAAGACAAAGAAAAGGCGAAGCAAGAGAAGAAGGAGAAAAAGGAGAAGAAGAACAAGCTTGTTGCTGGCTTCAGAGGCTTTAGTTCTTAGGCAGGACAAGGCTGGGTCTGAGCTGGCGTTCTGTCGCACAGTACAGTCCAATGCAGCTTGCTTCTTACTCCTTTGGACCCTTTCCCTGCTGTTTCCGCCCAATCTCGTCTTTTCCTTCGCCGACCCTAGATAATACGTGACCTGCTGCATGCTGTTACAATTAATCAAAGTTTATCTCACCCATTACCTGCAAATACACTTTTCACGATCACTGACCTTCTTTTGTCGTTACCTCAACCCCCCACTTTATCTCATGCTATGATTGATTGCTCATGTTTAGCCGGCTCTGTTTTTACTACTTCTGTTTATCAGCGATGGGTTTATCGGTTCAAGGGTACACAAAATATTTTTTTATGCTTGTCGTACTTCGGCTTTTTTTTATTTTACTTTTTTACGTTTTTCTTTTCATTTTTCTTCTTTTTTCTGTTGATCAAGATACATTCTAATCTGCACGCATCAGGGACTTCGATAACATCGATCATGAGTTCCTGGATTGCTTTAATCCCGAGCGAGTATCCCCGCATACAGAACTCGAAATGTTTTTTTTCTTTCTCCTTCACTACTCAATCGCCTCCGCGTCTTCCTTTTTTCATAACCTTGAACCAACGTTATTACATGTTACTATGTGGGACTTCGTCCAAATTTATCCTATCTCACTTTAAAATATTTGTTTTCTTTTTCCATTCTCCCTTTCTCTTGTTTATACATGTGTTCAATCGCTTCTGAGTATGGCATGGCCGATTACTCTTAAGCTCTTATGTACGTATTCTTAGTGATGATCCAGGGGAGTAAGCTACCATACTCCCGTTGGAGTGTGCATACAGCTATGGTGGTGACAATCAAATATGTGCTAAAACTAAAAGAACATTACACCTACTCTGTAACAACATTATATTATACGATCTAAGAAAGCCTTTTCGCCATCCTGCGCCCTAAGCTGGACGTTTAGCGTAGCAGTATTTTGTTTGTGAATCGGATATCTGTGAATTGTCATGGAGTCCGGATTTGTCTCACAAGCCAGACCCGACCTTCTCTAGGTCCGCATTCAAAATCATTAAAAAAGAAAGAAAGAAAGAAAGAAAAATTACGGGCGCTTCGACTGTTGAAGTAACTAGGAATTTGTGGATTGTTTCCACTTATAGATATCGATCAGACCTAGCTACATCGCCTCGATGTTTTTGGGGACCTGGCTCGCCACCGTGCACCACGCTCGATAGGCCGCCAAGACCTTCGGGGATTCAGTTTGCTCCACAGCGGCGCTAATATCTACCTAGACAACATTGCTGTGCCACCGGGATTGCTCTGGTCAGTGTTAGGAGACTGAAAACGAGGTTGACATCCTGTGGTGACTCGCACTACCTTTAACAATATATTTTGTCTCTCTTGATCCTATGCTCTTCTTCTTTCTCCCCGTTGCAATCGAGTAGCTTTCTATTTCGTCGAGTTGATTCAATAGTATATCATGGGTAGATTAAAATCAGTCATGCTATTTACTCTAGGAAGAAAAACTAATATTCTTACCACAGGTTCCGTCGTTCTCCCCCATCTTAGGTCCGGCTGGCACGTCGACCAAGCTATAATGTCCGAAGAAGAGCGTCTTGTCGTCATCCGATTCGGAAAGGACGCAGACCCATCCTGTATGGCTCAGGATGAGACTCTCTACAGTAAGCTCCGACTTTGGACCCTTTGAGATTTTACATGGTTCCCCAAGTATTATGGGACCTTTCTGTAATTTTTACTGATCGTTTTTATACCTGGGAGTAGAAATCGCCGACCGAATCAAAAACTTTGCGGTCATTTACCTCTGCGATATAGGAGAAGTCGAAGACTTCAACACTATGTATGAGCTCTATGACTCGTGCACAATTATGTTTTTCTTCCGGAATAAACATATGATGTGTGATTTTGGAACGGGTAACAATAATAAGTTGAATTGGGTGTTGGAAGACAAGCAAGAGCTTATTGATATCGTAAGTTATGAAGATCCACCCTCTAAGGTTTTATTTTCAGTGACAGAAAACTGATATAATCGCCGGGGTTGGCCTATAGATTGAAACTATTTATCGAGGTGCAAAGAAAGGCCGCGGTTTAGTGATCAGTCCAAAGGATTACAGTACCCGCCACCGATACTAAACCCGCACCAGCAGAAGGAGGATGCTTCAGAGTAAACAAGGCGGTCAGCCTTGAAGAGTTAGATACCATATTAGAGTGTATACCCCATTGGATAGTTGGGAGTTTTGGGAACCATATTTAGGGAATTTGTCATTGGATTTGTTCCATAGCTGGCCTCTTGCGACAATGTATGAGCTACAGAGTCTATGTTATATTAAACGTCATCTAAATGCTAGAATCCACGTTTAATTATGCGCCAGACAGGACGGGTTCAGAATATATGATTACTAGTTGGCATGATAACCATTTAACTTGACAGAAAAGAACGCTATATTAGAACCCTAGGATTAAAATTCTAGAAGATGGAAAACTCACGATTTGCGCCATACCCGCCCATTCTTCAATACCCCTAACTACTCCATCTTGTGTTTGATCCACAGCTATTTCGTGACCCCAAACCATAATTTCCGAGAACGAAGATTCAGTCCTCCACTGCGCAGATTTTTCTATATCTGCTTCATCGTCCTGGTCATCATCTTCATAGCGAGTTTCCCTTTTTTGGTTGCCCGTCGATTGCAAGGAGGCATCAGCTGAATCCGCGCTAACCAAGACGCGTCCTGTCAAATTTTTTTTTTTTTTTAGAACATAAAGCTCAGGTTCTCGAAAGCTATAGCTGTAATGAAGCTTGTAGTTACCTTGATACCCAGCAGGGACCACCAGTTTCGTGCCAACTAGTTTTCTACCACGAAAGTAAGACGTGTGTGTTTCCGCTGAATTTGGATCTGTGGCGGTCTGGGATGTCGGATTCCAGAGCTGACGGGAGGAGGAAGCAGGTCCCGTATATTTTATCCGGCATGGTAAGATATTGGCTTTGGCCTCTGCGGCGCTGGATGAACTGGAACCTTTAATCGATATCATCTCAAAAACTTGATATTAATCAATGATACTGAGGTTGGATGACATCGCAGGCACAGGCTTTGAATGCACCAGGCTCGAGGCCAAGATCTCCTATTTAGGCATGCAACAAAGACAACACAAATAGTATCCTTTGATTGGATTCCGGGCTACCTTAATTTAATTTAGCATGAAGCTTGAATACGGGTCGATATGGTCTCGTTTTCTCGCGCCCAGCCGCCGACGGTATTGTAACAAAACTAAAATTTGGCCTCAGAAGAAACCCATGACTATCTAAGTACCAGCCTAGGCCTTTAGCCCTAGCCAAATGACCGATATTGCGATCCCTGCCTCGAGAGCCTGGATCCATGGATTCGAGGCTAGATTGCGATTAAAAGAGCCAAAACCGCGGTTAAAGCAAGTAAATTAAATGTTAGATAACTTGTCGGCTGCCCGTGGCAGCACTCAAACCCGACTGCAGGCGACAACTGCCCCGATTTGGGAAGTCATATAGTCTTCCAAAGCTCGCCCGTCCACACCGGTCGTCGCCTGAAAGTCGGGCCACTTCTACTATTACTATTAAACCGGCTGCTAAGCTAGCTATTAGTTGAGTTTCTAGCTCTGTAGACTACCAGTTACTTAATTAACTAGCTATTTACACTTAATTCTATGTATTTCCAGAGCTTTCTAGAATACCTCCCCCCCCCCCCCCCCCTACTATAGTAAGGTAAAGGTAGTTACATACAACCCCCGACTTTCAGTCGGGCACTACCTAGATATTTATGGAAAAGACGTAACAAAATTCAGTATAAATTTACAAAAGATTCAAGGAAAACTCCAAAGATCCACAACGCAATCAATTATACAAGAGTAGCCTCGAATTCGGGCTCTCGAGGCAGGGATAGAGAGGACGCTTCTGAATTTCCGTCCGGATCCGGCACCATCCAGCTGTCCGCCTGCACAGATTTAAGCCGCCTTTCCTCAAAACTGCTTTGTCTTGCCTCGAACGAAGCCTTTGCAAGACTAACCAAGTATCCTTCGTAATCATTGACAGATACCCCAATCTCTTCCGCTTCCTTTCTCATTACCGCTTCCTTCTCAAATCCAAACTCTAGGATCGCCACCCACCAGATATCTTGGACTTCGTATTCATACATTGCACGGGTGACACTACGACCAAAGCTCACACCGCCCACAAGCTCCCTGAGAATGTCATCCGTTGCATAGATATCTGCCCCAAGGCTGAGCATTTTTTTCAGGCGGTCTTCGAAGGCCTTACATTGCCGTTTCTTGAAACTCTGCCAAATAACCTCATTCTTGATGAATATATCATCGCAGTTGTAAGCAAGCTTATGCAAGAGGAGATGTAAGCAAGATTCCCCGGTAGTCCACGTCCTGGCGGAAATGTCTCCTCCATGCTTCACGGCTATTTCATAGTTTCTGAACAGAATAGCATCGTCCTGCGAGGGCACGACTGCGAATTCGAGCATTACCGCGTTAGAACAACCTTGATAGTTGTTGATATCAAATGCTGTACAGTTGAGCTTCTCTAGTAGTTGATTGAAGAACTATTGATTTAAGACCCTATTAGTTTCAAGTACAGGTAAAATTGATCTCGTACCCAGACGCTACAAAGGGACTTAAAACACGTGGCTTACCCAAGTCGGTCCCGCCATGAAACTTCGAAGCATACGTGCGATGGCTTGCTCGGGTCCAAATGGCGATATACGATTCTCAATCCCAGAGTCTAGTAGTCGATTGAATACTGTCCGCGCGATCTCAACATTGAGGTAGGTAGGACGTTGTTCAAACAAAGTAGTAGCAAGTAGACTCAAAGGTGTCGCTCCGTAGTCGTCAATAATATTTGTATCTGCTCCTTGGTCCAACAAGAACTGACAGACAGCAAAGCAACCAGGCGCAAACCCTCGTTTGGTGTTATTCCAAGAGCTTATAGTACGTACAGCTTCCTAAAAACATACCGAAGGTATTGCCGTATATTAGTTGTTTGGTAATTGGCGGTTTCATTTTCATGAGCGGGATGTACTACTTACGTGCAGGAGACTTCTACCGCTATTATTAATATCGTAAATTGAGGTCTCGCCTGAAGCGAGGAGTCTCTGTAGTTTATCTAACTGCCCGCTTCCCGCCAGCACCATCCCAGACTCTGCACCGTAGATATTATAATCGCGGCGATGATAAACCCGTAATAACAACGGTATGGACGAAGAACCTAGTGTGCCCGAGGTATTCGCGAATAATGCTGCAAATGCCGTTTTCGTCTCTCCTGGCCCAACCTTTGGGTTATAGTGTATCACGGTCCTACTACTTTCCACTTCATCGTCCTCGCCGAATGGTGATGGCGCCACGCGCCGTTGGTATCTGGAAGAAACGATTATCGTTCCATCCTCCACAGCACGTTCTGTGCGTGCCTCCTTGTTCTCAACCATCGAGGGCCCCAAATCCGCCATCATGTTCTCACCTTCTCTTACCTTTCGCTCCAGTCTAGCCCTGAGACGCGGATCATCCGTCTTTTGCATGTAAACTGAGTTCGTTCCAAGGAGCTGGAGAGTGATTTTTGACACTTCTTGCTTCAAAATATTACCGATTTCCGAGTCATCTTGCAGTGTATCAATAAATTCTTGGATCGTGGTAGAATATTCATCAGCTTGAGCACCTTTGATCAGATTGGATCCCGGTGACCCGTCTGCAAGCGTCAGGATTCGGCGGATCAAAACCGTTATCTTTCTTTTCTGTGCCTCAAAACGTATTCTTTCGTCCTTGGATGTAGGCTTAATACTCGCTACACCAGCAGGAATAGCCGACGCCAATAACTTTTTGAGTTCAGAAGCCGGTATGTTTTTGCCGTCGCCCTTATTTTGTTCCCATTTATTCACAAAACCTGACACTACACGCATCTCTGTTTCTAGCTTCGTGATTGCGTCCGAGACTTGGCATTGCTGGTCGGATATAGTTTGACAAGTGTCTTCAATCCTGTTGAAGGCCTGTTTATTTTCGGTTTGACTGACGACAAATGTGTCACGAATCTCAGTAATCCGCTGGAACTGTTCTTCATGGATTTTTTCTGCTCTGTTATTGTGGGATACTTGAAGAGCCATGGATTCTTGGATCAGGGTGATAGTGTCGCTTCCATTCGTGCGTATATTCCGGACGTCGTTTCGGATATCGCGGACGGGCTCGGAAACATTCTGGGTGATTTCGATGCCAATGGCAGTAACGCCGTTTCCAATGTCATTGAGCCTTTCACCGTTCTCCAACCCCAGTTTACTATTTAGTTATGTAATGTTAGCATACGAACTCTGATTGATACAAGTAGTTCAAAGCTTCTAAAATTAGAATTTAAGCGTCTATCAACCCGTAAAATAGATAAACAAACTCAGTTACACTTCATCCTTTTAGAAAATGCAAAGAATCTGGGAACTTTTTGCTAGACTCTAGATGACCCGATTGTTGTATCGGATAATTCTAAAGCTAGTAGCTACACTTCATGATATTTACACTAAAGGGAGTTAATTGATAAGTCAAGAGTTAAATGCATACTTCGACAACTGCACAGACGCCGCAGTCAGCCTGCTATATTGGACCATAATCCTAGCATCGATCCGCACCCACTCACCATCCCCTTTCATCCCGATTTTGATTTTGTATTTCCATGATTTGGACCGTGCGTAAAGAGTTTCAACGGTAATGCAGCACTCCGCAAGCTCTTTTTTAAAATCCTCCAGGGTGTTTTCAACCAACTTCGCTGTGTCTCCGAGGTTGTTGTATTTCGTTTCCGCAACTTTGAGAAAGCCTTGGATTTCTTTAAGAATGTCCAGCGTTTGATCTAGATCTCTCCTGAAGGTCTCGACTTTCTTAGGGGCGGATCTAATGTTATCAATGAATTTATAGATATTCTCTCCGATTTTAAAGGCCGCGTCTACAAGCTGAATGCTACTAGCAACTGTTCCTAGAACTTCTGCCATATTTATATACTCCCCGCCAAGATTATACTATAAAGACGCTAAAAGTTGGGTCCAAGAACAAAGAAAAATGATATTAGAAAGAAAAAAAAAATAGAAAGAGATCCCCTAGAGCTCAGCTTCTAGGACAATTAGAATCGAAAATATTAGTTGGTTTAGTCGTAGATCGAAAGGTTTCGTGCCGCAAACTAGAACTCCTCCAAGAAAGCATTATTGCAGCAGCTAGTGGGACCTCAGCTTTAAGTATCGGATCCTTCATTCGAAACATTTCTATCCCCTAGATTTTATCACCCAGTAATGGGGCTTGTACCGCCGGAGGGCCTTTTGCAGCCTTGTTCGAATCGGAGTGACCGTTTCAACTGTTTTCCTCGACATTTCCAATGTCTGCCTGCGGCACAGCGCCTATGGAACCCCATTTTGTATGCTGTGTTGGCGAATTGCGACACCCTCAAAGACCGGGGTTTTCTTAGTGGGCGCTTAACAGACTATTAAAAGATTCGAACTTCAGCTTCGATTTGTCGAGTATTTCTGAATGAAAGGTGTCCTGCGTAGCGCTAATGCAAGTTCTTGGGCATTAGGATGGTAAATCAATCATTTCGTCTAGATGTTGCCTTAAATATATACACGAAGCGGCTCTACTTTCGCCCTTTGCCCTTTCGACTGGGCCTGGCGTTCTTCTCCCTCCTCTTCTCCTTCAACCGCCTATCCTTCGCGATTTGTACATTACTCTTAACCTCGCTATTCAATTTCTTTCCGTAACCCTTGCCGTGCAAGCCCTTAGCCTTAGCCTCTTCCACTCTCTTCTTGCGCACATGGTAGTCGTCTCGCGCTTTATCCGCCTGCTTCGGTGCATCTACTCGTTTATGGAACATCCTTCCACCAATCTTACCCCCAGCGACGGGGTATCCGCTCTTGCCGGACATACCACCACCAACAGTGTTTTCCATTTCACCAACTCTAGGCATCCTTGAGAGTTTATTGGCTTTCTTCCAGCCTTCGAACCTGCCGCTCTTAAATGATGCTGCAATCTTTTGGCCGGATTCGCCGCGTATGAGCTTGGCGCCACCGCGCGAGCCGTCTTCGTCGTTTCTACGGTTGACGAATTTCTTTGTTTTGGGATCCCAGCGCATACCAGTGGTTCTTTTGCTAGGCTCGCCGAATGCATTGCCATCGTCATTGACAAGATCCATTGTGACTGATCGAGCTGCTTCGGCGAACGAGTTTGTAATGCTGTAACCGCGATCCTCAGCGAGTGATGTAGACGGCATGTAACCCATGTAGTGCTCAGGGTCCTGGAAAGATTTCGACTTAGATTTCGACTTTTTCGATTTCTGGGTTTTGAAAACGGTCTCCAGCTCCTCTTCATCGGCTGAAGACATGTCGACGTCCACTGTGGATTTCTCGGGGGCATCTTCATCCATATCTTCCCATTCATTGTTGCCTGCTTCCTCATCATCCTCGAGTTGTACTCGTGGCCTTGTCGCTGGCGCGTCGAACATTTCCGTGTCTTCCTGATACTTCGGCTTGATCTTGATCTTTTCCCTTCTTGCTTTCATGATGCTCGCTCCCTCGCTCCGATTAACTCCTCGTTGGCCGATCTCGAAAACTGTCTCTTGAGGTCTGTAGTTTGAAAGCCGCTTAAGCATATCCGCCTTTTCCATTTCCAAGTTGTCAACCTCATCCGCAAATATGGGATTAACACTCATCCAGTCTTTCCCACCTACGATCTCCTTCGATCTTTTGACACTTTCCGTGCTTGCTGCTGTTTTAGTCTTTTGGTATAACTTCTCACCCCTCCCTGCAACCTGTTTCATAGCCATCAAATCATGGCTGGCATCAACTACACGGGTGATAGCTTCCGTGCATCTTTCTAGTGCATCCCGTTTTAGAGAACCTATTATCACGTCATTCGCAAAGTCGAACTCCTCCTTCTTTTTGCCTTGAGTGATTGCTGATGCACCATCAGTTACCAATTTTCTACCCAAGAAAAGCTGGAGATCCAAGAGATACGGCATATCCTCTAACCTCACAAGGCTGTATGCCCAACCCCGTCTTCCAGCTCTAGCAGTTCGACCAACACGATGGACAAAGACTTTGGGTTGGGGAGGGAAGTCAAAATTGATAACGTTTGACAGCATAGGAATATCGATACCTCTAGCCGCAACATCAGTGACGACTAGGATCTGCGACTCGCCGGTTCTGAACTTCTCGACTTGGTTCCTCCGTGCGACTTGATCCAACGTTCCGTAGACATACGAAACAGCGTATCCGAATGCCGATAGTAAACTCGCTAGGTAGTCGACATGATGTTTCGTGCTTGCAAATATAATGGTGGAGTGCGGATTTGCTAGCTCATTCTTTGGTAGATTTACGAAACGTTTTCTTTTCTTTTTACCATCTCCTTCACCATCAGCCTGCTTTTCGGCAGACCTCGATGAGATTACAGGAACCTGTATTAAATCTTGTAAAATCTGGAGGAGGGCGCCTTCTTTTTCCTCAGTCTTGACTGTAAAGAAAACACTTTCCAACTCTGTCGAAACTTTCGAATCGGCGTCCAATCTAACGAGCGAAGGTTCGTGCAACCCAGCTTTTGCAAATTCCACCAAACTCTTTGGCAATGTCGCAGAGAAGAGCGTAGTCTGTCGGCTTGCCGGTAGAGCATGTAAAATTTCTCCAAGTTGGGCAGCAAAACCCATTTCGAACAATCGATCGGCCTCGTCGAAAACCACATACTGCATACTGCTAAGATCTAAGTCCATTTCCACCTTCAAATGTAGGAAACGACCGGGTGTGGCGATGATGATATCTGGATTCGTAGTCATCATGGAGAATTGGTCCTCAAGGCTGTCACCACCGACAAGGAGAATAGCTTTTAGGTCTGTGCCACGGGAGAGGTCTTTGACAACTTTGAGGGTTTGTAGAGCGAGTTCACGAGAAGGCGACATTACGAGGGCTCGAGCGCCGACCTAGTTAAAGGGTTTCCAAAGTTAGTTCTATCTAACTGTAAAAATCGAAACCTCGAGTAGCAATACCTTCGCAGAATGCGCCTTCAGCTTTTCGATCATCGGGATGACGAAAGCAGCTGTCTTTCCGGACCCTGTCCTAGCCATACCCACGACATCCTGGCCCTCCAACAGCAATGGTATTGTTTTTCGCTGAATTGGAGTAGGCACTGAAAATCCTTTCCGTTGAATAGCCTTCAATAAATGGAGATTTAATCCCATCGATTGGAAACCCCCGGGCTTTTTCATCGATTTTGATTTGATATTCGAGGTCTTTCGATTGGCAGATGCCAACTGCGATTTAATGAACTTGTCATCGTCGTCGGCTGAATCAGATTCATTATCTGATGGCTTATCCAAGTCGAGAATGGAAGTAGCGTCGAGGGTTTTCTGCGATTTTAAGCGTTTCTTTGGAGGCTCAGAAAATCCGAAGTCATCATCGTCGTCGAACGAAACTGTGCCTGTGAGGGCAGAGGTTATGTCGAATTCGTTCTCGCTGGCAGCTGGAGAAGCAGCTCGGGCCCGTCGACCTGGTGCCATTGTAGTATAAAATATTACAGACTGGCAAGGCCCAATTCTACTTCGTCTATGAAGTTGTTCGGCCGTCCGATGTTGCGATGAAACCGTCGGTCCAGTTTGCGGAGGGGTTTATTTTCTTGAGAGTGTCTGTCGCAGAAATTTTTTATGCTGGTGGATTTAATTTTGGCGACCGCACAAGGATTTCTTGGCATTCGACGCCACTAAGCTCGCGACTCTCCATCGACCTTCGCTTCGAACTTCATTCTCCACGACAAACACCAGCGCCGACAACCAGCATCCCTTGAATGGTGCCCTTATAACACCAGCTATCTTCCACCCATTGATTTTTACAGTTTGGGAATTCGGCCCGAACCTCTAATCACGCCGAGATGTCGGAACGAAATAGCACGTATGTGGCCCGATAACCACCTATTAGCATAAGACCATCACTAACGTGCGATCCTGGTGTCTAGGGTTTACGTACGCCTACAACCAGCCAACGAGCTATAGCTACGAAATCAACGCTAACCATCACTCTTGATAGTGCCGAAACCTCGAAGAATCCGTTAAAATCCCTGTCCTAACTGCCACACTCGAAACCCTCTTCTCGCAGTATGGCACAATCCTTGAGATCATCGCGAAGAAAAACCTAAGAGCTAGGGGTCAGGCGTTCGTGGTATTTGATAGCCCCGAGGCGGCAGAGAGAGCGATAAAGGAAGTCCAGGGTTTCAATCTCTTTGAGAAACCGATGGTACTACAGTATGCAAAAACAAAGAGCGATGCGACAGTCCAGTTGGAGAGTTCGGATGCTGAGTTTGAGGCTCACAAGCGAAGGAGGCTGGCGGAGAAGGGTAAGCACCGCTTCTACAGAGCTATATTATGATGATTCAGCGAAACTGCGGGCTGACAACTGGTTATAGAACGAAAACAAGCACATCGTGCCGCCGAATCCCAGAAGCATCTAAAACGGCCTGCGGCATCCGGTCCCTCGCAGGGCCTCGGTCCCGATTCACGCCCAGCAAAGAAGACCCAGACATCTGCTCCATCTGCTCCAGGAGGCCTCAAATCAACAGCTGCCCCAGCTGCTCCACAGATTCCCGACGAGTACTTGCCACCAAACAAGATTCTTTTCTTACAAAACCTACCCGACAATGCTACATCGGATATTCTCAACGGTATTTTTGGCAGCTTCGAGGGTTTCAAGGAAGTCAGATTGGTGCCTGGTAGAAAGGGTATTGCTTTCGTAGAATACGAAAACGAGGCCGGTGCTATCAGCGCAAAGGAAAACACACAAGGAATGTCTTTAGGCCCGGACGGCAGTGGTATCGTCAAAGTTACCTACCAGAGGCAGTAGGCGGTTGTAGCGAATCGTATTTACACAGAACTAGAGAGTGACGGCCAGGACATGCATCCAGGGTCCCCAGTATACTATCGAAGGCCATTCAATTCATATATTGTATTACTAATACACGGTTTATTCGATGTTTTCGAAATTTATCCTAGTGCCAAGCTGCGTCTACAATCAGGCGATTACCCTTCGGCTCAATCCGTCAGGCCGCACGCTGCAATGTAATCTAATGGCTGCGGTATTTCGGCGAGCAGTCGCGTCGTCGCAGATAAAGAACAGGGCTGAGCGGAGTCAATGAGCAAAATTCTTGAATTAATGTATTCCGTTCCCAGTCTGGTTTACGAGACAATGTATTCCCGTTGTGCGTAAGATAACAGGTTCAACCGCAACCTCATCTTGCAGTCGATACTAGCACCGTCATTCCGTGATACCTACCTAGGTGCTTACTGCCGCAGAATTCACTCCCCCAGTTACAGATCCCCAGATTATATCAGCCAATATCAATATGGTTACTCCGATTCTTCCCGTAGAAATCGTCACTGAGGCGTGTGGTTACTTTCCTGTAAGTTACGTCACCCATTCAGTCCCATAGCACCCCTAGAAACTATAGAGATCCTATTTTGCAGGCACGTTATGAATGATTCTTGGCTAGCATGCTAAAGAATTAACAAAAAACCTAGGCAAATGCACCGGCTCCCTTTCTAGCTGATTCGCAAGTATCTGCCGCGTGAACAAGCTGTTCAATCAAGTCGCGACTCCTATACTTTACCGAAATGTTCACGTAAACTACGGACCAGCCTCAGAAGGAGCCTCCAAAATCTTCTCGTGCTTCCTCAACCCAAAACTTACATGCAGAGGAGCACTGCGGTATCAAGTTTATCCGAAACAAATCCAGTGCTAGCCTTTTTCTGTCCGGCCTTGAATTCGGGCTATACTACTCAAGCACATCAAGAATTAAGATCAAACCAAAGGAGCCGGCCTCTTTGCTTAGACCTGGAGAGGGATATGTTGGGTCGAGAGGTTGCAAGGTGCGCGCCTGGAAATGCGAGACAGGCGAGGCATATGCTCCCCGAAATCACCATCATAGGCGAGAAAGAATGGTCCCGGAAATCACTAAAACGATGGTCCGGGTCGAACGAATCAATACAAACAAATTTTAGATTTTAGATTACCACTTATTACTATTGACTTTTTTTTTCTCGGTCTCTAATAGCTCCGGTAGCTCGATTCGCTTCCAACGCCCGGCGCCATTAGACGCCGAGACTAGTTTAACATCATCTATACAAGCCTTGGCCTAACTAAAGAAATACGTTAAGCATAATTGATCTATTAGAAATCACTAAAATCGATCTTGATATACCTTCTATGAAATCGTGCCTCCGCACAAGTTTATAAAATGTAGCGTAGATTCCACTGCCAAACTCCTATCAAGCTTCTAACACCAGCGCAGAGCATCCAATATCTCCTCCAATATTTAATTCCATCCCCATCAAAAAAAAATCACCCCAAATATAAAATATTTTCAACTTTCTAATCAAATCTTTAAAAAAAAAAATGTCTATTACCGTCGGAATCGCTGGTATCACCGGAAAATTCGCCCGAGTCCTAGTATCCTCTCTCCTAAAATACCCCGAAGTCACGATTCGTGGATACTGTCGTGATCCATCAAAGCTTTCCTCAACTCTATCTTCAAACCCTAATATCACACTGATTAAAGGCGACGGATTTGATACCGCCGCAATTAAATCCTTTACCTCTGGCTGCGATGTAGTGGTATGCTGCTACCTCGGGGACGACAAACTAATGGTCGACGGCCAAAAGCTCCTTATAGACAGTTGCGCAGAGAATGGCGTGCCTCGATACGTTGCCTCGGATTGGTCACTTGATTATACAAAACTCGAGTTCGGCCAATTGTTCCCGAAGGACCCCATGAAGCATGTTAAAGCATACCTTGATGCTCAGGATAAGGTTAAAGGAGTGCATATCCTCGTTGGCGCATTCATAGAGCCCTTCTTTAGCCAGTTGTTTGGCGCCTGGGATCCGGCTACCACGACTTTTCGATTTTGGGGGACCGGCGAGGAGGTCTGGGAAGGTACTAATTATGAAAATTCTGCCGAATTTACTGCGGCTGCCTGTGTCGATAAGGATTCTCATGGGATATTGAAGCGTACGTCGTTCCCCAGATTGAGGATTTATTCAGATGGCATATATACTGACGAAAGTTTGACATCTTCAAAAATTAGTCGTCGGCGGCGCTACTACGATTCCCGCACTCGCAGAATCTTTCGAGAAAGTATACGGTGTGAAACCAAAACTAGAGATGTTGGGCACGCAGGAAGAACTATATGAAAAAATGCACGGTCTACGCAAAGCCCAACCGGAAAACTTTTATTCATATCTCTTCTTGTAAGCACCCCTCACTTTCTCAAAAATCCTTACGTCATCGTGGATTGTTCCGGTATATTCTAACATATATAAATTAATTAGATTCTTCCAATACTACATGGTCAACGGACAGACGGTCATTGGGCCAGAATATGATAATGAGAAATATCCCCAGGTTAAACCTGTCACCTGGGAAGATTTCTTTAGAAACGTCCCACAAGAGAAATTGGCAACCTCCTACTTTGGTGTAGGACAGGGTGTATAAGCGTAGGGTTCCAAAGGGCAGCCCGCGCCCGGCCATCGGAATATTTGTTTTTGTAGTATTTTACAAGTACTAAGGAGGGATTTAGTGGCGATATGCTTCATGTACAGACCCCAAAAATAGCTTGTTTCTTTGGTCAAATCACACTCTAGCGCTAGGATTACTTTAAGACTTTGTAGTCTACTACCTTCAAAGTCTATCTTATTGCTGATAGTCGTGTAATGAATTTCTGGTTCCATAAAATGAAATCGGGTTTCAGATCGCCTTGTTATATGCACATACACATTCCCTAGCTAAACTGTTCTTGGCCTTAAGAACGAGATTTATAAATTTACTCCGGTCCAGCGCCCAGATTTCGGATTTCACAATGCAACGCTGCAATTCAAAGTAACAAGCCAGATCTACTCCAGTTTCTATTTGCTTTGAGGCTCTGGCCACCGGATCCCTTATATGTGGATCGCAGGTGGGTAGAGTGCGAAAGACTTATCTCGAAGGAGACGAGGTTAACCGGTTGATCAGCGCAACAAAACATATTATTATTACTATTGAAACTAGACTAGCTATATCAAACTATCTAAAAACATGAAAAAATTCAAAACAACTACTTCGTCTTAAACAAACTATCCTTCTCTAGCCACGTAGCAAAATCTTTGAGCTCAGGATTGACCTTCTTCAAAGCGGGAATATCGGCCCCATATCCGACATCGTCGAACCATTTGAACATATACCCCATTTCGTTGACCATATAGTTGATTGCCGACCCAATAATCTTAAAGGTAGTAGGCAACTTCTCCCCAGTCTTTTGCTCGAATATCTTCTTGAATTCGCCATAGGTCAATTCATCACCCGCCAGCGAAATCTTCTGGCCCTTATATTGATCCGGCTTCATAAACGCCTCCGCCGCGAAGAACCCAATGTCCGTTGTCGCGATCAACTGCAATTTCTTTTCCTTCCTCAGAGCCAACTCCCAGCTAGTAGAGAAGACTTTGCCAAGGAATCCAGGTACTAGATTTTCAAAAAATGCGACAGGTCGAAGAACCGTCCAATCCATGCCACTCTCTGCGCCCTTTTCGAAGAGGAATCGTTCAATGTTGTGCTTGGCGATGAAATGGGGGACGTTGGTTGGGCTGGTATCGGAGGCGGCACCGCCGCGGTCAACAGACGAGTAGACGAAATGTTTGACGCCGTGGTTTACTGCTGCTGTGACGAGATCTTTGCCTTGTTTCTCTTCGGACCCGTTTCCTATAGCTGCCTATAGATTTCGATAATAAAAAGTCAGTAACTAGTAATTAACATTTGCAACCTGTGACTGTTGTGGTGAATAGCTGCTTTACCTGAACGCTAAACACACCCCAAACGGGTAATTTGGTAACCTCCTTTGCCTTCTGGAATACATTGTCCGACTGGTTGAGATCTCCAACCACAAGCTTTATTTTGGGGGACAGCCCCGAAAGTTTTTGTGCAGAAGATGATTTTGCATCTCTTGTCAGAGCTAGGATTTCGAAGTTCGCATTGGCTTTGATGAGATTTCTTATGACGGCTCCTCCCTGTTTGCCAGTCGCACCAGTGATTAATATGGCTTTGGACATTGTGAATTGGTTAGGATATGGTGATAAGTGTGATTGGAATATTTGAAAGAGGAAGTTTTGAATTTCGGGAATTCAAGTGACCGAGTAGGTTTTATGAGTGGGTTTTATGTAAAATTAATATAGTTTAGGAAGAAGGTTCGAATACGATAGGATGGGCAACTTTTGATTGGAAGGTCGAAGATACTAATGTATGTTATATAGAATGATAATACTGAAGAATGAAGTTATAAATTTTTTTTACACAGACCAATACAGGCCTATTTAATCTCCATGAATCCAAATCCGACGAAGCCCACAGAATATTCTAAGAAACAATTCACTTCATCTCCCAAACCTAACTTGATGACTTGACATTCCAGCATATCAAGACGTCAATTCAATCCAAAATTCACAGATTGGTCATCAATTATTTGTAATCCCAGCTGAAAACGAAGCTTTGTCATAAAGAGCAGTTAATTCAAAGACAAGAAATTACGGCCGTAAGATTTCCCCCCCCGAAATCTTAACCCTTTCTTTCAAAAAAGAGACGATTTGGAGCACGACGTGAACGCCATATCGTTGGCATTTTCGGCGTCGGCGTGTTGTTGGGCCATGAAAAACCCATGTCTCGGTGTCAAAGAACACCGGTGTAACAGGGATGATCCCTGCACGCTAGCCAATCCAACACACCAACTCGCCAAGAACAGGCGGCGGTCGAATTTGATACACTTCGAATCCATGTCCCACTTGCGATAGAATGATATCATTCGGCATAGGCATTACTAGTCTTGTAGAGATATTTAATTCCCGCGTCGACGAAATACAGCCTATAGATTCGATTTGAAATATATTATTTTCATTCGTAAAGTTATTGAACTGCTTCATTTCAGGAAGGGAAGCATCCAGAAATAATTATTATACATCATAGACATGTCAAAATCCTTCAGCTCCTGCTCGCTGAATTGCATTGTGTCCATTTCTGCATTCGAATTCCCGAATGGCTCATACACAAAATTATTAGAAATCCCTTGATTATCAAACCCTTCTGGTATCATATCAATATCGCCAATAGATGAAGGAGGCGTTAACCCCAGTGGTTGAATGACTCCATAACCGCCATGGTCTTCCACGGCCTCAGCGGGCGCAAATGCAGTTGCATTCGACGGTGTCGACGATGGATCCTGCACCGGACCACCCACAATCTCTCCGCTCAGGATATCGTGCACTGGCCCAGTTGATTCCTTGCAACCCGCGTGTAAATTTATACAAAATGCTTGTTTTTGAATATGCCAAGTTTTGAGCTTCCCAAAGACCGTCGAGAATGGTTGAGCTTGGGGAAGATACCCGCTCTGCGAATGGGCTGCGAGACGGTGATGGACAGCACCAAGTAGCGCTGGTATCGAGGATTTATCATCCTTGATATTTTCGCCAAACTGATTGAAGGTGAACTTGTCGATGAAAGCAGATAGCTTTGCAAGGCAGACCCCTGCGTACATCAGCCAGATAAAGAACACGTTGGGGAGAGACCGGGCCAGTGGCGTTTCCAAAGCTATATAAGAATTGAGGATATTTCTGCATAGTTCAAGAGATCGTGAAAGCGACTGGAAATGGACGGCTGTGATTGATGGTGGTTGGATAGCCCTCCCTTGTTGATGCGAACTCTTATATTCTAGCTCCATTTTGTAGTTGAAGCCACGAATTCCAACTTGGTTGGTCTGAAGCTCGATCGATAATCTCGCTATAGCTCGCAGCCCTAAGATAAAAATTAACACGACCCTTTAGTACCGAGATAGTAATATAAGGGGTTAGTAGGGTATGGTACATACTTGGGTCCACCATATCGTTAGTATATTTGTCCCATTCGGAGAGACGGTGCTGTAGGAGGTTAAATAGACTTCGAGTTTTTGTATCCTCGAAAGAATCCGCCTCAACGTTGTAAGGTTGATTAAGAGACAAAGATGCGTCTTCTGATATCTGCTGTAACTCAACGAGTTTACAAAGCCACATGTCGTCTGGATTTGGGTTGTCCGCGTCTATTAGGATTTTCCCGTACTTTTGATACGCTGGTTGGAACAAATTGAATTGAGAACGGCGTAATAGTGTAGATGACCTAATAATAAATTCGCAAATCCGGTTATTATAGGTCATAATGATACCCGCGACCTGGAACAATCAATTAAAGTATTAGATATACTTACGCTGACGCAGCAAAATAGATTCCTAATAGCAACCTACAAGCCTCAAATGTACTTTCATTTGGCTCGTTAGCTGTTGCCTTTATCTTTTCTTCCAGCATAAGGTCTGATGCCATTGCCATAGCATTGTATACATGCTGAGTCAATGGGAAGGTTTTCGCCTCTCGGGGCTGTATGTGATATTGCGAAAAGAGAATCAAGGCTTTCAAAAGATCTAGAGACCTATTCCCAAGTACAAAAACCTCTTGTGCAAACAGGTTATTTAGTCGCAATAGAAGGCGATCTAAAAACGTCGGTTCGATCGAAGCGCTTGTTATTGTCAGAATAGTGATAAATAACACTGGTGTGTTTCTGCGAACTGAATGGACATCCTGGTCAGCTGAGAATTGGATAATTGGGAATATTGGCCGTATGTTGTCTTTCCAGTAGCTAAGGAGGTTTGATGCCGTAGATATATCTATTGCCCCCTCGTCGATGACATCCCCCGTTCCGAGATTGGACTGTGGTGAGACTGGAATTTGTGAGTATTGGTGTTTCGTCAGAAAGTCCTCGGCGTATTCAGGACTCTCCCCAACGGCGAAAGTAGCAGTTTGGCTCGGGATAGCCTCTATGGGTTTCTTCTGACCATAGTTAAGAAGCGGGTCGACATCAGTCCTTGCCTTCTCGGGTTGGAGTGCACTCGTAAGGAGTTCGATTCTTCTTTCGAGTTCTTGAAACTTTTGCGCCTGTTTGATTCGTGGCTTAATAGGCCCGGGAGATTCACAAGGACGGACGAGTCGTAAGCAGGCTTCGCATTTGTTAGACTTTGGCACTGGGACACATTTTATTTTCATGCTACGGCACCCGACGCATGCCCTTGATTTTGGTTTGTTCTTAGGGCGGTCCATGATGGCCGCAGTGTTTGGTTAGAGGGTGTCTGTTTGGGGGGAGGGAGTCGTCAACGCTCGCTTCTGGGCCACTGCTGCTTACGAAGTCTTCTCTCCGAATCATAAGAGTTAAGGATGGGACCGGCCTTTTGGGGGGTCCTACAATCGGATTTATCCTGTCTCTCCAAACAAAGGCAATTTACACTTAACCTCCCATACAAACTTAGGCACTAAAGCTACGGATTTGGATTAGTCAGCCACCATGCACCGGATCGCGATCGACTATTTGCAGTCTCGGCCGAAAAGACTATATAGAATGTCCGTCGTCATAGAACACGAGCCTACGCTGAGAAGAATGAACGAGTATGCCTCTTGGTGATAAAAGTATAGATCTCATTTCCGAATTACAACGCCTGTAAATGATAAATTACCTACTACTTATCCGAATCATGGCAGATACAACCAACTTTCAGCAAGAGGCCCACGGCCAGCTCATATCCCGGGTGCACCAAAATGGCACCCAAGCCAGCACATCCGCGCCATTCAAAGATAGAAATTTCGGGCTAAAACACTTCAGAAATCCATGCAGGCGATATGTTCATCATCCTATATTTTCGGGACATATTAGCACATCTTAACCTACTGTTCGAGCAATGAAATGGGCATACCATAGTGGTGAAACAAACACCGTTGGATAGAAGTTCATCAACAGCCTTGTACGTATCCCCCATCGGAATTTTAGTCGCATCTCCAATCAGGTTGACATGCACACCTTCACTACTATCTTGGCGATTTTTGAGATATAAGTAGATCTTCTTAGCATTCGCTGAAATCCCTGGAGGCAGCGCAATCCCGCCTGGTACTGCGCCAGCAGCACCTGTGCCTCCCATAACAGCATCTTCACCATATGCCTCTTGCTGATGGTATGCCATTCCGCCGCCTGTATGTCTTGCCTGTTGAGATTCAGGTGGTCCTCGTGTGAAATGTAAATGTACGGCTGTGGCTTCCAGGAAGTGACACTGGATCTCATTGAAATCGGTGACAGGTTTTACGTTCTGGGTGGTGATGTTTCTTTTGTTGTTGAACTGCTTGATGTTCCCCACTACTCTCGCGTAGGAGTTGATCTGGAGCCCGTTTTCGCGGCTAGGTCCATTTTCGCCGTCATCGTCAACCATAGAATTTCTGTTGTCCCTAAATAGCTTGACTTCGATGCTACCAGTTCCATCTTCCAACTTATAGGTAGAGCTAGTTTCTTGATCGGAAATGCTGCGGATTTGGGCGACAAATGTGACATTGCCGACTTCGACATCGTCAATTACGAAGGTGCTATCGTCATGGGGGGTCTGTGCTTCGAGGATCTGTTTTATAGTAACCGGACGAAGGGTGTTTCTGGCTTGAGACTAATAGACAAATAACCATTAGTAACCACCAAACAGCAGTTGAAGGGTACTGATTCGCACCTTTCCAGGGCTTGCTTGAGTTCCAAACTGGGAATCATTCGTGTATCCTCCGTCGTAAGAAGCTACAATGCCACGAGGTTAGAAAGCCCTTCGTACTCAAGCGACCTGATAGTTACGTACCCATTGCAAAAGGCACTGATATCTGAAGTCTTGAACAAAAAAAGATATGATATGCCCAGGAATAATATCCGTGCAGTAACAGGAGCTCCGGAAGCTGTTAGAGCAGAAGAGATAGCTTTGGTGGGGTTGGGAAAGGTTGTTGGTGAAGGGAGCTGGGTTCTGTTCGTCGAATGTCGCTTTTCACTTTACGCGCTTGAAGGCTGGCAGGTTTCGCGTGCCAAACAGATGCCAAGACCACGGTTCAGGCACACAATGCAGCGCCGTAGTCATAATAAATGCACACTAAATTTATAAACTAGGTACCTGTTAACGTGCTCGGTGGCGGCGGGGCACTCCGATGTAACTAAAGGCGGGGTACTACTGGTATGCATACGGTTGACAAATATGCAAATTTGAAGGCTACGTCTATTTATGGTGCTATGAGGGACGGCATTATATTAAAATGTATTCTCGCCTTGCCTGAAACTCCAAAATACAATATACCAGCCTTGTATCTGCAAACTCCGGTCCTCTTTTACCTACCAAGTGTAGTTTCTGGATTTTTATATGTCTGTTTGTTTTTGTTTTTCGTTTCTTTCCATATTTCCTGCCCGAGCTAGAGCTGTCGAAATCAGGGTTATGCCTCTTGCAGCCATGCTTGTCGGTCCTCCAACTCCGGCAATGCTACAGAGCTCCGGTTGAACTGCTCGATGTTGTGCAATTCGTCTATAACCCTGTACCTATTACCACCTGTGAATCTTCTGTATTCTGCAAAAGTTCTAAAATTTCATCCTCGTTAGTACCATAGACCTAGGTTTTAACCATGCCGGAGATAAGTCCGCCCTGTTAGGCGCGCGGGGCACTAACGAAGTTATACTCCAGCTAGTGCGCCGTATCGTAATTAGCTAGATCTCCACCTATATAACCGGAGACACCACCGGATGACGTACTTCTGTAACCGCCGAAGGCACCCGATCACAGTACCTGTTCGATGCCTTCCCATGGTACAAGTTACCAATATGCGCCCGTTCGAGGCCTCGGCCAGTGCCTGTTCCAAGATTCAGCTTCCTAATCTAGTTTCCAAAGTGCCCCTTGAGAACACCGGATCAGGGTCCCCACCTGCAAAGCACCAATGACGTTCCTCTCGACCTCTGGATCCCACGGCGCAGTAATTTCCCCGATTCCAAAATTCAGGAACTTGATGCCGTTCGCTCTGATCCATGAAAGAAAATCTGGCGATGGGTCTTCACTGGCTGAATTCCTTGCAACCACACAATGCCCCAAAGCAAACCGAGGCATTTTTTGTCCTCGTATTAGCCCTCGTGTCCAAGAATGATCGTTCGAACATGCCTCTTTTTTCTTCTTTTTCGAAGCTCGCATTAAAAGACACCGTCTTCAATCATTGTTTGAGAGAACGGGGCGCTCTAACCCATCCATATCACCGTATCCAAGTTTAAATCGCTCACGAACGGCAAATTGAGTGGCAATGGACCTGCGCTTCGATAGAGGCCTTCTTCCACCTAAAATCCCTCTGCGATTAGCACCGTAAGCCGTAAAAATATCGAAAAAAAGAACCTACTTACACAAGCAAAGTTCAGCGGAGGGATCACTTTCGTTATGGCATGCTGCGACGCCATGGCTAACGTCGATAGCGCCGACTTTTTTTTCTTCCTTTGTGAGTTATCAAAGTGTCGTGTGACAGAAGAGAGAATAACTGCTGGTCCGGTGGCTGTGATTGGGTGTGCATACCATTTTATCGATAAGCACGCCAGCCAGACGCCAAGCCCGGGCCTTTTCAACGCAGACCCGACAATTTGGTACCGAAAAACAATTTCGACCACCAAATTTTCCTTTCGAACAACGTCGTCGAATCAGAACGACTCGAAACTGCCCTCTCCCACTCACCACATTGGAACGGCCGCGACCCGGGAAGCCATGTTCCATAGGCCAAGATGAAGCAGATATATCTGTACGTCCTCACTCATCCTCAATCGTTCAACTCACCCAAACCCAGGTACTGATTTAGCTGGTGTAGTCCAAACTTCGTTATAGCGCTCGTCCGGACCCCACGGCTACCCCCGACATTCGCACAGTTCGCCGTACCCTTAAGCCTTAACAAACTCGACCTGAAGAACTACTTAAAGAATGCATACGGTATCAAGGTCCTCGGCATCAGATCTTCCATACGGCAACAGCCGGTCGAGATAGAACAGCAGGGAGGGGCACGACGATATGTCCGAAAGCAGTCAGAAAAGAGAATGATCATTGAGATGGAGGAGCCATTTGTATGGCCGGAGGAGCCACAGGATTTGACGAAGTACTTCTCCTACATTTTTATATCAGTTTATGACGAATCGGGTGGCAGCAAGCTAACAGTCATCCACGTAGGTTCGATAACAAACTCTACAAGAATATCGAGAAGTTTAGAGAGGAGATGCGTTTGAAGGGTATGGATGGAACCAAGGGTAGAATTCCAGATAGCAAAACTAGGAGGAGGTTATCACTTGCCGTTCAAGAAATGCGGAGATCTCAGGCGGAGGGTGGTCAAACGGAAGCGCCAAAGGAGGAGCTCACCGACGTCGACTTTGCTACAGCGACCGGGGAGGGACAGAATAAATCGTAGCCAACAGTTTGAATCGAATTATATTGGACTCGGAGGGTACGAATTTGGGAACAGAATTGTAAATATTGATGTGTACGATATGACGGCAACCACCATAGACGGGAATATCAAAAGAATATATTCATTAGTTCTCCGGCGCCGAAAACCATGGTTGAGAGATCCCACTGAGACCTAGAGCTACCACCAAGCACTACGCGAGATCAAGCACGTAATTTCTAGTGCTTGAGCTTCCCCAAATCGATCTGCCTCAAGAGATCGGAGATCCCGTTCTATACATCCCTAACTTAGCTCCATGTAAACCGTCAATATGCGAAGCAAGTATTTGAAGCTAAAAACGAAATCGATTGTTTCTAACTACAAACATATCACATAAAAGCCTTTAAACATCAAGCTGTAACGATCAAGACATTTAGGGGCCAGTTCGAGGGTGGTTGGTCGGCTTACAAATAGCGAGTCCACAGGATTGAGATTATGAGCTAGTGCGTTATTGTGAGCATTGACAGTTTACAGTTGGATGGCAATACATGTCACAGCATCTCGAAACCCCCCACATACTGACATAAATTAAAATTTCGGTCCCTTGGCCATTCCGCGAATATTCTTTCAGAAACTATAAGATTATGTCACCAATAGCTAGTTTCTACGGGCTTTCGCCTCCTGCTTTTAGAATTTAATTACCTCTTTTCATTGTCGAGTAATTAACTCTTAAAGTTTACCAGCCAAAATTTTCCAGTCCCAACGGTCACAAATTGAGCTTCAAAGTAGTCATGTGATCACCCGCCTCCCTAGCTCTCACGCCCGTAAACTTCACAAGGTAGTCTCATGGTGCCGTTAGGCCACCGAAAGGCGATATAACTGACTGATATCGTCCACCAACCCATTCCCGAGGATTTATCTATATTATACCAATATACTAATACCGACAGAATTTATCGTACCATAAAGGCCTAGTCTTGTAGTATACTATCCATGTTAATCTGAAGCCAATGACAATATTACCGAAGCGTCATGCACTACGGCACTATATTCCAATCTCTAATTCCACCAGATACTTTCATGAACCCATTACCGTCAAACTATCTAAGTCTAAATTAATTGCTCACCCTGAGCCACTGATCGTGGGACTCGTAAGACAATTAGTTGGCTTCTAAATTAGAAAATTCGTCCAAAAGCCATCTATTAAGTAGGGAAATAAGTGAAAGTCACTTACTTGGTAATGAACCTCTTAGTAAGTTGTAAATTGTAATTGACTGGTAAATTTATATTTATGCATTAATACCGGCGGAAATGGATGGTTTTGGTCCTAGTAGGTATTCATGAAACTCTAGCATCGCTCACAGAAACACCGCTGTGACTACCAAAAAAGGAAAGGGTGGATAAGAGGAAAATACAGAGGAAGTTCATATACCCGGCTCCCTAAGTTTCTTGTGATTTCTAGGTAACTTTGTAAAGTCAGATAGTGGAAGACAGGTGCGTTGCGTGGTATTTTGGATTCAATTACCATTTCGGGAACCATGTGGACCTTGACGTCGAACGCGTCTTCCCACTGCGACCCTCGACCAAGCTACTGCGACCCGCGATAACGAACCTCACGATATCGGTCTTACCCCGAAATTCACATTCTACGCATCATGTCGACCGACTACAGCTCCTTCCTTGCTGCCCGAGTGCTCAACGACAATAAACTTGTACGAAATTCCCATACTACTATTCCTCTAAGCATACACTAACCATAGCTCCCACATAGGTCACATATCGTCTCCTAAGCCGTGAGCTCGAAATCCACGTCAACAAGGCCAAAGAGTAGTTACAACCCTCTCCCCCCCAAGGTAGCCTGTCAGATTCAAATCAGGCTTACTCCGATATTTCAACCTCTGCTCGAAATAGATACCTAGCCGCTTTTCACGAAACAGAGAATCGCAAGCGCCAGGGATCATGCCATGCTACATATCTTGTCACTGGGATCCCGAAGCCTTTAGTCCAACCTTCACGATCGACAACCGATAAAGATGATGATACATATATGGAGAGCAGTCCTGTTCCTCGGGCAACACAGAATGAGAACGAGGAGAGTGTGAAGACGTCCAGTGTTATATTAGCGACGGAAGAGGAATTGGAAGGTTCGTTTGGTTGGAGGGGTACAGCCTTCGAATTGCAGAGCTAAGTCTGGCTAGGGGTCAAGGAATCACTTAAAGAGGTCACATCGATACACATTTACAGTGTGGAGCCAGGCCCTATCAAGGTAGTGCAAGCTACATCCATGAGGTCATGACAAAAAGAAAAGCTCATATCGAATCTAGGACCTTCTAGTAATTTCAGATGCGAGTACGGAACTATATTCTAGGTTTCCAACTCTAAGTGCGACTGAGAAGTCGAAAATATACGGCACAACATTAAACAAATATGTCAAGGTTGATAACCCAACGTCCAAACCAATTCCTGCGATATACTAACGCCGATATAGAAAAGAGAAGGGGCAGCACCGCCGCCTCCACCACCGCAACCTACAAAGAGCAGTACATATGTTGTTCCAGTCAAAAAGGAGCCTATATCGGCGCCCGCCGCTGCTTCAACTTCTACAAGCAAAGACACCAAAAAGGATGTGAAGAAGGATTTCTTTGGTAGCATTAAAGCCAAAGATGCACAGAAACAGGGGCAGAATCAAGACTCTACCTCATCATCAAAGGCCAAGGTTCCTCTTAAGCGTGGGCAGAGTGACTTGATGTCCTCGTTTTCCAATGCCCAACCGAAAAAGCCGAAACAGCCCGAAAAGAAGAAGACGCCGCCTCCAGGTAAGATATCGAAAATTATCTTGGTGCTATATCAAAGCTTAGAACTGACGAGTTATAGATTTTATGGATGTTGATGACGATGAACCTGAAGAGGTCGAGCCAATAGACGAAGAGACGAGAGCGGCGGAAAGAGCAAAACAAGAAGAAAAACGAAGAGAACGGGAAGAGAACGAGGAGGAGCTCCGTAGAATGATGGATGAGGAGGATGATGGTGAGATAAAAGCCACAGCAATGCGGTCTAGATTTCGTGCTAACCCTAGTCAGAACCAATTGTCACAGAACGAGCGAAGACTACTATCGAAGCTGTGGAATCTCCGGAAGAAGAAGAAGAAGAAGCAATGGCATCTCCAGTGGAGGAACCACCAGCGCCTGCCCCTTCAGCATCTGCGCCGGGACGTCGAAAGGCAAAACGGAAAGTAACAAAGAAGGTCCGGTCGAAGGATGAGCATGGATACATCGTAACTCGGGAAATTACC
The DNA here is from genome assembly GCA_036872735.1 of Orbilia javanica. Lineage (NCBI taxonomy): Eukaryota > Fungi > Ascomycota > Orbiliomycetes > Orbiliales > Orbiliaceae > Orbilia > Orbilia javanica. Next base: position 2,167,452 of record JAVHNR010000001.1, on the reverse strand, counting down.
GAATGGGAGGAGTATTCCGAGGATGATATTCCGGCACCGGCGAAACCGGCGAAACCAGCGGCGAAACCGAACGCATTTACTGCTATGAAACAAGCTCCGAGCTCACAAAAAGGGAAAAAAGGTGCAGGAGAAAGTGGACCCAAGCGGGACATCGCCAGTTTTTTCCAACGAAAGTGATCAGCTGCTGGCTTTGCATGCATAGAATCTTTGTGTCGGCTCGATGCCAAGATTAGCTATAGAAGCATCTACTAGTAACACTGAACCAACCATTCCACTACTAGTTTGCTACTATATTCCCTGAGTTCCATTAATCCGCGTTCTCCGCGTTCTCGGGTTCAAGGATAGTTAGGCGCTTATTGGGCCCTCGAGGTTTGCCTGAACAACATTCAATAGGGCAGTAACACGTTATAGCATTGCCAGCCAGAATTCTACCCCTTTCCACATATCCAACAAGTCCTCTACACCTAGCATTCCAGCTCCGGCAAGGATAAACGATCGAGTTTGTCAACGGCAATCTCGAGTTTTCTAAAAACCCTGGCTGGAACGCTCTCGAGCATGACCCTCGTGTGTATTTTTTTGAGCTCGCGGATACTAACATAACCGAAATCATCAAAAACTCCTTAAAAAGCCCCTCTTGTGATGTATGTATGATGTGTGATGTAACACGAATAGGTGCAAGGCTGCACGGCTCATCAACCGGCAGCTGGTCATACTCCCCCGCTGACGTTTTTTGTCTTATATTCCAGCCTTGTCACAGTTGTTACAGTTGTGATCGGCTGCAGGACGACAGTTGTCTCGAATTGCGAATGAGTTTGTGGTTGTTGTATTCGATTTCTAAACAAAGACCACGGGTGGGACTGCAATAGGGAAACCCGCACGTTTGCATGATTACTGTGGTACAGACAAGGATCTCTGCACCTTGCGGAGTTTGTGTTGCGAGTGAAGTTCTAGACCGTCGTACCAAGTAGCCAGGGCCGAGCAAAACAGGCCGTTGGGTGGATATATAGCATTGGTGAGCTATAGGTTCGATCAAATCGGATCCTGGTCTTGACATCCCGTTGGTTCCAGATTGATTGATGATTGATTGATTCGTTGATTCATTGCTAGGTTTACCGGTGGGTCTTCGGACGGGATGCCCAAACCTTTTCCCAAGTTGTCAACGTAGTAATAACAGCCCTGCAGCCCTGCCGCCTGCACGAAGAGGACGGATTTATTCGGCCTCCAGGCTGGATTTGATTTTCAGATGTCAAGTTTCACAATTTGGAATTTGGGAGTCGAGGGACTCTGCATGCATTCGCTATGATGCATGATGTCCCCCCAACCAAAGTTCTTTTTTTGATCATCGTGGAGAGAGATGCAGATATGATATCGGATCATACCACAGACGATAGCATTAGGCGATGTAATAATAATCAGTGGTTTAATCCTCAAAGGTAATACCATCCATTGATAAGTCGCCGTTTCCGAGAGCTCGTATACTGCCAGGGGTCTGGCCATCCAGCAGCTATACTACGTAACTGTAATGTTAGAACAGGGGACAGCCTTGGATGCATGCACGGGAAGCCTTGAGTGTCGGGAAACTCCATGGTAAGCTCACCTCCCAAACTCGAAAAGAATCTAGCTGTGGGTAGTCCGAAAAACCCATCAGTATGGTAAGCCGAGATATTAACTGGTATGATGCTAACTTTAGACTGTTAAGAATTAATCGTTTCCGTTGGAGATGTGATGAGATCGTAATGAATGCAGACACCTGTGGCAGATGCTTGGCTAAGTTGTTTTCGGTGGCTCGATCGTATGATCTTTGTCGGTCCAGGCCTCTGCGTTAGAAGTATACGTTCGCAAAAATCCATGTCAGCGTCATTATTGCACCCGCATGATGCGAGGACAGTCTGTTTCTGGTAAATCGTTTTTCTCGCGGAACCTAATACCATTGGTAGAGATGAATATATTAATTAGCATACAGAGCATACCTAGCTAACTATATACCTAGTGTAGTGTATTGTAATGCAAGTGATAAGCATTCTCGTTTGGTGTTATTTTCAATTGGTCATTATCTCTGCAAGCCGGAAGGACGACGAATCAAGCTTGCAAGGCGATGGCCTCCGTTGGAGCGGACGCCAAAAAAACACCCCTTCAGACCATAGCCAATAGCCCACTTGATAAATTACGACATGGCCGGAAATCTCCCTGACACCGTGGTTTCGATCGATGAGATGCACTGTAATATCGCCGTCTGGGCCCGACCTGCGAGAAAGCCTTAGGTCAGGGCGTCTTCCTGCGCTTCATGGACATATTTTAATTAATATTTCCTGTAGTCGATCGAGAGATGATACTAGCCCGGCCGTGCAATGCAGACGTATAGCTAGTATATGTAGAATACGCTTTGCATTGACAGTCCTAGAGCAGGACTAATTGGCCCGTGCGTCCAAAAAGCCGTTCGAGCCGTTCACTTGCAGCACAACGGGGGTACCACAGGACGCCTCTGCATGCATGCATCAGCCGTTTCAGGCGACTGCCAAGGGCGCATCTATTCGAGGTCCAGATCCTCACGCCCGTGCGGATCCCCGTTTATCGGGTGTAGGCGCGCAAGAGAGGTTATTAAAAATGTGGTATTCCTTAATTTTAACGGAAAGGTCCCTCGGCATCGTGATCTTGTTAATGTATCGGTGCCCGCTCGGCAAAAAAAGAATAATATTAGCTGTCAAAGTTGCAAATATGAAGGGAACCGATGAAACGCAAGGGGTTCAAAGGAGGAATGGGTACTAACTGGCAAGGCGCTGGATTCGGCAAGAAGCGAGAGCTCAAGTATTAGATTTCCGGTAGTCCTGTGCATCATCAACATTCCGAAGGAGTCTTACATTATCCTTGCTTATCTTCTCCCAGATATCACACTAACTAGCTGTACGGAAGGGATAACGCACATGGAAGAATGTTCCTCCAAAGTGCATTACCAAGGGAAAGGATCCTTACCGCCGTGCATCGAGCATCCCGCATTTCTTCTTTCAGAACTATTGCTATAACAAATATTCCATATTAGGAAGAATAGTTATTTGTAAGAAGGCTAGAGCAAGTATGCACAGCACGTCATTATACGCATTTCAGCATTCCTGATATGTGTACGGAGGGATATTCCGTAGCCATAGAAGATCAAAGGAGTCCGACCCCCAAAGAGAGCCTCGAAGAGAAAAAAGCAAATGACTCGAGGCCATTGGCCAAACTAGATATCCGATCGCGATTTGGGGTAGGGACGGCGGGGAAGTCAAAATAGGTATGAAATGGTCAGTTAGTAGTCGTGAAGGATCAAGCGCGAGAGATAGTGCAGAACATTCCTACCGCGGGATGTGAAGGCTGTTGCATATTTGAATTCATAAAGTTTTCCCAACGGCACTATAGTAGATCATCTGTATCCCGCGCTATGATTTCTAATCAGTGTCCCTGTCGTCGGGACTTTCAGCGAATCAAACAATGGGCTCATTGAAATAACAGTTTTAATGGCGGCAATGCATAGAATTTTCGCGACCTATAGCTCGAATGTGATATAACAACTCTGACCGTGCAAATTGAAGTTATATTACCACATACTAACTAGCCTGCGACCCCCAGCTGGAGGTCAGGAGCCCCGCGCTGTACCGCTGCGATACCTGTGTTATTACATGTATACATGTTCGCCTCGTTTCAACCAGCCGGTTAACGGAGTCATTTGTTTTATCTTTAGTCAGCTAAATGTGTTTTTATGACCCGAGTAGATCGGTGGAATCCAAATAAAGAACATTGATTCGGTCGGACATGTTCGGTGCGGCCTGGCATGTCATGCCCAGAAAGTTTGCGAGCAAATGCAGGCCAGTGCCAATGCAACAAGTATAAGGGAAAAAATGTTAGGAAATAACGCGATTCCTCGGTCTTTCAAACCAAGTTTCTTGACAACCTGTTACCTTTGGATTTTGGCGTTAATTGCAATCGAAACCTGCATTCGATATCTTGATATCCACGTCGGCGTTAATTAAATTTAGCCATCTAGATGTGACGTCCGGCATGATCCCGTGCATTCTAGATTTAAGTCGACTCTACTTGACTTTGTGTTGCCGCATAATGCCACAAGGCACAGCAAGTGGTATCATCCTGACCAGATTGTAGCATAACTCGACGTCTAGAACCTCCAATCGCCTGACGCTTCGACTCCTAGCGGCTCGACATACATAGCCAGAGTCAACGAAGTCTTGCTTCTCTGGTGCCCAGCACTTCCAAGTTAACCCTGAGATTCCAATCCATTCCCGATATGACTGGGCGCGGGACATGCAAAGGTGGTTCCAGCTCCGTCAACCATCCGATCTCTTTAGTCCTAACACGGGCATTCACGATACGAAATGCAGTCATTGCACATGCCTTTTCCTGAAAAAATCACAACAGATCAGACCCCACCTCAGCTTTCTGCTCGCTTAATGCCGGCCGACGAGCCGTCAGAGGGGTGGGATAGACGGCCAGAGGGACGGTATAGGGACATAAGAGCTCGAGGTAAATACCAAATGTGGTGCCTGAGTGGCTTGCTGCACGATGCGGTGGTAAAACCTCAATCGCTCAAGTAATAAATTTCCATTCAGGCAAATCCTTCACGCCTTTTGCATCTTACTCGTTTGGCCTCGTGACTTCCAAGGCAATAATTGGGCTCCTTTATGCTTCAGAGATGAGGTGTCTGGGGGTTAGAGTGAGTTGACATCGTGGTGATATATGGGAATCGATTGATCTAGACCCTCTGGAAATCGAAAACGGAGGGCTGTTTTCGCATGCATTACCTTCCGTCCGAAGACATGCTATGTACTCCATGTTATCATGATATTTATTCTCAGGGTAAATTATATTGCGCTTGCATTCGCTGTCAAAAGGCCCTAGGGGCAAAGACGGGGAACCCTTCATTCGCCTCCCCTTGCTTGCTTAGTTTTTTGTGTTCGAACCCATGGAATGTTCCAGGATGTTGGGAATATTAACGGCTGCAGGATTAATATCAGAAGGGGAAGTTGAGAAAGGGAGAAGTGCCCATTTCGACGTTTGTCCATCAAAGCGTTTTGACAAGGGTACGAGCTATAACGTCACTCCTTCATGAGTGTGAGAGAGGGTTTACGGTTTCACAAGCCTAATAACAATCAAAAAAAAATCAAAAAATAGCAAAAAAAAAAAAGTCTGAAGGATAAGAATAATTGTCTAAAGTAATTTATTCAACAATATGCCGAAAATTTCAAATACATTGCCTTAGGCAATGATAGAAGGATGAAGCGAAAGGAATCCCAGCCCGGATTAATAGGAAAGTTATACGGGGCTCTCAAATGAAGAGGTGGTATAATGAGCCCACGTAGACAGTACAGGAAAGCCATGCAAGGACAAAAGCCGAAATCTTGTTGTAACTCCATAAGCACACCCCAAAGAAAATATTAAGAAAAAGAGTACACGAGTGTAAAGAAGAGTCATGATCGTCGTGAATTTACCCTGGTGAGGTATTTTTTGGCCGACAAAAGGAGAAAAAAAAAGAAGAGGAGAGTGAGAAATTTGAAGCGGACCGGTGCGTGGCCGGAGTAGACAGAAGCGAGGTAAGCGAGAGCACAATACTAGGCCAGGCCTCGGATCAAGAATCGAAATTTTCAGTCCTTCTGGAAAAGTTTCTTTTGCGAGAAAGCACTTGCCGCCGAATTAGAAGGCCGATTTTTTTAATTTTGTTTTTGTGTCGGATGCTAAAATCGATGCGTGAAATAAAAAAGCAGGTCGTAAGGTATCTCTAATGCAAGAACGCGATGTAACCAGAAAGCGAAGTGTAATGATGCAACTCCACGGGCAAGATAATGCAGATGCGGGTGAGTTTTTTTGGTGTACAATCTAGGTGGGAAAGGCGAAAGCGGGAGCAGTTAGGGCGAGAGTCGGTCGACTTGCCAAACTTCATCGTGAATTGATTCGCGAGTGAATGTAAAGCGGTCATGCAGCCTGCTATCACGTCTACGCAAGGATATCACGGTTAGTTCGAGGACAACATGAATTCCGGGGAGATACTCCGACTTACCCTTGCCAGAATTCGATGTACGTAGGGATAATTCGAACACCACCCCAGAATGGTGGCACAGGGATCTTCTCTTCGCCTTCAAACTTCTTCTCGACCTCTCGGACACGATCTTCGAGCTCTTCCCTACTCCTCAATTTGGCGCTTTGTCTTGATGCCCAGGCGCCGATTCTAGACCCTCGGATTCTATGCATTCGTTGTCAGTTTCGGTGTCCCAGCGCGAATCGAAACCTTATGCAAAAGCATACCTCGTATCATAGTATTCCTGGCTTTGTTCTTGGCTCAATCTTTCGGTAATACCCTCAACTCTGACCTGTCGTTCCAACTCTTTCCACCAGAAGGTGAGACTAGCGTGTCTATTCGATTTCAGATCATCTGCCTTTTTGGAAGTATCCCAATTGGAATAGATGACGAAGCCTTTCTTGTCGAGTTCTTTCAGATATACCATTCGTGCACTAACTCTACCAGATGGCAATTGAGCTGTGGATAGCGTCGTGGCTTCGGGCATAGTCAGCCCTGGTGTGTTTGAAGCCTGCTCAAACCATTCGTGGAATTGCAAGAAAGGGTTGGCATTAAGATTCTCTCTTTCCAACTCTCCAATAAGATATTGCTCATCTTTGCGTGTAGGTGCAACTATGAAGGCCGTGATGTTAGCCAATCTGCCCAAGTATTTTTCCCTCATTTTTTGGGGAATCGGGTTTTTCTCAGTAAACTTACAGATCAGTTTGCTGGAATGCTTGGATGTATCGTTATGGAGGGCAGCTTCTCGATTGAAGTTCTTTAGGGACATGATTTTATCAGAGAATCTTGCAATCTTATATCGGTTGTAATGCCCTCTCATATGCTGTAATCCGGAAGTGAGTGATGGTTAGCAATCTCAGCGTCTCCGTTTAAATTTCTCACTCAAAATGCAAATGGTTGAACTCAAACGTTAAATCGACAAGGCAAAATGCATCGAAACCCGCCCTCTGAGATCGGCAGGAAATGTGTTGCTTGAACGTGCAACCTCTCTCGATACGGCACTCGAGAGATATAAAAAAAACCACACAGGTAATTATAATGAAAGAGTCGAAACTCACTTGAGGATGAGGTCTCAGTGCTCCGGCTGGCATTGGCATTGTGCCTAACTGCTACAGCAGGGAATATGGAATACTAAATTTTGGATGGTTTGTTGGAGCCTACCAGAAGGCGATAAAAACGGGGCCTTGATTGAAAGCCGATACCGTTTGAATGAATTGAATAGAATTTGGATTTTTCTTTTAAGTGCGGGCGATGTGAAGGTTTGGACAAATATGAATTGATAAGCGGGCTAGGATCCGGCGGCTTTATATAAAGGTGATCTCGATTTCGATCCCTCTGTTGAAAGTGTTTAAGGTTTCAATGCCAGGGCCACGGTTATGTTGGGGCGGCGGCGGCGGCGGTGGTGGTGGAAAAGTAAGGAGAGGAATCCTCGGGGGCAATATATCAGAGGACCGGCGCAGGTGATCCTTGAAAGAAGGAGTTATACTGGCGAGCGGATACACTACCACATATATCTGCACTTGCTATAGATATATATGGACCTTGGATAATACCAGGGCCAGGTGTATATAGTAGTCTGGGAATATAATATAATATATATGTTTTTTTCCTTAAGACGGTCGACGCTGGGATTCGGGCGTGGCTTATGAATAGTTGGATAGCATCGGTGGGAACCAAATGCTAGGGCTTAGGGGGAGATGGTTATATGTTATATAAGAGGGTCTCCACACGTATACGGCAGATTCGGAATAAGTTAATTACGAGAAAAGTCCTGAGAATTTGGCATCGATTGAAGCTAAAATAAACGTTTGGTACAGTGACTAATCGGATGAGCTAACAACTTTTTTGTTTTTTTGCGGCAGCGAGCAGTAGCTCGAATGAAGAAAAAAAAAAAAAAAAAAGAATTGTGTCTCTGCTGTATCAGTACGAGTAACGGCGAGTAAAGAAGCAACTTGCGCCGAAGAAAGGGAAGCAAAAAAAGAAAGGAAGAAAGAATAATCTAATTCGTGCGTGCGTGCGTGCGGCGGGCGTGCGTTAGAAAAGGTCCCCGAGTCAATGCTAACAACTGGCCGTTACTTGCTATGACGATCGAAGGAGATGGACGACCTCCGCAGGCCGTTCCATGCCGTTATTGCTTGCTAACATAGACACCCCTGCCGTTCGAAAAGGGCAAGGAGGGACGCTTGATGGAAAGGGACCTTTCAGTGGATTTGATTGATCGATTGACTGTGCAAATTCCACTTTCATGGCATGGCCATGGCTGTCATCTTTCTGGGGTAGATACCCGCTTCGAAATTCTGAAACCGCGGTCGGCTGAACATGGTGGAATTGCATTGCATTGTTCACGGAGCCTTCATGATGTATTGCAAAATAACCGCATTCAGGTCGACGACAGAAATTTGGAACAGAAAACCCGAGATCAATGGGGGAAAAGTCAAGAAAAAAGAAATGCAAGCGAGGAAAAAAGAAAAGAGAAACAGAAAAATCTAACAAATGTATCGTGACGCTGGCCCGATTGTACCTACTGTGTGCACCATACTGGCACAGAATATGGCCGACGCTCTCTTTCCCTTGGTGCGGTTGGTTGGTCAATGGTAAAGAAAGGCCAGGAGTGCCTAGTTGACGACCATGGTTGCCAATACGCCAGGGATGCGCGAGAGGTTGGACTCGAGGTCTATGGAGGTCTAGAAGCCTTCGATCAATACCCACCGCGGGATAGCTTCGCTAGCCTTTGCCCAAATCATACTGGTTTCAAACATTTCTTTCTGCCTTCGTGTGCTTGCGAGGGGGGATCAGAAGGTAACGCTGGCATCAGGCTTTGTTTGAAAGGAGATTTGTTCAGGAGCCTGGGAACTGTTTGATGAACCCCACAGTTCACCGATAACCGACGCGACAGGAACTGGTTTACCCCATCGTCAATAATATCAGCGATCAACTATTGTGTAAACGGAGCATAAAGTTGGGACGAAACACTCATGAAATGCGCCCCGAGAGAGGGAATCTGTCAGTTCAGATCAGAAAATACTTCTGGATCTGACAATTACCGTTCCGTTATCACTCTATGAAACACTCAAGTCCCAAGAACCGTACGCCCAGGCCGTTGGGTTGTGCCCATGTTCTTTCGAAGTCACGGGAGCCCTAGCTCCCTTTCATATCAACAACAGCCTGTGCAAGGGTTTCAGCCTGGAATGCTTCTGCGCGATGACATCGGTGGGCTTTCGGAACTATCCTGAAGAGGCATCTGCAACAACCACTGGGTAACCCATTTTCGGTGGTAGACGCCCAGGAAAGCATTGTTCTTCACAAATTAGGTTGCATTTTATGCACGAACCCCAAAGCTTCATTTCTAGAACGGGATTCATCGAAAAGAGGGGAGCAGGGTTTAATTGGCAACAATATATTCTAACCAAAGCTGCTAGCATCGATATAATAATATATCTGGGGGATATATATGTAGTCTGCAGGCAGCGCGGCGCATAATCCACTAGAGATAGATGGTGCATGCTATCGATGTCGGTTCGTTTGTCCTAAGGCTGGATAGGACGACTGCTTCAGCAATCACAGCATTGTCTGGCTAAATAGACCCATATTCACAGACACGCCAAGGCAGTAGCTCGGAGGAAGAAGAGCTCGGCTAGCCCATCCCGTTCTTACTACGTCATTGCAAATTATTTTCATGGCTGGCATGCCCCGATGCTCAGGAATTTCCTGACAGGATTGCATGAGAAGTGGGGTTCGGACTGCTCTAGATTCTCAACGGAAGATGGCTCCCGGTTACAGGAGATTTGTAGTCTGATTTAAGTTCGCCCGCCCAGAAATCAGTGCAGGAAGAAATGTGTGTCAGTCAGCCTTAGCGAGAAGGGGACGTTTTTGAGCAAAACCTTTACGAGGTTAGTGTCGGAGATAGTCGTGCAGATCTTGCCTGGCGGCTCGTTCGGCCTTCTCGAGGCGCTGCATTTGCTTTGCTGTGAGGAGTCGCGGTCTCTTGGGATTGCCGTCTGAAACGCTGTCTGCATTATCCCTTATCGATTTCGAGGGCTTTGCACCGATTCCCAAGTTGTCGTTCTTCGAGGTGGCTTTAACGGGGAATCGGATACCCTGTCCTTCTGCACCAAGGCCTTCGCGATTTTCTGGGTTCCAGCCCAGCTTCACCATGTGTTTGTATCCTTCTGATTGACGGTTCAAATGATGAGGGGGTTTGGAATGTTCTAAACTGAACATGTGGGCCGTCGTTCGAACGTGAGACTCCCAATTCGTTACACGAGAATTGCATGTTGAGCAGATCTCGTCGACTGTCGCTGGTGTCTCGATCGGATGTTCCACAACGGCCGAGGCTGGTCTTACAGCGGCGTCTTCCGGGGGGCAACCAGGCGGGCCACCTATTCCAGCCTCTTCGGATGTGTCTAGATTGTCAGACGACCCTGAAGAAGTGCTCGATCCTTTGCTCGAGCGCGGCTTGCTTGTGGCATGATCACGTCGTAATGGCATCATGCTCTTTGGCTTTCCGGACGATATTTCCATGACGGAACTCGACCCATGTAGAGTCCTCACTCCTGATGTCGATGTACCTTTGGATTGATTGGGAGGGATCGGCTTGCTAGAAGGAGATGATGCATTCGCTGACCCGGACTCAGACGGTAAAACGAGAGAAAGGTAAAAGTCAGCGACGGAAGATCCGTGATTTGGTCGACTCTCCCGAGCCGCCTGGTGAAGCCCGCCGCCATCTTGATCTTCAACGGACGCCGGGACGAAATGTATCTGCTTCCGTTTAACACCGGTTCCAAATGGCCGAGGGATGCGCCAGGAGTGGGGGTTCTCCGGGGGCCGAGAACTGGCCGGGGAGCCGTCTCCATCGACAGACATTCTGGCAATACCACACAGTATGTCTCGTCCGTGGTTGTTTGAATTGGTCATGCAGCAGAATGCAAATGTTTGCACAGAGGCTGTCCTCCTCGCTGGAGGTCTCGGCTTGGCAGAAACCGTCGAAGCTATTACTCAACAGTTTCGGTTTCTGCGCTTTCCCGTCGGCATCTGGCCTTTGTGGCTGGTACAAACGGGATACTCAACGAGCTCGACGAGTGTACTATAGAACTAGGCAGTATACCTGATTTTGATGGAGCAATCGACGCTACCCGACCGGAGATGTTCGTATCCTAGGATTGAATCCTCATCCGAAGCGGGACTGGCGATTATCGCGCCGCAGCTCCGCAAACCGTTTTCGTTCTGGGCCTTTGCCTGGTGGTCGAACAGAAGTGGGTTCGGTGATGGACAATCCCTTGCTTCCAAGGGACCGGGTGGATTTGCTTTGGACCTCTGCAAGAAGGAAGTGCTGGCGCAGTTTACATACTGCAGGTCATCGACCCCAGAGCTTGAGCATCAACCTTATCCATTTTCGAGTCGAAGTGGGGACTGTGGTTCAAAAACGAAATGCAATGCACTTCCAACCAGTAGGGAAGCTCTAATAGCTAGCTTTGGAGCTGTGGTAGCCCGCAGCTAGAGCTTGTTAAGATCGAGGCCAGGTCCTTTCCAAGCGCTCGACTGGACTGGACTCGACCCGACTCAATCTCCTCTATTGTAGCTTTGTTTCTTAAAAATAGAAGACTCGAGGCTCCTGGGCTTTCCAGCTCCAATCACGAGCATTTTCCATTTTTCTGAATTTTCGGGTTAGCCGCCAAGATAAATGTTATATTCAAGTGCGCCGGAATACGAGTTCCTGTTGGAGCTCGCCCAATTGCAAGACCAAGAGTGTGCTATCAAAGCTGCAAAAGTACCGATACCAACTGTTACTTCTCCTGTTCACATATGCACGTTTATTACCTATCCAGCCGCCTCGGAAAAATAAGTTCAACTTCGACAGGTGAAATTTTCGTCTGGTCTTTCTTTGAAATGCATGAAACAACCAAGATTCTGCGTGCTCATGCAAACCTTCGACGAAAAAGAACCCGCACGTATTCTCGAAAGCTTACTCGCATGAAATCTTCTGCCCGTGCCACCTGACAGTATTGAACACGTCACAGCGTAAACGCAAATGCCTGACATAAGAGGGGTTTGATGCATTGCTCGATGTATGTAGCCCTTCTTGAATTCTGCATCTCCAATTACGACTTCATTCTTTCGCCTATTCTGGCAAAACCCACCGCGGGAACCTAGTTGAAAATGTCGGTAATTGTCAACCTTTCCAAGACTCCAGTCGTCTGATAAGGTTGTCGAATCTCATGAATTCGTATCATAGTCTACAATATTTGTAATGGTATCCCAACAACCATACTTTACCCCAGTACCCCACGCCTTGGAAATTTTTTCCCTATAGGACAAGCCCGTACGCATATACGCGTGTCGCCTGTCGAATTCAGGCTTCCTTAGTTTTTTTGATTTTGTTTTTTTTATAGAAAATATCCTTGGCGTTAGGAGGGGCCCTAAGCTCCCCATGCACTATTCTTCGAGCCTCGGCTAATATCCTCCAAGTTCGGCCTCTTGCATTAGAGATCTTTGAGATTCCTTATTTCTTTCTTAGTTTTGCAGGCTGTCCCAGAAAGCGGGAAAGGATGTGCATATCTATGACGTCGCTTCGAACCCTTCCATCTGTATTCTTTCCAATAAGCAATTATTTGAGTTTCGAAGGGTTCCGTTAGCCTTGCTGCTCCGTGAGACTGGAATCCGGTAACTCGAGAGATCCCATTAGAATGTCTACATGCTACCTCTAGTCTGGGAGCCACCGAGTGGGGAATCTAACACCAAGCCACTCGGTTTGAACACTTTCCTGGGATCGGTGTGACTGATATCGCCAAATTTTGACTATAATTGGAAATCTCGAGACAACCAGCACCTTCGATAGGCTTCTTCCGGCCAATATTTCGGGTTTCGAGGTGTCCTCAAGCTTCTTCGCGTCGGCTAGCATACCTAGTTGGGCTTTGCTATCTTTTGACCAATTGATCACGGGAATATACCGAGACCAACTGGCCAAGCTTGATAGACGATGCCTGATTGCTGGCGCGGGGCAAAATGAAAGGATAGTTCAAAACAAAAGAGCCGAATGGAACGGTCTGGAACATTAATATCATTGATCTAGTGAAGAAAAAAAAATGCAACTCGGTTTAGCCCCTTCAGGAACCCTTGCATGGAGTTGTCGGTTGTTGATTTCTGTGACGACTGACAATTTTACAATCGATCGTATGATCGTATCTTCACGGCATAATCGACCTATCCAAGGGTCCCCGCGTATATCATACAAAGGAGTTTCCAATTGAACATTCTTGGTAATAATACGTGCATATATTATTGTCGAAAATGCATCAACCTGCATATCCGTGGCGGACTGACCACTACCTCAGCGTTGATAGGCCGGGAGGCTATAATACGAATGCATGTTTTTGAATATTGGCACATGTGCACATGATATAAAATCGAAATTGTTGAGTTTCCCATTTTTATATAGGGGCCGCCTCTCCCAATAATAGCCCGATCCGATCGTAGTGAAATTGGAGCTAGTCGCCGCGATCGTAGGAATAGGATTGGATGGGCACCTGGTCTGTTTTTCCGAAACTGCACGCGGTCCCTTAGGCGTATTCATGGGATATGCTTGAGAAACCTAGTGAGACGTGGGAAATATCTTGGTTCGGTTATAGCCACTGCAAGCCAATCTATGCATGTATGATTTTAGGGAATTATGCATACACTGTCTTGTAATTGTCTCAAGTAGGAAGTACGGATCGACCGATCGATTCGACTCTTCCAAGTTTTTGAAAACCAATTTTAAAAAAGAGGCAGAGCTCACTTCTGATTTGCTAGCCTGCTGCCCGGGTCAATGTAGCTATGTAGCTACAAGTGCGAGTAAGACTTCTTTTGTGAATTCAGGGACAAAACCAAGGCTCTGAATTCAATCATATGACGGCATAGGCGGGGATCGTTGCCTTTCTCCTTTCCGCACCTGCCGTGGCGTTTAATTCCTCTCCTGTTGCTTCAGAGCTCCCTAGCTTACTGCTAGCTTAAATTTGTATAAAAGTTCGGATATCTTCGATCTGGATCTTTGAATCGAACTTGATCGACTGAAAAGTCATCGATCCTGGACAAGCTCGATACCCGCCTAACGCAACATTGTGCCTACCGATCTACCTGACCGATTTGTCAAGACTTGGCTTTCGACGAAATCCGAATCTAGATTCTGAATATTAAATATTGATAGGCGTTAAGTCGTCATACTCCCGCAGGAGGTAAGGAGATTGGAAACCTTAATAGGCTCGTGAACCATACAGCTCATGTACGACAAGGACTATTATCAAGGATCGCCATCGGAACGTGATATGTACGACAAAATTGAGGTCGATATCCAGGGATATACCTAGGTCTGCATTTACTTTTCTAGCTAGTGTGTGAAAATGCAACATGACATAGCTTGCATAGTAAGTTTTTAAAGTAAGAACATAGCGAAACACCGTCCTAGTCTCTTTGAGGCGTCTAGCAGATCTGGGGACGAGATCGAGACCAATTAATCATCCAATTCATCTACCCGACTGAACATAACGTACTCCGAGGGTACCCCCAAGAGGCCTCGCCCCAAATTTCTTTCCATAAGGTATTCCTCAATAACGTACTCTCCGTACAACCTGGCAAATTCCAAAGCCGGCTCGCGAAACTTCATATCAAACTGAACAAGCAGAGATACCATGTCGAGTCGTCCATAGCTAACAGCATACTTTATCGTATCTAAGTCGATAAAAGCGCCCTTCTCTAAGAGATATCGGGCCACTGCAAGGTCGCCTGTGAAGATGGCGCCGTCGAGAGGAGTAAACTGCGGCCTCGTATTATCCGGATCTAGAGGGTTGACATCTGCGCCGGCTTCTACAAGGAAGCGCACAGCCTCGATTCTCGTTACCCCTACGGCTCTGGTGGTGGTTGGTCTTCGACAACAGCTTTGGAGCGCTGTTCCAAGAGCGCCGGGGGCATTAACATCCCCGCCCTCTTCAACGAGGATCTTTAGTAGTTCTTTGTCATTAAACCAATCTGCTGCAACTTGTAGAAGAGTACGCCCTTCACAAATATCAGGAGCCATGGGGCCTCCGCCCAGCTGATAGTGAATTATAGCGTCGAACCCAGATCGCTGAAACGCTTGAACCACCACCCTTATCGATTGAGTAACAGATTTAGGGAGCTTCACATAGGCATGTGGGGCGTCATAGGCACAGTACTGGAGAACCTCCGAGACATATCTTCTGGCGACTTGTAGGTTATAAATCTGGTGTATTATTGATCCGTGCCTAGATTTTGACACCCCGAACAACATTGATGACCCGAAGACTGAGAAATGGGGTCGTATCTGCATAGATATACCGTATTGTGATGACGCCTTACTAACGACTGTAAGCATCGTAGCTGCTTTCCCGTGTCCATGATCAGTTGCTTCCTTCCAGTTAAAATTTTCGAATATTTTTCGGGGGTCATTGTATGAATTAGTAGCAGAGGCCTGAGGCCAGTTGAGACGTCGGCCCAGGTAGCCCTTAATTCTATTAGCCATATTGGCCAGACTAACCATATAGTCAACGCCCTCCCACGAACTTGTGTTACCATTGATATCCTGGATAAAATGGAGCGGCCCATTAAGGATTGTGCGCATAAACGAACGCGCTGTCAACAAATTAAAGGCGAGTCCGTTTTCGTCAGGATGTGAAGGCTTAGCCATCCCAGTATACGGGGTAGGGTATATATAAAGGCAGGTATCGATACCGCGAGATTCGTAATCTCGACACGGCAATGTTACATAGCGAGAGCGCTTGAGCCAAAATAAAGAATCGAAGATATTACTATTTTGATCTTTGTAGGGTGACGATAGCGGTATCAGGACATCGCCCTTGTTGCTAAGAGTGAGAACCGATAAGTTGAGCATATCATGGCCAGTTTTAGCCGCGCTCTGAATGGAGGCCTCCGATCCGTAATACCATGGTGTGAGACGGACGCAGTCGACTCGACATCGGCTCCTTAGGGTGGCCCTTCCACTTTTCTTTTGGAGGTCAAACCTCATTGGATAGCGCGGCCCTGTATATGGACGTCGTTCAAGGCCACAGCATTTATTTTTTCCCTGGTTGTCGAATAAATGTGGCACTATGCATTCCAAATAGATGCATGCGAATAGAGTAGCAGAGTTTAGAAACTGCTAGAAAGCTCGTAGCCTACTCGCCCGTATCAGGGGTTCTACGTCCCGAGAAACGGATGGATTTGTTTTAGAATCCCGGATAGCTATTGTGAGAGAATCCTCTATTGGTTTTTCTAATGACCTGATAGGAGACCTAGCAGCGTAGATTTTGAGATAACCATTCCCCCAGTATCCGGCGCCGACTATCCTCTCAATACTCTTTTCCATGTACCTTTTTTCTTTAATTGTGCGGGATTTTTGAATATATTGTAACAACAATCCTACAAGATTCCCGCGTCCCATGAAAACTAGGCCGCACAGAAGATGACAGAGGTGCAATGGCTCCAGATAAGTGTCTAGAAAGGGAGATAGTTCCGTCCAAAACCAGTCCTCTAGCTCGACTGAGTATCGCTCCGTTAGGCCAACTTCCCAGTTTATTCGTTGCGTAGGCGGTGTGTATGTGATGTAGTGTAATAATACTCTAGCAACTTCGATCTCTGCGAACAATAAAGCCTTTAAGATCTGAATGTTGATGTTAACCCCGCAATCGAGATGCAGGAATTGAGGTGGGACCTGAGTTTCCTCGGTTTCGAGCATGGAGGCCTTTGCATTGAGCGCTGGCTTTTCTGGGCGAAAACCTGGAGACAAGAATCGGCCTTTTAAACACGGGCGAGGGGGGAATTTGTCGTAGAGGCAGCAGCGTAGAAAATTGATAGAACTAGAATTACGGGCTGGGGAGAATCTGCCTGCTCTTATGCCCTTGAGGAACAAATCTTCTAAAAAATAGATGCCCCCTCTACGTCGAGCCTTGAGCTTAGGATCGCTATACCTCTTGTTTAGTCTTTGTATCAAAGCTAGTATTGCATCCGGGTGACGCTTGTGGGTGAACAGAAGGGGCCAGTATTCTTGTCGTAACGCGAACAACAGAAGCAGGCTGCTGCAGGCTGCTTTAACGGATATTGTATTGAGCGAAATAAGCTCCTCCAGCGCTTTGTACCCATCTTCAGCCTGTAGCCTGTCTAGAATTTCATTCAAGATTTTAAAATCCAGTAACTTATTAGACAGCCGATATAGAAGGAGTCTAAGGTCCTTAAAACTTCGGGATTTTATGATGATCTTTTCTTCCGGCTGGATGCTCCAGCGACTTAAGAACGCGTTTTTGCATATCCTAATGATTTCTGAGTCGGATATTCTGATTGGAAGCGAATTCAGAAGTTCCGCTGAGATGTACCATGAATCAAAAATTGGCCAGGATATTGGACTAGCTATTGGGCTACGGACTTCAATCGTCTCTGACATAGGCGATAGAGACCCTATTTGGGAACATAATTGGGCTATAGTATATATATACAATAAAAACGAATTAGTATGGTCATGGCCAGTCTTGTAGTATGGGCACGGGTATGGTTTCTTTTTTTCTAATGCGACGAGGGATGCCATATGGGATTACCTTTGTTTTTCATTCGGGTTAACTCACTAAGAGTAAACTTTCTAGTCATTTCTTTCTTCAGCTTTGAGAAAGATATAATGACATGTCCGTTGATGACTGCTTCGGATTCTTTTTCATTTCCACGGGCTGCAACAGACTTCGCAATAGTTTCCCATTGCTTTCTTGTACCGCGCTTTTTGAATCCCCACTTATTGAGACGTTCGCGGTATTGTACGAGACTATAAAGAGGCACTCATAAGTTCATTCGCCAGACCCTTGTGTACCCACAGGCGATATTCTAATATGTGATCAAAGAAAATTTGGGAACTTACGATGCCCCGAGATTGTAATGCGACTCCATAGCATCTCTGACCTCCTTTAGCGTGTAATTCTGGTGGAGGTAGTAGAATTTCATTTCTTCTTTGTATTCATCCATGGACTTGTTTGGTGAAGCACGTTTCCTTTTTGCGGGCACAAAAGCAGTTGGCTCCGCTGGCCTGTCAAGGTCCATCGAACATGGGAATTGCATTCGCACGAGATCCATAGTTATGATTTCTTCTCGATCTCTACTAGGTTTCCGGGTTTTTTTTTTTAATGATTTTGTGTGGATCTCTAGGAATTCAAACTCTTGAATAAAAACAAGTTGAAAACTAGAAAAGAAGTATGTCTAAATTTAAAGGGCTGAAAGATTTGACAACGTATTGCGTATATATTGATATTAAAACGCCCCGAACCGTACCGTATACATTACCGGTGAGACTTGACACTGATTAAGTATAGATTGTTGTTTTGTAGGATTAGATAACTATGCTGTTATGGAATTCTGAATTCTGATTTTGGTCAGTTAAAGTGCTCAGGGAGCGGCCATCTTTATACCCAGATTTCACAACTGATTTACATACGAATTTGCATCAGAATTAAACAAATCGGTACTCACAGTATGGCCGAATCCTTGTGGTACAGGGGTGGAGCCGGGCGTTTCATTGATTGGTCAGTTCTCAAAATTCGTTCGGTAAAACTTGACTATCTGCGGCTTTATGCAGCCAAGCTGTTGAAAATGGAGCAGTGCACGGCTGAGATGCCCTTATTGCGCAGAGTAGGTAGAGTGCACCGGAGATACCTCGTATCAATAGGTACAGTTCGCACTCTAAAGAATAGAGCACCTATCTGGGAGGCGGATATCATATCATTTCAAGCGGGGCAGTGGAAAACTTTTGCAAGTTTGTCACTTGTTCTTTCAGAATCCTCCTGCTATTCGATCCCTGCTATCAGCGAAGTATCTCCAAAAGTATATGTATATTTGGGTAGAAGACAATGTACTATTTAAACAGAACGACGGAAATATATGGCTTTCCGAGTTCTTCCCGTTGAATTAGTAATGAAACAGCAAAAATTTTAGTTGAAGTGGAGCCCCGAACGAGGTCCCCCACGAGAGCTCGAGAGGTTTGTTGGATCTTGTCGTGAACGTTGTTGTGGTGCAACCTCAATGCAAGTGGGTTACACTCGCCAATGACGTATCAGCCCGAGCTAACCTTCCGCTAAACTCCAGAGCCAACTTGCAACCTGCGCTTCACAACCAAGAAAAACCTCCTTCTTTCCACCGTATTGTTCCAGATTGAAGATATCTCCATTGTACCCCCTCATTTACCTGGGAGCTTCCCAAAGACCTTCCACGCATGCCGGTCGCATGAATCTCTAAGTGGAGCCGCAAACCCCTCACCCCGCCTCTCCGCGACCCCCTTATCCATCATGTTCGCACCTCGTCTCCTTTCACACGCGACACCACGATGTCTGCGAGGCGCGATCCGGGCCTCAAAGTCACCAATACTGTCACAATTGGAAGCCAGTACCAATTTTGTTAAACCGCCCAGTTTTAATGCTATTCGGTCCATTCGCACTGTTCGTCCAACAGCTGCTGCCACCACTCGCACCCCGCTCGCCTGTAATTTAAACCCACTTGCTCGCCGACAGTCCCCGATATTACAACAAATCCGTAGATATGCCGATGAAACCAAGCCTAACGTGAAGGTTAAGAAACCTCGTGGCCGGATTTTCAGGGCTGTTATTCGTACTCTGACGACATTAGGGTTGATTGGAGGCACCTTGGGCGGCGCACTGGTCTGTTTCTTTATCTATGATGCTACAACTTACAAGGAAGACCCAGAAGCTGTGGATGTGCCTGTTTCTGAATTGGCATTGAATCCAGAACGTGGTGGTCCGAAAAACTTGCCTATCGCTCGTGTCTTGGTCGACGATGATGAATCCGAAGGGAAGGGAACTTGCAAACATAAACCAAAGCTAGTGGTATGATTTTATGCTCCCTTTCAGTCTAGAAATGTGGTAGGAAAATCGCTGACGACGTAACTTTTTTACTAGATTCTAGGATGCGGTTGGGGCTCTGTTGCAATCCTCAAAAACCTTCAAGCCGATCAGTACCATGTCACTGTTGTCTCGCCGTCTAACTACTTCCTGTTTACTCCATTCCTACCAAGTGCCACTGTATGTTGCCTATTCGTTCCCTAAAGCGTAGGGGTTCACAGATGCTAAAAGTGAAGCTTAGGTCGGAACTCTCGAACTTAGGTCTCTTGTAGAACCAATCCGGACCATCCTTGCACGTATTAGGGGCCACTTCCTCCAGGCCGAAGCTGAAAGTGTCGATTTTAGCGAAAAGCTTGTCGAGGTATCTCAGATAATTGATGGCGAGAAGCGCCACTTCTACCTCCCTTACGATAAGCTCATCATTGGGGTCGGTTCAAAGACCAATACACACGGTGTTGAAGGACTCGAACACTGCCAGTTTTTGAAAACTATCGACGACGCTCGGAAAATCAGGAAAAGGGCTATCGGAAACTTTGAAAAAGCTGTTCTCCCGACTACTAGTGACGAGGAGAGGAAAAGACTTCTCTCTTTTGTTATCTGTGGCGGTGGGCCTACTGGTATCGAATTCGCGGCCGAGATTTACGATATGCTGAATGAGGATCTAATCCGACATGTAAGTTCAGTTGGATTAGGATATAATGGTG
Organism: Orbilia javanica; assembly: GCA_036872735.1. Lineage (NCBI taxonomy): Eukaryota > Fungi > Ascomycota > Orbiliomycetes > Orbiliales > Orbiliaceae > Orbilia > Orbilia javanica. Next base: position 2,146,813 of record JAVHNR010000001.1, on the reverse strand, counting down.
GAAGCCAATCGGAAACGCTAATTAAGAGAGACAGTATCCTCGAATCTTGAGAAATGAAGTTTCGGTCCATGTCATCCAATCACGAAGTCACATTCTCAACACCTATGACGAGGCTCTATCAACGTACGCCGAAGAAAGATTTGCACGGGATCATGTTGAAGTTTACACAAACGCCCGAGTGCAACAGGTTAAACAGGACAAGATCATTTTCTCGGAAAAGACAGAGGATGGCAAAGTAGTCACCAAAGAAATCCCTTATGGGCTGTGCTTGTGGTCAACCGGCGTCTGTAAGTTCCTAATCCTATATTTCTCCGTCCCAACCGTCAATTCCTAATGTAAATCGCCTAGCACAAACCGATTTTGCGAAGAATCTTGCTACTAAGCTGGACAAGCAAACTAACAAGCATGCCCTTGAAACCGACACTCATCTCCGCCTTATTGGCGCACCGATTGGGGATGTTTATGCAATCGGCGATTGTTCAACTGTCCAATACAACCTAGCCCAAAACATTATGACCTTCCTCCGCGAAATTGCCTGGGAAAAGGGAAAGGATCCTAAGGAGGTCCACCTAACTTTCAAAGACTGGCAATTTGTCGCACAGAGAGTGAAGAAGCGTTTCCCACAAGCTGGTCAACACCTCCGTCGTCTCGATAAACTCTTCCAACAATACGATATTGACCAATCCGGCACCCTCGACTTCAATGAATTCTCGGAACTGCTTTCAGAGATTGACAATAATCTGACAAGTTTGCCGGCTACAGCGCAGAGGGCTCACCAACAGGGCCAGTACTTGGCAAGGAAGCTGAATAAGTTGGCACAAGTTGCGCCAGGGATGAGAGCGAACGGGTTGTTGGATGGTGATTTGGATGAGACGTACTATAAGGCTTTTGAGTACAAGCATTTGGGGAGCTTGGCTTATGTGGGGAATGCGGCTGTGTTCGACGTCCAGGGCTACAACTTCGCGGGTGGCATTGCCGCTGTCTATCTTTGGAGGTAGGTGGGCTTGATATCTAATCGATAAGGTGTGGGTCACTAATATTCTCGCTTACAGATCTGCCTACTTCGCGCAAAGCGTAAGTCTGAGAACCCGATTCCTGTTATTTATGGATTGGGCAAAGAGAGCTTTGTTCGGTAGAGGTATGTCCCCATTTCGGTCCTGTGGGTCTTGTGATGCATTGTAAGCTGACTGTGTTGGATTAGATATGATGGATCTCTAAATGACCAGCCACAACGTACGGCCACAATTGACAGCCACCTTTCTTACTCTCATTCCGTTTATTCGATGCTCACAAGGTCGCTTGCTTGGAGGATACTCCAAGGTCGGGGCTACCACAGCTCTTTACTCTGTGGAACTCAAGGTTTTTTTTTTTTTTTTTGTTTTTTTAATCAAGCGTCAATTCAAGTAACATCCATGACCAGTTGAAACGTGAGAAACTAAATAGATAACGTGGGTGTGTGGTAAGGGAATATCAACTAAGCTTTTGTATTTCAGATGTTTGTTTTTCGTTTTTCTTTTTAGAAATACATAAATTTAATTTCTAACATGGTCGATGCTTTAGACGTTTAAAAGGACGTGCGGTATTGGTACTTTGAGGAACGGGGCACCAAATTAATACCATTCGCTTTCTGGTGTGCCTTCTAGTCCTCGGGGACTTGGAGCTAAGCGTATGTTCTCCTTTATAGGCTGTAAAATTCTTTGTTCAAATACCGGCACGTGGTAATTGAGCCAATGAGCGGTAATGAAGAGGCTTATATATAAGGTAGTAGCAGGCCGCTGGTTTACAAGACAAATATATATATACCTAAGTATATATCGTCTCGGAAATGTTTATGATCGATCTGATTTCAGCATAGTGATGGCGTAAACTTCAACTGCGATTTCATTTTTATAAAATACTTGCTACGGATAATTGAGTTTGTCTTTTGAAGTATAGACTTATGTCATTCTTGATTTTATATTTATTATGCATGGTTATTGTTGTCGTAGTTAGCTGGGCTGTTAGCCCCAGCCCGAGTTATATCCTAAACCTCAACGTCGACACTAGTATAAGAGTTCTTTTAGGTTGATGGGCTGCCCCTAGCTGCCGTGATTGATTCTATAATTTGTAGTAGTGGAGTTTATACATCACATTGTGTTATCTGATAGAAAATATGTTTTTAGGATTGGTTAATTCAAATGCGAGGTCGTTGTACACGTTGTTGACGTTAGTGCATCGACTTTATTTCTTGTAAAATTTACCAAACAAATTTTTCGCCAGGACTCGAAAAGATTAGTAATATAAACCTAGGACGAGAGACATTCACAACCATGGATCCAGGGAAGAATTGCGCAATAGGAAACATGCATGCCTCGTATCTACCATCAAAACCGTTTCGCAAACAATCAATTGTCATCCATTCTACTTAGTCTTCGCTAAACACAATATCAACGTTACATTTCAGACAATAGTCGAGGGGTTTCGACTATTTTCGTGTAACCATAAGGTAAAATAGCCGGGAAAACCAAACCAAAACACCCCCCAAAAAAGGGCGCCACCACCTTCCCCCTCCCGATTTTGGTAATTCTGCAGTGTGCGGGAGGATGCAACACCGGAAACTGAGCTGGGGAGCTGGGGTACAGCTGTTTACAGGGGATGAACTCAATTACGAGATCCAGAGCAGAGCTTTGGGGAGAGGGAGTGGCATGGTAGTTATCGATATCGAAAGTGGTATCAGGTATGAGGCAATATGATGGTTTGATGACATGTGATATTCTGTCAGGTACGGATGTCAGTGGGGGGCGTGGATATAAAAGTAATTTAATCGGTGTACGAGTAATCATGAAATTGGAAGTTCTTTTCGAGCAAAGAAAAAAAAAAACTACCCTCAATTGATGAACTTTTTGACGTTTTGGAGCTTGCTTTCCGGTTCGTCGTGGCTGTGCCCTTCCCTTCTTTCCCCCTTACTCAATCTCGTTTTGATTGGATCCGCTAACAGGCGACCAATGTTTGCCGGCTAGTCGGACCTGTTTTGAGAAGGGAGAAGAAATCCAAGAGGATCCTAGGGCCAATATCCGTTGGCAGATGGTATCATTCTTCTTTTCTTTCTTTCTTGTCCAGAGCATATTTCTTTAATCTTCGAGATTGGGTGGTTTTTTCTTCAAATTTCGTTTATCCCCTACCCGTCAATATACGTAGGAGGTTGATCGCATGTATAAGAAAAAATCTTAAAATGCATACGTCGCGTGCCAAGTTGGCAGGTTTCCCACTGCCGAGTTCCCCACAATTGCACAAGTTTCCCTTCGATAGTCGGCACAAACGTTCGGGTCGTCGGCATACCACCCTAGCTCTTAAGTTCGCACCAGATGATCATACGTAGGTCAGCATTAGGGGCCCTTGCTTGATGGGGCCGAAGGTGTGAAGCTAGAGCTTGGTAATGAACTGTGTATGTGTATGTAAGTATGTGTGTGTAAGATCGGTGAATGGATAATGCATGTTCCTGGGCGAAAGAATTTAAAAAAGTAGTCGTCAGCTTTTTGATACAAATATAGCATTGGTTCCAAGGCTCTTGAGTTCTTGCGCAACTGACGATTGGCGCTGGCTCTTTCGTGATCCGGGCGGTTGTCTTTTTTTACGACCCCGGTCTTGCCTTGGGAGTTTTCCAACAGGCTGTTGGACTTTTGACAGGCAGAGAATTAAACGGAAACGAAGTAAAATAAAATAAAACAAAACGAAATATAATACGATATGATATAATAAAAATAAAATAAAGAAGGAAAGAATACAACAGAGAAGGAAAAGAAATACAGGGAAAAACCAGCACGCAGCACTGCGGAATCAAGTTGGTGCAGGGGCCGCAGGCAAGGAAAAGGGCTGTGGAGGGAAAGCACGGCACCACGGTTTGATTGGAGAGTTCGGACAGGCGACGTTCGCGGTTTGCAGCCGCTTGGCAAAGTTTCAAGGTGTGCAGCTTCGATGTATGGTTTACGCCATGCATTAGCCTCGCCAGTTAGTGTGCGCCGTCGATGTAAGTCAGCGGTGGATGTTATATAGCTGGAGTAGGCATGTCGCAGGCCTGTCAGTGGTGTCTGTCGGCATGGAATATGTAATATCTTGTTTTATATCTGTCTCTTCTTCTTCTTTTTATTCTTCCTCCTCTTCTTCCTCGACTGCTCTCCTCAGCATCTGCTGTCAACCTGTTGATTATCTACGACACACGGGACTATATTTGGATCCGGGATTGGATTCGTCACTCGTTTAAACGTTTCTGAATATAATTCAAATTAGAATCCTCTCACTCGCTCTCGATCTCCTTTCTCTCACTCTCCCCTCCCCTCTCTCACTTCGATAGATATATAATCTCTCTCTCTTTTCGACCGACCCCTCCCACCACCCCCATTCCATTGGTTAATACCGTTCGAGTAGTTGCTCGAAAGTCCCAAGTGACACCGGCTCTTGGATTCGAAGCAAACGGGAACAAAAAAGAGATTGATCATATTGCAGCTTCCCTGTTCCTTTTAACCTTTATCTCCCGCACTGTCCTTTTTCGAACAAGGCTGGTCCACCTTAGCCGACAAATCGTCTTCTGCCTGGCCTGGGGATACTCACTTGACTACAGACAGACGGACATACATAAAGTCCATTTGCATCTTTCTTCTTTTCTTTCCGTTCGTTTGGATTATGCGATCACGGGTTCAAGTTCAAGTTTAAGTTCTTCTTCTTCTTCTTCTTCTTCTTCTTCTTCTCTTCTTCTTCCTCTTCTCGACGGTCGTTCCTCAGCAGAAGAATCCGAATTACAGATCCAGGCCCTGCCACTGGAATTGATTTTGATAAACGACGGGTTCGAACGTTCCTGCGGCATATCCGAGCTCTGTTCCTGAAGCACTAGCGACATTCCGACCAGGCTCCAGTCAGGTACATACATACATACATACAACATTCATCCAGACACATACTACTGGATACATATCAGATATATACATACATGCGCACACGCACTTACAATTGATCTAACCGAAGTCCTGGTCATTGCGATCTTTTTTCTGCCCTCTTTCTTTGCATCCGGAGCAGCAAAAAAGAAGAGCTGGCTGTTTAATTCTCCTGACCGGAATTTGCTTAATGATTCTCAATTAAAAGGAGGAAATTCCAGCTCAGTTCCAAGTCAACACCTCATCCAACAAAATCCTGCCCTGTCCTGTCCCTTCGAATTTGAAACCATCCAAACCAACGTTAACCTCAACCAAAAAAAACTACCGACAACCACCCCCACAGTTTCTCTCTTTCTGTCTCTCTCGCTACCTTTCGATACTGTCGTTTCAATTGCCTTTCGGATCTCGTATCGCGCTGTAGGATTACACTCCAGCTGGGCCGGTGTGGATCTTCGCGATCTAGCTTCCACACCTACCTTCGATTCTCCCCCCTGATTTCTTCTTTCTTTCGACCAGCAATTAGCTTGGCACGCCCACGCACGCAGACACACAATGCTACCTCGACAGTTCTCCCTCAACCGGTCAGGCGTGCTATTACCGATAGTTATCGTTGTCGTTACATTGTTTCTATTACTAAGAATAACAGGTTTGGACCACCATTCTTCAATACACACCTTTTCTGTTTTCTGTTTCCTTTCCTCTCAGCACGTGCTGACCATGTTTTCTCCCTCCAGACGATGGCGACACAAGACCTTGGGAATCACGCCGGAAATACCCTCTCCGATCGCACGCTCAAAGTCCCCGACGGAGCTCGAGTAAACTATACACCAAGGAGGAACAGGCGCTGATACGTCGGAAACCACGATATGCTATTACCTCAACAATACAAACGGGTTCATACACCGCTCTAGGGCTCATGCTTGGATACTCGATCCAAAAACACAACGACCTGGTAGCTATGGATGCCGAACTGGTCATGTTGGTCCGATCTGGTGGTACCGATGGTGTTTCGGCCGAGAATATCACGCGATTGGAGAAAGCTGGTTGGAGAGTAAAAGAGGCTGAGGAGTTGGAGTTCGAAAATGTGGATACCTCGCAAATCAGAAGCCATCATAGACACAATCTCAACAAACTGCACGTGTGGAGTTGGACCGAGTACGAAAGAATCATCTTTTTGGATGCGGATACCGTGTGCAAAGGGTCTTTGGCCGAGCTTTGGCAGATGCCTGGAGATTTCGCAGCTGCGCCGGACGTCTGGTGGGATGTGATCACGGACAACAGGTTCAATTCGGGATTGATGGTACTGAGGCCTTCAACTGAAGAGTTCCACTCGTTGGTGAAGCACGTTTCGGACCCAAACTACCATTCTCCGAATGACGCCGATCAGGCTTTCTTGAATACATACTACCGGTTCAGGTACTTTGGGCTGCCATACAAATACAACTTCAACCTGATTATGGTGAGTTGCCTCAAATACGTTCTTGGAATTAAGAGTTTTAGGAGGGGGAAAGGCTAACAGATGATGTTATAGTACCAATTCCACCGATACTACTGGGATCTGTTGTGGGATGAAGCTGTGATTGTGCATTTCACAGTAAGGAAGCCAAAGCCTAACCCAAGAGACCACTGCCACAAAGGCTGTAACGAATGGGAGCCTATGGAGGTGAGTTTTTTCTCCCCCCCCCCACCTTAGCTGGATCGATTTCTAGGACGTCGAAGCTAATTACTCGTTGCTAGTGGTATGGGATGATGTTCCGCGAAATGCTTGCGTTTTACGGCTGGGAAGATGATATCCCGCTGTACGCCTAAACAAATGTTCGACATAGCGACTTTTTACCAGCTGTTTCGATCCTCATTTTTCTTTTTCGAAAATAGACATTCTCGTCTACGACACGAATCCATCTTTTCCACCGTATCGATACGACCTTCTGCTTTGACAGTCTAAAAATGCGTCTGCTTTTTCTATATTTGCGAAATCAATTTTCCCCCAGCTACGAACGACGAATCTCTTAATCATTAATACAGCGAGGTTTTTCTTTTCTCTCTTTTCCCTACCATCTTGTTCATGACAATAGAGTTGGTTTGTGTCTTTCTCCTTCCTTTCAGCGGATATGCTTGCATGCTATCTCATATTCAGCTTTTCTTTCTATTCTCTCTTTCTCTTCTCCCTCCTATTTTTTTTTTTTTTTTTTTTTTTTCGACTTCACCTTCAATTCGGGTGTACATATTTTTTTTTCCTTTCTATCTTTTCAACATCAGGCCTTCACTTCTACTCTCATTCTATTGTATCATATTATTGTCCCTCTTCTTTCTTCCTTTCTTTCTTCCTCTTTTTCTTCTTTCTTCTTCTCTTTTTACTCTTCTTGATTCTTCTTCTACCTTTTTATACCAAAATTGTCTCTCGAGACCCCTGTCTTTGATTGCTTTCTGTTTATATGTTTATACGGCGTCTATCTGGGATTGGCTGGCAAGCCAATAGCTCGATTTAAAGAGCTGAGATTTGTTGCGAATTAAGACGTCTAGATACCTTGAAGACTTAATGGCACTAGACTAGTTAACGTCTTTCCCACTATTGTTCCACATCCTAGTATGAAGTATCGAGTGATCATGGCCATATACCCAGGTTGTAAGATCTAGCTGGATCCTGCTGGCAGTAAAACAAGAACTGGCCTTTCAAGCCCGTGTTGCGTGAACAAGGGTTCCACGTGATCCCAAACCCGTTTGCAGCCCAACCACAAAGCATCCTTTTTCATTCCTGCGGCCAACCACAAACCCCTTTCAAACCGCATCACTTCCGAAAAAAAACTTGTCAAATTTCCCCCAGCCCATCCCAGCATATATCCTATATAAAAAAATTAAAAAAAAAAAAATAAAAAAATAAAAAAAAACTCACCGCCAAACAACGCGTCGACGAAAAAGTAATCGAACACTCAGATAACTCGAAAGGCTATATTGCATATTATACGTACATACACACAACCATGGTAGCCCGAGACGGGTCTCAAGAGCCCACGGCGGAGAAGGAAGTCATCACCGGCTTTGCGACCATCGCCACGCTTGCGTAAGAAGCTTACCCCCCCATAACCCCCGAGGAGTCACAGCTGGGACGTGTTGTGTTGTTTTTCAGAATTATCACGTGATTGTTATCGTTATTTTGCAACACTGGCAACACGAGAATGCGACTGCTGATACGTGATACTTTTATCTGATGTAGGATTGGTGTTAAGGCTTGGGTTGAGAAGGATGGAGAGCCTAGGAAGGCAGAAATATTATCGAAGACTACGAGGAAAGGGGAACCGGTGTTTTATGTCCACTATCAGGATTTCAATAAAGTATGTTCCCCCAAACTTTCTTCCATGCACCCACGTACCTCATGAGTTCGTATGCTAACCGCCTTTCTTCTTCTGCTTTCTAGCGTCTTGATGAATGGGTGGCGGCCAGCCGTATCGACATATCCCGGGAGGTCGAATTTCCTGTCCCAGAGAAGCCCGCCCCGCCAAAGAAGGAACAATCATACCCAAATCTCAAGAACCAAAAGAAGGATAAAAAAATACCCAGAGATAGTATAGGGTCCACGCCGGATCCAACCACAGGCCCAGCTACCCCGTCGGCATCGACATCTCGCCCTCTCAAACGTAATAGAGTAACTTTCGAGGCCGAGCATGCATCTCCACAATCATTTGCGGCCACGCCGGCCCCCGACGACGATGGAATCGACCTTGTCGAAACCCCTGCTGGGAATGTAATCTCGGCCCCACAGACCGATCCTACAATTGGTATTAATGGCGAGATAGAAGGCTTCTCCAAAGAGAAGGAAATCGAAAAGCTCCGCACTTCGGGGTCTATGACACAATCCGCTCATGAAGTCGCCCGCGTCAGGAATTTATCAAAGCTACAGATCGGGAAATATGAAGTCGAAACGTGGTACTTCTCACCGTACCCGGCGGAGCTCACAGAATGCGATGTTGTTTATATCTGCGAATTCTGCCTGAGCTACTTTGGAGAGGAAAGGAGGTACCAACGACATCGGATGAAGTGTGAATTGTTTCACCCGCCGGGGAATGAGATTTATCGCGACGAGAATGTAAGCTTTTATGAGATCGATGGTAGGAGGCAGAGAACTTGGTGTAGGAATTTGTGTCTGTTGAGTAAATGCTTTCTGGATCACAAAACGCTCTACTATGACGTCGATCCTTTCTTGTTTTACTGCATGACATCGAGGGACGAATATGGCTGTCACTTGCTTGGGTATTTCTCGAAGGAAAAGGAAAGCGCGGAGAATTACAACGTGGCTTGTATTCTTACACTACCGCAGTATCAACGTCTGGGTTACGGTAGGCTGTTGATTGCGTTTAGCTACGAGTTGTCGAAGAGAGAAGGGAAGTTGGGTAGCCCTGAAAAGCCATTGAGTGACTTGGGTTTGCTGGGTTACAGAGCCTTTTGGCAAGAGGTGATTGTGGACTTGTTGGTCGAGGTGAGGGAGAATAAAGGGGAGATCAGTGTGGATGAGATTGCAGCGAGGTTGGCGATGACGGCGAATGATGTGGTGCATACTTTGCAGAATTTGAATATGATAAAATATTACGTGAGTTTTCTTTTTTTTTTTTTTTTTTTTTTTTTTTGCGGTTCCACTTCACTTCATTGAATCATGCTAATATGGGCTTCTTTTTTTACGTTTATAGAAAGGTCAGCACGTTATTTGTTTAACAGCTGGTGTCATCGCCCAGCGAGAGGCGTTACTAGAGAAGCAGAAGGTCAAAGGGAAGAGAACGATCGATTCCAGCCTCTTGAAGTGGAAGCCACCCGTTTTTAACGCGGCAGCGAAGACCTGGAATTGGTAGTTGTTCTTTCATCAATCTGTCTTTTTATATATCCTTTTCTCACGAACATGGCGTGGCTTGTTTCCTTTTTTTCTAGCTACAGGCTACGTGCCTTTTCTGTCTAATACATGCATGGCCTTCGGAAACGGTGTTCTTTCTTCTTCTTTTCTGCTCTACGATATTTTTATTTTATTCTTTCTTTTTCATTGTTATTTTCCTTTTCGATACTAGGGGTGGGTTAAGGGAGTCCTTATTCTTTTCTTCACCTTTTTGGTCTTTTGTACGATAGTTCTTTCTCACTCATGCAATCGGTTGCACGATAGCTCTCCTTTCTGTTTTTTTTTTTTTAAAAAAAAACAATGTTTTTCTAACTCTCTACTCCCTTCCTAATCGACCTTCAGGTCTCTTTCTCTCTTTTTCACTTGGCGCTAACGAAGGAGAAAGGAAAGGATTCCTAAGCACTTCGGCTACTACATCCACGTTGTTTAAGCCACGCGGCTGTACCTTTAAACCTGGCCATGCTTTCAAACCTGGCTAGATGGGGTGATGTTTCAGGTATTATCCAAAAGACCTTTAGGTAGGTTGGGATGCCATGCATACTGTAAGCATCTCGGGAATCTGCACCCGCCGCATCGCAAGGGTTATGCAAAGAGCGGTTTTGGCTTTTAGGATAGATATGTAACTGTTTGGGGATTTGGATTTTTATTTGGGCCAGCGGTTCGCTCGAGTCGGTCTCGACGCTAGATGACAGACTGTAGCCTACTGCTCTGGGGTGTGTTAATATGTTATAGTACTAGTCAAAGTAGGTACTAGTTCAGAGTCTACCGACGGTTTTAGACAGTATTGAGACCTTGGGTTAAGACAATGAAAAAAGAGGGGTTTCGGAAACCTTTTCCTATGGTTCCTCTCGTTAGGTCGCAGGGATTACCGATGCGGATGGTTCGGTGTATACTGATGTATACGTCATGCATATTGCGCCTGTACTATCTACCTTTTTTTGAAATCACCCTCGTCCCAACTTTTTTTTAGTTCTTAAAAAAAAAAGGTACAATCTTTTCGGAGAGAATCAAGAAGAATATTTAAACCTAAAAAAAAAAAAGTAGCAGATCCCGCGCTATCCCTGGGTACCAGACCACGCTATCCTACAACTAGAACCGGAACAGTAACCCGTCTATACCATCCCACCGATTGCTTTGCGCAGTCTTTATGCCATTACTACTCCGCCTTTGCCATACTCCCACGCCCCTTCCGAAATCATGGTTATGGAACCGAGATGTTCCGGTAAGTTATTCAGCGCAACAGCGCCTCATGGTCTCGATTTAGTTTAGTGGTGTCGAATTAGTTTGGGTTATTGTTCCGCCGTACAGAGGGTATTGAGGGGCATGTGTGGTAACAAAGACCGGGATATGGTATCTTCGTATTTTGTTTCTTCCCGCTTTAAGTCACGGAGGGCTTGCGGGTTAACTTTTTTTTTTTGCGGATGACGGATTGATTGACTTGGTTTAAACTGTTTTCTGTTTTTTTTTGTTTTGTTTTGTCATTTCTTTGTTTCCGGCGCTGTTGGGTGACTTTTTTGTTCCTATCTTTCATCCCACGGGTTCCTCCCATCTTTTTCGGAGGCTTGGGTGTATATATGTATATATCCGGGTTATATACGCATCGAAGTGTATATGAAATCTGAATTAATGCTGCATTCCAGATCTAGATCGATTCTATACATTTTTTTTATATAGATTACAAAAGAGATGATCACCGGGTCAACTAGTGGAAAGGCTCAATCGATCGGTTGAGGTCTTAGGCGCACATATATATGACCTTTTTGCCCTTCTCGCATGGTCCTGTAACTTAGTGGCTAGGCTGTAGATGTGCTTTTTAATTGTTTTTGGTAGGGTCAGATGTCAGGTCCCTACGGTCAGCTGCAGGATGTTTCGGAGTTTTTATATCCGTCTGGATATGTATGAGCTGGGTCCATCGATCCCGCGATAGAGAAAGAGGGAAGTAAGATGTTCTCATATAGAGGTTCTGAATTGTTTTGAAAAAAAATGAAGCGTTCAAGTCTTCATTCCACCTTGGATATCATTCTCACAAGGTAAAAAGATTATATACACACACACTAGCCGTACCGTATGGTACACCACCCAAAACAGTAAAATGTAACAAAAAATTGTACAAAATGCACGCAGTTGCGGACAGCTAGACTGCCTGAAAGGCCGTAGCCCAAGCGATGAAGATAAACAAAGAAAACACGATGCCAGATTCGTGTCGATCCCGTAGTGAAAAAAAAAAACAGAAGTGAAGGCCTCAGGGTTTCTTTCTTTCTCTCTTTCTCTTTTGGTTTGAGAGAAGCCATGAACAAATTTTGTGTGTTAAAGGAAAAGACTATAGTTAGTATACACAGCGATAGCTACAGGTTAGCTATCTGAAAGGAGTGAACCCCCCTTATAACCTTAAAAGTGACTAGTAATTAATTCCCACCGACCCAATATCCCAATTTTGGTTTTTGTAAAAATGAAAAAACAAAACAAAGGAAAGCTAAAACCGCTCGTAAGTATCAAAGATCCGCTCCGTATCCACTAGATAAAAACTATATCAAGAAATATCCACAAGAAAAAATTCCAGATGACAAAAAAAACTCCTGATTAGTGCAAAATATCGCTTATTAAAATGGTAGGTAGAATTTGTTGAAGTTCGAAAAAACCCTATACGTCTGGAGATGGAGGGTTCGGGTTTGGAATTGGGTTCAAGGTCGGGCTAATGTTAATTCTGCCCTCTGTCATGGCCCGCCGCGGGATTGGTGGCACCGGAGTTGTTGGTATTGTGCTCAGGACGGAATACCTTTTATCTTTTCCAGTAAGCCCACCGTCGATAACAATGGAACTAGAGCTATTGCTTGCGCTGCTTGTCGTAAAGCTTCGTTGTCGGACGCTAAGTGGTCGAGGCTTGATCTCATCTGATTCATCTTCAGATGTATAATAAGAGTCTCGGTATGTAGATGACAACGACAAACTTTTTTGGTGATGATGATGTGGGTTGTGATGGGAATACTCGTGGAGGTTTTGGGAGTTGTGGCGGACCGGGCCTGCAATTGTTCTAGACCGAGAAATTGTTGCGGGAGGTGTCGATGCTGGGGTATATGAAAGTTGGCGTTCGTGAGCCTGTGTCCTTGGCCTCATCCTGCTAGGTGGGCGAGGGATATTTTCGGCTGCAGAGACGGAAACCGGGCGAGATCGTGTGACAAGGGGTTCGACTGGGGGCTCCGTTACGAGTGGGACTTGTTGGCGAAGAGGATTCTTTGGAGGAGGGATCTACCGACGCTACTTAGTATTTTATATCAAAGATGAGAGATGTGATAACTTACGTTTTTAGCTCGCCAGATATGGGCCAGCTTGATAGCACAGTCACCAATCACTTTCTTTCCTTCGGGGCTGTTTAACCATCTTTTAGTGCTAGTGCTGATATCTGACAATCTCTGCCACTCATTCATTGCGAAGTCGGTGACTCCCATGTCAACGTTGAGCCGGAAATAATCATCCTTTTGCACACCCCATTTTTCGAGACCATTTACCCCTCCCGCCAATAATGCCTGGTGGATCTCCTCGCTCATGTGTGTCTTGTTTACTAATTTCTTTTTGGCATCGACAAAGTTGTCGAAGGGTGTATGTAGCTTGTTTTCCCACCATGGCTGGGAGCTACTCTGCCTCTTTGGTGGGGGTCGACCGGTGCCGATTGAAAGGACACATCCGACGGCTCGACCAGGCCACTCGTTACATGTAGCCTCCTCGATGACCGTCGGAGTAATATTGTATTTGCCTGCCCCTTCGTCCAAGAAAACAGTTTGACCGATTTGAATAGGCTTGAAGGCAGTCATAGTTGCGGAGGTTGCACGACCTGCCTCCCAAACTTTGCAGTTGGGTTCGGGGTTCAAGGACGATAGTGACAAATATGTTCGAAGAAGGCATGGAGATGCACCTTCTGGGGAATTTTGGTACATCGCGGCGACGAAACTAAATAAAATCTTGTTAGTATATAGTTATCATATATGGTTATAATACCAGCACAAGCCAGTAGATGGAGGCTTACGTTTTGCATCTGTCATCTCTTGGGTCATATAGTAATGCCTCCGGGTCTCCTGCAGATTTCGGCCCGACCAAAGCACCCTCCGACGATGACTTAAGTTTCGTAAGATATTCAAACCTCAGGCCCTTTTCCTGTAGGATCGAGTAATCATCACCAGCTAACATCCTAAGTTCGTCGCTTCGTCTACTGTAGGCTGTCTCTCCACTCGATGAACTGCTCGCCCTTGTCCTTCCCATACTATCTTTCGAATCCATGCTAAAGTTCTTTTTGTGTTGCAGGGCCTTTGCCTTTTGTCTCTTTGCCTCTTCGTTTTCGCCAGTGGTATATTCTTTCGTGATTTCCTTGATGACAGTTTCGAGTTTAGATGCTTTGAAAACGGTTGTCTTGAAGGGTATCCCTGCGATCGTCTTGTCGGTTTCGAAGACTCGCTTGGCCATTTTGACCCAGTGTTCCTTGCAGCTCTCAACATCCATGCGTAGCCGCCCAAGCATAAGAGCTATGAGACTGTTGACAGCCATCGATAAACATTAGCCATGAGGTTATTATTGGGTAGGAATGTGTTGTTTTAGTTGCATACCCGCCAGTTCCAACACCAGCGATCTAGATCAGAACAGTTAGTATCAAAGAAGATATGGTTCGAGGAGGAGATCCCAAATTTGTCTAGAGAACATGGGAAAGACTTACCATATCAAAATGATCGCAAGGGAGAGGTATCTCATGCATTTGAGGCGGCCGCCCGTTAAGTTCAACGAATAACCGGTACACTAACATCAACAAATTATCAGTAAACTCAACTTTATACAACACATGTATTGTTCGGTTTCTGTGGACGTACTGACTTCCTGCAACAGCAGGAGCGAAGAATATCCTTTAACCCCTCCTCCATCTGTGGAATCTTAAACGTTAACGATCAATCTTCAGCATGGTTTTGTTCCAATAGAGTTTTAGATTGAAGGATGCTTACCAAGTGATAGAAGTCTCAACGGTGGCGAGTTAATAGCTGGCGGTGCCATGTGAGAAAACCTGTTCGAACTGAAGGCCATTTCATTTAGTATGTCGCGCTCGTGAGGCGGTGTGAGGAAGTATTGGGGAGGGTCAGTGTACGCCATAGCCAGAGCCTCCAGTTCCTTCTTCTCCATTTTGAAGGGCCGTTCTTTATTTAATCAGTCGATATCTCGATTGCCTGACAATGCAATGTCGGTGACCCTTGTAGTTATGAGTTGTTCGAGGTGGACACTACTGAAGCCCAAACAGGAGCTAGCCAAAGGCAGGCAAGGACCTTGGGGCAACTACAAGGATAACTGGTCTTCCTTTCGTGTCAACTCTGGCGTTGCCGTATATTCGTCGTCGATTGTTTGGAAAGGAAGGAATTGAATTATTTCGGAAAGAGAATATTATTTTTCAATTCCTTTCACTTCCTCGGATTTTGCGTCGAGGTTCAACTAAGAACTCGAAAAGACAGAAACGGTTGAATACCAAATCCGACTAAACCGTTAAGGACCAAGTTAGAACCCAGTTATTGGTTCCGCTTGGTCAAAAATATGTCGAAAAATAATAATGCGGGCGTAGTATAGAATTTATGCAATGTCCTAAGTTCCTAAGCAATGTAGGGTGATCACTGTCTGCCCCTCGGACACAGCTTCCTTTCTCGAGGGGCGGGTTCTGTAACACGATAGGCCCGGCGGGGGACGGTGACCACAGCTATCTCAACTAGGTTGAGATCCAGACCCCAATTCCCTGCTTCAGCGGAGATTGACGGAGCTGAGAGATGCAACTATGCAAACGAAGCATAGAATACAAATCGAAGGGCTTGTAGAAGCCTTTTGAATGGCCAGTAGACGACGTGCCATGCAGTCTTGGGCTAGTTTTCTTTTTCTTTTTTTTTTTTTTTTTCAAAACGCAACGAGGACAAGACGCAGATGGATGGAGTCGACTTCGATCATAAGACGGGCTATATTCTTTAGTGAGAGACGGGTATTCCCTGCTGTGCAGATGTTCCGTCTGTGGAAATCTTTTAAAAGCCAAAAGGTATGGGCACCCGGAGTGGCGACTGAGGCATTGACTTCGAATGCAGAATGATGGCAATTGCTGCAGGAACGCCTCAATTGTTCACAATTAAAGAGACTGGGTCTCTCAATGCTTGAACCTATTGAAAGAATTTTTAATTTTGTGTATTCCTTGTGGAGCCGATGTATTAGTTTATGGTTTGACAGTCGACAACCGTTTTGGGGCAGACGGTTCTTGTAATTTGGATCGAGGCCTTAGAACAAGAATTTGAGGCTAGAGCTCGTTAGCAGCGCCGGGCGCTGGGACATCGATTGGCATCGGCCCAGATTATATCTCATTGCATCTTGTAGCCGTCGTAAGGGACAAGCTTTATGACAGCTTGCACATGAAAGTTTTCTTTAAAGCAATCTTGCGATCAGGCTCCCCCGCATTTTCAATCCTTGTTGAAGGCCCTGGCCTAGTTAAAGTTCGCGATGTCATTGAAACAAAAAACAGGGGCGTTTTCACCCAGGGCTCAAAATTCAATTATCACGATATCGTTACGGTGATAACGGGAGGGCCAAAGCATGTCGACCTTCCTTTTCCTGCCTCGGCTTTTGCAGTTCCCACAGGTTTCAGCGTGTCTTTTGAGGTTCCACCCCCCCGGGTTTCCTGCAGTCAGATAAGTCTTTTTGACTTGACCACAAATGTCGAGCATTGACGCTGTTCGGTTGTAAATTCCCACATGGGACAAGCTTCCCTGCTCTTCACAGGCTTGCCTTTAGGAACGAACCATGCCCGAAAGGATGGTCAAAATCACAAGCTCAAGGCCTCGAGTGGCGGTGGTGTGCTCCAACCTCCTCAAGCGGCTCACGATCCTCGAAATCTGGCTAGGTTTCCCCTCATTTGATATTCGGGTTCCTTGCAAAAAGGAGACAAACTGGAAGTCGAGAAAACCATGAACATGATCACGACCCACTACGGGCGAGCGATCAGTATAAACCTTTGACTGCAGACGGAGCAGCACGTTTGACCGACCGGTTCCTGCTGGATGCAGCTAGAACCATAGAGCTCTCGAATTGGTGGGATCAAAGACTTTGTCTTTCCAAGCCCTGTCGCTGGCGACCCCACCCACCAACCATCGAAGTCGTTGAAGACGTGCAGTAACAGGCTGCCGTCAATTTCCGTGCAGGTGTCGAAGCAAGGCAGACCCGTGACTCGCGTTTGCCTTTGGCTCGGAAAGACGACCGAGCGATGTCGCTTTGTCGGGTTTAGCGTGGTCGCCATTGACGAACCAAGCCAACGTTGCGCAACACGTCGTCTGAGCTGACTGACATCACGCCTGGAGAACAGCCCAGACCAAGCTGGCCAAGAGAAGTTGCGCTTCGGTTCTTCAGCCCCTTCGACGCGTGTAGTAAAGCCTCAGCTCGAGCTTATATCCACGAAGTATTTAAATACCAGTCGCCCGAAAGGAGGCTTGAGGTCATTGCTCCAGCCTTTCTCAACCCCCTACCAGCACCGTAAAGTGGTTTGCAACAGCCGTACAGACTTGCATACAATATTGATCGCAATGGGTCTTTGGTCCAAGTTAACCGGAAAGGATAAGCAGGAGGACTTCTCCCACCTGCAGGGGAGCTCATCGAGCGATGACAAGAAGAAGAAGGACGACTATTCTCATCTCTCCGGTGACAATAAAGGCAAAAGTAGTAAATCGGAACAGGAATACCGCCCCGTATACCGCCCACCCGGTGAATCCTCGGGAGCTCCCCCTGGTTACGATGGACCCCCTCCTGGACCCCCTCCTGCGGACAATTTCTATGCGTAAGCCATCCATATATCTTTAATTGTCTCTAGAGAACTATATTCTAAAATTCGGATGTTGCTGCTAGTCCTCCGTCTCAGCTCCCTCCAAGCTTCGACCATGCCGGTGGTTCGTCCAGCGCCCCAGGATATCAGGACTATGGTCCTCCAATGGGCCCGCCACCTGGATATATGGTCTACAACGTCCAGATTCCGCCCCCCGCAGTACCTCAACGCTCCAAGAAATACTCTCAGGGCCTGAACGCTAGTGAGGATGATGCTGAAGCCGGCCATCAGTACTGCCGTAATAATCCCGTGGCCCGGCCCACCCATTACGATTCTGTTACCCTCGACCGCATTGCTCGGGGTGAGGTCGGACTTTTTATGCCAGGCCATTTCGGAGGGCATCTGACACCCGAGTCGAACCGTCGATTCGAAATCCGCACTCACAAGGATACCCAAGATGCCACTCTTCTTAGCGGGCTCCCACTCTATTCCTCTCTCGCGCATTATCCCCGCGACAAAGCTTATAAGACCGTATACTATGAAATAAAGATCAAGAAGTTGCATGATGAATCTTCGCTTGCCATCGGATTCACAAACGTGCCAACCCCACCAATGAGATTACCCGGTTGGCATCGTGGAGGGCTGGCAATCCATTCCGACGATGGGAACAGGTACATCAACGACCCCTACGGTGGAAAAGAATTTACCCACCCGTTCGAGGAAGGGGAGACTATCGGGTTGGGAATCAGATTCCGCATGGGAATGGCTCAGGCGTTTTTGACAAGAAATGGAAGAGAAGTCGGCAATTGGATGGTTGATGAGCCAAGAGATTGGGAGGATACACAACGATTGAACGGAGACGGAAATGTTACTGGGTTGATGGGAGATAACGACTTGTATGCGGCGATTGGAGTTTTCGGAAAAGTGGAGTTCGATGTTGAATTTGGATATAACGAGTGGCAGGATTCGACGATCCAGCACTAAAGCGTTTAGAATGGGCCCAACTGCAGAACAGGATCGACTATAGCTCGGTAGAATGCATGCATGTATACGTAATGTTTACTAGAAGATTGTGAGCTTAGCGCTTAAAGCATGGCGAATATCAACCCCACCATTGGATGGTGTTATTAAAGAAGAAAGACATTTGCGATAACCGCAAATATGCAACAGACTTGTGAAAGCTGCTATACATATCTTTTTTCTCTTCCAATAATATACACCAAAAGAAGAACCCGAGGTTAAATTTCTATAAACAATTGCAAGGCTGTTGCGGCTCCAACAAAAACAACGCCTGGTGGTGGTACAAGGCTTCAACATTCCAGTTTATATACAGGCTGCTGCCAAAGACGCACATAAAAGCCTCGATTCCGTTATCTCAAGACTTCCCCAGGCTCGCCCCGTCTTTTCCGCGGTTTGTCTTACCGCGGGTACCAAACGCGAAAGCCAACCATTATATGCACCAGCGCGAATTCGTGAAACAGGCTTGACATTCTGATCCGCATATGCACATTACTATTACTTATCACTCTCAAAGATATAAAAAAAAATGTATACGGCCATACACACCGATAATTTGAAACCGGTATTTATGGATTCTTCCGGTTAAAAAACTATCCTGCGACCTGCAACTACTGAATCTGCTGCATGAAATCCCAAAATTATACCGATCTTAAAATCTTGCGTCGAGGCGGCATGTTGAACAAAAAGCGCCGATTCGATCATATATGAATCTCAGTCTCATTGTCCCCCCGGTGGTGAGAAACCTATACTTTTCCCAGCCCGCTAACTATTAAAGTTGATTCTACGCAAAGAATTCTAGAAATATAAATCTCGTCCGGCTTCCGCGATATCACTTTTGTTCTTTTCCATCTGCATCCTGCACATTCTACTGTTGCCTCGCTTGTTTCTGCACCGCAGCGCAAGAATTACTTCTCACTTTTTTTTTTTTCCCCTGAAAATGTGCCTCCCGAGATTTTCTATTGTGGAGGAGTACGACGATGACGCAAGTTACACGAATTCTCGCCCCACAGTTCACCGACATAGCGCTACACGTAATAGTGCATACATACCTCGCAGTTCCCTCCGTTCCTTCAGGAGCAAGCATTCTCATAGTTCTGGATCTGAGGGCGTTTACTATGACCAAGAGGGTGGTCAATTTGTACCTCGCCGGATGGGGCATCATTCTCTCTCCATACATCGGAGTGGTAGTAGACCTATTCTCGTAGACACCTCCAGCACAAAAAGATCTGGAAATGTGTCAACCTCCATCGAAATTAACGATGAGAGGAGCGGGACCACCACCACTATCATTTCCGGCAACGGGAGACGACCAATCGGCGAACGTAAGACTGTGGGGTTCGACAAGTATAAATATGAGAAGACGCCCGCAATGCTGGGGTCCGACTTAGATATCCCGTTAGATGATGACCGCGCTTCATCGGGATCCTCCACAGAGTCAGGTGACTTTCATCGTCCACATCGTGGTAGATCCCATCACCGTAGTTCAAGCAGAGGTAGAAGCCATAGTGGTAGCCGAAGTAGGGCGGCGTCGCATTCTAGATCAAGGTCTCGAAGCGTCGATAGCTACCGGAGGGACTATTTTACGCCTCAATACCAACATGCAGGGCATGAATATCCCCAATATCAGCAACAACAGTCTGTCCCAGTCACTATGGCTGCCTCGGGCCAAATGGTGCAGACATACCCTCAAACTATGAACACTTTCATACAACCACAAGGGCCGATTGGGGCTGGGTTGGTTACCACACAACCGCAGCAAATTATCATGCAACCGATGCCGCAGTTGCTAGCACAAGACCCAATGCATGGTATACATGGCCAGTACTATCAGGGTCGCCAGGCTGGGCCTGTTATCCCCCAAACCATGGTTCCTCTCCAACTGACTGGGTCTTATCCATTAATCGAACCTCAAGTAGACCAAGGCTGATTAGGCGTCATTTTGGGGACGAAGAAAGCTTGCTGTATTTCTTAATTATTTACAATTGCATACATGGTTGCAAAGGTAGTTTTGGTATCTATTCTATTCTTCTCCCCATTTTTGTTCTTTTACAATTTTGAGCTCGGTATCCTGTCCGTAATTATCGGTTTAGTCCTTCACAATGGATCTATTAGTTACTATACACTCCCAAGTCTGTGTGATATGTTGAAAAAAAACCTACCGACTTACAAATGTGCGATACACTCAATCTCGACATCAGTTCCGAGTGGGAGCTGATGAACAGCGATGCAGGATCGAGCCTGGATATGATTAGTAATAATGTCCCCGATGAAATACGGCCTAGGAGAATGTATAAGAGACATACTGGCTTAACAGCACCGAAGAATTTTTCATATACAGAGTTAACCTCTGCAAAATCTTTCATGTCCACCAAGAAAACAACAACTTTGAGGACCTGGTCCATGTTTGATCCAGCAGCCTCAAGGACTGCGCTGAGGTTCTTCAATGCTTGTTCCTTAAGTCACCCGAAAACATATTAGCCATCTCCCCATCCGACCTAGGTACCTAAATTTCGGGCTCCTGCGAGATTCATCGGTAACTTACAGCTCGAACGGCGATAGGACCTGCCAACATCTCCTTGGACTCGGGGTCCATACCCAACTGACCAGAGACATAAACGGTCTTGTCGTGGACAATTGCCTATAACAGAATACAGAAAAAATCTCCGTCTTAGCACTTCAATTGACCCCCACAAATATATTCCGGACCTTCCGTAAATTGCCCCACCTGGTTGTAAACCGGAAATGGCGGGGGCGCCTTATCCGTGCGAATTGCGCGCTTTTCGGACGACATTGTGGTTGTAGAGATTAGCCTGGGTGAGTAGACTGGTAGTTTTGGGGTGGTGACTGATAGAATGAGTGGGCGATGTGGGATTTTGTGGAATTGGTGGCGGAGGAGGATGCGAGGTTGGGAAATCCGAAGTCGGTGGAGGGGCATGGCGGGGAATATTTTGTGTTACATCTCATAGGCAGGCCGTGATGCACTAGTTCTAGGTTCGCTTACCGACGGCCTATCGATATTAATAATCCAATACCGACAGAATACCACACATAGCAACAAATTGTAGATAGAACCGGATAGAAGTTTACAAAAGAATACAGAACAAGGGACTTTTCCTTTTGGCGGGAAACTTGCCAGAGATAGCTAACGCTCCGCACAGAAGAATAGTCTCAAGATCGATCGATCTTGTGTAACCTGGCTACAAGACCGGTGTAACCGAACAACAGGAGGTAGTCATTGGTCAGAACCTCAAGACCTCTGGCCTGTGATGCAAGTTCCCTCCCAATGCCGTCCAGATCCGATGCATATGAATGCTTAGCGGGAAGCCGTGCAGACCCGGATAACCGTCTACAGTTACGTACCCCTCTTATGAAACTTAAAGCAATTGTGGTAGATAAGCTATATGAGGCTGCTCGAGCGCTCCATGCTAACCATATGTAAAATTAGATACTTAAAATATATATAATTAATAAGAGTTGGCTGGGAAAGTCAAATTTTCTGGCACTGAGAAAGAAGCCTGCACGATTCCATTGAGCTCTCACCGATACAGCTATACTAGAAATGCTCCGTAGCTTTGGAGGTGGTGTCGAGGCTTGGGTTACCTCGGTATATATACTCTATACGCACGGATATATATTTATATTTTGCTAAAAAAAAAAAAAAAAAAAAAAAAAAAAACATTTAATTTGAGCTGAAAATGGGAGTCCTCAAGGAAGGGTTCGGGAGAGTCTCGCCAGTTAGGTCTGTGAAGGTATAATGGAATACGCCTAGTAGATAATTGATGCACAGAATAACCTGGGATCCATATTTCGAGACGATGGATGAGAGTTGCCAGTCGAGGTTACACAGCTGTTCATGCGCCTGGCTGTTGCTTCGATGGTTGTGGTGATCGAAAAAGTGTCGGTGAAGCCAATCCGCCCATACAACAATCCTCCAAGCAGTGTCTAGAATTGACTCACGCAGCCTGTGGTCGAGGTGTGGCCTCGCTTCGAATTCGCAACAAGAAGCCCGCACTGCGTTACCGTACTGAAGTTGGTGCTATTTTGATCAATTGAACCCGCGGGGCATTCACTTCTTTTTAATTTATTTGGTTGAGACAGCTGAGAAAGTCTGAGATACATTGATTTTCTCAAAACAATTGTCTCATAAACCAGACCCGACCTTCACTTTGCAATAAATTAAAGAATAGTCGGAGAATAGAAAAGAGGGGACGCTGGAATCGAGCGATCGGAAATGAATTCGCGCTGGTCGCTATCCGCCAAAACTAGAACGAAGATTAGAATCTAGCGTCCAGTGGTATCTGTTACTAATATATTGGGCCATGGGCGGGGTCGGCTTGAGCAAATGCAATATACGATGCGGAGTTGGACCCCAAATGGGCCTAACAATATTGTCTACACCTATTAATTTAATCGAACCACTTCGATTCGATGTGGAGCCTAGATCTCGTGGGCGTTTTCTATCCCAAGCCCTTAAATTTCTTGGACCAGCGATGGTAGTTTCCGACTTGCCTCGTACGGTACAATCGATTTCGTGGCGTGCAGCACGAGACCGCCTATGATCACGATCAAAGCTGCGCACAGTGAGAGTAAAAATCCTTGAAGCTTTAATTTAACCACGCAGGCGACCGACAAGAAGATACTCGATTTTCAATATTCTATGAGTTTGGTCCATACATTGCGTTCCTTTATAGCCCTCGTATCCGACTTCGGATTATGGAAGCACGGTTCTTCAAGCGTGGTTGGCATTGTGCATGCATGCGGGGTGTTGCCTGTTGCCAAAGTAGTTATCGCCAATTTACAAATTTGTCCGGCCTGCACAGCTGCAGGGAATGTAACTTCTGTTTTGTCGATCGTCCAGGTTGTTCTGGCGTTATTGGCCAATCAAATGAAAGAATTTTTTTGTAGCTGAGTGGGTCTGGGGTCTGAGAGCTGCACATGATGGCATGCGATATCTGGATGCCATTATCGCGTCTGAGGGCCGGGCTATGGGATATTACAGGCTATGCCATATACGAGCGCAAAAATGAGCGTCGGTGAAAAGGAGATTAAAAACGCGCCTGACATCGACTATTAAACGACGAACTCGCAAGTGTAGATACGAAACACTAGCAATGGTCGCCGACCCATGATGTGTATGCGACAATGTCGATACACATTGAAAACAGCGCTGGATTGTGAGGTTTGTCTTGTCTGATAAGTGGTACGATTAGTCAGAGTTACGGGCTACAACCGATCTCGTACCCAGATTGGCAGCTCAGCTGACATGATTCTTTGTCAAATTTGAAGATAATTTACCAGTAACTCGGACGCCAATTTGCCTAATCACGAATATTGTAAGATGAGCCAAATCATCGAGAGAGTTGTTATCATTATATAATATAGGTTCTCTGCTTATGCGCAAAGATGTCATCGCCCAATATATACGAAATTCAGTTATATGAAGAATGCTGTCATAACGGCTATCAATGAAATGAAACCGAGCGCACGAAGCCCGTTACTCCCAAATAGGAACTATTTTCCGTCAGATAAATTGCATGCAATCCCATTGCCCAGAAACTTTAATTTCACACAGGCGATTCCAAATCTGGTGGTAGCGGATTGGGCTGCGATACGCAATTTATTTGTATCAGGTTTCGTAGCCGAGCTTCACCCATTTTGCTTCAGAAGAAGAAGGGTTTCATGATAACCACAACGTCAACACGACAGGGTCATAGCTCATACCGTTGAACACGCTCTTTTCCCTATCGTCAGAAAGACTGGACTGCAGATCGCCGTTATTGATATCATGATGGCGGGGTAGCGAAGACTACTCCAAAACCAATCAGGAGACAGTGTCTCGAAAGAGGCCCTCGAATCGAACAGTGGTCGGGGCGGGAGACAAGGGAACCTTCGCTACGAGATATCACCTGTTGACTGGGATATCTCTGCAACCCTCCCGTCTAGTATTACCCGTGGTCCATCCAGGCATCTATGCATACCGGGAGGTTATAAAGCTAAAGTGCAGCTGCAGCTTGGGGGTTGCCTGCTAGCGAAGGAAGGGCTACGGATCTTGCATGCATGCATAGTGCCTATGTCGACGGGATGTTCACCCGAGGGCACTACCACGGACCCAATCGGGCCACGTCTGGGCCATCCCACCTACCATTAGATGTACGTGAGCGTTCGCTCAGGGATTTTATCATGTAAGATAAAATGAATGATAAGGGACTTAGATGCTCCTCCTTCGGCAGCAGAGCGATTCTTTCGACCCCCAAGAAATTCCGGTTGCTTTCCTAACCAACCATAGGAAAGTTAGATAGCTAAAGAGCTAGGTAACCAATCCTCATTACATTTGAAGATGGCGATCGCAAGGAGTATCCCTGGCGGAAAGGTAACGAGGTTCCAAGGTGACGATGGTGCTCAACCTGCAGCTGTTGAAAGGCCTCATTTAATTAAGCCGGGAAACTAGGAACAGGGTTCTTGAGCTATGTGACCAGGCTGCAAAAGTTTTAAATGGACCTTCTCTTGAACTTTGTATAAATATTGCAGCACCTCTCTCGTCACACCGTTTTTTTCGCGAGCCTTCCTTTTGACGAATTCAAATTCGGTTTCCTAATACGCTGATAAAACCAGCATAGCCCACCCGTCGCCCACTAAAATACGAGGTTCTTCGACGTCATAGCCATTCGACTTCAAAACTTCAGTTGCCAGGAAAACCTTTCCCCTTTATCACGACAGGTTGTTGCAACTTTATGTTTCAATTTCCGACGGAGTACACCCTTTCGCAATCCACCACGGACATAGGATCCCGAGTGGAATGAAGTGTTGGATCTTTTTTGTTTTTCCAGCCCACTCTCAGGCCCATTTGTGTGCTGGCTGCCCTTGCTTTTCGGAGAATTTATTGAGTGGGCGGGGAGAAAGTGGTTAGCTGGAGGCGGTCCCTCGACCAATCATTCGCTAGAATCGCAGGGTGGCCCGACACTTCACGCACGACGCAAGGCAACCTCGCAGCAGGTCCCTCCAGTTTCCCATGGGAGAGTCGCAAAATGGTGTGCCTTTTTGGTTAAACCGTATCGACATGTCTCGATAGTGATACTGTCCGGTTCCTTGCAGTCTGCCCAGGCCCGCTCGATATTTCAAAGAGCTCATAGGTATAATACCCCTGAAAAAAGCCTCAGGTGTCGGGGAGTTTACAGTATAAAGTCTACGGAATTTTCCTGCCTATGAGGCTTTTGATTCTTCCAAGAATTGGTTTTCTGCCGGTTGGGATTCAAAAGTTTTCCGGTTGAGAGACTTGGAAAAGTTTTCCCTCGACCCGCTTTTCCTCCATCAACACTCCAACAACAGTGCAACGCAAATTATATCGCAGTCGGAAAACGGCACGGGCACAGATTCCTGGACTGTGGCACCGTGAAAACATTCCGACTGGTTCTGTGTCACAATTCTTCCTTCCGAATAGGCAGGAGCCTTGAGCTAGGAAGGTGAGCCTTTTCATTTCGGGTTTACGGATTATCTAATCTGAAAGATTTAAAGAACTCTGGACGAAGCAAAACACGAAAGGTTCTTCTTGTTTTTGAATGGAATTTTCTTTTATTTTCTTTTCTATAACTTAACAATCTTCGGCATTTAATTTTGGACAAAGGATAGGTGGGATTTGAATGGGGAACCCCATTCTATGCTATGATAGGGACAAAAAAAGAAGAAGAAGGAGAAGAAGAATTATATCGGAAGTTTTAACGTGTTCGACGACTGGATTCGACAACTTGCAACGAAAAAATAGCAGAAATAAAATAAAAAGCGTCAGACTGGACACTACCCCTTATCACCTTCGACACCGTATCAAAAATGCACGCCGAATTGAAACTAGCAAATGCAGAAGAGAAAAGACATAAAGTTGGTCCCAGAAAACATCAAATTGAAATGCCCCAGAACGCCTTTTTCTGAACCTCAAACAAGCGACACAATTCCAGGATATCTTGAAAAACAAAGCGCAATATGGACAATAAATGAAAAAGAAAGAAAAAAAAAAGCCCGGACATCGGTAAATCCGGTAGCTGGAGAAAGAAGGAGGGAAGGAAGAAAAGGAAGTATAAGCAAACGATGAGAAGTGATAAATGTACAGATAGATAGTAAAAAGCGGTGAGTTGGCAGGTTTATGGGAATGCCTAGGGTTTGAGGCTGTGAATCGATTGCAAAAGATATGAGCTGCTCTCTCTCCCCCTCTCGTTTTTTGTTTCATGGAGTTTTATTCCATGATCTCTTTGAGCCCGATTCTGCCACGCCTTGGAATCGCAGCTTCGGGGCCAGAGCCACTGTCCCTTCGCGCATCCCTTTCGATTGGACTGGTTTGTGGCCCGGGGCCTCGAGGTTCGTGCTGTGGATTCGCGACTGTTGGAAGACCGCGAAGTGGTGGTAATTGGATATGTTCGGTCCGTGGTGTCAATTCGGTCGGAGATGCATACATCGGCCCGACACCAGGGGATAACATGGAAACCGAGTTATTTCTAGTATCGATTGACGATGTATATGAGGATGACATGGAGTATTGGTGGAGGGAAGATACAGAACCAGGTCCGTGTGACGGTTGGCTTTGCAACGTTTCAATCGAATTATCTCGTCTGTGAGTCTGGGCAGCCGGAGGCGGGTATGTTGAAGACGAAGGTAGGAGGACTGGGGCTGCTGGGACACCTATTTGCCGGGAAGTAGGCGGTTGTGCCGGAGCTGATATCTGTGGCTGTCCAATCGAGTTTAGGGAAACCTTCTGGTTTTGAGGCGGGAAGTGCGGCGAGGAAAAAGATCTATTACGCTGAAGCCTCTGGGGAAGAATGCTATCTGCAGAACCCCGGTGCGGTATCTGAGGGAATATCGGTGTCTCTGGTGCCCTAGTTGTCGACGGCCCCGTAAATGAGCGGTTCCTCACAACGGCTACTTCCATCGCCACAAAGTAAACGCTGGCCCTGCTCAGGTAAAACCTTGCGAACCCCTTGATCACAGCAGAGTCAGATCTACGGAAATCAAAGTATTCCTCTATGACAGGGCCTCCCCGTAAACCTGCCCGTAAGTCCACTGAGCTCGACCTCTGTAAAACGTTGTAGACATCTTGGGAAGGAGGAGTTCTGTAATGGGGATCTTCCTGCTGTATTATTGCCTTGATGCAACGTAGCACACGGTCTAAATTCTTGAGATCAGTCGGAGAGTCGGTAGCAAGGTCATATACGGTCCTCCTTAGGTTCAAATCGTGGGCCGCAAAACCCAAAAGATCTTGGAACCCCCCAGTCGAACTAGCCACTACTAAATCTGTCGTGAGGAACGCGGTGGGAGGAATGTACTGATTGGCGTCGAAGGACTGTCCGCGTGGCATATGCAGTGGCTCAGTAAACATTGACCGCGAGGAATAGTCTTGCCTCGCGGGATCGGATAGGACGTATGGCGCGGTCCTAGACGAGATAGAAGTCCGTCCCACTCTGTCGGGACCGGGTAAGCGCATTCCTCTGCTATTCAACCCGGGCGAGGGCAGCCCGCCTCCAAGGTTCAACCCAGCCCGCGAGTCAATCGCCCTAGCCACTTCAAAACTATGCCGCACATCCCTTAAACGCGGGCGACCTCTCTTCTTATGCTCAACGTCAACGCACGAGTCCTGCAACACAGAGAGGTTAGCAAAATAGGTAATTGGGGGAAGGGAGGAAGGGATTCATGGTCCCTTATTAGTCTTCTCTTATGAGGTAACTTACTTGTTTGCCTGTTGATACACAGCGTGGGCAAGGCCGTTGAACTAATTTTGGGTCGTTAAATTAGCAATTTAACTTGAGAAGCAGCCACCAAGAGCCACGCTTTTTAAAAGCCAACATTCCCAACACAGGATGTCATCGATGAACATGGCTACGACTATAATATAAAGCTCCGATGGTGCATTCTTGCATATCGGATGTTTGGATATGCGGGGAGGGTGAAGAGGCTCTCAACTTGTTGGAGTTGTTTGCGCCTGTGGCCCTCTGCACCCCCTATACGGAACCGAGTCTGCGAGGCCGAAAAGGGGACTAAATGTGGATATGCAACTTACCATCACAAGCTAGATGGGCATTTTTACAGTTCACACATGCAGATGGAACGTGTGCCTTAGCCCTTCTAGGGGGTTGCTGTGGTGGAGAGAAAGGTTGCTGTCGAGGGGACTGATGAGAAGAAAAATATGACGATTGGCTTTCGGGGCGCTGCGATGTTGGGGACGAAAAATCAGCACGAGGCCGATACCCCGACGGTGTCACAGGTAGAAGAGCATTTGGGTCACTTGTCGGACTGGTTATTCTCGCTGTCGCTACTGTATCAGTTGATAGAGTAAGCCTCGAGCCAGAACCAGCCGCCGGCGCCTGTTGGGTGGCATAGTGCTCTGCATTTGGTGATCTTGCAATGCCATTCGGTGTCGAAGCTGAGGGATAACTTGATCGATATGGCAGAGGCGGGGTCGAATTGGACATTGGCGAGAGAGGATAGTTTAGTGGCCCACCAGTTTTGTACGCTTCCTGCCTCTCCTTCAGACAGTCCGAGCCCGAATTTTTCAACGAAGAATTGTACTCAGACGAAGGGGGCGACAGTAATGGCGATACGACGCTACCGACGGATGGGTGCATCTGGCAGATATTTTCTTGCTTGATATTGGACTCAGCCAACAACAAATATATCCTTTTGAAATCGGTTTTCTGAATCGTTTCCAAGAGATTTGTTCTGGTTTTCGAGTTACGCAGTACGATGTGCTTCACGAAAGGGAAAAAAAATCTTATCCACCACTAGCAGACGGGCTCCGCAACTCAACGAAGGTCTACTGCAATACCAGGGAGGCGAAGGAGAGAGAGAAACGGGAGGTCCTAATAACTATCAAGTTGTCCAACTTTTTTTTTCTGTCGAGGTACAAAAACGACACATTCGTTTTTTTATTCGCGAACGGTTAAAGTCCAATAGTCAATGCTTCCTCGGTTTTTTGCCTGAGCTTCGGATGTATAGTCGAACCAAACAGAGAATAGTAGGTCGACCGTCCCAAAATAATAAAATATAAGATAGGATTTTTTTTAAAAGGAAAAAAAAAAAACGAAAAGGGTTTTTCGAGGTGGTGTCCTTGAGGTATGTACCCAACTGAAAGACTATTGGCGGTAGACTTCCTACGGGTTAGCTTGCCTAGGTGAGATTCGCAGGAACACAAATTGACAAGTTCGAGAGCATGGGCCCCAAGAAAACGGTTTTCGGTAAGCAAGGAGCAGTCGGGTTCTCCAAGGTGGGTTCAATATATGTATATGTATGTCACAAGGTCGGGTATCGAGTAGCTGCTGGATGCTTGAGGAGGTCTGATGTTGAGCTGCCCTAAAAAGCTTTTAGGAAAAGAAAAGGACCTTCGAATAGGCTCCAGGACGAGAAATAGTTTCCTGCAACGAATGAGGCGACATTATAATTGAATTTAGAGATAGTGGCTGCTGCTATATTGCTTGTGCTGGCTGCGGGGAGATTGGCGGACGGGTGTGGTAGGCGAACAGAAGCAATTTCTCGGCAAAGTTGTAAGGGGAGGTACAGGTACATGTACTAGTCTTTTAGTCCGTTACCATCGGGCTCCCATGAAACAGGTCTTTCCAGGTGGTCATTTGGCCATGGGTTATTCGGCCATCTCGTTTTTGGGTTACCGTTCAACTGTTGCAAAGGCACTAGTGTGGGAGATTTCAGGAGTGATATGGCGTGAGCAAGTGAAAATGCATAAGCGGGTGCATCTAAGCTCCAGGGTATCCCGAACAACATTCTCTTCCCACCGTAAGAGGGAGTAATCAATTCTACGGTATATCTTTTTGGACTAGAGAATTAGAGTTATCCACAGCATTCCTGGCACATATTCCCATGCCCTTCCAACGTTCGATCCCCCCTTATCCTGTCAATTCAATAACGAGCATGACACGTTGGATCTTTCCCAGGCCGACTCCATGTCCGATGAACACTCGGATCTCTTTCTTGAACAGGTATCAAATAAAAGAATGCGGCAGGAAAACCATGGGTCGCTTTTCAACGGTCCGGTCGACAATTTGCAAGTTGATCAATTGTCGTTTCTAGTTGAATTGCAATTGTCAAAAGGGAGCGCCGAGACGTTGGCTGAAATGCGCCAGCTCTCGCGCCTTGCCCCTCTATCGGGTCCAAATATCGATTGACTTTCGCGATAAACATATTTGGAATCTGCAAATCTATGTGCACACATGCCTAATTCGCTAGTTTACTATGCAGCGGGAGTGGGACTGTCAGAGATGTTTTGTTTTTTGCCCTACGCTCCGTGATCCACACGCAAAAGACCAGATGGTCCTGGGGGAAATGCTGTTTTTGTCAAGTGTGGGCTAATTAAGGTTGGACTGATTTCGTGCGAAGCATCTTGACTTTGCCCTCCGTTCAGCCTCCAAAATCTTGGGCTTGCGGAAGGAAAGCCACAATTCGAATCGATAAATTGCAGGTACGTCTCCCCATACGACCTCTAAAACTATCAAGCTCGCATGGCCCTGAAACCTTGTTACTCCACGGCAGAGTTAATTATAATGGAAAAGAAACGTGACAAAATTTTCCTTGCGATTAAAATATTATTTGTTTTCGATATTATAGTGAACGTTGGTATTTTCAGGAACACTCTTGTGCAATCCTCAGGGCGTGCGCGTGGCTAGATTCTGGCAGTATTAGCATTAGAACTAGTTGACCACCTGCTTACTGCGTCTGGGGACCCAAGGGACGGGCTGGTGCGAAATGTCTCGAACTGCCGGCCGGCGCCAAAATCGTGCGGCGACGGGCCATGGGGAGTCGTGAAAGTAACGATCGGCACCGGGGACTTCTCCTCGACTGTGTACAGCATATGCGCATTTTTTCTTTCCTTTTGTTCTGGCATGCACAGGACAGGATCCACCATTCTGACGCACGAGAGTGCTTCGAACATGTTCCGTGGCTGCATGGCGAGCCTTCGTTCGCCAATCGTTCCCCTCTCTCGCATGGCGATCGAAATAATTGCGAAGGAATGCAAGATGGTGTGAATAACATTTGCAGGTTTTCCTTGAGAAAATTCTGGTCTACCGCCTCGGAAAAAATAAAGTCTCGGAAAGATCAAGGCATCGACGGGAACTGTCATCGACTGGATGCAATTACGTACTGCTTAACTCCGAGGGCTGTCCCGTCACCCAAACCACTGGGATCAGAGCCTGGGACACGGTGAACTGGCCGGGCCAAATGCAGACCGTCACTTGGGACGTTTTTTTTTTTTTTTTTTCCCTCTTTCCAATTCTCACCTGCTTCCTTAACCGATCGGGGCTCTAATCGTACGGTCATTTGAATGGCCACGCATTTGGCTAGGAACTGGGATCTAAGATTTCACTGATCTGGGGATGCAAACACGCTTGCCAAGTTGGTTCGGAATCTTGTCTAAACTGTGGCGCGCTGACATAGCCAGTACCTTCCTTTTCATATTGTAGTCGCACATACCTCGGGTTTTCCAGAAATTTAAACTAGACAAATATGTTTTGAAGCATTGTGAGCCCAGTTAAATTCGTATGTCTTTTGGTTAAATGGCCCTCGGCACCGATCGTGCCGCTACATTAAACCGTAAAATTTCACATCTCTATTCGAGATCAGCGAGGGTAGGATCTAGGTATTTCTCCCTGTCAGCCACCACTGGACCCAGCTTCCTTGAAACTTGCAATATTGCGCGTATATCGGAAATATCATGACCCTTGAGGGTGGTGATACATGTTGTCCCTCATTTTCCATATGTGTGTGTGCACACGAATAAGAAATGCTTCTTGAGGCTGTAAACTTTCGCCCTTCACAAAATCTTATTTTGTTCACCCTGGCGACAAGCAAAGTTTGGTACGGTAAACGTTGTGGAGCGTGCCGTGCAGATTCTGGGAATCCAGAAACCCTTGTCCTAGGCGAGAATGGCTTACCCCCGCAATTCAATATCACCACTTCATGTTATGATTTCGTAGGGTTCAGTTCCATTAGGTCCAAGCAGCCGAAATCTGCCAGATGCGCAAGGACCTTCCACTCTATGAACTCCATTTTCCGGCATTGAAAGCAGTTTGTGTCTAGCCCTTCTCCACGGGGTCCTCCGGATGCACACGTTCGCTTGTTATGGTCCCCAATTTTTCTCAAACGCGGACAGCGACTATCAGACGAATTAAACCGCAATGGATAACATAGCAAGCAATCATATTGTTCAGTGGTTTCCAAAGCGCCCTTAGGCCTTTCCGTGTTTGTTATGTCTAATGGATGCAATATCGTGTCACAAACTTATTCCTCCCGCTCAGCTTCGATACCGAAACCTCGATAACATGCATTGCAGATCAAATCCCGCACCTTCGCTATCGACATATCTATCTCCCCGATCTGTTTGAGTGAGACATTTTAGCCGTCATCGTCCAATTAGACGAGGTCTGTAAGCGTTTGTGGAGGAATTGGGCAGGCATCTTCTCGCTACACTGCTGTGTATGCAGTGTGCAATCCTGCAGACATTTTCCAACCTGGCATGTTGCATTGGGATTGTTCAAGTTTGTCGTCTGATCTTGGGCGGACTGCCATGTGGGAACATCCTCTCCGTTCCTGCGAGAACGTGTTAAGCCGCAGCCACGAGAAAAGAGCCGATCGGGGCGCCTAGATTCCCGGGAACCAAAGTTTTTTCTTTTCCATTGGAATCCGAGCGCGACGGCCCCGTTCCCTATAAATTTGTGTTTCAACACTCCCAAACTTTCAAGCTCCCTTCAATTTCAACATCCTCGAAGCCCTGTGACGTAAAGTGGGACCGCCCAGTGCTCAGTGGGTGGCCGTTTTAGAAGCCCTCTCATTGGGCTTCCCTCCCCATCTAAGACATAGTCTGTGCCGTCCTCTGTTTTTGAACATAGGGCTTGAAACAAGGTTAACCTTGCAAACAGGCTCTGGATAGCAGATATCGTGCTTTCCCTCGTTCGGGACCGCGAGCCGAGCTGTTGATTGTTATCGGGTGAACCACCTTTTTGTCTTCCTATATTACCCCGTTAAGAGGAACCCAATAGAAACGTGGCGGGCTTGATTTTTCCGCAAATTTTCTCCGAATTGCTACAATATTTATTAAGGACCATCGCCTCGTGGTAAAAACCGCGTGTCAGTGGTACTTTCTACAAACGCTCAGAGTTACAAAAATTGGAGTATCGTGCCGTGTGCGACAAAAGGGGAAATATTTGAAGGTACGGAATAATACAGCATGATTCGAAAGACATTTCCGTCGGCACGAAGTTGGGGCTCGAGAATTCGGGTGGGGAGTCAAGGTGGGCTAATGTATGTATAGAGCTTGTCTTCTGACAGGCTTGCCCGAAAACGTGCCTGCGGCGGAAAATATCATTGTCTTTCGGCTGCACGGAAGCATACCGTATACATTCGAATACCTGGTTTGTTTCGACAAAACATCCTAATTAACAACCACGTTCGAATATTCTCGGGGCATTTAATCCTTGAGGTGCATCTCGTATCGTAACCTGGAGACGTAACTGGCAACCTAGCTTCACGGGATGGCATGATATACACATCGCACAAAGCAAATATTTCCTAGCTGTCGACATGCAGCTGTGCATGCGATCAAAAAGAGACCGGCGTGTATATTCGCTTTTCCCTACTCCCCACACCTGCTTATTGGTCTAAGTGGCTCTTGTCTGCAGAATCGAACCCACCAGCTGCGAGAGACAAGGATAGAGTGCCCCTCTCACATGGGCCATGTGCATACCATGGATTGAACCCTGATTCTGGTCGTCCCTTTGTGAACCATCAGCCTGGTGGCAATGACGAAAAGGAAGGGATCGTGTAAAGCCAAAAACCAGAGATCCACCTTCGGCCCAAGAAAAGTGTGGCTGCCTAAGCCCGAGTCGCCTGTTCAACTCGGTGGAAGGCTTACAGATATGCTCGGCGTTCCTGTTTACGGAATGTGGAAGCCTTCGACAGACGACACAAAACCTAAGTGTAAATACCGATGCAAGATTGCAGTGACAACCTGTTTGTGGAGACACAAGACCACACTTTTGAAGGGCGTGCCTTTTCGATACGAGGATTGCATTCGGAGAATTGCGTTCTCGCTTACTGAAAATTGTCTAAACAGAAAAAGGGGAGGCTTATTTCCCGCACTTGTGCTCGTTGCGATAGAAGGACGGAAGGGAAAAAGGGGATTTGTCTCTGTCGCTCGTGGATCCGATCCCACCACCACGAGCGGATGGATTTGGTTTCCGGAGAAGTGTCATCCATTATCATCAAGCCATTATAAGTCGGTTGGGCTAGTGTGACAGGTAGTGTTTGAGGCAGGTGCAGTTAATTCGTCGCAATTAACCGACTCTCTGCTTTCTTCTAGGCGGAATACATGCATCCGGAATATATGCCTATTGGAGACGTCTAAAGCGCTCATACTATTATATGTAGGAGAATAAGTTCATATTTGTGGTGTGCTATAGGCACTCGCCAATTTTGCCATAACGATTTCCATAGAACTTCCTTTTTTTTTTTTTTTTTTTTTTTTTTTTTTTTTTGTCCTGGGCCAGTTCGACTAAGCAAATACCGTACGAAATGGGGACAGGCCGTCAAATCTTATCCGTGACTTAGCCGCAGTTATGGTTTGTCGGTACGGAGCACATACAAACAATGTCACACCCTCGCCCTCATTGGTCCCGAGAGAAACTTGTTCCGCTAGACAGATTTTTAGAGACATCTGATCAGTACCATTTCCAGAAACCTGGAGACCTCCTGCAATGTCTGGGTTTTTAGGAAGGGATCATCACTATATATCGGCCGGGAGCTGAGGTTTTGGCTAAGATCACCTCTAGCGGTTCCTGTGTCTTGGTTATGGGACATACGTACATACATGTGTCTCTCCAGAGAGGCCACGGCCGACTGCACTGCTGTAAGTGCGGTCTTGACGTTACATGTATCGGGAGAAACATCTCAGTACCACCTTCTCGTGTTCAGATGCAGGAGCACATACGCACATACGTACAGCTACATAATATCCGATCAGAATCATGTTTTAGATACTAGGTTCCTTCATTTGAAAACCCGAGATTTTGTAAAAGGTTCGGATCTCCGGGAAACACCGACGGCATAAAAAAAAAAAAAAAAAAAAAAAGGAATCTTTCTCGTAAACAAGAGCGGAATTCACAGACGTTTTGGAGGGGGGAGAGGCGGGCAGTTGAGTGATCTGCAAAAACTAGCGAACGGAGCGTAAATTATATTGGAAGTTTCCTCTGTATCTCCCGTCCGACATCCCTAGTCTAGACATCTGCATTGCATGTACGAGCTCATGCGACTTTAGTATAAAATAGACGAAATCCTTGGGGTCTAATAGTATTCCACCCTAAAATTAGCCCTCCAAATCAAACACGTCGACGGTTCGTCATTTTTGCGCTCAGCATGCCACGGTTCCAGGGGAGTGGACGTTAGAACGGCGGGCTTTCGTATGTACCTCTACCTAGATCGTGATACCCCAAAACGTGATAGGGCTCTTAGGAAATATGTATGTTCCCCGAAAAAGATTGACAAATCGCTATCTATCTGGCACCCCCATGCAAGCCCTTCCCATGTCCCCATCAGTCGCCGTATTTTCCCGCCATTCCCTCACATGGGAGGCAGCCTCAGGGCAAAGCCACTTCCCACTTGCCCCATCGAGTAAATGGTGAATGAACAAACATCCTTGGACGATGACATGAAAAAAACGTGCCTGAGGTAAATCGATAACGTTATTGGTTTATATTTTCCAATCTATAATGGAGATATTGAGCGAGATAACAGGGTTGAGTGTTGGAGATGTCGCAAAGTACGAAGTGGGTTCATTTAGGCAGGCAGAGACCGTTACCACAGATTAATGCTGGTGCAATCAGGGACACCCGCAACGCACATGAGCGTGGAGTCAGCATGCTGGTTACCTAATGTAATATACCGCCATCCATACCCCATGCAGCGGCGGGCCATGGGCCAAAGTTCCAAGTTGGGCCGAGGCTCAAGATGTGGAAGAAAAAGCACTGCTCGAGAACTCTGGGCTTCAAGAGGGCTTCGAGCGTGAGCTAAATTTGCAACGCCGCCCGTTGATCCTGCTCGTATGTAGTAAGCCTGAATTCGTAGGCCAATGCATGAATGAGACGGTATGCTCATGCATCTTGGACGGGTTCTTTGGTGCGTGGAGCTTATTGGAGGGTCAAGGGCCACAGCGCTTGAAATCTCGATCCACAGCGCCTTTTGTTGCATCCGGGCCGCATAAGCGCCAATGTGAGACGTCAACTGTATCATGACTTTAGATGTGGCGTAGGCGAGGAGTCGACAGACGGATGTAAGCTTATATTCAAATATACTGAAATCCTTATAAACCGACAACCGGCCTGGGTCTTTTCTGTTGTCGTTTTAACAGGATTTGGGGTCCCTGACGTCTTTTTTGGGAAAGAGTTTCTGTGTAACAGCCCAACACAACAACCCAAGACGAGACGTCTACGGCTTCGAGGTTTCGGGTGGGTTTCGGACATTGGATATTGAATTGTCGACATCGCGGGTCTTGGTAAGAACAAATCGGATCGGGTATAGGGGCTCAGCAATAGTCCCTTCAGCTAGTCGTTTAATACCAACTTGTCGACTGTTCGGTATATAATTCTTCCGGATCAGTATAAGTATATATTTATATACATATAATTATATATTTATACATAAGTATACATTACATTAACGCCTTACTCCGGATATCAGTTCGGTCCCCAAACCACGGAATTCAGAATCTGCGAAGAAAAAAAATATAATTTAAAAAGTGCAGATTATAAGGGTTACGTACTATCGGTCGGTAGTACGTCCAAGTAACTGGATTATATTATGGAGCTCCGAGTAATATTCCCAGCTAAGCCGGCTCCTGGTCGCTATGAAATCGAAACCAGTTATCCAACTCTATCGAATCCTCGACATAGGAGCAAGGAAATAGTTTCATCAATATCAAACCCGGAACCCCGAACGACGCCATACGATAGGTTGGAGATAACAATAACGGAACGAACTAGATCCTCCCGGAAGCATGGGGACCGTCGATCCCCCAGTGGAAACATAGTAGGTAATCCAAATTCCAATTATCCTCGAAATAACAATAAATAAAAACATCCTATATTAACTCAAGTTTTACGCCATAGGCAACATCTAAGTCTACACCAAATTTGAGACGGACGTTGGACACTGCTCCACGGCCCCCACCCCCTCCGCCCGTTCAATCGGTTCGACCTGATAGGCACAGTCAGAGACCGTCCCCGTATGCAAATTCTTCTAATGGGTCGAGGGTCAGCTCGGCGTATCACACACCACGGTCACATTTCCATTCTGGTGTTAGCGAAATCTCTCCTTTGACGCCTAACAATGGCCAAGTATTTTTGCTCCCATCGTTCCAAGAACGCGATGCTGGGCTCGCAATTGAGTTTAAGCCAATGGATATGCAGTCTCCATTGGAATATCCTGGACAGCATACAATGGTTTACGAACTGGAGGATACTTCAATTTCGAGGCGCCGGGCAGAATCCTCAACCAGCCAATCTCCCCCAGTTTCACTCCTTGAAAAGCCGCTGCCGCTTTTACCATGCCCTAGGCCCGTGGAAAAGAAAATACGCAGATCGGAGTCGTCTGTTCCACCGACGAAATTGAAGAAAAGTAATCCTTCAAGTAGTCAACTCGATCTGCGAAGCACGAGCATGCGTTCCGAGCGGAAACCTTCCAGAACAGAACCTGCAACCTCGCAAGCATATTTCCATAAGAGTGCCGCTCAATCAACATATTCTACCACATCACGGGCAAAGGACTCTCGACCTAATACTGGGCATTCCAAAGCTATATCATTCAGGCAGCTGCAGCCTGATAGCCAGATGTTCCAACAACACCCAATGGAACAAAACCAAAACCAACGGAAGAAAAAACAGCAAAAACAGCCCTTCTCAATACATCTCGGCAGGCTGCATCTGGTGTTCGGGTCGACGAAACAGGAACTTGCTGACTCGAGGAGAGGCATGTACAGTGACTTTGAAACTTCTAACAGGACCTATTGCCAGGATTCTCGTGGTAGAGTCCAACAAGTTTAGAAATTTCATGGGAAAGGGCCATCTCCTTCCTCTTTATAATTTCAGGGTTTATCGAAACCCGAAACCTCTCAAGGAAGAAAGGGGAAAAAATCAAAATGTTAAACCTGTTGGATTTTGCAGGGACTTGGGTTGAGGGGAATTGGCCACGTGTGGAGCTGCATCAATTCCGACATCGATAAATTTTTTTCTCATTTCGAATGTTCCACGAAAGGATCTCGTTTTGAATCTCGATCTCAAGAGCGCCCCGATCGACGGCAGTGTGCTACGCAGCTCCTCAAATATATTTACTCCGAACAACGTGGCTTTTGCAGCAACCGAATTCCAACACTGTTTCCCTGTTTCCTTCGATGTTGGACTCGGAACCCTAAGGATTCATGTAACTTGGGAGGCTTTGACATTTACGCCTGAGCCAAGTTTTTTTTTTTTTTTTTTTTTTTTTTCTCAGTGCAGTGGCTGCTACGAACCCCAACGACTGCTGCCTACTGTTTTTCTATAGATGCTATTTATTGGAGTACCTGGTTTGAATCTTCTATGGTCGGTGTTGAGCCTGTAGGTTGGGAGGGATAGGCACGGTTATGTTACTTGGATAACTTTTCACTTTTGTTTCAGTAAGGGACAGGGAGTTGCCCGTTCTAACTTTTTATAACGATCTCATGATGATATTGGTTTTTTGTTACTTGCATGGTAATGCATGCACGGCCCAGCAGATTCTTTATTGCTCCTTTGGTTTCTTCGTTGTACATAGATATATACATACACACATACATATTTGTAATTATCGCATTGAAGGCTTGCACTATCAGCCTGCTGGCACCCTAGTCCTGGCACTACCGGATTTACAATCCAGAGATTATAAATCGAAAGAAGTCCCCCGGTATTTTGTTATCATAAATATTATAAATTTTTCAGAGGTGAACATTCATTCCGTGCCAGTGCATATGCACCTAGAGAGCGGATCACAGCGAGCCATGTGACATCATATGAAACCTACAGTTGAATTGGGGTTATCGATTCTCAAATGCCTAAATAGATCGGAGCCGGCTTGGTTTATACTAGCGCCTTGGGGCCGATTTAAACCGAGCCAGGAAAGCTAGGGCGAGCAGTAGATGCAACAGAAACCCCTACTTCGCAATCACATGAGATGCTACTTCAAGCTACCATGTTCTTGCATTGTCTCGGAATTCATTGAACCCGGACCGTGACCGAAATTGCATGCATCCCTCGTAATGAATTCAATAAGTTAACTGAAATACAACATTTGCAACGCAGCTGCGCATTTCATTTATCGAGCCTAGTATTTACGGTAAAAAACACCTAACGCTAATGTGTATTTCATAAATAATAGTGTAGATTATGTAAAAGTGTGGGAAATGCTGCCCACTAAAAGTCCGGCTGCATATTCCTTTAATTTTCCTAACGTATTAAGTGTTTGTGGGTATAGGGTTTGTAAATGACGATCAAATCGAAATCGGGTCACTTTACCATATGTAAATAGATGAATAAGCAGTTCTTCCCGCTGTGGCTTATCTGGTAAATGAAAGGTAGCTTCTTATGAAGATTATGGCTGCACGGCTGGATGCTTGGTATGAGATCTCGTTTTATCCAAACGTCCACACTCCGCTGAGACAACCATTTTGTTTACGGACACAACGGACGATAAACGGAGAAATATTTGAAATGAGCTGGCTACTAGCACATTTGCTTCAGAAATGTTTTGAGGGTCGTAATTGGTATTATGATTATCGTCTTCAGCGTCGACTCTGCGTCGGGTGACGGTGTATTTTTTTTAGTGTCGCTTGTTTCGAGATGTTTCAATGAAGTGCACGGCGTTTGTTTAGTCTATTGTTTGTTGCAATATTGGTAAATAATTAATAATTCGTTCCCTTGAGCCTTGAAGTCTGATATCTTTATGGCCCGGTACCGCGGTGTATCTAGGTCCCAAGTATATACCTCGGACCCCTAGGGTTGATCCCGGGGACAGATCAAGAACATCCGAATGCGCGACTCAGGCACTGGGTGTCGAGGGGTTCTTGAAGTTGTACCTCTACATAAACCTCCAGGCTCCACTGGCTAATGCATTGTCCCTACGTCGCCACGAGGAGAAGGGGATGCTCTAGATTCTATTTTGAACGTCTACGGGATAGGGTAGACGCCTCAAGATCTGGCGCTCGGCTCCGGTGGATTTTTTCTTATTTATAGGTCTAGCCACATTGCGATAGGCATCCTCTCCGGAGGCCTTTTGTTGCCGGGGTGTGTATAGATACCATTGGGTAGATAAACTCGAGGCAGTCTTCCCCGGCCAGCTGTGCAGTTGCCCTTCCGTAAAGACTCCTTACTTTTGCGCACCCACTGCATAAAGTTATAAAGTTTTAAACCCTTTGCATTTACCTTCTTTCTCCTTTGCTATTTATGTATCGTTTTCATGAATTCAATCCGGAAGGTCATTTGTGCCTGGGATACCTCTTGTATCTTATCGGTATATTAAAATCTGTCGGGATTTTTTTTTCGTCGCACCGAGGGGACATTTTTTTTTTTTGGAAATTTCCCTAGCCTTTCATCCTGCAACTCGGCATAGATCTACTCTGCCCGGGAGGAAGTTCCAAAGGTTAGTTAAATATGCATAGAATAAGCGAATCTGGCAGCCGTGCACGGGCGGCAGCGTGGATGGCCGTTGGTGAACTTTAAATCCAAACGGGTCCTGTAGTCCGCGGACAGTTTTCTACC
This sequence comes from Orbilia javanica, assembly GCA_036872735.1. Lineage (NCBI taxonomy): Eukaryota > Fungi > Ascomycota > Orbiliomycetes > Orbiliales > Orbiliaceae > Orbilia > Orbilia javanica. The sequence goes on along the minus strand of JAVHNR010000001.1, from coordinate 2,105,398 downwards.
CTTCATGGATAGCCCTTCTAGGCACTTGCTCAACGTCGACATGCGCATGAATGGTACAGAATGGAGATGGGCTAATGGATCGACGCCAATTGGGTCGGAAGGAGGAAGATTAAGAAAAGGCATTTCCCGCGCCGGCGTATTTTTTTCTTTCTCTCTCGTCGCCGTTAGCTTATTTTGACCGATAAGGGATCCGAAGGAATAGGTATCGCAGGGTCCAGTTCATGGTTGCATAGTTTGTGCGCAAAAATTCGTCCGATTCGATTCGAGCACAATGAAAATGAAAAAAAAAAGGGCTCCACAATTGTCGGGTGACGAAACATGTTCCCTTTGGGGTTTTCTGGCGGGCATGCATAAATTCCTCATCGCTCATGCTTCAAAGGATAATGTTCACTGCATGCTCCTGCGAGCTGTGGCAAGGTCAACTTCTGTCTTAATCACGTAAAATTTTCAACGCTGACAGGAATACCAAGAGTGGAAGAAAAAATCAAGTCACCGATGTTTTAATCCAGGTTAGAATCCTGCGAAGTGGGTCCAGCAAGGAAACTGCTTCTCGCCTGCATCGGGACAGTGTATTTTGCCTCCAATTAGCCGATCCGATTTTTCGAATGGGCCTCTCGAGCCCTCGTTCTGGCTTCAAGGCTTTGGTCTTTAGCCACTCATGTTCGTCTCGAGAGCCAGTAGACCCCACAATGTGAGTTCATCTGCAAGGCAAGAATTTGAGGCACTACGCGGTTTTGCACATGATCTCGAGGCTAAAAAGCCATTGCCTTGGCCTCAGGAGAGGGAGCGTCTGTCAGCTACTCGAATGACATCGTGGACCCACCCAGTTGGACGGGGCTTACCGCTGTATGCGATGGTTCCTCGTTCCGAGGGTTGCACGCTGTGGTTGGTGTGTGCCGAAGGAGAAGGATCCAGTTGTCAATCTAGCCGTCTTTGAACGCCCTCTGGGAGCATCTAGACTTGTCGAACTCCACAGATAGTATTCGGAGAGGAGGTGCCACATTGTTATCCAAGTTTATCTCCTTATAGCCGTGATAAAATGCTGGTCATGAACGTGCTACCGCGCGAGAAGTCCTCGTGAAATTCAATATAGGTTCCGATTCCGCTTCATATTAGTATACAATGGCTTTTGTAAAAACTTAAACTGCATCAAACCATCGCTATTGTGACATACATGTGTCTATCTAATGAGATTGCCTTTGCTTTACAAACCTTCACTCCGTCTTTTCTTCTTTGGTATCTGGTACCTCATCCTTAGTCTCTTCTTTTGCCACCTCGGGCGTTTCCTCTTCTGTGGCCACCTCAATTACTCTCCTCTCAATCGGCTCCTCCCCATCTTTAATCCTGTAATGTATAACTACATCCCCACCGGTCCTCCACACGTGGGCTTTCATAGTTGCTAGGGTCATATTCAATGGCACTACTTCATCCTTGATGATCAACTCGAGCCACTCCTCTGGCTTCCTTTTTTCATCTCGATCATCTCCAAAGTCTGTTCCTGGCCCACCAGCTTGCGCGGGCAATGGGTCAAGCCTGTCGTAAATATACGTGACGATCTTCCGCGCGCGAAGCATCCGGTTTGCATTCAATCGATTGTTGCTGCCCAATCTACAATCGTTAGTTATATCTCATAGCAATAGTAAAATCAATGGTAAAAATAATAGTAATATTTTCAGGTGGATATAAACCCTTGGGGAATACTCACGGATCGGTTGCATCACCAATACTCGCCAATTTGTCCTTCCATGGTACCAATACAAAGCTGACCTTAACAACTTCCTTCAATGGAACCTTGTTTAGTAATATTGCCTCAGCGACCCATCCGGGGAGAACCTTTTCCAACTCGTCGGCCTCATCACCAAGAGCGCCGACAGTTCCCCGATAAACATCTTTCATACCGCCAGAATCTGGCGAGTCTTCTTGAATTATCAATACCATTTCAGGCGGGTGCTTTAGCACTGGCGTTTCCGACGGCAAAGACGGGCAAATAGCAGATTTAATGCTGAAGTCTGGGTTTAATCGATCCGGAGTGTATATTTCGTAGGACTGCCTGATCCGCTTGATGACACCAGCGAGAGTATCATCGAACTGCTCAGGCTGCTTGACAGGCTCTGCTGGCTCCTCCGGCTTTGGCTCCTCCGGCTTCTTCTCTTCGCTTGGTTTGGATTTCTTGCCCCAGAATTTGGCGAGGGAAAGTTTGGAAGTCGCGGCTGGAGTTGCGACGGCAGCGGCAGCGGCGGGGGGTTCTGTAGTTGATGGGACGCCAGCTGGAGTTGTTGCTGTTGTCGAAGGGCCGGTGGTATTGGCAGCCGATAATTCCTCCTCCTTAGGCTTGGACGGGATTGTTGAAAAATAATCATTATCGTCAGAACCGCTAGGTTTATCTCCTGTTTTCCCATCCTCTTCGGCCATAGGAGGGAGGAGTGATCCACTAGGCGTGTTACTAGGGAAGTGGGTGATAGCAGGAGTCGCAAGGCCTATTGACATCCCTGGTGTCTGGGGGTACTGGGCGCCTGATAAACCATTAAGGCCGGGCCGTGGGGTCGTAGCAGAAGGTGTAAGGGAGTCATGAGGTTGGGTTAATGGACCTGGTAAGCTTATTGCAGACGGAGCATTCTGTCGTCGTATCGCCTCCCTTGCGGCCTGTGCTGATGCTAGTTCCCTTCGGTAATCCTCGTCCCGGCGGATTTCTTCGTCGATGAGATTTGAGAAGAGGTATCTTAAAACCCATTTTCCAAGATTAATCCTATGGTCATCTCGGAAATCGATCTTCTCCTCTAGCTCAACCTCGTCGGCGTATGTCTCCCCATCGAAACAATAATTTTCTTCAAGGACGCAAGCGAGTCGGCCAGTCCGAGTATCGACTTGGCACCAATTAGACAAGTTCTCACGGGGATTGATCTCGCGCTGTACTTCTTCGATGTGTCGTTTGCCCCATTCCTTTAGAACTGTGCACTGTATAATGATGTTAATATACCTTCTCCGTATGCTTTCGTGATGAATGGAAAACAGGTCATACCCTGACAAGATCCCACTCGAGGACATCTCCAGCTGAGTCAACGGTTAATACGCGCCTCCTGTCATTGAGAAGAATATGCTTTATCAGCCCATTCTGGCCTTCGATTGTTTCGTCTGGTTGTTCGTAGATCGGCTTCGTATCCCCAGTATCTTCAACTCCCATCATTGCCTCTGTGATGGATGCATGCCTTGCTTGTGGGATAGAGTATATGGTAACTTCATCAGGATCTCTAACATCATGCGTCGTAAAGGCTGAAGTATTTGATAGCTTTAAGATGGAGCTTAGCTGGATCATTGGCTTATTCGACTTCTTGGGGTACCCGACGACAGTAGCTATCGAAGCATTGGAAGGCCGATGTTGGTGTAAAGTAGGCAGCCCAGGTAGCGCAGGTGATCTTGAAGCTACGGGCACGGTCTCTTTTGGCGATGCTATTTCTGCGTTCGTGTCGACGTCCAACCAACGATGTATCCTCGAACTCGATGTAGCAGTCCAGATGTAATCTCCTCGTCCACCATCTGCGATAACCTTGTTTACGCCTTCATTTTCTTGGCACACAGCGACGCAGATACCCTCTTCGATCTCTCCGATGTTCCTGATGTCCGTCTTAGCAACTAGCCCGGTTCTATCGGCGGAATGGAAAAGTTCGAGTTGGGGGTGGGACGAGTGCAGCGACCATACACTATCGTTATGCATCGTGAGAGTGTGGAGACAGCGGCCACCAGTTACAGACCACATCTTTACGGTGGCGTCTGATGAGGCGGATAGGATGATATTTGCATCTTCAGATATCAGGATGGACCTGACGAGGTCGGTGTGACCGACAAACTTGGTGATCGGTTTCCCGGTTCTTGGATCCCAGAGTCTGACGACACTTTCAGGCCCTCCAGAGGCGAGGATACCACCACCTATACCAAGCGAGTAGACCGATCCCTTCGGGTTGTCCTTATCACCACCATCGCCAACATCGATGCATGACTGTTCGCCTTTGCCAGAGAGGTCCCATAGGAAGATCTTACGATCAAGACCTCCAGAAGCGACCCATGTTCCACTCGTTTTGGAGGCAGGCCCGGATGCGACGACACATTTGACGTAGTCGCTGTGGTTTCCTAGATCGGAAGGAGGGGCTTTGGAAGACGGTTGCCAGAGCTTGACCGTCAAGTCGGACGAACATGATACAACTGCAGAGGAGTCGGAGGTTAAAGCAAGATCATTGACCCAGTGTGTATGTGCTTGAACCTGGGACTTGAAGGTTGAGGCCGGTGGCCGCGCTCTAGCCGTAGGTGCATTCTCGTTCGCGAGAGAGGGGTCTGGCGGGGCCGTCAGGTCGGTCTGGATATCCCAAGCGCAGATGACGCCATCGCGACCGGCAGAGTAACTGCAGGTATTGTAGAACCCAAGTTAGACATAAATTCTACCTCTTGAGCGCCTGTAGGAGTATCTGCGCCATTTCGCCCTGCGGCTTCAAACATCTCACGCGACGGCGGGCGTCGAACAATGCATAACATTCGGGTTAAATTTGATTGACGTACAGGGTTCCTCGGAGGTCTAGAGCTAGCGAATTCACACCGAGCCGGTGCCCTCCTGGCGAATTCGGGAGCGGCAGCACTGCATTGGTATATCAAGATTGTCAGTCTGTTAATTGTTGGCGGAGGTTCCACAGCATCATTGCGACAGGCGCAGGGGAGGCAGTATTTACCATAACTTATCTTCTGGCGGGCTTTGCGCGCCATCTTAAACAACCCGAAATGTATGTGTATGTATTACTGGAAGAAAGCAATCGCAAGTGCAAAGGGGTATTATTCGGTACTATACAGGAACAAGAGCAAAAAGGACGATGTGAATATATACGGAAGCTGGATTCAGGAGCTATGCAGGCGACAAGCTAAGAGGTGGGCGGAGAAGTCCAAGGCCGCGTGGGGAAACAGCTTCAGATTAGGCGGCTCGTTTATGGTTTTTGGCCGCCAACAAGCCTAAATCCTGGTTAAAAGCCGGGCGATACGAGCAATTATTCCTCCAGCATTCGGACAAGTGTATAGTTACTGCTGGGTAGGTATGACATGATGGCATGGAATGGGCATCAAGGGTGTGTCTAAATTTACAATTGTCGCTGTGTACATACATGCATACTTGCTTTGTGGAATTGTATCCCAAGGTCGAGGGCGTCATGGTGTTACAGTGGAGTGCGTCATGTTCAAATTCATAAATCTTGCGGCTCTAGACCCAGCAATAAGCAGAAACTCCAAATGGATGCATCCTTTATATTCGTACATGGTGTAACCCGAAGATAGGTCCCGTTTATGCAAGTAATCCGGCAGCGAGCGCTTCTAAGTCATCCAAAGTCTCAGGTTCTTCTTGCATCTCGACGACCTTACTCTTCCTCTTTGCCTTCTTCTTCTTCTCCCGTTCTTCCTCAGAATCGTCTTCAAACCACTTCTTTTGTTTCTTCGCGGGTCTTTTCTCTTCGACAAGTTCTGGTGCTTCATCGCCGTCGCTTTCTTCTCTTCTGGCGTCAAAGTCTTCGTAAGGTATAAGTGGTAACCCGCCAGTGAACCCTTCTTCTTCACCATCATCCTCTCCCTCAAGCGCCCTAGCCTTCTGCTTCTCCCGTTTCGCTCTCCTCTTCTCCTTGGCCACGCTCTTATCTTCCTCATCTGCAACGCTGACCTTCTTCTTTTCCTCTTCCAAAAACTTGCCCCTTTGTTCCTCTGCGTCACCGGCTTTCCTGAAAGCTTCTTCATCCTCAAATTCATAGATCGCATGTGCTTCACCTTCTTCGTCGAACACCAATTTTGTGCCTTTGCCTTTATATTTGAGCAAGGCTTTCTTAGATGTCGCCAATTTTTCTCGGCGTTTCGAGTCCACCAACATTGGATCTTTGCCATGTACCTGAATGAACTTCTGTCCGTTATTCGGGCCCTTGTTGTCCTCTGTATCAGAACCATATCCGTGGCCCTTAACTGCGAGAAAATCTTCATCCTTTTCTTCTTCCTCTTCCTCTTCTCCGTGTCGCACCATACCAGTGTAGTGTGATGTGAAGATATTTTGATTTTCTGTGTACATAATTAGCACCTTCATTGGGGTTAGGTACAGCAATAATGGAGCAATACTTACGTCTTTCGAACATCCTATCGTATTTCGTCCTGACCTCTTTCTTCTTCTCCTTCTTGACATCTTCTCCACTTTCGTCATCTTCACTACTATCTTCATCTTTCAACAGTGCCCTTGGCGCATTCTTTCTTTGTTTTGTGTCCTCTCCCTTCAAGAATTTTATCCTAGGGGCACCTGGTAGTCCTAAACTTGTCGCAAATTCTGGGAGTGGGAGCTTTTCTAGATCGAAAATTTCCTTGTCTTTTTGCACATAAACACTCCTTGTATAACTCGTGAATGCCTTCTGACCTAGGTACTTTATTTCTGGGTCCTTGAAACATATACCCTGAAGCTGGTTTTGCACGCTTTGCTTTTTGTTCTGCTTCACGTTGATCTTCTCGATTGGCACCTTTTTCGTCTTGAGTCTCTCCAGCATACCCTTCTCTTCCGTTGGACATAGAAATAGTACTCCCCTACCATCTCTTTCGTATCTTGCTGTTCTGCCGACCCGATGAATATAGGTGTCTGCATCTTCGGGGCAATCCACCTGGATAACCCAATCAACAGCCGGGAAGTCCAGCCCTCTTGCCACTACATCTGTTGCAAACAAGCAAGAATTCTTCGAACTCGAGAATTTCGCAGAAATCTCTAGCCTCGCAGTCTGTTTCTGCTTGCCCGTCAAATGCAGCAATGGAATACCTGGCTGCATTTGCCTGAAGGTTTCATAGACAAATCTGACTTGTTTTGTTGACGAGAAGAAGACCAGTATTTTCGATTTGACATTCGCCCTGATGAAACTCCATAGAATGTCCAGCTTTTCTGGCAATGGTGTGACAATATAATGCTGTTGTAGTTTTCCGGGTGTAGCTGCGCTTGCAGCCTCGTGTACGGCGACGTACTCGGGGTCCTTGAGGCTCAACCTGGCTAGGTCATTCACATTCTTTGTCTGGGTCGCGCTGAACAGTAATGTCTGTCGGCTCTTCGGAATCCCCTGGACTATAGCATCGATGGCATCTTTGAAACCCATATCCAGTATTCTATCCGCCTCATCCAGCACAAGGATCTGTAGATTGTAAGTATCGAGATCGGGGTTCTGTTCCAGATGCTGCTTCATACGGCCGGGCGTGCAAACGAGGATGTTCATTCGACCGAGCCGCTCTCGTTCGTCTTGAAGATTTTTACCACCGATTACGAGGCCTGCAGAGAAGGAGTGACGTTGGCCGATCTTTCGAAGGACCTCGAAAATTTGGATTGCGAGTTCGCGAGTCGGCGAGATGATCAAGGCGCCCAATCCATCGTCCGGTGTCCATTTCGCACGATGAAGCTTTTCGAGAACCTAACAATCGGAGAGAAAGAAAGCTGTGAGCAGATATTTCGACTGGGACAATGGTGATGAACCCGGTAGCATACAGGTATCAAAAAGGCTAGAGTCTTTCCACTACCAGTTTTGGCAGCACCAAGGATATCTTTGCCTTTTAATGCGAGGGGTATGGCTTTTCGCTGAATGTCGGTGGGGACTTTGAAATGCGACTTGTCAAGGCCACTGGCTGTCTGTCTGGACAATGGGAGATCGGTGAATTTTGTAAGATTGGAAGCATCCTATACATAGATTCTACTTGTTAGAATGGTCCTGGCACTATATGATGCCATATGGAGGGAATCGGGCAACATACGAACTCTTGCGCCGCCTTTTCGAGGGTTTCGAGCTCTTCTTCCTCACGCTTTCGCTTTAGAGATTTCGATTCCTTCCGGCGAGGCTTCAGCTGTGGCAATGAGCCTGGTAACTTGGCGCCTTTGGCCATTGTGTAGATATACGGCTGTGTTCTGTCGGCACTGTCGGCTGTCGTTTCTGCGGCCGGTGAAGGGTTGGAGGGTTTTGAAGATTTGAAGATTTGAAGATTTGGGCTTGTCGCGAAAAATTTCAGCAGGGATCATTTGTGGTCCCGCAGCTGGCCAGCCAGGCCGAGACGAGTTGTGCAGATGAGCTGCTGCCACGGCCAACCAACAACAAACATCCAGACAAGGCGCAGCTCAACCCGTCAACCTGCAGTCCAGCATATTCGACGTCACGCCCAAGCAGCACTACGAACACCGATACCGTTATTGACCGTGGAGATGTCGGCCGCTGCTGAGAAGAAGAAGGAGGAGCCAGCTAAGGTGGAGGAGCAGGAGGGAGAGGTTGAGATTGATAAGGAGTCACTGAGTGCGATTGAGCGGGAGGAACTTGAGTTCCGGAAGGTATGCTCTCTCTGGCATTCACGTTTGCGACCAAATTTACAAGGGGATGGTTCATGACTGATGCTTTACCGTCTACAGGATTCAGAGATTCAAAGTACGTCTAGACATTTCTACGCAGTCCAAAGTCCAAGTCCGTCCTAGGCATCGATACTAACCAGTGGACCACAGGGATTCTAAATGCCTTCAAACTCGACGCGTAAGCTCTACCACCGGCTCCTGGTGTTCGTATACCGACCAGCCTGCTAACTGTTCTCTAGATATGCTGTCCTTGACCTCCAGCCGGGTGTTCCTGAGTCTGATATCAAGATGCAATACCGAAAAAAATCACTGCTGATCCATCCTGACAAGACTAAGAATCCACAGGCACCGGACGCCTTCGACCGACTCAAAAAGGCACAGAATGAGTTGATGGAGGAAAAGACTCGGATCAGGCTCGACGAGGCTATCGCTGATGCTAGGATGTTATTAATCAGGGAAAGAAAGTGGACGGTGGACCATCCAGATCTGCAGTCCGAGGCCTTCAAGAAAGACTGGAGGGAGAAGACAAAAGAGGTCCTAATCGACAACGAGCTGAGAAAACGGAAGCAAATGAAGGCACAGCTGGCCGAGGAGGGTCGAGAGCAGCGAAAAGCCGACGCAGAGATAGAGGCGAGAAAACGGAAGCGGGAGAATGAGCAGGCATGGGAGGATACCAGGGACCAGAGGATTAGCTCGTGGCGGGACTTCCAGAAGGGGAAACAGCCAGCGAAAAAGAAGAAGATGAAGCCGATTGGATAGGATCCCATTTTTGGCCCTGGCCCTGTATGAACGGTGGCAGCGATGGTGATGGTGTTTTGAGATTGTGGGGTGGTGATTCAGTGCTACGTTGTATTTGGTCTAGAGGTTGCTTTTTTTTTTTGGCTGTAAAGGGCGTTCTGGGATTTGAAAGGGCGCATTGGTGCGATGTCGATAATCGAGTCTGAAGATTACAATACTCTTTCTCTCTGTCTCCTTATCCTGATTCTGGTCCTGAAATTATATAATCTCCTCCTGTGCAATTGTGATCGTGAAGGGACTGGAAGGCCTGCAATCTCGTTTGAGATAACCTTTGCTAATTAGCGTCGCGCGACTTCTTCGTTCGAATCCATTCATGTTTGTCGCGCCACCAACAGACACCCTTTTCTTACGTACCAGATCGCAGCTCGGAACTTGAAGTCCAGCCTTTGACGCATTTCGGATGCCCGCGTGGATGTCATGCTCTCGAAGTCATGATACCTTTCCGATTCCATAATATCATATCGATATCACCAGAAAATGTCGACATCTCGCCTTCTATCGAACAACAACCGCTCGAGCGAGGACCTGGCACCCGATGAGCTTCCCCACAACGAAGCACCTTCAGCTGAAAACATCGAACTTCAGATATTCCGTCGAAATACCTTGGGCACAGAGCCTCTAGACCATGTTCTCGTCACTGACGATGAATCCGATGACTCTGATTTGGACGAGACGTATCTCTTGTATACAACGGAGGAGACGAACCGTGTTATCAGGAGATTCGACCGTTATCTCGTTCCATTCCTGGCGTTATTGTACATGTTGAGCTTTTTGGATAGGTCTAGTGCGTGGTTCTATATTGAATTTTCAAGGAAGAGAATTGTGGAACGTTGATCTTATGGGCTAACAATTAAGCTCATTGGAACAGACATTGGAAATGTGAGTCTGATGTTGTCGAATTAGGCTCCAGGAGCACACGCATATTAACACGGTTTGCTATTTTAGGCTCGGATAGCGGGGATGGAGGCGGATCTTGAGATGTCGCATGGCCAGTACGAATGGCTGCTCACAGCGTTTTATATTACCTACATTGTAAGTTTATTTTATTTTATTTTTTCTATTTCTATTTGTTTGAAGCCCGTGATAATGGAAGCAAAGACCTGGGATTGATGCTAATTTTCTGGCACAATTATAGCTTTTCGAATGGATGGCGCTACTATGGAAAGTCTTTCCTGCACACGCTTATGTAGCCTTTTGCGTAGCAGGGTAAGCACCCGCGATATACTTATATACTTTCTTACGAGCCGAGAGCTGATCGATGAACTACTCAAGCTAAAGTTGGGGACTTGTAGCTTCACTTCGTAAGTTGCACTCTCTCCATTTTCACTAAATAAATAAAGGAAAAAAAAAAAAGACACCTTTTTGATTGCACCGTATCTAACAAATGGCTTTGATACGTAGAGGGAATTGTCCCAAATTACTCTTCTCTCCTCATCGCCCGTGCGGCACTGGGCATTGCCGAAGCAGCATTCGGACCTGGCGTACCGTTTTATCTTTCTTTCTTCTACAAGCGTGAGGAACTCGCCTTTCGTACTGGTCTTTTCATCTCAGCTGCGCCATTATCCACCGCCTATGCTGGTAGTCTGGCATACCTCTTAACGTCCCTTAGTACCGGGCTGGCACCATGGCGAGCGCTATTCATTATCGAGGGATGGCCGAGCCTTATCGCTGCCGTAGTAGCATGGTGGTACATACCAGACGGCCCTGGCGATGCTTGGTTTTTGAAGAATGAGGAGGAAAGGCAGATAGCTGTTATTCGGCTACAAGGCCATAGTAGACGACAGAGGCGAATGAGTTTCTTCAAAGCCGCCACGTCGAGGAATGTCAATAGTGGCGGGTTTGACTGGCGAGAAGTTTTGATTGCTCTCGGGGAGCTCCAAAACTGGCTAACAGCTGTAAGTCCCCTTCTCACGATATACGAGCCATCGTAACATAAATTAACACCGCTTTGATACCTGCCAGCTCATGTTTTTCTCATGCAATGTCGCCTTTTCCTCGCTCCCAGTTTTCCTTCCTACAATTATCAACGAAATGGGCAACACCGCCCTTGCCTCTCAAGCCCTCTCTGCACCACCATACGTTGTTGCATTTATTACTGTTATCCTCGTTTCGTACTTTTCAGACCGCCTACACTCCCGAAGCATATTCGTCATAAACTGCGCTTTGGCCGGAGCATTCGGCTACGGCGTCTTAGCGTTCGCACCGCAACTAGGACTGTCAGACTGGAAATGGCGCTACGCAGCGGTGTATTTCGCCGCGTCAGGCATCTTCGCTGCGATAGCAATAATTATCCCTTGGACTATTGGAAACTCTGAAAGTGCTGAGGGAAGGGGTACTGGTGTTGCTATTTTGAACTTGGTGGGACAGTGCGGACCTCTGCTCGGGACGAGGTTATACCCAGCTAAAGATGGGCCGTATTACACTACAGGGATGACAATATGTGGAGGCTTCATGTTAGCTGTTGCTGGATTGGCGTTTTGGTTGAGGGTTATGTTAGCGAAAGAGAATAGGAGGAGGGATGAAGATTATTTGAGAAGGGCCAGAGGACAGGCAGAGGCTGGGACTTATGTATCTGGTGAAGGTAAGGGTTTTAGGTTTATGTTATAAGTTTTCACTGGGGTATTTTTCGGTTTGATCTTTAAGCGGTTGAGGCGGTTGTACCAGTTGTTGCCTTGGGTTTAAGATAATCCCATAGAGGGGATTGGGCATCTTATATCACTTTCGGGGTGGTTTTTTTCTTGCGAGCGATGGTGCCTGTGTTATCAAATGGCAAGCAGAGTATCCCCGCCATCTGTCTGATTTGTTGTTCTTTAAAAAAATATCGTTTGTCCTTAGGATGAAATTTAGGACTTTGCTGTAGTTGTAGTTTTAGACGACTGGCCTCACGGCTTGGTTTCAACTTGCTTATATCGTACCTGTTTGTTATATTTTCTGAGATGGTGATATTTTCATCCGATAATTGATAAAAAGGTTATAATTATCAAATGTCTTCTAAAAGTGTTTTCTGTACATAATTTGATTTCTAATATTTACAGTGTGCCCAACTTTGAGACTACAGTTTCTAATCTATTGTGAGAAAACATTGGTCATGAATTAGGCATATCGAGGGCGGTAGAAATTATATGGCCATGATATCCTTGGCGTATCATCCACGAAGTTCGCGGGCCGAATTAATCCGCATCTCAAATCCGCTGAGGCTTTTCCTTTACACCCGTTGCCAACGCAGAATATCCACAAAAATTGTGATATTTTGCATCATATAAAAAAATTTAATCTCGGTCTTAGTCGCTGGCTAGCCACAAATGTATAAAAAACAAATGTATAAAAAACAAATGTATAAAAAACAAATGTATAAAAATTTATACCTTCAACGCCAAAGTTGAGGGAATCGGATGATAAGATCAGATCTTCGTTCCTTTTACAAGTTTCTGTTAGCAAATAGATGGAAAAAAATTTTCGAATTTCAAATTTCAACCCTTTTTTTTTTTTTGATAGGCATAGATTCATAGGAGCTCACTAACGTCCGGATCTTAACTTAATGTCATGTGTTCAGTTTTATCTCATCTCCACATATTTACAATGTTATGCAATGCAAGAGCCCATCTATTTACCAACTGCGAGTGCGATCTTGTGGCTTCTGGGAACGAGACCTTAAACCTAATATGGTTTTTTAACCCTGTCTTTTTTCGAAGAAAAAAAAAAACTCATCAACCCTAGGCAGCGCGCCTTCCGCTATCAAAAAGCCTATATACACATACCCCAGAAGGATGTATATAGGTACTTTAAAAAAATTATCGCAGCAAAAGCAAAAGAAGAAAGCCGAAAGGCTTGGAGACACAGGGAATTGAACCCGGGACCTCATCCAGACTGTAGGATTTTACCCCACGCTAAGGAAGCGCTCTACCAACTGAGCTATATCCCCATCTTGTTATCTCCGACTTCGAAAATGACAACAAGAGGGGTCTGAGGGAGAGGAATTATGTGAGCAGGAAGCTGGTCAGATATATTGAAGGATAGGCTAGACGTCACTGGTGTTGCATGTTGTATACCAAGAAAAAAAATTAAATAATATAGACTAGAAATTATACATGACATAGACTCCTTCCTGAGATCGAAAATGCAAGACCACCAAAAAGGAAATCGAGGGCTTCCGAGTGATGTCGGGCCTCCAAAAAAATAATTAAAAGTGACGCCATTCAGCAAGAAGGGGGCTGCAAAGTACATTATCGCTTTAGTAATGCGAGTAAGAGAGGCATTTATGGGGCGCCAGTAAAGGCGAAAACTTCGATGAAACCCTCGCCACCGCATGTGAGGGTCGAATCTCCCACACATGCCTTGGTGCATTGGCCAGCGCCGGGTAGGATTGGTGCACCGACGAATGTGTCTCCACAGTGGCATTCGCTGATTAAGAGGACTTGTTAGCGTTATGTTTCTGAGTATAACCGAATCTCAAATGTCGATGACAACTTACTTTCCGTTCTTAAGACCAGCAAGGGTGAACTCCAAACCAAAGCAAAGATCCTGGCACTTCTTTGGGGTCATTGTTTCGGTAATGTAAAAGTCCTTGGTAATGAGCTCCTTATTATTGTTATCGTCGTAGCAGCCGATGCTGGTTGGCTGCTCTGCAAGGAATGTGATCAAGAAAGTAGCACCAGCGCCACCGCAGGCTTCGTCAGGGTTACCACTGCAGTCGAGGTCGCATTCACTCTCGTCTAGGGATTCACTCCAGGGGTTTACGAGGGTGCTGCCGCAGGCGCAGGTACTATATGCAGGGATTGGTCATTAGTACCTTGGATAAATAGACATTTGTTTATGGATTTAACTTACTCTCCGTTAAAGAGACCGGAAATTGGAAGGCTCAGGCCTAGACAAGCTGCCTGACACCTTTCTGGGGTCACATTTGTGAGAAGTACATTGTTGGTGAGTACGTTTCCATTATCTGGATTGCTCTTGTAGCAACCACCGTATCTGGGTCCAGATGTAGAACTGCTGCTGGGCGCTGGTTGAGTGACAGTCACAGTCTCAGTCGCAGTCGTAACTGCAGTCGAAGGCTCGGCAGTTGTGATCACAGTGCTGATTACAGTCGTAGGATTGACGCTCGTGACAAAATTTGTAACAGTCGTAGTTGAGGCTGGCTTTGTGGTAGTGCTCCACTTCGTCGTTGTCTTCGTCGTTGTCTTCGTCGATGTCTTCGTCGATGTCTTCGTTGTCGTCTTGGTAGCCGTCTTCCACTTTGTCGATGTCTTCGTCAACGTCTTAGACCATCTTGTGGTAGTCTTCGTCTTGTAAATTGTTCGGGTCTTGGACCACTTTGTGCATGTACTGGTCCTGGTCACGTATTTAGTGACAGATTTGGTGGCATATTTGGTATGCCACTTAGTAATAGTGGTAGCTGGCGGCGCTCCATCTAGTAGTATATTTTAGTACCCGTTCTAGTATAGAAGTGGTATAGTAGATCGTGTCGAAATACAAAACTTACAGCCATAGCGCTTCTCAATATCTTCTGGGATGCCGGAGGCGAAAACAGTTACGGCTGCGATAGCCCCCAAAAGGAGTGACTTTAGTTGCATCTTGATATATATTATGTATTAATGCGATATCTGGAAATAGGTTCCAATGCAATGTCGACCGATCAATCTTACTGAGGTGATGTTGGTGGCCACGACAAAAAGGTAAGCTGCATATCCACGGAGGGACCACAATATTTATACAAAGATGCGATAGAACTATAGGGGGGGTATGGTCCTGCTAGGAACAGCTGATATCCCACGCTTTGACACCGGCACCTGTACTCCTGTGCTAACGGCATCATGGTGATATGATTATGGCACCGGTGCTAGATAGATTTGAGATTAGAGAAGTAATTCTCGCCGCGAGGGCGTGGAAATTAATTCACGCGGCCGGCCAGAATCGCTGGCACTGAGAAGCGGCGGCTTGGGACATTTGGACCTGTACACACTAATGCCGCCTCTCATCACGTCTGCAAAATGGTGGAGAAGAATGTGTGTCTGGCCAATTGGGATGATTCCAGTGCGGAGCCCTCTTCTGCTCTGTACATAGATTAAAATTTAGAGCTCAGGGAATTCGGCATCATCGCGTTACAATTGATATTACAGGAGTCCTTCAGCCTAAACAGGTACCTACGCCATATACTATGAATAGCCAGGCTTTAAAAACCGTGGGAATGACGAAGATATCCAGAGGGCCTGAAAGCGAAACCGAACTTCTACACTCAAGCACTTATCGATAGCGTAATGTTACCATTAAAAGCAGTTCGAACGTTTCGAACGTTTCAATGTGAGGTCTAAAGGGTTTCTATCTCTTTAGTGAGATACGCTCAAGCTATTGATCGAAAGTGTGTCAGTCTGTTTTTGGATAACTGCCGTCGTGAAACGGCTGATATTTCGCCTAGAGATTTCTCTAATTCACTCGGGTTGAATGTTGTTGCATTACCCAGACACAGTTGGACCTGCCAAGGGACTTCTTCCATCTAGATCATGCTGTCGGTTAGTCCAAATTGGGGTACGGTTCGCCCCGCAATCAATTGCATTTGAAATAACTCTTTTTTTTTTTTCCTTCCGGAAAACCGCGGTGGGGCAGGGGCAATTGCCTCCACCCTGCGCAAGTTTGGCCAGCGGCGTGGTGTCGATGAAATTTGCACCTGCAGAAAGTCCCTTCTAGCTTGTGAAGAGATACTTTGGTATCGGATCGCAGGCGCAGAAATTTGGGCCCCTTAGTTTGGAGGCTATTCCCTCTGTGGCTTTAGGTTCAGCACAGCCAGCCTCTAAATTAAAGAAAGACTTCTCAAGTTCCACCGCAGGGCGGAAGATACGCGAGGAATTGCTCAAATAGGTCTCGTGAACGGAGTCTAGCGCGCCTATGATAGCTATGGCTTTTTCAAGGTGGACACCTTCTGCCCACGATGTGTAAAACAACTTTATCGCACGAGCCAACAAAACAAATAATCCATATTGTACTGTACTGACACAATGTTAACCGGTTCCACGAATGTCAGCCGCTGCAATATCGAAGTCGCCATCGAGCCCTGTTTTAAATTTAAAACGGGTTCGAAATTCAAGTAGACGTCTGGTTACATTAGTATACATATATACATGCAGTATTGACATCGAACCTGCCGTACAACCGGTCCTGAAGGGGCATTAGTAAATTTAAACCTATCTGTTTCTTGCCGTATCCGTGGCCCCGCCGTTATAAAAACTAAAATATTAAATCCGCCATAGCATCATGGCGTTTTCTCCGAGTTTTGCACGTTGAGAGATAGGCATTATATGCGTATATGGGTCACGGCTGCTCACCAAGATGGCTCCTAAGACTTGCCACTTTCCTCAGCTTTCCGGCCGTCTTAATGCATCATTTATCACACCACAATCGTCCCAAAAACCCAAGATTCCAAGTAATCAAGGTAGTCGTGGTGCTACCATATGCAGCGCAGCGGCGGAAACAACCAGCGTTTACATATATTGCTTTATTTGAGAATCCACGGCCCAACGGTAACTGTCAAGGGATTAGGTGCCGGAAGATTTTTGACCCACGTATCGTTTAATCCAACGTCTCGGTGCAAACGTTTAAATGTTTCTAAATCATAGTCGATAGGGTTTAGGATCGAGCGTGAGCTGGTTGCTAGTCTTTAGACCATTGAATTCAGGAAATCCACATAGCCATTCTTGAATTCTGCGCACACTACCCAGGCGGGTTTTACCGATAGCATCTATGGTATCTGGTGCGGAGTAAAACTACTCCGTATAAAATGCTGATAGAACATTACTATTTCTGGGCGGTGGTACGGGTGGCTGGATAGTCGGAAAAACCCTCCACGATTTCATGGCACTATCGATAGATCGTAGGCTACAGGACCCTTAGACGTCTCCAGGGTTCTTATGGTGGGTCGCGGCAACGGAGGGGTCTAGAAAACTGCCACGAGCAAAGATCCCAAACTAGAATGAATACTCGACCGGATCAAATCTAGATGCCAAGGTCTGATCTTTTTTGCTCAATATTCAACCTTTTAATAAACTTGAACAAATACAATATATGTTCATGCATCTGCCTAGCAATACCTAGATATATCGCTTTAGTTTTATCGTCCGGTCCACATTCTAGCCATATGCATGTCTTAAATGTCTAAAATCCTCTCTTGTACCTGTTAGGCAGAGTGGTATGACCATGACCATGTATATACACATGTGGGTCCATCGAAGATATTGATACAATATCACAAATTTGGGTACATCAGCGAAGCTTGATTCAATGCAATGCATGTTCCATAATATACGTTGAATATTGTCTGAGCTCCCTCGAACTTGCCTCGCTTCGATCCTTGACACTCTAGCCGATGTCGACGTGCATCGGGACGCATGAACACAGGGATCCGACTATCGGCCGGTCTGGAGCCCTCCAAGTTGGCCTTTCACGTCCCTAGATTTATACTGCAGGACTTCGAGTCGCAATGCTATTCCTGTGGCACCGCTAAAATGTGCAAATGTTGGTAAAAAGGTGTTGAATATTGATATACTGAGTGCACGGGCTCATTTGCAATATTTGTACGCACATTTTTCAAATTCTAAATTAATAGAACTAAAGCTCCTTTCTTCTTTCCCTAGCCCGCCAGCCGATAAATCGGAGGGATTGCAACTTCGGAGCATATCCATAGTTCCTTTTTTTTTTTTTTTTTTTTTTTTTTTTTTTTGAAGTCATGGAGTGGAATACATAAATTTGTAAATCAACTGATCATGATACCAACCAAAATAATTGCGCATAAAAAAATTACAACTAGATTATAAAATGGGAAGCAACAGATTAGTATAGAACTTCTAAGGTTGTTGGCAATTTAATTGGCAGCTTCTCAAGCTTTAACGCTCGAGCTCAGCTTCCCTAGCTCGAGTTTTTGAGATATGAAAAATAACACAGCAACACATAAGTGGGTCTCAAGTTTCCAGCGGCAGTGCACCCTAGTCTCGCAGCAGTCTCGTAATTGCGCCCCGCATTGAGGAGGGAGTTGAGCATAAAACTAGAAGAGAAATATTAATATTGTGAACTATTATACGTCGCGGGCAGGACCGAACAGGGCCTTTATATTTCCAAGTCTATATTTTCGGGGTTGATTGCTGGCTACCTATGTGGTCTAATTATCTAAGGCTAGTGCAGGAGTCTCTATCGATCTGGGCTAGTACTACCATGATACTACCCGCTCTTCACCAATACTGTTGAATATATAGTCAGGGATTGTTGCAGTTTCGAATTTCTTCGGCTTGACTGCTCCCTAGGGCCCTCTTCATAGACAACCCCCTGGTGCACACGTATAGCCAGGGCTAAAAATGCTACAATTTGATATTCGGTTTATAGGTAACAAACTAGATTGGACCGAGACTAGGCTAATACTTTAGTGTTTCTTGAAATCTACATTCTAATTTATGTTTGTGAAAAGGATGGCGGGTACCCAATTATATAGCTTGCTGGTGTTTATAAATTTAGTTATTTAAAATAGAAAAAAAAAAAAACAGGGTCGGAGTATGCCCGTTTATTCAATCGTCGTACTATAGCTATGTTGTGTTTTTCCAAGGGTACAGGGTCGAATCAACTAGACATACATATCCCCTTGGCCCAGATATGCTGCCTTGAGTCCATTCGTTTTTTTTTTTTTTTTTTTTTTTTTTTTTTTTTTTCGCTTGATTGACTTAACCCGTGACTAGCTTCGTGTGCTACGGGTAATGCCGGCTAGAATCCTCGTGTTATGATACAATACCTCGTCGAAGGTACGTAGGCGGAGTACTTATCGAAGGTATTCAAAAGAGAAATTAAATCTTGAAGATGGCTTATATAGATGAAAAAGTATATTAGTAGGTTAAGTTGTACATAAGAAGGGTCCCGGCTGACCATCTAGGGCCAGCCCGTATACCCTGTACTTCGTGATATATTGATAGGCATTTCCGATGTCGGGTAGAGGTTGTGTTTTCGGCATGGCTAAAGCTTGAGTGGTAGATATGTTTCAATTTGACACCTGTGATCGCTTTGCGTCATGGTGGAGCGATGCTGGTTCCGCGCACATGCAAAGCACAGGGCTATGACCTTGGCAGTTGGTGTAAGCGGCAGGCTGTCGAAGTTCGAAGCCTTCCTCGAGGTATGTTTTTCTATCCGGCGGCACTGGCTAACTGCATAGCGAAAGGTTGCAATGACAAGCTTTTTCGAATTCCTGGAATAGAAACCGCCAAGAATAGCAAGGGAAAAGTCCCCTACCTCTGCAACCTTCTTGCTTGTTTCGTAATTCCACACACACGTAGGCACCATGCGCTTTAGAGCAGATCTCCATGTCTATGTCGGGTACATTGCCTCGACTGGTATCCTCTGGGCGAGTACACTAGCCAGCATCATGCTCCCCCCTTAAAAGCGAAGAATCGAGCGACGAGAATGCATTCTTTTCTTGTCCTCATCTTTGTTGAAAGCCTGTTTCAATTCGGATCTGTGTGTGAGGGCCAGTCCTCGACTAATCTTAACCACCCTCGTTTGATGTCCAATGCAACAGTAACAGAATAAGCAATTCAAGGGAAGGGCAATCTCTGGGCCGGACGTCGACGTCTCGGCGTGCATCTCGACCTTCTTTTTTTTTTTTTTTTTTTTCTTGCCTTTTCTTTCTCACCTCACGCCCCTTTCCTAGATACTTCCAACTGAGGATCGAGGAACCCAAAGTTGGTGACGTCTCAAGTGTCCGAATTTGTTAGGTGGTCTCAAATTACGACGACAGCTTCAACACAGGACCCCTTCGACCGCCGAATACAACACGCTCGTTACCTCGCACGCTCCACCACCACCGCCAGCCATCAACGGCTTCACTACCTACGATAGACGGTATCTAAGCATATCGCTGGAGGCCTCGCTCTTTCAAAGAACCTGATAGAGCTTCCAGTATAGGCTTTAGCTGGGTTCCGGGTGTGGATTGGAGGGTTGATACGGCATTCTGGTTCCCCGACACTCTCTGGTAGCTCTCTTCGGGGCTCCATCGCTATTCGGTCCACGATGTCGCTCCCGACGAGTCGGCACTCGCACTCCCAATACTCGAATGGCTATTCGAATGGATATTCGAACGGGTATAAAAACGGTCATGCCAGCTACTACAAGGATGAATCGTGGGCAATGTCGCCTCAAGAGTACGGATCTTCGCTTCATGTTCGCTTCTTCGGAATCGTGGCCTAAGATCCCTGCTAATATATTTAACTCTGGCCGCACTGCAATATAGTTCCAAGTACCATCCTAAATTTCGGAAGTCAGCATACGCTCGAAGACGTCTACTCCTAAAGCTCGGTCTTATATTCCTCGCCGTCCTCGGGTTCTCTCTATTAGTGTCACCATCTTTACGGTTCACTGTATTCTCCGCCGTCGGATTAGGGTATACGCTGTACAAGGACATTCCCGGAGTTGAATACCATGACCTGTCGCTATATAAAGGAAGTGCCACTGGTTGGCAAAAAGGCGAAAGAATACTGTTCCTCTCGCCCCTTCGTGACGCCGAGGCCCATTTACCCATGTTCTTCAGCCATCTCCGGAACCTAACGTACCCCCACCATCTCATCGACCTCGCGTTCTTAGTCTCTGATTCGAAGGATAATACTATGACCCGTTTAACTGAGCTGTTGAAACGACAACAAAGCGACCCGGACCATAATCAGTGGTTTGGCGAGATTACAGTCATCGAAAAAGACTTTGGAGCTGCCATTGGACAGGACTTTAGCAACAGACACGGATTTGCTGCGCAGGGACCCCGACGAAAGTTGATGGCACGTGCTAGGAACTGGTTGTTGAATGCTACTTTGAAGCCACACCATAGTTGGGTCTACTGGAGGGATGCAGACGTCGAGACCGCTCCGACGTCTATTCTGGAGGACCTAATGAGGCATAACAAAGATGTGATCGTTCCTAGTAAGTCGATATCTATATTGCAAAGTATCAAGGCGGTAATTAACATTAGTAATCTTCAAGATGTCTGGCGACCTCTCCCTGACTGGCTTGGAAACGAACAGCCATATGACTTGAACTCTTGGCAAGAATCAGAAACTGGCTTGGAGCTCGCTGCTAAGCTCGGTGAAGATGACGTTATTGTTGAAGGGTATGCTGAATATGCTACCTGGAGACCCCACTTGGCGTATTTGAGGGATCCCAGAGGCGACCCTGATGTAGAAATGGAACTTGATGGTGTCGGTGGTGTCAGTATTTTAGCTAAAGCATCAGTATTCCGAGCCGGTGCGCATTTCCCTGCTTTTAGCTTTGAGAAGCACGCCGAGACCGAAGGGTTTGGTAAGGTATGTATAAGAAAAATATGTCATTTTCTTGGATTTCAGGTTGTTGATTATCATTTGGTAGATGTGCCGCCGTATGAAATTCACCGTTATTGGATTACCTCACTACACTATATGGCATCTTTACGAGCCATCGTCGGACGATCTTAAACACATGAAGGAAATGGAGGAACAGAGGCTCGCCCATGAGAAAGAAGAAAAGGAAAAGGCAGAGCAAAAGACAAGGCTTGAAGAAGGTTGGGATATCAAGAAGGATAAAGATACCTGGGATAAGGACCAAAAGGAAATCATCAACGCAGCCTTGAAAGCGAAGGAAGCCGAGAAGGGAGCTATGCCTTCCAAAGGCGCTGGAAAGGATTCAGGAAAGACCCCGGATCAAGATTTAAGAGGTAGTCGGGAAGGTCCGATTGCACATGTTGATGAGCCCGGCGTCGGGGTCCTTACGACCGAGGAGCAAGAGAAACAAGGCCAAGTTGTGGTAAGTGCAATTTGATCAAGCTGTTCTAGTAATCGTATTCTGATGAAATATATAGGGTCATGAAAATGGTCGAGTGAAGCAGAATAAGCTGCCAGTCGAGCCAACCACGCAAGAGCCTCAGTTCATATAAGCACGATTCCAACAACCCAGCCCTGTGGAGGGCCTCAGTTTTCATGCGTTCTTTTCGGTAAAGCACAACGAGATATACGATATCAAAACTCGGGAATCACATCCGAGAAACGGTCCCTTCTTGATTGTACAAAGTATTATTAGTATTATTTACTTCATAGATTTTTTTTCTTTTTTTTTTTGGTGAACATAGGCGTCGTCTGCTTTTTCTGTATCGTACCCCTTTATTTTTTTAATGTTTTTTTTACGACGCCTTCCAACAAAAAGTGGCATTTTGCGGCGACTCCAGCCTTTTTTTAGTATTATAATTGTTTTCGAAGCTACCTTTTCGTTCTTCTCTAACCACAGGCCTTTAAAATTTTCTTCTTTTTTTCTTTCTTGGTAACATCGGATTTCTTTCTTCCGCCCCTTTTTGCTACCCGTCGCCTCAAACCCGTCAGTATTACGCATCGTTATCCTGATTCTTACTAGCTAGCTGCTGGCACTCTGGTGTTCCTTGTTTTCTGTCCAATGCGACCCGAAATGCCTTTCTTTCTTCGACAATACATGCTTCCTTAGCAAGAGCCCAAGCGCTGCAACATGGCAATTCCAACTCCATTATAATCTCTACATAGTACAATCGCTGTTATTCCAAAAAAAAATAAAAAAAGTAGTCCGCCAAAAACGAAGGTAAGCCGAGACAGACGAAGCAAGAGGATAAAGATGAAGGGTAAAAAAGAAAACCACTTGGTTCAGTAGGAGGTTTCCCGTGTCGACATCAGAACACTACCCACCCCTGGAGCAGCAAGGAATTTCTCTAATTTTCCGCCTTGTTTGCAGCTTCAGGGTAAAGTTCTTTATACAAATCAGGTAGAAAGCGTTCGAGTCGCTTCCAGGTTTGATTCCATAGCTCCCTTTGTTTCTCATTTCCTTCTTCTTGTTGTGATGGTGGTAGGAGGAATCCGCCGCCTGACATCACGAGGAGAACGTTTTTGAGGGATTCGGGGACCGCTTCTTCCTATTTGCGCGGGAGTGATTTCGTTAGTAACATTGCCGGGCGGTTTGCGTAACTATATTAAGTTATAAACTTACTAGATGGTCACTTTGTCCACTATTCATCAATCGGTCCATGATGTCCAAAATCCTCAACCATAACCCCAGCATACCGTCCCACTCACTCAACAGCACCAAATAGTGCAAGAAAATCTTACAAAGTAATGTAGCAGCTTGGACCCTTGTTTCGCTCATACCTCTAGGGTCACTTTGATAAACCTCTGGTTTGAGCAACATTGTGATTAGTGGGAACATAACATCGCCGAAGATCCCTGTCCATTCTTTGTGGTCCTTGCTGGCTAGCTCTGGTGATAGGAGAGCACGTTGAAGGCTGCTGAAGGCGTTGTGGCGGATTTCGCGACACGGATTGATGCATTGGGTGGAAAGAGCCTGGAAGATGGGGGACCAGTAGGTAGACCAAGCCTCAGTTTGTTCGAGGTGGGATTTTTCAATTAGGGCAGGGACACGAGTAGTGAGATTGTAGATGCCTAAAGCGGCTTTGGTGCCCCGAGTTACGATGTCCGCATCGCTGTTTATTTGGTTAGTCTATGCTGTGAACTAAATCGGTGGTGGGTGTTACTTACGGCCTCTCTGTCACCTTGGTAATCTTTCCTTTCTTCATTCGGTCCTGTATTTGCTCAAACTTGGCCCCAATGCTTCCTGCTGTCGCAAAGTCATTTAGTACAGTCACAACGGCAACATAGTTATCCGCTGTAACATTCAAGGGATTTTGAATTGCTACTAAATCAAGAATATCAAAAACATCTGCTGAAACCTCAGGGTTTGTGGCTAGTAATCGTAACAGAGACCAAAAATCCGGCGAGCTTATGATTTCTGACTTTAGTGGAGTCGTGGAGTCGATACAGCTGCGAATGCCCTTGACGATGGGCTCAGAGCATTTATCGAGCAGTGGTTTATCTAATGTGACGATGGAGTGCAGGATAACTGGTGCCCGGACAAATTCATATTCATATCCAGCTTTGAGCACAGCAAGAAGATAGTATATGCAGCGGGCAATGACGAGGGGATGCGCTTGCTTGGCGCCTCGGATAATATTTTGAAGGGAAACTGCGACATCTGGTCCAAACTTTTGGACAGCCTCAGGGGTTCTTAGAGCCAAACAAGTCGCCAGCTCTGTTACGTAGAGGACAGCTGGGTCATATATTTGGTCTTTTCTTTCTGGTGGGGCCTGTCCGTTCTGTGGTATGACGGGCAGTTCAGGCTGAATAATAACCACGGGCGAACTTTCCTCTGGGAGCTGGGAGAGAAGGGCTTTCATGAGGGCAGACGTAGAGGCATCGTCCATGTTTCTTAAGTAATTTTGTTAGTATGTATTTTGGGATTTAGTGGTGATGGGCAGTTCTTACACTATATTGGCGAAAATATCTCCGAGGTAGCATGAATTCACGCAATCGACAGTGCAAAGCGTGCTCTCCAATTCCTCATCAGATGGTTCTGGGGGGTCGTCTGCTGCATAACTTGAGAGGTAGCTCGATAGTGTCGAAAATAAACCGGAGCTATTTGGGGCGTTCCTTCTTTCAATAACGTGAGAAGGGTTCCTCAATGGTATTGGTGGGAGATCGAGCGAGTTTTGGTCGGGTAAAAAGAACGGAGGTATTAGCGAGTTAACAAATAGGTTGAGCCATATCCGCACGACTTGATTCCACCCTTCCCTGATCACAATCTCCTTGCCGGTGATGATTCGGAACAGGACCACTGTAGCTAGTTGAGCTTTGAAGTCACGGCCGAACCTGACCGCCATTTCACTAACCATAACACTGTTATCATTGACTTGGACCTCAGTGTTTAGCTTAGTGCTTGGGGGGGACTCAGTAGCAAGCGTGCTGATCAAACTTAAGCACCGGATCACACGATCTAAGCAATCGTGCAGCTGGTATTTTGCTGCTATCTTTGCGATCTGATCGAAACCCGTAATCACTCTGGTGAAAACGGCGTCATCGGTGGCGGATATGAATACATATGAAAGGGTCGCAACAATGGGTTTCCATGTTGACGCAAACATCGGGGCGTCAAAAATGTTGGTATCACAGAGCACAAGGTCCCCTGCGCCTTGGGTTTTCATTAAGAGCTCTTTCCAGGCGTAGTCGAATGCATGTTGGTTGTCATGTTCTTCTGGCAGAATGATTTCGTTGGTTCTGATGGTTTCGAAGATTGATTCGAGGAATTCTGGGGCGAAGTCTTTGCCACCATTGACACCTCTGAGATTTTTGGTGAAGTCCGTTATGGCCATGCGTGTCTACAAAATATTGTTAATACGGCTGTATCCGGTGATGAGCTGGTTCGTTCTCCCATCCTTACCTTGACTGTTGGATTGTGTTGATCGGTATTCAGCATGATGATTGCGTATGTCAACACGAAGACGGCATCCTTATTGTCAATATCCCCTGTATGTGACAAGTCGTGGTATTTCTCCGAAAAAATGGTGACCAATCTTTCGATAAGTGGCGATTCTCCAGGTAATCTGAAAGATCCCAGGAGTTCTCTGAGGGCTTCGTCTAGCCTCTTTCCCTTATAATCGAATAAATCCAAGAAAGCATTCAGCACAGGGCCATTATCTTTCTTTGTCAGATATTCGCCAAGTTGTTTCTTTGATACTCTCGATGTCCCCTTCAAAAACTTGGCTATCGATACATGATCATCCACGTTGCTTATTATGCCGTTCTGGACGAGGAATGCGATACCCTTCTTAGGGGAGTCGTTGAACTTCGAAGTTCCGGCGATGACAAGTTGTTTCTTCTCTCGCTGTTGCCGTAGGATTTCTGGGTTGGGGTAGCCTTCCGAAATGGCGACATCGTCTAACCGATCTGAGATGTACTGTATGTATCCAAGGAGAGCATCCAAACATAAGGGAGGTACATTGGTTGTGCTCCAGGTAGCTGAATCTGGGAACGCATTCTATAGTATAGATGTTCTGTCAGGAAGGTCTGGATAGATCCTAAGTGAACCACTTACCCTTGAAAGAAACCCAATAACGTCCTCGCAGAGGTCTGGTCGATCTATATCACAATCGTAGTTCACGTAGAGTTCCACCATGAAGCTAGGTATCCTAGCAAGTGCACCAATGCACTCTACCATGGCCTCCCTTGCATCTGGTCGTCGTGAGCCCCCCTCTAACCCTAATCTTTGTCGTTCTCTCGGCGGCGGAGCTGGGCTATTTCTCCCGTTCGCGGCTTGTGGGGCTGGTGGGTTTGAAGGTTTCGCTAGTTTTGGTGCTTGTGGAACACCTTCGTATAGGATTGGGTCTATGCCAGTTTCTCGAGGGATCTCGACCTTCGGGTGAAGACACGCTACCACATAGGCTAAGAATAACTCTTGTTGGAGTTTCAGCCCTGAGCGGGATGTGGCGAGAAGTGTGCCTGTTACTCTCAGGGACTCCTGGAGGATTGGCATGGTATCCGAGCGGACTAGTTGGAAAAGATATCGACATAAATCATCCTGGGCTAAAGTTGCTAGGCTTGGATGCTTTGTAATTGCGGATCCGGAAACTTCAAAGGCGACATCTAAGATCCTCATAGCCATTACACGGAGCGTATCCGTGTGCTGTTTATTGTGCGGATCTAATAAGGAGACTAAGACTCTAAAAAGCTCCCGTATCGAGGGTAGTGAATATGGCTTGATCTGAGTCTCCAAATCCTGTGTCGAGTCCTCCGGATCCAGCTCAGCAGAAGGCCGGACATTATTCAGTGCCGCAGCTGCTGTTTCCGCGTTGACTGAAGGCTCCACCTTGAGATTTTCGTTTGGCTCTGCAACTTCCTCAGCTTTTTGACCGGGGACCTCTGGTATGACCTCGAGATGCTTTAACTTCTCGAAAACAACTTGGCACATTGTGACCATGCTCATTTCCGCGGACCGCCGTAAAACTTCCGAAAGCCTCATCTGGCAGCATATGCTCAAAGCTGTCTCCATCATTTCGCAAACACTTTCATCGCCTAAAACCCCAGAGCCGGGCCCATACATCATAACCTCCATTAACCTTAATATTCTCAAAAGCACAACTTCATCCTGAGAAGGATCTGAAGCTTCGAAACGGCAGTGGGTGATTGCTGAAGACAGGAGTTGCATGGCCAACGGCAAGCGTAGTGAGGTGGGTGTTATGAGATTATACGAGAAGAATTTCGTAATGGCTATCAAAGCGAGAGAAGTGATTGGTCCCGATGTTGAAGATGATCGAACGACTTGAAGGAAAGGATGTAGCAATGAAGGGGTATCGAAAGTTCTGATATCTGAAGGTATATTAGTCGTCGTTCTTATTTGCAATTCGAGCCCCATCTTTTACCTTTGCAAGAAAGTAGGTCCCTTCTTAGTTTTGAGAAGGCCGCAATCAGTGGATTGTCCTAATTCAAACCGTGAGTATCCTGTTGAACTCGTTCCAGCTTGGTAATAGACGCACTTGGATACTCTTCCCACGCTTTCCTCTTAAACCCCACCGACCAGCTAAGGTTCCGTCTATAGGGGTGGCACTTCTGCTTTCATTCTCTTTCTCGATGCCTTTCTCCAAACTTTCTGGCCGGCCATCAGTCGAGACGGCTCTTCTGCCGCTTGGCCCCCGTAATGACCCTCCCCGAGGAGTAGATGCACCGCTGGGGACCGATAAAGTTGGGCTGTTAAGTCCGGATTCATTGACACCACCACCACCTAATATTGCAGCCACAGAACTTTGAGCCCAGCGCGCGTTCTTGCGCATGGCTGAAGTAACTGTAATGCACTCATTGGTGATAAGAGCCACAGGGTCGACGGCTACCTGAACAGATGCACGTGGGTTCCCATAGAACGAATGTGCAAGTTCGAGGTTTAAAGACCCAGATCCGTCTACAGATGGTGAGGTGGGTGTCGCAGGAGCAGGGGCTGCTGCGTTTTCGGAGTCCTGTGATAGACGAAGGGATGGTTGAGGGGTGTCGCTGCCCTCCATGATGCCTTAAAAACAGAATATCAACCTCCTCCTATTTGCTGTGAATTGGGTCGAAGACTGTGCTCTGTACTGTTGCTAAAGCCCGGCCGGGATGAGGCTTTATATGGTGAAGCCTGCAGCCTGCAGAGTGTATAATGAGACAGCCTGGCCGGTTTGGCTTTTATATGAGGTAGGGATCCAACAATTAAGCTATGACGCTGTCCCAGGCCGAGGGGTGAGTAATAGTGCCAAAGAAGCCACGTCTTGATATCGATACGGACGGCCCTGAGCGATGTCCCTCCTGCAGATGCGGGCTGTTCAGATTGCAGTTCTGTCGTCCTGTGGTGGAGCCCTTCCGCGTCCAGATAAATGCAGTGTCGGTTGGTGTTGCAGTTGCTATGTCAGTTGCTTAGAAAGGTCGGTAGTAGACAGCTGGTCGGAAGCTGGGTTGTTAACGCCGACCGGGCCGGCCGAATGCCTGGCCCAACAACCTAATGACCTGACCCTGCCAACCGACTCTTGCCTGACCGACCTGGCCAAACCGGGCATTTGACTGACACCGAACAGCTTTCGGGCCGCTTGACCTGAAACCTAGGTAACCGACATAAGCTCTCGTTTGCTGCTCTGCTGGTGGGACTCTTTTGGGAAGCCCTGCTTGCTGTTGTTAGTCGACGCGACGACGACCTCTTTCCCTCTATTCTCCTCTCCCTTATCAGGTATCACAGCTGTCTGTTTGAAACATCACCACTTCACGATCATCTCTTGCCGGACCATTGCTGGTTCGGCATCCGTTCTCTTCGCTCCCTCAAATCCGACTTCGAATATTTTACGCTTGGAGCTCCAGCGGCTTCTTTTTTTTTTTCTGGCTGTGGTTTTGGTACAATAGGGATATCATTTATCTTCCACGACCAGCCACCACCTACCTGAATCTGGGTGCAAACAAAAAACAAAGAACACCTCGAATGATACCGATACTACCTCTCACGATTTAGACCTTAGACCTTAGAGCTTCGATAATCCTCTATCCATTGTCCGGCTTCTACAGATCTCCACCTTACACTACTATCCATCATGGATACCCTCGTTCCTAGGTCGAGCGAGAGGCGGTCCCCCTCACCAGGGGCTTCTACTACCTCGGCCTCTACCTCTAACGTCAATCCGGTGAATCTACTTGATCACATCGTTCACGTTGTCGATATTACTCTCGGTGCTCCGAAGCGAGAGCTCGAAGGTGCCGGTAATATGCTGAGCAGGTCCCACTACTCCGATACCTTGCTTCGCTGCTCGAGGTTTTGCGGCGAAGGACCGACAGTGTTATACATCTGCAAGGAGATGGTGGAATCTACTGGAGATACATCGACAGACTCGATCGATGGTAGGGTTCACAATTCTTAGCAATCTAATACGATGGTTTACAATAATGAAGTTCTAACAACCAATCTTTCTTATCAATAGGCCCCACCACCCCTCAGTACAAATACTCGATTTCATCTGAACTCTCAACATCACCCCTTACTGTGGCGACTGTAGCTTTGATCAAACGTCCTGCCGCTCTCGAAGCTACCATCCCACTTGCCAACCAACTCCAAATCACTAATCTCCCTGGAAACTCACCCTACGAGATTCTACACTCCCTCATGCACCATGCCCTAGTACCATACTTCGATGCCTATATCAAAGTGAATCAAACACAGAGTGGGAAGAGTTCAAGCCAAGCGGCTGGGAGATATGCTGACAATGAATCCAAGTCTGGTATACCTGCTGCTAAGAAGAAGATGGCCGAGCTTGAGCTTGCATTCCTTCATTTGCAGCAGAACATTGAAATTCCGGAGCTTGCCCTTGTCATGCACCCAACTGTCCAGGCTGCTATTGAAGAAGCGGCATCGAAAGGTCAGAAGCCTTCTCTTGACCTTATTCCTTCTACCATCGTCAATGATTCCATGTTCCTCAATCAACTCCAGTCGACCGTCAACTCTTGGATCAAGTCGATTCAAACCATTACCAAAATGCAGAGGGATGCAGACTCAGGCAGCGCTACACAAGAAATCAACTTCTGGCTTAACATGGAATCCGCCTTGGAGGGTATTGAAGAACAGCTGCGAAGCGAGGGCGTTCTTTTGACGCTAGAAATTCTAAGACATGCGAAGCGTTTCCACGCGACAGTTTCCTTCATCGCAGATACCGGGCTGAAGGAGGCGTCGGACACTGTCCAAAAATATAACCAACTTATGCGTGATTTCCCGTTAGATGAGCTGTTGTCTGCAACATCGCTTGCCAAGGTCCAGGAAGCGCTCGTCAAGATCTTTGGTCATATCAACAAAAAGTTGAGAATCACCAGCTATCCTATTAGGAGAGCTTTACCTCTTGTCGAAGCCATTTCTGGGGACCTTGACGACCGGTTGCACGAGCTCTTGTCTGGAAGGAGATTGATGCATATGGAATATAAGGATTTTGACTCCTTGATGAACGTCGCCGATAGCATCTTTAATACCTGGGATGAAAATGTTAAAGAGTTCACAAATACAGCTCGTGAAGTTACAAGGAAGCGAGCAGAGAAATTCATCCCCATCAAAGTCACAAAAAGGCATAGCAAGACCCAAGAACGCCTGGCATACGTAAGGGCGTTCAGACACGGCCACGAGCAACTCCAGAGGACCATTCAAAACGTCCTCGGCCCCGGAAACGACGTCGATGGCCGCGGTGAGCCTAGTGGCCATGCCGCAATCGAAGAAATCGGCGATGTCGATGCTGTGGAAGAAGTTGCTTCAGCATACGCTGTCCTTAAAGATGTCGATGTCCTTGATGTTACCCTGGAAGGCACAGATATTTGGATCTCGGCGGAGAACGCATACAACGAGCGCACATCTCGTGTCGAGAACTCGATCATAGCAAGATTACGAGACCGATTGGCTACTGCGAAAAACGCCAACGAGATGTTCCGCGTCTTCTCAAAGTTCAACGCTTTGTTCGTGAGACCAAAGATTCGTGGGGCTATCCAAGAGTATCAGACCCAATTAATCGACAATGTCAAAGCGGATATCGCAGCTTTGCACGAGAGATTCAAACAGCAGTACGGGCACAGTGAGGCTCATGCGATGGCGCAAATGCACGATCTACCCCCAATTGCTGGGGCTATCATCTGGGCAAGGCAGATAGAACGCCAACTGAATGCGTACCTCAAGCGCATTGAGGATATTCTTGGTAAAGGTTGGCAGGACTACGCTGAGGGCCAAAAGTTGTTCAGCGAAAGCAATTCTTTCAAGACGAAACTTGAAACCCGCCCCATTTATGAAGCCTGGCTTGCAGATGTTCAGCGAAGAAATGTCTCAATTTCTGGTCGTCTCTTCAATATCAACAGAAACCGCGCGCTTGGTAACCAGTTGGAATTGCTTGTCAACTTTGACCCTCAAGTTATTGCTCTCTTCAAAGAAGTTCGGAATCTCGCCAATCTTAAGTATAACGTTCCACATGCCATCAACAATGTCTCTAAAGAGGCCAAACGAGTTTACCCATATGCCGTCTCCCTGATGGAATCCGTTCGCACCCTCTCCCAGACTAACAAAATCATTCTGGATATGAGCGATGTCTCTACTCTATTGTCGGGGTATCAAAACGAAGTACATGTACTGATCGCGAAGGGAATTCCACTTAAGTGGGAAAGCTTTGTTCACAGCTATGATCTCCATATGCGCAACGTTGTTTCTTATCTTCCGAATGGTAACATGGAAGGTGGTTCGTCACTCGCTGGCCGGGAATCTCGTCATGTCCAGTTTGTTCGGGAGATGGCTGCAGCCGTCAACATGCTCCAGATAAAAACACAAACGCTGAGTACCATTAATGAAAACATCCGAAAGGCGCTCACAGAGCTTAAGTCTTGTCCTTATGATACCGAGTCGTTGAGAACGAGGCTTGAGGTTATCCAGACAGCTGTCGACCAGTTGAATTTGGAAAACTTTGTTAACCTACCGCAGTGGGTTGGGGACCTTAATATCCAAATCCAAACCATTCTTTTGAGCCGACTTGAAGAGGCAACGAATACATGGATCGCAGTCTTCGATGGAACAATTGCCGAGGAGGACGCGGCACAGCAAACTAAGCGACGGCCTGACACTGCCGACTCTGAAGGCGAAAAGAAAGACGAGAAGGCTGTGATGTATAAGCCAGTCATGAAACGCTTGATCCATGAAATTAGCATCAAAAACCAGGTCATTTACCTGGATCCCCCAATGGAGTACGCTAGAGCACAGTGGTATAAGCAACTACATCTATGGCTCGGTAAGTTATAAATTGGAGAGTGCCTTGTTTTTTATCTAGCTAACTAGCTGGGTAGGCATTGCTTGCAATCTGCACAAGGTTAAAGCTTCTAGATATGAAATGACGGTTCATATCACCGAACGCGAAGTCGAAGATAACTTTGCTGAACTTGTATGTTCTCCGTTCACAAAGAAGATTTTAGCATCACGACACTGACATCTTGCATAGCCTAGCCACTTCCCTGATATGCTTTCAAAAGCGTATAACGCTGTCGAGAAGAAAATCACTGAAGTTAGCACATACGTCGATAAATGGCTTCAATTCCAGAGTCTCTGGGATCTACAAGCCGAACAAGTATACGACGTCCTCGGTGCCAATCTATCAAAATGGCTGCATTTGCTCCAAGAAATCCGCAAGACTCGGTCAACATTCGACACATCTGATGTCACACAGGTGTTTGGTCACATAACGATTGACTACGAACAAGTCCAAACCCGTGTGAACGCTAAATATGACTCGTGGCAGCACGAGATTCTTATGAAGTTCGCCGGAAAACTTGGTGTCCGTATGCGCGATGTTCATGCTGAAATCGAGAAAGCCCGCCGAGATCTTGAATTGCAAACCCTAGAAGCATCATCTACCGCGCAGGCTGTCACTTTCATTACCATCGTCCAACAGTGTAAAAAGAAAGTGAAGGCCTGGGGACCTGAAATGGAGACCTTCAGACAGGGCCAAACTACGTTAAGCAGGCAGAGATATCAATTTCCTAACGACTGGCTCTTTGTTGAGCAGATCGACGGGGAGTGGCAAGCCCTTAATGAAATTTTGGCACGAAAGAGCAAGATTGTGCAAGATCAAACTGACGCCCTGAAAGCTAAGATTATTGCTGAAGACAGGGTTGTTACGGACAAGATTACTGCCGTTATTCAGGAGTGGAACGACGAGAAACCGGTTTCTGGTACTATCGCGCCAGAAGATGCCTCCAAAACACTCAGTACCTTCGAAGCGAGCCTCAACCAACTTAAATCCGAGTCCGAGATGGTGGCTAAGGCTAAAGAAGCCTTGGATCTGCCCGCTGGGCCAGATAATGTTCTGGCATCCGTTCTCGAAGAAGTTCAAGATTTCAAGTCCGTCTGGTCCGCTCTGTCAACGATTTGGAAGAGCCTTAACGATCTTCGTGATACTGTCTGGACATCTGTGGTTCCACGAAAGATTCGTCAAGGTCTTGACGGTCTCATTGGCATGACAAGGGAGATGCCTAGTCGTATGCGTCAGTACGCTGCGTTCGAACATATCCAGAACGTACTGAAGACGCTCGTCTCGGTTAACCCTCTCCTCTCCGAATTGAAGAGCGAGGCTGTTAGAGAAAGGCATTGGGCTAAAATTTTCAAGGCCCTCAAACCCAACCAGCGCATCTATCTTACGAGCCTCAACCTCGGGCAGGTTTGGGATCTCAATCTCAAGGCATCTGAGGTCATTATCAGGGACATTATTGCCCAGGCCCAAGGTGAAATGGCCCTCGAAGAGTTTGTTAAACAAGTCCGGGAGACCTGGACAAGTTATGTACTGGATTTGGTGAACTACCAGAACAAGTGCCGTTTGATCCGTGGGTGGGACGACTTGTTTGCCAAGTGTAGCGAAAACTTGAATTCTTTGCAGGCTATGAGGCACTCTCCTTACTACAAGGAGTTCGAAGAGGAAGCGAGCAGCTGGGAGGATAAACTCAACAGGGTTCATGTTCTTTTCGATGTTTGGATCGACGTTCAAAGACAATGGGTTTACCTTGAAGGTGTATTCACGGGCAATGCCGACATCAAGCATTTGCTACCAATAGAAAGCTCTAGATTCCAGAACATCAACTCGGAATTCTTTGCTGTCATGAAAAAGGTTTACAAGAGTCCATACGTCCTCGACGTCCTCAACATCTCTGGTGTTCAGAAGAGTCTTGAGCGTTTGGCTGAACTATTGAACAAGATCCAAAAGGCATTGGGAGAGTATCTCGAGAGGGAGCGTGTTTCCTTCCCAAGATTCTACTTCGTTGGTGACGAGGATCTGCTTGAGATCATTGGTAACAGCAATGATACTCACCGTATCGCCAAGCACTTCAAGAAAATGTTTGCTGGTCTGTCTGGACTTTTACTGGACGAAGACTCCACTATCTTCGGGTTTACATCGAAGGAGGGTGAAGAAGTTAAATTGAAGAAGCCGATTTCATTGATCAAAATGCCAAAGATCAACGATTGGCTCATGGCTCTTGAAAGCAACATGAAAGGAACCCTCGCAGAACTACTGGCCGAAGCGGTCGCGGAATTTACACCAATGTTCGAGAACAGTGATTTGGACACCGAAACTTTCAAGGAGTACATCGACAGGTATCCAGCTCAGATCGTGGTTCTAGCCACACAAGTTGTTTGGAGTGTAACTGTCGAGCAATGCCTTGTCGATGGAGGCGGCGACCTATCTAAACTCTACGCCCAAGAAGTCAAGGTTCTAACACTCTTGGCCACCACTGTACTTGGTGATTTGGATCCAATTATGAGAAAGAAATGTGAACACATGATTACAGAATTTGTCCACCAACGAGATTGCATCCAACGACTCAAGGACAATAACGTCACCAACCCTCAACATTACATTTGGCTTTTGCAGATGAGGTACATGTATAAGGCCGAAGGAGACTTCCTCTCCCGATTGAAGATCAAGATGGCCAATGCCACCCTAGAATACGGATTCGAATACCTGGGCGTTGCTGAGAGACTGGTCAGAACACCACTGACAGATCGATGCTTTTTGACACTCACGCAGGCCTTGTGTCAACGACTCGGAGGTTCTCCATATGGGCCAGCTGGTACCGGTAAAACAGAATCCGTCAAGGCACTTGGTGTCCAGCTCGGACGCTTTACATTGGTTTTCTGTTGCGACGATACCTTCGATTTCCAAGCCATGGGCAGAATTTTCTTGGGTATCTGTCAGGTCGGCGCTTGGGGATGTTTTGACGAGTTCAACCGTCTTGAGGAGCGTATCTTGTCTGCAGTCAGTCAGCAGGTCCAAAATATCCAGCAGGGTCTCAAGCGTGCCACCGAGGATCCCGAGGCACAGATTGAACTTGTTGGAAGGAACTTGAAGGTCAGCGGCAATACTGGTATTTTTATCACTATGAATCCCGGATATGCTGGTCGTTCGAACTTGCCAGATAACTTGAAGAAACTGTTCCGAAGTGTCGCAATGAGCAAGCCGGATAAGGAGCTGATTACTGAGGTTATGCTTTACTCGCAAGGTTTCAACCAAGCCAAGGCTTTGGCGAAGCAAACTGTTCCGTTTTTCGATGAGTGTTCGAAGAAGTTATCAAAACAAGCCCATTACGACTTTGGTTTGAGAGCTTTGAAGAGCGTTCTTGTTAGTTCCGGTGGACTCAAAAGAGCCAGGCTCCAAGACCCTGACTCAGAGCCTGCTCAGCCCGGCAACGAGTTGAAGTGGGAGGCTCAAATCATTCTCCAAAGTTTGAGGGAGACTATTGCCCCCAAATTGATCCGCGATGATGTTAATATCATGAGAGGCATCGAGCTTACTGCTTTCCCCGGTATTGAATACGTTCCTGGTAATTTGAAGAAGTTGGAGGAGGCTATTAGCAAGATTGCACTAGAGCAGAAGTTGCTTGTCACTGAGACCTGGATGACCAAAGTACTTCAACTTTATCAAATCCAGTCTATTCACCATGGTGTTATGATGGTTGGAGAGTCTGGGTCTGGTAAGTCATCGGCTTGGAAGGTACTTTTGCAAGCGATGCAACAAGTCGAAGGGGTAGAAGGTGTTTCTCATATCATTGACCCGAAGGTCATGTCGAAGGAAGCTCTCTACGGTAGTCTTGACTCAACAACTAGAGAGTGGACTGACGGGTTGTTTACAAGCATCTTGCGAAAGATTGTGGATAATTTACGTGGTGAAGATTCGAAACGACACTGGATCGTATTTGATGGGGATGTAGATCCAGAGTGGGTTGAGAACTTGAACAGGTACGTTTCTTCCTAATCGCGATCATTATTTCAAAGGCTAATGCTTGGATAGTGTTTTGGATGACAATAAATTATTGACCTTGCCAAACGGTGAGCGTCTAAACCTTCCACCAAATGTCCGTATTATGTTCGAAGTCGAAACTTTGAAATATGCGACACTCGCTACTGTCAGCCGTTGTGGTATGGTCTGGTTCAATAATGATACTGTTACCGACGAAATGATGGTACAACACTATCTCAAGACTCTTTCATCGGTTCCTTTCGAGGATCTCGATGAGGATAATGTCACCACTGGGCAAGCTTCCATCAAGGCGTTGAATGTGCAAAAGCATATGGCGTTACTGCTTGAACAACAGCTTCTACGAGACGGCTTTATCACCAATGTCCTCAACGAAGCGAGCAAATATAACCATATCATGGAGTTCACCGAAGCAAGAGTTCTGAACACCCTATTCTCCCTCCTCAACAAGACTTGCAGGACTATTATCGAGTACAATTTGCAACATGTCGATTTCCCGCTTGAAGACACCCAGATCGAGAGCTTCGTATCAAAGAAGATCCTACTCACCCTTGTGTGGAGTTTTACTGGGGATTGTCCTCTTGTTGATAGACAAGCCTTCGGCGAGTATATATGTGGCAGGACTACCATAGGACTCCCTTCTCTCGGTGATGGCGGCTCTATTATTGATTATGATGTCGCCCTACCCAACGGTGACTGGATCAACTGGCAAAATCAAGTCCCACATATCGAAGTCAACACACATTCCGTCACCCAAACCGACGTGGTTATTCCAACTCTCGATACTGTTCGCCATGAAGATGTTCTATATTCCTGGCTCGCAGAGCACAAGCCTTTGCTTTTGTGCGGTCCTCCCGGTTCCGGTAAAACAATGACGCTGTTTAGCGCCTTGAGAAAACTACCAAACATGGAGGTCGTCGGCCTCAACTTTTCGAGTGCAACTACTCCTGATCTGCTTATCAAGACTTTTGAACAATACTGCGAATATAGAAAAACCTTGAATGGAGTTATCCTTTCCCCAACCCAGATTGGCCGATGGCTCGTCATATTCTGTGACGAAATCAACTTGCCTGCCCCAGATAAATACGGAACTCAGCGTGCTATCTCCTTCTTGAGGCAATTAGTTGAACAAAACGGATTCTGGAAGACAAGCGACAAAACATGGGTTACTCTTGACAGGATTCAGTTTGTAGGGGCCTGCAATCCGCCGACTGATGCAGGCCGTACGCCTATGGGCGCCCGTTTTTTGAGCCACGCACCACTTATTATGGTTGACTACCCTGGAGAACTTTCACTCATGCAAATTTACGGAACACTGAACAGCGCCGTTTTGAAGATTATTCCAACCCTCAGAGGTTACTCAGAAGCACTCACCAAGGCTATGGTTACTTTCTATTTAGAGAGTCAAAAAAGATTTACGCCTAAGATTCAACCGCATTACGTTTACTCGCCCAGAGAGTTGACTAGATGGGTCCGAGGTGTTTACGAAGCACTTAAGCCCCTTGAGACGTTAACGCTCGAAGGTTTGGTTAGGATCTGGGCTCATGAAGCGCTCCGATTATTCCAAGATAGGTTAGTCGCTGAGGACGAACGAGAGTGGACCGATGATGCCGTTAAGAGGATTGCTCTGGAATGCTTCCCGAATATTGATGAAGATAAGGCATTGGCCGGGCCAATTCTCTTCTCTAACTGGCTGTCGAAGAACTACGTCCCAGTAGATCGCGAACAACTCAGAGATTTCGCACGTGCTAGATTAAAGACATTCTGTGAGGAGGAAGTGGACGTTCCACTGATCCTATTCAACGATGTTTTGGAACACGTCCTGAGAATTGATCGAGTCTTCAGGCAACCACAGGGTCACTTGATTCTAATCGGTGTCAGTGGTAGCGGAAAGACAACCCTGTCCCGTTTTGTTGCTTGGATGAATGGTCTCAAAGTCTTCCAAATCAAGGTGCATGGGAAATACTCCGGTGAGGACTTTGACGAAGATCTGCGAGACGTTCTACGGCGCTGCGGTTGCAAGGGCGAGAAGATCTGTTTCATCATGGACGAGGCTAACGTCCTCGATTCTGGTTTCCTGGAGCGAATGAACACTCTTCTCGCCAATGCAGAGGTTCCTGGTCTCTTCGAGGGTGACGATTTTGCAGCCCTGATGACAGCATGCAAGGAAGGTGCTCAA
This sequence comes from Orbilia javanica, assembly GCA_036872735.1. Classification (NCBI taxonomy): domain Eukaryota; kingdom Fungi; phylum Ascomycota; class Orbiliomycetes; order Orbiliales; family Orbiliaceae; genus Orbilia; species Orbilia javanica. Next base: position 2,066,917 of record JAVHNR010000001.1, on the reverse strand, counting down.
AAACAAGGCCTGCTTCTTGACTCCCAAGAAGAGTTGTACAAATGGTTCACCCAACAGATCGTCAAAAATTTGCACGTTGTGTTCACAATGAACCCACCCCAAGGAGGCCTAGCATCCAAGGCTGCTACTTCCCCTGCGCTTTTCAATCGTTGTGTGCTCAACTGGTTCGGCGACTGGAGCGACCAAGCTTTCTATCAAGTTGGCACGGAACTTACGCATGGCCTAGACCTCGACCACGCAGGATACAATGCACCATCAAGTATTCCTGTTGCTTACAGGGGACTGAGCTTGCCCCCTTCGCATCGCGAGGCTGTCATCAACGCCATGGTCTATATCCATCACTCGATGCACCAGTTCAACGCCAAGCTATTGAAGCAACAGGGCAAGATGACCTTCCTTACTCCACGTCACTTTTTGGATTTTGTCGCGCAGTATGTTAAGCTCTACAAGGAGAAGCGAGAAGATCTTGAGGAACAGCAGAGACATTTGAATGTTGGTCTCGACAAGCTTAAAGATACTGTCGAGAAGGTCTCAGATCTAAGGAAGAGCTTGGCAGAGAAGCAAGGACAGCTGGAGAGGAAGAGTGCGGAAGCCAACGAGAAGCTACAACGTATGGTAGCTGATCAACAGGAGACCGAAAAGAAGCGTGCTGAATCCCTTAAAGTCCAAGCCGCTTTGGAAGTCCAAGAAAGACAAGTTGCTGAGCGAAAGGAGATTGTGCTGGCTGATCTTGCCAAGGCCGAGCCAGCCGTCATTGAGGCCCAAAAGAGTGTGAGCAATATCAACAGGAAGCAGCTTACCGAAGTCAGATCTATGGCAAACCCACCACAAGGTGTACAATTAGCTATGGAAGCTGTCTGTTCAATGTTAGGACAACGGGCCGATAGCTGGAAGAGTATCCAACAGATTATCCGTCGCGAAGATTTCATTCCAAGCATCGTTAGCTTTGACAATGAGAAAATGATGACCAAGAGTTTGAGGGCTAAGATGCAGACGGATTACTTGTCAAAGCCTAACTTCACTTTCGAGATTGTCAACAGAGCTTCTCGAGCTTGCGGTCCTTTGGTGCAGTGGGTTGAGGCACAAGTCAACTACAGCGAGATTTTGGATAGAGTCGGACCGTTGAGAGATGAAGTCGCAGAGTTAGAGCAAAAGGCAGAGGAGACCAAGGAGAATGCTTCTGCGATGATGGAAATGATCAGGAGCCTAGAGGAGAGTATCGCGCGGTACAAGGAGGAGTACGCAGCTCTTATCAGCGAGACACAAGCCATCAAAACCGAAATGTCAAAGGTTCAGTTCAAAGTTGACCGTAGCGTCAAGCTGCTCGACAGTTTGTCTTCGGAAAGAGTCCGTTGGGATGAGAGCAGTAGGTCCTTCGAAACACAGATAGGTACTTTGGTTGGCGATGTGCTCCTATCCTCTGCTTTCTTGGCGTACAGCGGTCTCTACGATCAACAATTCCGAAAATACATGCTCGAGGAATGGATGAATCACCTTCAATTATCTGGCATCGAGTATAAACAGCATAACCCCGTTACTGGGTACCTCTCAACCGCGGACGAACGTCTACATTGGCAAGAGAACTCTCTGCCAGTCGATGACCTCTGTACAGAGAACGCAATTATCCTCAAGCGGTTCAACAGATACCCACTCATCATTGACCCGTCTGGAAGAGTTACGGACTTTTTATCCAACTCTAATAAAGAGAGAAAACTCACGATTACAAGTTTCCTTGACGATTCATTCACCAAACAGCTTGAGAGCTCCTTGCGTTTCGGCAACCCGATTTTGATCCAGGACGCGGAACATCTAGATCCTATTTTGAATCATGTTTTGAATAAGGAGTACCAGAAGACTGGTGGCCGTGTTTTGATTCAACTCGGCAAGCAAGAGATCGATTTTTCGCCAGCATTCAAGTTGTACTTGTCCACTCGTGACCCATCAGCCTCGTTCCCACCGGACATTTGCAGTCGTACCACATTCGTCAACTTTACTGTCACAAAGAGCAGCTTGCAAACCCAGACGCTCAACCAAGTCTTGAAGTTCGAAAGACCCGATGTGGATCAACGACGAAGCAATCTCATGAAGTTGCAGGGCGAGTTCAAGTTGCATCTCCGGAAGTTGGAAAAGAGCCTCCTGCAAGCACTAAACGAGAGCAGGGGCAATATCTTGGACGACGACCGTGTCATCGATACCCTTGAGACATTGAAGAGGGAGGCGGCCGAAGTTTCTAACAAAATGGCCGAGACTGAGGGTGTTATGAGCGAGGTTGAGTCGATCACGAAACAATACGAGATTATCGCCAAGGCCTGCAGTTCCGTTTTCGCCGTCTTGGAGCATCTACACCACCTCAACCACTTCTACCAATTCTCGCTTCAGTATTTCTTAGATATCTTCCACGCCGTCCTTTACGGAAACAAACGCCTTGCCGATGAGAAGGACTATAATGCGCGTATTCAAATTATCTTACGGGACCTGTTCGTCACCACTTACCAGCGTACTTCACTTGGTTTATTGCAGAAAGATCGGGTCACATTTGCTATGCTACTTTCTCAGGCTTCGCATTACGTGTTCGATCGTGGAATGATTGATATTCTGCTCGACGAAAACGTTTCTGGTGTCGATGTCTCTAGCGAACCCGACAGGCGCGAAGAGGCCTTGAAAAAAGCAAGCGTCTTGCCCCTTTTCGAAAACTATCTGGCAAACGTCGCCCAAGATGACTGGGACAAGTTTTTCGGGGAAGAGAAGGCAGAAGACCACGTTCCGGTAGTATGGGATGAGAAGACTTCTGAGTTGGACAAGTCTTTGAAGCGTCTCATCATGGTTAAGCTTTGTCGTCTTGACAGACTTGTCCCTGCTGCGGAAGCATTCGTCGCAAACGTCTTTGGCAAAGAAATCTTGGATGCTACCGGAGATCTAGGAGACGTTGTGAAACAGGTGTCTGCGACTACCCCCATTGCTCTTTCTTCTTCCCCCGGTTTCGATGCAAGTTACAAAGTCGACAATCTTGTACAGCAAGTCGGCGCGAATTGCCTCAATATTGCCATGGGTTCCAGTGAGGGTCTCGCAATGGCTGACAAAGCCGTCAGCAGTGCCGCCTCCGTCGGATCTTGGGTTCTTATCAAGAACGTGCATCTCACTCCCGGATGGCTTCAATCTCTTGAGAAACGCCTTGACGCACTCAAACCACATCCTGAATTCAGGTTATTCTTGTCTATGGAGTCGTCACCTAAGATTCCGGTGAACTTGATACGTGCATCGAGAGTATTGATGTTTGAACAGCCAGCCGGTGTCCGTGCCAATATGAGAGATTCACTGGGTACTCTTGCAAATCGGAAGAGCAACCAGCCAATTGAGAAGGCTAGAGTGTACTTGCTACTTTCCTTCTTACACGCCATTGTACAAGAAAGACTGAGATATGCGCCAACCCTGGGATGGAAAGGATTCTGGGAATTCAATGATAGCGACGTAAGTACCCCTTGTCTATTCGATATCCTACTATGTTTAGATTATGGCTAACTCCGAACGTAGTACGAATGCTCTGCATTTATCATTGATACTTGGATTGAGGCTGTAGCTCAGAACCGGTCAAATGTGGCGCCTACTAAGCTCCCCTGGCCGATGATTCGTTACCTAGTCACGGAAACCTACGGTGGCAAGATTGACGATGAGTCAGATTTCAACCTGCTCAGATCACTTGTGGAAACTGTCTTCACCCCGGCCGCATTCGAAACCGACCATAAACTCGTCGCCGGCGAGAATCCACTACTTGTCCCCGATGGCAGCGGGATCGATCAATTCAAGGCATGGGTCAATGGATTACCAGAAAGAGAGCCGCCAACATGGCTTGGATTGGGAGCAAACAGTGAGAAGTTGTTACTTGTGGGATACGGTAAGAGGATGGTCGGGCAGCTTGGAACGGTTACGGAGCTATTGGAAGAGGGTGACGCTGTTGGGGAAGCTGCTCCTGCAGCTTAGAAGCAGAGCTTTGATACTACTTGTTTATTTTGCGATTTGGATCAGTGGCCCCTTTGAGCAACTTTGTTGAAAATGTATAATTTTTTTTATTTTTTTTTACTGATTAATGCGGAATAGCTTCTTGTAATAGAGGCGGTTGAATGAAATGATTTTACACCTGTCATCGGGAAGTGCGTCTTCTTGGGCCTCGGGACCCCTGCGTTGTTTTTTTGCAGTGACTCAAATGCCCCGCCAAATTTCTTCACTTTCGAACTGCCCCGCCATCCATCTTTGTCCCACCGCCCTCAATTATCACAGCCATCGCCATCGCCATCGCCTTTTTCTGCTACCAAACCTTTTTAGCCAAGTTAACAAGGAAGTTATATCGAAATAGTCTTCCCACAACGGCTTAGAGCCAGTCTTCGAAACTGTTCAAACACTTCTCGGCCGTTGCTCGACGTCTTCCCAAGACTGTCCCACTCAGAGCTACCAATCTACCTCGTGCGCCCGTGGTCCCCGTCACAGCTACCAGATTCACCAGCAAAATGTCCGGCTCTCTCGATTTGGCACCGACGGACGCTGTCCTAACTCTCATCACCAAATCCTTCACCACAATCCCAACAACTACCAACCCTACAGCATCTCAGTCTACCCTTCGTTTGAGTGACGACTCCACCGTCACAGGCACTAATACTATTGCCACCCACCTTTCTTCTACAATCTTCCCAGCAGACAAATACGAATACTCCGCTCTTGAGCTGGCATTGATCGATCAATGGCTTTCTCTCACTGGTCACGGAAGCCTGAACGACGATGTAGTAAACCAGCTTAATGTGCATTTGAAGGACAAGACGAGCATCTTGGGCACAAAGCCTTCGATTGCCGATATTGTGGTCTACGTGCGACTTAAGGATCTAGCTAAGAACTGGAGTGCGGAAGAACGAACGGGTGGTGTCGACGGTGGGAAACGTTACGTTCTTAGATGGTTGGATTGGGTTCAGAATAGCCCCGTTGTTGGGTTGAAGCTTGAGGAGACCGAGAAATTGGTTGTCGATACTGAGGATGTTGGAACTGTGGTTAGAGGCGAGGAGCCAGTTGATGAGAAGAAGGCGGCTAAGAAGGCTAAGGGCAAAGATAAGGAGGCTACTGGAGATGCGGCTGGAAAGGGTGCGGTTGAAAAGGCTAAGAAAGATGATGCTCCGGCCGCAGCTGAGAAGATTGGGGTTGTTGGGAAGGGCGAGGCTAGCACATCCGCTGCTGGAGGAAAGAAGGAGAAGCAGAAGAAGGAGAAGCAGCAAAGACCAGCAGCTAAAAAAGAGGGTAAGTTGATATTATCGTTTATCTTTGAATGAAGATTAGCTGTGCTGACGATTTTTTTCGTTTCGGACAGAACCAGCTGGGCCATCACCCATCAATATCGACCTCAGGGTTGGCTTCATCGAGAAGTGTGTTCCTCACCCAGATGCAGACTCTCTATACGTCTCCACTATTCACTGTGGTGATGCCGAGCCTAGAACAGTCTGTTCCGGTCTAAGAAATTTCATCCCACTTGAGGAGATGCAAGAAAGATATGTTGTCGTCGTTGCCAACCTCAAGCCCGTCAAGATGAGAGGTATCATGTCGCAAGCCATGGTTCTTGCAGCAAGCCCGGCACTAAAGGAGGGAGAAACAGACGACCATAAGGGTCCTATTGAGCTCGTTGCTCCTCCAGCTGGATCCAAGGCCGGAGAGAAGGTCTTCTTCGAAGGATACAATGGCACACCAGAGGCCGTTTTGAACCCAAAGAAGAAGATTTGGGAGGCCGTTCAGCCAGGGTTTACAACAACTGAGGGATTCGAGGTTGCGTTCGACGTTGCAGCTACAGCAGGTGCGGTTGCACCCGCTGGTGGAGAAGGTGTCAAGAAATTGGTCACCGAGAGTGGAGGCGTTTGCACAGTCAAGACCTTGGTTGGAGCTGCCGTTAAATAAAAATATTGATTACTAATGAAATATCAAGAAATGGCCGTCTCTTACATACTAGCTAGATAGATGGCTAGCTAGCCTTACAGCATACATGGTCTACGGATTATATAATAAAAGCGGTTGACTTTTTTTTTTTTTTTCAAGGAACTACATATTGAGATATTGTGAAAGTAGTGTTATTATAAACGGGCAGCGGGCTGTAACCAAGAGATGCTGAAGCTTAGCTACACTTGGTCTCGTTCCGCTCGAACTTGGCTCTAACAGGTAGCTTACACATGCGCGCCTCTGATAAAATACAAACATTCGTAAGGAATGTATGTCGACGTTGCCTCATATAACAATAATCCAATCTGGCCAAAAGCAAACCGAAGTTGAATTTCAAAAACAGAAAACAGAAACAGAAACACCGAGGTAATGCCGTGGCCGTTGGTATCCATATATGGAGACTCCCATCAAGTCAGTCTTTTGGCAAAGAACAGACTTGTCCCAAACAAAAGGTCAAAAACATCAACTCCAGACTCGGGACCGGTTCCGGGTAAACCCATTTTGAAGGAACAACAAGAAAAGCAGCAAAGAAACAAGAAGAAATGAAGGTAAGGTAAAGGGAAAAGACAGACGATTAAAAAAAACAGAGAAGAAACGAGAAACGGCGACTCAAAGCAAAGAAAAGATTGTAGTTTTAGTGGTCTTTTAGCACCATGCGAATTTTTCGTTCGCACACCACTCGATCCCTTCCGGCTCTATTTCCTCGCCGCCGTTTTTATCGTACCACATCAAGCTAGCGATACTATCCATTTCTCGATGCACCAGATCATAGCCAGTTCCGTTTCCGAAAACGGCCTTCACGGCTTTTTCGGTGATGTCATCGGGATTCCAGCTGATAACCTCCTTGAACCCCCAAGCTTCCGCCTCATTCGCTGCTGCAATTACGATATGCTTTATAGCATCAAGGACAATACTTTCATTGCTCGAAGTAAGGGTAGGAATATGGAGCCTCAAGAAAACGAGTTTCTTCTCTGCAAAATCGTGGGTCCAGATCGTCCACACGGCGTTCGAACCATCGCTCCCTTCTTTTGGTGGATACTCGGCTCCCTCTTGGATTGGTACCCAAGCACCCTTGACCATGGGTACTTTCGACGTCGCATACTGCCCGATAAACTCCTCCCTTGCATGATGCCACTCCATAACCTCCACAGTCGGGAATTGAACACATCTCACTTCCACATCTGACGCAAAGGGAGTCTTGGTCACCACTCTCCGAATATGCGCACAGTCTGATACGCACAACGCCTTCAAATCCGCCTTCAACACATTCTTTGCCTTTGATGAAGGTATGGAAGTTGGTAGTTTCGAGGGAAACGAAATGTGTGAGCTCTGGTGAGGTCGCCAGCCGATTCTGTTGTAGAATTCTTTGCCAATATCGGAGTACAGAACGCTGAATCCCACTCGCAGACTCTCTTCAGGACTTGATGGATCTGGTAGAGTCTTTAACTGGTGCCCCAGCCGCTGTAACATCGATTTTGCGTACCCCTTCCCTCTGTGTCGCTCAGCGGTGTAAACGCTGCCAATACCGTAGCAGATGACCTCTTCAACTTCGCCATTTTTGCGAGCGATCATGCAGGGCTTGCGAATAACTTCACATGCTGATAGTATATGGTCGGGCGATTGTGGGCACCCCGGGCTGCACGGTGCAGAGGGGTCAACGAGGATCCAATAGGTAATTCCGCCGTTGCGAGTGAGGTCTTGGGAGGCGATGTGAGCTTCTCGTAGGTAATAGGCATTATCTGTGAGTATGCCTTTCCATGAGTGCTTGTTTAGAACCCAGGTGTGGTGTCGCTCTGGGATTGTAGCAGGACGCAGCACGAGATTAGGATTTTTAACATCAGAGGGCGAAGAAGAGAGGGTCGGGCTAGACGGGTGTGTAGTTGAGGGTGCCATCTTTGCAGTTGATAAGGTTTAGAGACGTCTATGATGTTACTGAAATCTCATTAGCACCGAAATCGTACTTGGTCAGATCGCTTTCTCAGTCCAAAAAAAAAAAAAAAAAAAAAAAAAGGGCAGGGAAAAATGAATCAAAAAAAAAAAAGCGGCAAAGAAAATTCTTGCCGGCTTCGTCATTTAAATGAATTCCCAGGCTTTCGATCTCTTTCGTCAACCAGGAAACTTGGATAGACCAATTTTGTGGAGAAGCTTGGTCTGCAGCATTGCAACTTACCCTGTTCCCCGAAATTCCAACAATCCGAACTAGCAACAAAAGAAGTAGGTGAATGTATCCTTCACGTTTTGGACTATTAAGGAGGTAGAAGGTCCTGATAACAGTATTCCGAGAGAGATATCAAGCGGCGGCGAGGCGCCATAAGCATGCAAGATAAGTCCTTGCTGGTTGGCGTGTGTGATGATGTGTGATTACCTTTGAAGGGATGCAGTTCGCGAGTGACTGGGATTCGATTCCAATGCAGCTATCAAGTGGTCAAAGGACAATCGAGAGGACGAACAGGGCGAGATAAATCTAGTATATATTGCCGTGGAACATGTATAACCAAGCCTCCTTGTACTGTGCTATCTACCCAGATAACAGCCCGGCCCTAGATTATGACGGTAATTGCAATCGTCCTCCCAGCAGCCAAGGATTGGTCGAAGTGCATCCCGTCACATCGCATCAAGGTGCATCCGACCGACTAACCCTTTAAACTCGATTGTGCCAGGGCAAAAAATCGAAAAAAGTCTAAAAGGGCCGGTGAAACAACGCAGGCCGGGGATGTTTGGTCGGTTACCTACGGGGGTACCTTTGACTTTTTCGATCTTCTGCCGTTGGGATGCTCGACTTTGAGACCATTGGGCTAGTCTGCCATTGAGCAGCACGGCCGGAAAACGTGCTTGATGTGGGCCCCATGACAGTGTGGAGAAACGGAGCTAAGGAGCTGAAGAGTTCGCCAGTTAAAAAGGCTCCGAAGGGTAGGAGATGCCAATGTGAGACGTGCAAAGGGGTCACGGGGGCGAGCTCCGACCGATTGGATGCTCGTAATAGAAACGTAAGAGCATTTCCGTTGGAGTGCAAGCGTCGACGACGATGCAGTGGAACTTTCGGGAGAAGCGCGGAGGCAGAAGGTGAGGTCTTGTCAGTGACCTCGAGGGAACCTGCTTCAGTCAGTAGCTTGACCTAGTAGGCAAGCCAGCGTAATTACTTCTGGAGCTCCTTTGTTGGTCAGTTGGAAGGCACGGAGCTGGCCTGGTTGGAATGCTTGTCCTCCCAGAGCTTGTGGGCACTCTCGGGATAGACGATGCTGGGATGATGGAGATATTCACTATCGTCGGAAGCTTCTTGAGGGATATCAGACGGATGACGAGGGATTTAAGCATTTCCCCTTTCCCGTAGCCTGCCCTTAGCCATATATCATTTTTTCTTGGGGCTGCTGAGGCTCTCCGAGTTTTTGGCGGGCCGTTTGACGATGTGTTGCGCTGACGTCGAAACAAAGTTGCCCTAGCGACAGGAATGTGTTGTGATGGGCGTGTTGTGTTGTGTTGTTGACGCGAGTCGTCAACAACGCAGGCGGTTTCCTTGGTGAAGCAGCTTCGGTCCCGTCTCCAGTCCAGCAGTACCTAGCTATCGATCTAGATCCTGCTCCCTGCTCCCTCTTCTTTATTCACCCAGCATTCGCAAATACAGCGATACAAGATAAGCGATGGATTTCAATCCGCGAGGATCTCAGGGCTACCGGCCCGGCCAGAAAGCCCCTCAGTCGTCAGGCAAGATGCGACAGGCGCCCGTGGAGCACGACAGTCTTGCCTTCCTGTTGATGGTAAGGATGCTGATATCTGACTGCCTTCTTATGGGCTTTCTAAGAAAGAACCCGAACGCTTACGATCATGTTTATTGCTCAGGAACCGTCAGAGATAGCGAACTGTATCACGGATATCGGGATCCCATTCTCTGCAGATAGCATCAACAACCCTCAGTCTCCCATGATCATCCGTGTCATCGAACGGATCTTGGAAAATCTTACCGGACTCACTGTCGAAGGCATAACCCCAGTGCTGGACATCGTTAGCGAAGACTTCGAATTTGGCGAAACCATGATCGATACGGTGCGCATGATGGCCTGTTTCCGGTCGCTGCGTTCGCTCCTTAGCGTGTGTGGAATGAAGGACCTGCAGCTTAACGACTTGCTTGCGCCAACTCGACCGAGGACCGTCAAGATGTTTTCATATCTCATCAATTTTGTGAGATTCAAAACCGAACATCAGCCGACTATTGACGAACATGCAAATAAATTTGAAAGCATCAAGCAGCGAGTCGAGACTCTTGAGATAGAGCGGGATGAATTACAACATAAACTGGAAACTCTTCAAATACAGAGGAAACAGGAAGAACCCCTTGTTAAAAAACTACAAGAGGAAAGACAGCAGGCCAGAATATTGCTCAGCGAGCTGAAGAGGGAGCAAGAGGCCTTGACAAACGAATTCCAGGAAGCTAAGAATGAGCGGAAGGTGCTGAAGGACGCTTTGATACAAGCGAATGAAACAAAATTAAGATTAAAACAAGATTGTGAACGGCTCCGACCATATATTTTCGATGAACCAGGTCGGCTGCAACAACTTAACAACGAGATGGCTGGGCAGCTTGCCCTGGAAAAGAATAGGCTTATGCAGGCTGAAAGACGAGCACGAGCGCTCCAGACAACCGCGGATTCCTTCGGGGTTATCGAAACGGACGTTAATGCTTGTATCAAGGTCATGGAAGAGTGTGAAGCCGAGTTATTGAGAGAGGAAGAAGGTGATAGAAAGGCCTCACGACATAAAGACGTTCTAAGAAAGCGGCAGCTTGAGTTCCAGGATATGGAAAAGAGAGAAGAGGTGTTGAAAACAAGGTTGATCAGTGCACAGGAAAAAGTCAGCGCCGCCAAGCAGCAGGCAGAAAGCAAGAGCACTGCTGCAAGGGCAAGAATGGCAGAGCTGAGGGGGGTGTATGACCAATTAGCCAGCGAGAGAAGGGAGAAGAGTCACGATATGGATAAGCTCAAAATGCAAATCGACTTGAAGGAGAAACAGGTATTCACCCTTTTGCCCCGTGCAGCATATTCCACAATACTAACCACACCACCATTTACAGTGTCAAGATACAAAGGAATTCGTGGAAAACGAAGCCCGAGAGACCATGAACGAGTTTGGTAGGCTTACCGCACACGTTAACTACTATATGCAAGAGATGAAGCAGCAAATGGACATAATCTCAGTTTCTTAAGGCCCCGAGTAGGGTCACTTGTGCTGGCCGCATACCTCCCTCTTCCCTGTTTATCTTATTTGCTTTCCATCTCGCCGCGTTATAGCGTGTTTAAAAACGGTGTTTGGAGTCTGGTCTTGCAGATTGGAGGCTACTTTGGAATACTAAAATAATTTACGATCAAATTAACAAATTCGATCGTTGGTCATATCGTGTCGGTGGCTTGATTGAACTCATATGATCTATTCCTATAATTTTATCCTCAAGGCTTCCATCTAAGCACCTGTGGCCATTTATATACGATCACAAAACGAGTCAAGTAGTTCTTTACGGGTGATTTTTACTATGGTGTCGCCGGAGAAGTGTATATTGATATCGCAATAGCTGATCATATATATCGATCATAGCCTTACAGCTAGTCGGGCGAATTTACTCCCTAAATGTGCTTACTACAGTACCAGCTGCTGAACACAACTTTTGGTATTGGAATTAATCCTCAGCATCAAGAAAACATAAACTCCGACAAAGAATATTCAACCGGCTGCTGAAAACGACTTCGCTACGACCCACAAAATCGAACTAGAATCAGTCATCGTATTCTCGGGATCCATTGGAACCAACGCCTGGCTTGTTGCAGAGAAAGCACGATCTAGGATCTGTGACAAACTGCCAATAGCATCCACCAGACATTAACCGGAGAAACAATAACGGAAACAATCGCTGTATGTGATAACCAAAACTAGAACATCGATAGGCCAAGCCATCTGCCATCACCAGGACCAGATATTATACTACCCAGACACCACTAGAAATTAAATGGAAATACTAACTACTCTTCTTGTCCTCGCCATACAATTTCTTAAAGCTCTCGTCGACTACTAGCATACTTAGAAGGCATACTTCTCGAACGGGAAGCGGACGCAGACGGAGGTCTGATACTCACTCCACTCACAATCCAAGGAGAACTTCCGCAAATATCTTTCACTCCACCCAGCACCAATCGTCAATTTACAACAAGGAAAGTGCGCCCACTGCAACTTGGCTGCCAACTGTTATTGCGTCAAAATAAACCCGGAGGCTAGAGAATACAAACATATCTACTACTGCTGGAATCATCGACACAAAGGCTGCGCCGAAAATTTGTAGTAGAACTCCTAAAGGCCATAGCTTAGGAACCTCCAATCATCACAACAAAATTACTATTTCAAGAATTCCTATGACCTCACCCGAACGGGAACAAATATACATCTCGAAAAGGGAATTAGAAAATAAGGGACAACTCCCACACAATCCAAGAAACCGCAAAACAAATTCTTAAATACGACGAGAGCTTATACGAAGGACTAGAAAAGGAATAATTAATTGTTGAAGAAGAGACCGGGGGGCGATCCCCACCGAGGAAACCAGAACCACTACAAAAACGTTCTAGAACGGCCTTTCTCATTTTCACCCTCGGGGCAACTCCTCACGGAAGGGGCAGACTCTCTAAAAAACAAAGAATTAAAACAGAATAACCTAAAATACAAATTGACACACCTCGGGAACAGGTCCTAGAGGAAACTATATTGCTCTTTCACACGAAAACCTCTGGCCACAAGAGAAGGAGCCTCTGCTTTCTTAGACCGCCTATCAAAAAACAACAAGAGAAGGTTTAAAAAATCTTACCAAAAAAAAGAAAAAGAAAAGAAACCTGCCAGCCCAAAAAGCGCCCTAATCTATTCTGCAATGGCCAATACGCCTTTCAAAAAAGGCATCGCTGGCTATTTGGACGCAGTTTTAAATGTTATATCTTCAATATCAGTGGGCTCTGCTGTAGGAATTATAGTAAGCATTGCATTAGGAGATGTGGCGTCCATGTGGATTCTATCTTTCACCTTAGTTGGAGCCACTATGGTCGCCTTAGCCCTCACAAAGTGGAGAACGCCCCTCGAAGAAAGAATGGCAAAAAGGGCTGTCAAAATGGAAATAGCACCGGGAGAAGACAACCCCATGAGTAGGCCTCTACAACCAAAAGGACCCTCTATTGCTACGCAAAAATTGATTGCGGAGGCGAAAGAAGTCACCGAGAGACTTCGACAGCTTCAAAACCGCCTAGAATTAAGGGCAAAATCTCTTGACCTTACCGGAAATACATATAATGTCAAGCCTCCACCGAAATTATCTGGCCTCACCCCAGAACCCGGACCGGAAGCAGGAACCTTCCCTACAGAAGAACCCAAGGACGGTTATAGGGGAGCCGAACCGCCTTGGGAATTCGACGATGACAAAACCAAATGGCGTGACTGGACAACCGAAATGCTTCTATGGGCCCGCTCAAACGAGCTTCGAAATAGATGGAACGCCCTTTCACAATTTGCAGCCTGTATTAAAGAAGGAACACGGGCAAAAGGACGTATCAGATATCTTATGCACAGTGTACATTCAGAAACGCCTGAAAAGGAAGCCTTTGAAAAATTAGACAATACGATACAAGTTTGGGAATGGTGTATCCGGGTGCTTGCTCCAGGATGCCGAGACTGGGGTGAAGAAAGTAAAGCCATCCGGCGTCTCACGACCTACCAGAGGGGGAAACCCGTTCGGGAAATCCTAGATAATGTGGCCTACGCAACCAAAGTCCTGGGCCTAGACCCGGCCAGACAAACGGAAGCCTTCCGGATGAACATCAGAAAAGACTTACAACTCGCTCTCGCCCAACGATTAGGGAAATGGCCTTCTGATCTGACCCTTTCGGACTTCATCGAGAGAGTAGAAGGAGTAGAAAACGAGCAAAAAATTGTCAGAGAAGGTTACATGAACTGGACCCCAAAGCCTAACTTTAAAGGTTCAGCAGAAACCCAAAGAGAAAAATCTGTGAACACACGAGCCACTAATGCCCCTGATGAAAGGAAAAGACAAAATCATGGAGTAAAACTATGGTCAGATGAGGACTGGGCTCTCATCAAAGAAGCAGGAGCATGCTTCAATTGTGGATGGGCAAATCATCGAACAAAAGATTGCAAAAAGCCCCGAGAAGGCTTTAAAACCCTCTCACAAGAATCAACAACCTTTCTCCGCGAACGAATTGAGCGGAAAAAGAAAAATGGTTGGCGGAGCCGTGGCCAAAAAGACCAGCAGCCTATGGTGTTAAATTCAGATTGTAAGAACTCCTCCATTGAGACTGGCTTATGTGCTGAAGCAAGCTCAAGTCCCGAAACCGTAAGATGGATAAACACTGACTCTGATTCGATTACCATTACAGGACAAATTGCTCTTGTTGATTCTGAAATTTAAAATGTGTCTTGTCTTGCGGATGTTGGTTCTCAGTCTTGTTTTGTACATAAAAATTTATAACAAAATGAAATCTTTGGTACACATTAAAGAAGGTTATAAATGGAAAACTACTTTCAAAACCTACTTTGGGTCGCTCGAGTACAAAGTCATGCCCTTCGGCCTAGCAACTGCCCCTTCCTGATTCCAACAAGTTATCAGTGGGATCCTCCACGAGTACACTGAAGTTTTCTGCTTCGCATATTTGGACGATATACTTCCTCTAGTCCGATTTTCCCTAAAGGCCCAAGAAGACCTGCCAAAACTCTTCTAAAAGGAAAAAGAAAAAAGAAACTACAGCCAATCAGGATCTAGAAAGCTTCTATTGGTTTTGACAGAGACATGAGCTTCTGCGGAAGCGACAGTAGGATCTAGAATATCTGCACTTTGGAGCTCTATACCCCATATATCACACCTCATTTCAGTTCCTGTGTAACAGAGTAGGTAACTATTTACTAATTTCATATGTCAGAGCTCCGAAGGATACTTTGGTGGGTGACAGCTACGTATACGTATAAGGTGTGTGGTCATCGCGGGTTCTCGTCCCGTCCATAGCGCTAGTGCAGTCTGGCTTATCACTAATACCAGAATTTCCATTGTTTCCCTTTTGTTCTGCTGATTTGAGAGATTTCTTGAAGGTTACTTGGTGAGGCTGAGGGTTGGGGGAATATATATCCCGATTTGATACAGCAGGAAAGCATGCAGATTGTTGGAATTTTGTATGGGACAACGCGGTTTTTAGCCATAATTTTAACGGCGTGTTGGTTAATTGCAACTTAAGCTAGGGCGAGACTCGGTTGTAAGCTACATAAGGACTTGGCCCTAAATGGCAAAAACAGGGGAGTTTTGGTGATAGATGCTACTATAGTATCAAGAATTTGCGTATTTTGTCCTCATTTAATTGTGCTTGCAGGGGTTGGTCGGAATTTATGACGTTATGTTAACGGTTTGAGGGGTACGTTACGGCACCGGGAGGGAGGAACCTTTGTCGGTTCCCATTGTACATACGAACTTGCAGTACAAGCTTTTGCCATGGGTGCCCTTTGGTCTCTCCATATACGTATTTACGGGCGATTTTGAAATGTATGGAGTATAATCCTAAATGGGTAGATACAGCAATAGCACCGTCGACAATGTGTATATAAACCCGCAGAACCCAACGTCCATCTCGTAATATCATCTTCCAAAGTATCAATCAATCCTCAACATTCATCACTAAACAAAAGACTTCAGCTCTTAAAATTCCCTTCGGAATCTATCTATTTCCAGTATTTAACTATAAACCTTTAAATCCTTACCAAAGAACTCAAAATGGTTTCCATCCGCAACATCCTCGTTATTGCTACCATTCTTGCCCCAGCTCTCGCCTTCCCAGCTGATGTCCCTGATAAATGTCTCCCCGGTAGACGCTGTGCCACTGAGTGCTGCACTGCTGACCAAATCTGTGTCACCGATGAGAGGTTCCCTGATGGTCACTGCGTCGACCGTGGTATCGGTACGTCCATAACTAACTGATCTATTTACTCTGTTAAAGTAGAATAACTATGCTAATTTTATGATATATAGTCCCGACCCCACGTATCTGCCTCCCAAATAGGGGTTGTGGCGATGATTGCTGCCGTGCGGACCAAAAATGTGTGAAAGACGAAAAGACTGGCGATGAGAAGTGCGTCGATAGTGGAATCGGTAAGTACCTAGGTCGGCGTCAGGCATAAAGGCAATGCGTAGCAGCCATCGATCTAACCCCCATTGTGTAATATAGTTCCACCAATGAAAACATTTGTTCCTTGTCTCCCTGAGCAGGTCTGCGCAGATGACTGTTGTCAAGCTGACGAGATCTGTGTCGAGAAGGTCAAAGGAGCTGGTTTGGTTTGTGTGAATCGTGGAATTGGTATGTATATCTGAATTTCCTTTAGCCATTTCCGAGTCCTTTCTAATAATTTATTCCCTTGTCGATAGTTCCAGTTTAGAGAGTTAGCCGTTGGGTCGAGTTTGATATGGGGGTTCGAAATTGGAGGGCTGCTTTAAAGGACTAACGAATAGATGGCAGCTGTTTCTTTTTTATTAAATTTATAGAGGAGGATTATCGATTGCTTGTTTTTCATTCATACCTTCAATTTGGATACGTATACGCGTACTAGCTTCGCAAACCCGGGTTTAGTCGATGTATTCTTATCGTCAAACTATAGATGTTATTAAACCTTCGAAAACTAATACTAGCTAAGAAAAATTGATTAATACCTTTTAACTTGCTGCTTTTCCAGAAGTTTATTTATCCACTGGTGCTTAAATTACGAGACATGTCAAGTTTAAATTTTTGAGATTGGAATCGTATTTCTATTATTTTCAGAATACTTTTGTGTAAAGCTATACTAATAGCAATCGAATGAAGTGGAAGATAAATAGCTAGACATTTAGGTAATTACCTTTTGTATCAGATAATTTATGTCATTTACCAAAGGCTCTTTGCTAGTTCCATTACTAGCTCCAGCTTCTTCTTCATCCCAGCTTCATCAATTGCATTTCCCTCTTCATGGCTGCCGAACCCACACTGAGGGCTAACGCTAATTCTCTTCAAAGCTTCTTGTTCGGTCTCCCCACTACCCTTTGCCATAATCCTTGCTGCGTCCATAACCTTCGCCTTCAACTCCTCCAGATCTTCCATTGGCTCCGCAAATTTGCTTGTCACCAATCCCAACACAACTTTCCTATCCTTCGGGACGTCCGCCAATGGCTCAAAGGTTCCAGCACGGGGAGTATCATACTCAAGGTAAAAGACGTCCGCGGGGATCTCCTTGAAGACCTTCTTGGCGATGTGCTCGTATCCTCCTTCAGAAAAGTGAATGGATTTCCTGAAGTTCCCGCGGCAGATATGAAGGCCGACAGTCATGTCTGGCTTTCTCTCCTTTAAACAGTCTTGGTAGAGTTTTATGTACTCGTCTAGTAGCTTCTCTGCGGACTCCCCGGCGGCGGCCATGCCGTCTAACATCGATTGTGCGCAGAAGTATGCCAGTAGTGGATCGTCGATTTGGACGTTTCGGCAACCAGCGTCATAGAGGAGGGAGAGTTCGTGGCGGTAGGCGGCAGCGATGTCGGCGAAGTATTCGGCATTACAGGAGTACACTGATTTAGAGTATGCGTGTTCTCCGTGACGGAGGTGGAACCACTCTGGTGCCTATATATTTCGTTTATGAAATATGCATATGGTAAATCCTCATGTTTTTCACCATGATTTCGTTGGATTTATGAAAGGATCCGGGTGTGATAACTTACGGCAAGGGTCATCTTCACTTTCTCCTTGTCACCCACTTTTCCGCTGATGTAGTTGAATTCTTGAACATATTTGCTGTTGCCCTTGTGGCTGATTTTTCCGGTACAGAGACATGTGCCGGCTGGCTCAATACCCTGGGCCAAGAAGGCCTGGAGGTCCGGAACATATTCTTTGAAGATCGCCCGAGGTGGTTTGGCAACCTCTTCCATACCATTGAGGTTATCGAAAAAACCATCGTAAAACATGTGGCTATTTCGTATTGTATGAATTAGAGACGAGGAAAAGAAAAAAGGAAAGAAAAAAGAAAAGAAAATGAGAAATCTGTATTGAGAATATATGGCCTACCGTCTGTACTCGCCATCGGTAACAGTTTGATAACCAATTGACAGTTGCAAGTCAATTGCTCCGTCGATAGCCTTGTTCTCAAGCTCATTCAATTCGCTTACGCTCAACGCTTTCTTTTCTCGAGCATCGAGGAGATATTGGGGCCGTAGGAGGGAACCTATGTGATCGGCGTGTGATTGACCGCTTGAAGGCATCGTGAAGTGTATTAACGATATAATAGCTTAGCTTAATTTAGCGCTTGTGGTGTAAGGCAATGATCTAAATCGATGCTGCAGCGGTTGTTAACTGTAGTATCAATAGATTAGAAGCAAGACGGTTTTGTTTAAAGTTATGGATATCTACACCCCGCATTTGGCGAATACTGAGGATGTAGCAGATTAAATGCGAATGCGGGTTTTGCAAAGTATTTATACACTACGCTAAATAGATGGAGCTTCATCTCATTGTTCTTCTATACCCCACAGACCATAGCACTAAACAAAGGATTTAAAAAAAAAAATCTTTCCCGAGGTCCCGAGGGAAACTGTCAAATCTCAGCCTCCCTTTTACCCGCTTTAACTTTAGTTTAGACTAAATACGTTTTAGAACTCGGAGGGGCAATCCCATCGATAAGACCCGGATGTTGAGGAGGATAGTGTTGCTTGGGCACAAAAATACAACAGCAACTGTCGATTTGAGTGTCACATAAGGCATGTTGATTACTTAACGAATTCGTAATCTTTGATTTCCCAAATTTGCAAGTTCGTAATATATATTGATATCGGGCCTTCAATGTTAATCTCGAAGGTTTACGATTTTCTAGTTTATCATTGGCTTTCGATTTGGTCGTAACTTTGGCCCCCAACCTTGACCAAGGTCTCGATCCGAAGCCACGATATAAAACCTATTGTTTTGCCCCACAAAAACCAAGATTCGGCTCAAGGTGCCGGCAACCAACCAGATAACGACTTTCTGCCAGCTGCAAGCTAAGCTCCAGTTTGTTTGGGGACGATCTCTGATCTCCTAGTAAGGAGTATTTAGCATCAGGCCTCCTGCCTTGTTTTCCCTATGTTTATTTTTTCCCTCGCAATGATTTCCCGCTGTTCGCGAAGATAGCCTCTGGATAGCCCTTTATCAGGATAGCCCAAGTCTAGAACCTCTAAGTTCGGCATAAAGCACAGCAGGAGAGGGATGAGACTCCCGCAGTCCACGCCCCGATACACTTCTCGAAGGCCATGACGTCCCAAGACGCCTCCCGCAAACGCGCTGATTTGGTCCTTCTCTTCCTGCGTCCAGGTCCACCGCAACCTGTTTCCCGAATCCGCCATGATATCGATACACCACGCTACCGTGATGGATTTAAAGCGCTCACCGATTTTGGGATTGACAAGGAGACAGCGGGCTAACTGCCATGTTTGTTGAGAGACGTTCCCGATTCGGAGGATGTAGTTGCGCCTTGAGTAATGTTGCACGATGTCACGGAATAGCTTGCAAACTTGTTCGCAGCGACCAAGGTCTGCAGGGGTGAGTGTCTCGTTGGTGATGATTTCGGCGAGTATTTCGGTTGGGAAGATTCCTAGAGTAGGCCTCGCCTTTGCCATAATTTGGGCAGATGGATCCTAGAGATTATGGGGAAATGGAAAAGACGCCCTAGAGCCCCCGATGGTGTAGAATGTTTGCTCAAATAAATGAATAGAGCTTGAAGGGAAGATCGATTTGACAAGTTGGAGAGGCGTAGCCTTCTCGTTAGGAAGACGCGGCGGCGGTCCGCACCCACTCACGTGTCTACAGGGGTTTCGGCTGGTCCACGTTTGATGTGTTACACAAATGGAAACGAATGACGAATGACGAATTGGATTCGAGGACTGGAGGGAACTGTACAGAACTTAGCCGGCGGCCAGCCGGCAATGTCAACCGGGTATTCATGGATGCATTGAGCTATATATAACTGTAGACACGAATTTATATTTTAAGTTACTCAAAAGTTGAACTTACATTCTTCAGAACTTAATTCCAGACCTATAACGTTACTATATAGGGTTTTAAAAGTTAACTGAGATGCTCAAATGGATCTTCCGCCTGCTGAGTTTATAGTTTACAAATTGGCAGGTTAAGTTGTTTCTTGACCGCTACATACTTACTACAATTCAGTGACCCGTTATCTAGGTTCCTAAATCTAGCAGATCAGTTGTTGGGCGACCAGCTAATTTAGTTCAAGTATCGATCTCAGGAGGGAGTTTTAGGTTGCGCCAAGAGGTCTCCCAGAATAGAGTTTTAACTTGTCTTCAATTGATCAATTTAGATATCCCTCGAGCGGAAAACTCCCCCCAAACCCAGGAATCAAAAAATCCTAATCAGATGCTTCAAGTTACATACATCCGCCGTGGGAAATAACACCAAATAGGATTTCACCGGACTAACGCGAGAATATATATAGAAAAAAGCGGAAGCAAGTTTGTCTAACGTGAGATACGCTCTCACCATGGATACGTGGTACGCACATAGACAATTGACTTCCAGCAAACGCTATAAACATGTTACCATCCGCCAATCTGTCTCACCGGACTTGTTTATTACAATATGCAATGCCGGTGCGGAATTCACACGAAATAGTTTTTATCTATAGACCTACGCTTAAGTGCTGGTGAGGTGCTATGTTGTTATATATCCTTTCGTTCAGGCTCAGTAGCTCCCGCCAAATCCACTTTGAACCCTTGCGAATATTGCCTGAATATTATACTCCAGCCGAGCTCCTAGCATCACCAATATATCCCAAGTTAACCAAACTAAGGTTGGATACGAGATCAGCCGTCGCAAAATGGAGAGCCCCCATGGCCAGCATCTACCTACAAGCTCAATTTCTGAAGAGGGATTTGACCTTGTAATCATCGGGGCCGGAATATATGGTTTATACACGGCTAAAACTTTCCTTACGATATGTCCCACCATAAATCTCGTCGTAGTCGATTCTGTACGTATGTCTATCCACAGGCCTAATTGCTATTGAAGATCGAGTTGTCCCTCGGCCATGGACTTATATATGTATTACCGATTCAATTAATTTCAAATCTCCAACCTAGCTTCCCTCGATCGGTGGTGTATGGTCAAAAGAACGGGTATACCCGGGGTTACGTCTCCAACATCACTCCAAATTTTTCGAATTCGCAGAATTACGTTTTGAAGATGTACCGGAAATCAACATGGATTACAATGAGAAAGGATATTTAAGTGGCAATTCCTTGTGCCAGTATGTTAGAGCCTGGGCTGAAAAGGTCGGCGTTATGAAGTACATTCGATTGAACACAACAGTAGAGCAAGTCATTCGACAGGGCGGGGAGAAATACTCTTGGAAATGTCGAATCGGAGACGACAAAATTCTTTTGTCGAAAAAATTAATTGTGGCGACGGGGATTTCGAGTACTCCTCGATATCCAGATTTAGATTATTCTAAGTTCTTGGGACCCGCTATTCACCATAGGTACTTTGGGGAGCGATATGAGGAGTTGGTATCAGAAAATGTTAAGGAAGTGGTTGTGTATGGAGCTTCGAAAAGCGGTTTAGATGCCGTGATGCAACTAGCAGAAGCAGGGAAGAATATCAAGGTAATCTCTTAAGCTTCTGCATCCGTTTCAGAAATTTGAATTTGTTCAGATATATAGATCTAACCAATTGCTTTGAAAGTGGATCATTCGTAAAGAGGGCCGCGGACCACCTTGGATCCTAGATTTGAGAGGTTCACGTTCCGATCTGACCCTTATGCGGATTTTCAACGCTTTAGCCCCATCTACGTATCAAGACGATGGCTTTCCTGGTCTTCACTATGTTTTCAAACAAACTTTTTTGGGAAAAGCTGTCCAGAAGTATGCTCTCCAGAAATTCAGAGATCTTGTTATCAAAGGATACAAACTAGATAGCCCTGATCTGGACGAAAGACTAGCTCCCATGGTTTCGAATCACTCGCCGATATGGCATTATAATGTTTCAGGGACCGATAATTATGACACTTCGCTTTACGACCGCATATGCAGTGGGCAGATTGAAGTAAGTAATTAGTCTATATCTAGTGCTTGTTCCTGAGGGGCTTTATAAAATATTTTGTAAGCCTGAGTAGTAAATATTTACATTGCATCATAGGTCATCAGAGATACGATCACCTCATTAGATGGGACGAAGATCATGCTTGACTCAGGAACCAGTTTAACTGCAGATGCGGTTGTTTTTGCCACAGGATTCAAAACTACAATGCCATTTTTTGCAGAAGATGTCGCAATGCGTATCGGTCTCCCGTCGACTAAGTATACGGAGGAATATCTTACAAAATGGACACACCTAGAAACCGAAGCCAATAAAAAAATCTACAAGGCGAACCCGATTCTACAAACTGCGCCCAAACCACCACCGTATTTTCTATCAAATCACGAAGCTGGAAAGCTTAGATTGTACCATTACATACTGCCTACGGACCCAGAGTTTCTTGACGGGAGTCTTGTGATTTTAGGCTCGTTTTCTGCAGCTTCGACGCTCCAGAGCGCAATGATCGTATCGCTTTGGGCGGCAGCGTATATGGTCGGGAAAATAGAGTTACCTTCTCAGGAAGAAATAGTGGAGACTGCAGCATACGAGATACGGACACATCAAATAAAAACCCCAGGAATGGTCAATGATTTACCTTGGATTTCCTTCGATTTCTTAGCGGTAGGTGTAAACTCTGGGCACTTGTTAATTCACGGTCGAAGTGACATGCACTAATTCCTCTGATATCTACTAAGTATTCAACCATGATGTTAAAAGAATTGGGATTGAACCCCTGGAGGAAGGGAAGGTGGTACGATGAGTTGGTTAGTCCGTATACTTGCCAGGATTATGGGGATTTGGCTAGGGAATGGGTTGAGGAACATGGAACGGTAGAAAATTTCGACAATACTAGAAATGGGTCGGATTCTATCTAATTATAATGTCCGGCCTTTCACCCGTAGGACACATTCATATATCTATACACGTTCGAACCTTTACTTCGAAAAAAAAAAAAGGATGGAGGGAATAAGGAAAGAAAGAGAGACGGAGGGAGAAAATACCGGCGCTTAGATATCACAGCATTCGTTACGTCTGTTTGATGCCAACGTGCAACAATACGTAATACTATATCAACAGTTGATATCAATTAACGAGACAATCAATTAATATGCAATGAATAGTGAGATACAAGGAAGGTGTATCACGACACCTCAACATTAATGATTAAAAATTGCAATCATCTTATTGGCTCTAGGTTTCAAAGCAAGGGCACAGCTTACATTCGCGCTTTGGATTATCTGCACTCATAATATGGCCATGTATAAATGCACGGCAAATATAACTCCCCGTCCGTTGGTGGGTTGCATGCAACCAATCGACAAAGGCGGAGGCAGTTTCCCGATGTAACAGAATTACCGATGTGAGAAGCCAGCAACCTCCAGTTAAAGGTTGAATAGTGTAGTTGGTTATCACATCGGATTTTGAAGCGAGTTCCTTGGCTGGAGCTCCTCGAAACTTTCCGATAACTTGGGTTCGAATCCCAGTTCGACCTTCGACTTTCATTTTGCTCATCCATGAGGTTGTTTTTTTTTTTTTTCACTTTCGTCAAAACGAGGAAAGAAAGAAAAGGAAAAAAAAAGACACTCGTCAACCTGGAAAGACTTGTCCTACAGCCGCGTCATCCTTTCGTCTCGAAGATTGAAAATAATAATGCTTGTTTGTGAAAGGAAAAGGAAAAGGAAAAGGAAAAGGAAAAGAAAAGAGCATGTCCCAAGTTTGGCGAACCTTGGCCACAATCCCAAGATTTTAGGTGCGGCTGCTGCAAAAGCTTGAACTCAGGCAACCCGATTGGACCGTCGACAGGGTACGGGAAAAGAAGGCTGCATCGAAGTCCATGCCATCTTGTTCTAGAACTCGAGCTTAACAAATGAATTTGTATATCGATGTACTGTTTGCGTTTGGCGATGCTTGAGCGGGACTGTTTCCTTTTCCTTTTTATTTCCATTTCGAAGCATCGATTCCTTAGAAGCATCGTTTTAGCTAGTGGCCAGTGCTTCTGGGTAGCCTTTAGTATTACATTGCCGGCTGCAGGCTGCAGGTGCAGCTGATATCTATCTCACCAACATCCGCATTGTCACTAGCCTGCAAGCTACCTCGGACGCACGCGAGAGCTAAGCTCGCAGTGGCCAGGGTAGTTCGAGAGGTACCGGTCAAGGACTGGCAGCTTATCCAGCCGTTGCGTGCTTGCTCGCTGACCTTGGTTGTATTCACAGTGCATACATGGCCTCTATGTAGTATTGCAATTCGATTTTTTCCGATCCCGTGTCTTCCTTCAGTCCCCTGGAATTCAGCCCGGTCCTGACTTGCCCGAAGGAGCCTGTGAATTGATCGACTTACTTAAGAACTCATACTGTTGCTGCGTACTTATATCTCGCCATTTGCAGTTGCATATTTTGTTTCTGACTTCCCATTCTCATCCTTCATCTTCGTCGTTATTGTCCTGTCCTGTTGTATTGTTTTTGCTCGTCACACAAAGGAAAAGGGGAAAAAAGACCATCTTGTGCTTGAATTTACTTAAATATTGTTAACATCAGCTTTGGTTTGCGAGCTACCTTCGCTACCTGCTAGTCAAAATGAATTGTAAGTTAGCGACTATTCTTCTTCCTATCATTCTCCCTCCAGAGTTCAGGCCGAATCTCGATTATCTTTCGACTTTCAATTCAACATTTTCTTCCCTAAATCGCTCTTCCTCCCTTGCGCCGTTGCGGCGACCAGCAATGCAGCAAACAATTTCTGGGCCGGGTTGTTCCTTCGGGCGGACTCCGGTTGGCTTGGCTGGCTTTGAAACATCGAAACAAGATCCCGAAAACCACAAGGCCTGACATTCCCGATTCAACGAGCTAAATATTGTTGCTCATGTGCACGATAATGATGGCCACTCTGACGGTTCGGTTTCGAGATTATCATAATTGCCTCACCTGATAGGAGAAGGAAAAAAAAAAAGGAGATAGAAAAAAAATCTTTCAAAATTTGATTACTTTTTTCTTCTCTTCTCAGTTTTATTATATTCAACAGCAGATTGCTAATATAATATAATCGCATCAAATCCTCACCAGGCCCATCTCGTGTCGATGAAACCATCGGCCATGATGAGTATAACCAGCAACCGAACCACCTCCCAGCAGATCTTACCACTAATTCCGACCTCAATAACGTCTCCAACATGAATCGCCGTAATGATGCCAGTCGTGGTGGTATCAATACTTTCAACAACTCTGCTGGAGGCGATGGTGTCGTCGAGTCCTCAGACAGTGATACTGTCCAGATCACTGCTGTAGGGGGTGGTGGGGAGGGGGGCGTTTCTGGTTCACTTCGAGCTGGAAACGTGGATGAGAAGAGCGGCTTGTATGTTATCGAAGTCGTAAGAGACGGGGAGAAGAAGCTTGAAGGTGGGAAGGGGCCGGAGAACCCCAAAAAGAAAGTCTACTTCTTTGCAAGCGCTGGTAGACGTGAGCCTCCAGTTGGCGGAGCTGGCCCTGAAGATGGCTTTTGGAAGAAAGCTCTCTCCATGGTCGTCAAGTATGCCAAGTTCATGGGACCAGGATTTATGATCTCTGTGTCCTATATGGACCCTGGGAACTATGCCACCGATGTAGGGTTTCATATTAACGTCCCCATATTGTGTGTATGTGCCTTACTAACCTTTCCAACTAGGTCGCCGCTGGTGCTGCATTCAAATTCTCACATTTGTTTGTCATCCTCCTCGCCAATGTTCTTGCCATCTTCCTACAATCACTTTGCGTCAAGCTTGGTAGTGTCACTGGCGTCGATTTGGCAGAAAACTGCAAAAGAAGTTTTCCACGATGGCTCTGCTGGACCCTTTACTTCTTTGCCGAGGCCGCTATCATTGCCACTGACATGGCAGAGGTAATCGGTTCTGCGATCGCATTGAACATCCTTCTAAAGGTCCCGCTCGTAGCCGGTTGTGCCATCACTATTCTCGACACTTTCATCGTCTTATGGTTCTATAACGCCGATGGCCCTGTCAAGAACATTCGCTGGTTCGAGTTCTTTGTCGCTCTCTTAGTCTTCGGAGTCGTCATATGTTTTGCTATCGAATTAGCACATATTGAAGACACTCCGGTCGGCGAGGTTTTCAAGGGTTACCTCCCTTCAAAGCCTGTAGCATCAGGGAATGGTCTATATCTCTCTTGCGGTATCCTCGGTGCCACAGTTATGCCCCATTCCCTTTTTTTGGGTAGCGGCATCGTTCAAGCCCGTATGAAGGAGTATGACAATTGGCATGCCAATGAAAGCACCGCTACTGTCGCTACTGAAGATACCGCCGTCACTGTCGAACGCAAGTACAAACCTACTTTGCAAGCTATAAATTACACTATGCCCTTCTGCATTACCGACATGGCGATCTCATTGTTTACTTGTGCCCTTTTTGCAAACTCTGCAATCCTTATCGTCTCTGCTGCAACCTTGTCCGATACCCCGGAGGCTCAAGACGCTGACTTGTTCAGTATCTATGACCTGCTGGTTGAGAACTTGGGCAAAGCGGCTGGTATCCTCTTTGCAGTTGCTCTTCTCTTCTCTGGAGAATCTGCCGGAATAGTTGTTACGCTTGCCGGCCAAATGATCTCAGAAGGCTTCCTTAGCTGGAGGATTAGACCATGGCTCCGCCGTCTCATAACCCGTGGCATCGCCATCCTGCCGTCCATAGTTGTGGCCGCAGCGGTTGGTCGAAAGGGTTTGGCAGAGGTATTGAATGCTAGCCAGGTCACCCTTAGCATTATCCTTCCTTTTGTGACTGCACCATTGATTTGGTTGACATGTCAAGCAAAATACATGCAAGTGGAAGATCCTAACGGCGAGGTCCTCACCAACAACGAGGCTGGGGTTGAAGACGGAGTTGTGAGGAGGCGTTCTGTGGATATGAGCAACAATTGGTTCACCTGCACGTTTGCAGTTGTGGTTTGGGGTTTCATTGCTGGCCTGAATGTGTAAGTTTCATCTATGAGCAGTTGTGCCACTTCTCTCTTGCCTATGATACAAGACTAATGGGTGGTAATAGGTACTTGATTGTGACCTTGGCCATGGGTAATGTCTAGTAGTCCATACTCGGTAGACCATGACCTTTGAAGACGAAACATAAAATACAAGCATTATGCTTAGCCACTCTTTTCGAAGCTGAAGGATGCTTATGCATTGATCCTTTAGTGTTTTGTGGATTGATTGATTGTTTGTTTCCCTTGAATTCCTCTTATTCTCTATTTTGAAAAGAGGGAAATATCGGAAACGTCTTTCGGCCTGGCCGTTGTTTATGTTTGGTGATGTGCCTTATAGATGCATCGTTTGCATTGACAGCGTTTGTTTCATCACGCTCTTTCTATTCCTTTCTTGCTGGGGACTCTTACAGGCCCTTGGCACTCTATTGCTTACCTAGGCATTTCGATCGTAGTCACTCGCTTTAATTTAAATTCATATGGATAAATTTCCAACAAAACATTTTTTAAGTTCATAGACCGCGGCCGCAATATAGCAAGCATCTGAATTGCTTGATTCTAGTTAGGATTAGTTTCGGACTGATGCCCAGATCGTGCATGCACGAAGACGAGGTTAAGATCGCTGAACCGGGTTTGGTCTTGCAGACTTTGTGGACGTTTGTCCAACGTAGCTTGCAACGCTTATGCATGTGCCTCCAACGGCCGCTTCGAACTTCTCCGCCTTACCGATGTATATGATAGATGTTTGGCACAGGACTTTCGTCCTATTCGCTAATTAGTTCAAGTTCAGACGGTTTTTTCTTCTTTTCTTCCAAGTCTCATTCATGCAGTTGCTGTACCACATTGGTGGGGGAAAGGCGCCGAAGTTGGTCGGTGGTAGCCTTGAGTCGACCTCGAGGCTTCATGACGAGTCAACACTGTCCCGCAACTAGTTACCAACTGGGCCAGTATGCATGCCGGAGTATGTTATATCACCAAACCAAATGTTGAAACACGGGTAGAGTCGAATTAACATGAGGTTGCAATGTTAGTATTATATTAATTTCACACGACATTAAATCTATAAAACACGGATGCTAAATAACCGGTTCTGTTGCAATTGCCGTTTAGAAGGATGTCACTAATCCCATTAGCTGTTAGTTGGGCCGTTATATTGGACGACTTCTAGAAGTTTGCCTTATTCGGACTCGGATCCACCGACATTAGAATTAATGCCCGACTGAACACCGGAATTTTCTATTCCTTTGGTTAGTTGATCGAGCGAATGGAAATGAAACCAGCCCGGCCAATCTGGATTCCACTAATCTTAACCTTCGGCCGATTAATGTTGACCATGAATCCTGAATCATTGCAACTATTCGGTTCGATTCTTGATTCATGCAGCATATCTGTGATTGGACGCGAGAGATCGATCCCAGGCCCAGGGAACCCTTGATTCGTCGGAATATTTTCAGACTCTTAGCTCATCTTGTTCGCAAAACGAAACATAAGAAATCGAATCTTACCACGATTTGCAAGTACTTGCCTCCTCGAGATCACGGGCCAATGGTGCCAGTTCACGAACTCATCTCTCGCAACCGCCCAAAGAGCCGCCCAGATTTCTCTTTCCAGCAACGTCGCACAGCCCCAAAAATAGCCTGCCCCACAATTCGCTTCGATTGGTGGGTCTGCCCTGTCCGCCAAGCACAGCTCATTAATTTTGCACGGCGGTAAGCGCTGGCCCATTGGACAACAACGCACCTTCGGTTGCCAACGTGCTTTTTCGTGCCCAAGCTTTGCAGGACTCGGGCTCTGGCTGTCCAACAGGAAAACATTCCAACAGCCCTTCGTGACGGGAAGGGTTTTTCATATGCATGGCTAGATACCCGTGGGCCAGGGTCAGGAAACGTTGGGGATTCCCAGGCTGTCTAGACTTGTTGGTACAGCAGTGCAGCGTCAGGATATCTGTCGCATGGTGGGATGTCCATGGCCGTTCGTGCTATCAGAGCAAAGGCAAAGCGAAGATGCATGATGGCGGGTATATGGCTTGGAAGCTATAAGAATAGTTATAGCCGCTTTGGAGCCTCCCCAATTTTACCAATGGTTTGCCGTTCCTTGGTGGGGATGGTGTCATAGCCGGGCCATTTACATACGACTTTTGTTTTATTTTTTTTCAAATCTCGAGCTCCCGAAAAGCATAAGGTACTGCGATATTGTACCTTGCACATGCGGACCCTTGCTTTTCTATATTTCTACGTACATGCATGCAAGGATATCTGGATCAAAGATAGGTATTTTTACCTTTACTTTTTTTTTTTTTTTGAGAACTGTGAGACGTAGCTTGATTCCCTAAGCTGCCCATATCCCGATTCGGCCAAACTTTTCTTCTGCTGGGTCTCTTTTCGCAGGATATAACTTTGGCTCTTTTGGGACTAAGTATATCAATCATTTGGCACCCCTAGTTTCGTTTTGATAATCTTTCTCCTCTTTCCCTTCTCTTTTATGATGCAGGTACTGGTTACACATTTTGCATTCTTAATTATCATTCCCTCTTTTATACAATATTCATTTCTTCGAGACGCGCGGCGCACTCACGCATAACTTTCTGGGAAGGTTAGCTGATTTATATATTACATTATTTGAAGGGAAATCCTTTTTATCTTTTTAATTTCACCATTATCATTTTGAATTTTATTGAAACAGAGTGGAGACGTTCTTTGATACAGCACGCGGTTTGAGCAATCAATCATACCTCTACAGCTACTAGTTAAAGGTGCAACTTGTCAATGAACTTCCAGCAAACAAGTACAAGTTTATAATATACATTTCAATCATTCGCTCCTTCATATGACCAAGATGACACGTCGAGTGCACCGGGTGCCACTCGGCCCCTTCGTGGTCCTATCCCTCCTTCCTATCCTTTCAAATGCAGAGTCAACATTAACATCGATAACATCCAAATTGACATCTACATCTACAACAATACCCTCCAGTACGAAATCAACTACAACTGCATCTTCGACAGTGACAGGAACTCCAGTAGCAACAGCAGCAGCAGCTGAGGAACCGGCCAATATGTTAGTCACAGTTTCATACATCGGAATAGCTGTTGGGTGTTCCGTGCTTGCGATCTTTGCTTTGACGATTTTCTTTTCTTATCGTCAGAAGAAGGCGAGGTCTGAACAACCACCGATGTCGGATGCGAAGAAGGAGTACATCGAATATTTCAAGAACCAAAATAATGGTAATGGTCAAGGTGGTGCAGGACAGGGAGCTGGAAACAACGGACCTTGGGCGAATTCGGACGCGAAAGATAACGACAAGACGACCCACGCTAGGTCCGGATCCAAGAGCTCATTGGCACGGTTCCATTTCCGATCATCTTCAAAATCTCAGGAGCCGGCTATGGAGCCTATCCTAAAGATCGAGGTAACCTCTAATCCATCTTTAAGGCCCGTGAGCACGATGCCAAAATTCGAGGTTCCTGGAAAGGTCATATACGAGGACCCAAGATCGGTTCCTGTGCCACCACATGCAATGACCACATCCGGTAATGAGGGTCCCTATAAATTCCCACCTCGGACAACTAGCCGAAGGGCGCCTCCTATGCCTCTCGCTATCCGACCATTTGCCCCATCCAGTGTGGTAGGAACTCCAACAACGATTGCGATCCAGTCACCACAATCGTTCACTGCAGTCGGATTGAGCCCTACGCCTAGGCGCAATGAGGTGCAGCCACTAAGGACAAAAGGTTCGTCCAACCAATCACAGCTATCGCCAATTCAAATGCAACCAATCAGGCCTTACAGCCCACTCGAATCCGCCTCTGGAAGGAACAATGAACCTCAGGCATACATCCCATCGTGGATGAACATGCCACACCAACAACCTAGACATGATAGGGAACCACGTTCAATAACCTCACAAAAGCCACAAAAGTCAATCCCTCGTGAGCTACGTCCTATGTCATCGACTACCATTGCCAGCGATGGTAGCCGTCGCTTCTCGGATGATATGTACTCTAGTTATGACGAGGATGACTACAGTGACGATGAGGATAAGAACTATAACTATCGTTCCCAAGTGTATGATAGCTACCGCCGAAGCACTGATAGCTACTACGATGATCGGAGGCCGTTGAGCGCTCGTTCCTATGAAAGCGGATGGTCTTATGGCCCGTCCCACTCTTCAAGAGAAAGAGCACAGGCACCGAGGTCACATGCCGAACCATACAATTCTTCTGGGCTTTCCGCAAGGGGTGGAAGTGGATCAAATGGTCGTCAGAAAACGCCCGTGCCGGTTAATGCGAAGTCAACACTCAGCCCCACCAGCTACATCAACAATAAGGGTGGACGGGAAGCCGCAAAAGTCTCCCCTGTTACCCCGCCTCCAGCTCCACCAAAGGACTGGGAGGTCGTCGCGATCAAAATGGACCCATACCCACCGTTCGAGGCTACGATCAGGGCATCACCTGCACCGGCTTCAAGGGGGAACACCCCGCGACCGATCCTGAAGAACGGTGGATTGCCAAACAATCCCAAGACCAAGCAGCAAGCCGCATGGGAAAGGGATTTGGAAAGAGGCTATTATTGAGCCGGAATTTTTTTTTTTGCCGACCGTTCCGTTTAAGTAAAGAAAAAAGTTACCAAGAAGATACTTAGAGGATTCGATCTCCACCTTGATGAAAGTTATGCACCGTATACGACATGGTTCCCTGGAGTTTATTGATTTTCTTGCTATTACCAATTGTTTCATTGTTTGTTTCTACTAAGTCCAGGATTCCCTCTTTATACTTTTTTTCTTTTTCCCTTTTTTGTTTGTGCTCAATATCCCTCTCACTGTTTTCTTTATTTTTCCTTGGTCTCTCTCTTCGTTTGGGTTGAATTTGTGTCATTTTGGGTGTTGACCGGGCCTGTTTCCTCCTTTTTCCAAACCTTCGATCCCTTTTCTTTTCTCTTTCCCTTTCTTATTCAACCTTTTTATTTGATCATCAACATGGACCTCTCCTGCCAATGTAAATTTTAATGACGATGGGCGTGTAGATGTCTCTTTCAGTAGGCACCAATCTTACTTGAAACTCCACTACCATAATAAACCCACCCTTTTTGCATGATTTTCCAAAACGGCTTGCTGAATAAACTATATATCTAAAATCGTGAATCCCAGCCCTGGTCACTGAACTTGCCCCCTCCCTAGTCAATGATGATGATGAAGAGGAAACCTCCCACGTGGGAAATGACAAAGACCGCCACCGACCAGGTGCACGGCCCAAATGTCTTGTCGATTGTCCAACCACGGCCGTGCTAGTGGAGTTGCCACGCGAGACTAGGCCCCTTGTATCGGTATTGCGGCAAGGGCTAGCATTCATAATGGATCCACTTCGAGGGGAGAGACAGAGAAAACCTAAACTCTACAGAATATATACCCAGGCTGATTAACTTGATTTGGATTGGGAGGGTGTCCTTGGATGAGGGCTAAAAAAGTTGAATATGGCGAAAGAAACGGCTGGGCTTGTGAGTCTCGGTGGTGTATACCTAATTACTTATTAAGAGGTGTATTGATTCTCGCATGACCTGCTGTTTAACTAGTGTCTTTTTTTCCCTCTTAGCTGGCGCAAATAAAAAGGAGACGGGTGTCTACGGAAAACTTTCTTGACTGTCTACTTTTATATCTACTTATCTACTTAGTATGTACTTTTAGTAATACTATATATTTCTACAGCGGGTTTAAATCCTTTGATTCATAGAATCTTTCTTTCTTTTTGAACACCCCTCTCTTCGCCAACATATATAAAAGATATACGTGACTGTCGATATCGGAATCGACGACGAAACCCCAAAGCTAGTCAATTATCTACTATTCACAAAATGACGCTCCTATCACGATCTATGGAAGCGTTCAAGTTTCCCAACAACAGTGCGGGCAGTAGCAGTAGCAGCGCAGCAGGACCCTCTCGACAACCACCCCGTCCCTTCCCCTTTCTCCGACTACCCCGCGAAATCCGCGATCAAGTATACTCCTACCTGGTACTCTTCGATCCACAACCACAGGCCTCAACAGCCAAATACTTCCTCCCGCAATTCCAGCAACCCCTAAGTGCGGTCCGATCGGCCGCTCCTTTTGTAAAACTCCAAAGGCCGAGGTTAGATCTTGCGATCTTTCGTGTGAATAGGAAGATCCACGAGGAGGCCGCTAGGATGTTTTATAGGGAGAATACTTTCCCCATTAGGATTATTATTCGGAGACCTGGGTATTCTATGAAGTTCCCGGCTAAGAAGGGTGGCTTTGATGTTTACTACGAGACTTTGTGGGATCGTGTTAATTTCTTTTATCATCCGGATCAACAGTGAGTGTCCGGAATATTTCCCTTCTTACTCTATGGTAAATCTTTTTTAAAATTTTTTTTTCTCTAACCTTTGTTTCTTGCATATCCAGTGTCCGCGAATTCCAAGAAGTCCAAGAATTCTACCTCGGCCGCACCTTCCACCCCATTCAAAACCCAGAATCCGAACTCCTACCAGGAACCGTCTACCGTCCGGTCCTCCGAAAGGTCCACATAGACGTAATAGACACCCGCACCGGCGACGAAGACTGGAGAGAAGAACCCCGTTCCAACGTACGCACGGTCCTAATGCCTCTCGTCGCCCGTCTAAAACCCGTCCTGAACCCCGCGGGTAAACGTCTAAACGTCAAAATCAGACTTCTAACCGTAATGGAATCCTACAACCCCGGCGACCCCAACTACGGGTCTTACGAGAATACTTCATCGTGGGGGGATGTTTATGGTGATATCAAGAGGAAGAAGTTTAAACGACCGTCCGAGAAGAATGTGAAAAGACTTATTGCTATGGCTTGGCCGTTGACGAGGGGGAAATGGAAGTATTCGCTTGTTACGCCGTTGGATCTACATTTGATCTTTGAGAAGGTTATAAAAGCGGAGTTGGAGAAGTGTAATAAAGATGTGGGGACGGAGGAACAGGAAGCGGAATACAAGAGTGCTAAGTTGGGGGAGAAGTGTTTTTGGACCAGAGAGAAAGGGAGGCTGGTAGTTATGAGCACTGCTGATTAAATCGATCGGCTTCGGGTGGGAGTGCTTCATTATTATATTAATACCCGTAATGTATATATTTGTAATCTTTGTCTTGTCATGTGTATAATGTATCTTGTTAACTTGATGCAATGGAGTTTGAAAGCGTATGCCGTTCCAGTTTGCAAATCCAATTGGGTTTATATTTTAACTGCTAGAGCCGGGCCTATACAAGTCTCGAAGTACGCGCTTAAAATTATTGACCTCTATAAACCCAACTATTTAAAATATAACAACCAACACGCATTCATTCATTCATTCATCGATTCGTCTAAAAAAAAATCCCATCTTTTCGAGACAAGTTTCACCTCTCTCGTGGATGTTCAGTCTCGAAACCAGACAAGCTGTAGGAAGTGGATGTTCTTTAACAGCACAACACACAAAAATACAACAAGCGGCCTCTGATTTGTCTCTCCGGTATCTTAGCAGCCCCGAAGAATCTATCGAACCCAGAAATGCGCTCCATGCTCGAGGAATAGTTACTAGATCGTATAGAGTATTGTATTTGCGATGATAGCATAATTCCATCATAGGGAGACTAGTAATACGTAGGTACAGGCTAACTATGGGAATTGAGTAACGTATCGGGGGCATTGCCATAAGCAGGCGAATACTACAATGCTCTCTAATAAACCCTGACGCTTGCGTTCGAGGGATTCCTTCTTACTAACTGGTGCTGGCTCTCCTAGGGTCTTATAGTTGGTATGAACCTTCTGTAAGAGATGATTGAAGAGAGTTCGCTGATGTTTGAGAATCTCTAGGGTCGTCTCGTGGTCGCCGCACGGGGGTTGGGTGGTATTCTCAGGTAAGTAGAGGCGCCAACCATTCTCAGCCTCGGTGACGCCGTCCTAAAATTATAAGACCGTATTGAAATTCGTTCGAGTCCATGTACCTGAAAATATTTGATGGCTTTTTGTATATTTCCAAAGTTTCCACCGTCCTAACAGCAGTCCAAACGGCATCTGGTCAACTCCGGCCACAAACAATGTACACCCTCTCGTATTTCCATATCTTACTGATCTAGTATCCTAGGCCACTCTCGAGGGGTTATTGGATACAGGACCAGACACAGGCCTACTAGACCCATATGTACTGATGTAGTAGTTCTCTCTCAAACGAGCCCAGGCCGAGTATATTTTGAGGTTTTCTGTTGTTGTACAATTAAACCGAATCCTAGTTAAGTATCTTAGCATGTAATCTCATGGAACTTTTTGTTAAACAGAAAGGGGAAAAAGAATGCAAAAAATGAAAAAATGATCAAATTGAACTCACGTAGCTAGAACTTCCGTCCAACCTGGGTATCCTGCATCGAACTCCTTGGCGTCTTATAATATATTTATTATTGTATTATCCTGGCAGGCGCTTCTACCGGTAATGCAAAACCATATAAGACGCACCCAAATCGATGAGTCCCGTAGTATTATGAATGGGTGCAACATCTCCAGACGCTGGTATATGAACCAGCCTAGAGCTATATAGCTATCCTAGAAACCCAATCACATGGAAATGGGCTACCAGTAGATTTGAAGGCCATCAGATATATCTCGACTATACTTCGCGAATATGTCTTCTCGGTTGATTGTGCTAGTAGTCGACGACGGGGTACCCCGACGACACTTACAGTCCGTAGGTATAGGTAGTTAACATGTATTTCCGCATGTAAACCGTCACAAACCGATTGTCTCGTAAACCATCCTGGACACTAAACCAACGACTATAGATCGAGGGAAATATAAGATGAGGCTGTATTGTAGAACATCGGCTTGTGAAATATCGGATTAACTAATGTGTTGAAAAGGCCGAGGACTTGCCTGATCCAGCTGGTGGCCTTTCAAGTTTAGTTGATTAGCCTTCGAAAGCCGTAACACTGAAATTCATTTGTGAGCTGTTGTCATAGTATCGCATGACTGGCAAGTGAGATCTTGGGAGATAAAGCGCCGGCGAGACTGCGATAGATAATCATATGCCCGATTAAGAGTCGAACATCCAGAGGTTGGCCAATTGGTATATATATAATTGACGAATATAAATAGTTTTGTATTTCCTGGATGATATCTGCACAGCTGCCCTAAGCCTTTAACTTTCTGTTGCTGTGATTTGAGTCGGGAAGGAGGAGCTAGGCACGGCAGTTTTATCGGGCCAGGAATTAGAAGTGAGGTCGTCTAGCATAAGCTTGGGAACCCATGTGCTCTATATCGAAGAGATGTCTAGCAAAGGCTCTAAGCTATGGATCTGAGAATTAAATCCCTTATACATAAGCTGGTAGCCTTGCAATTAACCTAGTTTTCGGTATTATATCAGATACACCTCGTCTGAATAATTAAGAAAGCAGAGAATGTTAAAAACCTGTACTTACCGACAGAAGTCTTGGGAGAAATGTACAGGAACTCTATCTCTCGATTCTTGAACCATATGTAAAAGGGAAGTATCGATATATCATTGGTGATGTCTTCAAAGGAAAAGAACTTTTGTTAGAATTCTCGTATTACCAAAATATAACTTTATGGCTTAGGGGAATATTACCAAAAGAAGAACCTATTGAACACCGTATGCCCCCTTTTCCTCTATCTTTCCATCCACATTTCCGGTAATCCTCCCTCTAAAACTACATATCTCACGATGAAACAGTCTTCCCTCATTGAAAAGTTGGAACGATGCCTCCTACACCCCCTCAAGATATCCTAAAAATTCAAATCAGGTTTCTGGTCAGTTAAACAGATAGGCATATATACTCAATACACTCACAATGATTCCTGGTGCTAGATTATATAATATAGGCTTTGTAAATTAATGCGACGGTACCCTCCAGGAAACTGCAAGGCACATGTGAGCTTCGGCGTCTCGATATCATATATATATCAGAGATAGTCTTGTCGGAAGGGGCTAGCGTGTCCATATATATTTCTGTATAGGACTTTTATTATTCGACAACGATTTGGATCCATTCGATCTACTGATACTTAGGATGGATATGTAAAAGTAATGGAGAGTGCAGGTTGATAAACTAAACTGCCTAGAGGTAGGCTGATAGTTCTAAGAGGGTAGCGCGGACCGTATGTAAAAGTGAACCTTGGGGGATATGGTAAGAGGGAAGAAGAATGAAAAGGGAGCGCCAGGGGGAGCGCATGCTTTATATAACCCCCTTCTGAATTACGGAGGGAATAACATGCACATGAAATACGCGAATGTTCTTGACAGTTTCCACGACGTTCGTGCAAGGTCGTGGGGTATCCGTGTAGAACACTGCCACGTCCTTCAAAGAAATTCCAACGTTTATATTTCCGCATGGTAATACACTAACATTCGATATCAGAAAAACTCCTCCGCAAATACACAAGGGGATCACCGGGCCTTCCTCCCGGAGATAAACATGAAGCCCCTCAGGACTAACCAAAAGCCGGCAGATATGTACACCAACAGCAGCGATAGCTGGGTGGCTAGTTGGCTAGGTGGATGCAAAACAAAAACAGCGTGTAAGAACAGCCAGGGAACGCCCGCAAAAGTAACAAGGATCGGGGTGGTAGGTATACAAATACTAATAATTCATCACAACATAACAACGGTACGTCTTTGGCCCGGTGGATCTATCCTCTATATTC
The DNA here is from genome assembly GCA_036872735.1 of Orbilia javanica. NCBI lineage: Eukaryota > Fungi > Ascomycota > Orbiliomycetes > Orbiliales > Orbiliaceae > Orbilia > Orbilia javanica. Next base: position 2,029,185 of record JAVHNR010000001.1, on the reverse strand, counting down.
CAAGCCAGGATTTGCTTCTCTCCCATACCAAGAAAGATGTTCTAGAAGTGCGGCCTATTAGCATACTTTCAATGCATGAGTAGCAATATGAGAAATACTTACGCAGTCATCGGCACGATCTTCACAAAGCCAATGCTCAGCCCAATATAGAACCCTCTGAACCCTCTTTCTCTAAATATTATCTTCGCAGTCTCAGCTACATTGAAAGCTCTGCCGTCACCTACAGCGCCACCGACTTGCATTCTCCTTCTAATGATTTCAAGTGGATAACTGGCGGTCTGTCCCACCAAACCTGCGATACCGCCAGCGAACAACTGTGCAGGAGTTGTAAGTTTTGATCGTTGAGAATGGCTGTACGGTTCCTTGCTATCTAATGCCACCCCAGTATTTGGTCTGACACAGTACTTTTCGAATTGTGGAGAACGGAGGAGATCACCCATTAGATCATGTGCGAGGAAAGAGCAACCGGCATATGGCAGAATGCCAAGAATTGTTGGGAAGAAGCCGCGGTAGAAATTTGCGATGCCAGAGAATGAAGATCTGGCTTGCTGGGGTAGAGCATCGTATGCAGCCGCCGAAGCATTTGCGGTCTGTGGAAGGGACGAGAATGGTATTCGAGACGGTGGTGGTTCTTGATAGATTTGACGGAATATAGTGGTGATTGAGGTTTTGTAGTTCTTTTTCGTTTCATACGCCAGACGGACACGGGCTAATTCGAGCGGATAAGTAAAGAATACCGATGTTACGCCTGCAAAGAACGATCAAAATACAGTGTTAGTTTATCGTTATGAAAGCATTGACCCAGAAGGGGTCTGGAGGATGGGAATGTATTACCGGCCAATGAACCACTCAACAAACGCCTGATCACCGTCTCATGCTCCTTGCTCGAGATCAGAACTGCTCGATACTGTTCGTATGCCAGAAATTTGATAGCGGCGTAGGGAAACACTCGAGCGAGGGTCATAGAGTGGCCTCGAAAGAGCCCTATGAACCCATCTTGGTGGTATATGTTGCGCACGGCATTTCCAAAGCCGAACCAGGAACCGGTATATTTCTGAAACTGCGGAGACGATGTCTGGAAGAGGATTTTTACACGATCGAGAGGAGCGATAAGGGTTTTGGCCTATTCCGTGTCGTATATCGATTTATTATTTAATCCGTGGTTAGTTATCCGCTGTGTCCTTTATCCGAAATCTGGGCTTCGAAGAGGCTAATTGATACGTACAGTGCAGCCGGCAACACCGCCAGCCAGACCGCTCCGGATGAGAAAATCCAGCGACTGCTCCTTCCGTCTTGGAGATTGTACAGGTGCATTCTTGGAGTCGTTTTCTGGTTTTAACGGGGATAATAACGGTGGTCCATCGTGGGACTGCGGCATGCTAACGTTCATTTTGGAGAAGTGAAAGGAAGAAAGGAGGAAGAAAAAAAGGCGAGGGCGACAGCCGAAAAATAAAAAATAAAAAAAATAAAGGAATCAGGGCAAGTGACGTCGGCTGGACGAACGTTAATGCACAACGGAAAAACAGAACAGCTGAGCGAGCTGCTGTTGGATCACATGCGGCCGGACTTTTCTTTTCTTCTTTTCTTCTATGATATCGGTTTTGATATTTTTAAAACAGAATATAAAATAGAATAAAAATCTAAAAAAAAAAAAAAAAAGAATACGTGGAAGATGGGGTATTATCAGTTATCTACGAATTCGGTCTGGGGAAGAAATTTTTTAAAAGAGTGGGTACTGGAGAGATAGAAAAAAAGATAGAAGACCTCACCATCAACCTCATCTGGCTAAGCTGCACACTCTTATGTGCCTTCGCATGCGATGGGCTTCACTCAAGTACTCGTGGCCAAACTGTGGGCGCGAGATACTTCATTGTTAATGGCCCAGCTTCGGTTGGCCGCGGTGTCAGCAGAAACGGTCGGACATTCCCCACAGAGAGCTCCAGCCAGGGCGACTAGCCGAGGGTCCTTCTCGCCACCAAGTCCGAGATTTCAATTCCAATTACCAATCCGAATCCAAAGAAGATCCCGAACGGGGTCTCCAGACGTACTCTTCTTCCGACCAACGAAATCTGGGGAAAGACACTGATGTGATAGTGGCATTAAATTATATGCATATTACATTTGAATTATTATACTGAGGGGAAAACCGTCGCTAAAGAAACTCTCACAAAAAAGACGGACATGTGCGTATAATTGCCTTGCAAGTGGCATGCGTACAACAGAGCTGCAGAGTGGGCGAATTACTGCGATCCTGGAAGCTCGCCCCTTGTCTCTCCGCTATCCAGTTCATAAACCGGTTGGCCATTTTGACCAGCGGGCCTCCCATCCCCAGGTAGCTCCATGGGCGTATTGTTGGTATATTGTGGATTCTGCTTGAGTGGATCAAATGCCTCTCCGATACCCGCGCTCCCAGCCAAAGATGGCTGTTGACTCCCATCCAGCTCTGGCTTCTCGTATCTCATCATTTCACCTCTTCCGGTCGGTGCAATCCCGGTCGCCAATGGAATACTGGGCACGTCCTCTTCCTCTGGCTTTCGTTTTCGGATGAAAAAGAACCAGATCAAACCTACAATAAATGCGATTCCTAGAATGCCACCCACTACTCCGCCTGCAATTGCGGCGGTGTTGGGACCTGACATATCAGAATCATTATTATTTGGGCTGCCAGTTGCACTAGTGCTTGGGGATGCAGTAGGATCTGGCAAAGTTGCTGAGAAAGCTGTGGGTTGGTCTATCCTTTCCACTGTTGCCGCGAATATATCTTCCAATGCTGTATTATCCCACCCTCCAGGTGGTTCCTTATTACGAGCTAATCCTCGCCAGCTATTCACATGGTGTATTAGTACAAATATCAATATCAAATCTCAGTCCTTTATTGGGAGAGGAGGAAGAAGAAAAATACGGGCGAGGCATGGAAGGGATACTCACTCTCCACCAATCAGCTCATAAACCTGCTTGGGCTGACTATACGACCGGTTCGGATTGAACTCTTCAGTCCACTCAAAAGTTGTAGTATCAAGCACTATCAACGGCGGGTGCGTCGCATTGCATGCCCCCGTGTTCACCACTGTATTGTTCCTCACATTATTGCCCTGGAGCTGCCCACCGAGCACGATCATCTGCGCATCATTCCACATGGCACATTTGCCTGTCTGTCGGCCCCATCGGTCATCACCCAATCGCTGGTCGCTAGGCGTTACATCTAGCCATTGAAACGTGGGCAAGATGAGGACGTGCACGCGGTTTGTAGCTGCGACGTTGGAGAGTTTGTATCCACCATAGATAGTGATTTGGAAGGAAGAGTCGTCCGGGGCTGCTGAGACGCCGGAACAAAAGTTTAGACGGCCGTCTGGAATATCTCTGGAACCGTTTCCGCCGGTCGCTTGTACTGTGAACCTGTGGTGTTTGCAATTAACAACATAGACTTTGTAAACTAGCCTTATGGGACAAACGCGACTGGACATACCACTGCTGTGAATCGATATCAAATACAAAGATATCCCTCATGTCTCTGTACGACCCCACGTTCGGATCCGCGAATTGGCTGTGATCATCGGGCTACCCTTTTGATTAGCTTCCACTCTCAGACGTGTCATCATTATACAAGCATTTTTGGGAGCAAAACTTACATCAACTCCGCCAAATCCCACCAAAATACCCTTCTTTCCGTATCTCACATACTGTAGTGTTCCATATAACAAAGTTGGTCCCCTCCCTGCTCCCTCCAACCATTTGGCATTGTCATCCCCTCCGCTCGTATCCAGAATCTGCATCCAAGGCCTTGTTGGCACCCTCTTCTCCAATGTATTATACTCTTCCCTGCCACCAATCAACCCACCCCACCTTCTCTTCCTCTTCTTTTGCGAATTCCTATAACTTCCTGTATAATACATCGTCCCTGTCGCTGGATCGCTAGCCCATCCACCGGCAAATACCTGTTCCGGAACATTTTCCTCGTCTGCAATAGTGACTTCCTTAAACTCTTCTTTCTCCGCGTTATATGTCCAGACTTTAGAGCTCGATATCGAGGGGTCATAGAAATATATCGTGGTATTTGTGTAGAGCCCTATTCCTGCATCGGAGTCTACGGGGAATCCGGAGGGTGTGTCGATTGACTTGTAGATATTGGATTTTACTGTCGTGTGAGCGGTTAAGGGATTTGTTAAGTCTATGGAGAATAATTTGCGCTCTGTATTCCATCGAATTTGTGAGCAGTGTTAGATATTGATAGTTCACTAAATAGTTCATAGATGGCTGGTATTTTACGCACGTCGAACCAAGATATTGCCGTCTGTGAATGTGTACGTCCCTGCAGCATAGAAGAGTTTGCCACCCACTATAGCAGCTGTATATTATACCATAGTTAGGTAACGTTGTAACTAAATCAACTTAAGAGGAGGAACACTTACTGGCTTGGTTGATAACTGTGCATAGATCGCCAGTCGCTCGGGGTAAGAGCGCATGCTCCTCTCCGTAGAGAGCTGGCATTTTATCTTCCGAATTTTAGTATTCTACCGGCCAGAATGTGAAAAGATGGAGCTATCTCCAAGACTTTTCCTGTTCCCTTCGCCCTTCCCTTTAAGTTTAAAGGTTCTTGAGATCTTGCGACCTGCCTGATGGGAACCCTTTTTGGTAAACCCGGCCAACTATCTCGGTACCAAAATTAAGAAAATCCGTTAGAACTTTTCCCTGGTAGAACTGCGATAATCGTTTTTATTTTTCTTTGAAAAAATTTTCTCCAATAATTTAGTGAGGTCGATAGATCGGATGGCCGGTCTTGTGGAATTCCGGAATGTAAGAATCGAGAAATCCTGCCCCAAACGTAATGGCAACTGGAATCAATCGAATTGAGCCTCCATGTTTTAGATTGCCAGTAAGTATTCCAAGTCAAGGTTGCCTGTATCCTATTCCTGTAGCGCCTAGAGCCAAAAAGGCAGTTACGACAAGTTCTTTTATGCAACCGCACTATTTTTTTTTGCCAATTCCTTCGTCGAATAGTACAATAGTTTCTTTTCGAAACTGGAGCTCCTTTCAATTGCGATAAGAGATTTCGCGTTGTCGACGGCTGCAAATTGTTGGAAATATACGAGATGGAAATATAAACTCCTTCAAAATGTCTCAGGAACCAAGATTTTAAAAGGCCGAAGGCAAAAAAAATCGAAAAATTGAAAAACACCAACGGCTGCTAGTGTGATACGGAGGAGTATTTAAAGGAGGACGGACCTTCAATACCTACTTTTGTTCAAAGATCTCCCTTGTTTTTCTTGAAACCAGCCGAGCATTTTCTTCATGGGGACGCTAGGCTTCCCGACGGCAACAAGGAGTGCCATCATAGTGATCGCTTGCAAATGTCCAATGTAGCCAAGTCTTCTGTACATCCTGATAAAAAAAAAAATTAGGAAAACAAGACCTAACTGCTGACACCTACCCCCCAACCCAGCCTAGGACAGAGTATGCACTTGGTGGGATCTCCTGTTATTTCAGTTGCAGTTTTGCATGGTTGGATTCATACGAGCGATGTGTGGGAGGGTTGATTGGATCCCAGTATAATTCAAATTCATATCGTCCCCGAAATTGCATGGAGCGTTGGCATCTCGCCCTGAAGGCTTGCAAGCTTATTGTGGGCCCCTGATCCCGGCACTTGGAGCGGGTGAATTCGTGAATTTTTCGGGTGGTCAGCAGCGGATAGATGTTTCACAGTATATACTCCGGAGGACATGTATGGCTACACAATAACTATATATCTGTGTATTATCATGTCATGCAGATATTGTCTTTTCCTGGGATGTGTCGGTCGGATGTTTATCGGTATTTGGTTTAATTGTCTTTTCTCGCCAAGGGCTAATGGCTGATCTGCAGTGTATTTGCAATATTTGGCTTCGATATAATGGTATCTACTATCGCTAACGTTATAGCTGGCTTAGGGTATATCCGGATACCGTGTATGTATAAAATATCTTGATTTGGATGCTCGGGGGCAGTAGCTCTGAGGCTTTGCAGGAAAGTCTGGGGTCTACCCAGCTAGCTGGCCTTTTTTAGTCGACGGAGGATATAAATTTGGTCCCTGAACAGATCAGATCATACCGGCATGCCGGTGCATGGATCAATCAAGCCTAATGTGGAGAATTTCTTGGCCAGGTACATTACATGACTAGTTGGCCAAGTACTTGACTACCGTCTTAGTAGACAGCCGGTTACAAGTACAAGAAGCCTTGATTCACACTTGTGTAACAGACGGCTGGGCTGGTTTTCAAGTCTAATTTTATCGGCGGGTGCATGTATTACATACACGTATACACCCTCGCGTAAAACTCGACGTCGATGTTTAAATATAATTATTCAAACATTCGAACGTTTCAGCTTCAGGTTCGGGCGCCAATACCTTTCGAAGAGGCTCTATGGGTAAGGTCTCAGCAATTAACATGGGTAGCGCCCCACTTTGGAGCCAAGAAAGGATCCAATTGCAGTTATCACGTCTGACGTCAAACCAAACTTGATCAATTGATCTTTACGAGATATTTTGGAAGGTCCCATACGATCGGACATCTTGAAGTCAACGGTCAATTGCTGTGGCTATAACCGTACACCGAAATATGCGCGCGCACCCTTCGAGTTTGTCAGATAACCAAGAATCCGTTCATCACGCCTAGGTATAGTTCTATACGTATATACCTGAATCATAGACGAACATGGGGTCACAATCACTTCTGTCTATCCCTCACGAGATTCTCCGCATGGTGATATCACAGGTCTGTCAATCCATCCGTACAATATCGCAATATTGAATGGGAGTTTTCTAGGATATTTTAGAAATGCAGTATATATCATGATCGTTTCCCTAGAAAAACATACATGACCTCGCAGTGGATTATATTAACGATATTTCGACCGCCATGTATAGTGCGACGTCCAAAGTCTCAAAATGTTACGACTTACGAATCATATCACCTGCTCCATAGCATCTGAGATTCTTTTCTACGAATTTGAGATGGGCATGCTGTACTTCGATTTCTTGGACGCCTCCCGACCGGACTCAAATCTAGTCAGGCCCGCCCACCTCCACGACCGATGGAAGGTCAATCGATATCATGGGAAGGGGGCCGAGGTGGGATGGGATGTCCGCTATGTGATTGAAACCGGCGGGCTTAACACCGCATCTTTTCTCTTTGAAAATGTGCGAGAGCTACATGTCAACCACTTTGGAGATGGTTCCGATTATTCTGTGAATAGTCTGAGCCGAAGGGACCGGCGCACACTCGTTAGGGGGCTTACCCCGTGGACTCCTGAGGATTTTAGACTGTTTGTAGCACGCTTTACGAAGCTTAAAGTCTTCAAGTTTGGGCCCCTTAGAGTCGAAATAGCATGGTGAACATGCATCACCATATATGGCTCTGCTGACATTGGATTTTAATGTGTTAGGTTTTATGTTTCTCTCAGTTTGTACAAGCATAACTTACGTGATCGGCTCACCGCCCTCAGTAAATATGGGCCATATGGGCTAGATGATACCGGTCCTCGCGATCTCTCCCCCATCACTTCTTGTGTTACCCATTTATGCGTATATGCGCCTGCGCCGTACATAAACATCGGGGATCCATATTTAGGTATCGTTATAATATTCTCCCAATCTCTCTTGCCTCGACGGAAAAACACAATCTGATGGATATCGAATCCCGCAGCAAGCTTTCAAAAGTTCCCGAATCTTAGAAGTCTAACATTTATGGGCCGACAGGCACCTTGCAGCGGGGTTGCCGGGCCGTCTCATTCGAGGTTTAGTATCATAGAATTTCTAGAAGGGCAAGAAGTTGCGTTCAACCTCCATACTCTGGAGATCGGGGATTTAGCTATCAAAAGCTTCCCGGATGGCCTAGTCCCCAGGTTTTTATCCAAACTGCATACCCTATCCACAGATCTGACGGAACCAACGGGCAGTACGTACCCTGGAAGCAATGCTGAATATTGGGCTTTCGCTTTCCCCAAGCCAACAAACACAATCTGGGATTCTTTACTCCGACATTCCGTTGCCCTCCGCTTTTTAACTGTAGGGAGCCAGTCGGAGCCACTATTGAAATATTTGATATCTAGTCCGCATCCACTTGATAGAGTCGATATAAAAATCCAGCAGTTTAGTTGTATGTACGGCCAGGGATCCACTGAAAAAGCGTGCTTCGCGGAGCACGCGGCAGTAGAGAGATTCATGACGATGTTTTGGAGGGAAGCTATACCCGTCCATAAATCAACCCTCCGGGAGCTAGGTATTAGGATACCGAATGACCACCGCGTTTATGGCGTAGGCGCATATCCCTTCGAGAATCTAGCCGCTATAAGTTTGAACAAACTGGATCCATGGGGTTTCACGGACGACGCAAAGATAGCGTTGAAGGGTTGCCAACGTCTTGAGTCCCTTCATATGGGCACCAACAATATAGCGGGGCTTAAGGATGCAATAGATATTGCTTTGGAAGGAGTCCCTCCCCTCAGAAAATTCAAGTTTACAATCGGAAGGTTTCCGACCAAGGATATTTACGCCAGCCTTCAAGACAGTACTCCAATCGAGAAGTTCGGTAAGGAAGGGATCGACGTTATGAGGCAGGTTGCTGAGATGAGATGGGACAAAAAGTTTACAGAAGCGCGTTGGAAGGAAGTAGCAATTGAGTTAGTGCCTTGGAAAGACGGATCTTGGTGGGTCGAGAGGGACGGAGAAGGGGAAACTGAGGGTTCTTGGAGGTTAATTTATTCAGAATGGAACAAAATACGGGATGTAGTCGAGCAGTGGGGGTAAAGTTATCATATGTATACGAGGTGAGTTTTAGAGAAGTGGGTCCAAGCAGATGCAATCTCAGTCTCACTGGACCTTAAATGTCATCTCTAGGGTTGATCTAGTCACATCACGTCTAATCATATGATGTACAAGAGTTAATCATAGTCTAAAGCAGTCATATAAACACCTAGCAGCTATTACTTTTGGTTCAACAAGCTTCTTAAACCCGTTCCCATTGACCATGCCACCCTCGTCGCCTTCCACTGTTCTTCACGTACTTTAGCATCCATCTGGCCGTTCCAGAAAACTTCAGTCGAATTAAAACCACCTTTCCTCCCAGAGCACATCAAATACCACGGCTCCCTCAAATAATCCAACGATTTCAACGGCGCTGTTTGACCGTACACGGCCCTGATAAAAGAATAACTCGCAGAAAGGAAAAAGTAGTCCGAGTCTTCAAATCTAATGTACCTTCCGGGGTCCATTGGGTTGAGAATCAAAATTATTTTCTGAATAATCGAGTATGGAAGATCCTGTAGTCTAATTCTGGGCTGTGGTGGCAGCGGGATGATATTAAAGCCGCGCACTATTGAAAGAAGTTGCTCAGACCGTTGTAGGTTCTTTGGATATAGTCTTCGAGGTTCCGGGGCATTAGGATTGAGAGACCGTCCAACCTTATACTCAGTCGCTATGTATAGCCAAAACCCTTCTCGTGGTATTGTAATTTTACGAGGAACGCGCGTATCAGCTGGAGGCCGTTCTTTTGGGAGGTCGAATACTTCAATTCTTGTAAGCCTGATCAAGATAACCCCGCATCGAACACAGCCTTTATAACCACCAACGTAGCCGCACGAGCAGGAATGTTCGTGCGACGTTGGTAAAGATCCAACCCTTTGATAGGAGGAGAAATGGAGACAGTGGAGACATAATGAAGCGTAGAAGTGTGCCTCATGGACTGGTCTTTCGGATCCCGTAGTGGACGCGGTCGTACTTTCGCTCAAAGGCTTGTATCCTACCCGCCATCGATCATGTACCCAGTGTCCTAGTTCCTTAGAACCGCAAGCCGTTCTCCATTGAACCCCAGAGCTTGTTTCTGTGTATTCAGTCAAAAACCTCTGGGCCCCAGAACCAAATAATGGGTTAGACAAGTTGATCGATGGATCAGAGAATAAATTTCTTGGACATCTATGGTGCTCACACCATATCGTCGAGTAGACGGTTTTCTGTCCCCCGTCCGCACGGACAGATCGACTCGGTATGTGAGAATTAGAAAACAACTTTTGGATAAGATTGGTTGAGTATTTAAAGACGGCTTTGTTTGTGCGGTAAAACTGCGCAGGGTAAAATACACCAGTTAAGGTGTCAAGAAAGAGAGCAGTCGAACAAGAGGGAGGGCATAGTGGGTGTGCACAGTAGGGGCACTTGTCCTGGGAAACCTTGGAGGGCGGGAGGAACCGCTGGTGGGTGCGGTGAGAGCAACGTGCCTCAGCCCTCCTTTCATTCTGGAGCAGGGATCTGATTTTGGGGGTGAGCCTATGCTTCAAATTATCTGGGAGGCCGTCGTTGTCGTCGTCGTCATCAAGCGGTTTTTCAATGGCTGGACAAATCCAACGGAGTTTCTTTGTAGTAAGCGACAGCGCGATTAGATCCCGCGTATGAAGGTAGTTCAGGAACAAGACAACAATGTCCATAGGGAGGTTGAGAAGGGCAGGGTCCTTGGGATTAGTCGAAGTTTTCAAGCCATCTTTGATGACGTCGCCCGATAGCGCACTAGCTGTTGCCTCGGATTCAGATAAGTTCAATCGGCGAAAGACATTTGTTAGCATCGCGGTATGCCTTGCTTTGTCTTAACGTCCAGATATTTGTCGGGAAGATGCCTGAAAGGATTGTGAAGATGGCGATGCAATACAATGTCCCGCTATGTTGGTTATGACAGGGATGTATCCGACTCGACTAAGGTGCAAGTCAAAACTAACAGCAAATTATGCCATATGCCGCAGAACATAGCTTAGCTAGTTCGGGCCTATGACAAATATCCCAACCAACGTTGTCGCACTATGAGGGCCAAGATCCCAATTACAAATATCCATTGGCGTCGCTCGGTCGGAAATCCGACTTGTTATCGTTGTTAGGTCCTATGTCCAATCGCTTCTCTTGTTTTACTAACGTTCATATCGCGGCGTCATGGTTTAATGGATTTTTGGTGTTTTGCTTGTAGCTTGGCGCAGTGGCTGATGTTTGAAAACTGCATTGTCTGTTGCGGTTGACTGTCAGACGGCTGAATTTATGGACTGAAGCTGACGGTATAAAGAAGCTACTCTAAGAATCTGGATATTTGGGCATCATACATCCCCCTTCCCTCCTACGCATTGGAAAGAAGGGTCACAAGTTAGCTGCGAACATGAGACTTACGATTTTTCATCCCCTCCTTCTTCTATTCGGTGAGTGTCTTTGATGTCGAGTATCAATATATATAGCTATCGGGTCGAGTACTATACTATATATACAGCCATCCATATTTCGGTTGGTGCTTGGGCAAGCTAACAGTCGTGCAGCCTGCCAGGCCCTCGGCCTCGCTAGTTCGGCTCCACCCGATTCCAGCCTACAACAACGAGCCACCTCAGAACTTGAGGCACCAGCTTCCCTCCATAATGCACATCTAGGATCCATCTTTAAACGTCAGAATACAGATGGCCCAGACTCTGCAGCCGGTGAGCCAGGCCACGGTGGGCGCCGTACTATCAAAACCACACCGGCTCAGCGTCGCACCTTTCGTATTGCTCATGGAACAATAATGGGAGTTGCTTTTACAATCGGATTTCCTTCCGGTGCAATTTTCATTCGTGTCTTAAAACCACCAAATCATGTCTACATCCACGCTGCTACACAAATTTTCTCGACCTGCATGGCATTCGCAGGAATGGGCCTAGGAATCTGGCTCGGCATGAATGTTCGATATCTGGACTACCTCCACACGATCGTCGGTTTCGCCGTCATGGGCTGTTTAGTCATTCAACCAGTAATCGGCTTAATCCACCATATCAGATACAAGAAAGTCAAGAGATCTACGTGGTGGGGTTTCGTTCATCGATGGTATGGCAGAGCGATTGTAATCGTCGGTATTGTCAACGGCGGCCTAGGTCTCATGTTGGCAGAAAATACTCGGGCGGGAGAAATTGCATATGCAGCCGTAGCTGGACTCGCGGGATTTACGTATCTAATGGTAGTGGTACAATGGATATTTAGGACTAGGGCGGTCGAGAAAAGTTTGAAGAAACAAAAGAAGGATTACATGGAACCCGCCGGAGAATCAAGGGAAGCTGTGGGGTTGATGCCTGTTTCGAACGTTTCCTGATGGCGTGATTGAACATTTGATATTAGGAGTTTGGGATTGGTTTATGGGTTATGCATGTGCTTTTGTTGTTCTTTCCTGGAACGTGGGATAATTATGTAATGGAACCGTCAAGTTCCATAAAATTTACAAATTTATCGAAGGTGCTCGACGATATCCCCTTGCTCCCCTGGGGACTGGCCGAGCCCGAAGTCATCGTGATGAATTCACCGGTGCTTACAAATTAAAATATCTTATATTGCTTTTTAAAAATGTAAGTTCAGATCTAGATGTTCGGTGTTCGCCTGTAGCATAATTAAGCTTAACCGTTTGTCATCTATTGTCTCGAATCGAAGCGAAATACAAAAAAAAAAAAGGCAATGGATTTGTAAAATTAAATGATTTTTTTTTTTTGTTTTGCATGCATGCATGAAATTAAGATAAACGATAGAAAGAATGGACTATCATTTGAGTACGGCTAGGCCTATCAAGAAATTTGCCTTTTAGAGAGCGGCCATGAGCACCCCGACACCACCAAATGCTGCCATAACGCTGTGCCAGTTGATATTATTACCAACAGCCTGGCCAGTATAAGTTCTATAGAAATAAATTAGCATAATCGATATTGATTTGCATATTTAGGTGAATACTTACGCGGAGGGAATAGCAGTACTAGTGGCAGCGGTATCCGTGCTGCATGCACATGTCTCAGTGGTCGTTCCGGTCCAGGTAGTAGTAAATGAGGAACTGGTTGCGGTAACTGATGCCGTAGTAGAATCCGTTGTTGATGCTGCGGTCGTAGTATCAGTGACCGTATCGGTGGCAGTAGTAGTATCAGTTGTTGATGTGGCCGTGGTAGTGGCGCTGGTGGTGTCAGAGACAGTGGTGGTTGTGGTTGAAGAGTCCTCTATATATAGGTTGTAATATTTAGTTAAGGATAATGATGGGAATAGCTAGGGCCAAAACCAGATAACATACGGGCTAAAACACCAGCCGCAAGGGCGAGGATAGAAAGAGCAGCTTTGACTTGCATTTTGTCTATCTTTTTTTTGTTTTTTCAAAAAGAAAATCAGATAGGATTTGGGATATGCAGATATGAAAGTCCGATAGCGAACGACAATGCATGCAATGGCTTCAGCGTGTGAGAAAGATGAACAAAAGGTCAGGCATGGTTGTAACATTTGGATCCCCGGTTGCCCTTTTATTGATGTACATAAATGTGGTAAAGGTGTTATGAAGTTTAGATGCATTTATTTACATCATTTTTGCGATAGTGTGAGTGGGATATATTGATACGTATGAGGCGATATAAGTCTTCATGGTGGTACGTAGTTTTGATATCTAGTATAGCAATGCAATATTAATATATTGTGCGATTGTTCTGTGCCTTGAAAATCTACTTAATTTGCCGTAGTTTTAACTAACGTGCACGAATTGGAATCATATATCGATATCTCGTTGGTTTTAAAGAATAAATAAACTCAGGTGTTTTTTCTCCTCCATCGCGTCGTCTCGAGGCTAGCACCAACAGTATGCGTTATATCGATCTGCGCATCGTTTAATTTCGAATTCACGTTTCGGCTCGAAGAAACGAGGGATGTTGTATTTTAGCCACAACATGTGTTGGTTCTCTCATGGCCGAATTCGCGAATGACCGTGGGCAGATCTTCTGGCAATCAGGTAGATTATCTTATCAGACGTGAATGCAAACTTGATCTTATTCCCTCGGCTGGAGTTTTACCAGCACGAAGACCCAGGTAGGTAATTGTTGCATGCGAATAAAATATATCAATCGAGACGTACTGTGGCCAATATGGCCTGAGGCTAATACCTGTAAGTAATCCAGCGGAATCACGGCTGCCACAACTACGGACTATATTAAAAAGGGGCAGCTATAATAAAGATTTAATCGACTGGTATTAAGAACGATGATAAACTAAAGGAGCTAACACTAGGAGGCGATTATAGTTTGTGACGTTTTGGGAACGAGACCAAGTTGACCAGATTTGCGCCATCTAGTATCAGAATAAAATCTCTCTCATTGGCGCCGGGCCCCAGACTGCGAATTGGCCAGCTAGTGCTATAGTGCTAGCTAAATATATCAATATACATCAAACGCCTGCCGCGATAGATATATAGCGCCTTTATCCGGCTTATTAACCAATATAGGATATGGCGTCGATTTTGGGCTCCGTTATCGATACATTAGTTTCAGTTCGGCTGCCTGCACGCTACTGGACACTCGTCGTCCCCGCCGTCGCGACATTTGTATTCCTCATCTTGGTGTTTAACGCTATCGACAACCACGCTAATGAATTCCTCCCCCTTTCCACCTTTCTGTTGAAGCAACGCGGGCACCCGACGACCAAGATCAGGGATCGTGTCCTTTATGGCGGTCATTTCTTTCCTCATCAAACATGGACAGTCCCACGCTGTTTGGATAAATTTGAAAAATTATTCCTGGATTCATACGTGGAATACCGCGCATTCCTTGATCGCCAGTCGAAAACTTACGCTGACGCTGTAAGAAACTACAAGAAACGGTATAATCGCTCGCCACCGCCTGGATTCGATAAATGGTTCAGATATGCCCAGTCTAAGGGGTCGTTGGTTATTGATGACTACGATACGATCGAGGAGTCAATTGCGCCGTATCGGAGTCTGTCAAAATCAGACCTTTTACGGAGAATGAAAGAGCTGCGAGAGTATGACCAGAAATACCGGGTCTCTGAGGTTAAAATCAGGGGAGGGTATGGTCAGCAACATGGAGGTGGGCTATGGCACCTACTTTCCTGGGACTTCGAGAACGGTTTGCCAGATCTTGATATCTACATCAACACTTGGGATGAGCCATTTGTATTTCCTCAGGAGGAGAACAGAACAGCAAAAATAGAGTTTTTTGCGGGCGGTGGGAAACCGTGGTGGCCGGGGGCCGTGGAGCATTGCAAAGTGTGGGAAGGGAAGAAAATGCAAACAAAGGGCCGGAGTGACTACATTGCCACAATCCAAGATGCGAAAGAGGCGCTAGATATCTGTGCTCATCCGGAGTATGAGGGCACCCATGGGTTCTTTAACGCACCGTCTAGTCTTACGGGGACGAAGCAACTAATCCCGATCTTCAGCGTGGCAAGGATGTCAGTGTTCAAGGACGTTCTTCTTCCATCATCAGGACCTTGGCATCCGAACTTTATAAAGAATGATGGAATTAAAGATTTCGTAGGGAAGACGAAGAAACTATACTGGAGAGGTAGTGCGACCGGTGGGGAGCATAATGGGCAGAATGTTCTTAAGTCGCACAGAATGAGACTAGCAAGCATCGGGCAAGAACACCCAGACCTCATTGACGCAAAGGTTACGACATACGTTGGGGATCTCGGAAGCCTAAAACAGCAGTGGCGTGAGTTCGGGGAACCTGAAAGGACGGACCACGGTACTGAGAATAGCTTTTCTTTCTTGATGGATATGGACGGGAATGGATTGAGTGGGAGGTATTATAGATTGCTAAGGAGTAAAGCTGTCGTGTTTAAATCCACAGCGATGCAGCAGTGGCATGATGATAGGATGTTTCCCTGGGTGCATTATATACCTATAAGATTGGGAATGAGAGAATTGGTGGACATAGTGAGATGGTTTGCTACGACCGAAAGGGGAGATGAAGTTGGAAGAAGGATTGCAGAGGAGGCGGATTGGTGGTCACGAACGGGGGTACGAGAGGATGATGCGAGGGTTTATACGTACAGGCTGTTGCTTGAGTATGCGACTTTATTTCGTTAACTCAGTCTAGCTAACTGGTTCGCATGCCCACTAGATAGAGAGAGCAGTTCATATGCATCCTTGCTAGTGTATTAAATTTACTCCGGGGTTACTAAGAACTTCACTATAAATGATGAAGGTTTCGATACATCAAGAACCGCTGTACTCTTGGAGACGCTCGATGTCAGGATGTCGTCAACACGGCGTCGGGTAATTGTGAAGGTGTTGCTGTGGTATTTCCGCATCTGGCAGCGGAGAGCCGGCTTAATACAGCGCTCTTGCGACTGACAAATGCTCTCTGAAAACTCCCTTTCGACTTGTCCTCGTTTTCATTCCAGACCAAATTCGAACCCCTAAAAGTATTGAAGCGTCCAATATGTTCCAAAGTTTCCGGTACAGTAAATCCTACGTCCGTTTCTTATGTGCATTCTCGCTCACACCTCGATAGCTTCCGTAAGTACCATTTTCGTACTACCGATTGCATTGCCACGGTGGCTAGTTAGCTGGCAGAGTGGCTTCGCCCCCACCATTAGTAGTGTCAGGGGAGCTCGTTACGGGGCATCATATTACGGCATTCGCCCGCCAAAAAACACCGGTTCGGCGGGTCCAAGAACAGGTAGCTCGAATTGCGTGATCGAAGGGCGGCCAATGATAGTGTCGCCAATGACAATTTTGGCAGGGGTTGCTTGGAATGCTGGGCCGACCATATCGATACCCGACACATCCCACCATTGAACAGCATCACCGGCGCCCTTCCCCGACAAATTTATTCCCTGCAGAGGGTAAGAGGTCATCGGGTCGGCCGTGCTGTTGCTGTCTTTAAAATAAATCATCTTTGACCATTTTTTTCTCGCTGAATAATTCTTTTCTTCTCTCCTCCCATTGATATTTACTTTCCAGCTCGTTTGCGAAGCTTCCTGTTCTTGCGCAATCCTTTTTTTTTTTGAGGGCCGGAATATTACAGAGTATATAGCTCGAATTTAGTATTAATTTTGGCTCACTGTTGCAGAAACGATGGCGCCTGCTCCGGACCTCCTCGAGAGTGCTGAGGCTGCTGGTAAGTGCTTTGCTCTGAAGGTTTCGATGCACCATCCTTACTCAGATAGCTAATACGTTCCTGTCTAGTTGCCCGAATTGCTTACCTCTGCAGTGACCATGTAATTTCTGTGCAACCATCACTGAAACAAAAGACATTATATTCGTCGCAGCTTGACAGATTATCAGCCAATTCTACTCCAGGAATTATCTCTGGAAACCAGGAATCTATACCAGAGGTATTGCCAGTTTTAAATGCTTTGCTTTCAGTGCTAGACGCTAATATCGTGGTGGTGATAGATAACACGAGTTCGCCACAATGCTGACCCTTTCCTCAGCGCCTTCGAGCCCCTCCGAAGCGGGCAGCTCGTTTCCATTCTCACCGTTTCACCCACCTTAATTCCTGCTATTCCACATCTTTATAAACTAGCAAATTATCCTCTCACGATACATGTCTCCCTCATTCCCCAATCGTTCCCAGACTACTCCGATATAGCTGCTGTGCGGCAGTCGGGCTTCACAATAATCCGGTCTGACTCCGTTCAAGAAGCTCAGGACATGGCCGCTGTGGCACATGGCGTAGCTGTCAAGTCTGGACGTGCGGTTATACATTTCTTCGAGGCGGACAACAGTCGTGATGACCCCGTTCCATTTGAAGATCGCCGTGTTCTTGACCGGATGCTTGACCGTGCTGCTGCTCGGTCATATCAATCATCTTCCATCGACGCCTCCAACATCTATGCTGCTGATGGTGTTCAAGCTCAAACTCGAGTAACCCCACTCACCAATGGTGTAAATGGCACCTCCAACGGCATCAAGAGCCCACCACAGTCTCCCACAGCGAACGGTTTTACAAACGGAGATTCTGCTTCCTCAAATCTCTCACGGACAGACTCTGTATCCAGTGAGCCTGAGGTTGCTTACCGCCCAGTCAGCTCTGCAGACGTTTATAAATACCTTACCGCCGGATTTGAGATCGTCCGGCAGGTCACAGGGCGCTCATACCGTCCGTTTGAATACTATGGTCCAACATATGCCGAGAACGCTATCTTCTTGTTTGGTTCTGGGGCTAAGTCGATAGCGACAACGATAGCCTCCGCTGCTTCCACAGAAGACTATGCAAAGACCGGTGTCATCGTAGCTAGAGTTTACAGACCCTGGACTGGACAGAAGTTTTTGGATATCGTTCCTAAGACAGTCAAGAAGGTTGCTGTGCTCGAGCAGATTAAGAAACGGACAACAAAATGGGGTCCTCTATTTTTAGATCTCCTATCCACCATTCGTGGCGGAGATGCGGAGACAAAACGAGATCTCTCACTCGTTGGATATCAACTTGGGTATGTCAGCCCTTCGACATTAAAGCTGGCATTGAGGGGTGTCCTTCAAAACCTCAAGCTCGACAAGCCCATTCAAAACCTCGACGTCGGTCTCCAAGAAGGCCCCGCCAAGTCTACAGCTGGCTACGAACTCTCTCGCCCAGAGACGGAAAATGCCTATTTCAAGGTCTTGAACCAACTTTTTGGTGAAAGATTACACGTTGCCAACGCCCTTGAAAAATCTACCGCTGGCGTTCCTACTAGTATAGCCACGAGCCCTGAATACGGGTTCGGAAGCCTGCTTGCTAGACTTGAAAAGAAGGACAAATTCCAACAACGAGTTGAAGATGCCGCGAAGTCTACTTCGTTTGTCACATCCGTTTGTAACGACTGGCTCGCCAGATGGCTGATCGCTGCAAACGATGAAAAGAAGAGGCCGCAGGTCGCTGACGGGCTTATCGCCCGCCTCAAGAATGACGGAAGCGCATTGTCGTCAGAACTACTCAGAGACAGAGCACTATTCTACAACGAGTCTAACTGGTTGGTTGGATCCGATGCATGGGCTTACGATCTCGGTAACTCTGGTGTGCATCACGTTATCGCCTCCGGAAAGAACATCAATATGCTCATAATCGATTCCCAACCTTACTCTGAGAAAGCAGTGAACGATGCTGCCCGCCGAAAGAAGGATATTGGACTCTACGCCATGAACTTCGGCGGGTGCTATGTTGCATCCGTCGCTGTTTATAGCTCATATACCCAAGTCTTACACGCCTTGATCGAGGCCGAAAAATTTAACGGGCCATCCGTGGTTCTTGCTTATCTTCCATACTCGAAGGAGGATGAGTCGCCGCTTACCATTTTGCAAGAAACTAAGAAGGCGGTTGACATCGGATATTGGCCGCTGTACCGCTGGGACCCAACAAGAGAGGAGAATGGCAAAGGTGATAACTTTGAGCTAGACTCCGAGAGAATCAGGACTGAGATGAAAGATTTCTTACAAAGGGAGAATCATCTCTCCAAACTCTTGAAGAGGGACCCAGTTTTCGCAGCAAACCTGAAAGGCAGCTATGGGGCTGAGGTCAGGGATGCGCAGAAGAGGAAAGCGAAGGACGCATATGCTAAATTGCTCGAAGGGTTGGAGGGTGCGCCATTGACGATATTGTTTGCGTCAGATGGTGGTAACGCCGAGAACCTGGCTAAGAGGCTACAGAGACGAGCTAAAGCGAGAGGACTGAAGGCATATGCCATGAGTATGGACGATTACCCGCTCGAGGATATTAATGCAGAGGAAAACTTGGTCTTGATGACTTCCGTTGCCGGACAGGGCGAGTTCCCACAGAATGGAAGAAATTTCTGGGAGGCAGTGAAGAACGCCACGGATATCGATCTCGCTGGTGTCAATTTTGCTGTGTTTGGATTGGGTGACAGCCACTACTGGCCCAGGAAGGAGGACAAGCTTTACTACAACAAGCCGGCAAAGGATCTGGATGCTAGACTCGAGGTCCTTGGTGGAAAGAGGGTTGTCGACGTTGGTCTAGGAGACGATCAAGATCCTGATACCTACCAGACCGCATATGCAGACTGGGAGCCAAAGCTTTGGACTGCTCTTGGTGTCGATAAGGTTGAGGGGCTTGCCGATGAGCCGCCACCAATCACCAACGAGGACATCAAGATTGCATCCAACTTCTTGAGAGGAACAATTGTTGAAGGATTGGAGGACATGTCGACCATGGCAATTTCAGCGGCTGACCAACAGTTGACCAAGTTCCATGGTACTTACATGCAAGATGACCGAGACTTGAGAGAAGAGAGAAAGGCTCAAGGATTGGAACCCGCATACTCTTTTATGATTCGGTGTCGATTACCCGGAGGCATTTCAACTCCAAAGCAGTGGTTACAAATGGACGATATTTGTGAAGAATATGGCAACAAAACCATGAAGTTAACCACACGACAAACATTCCAGTTCCATGGAGTTATCAAAACAAATCTTAGGAACTCGATGAGGGCAATCAACCGAGCACTCATGACCACTATTGCTGCCTGTGGAGACGTCAACCGCAACGTCATGTGCAGTAGTTTGCCATACAAATCGGCATACCACCGACAGGTCTGGGAGTACTCAAAGTTGATCAGTGACCATTTGTTGCCTAGTACCACAGCCTATCATGAGATTTGGCTGCAGGATGAGAATGATAAGAAAACACAAGTTGCAGGAGATGCGCTTGTTGATCACGAACCATTGTACGGACCAACCTACCTACCCAGAAAGTTCAAGATTACTATTGCCATCCCACCGCGTGAGTAGAAAATTCTCAACTTTTTGTCTCAAATTCGGCGCTAACAGATATACCTAGATAATGATACGGATGTTTACGCTCACGATATTGGCTTGATCGCTATCAAGGGCGAGGACGGCAACCTTGCTGGGTTTAATCTTCTTGCTGGAGGTGGTATGGGTGTCACGCACAATAACAAGAAGACTTATCCACGAACAGGTAGTATGTTTGGTTATGTTCCTAAGGAGAAGGTCCACTTTGCCTGCGAGAAAGTTATGCTCGTTCAGCGTGATCATGGAGACAGAAAGAACCGAAAACATGCCCGATTAAAGTATACAATTGACGACATGGGCGTCGATGGCTTCCGCGGAAAAGTTGAAGAACTTCTTGGCTGGAAGTTTGAACCCGAAAAGCCGTTCCAGTTCCAGAGTAACATTGATACTTTTGGATGGCAGAAGGATGAAAATGGCCGAAACCATTTCACATTCTTCATTGAAAACGGTAGAATTGAGGACACTCCTGAATTCATGATGAGGACGGGTTTGAGGGAAATTGCGAAGTTAGGCAAGGGAGAGTTTAGGTTGACAGGAAATCAGCATTTGATTATATCGAATGTGGAAGAGGAGGATCTGGCAGAAGTGAAGGCCTTGATGGAGCACTATGGACTGGACAATGTTAAGTTTTCTGGTTTGAGGTTGTCGTCAAGCGCCTGCGTGGCGTTCCCAACCTGTGGTCTGGCAATGGCGGAAAGTGAGAGGTACTTGCCAAAGTTGATTGATAAGTTGGAGTCGACTCTTGAAGAAGCTGGATTACGCCATGACTCGATCGTTATGAGAATGACCGGGTGTCCAAACGGTTGTGCTAGACCCTGGTTGGCAGAAGTTGCATTCGTCGGAAAGGCGTATGGCGCTTATAATATGTATTTGGGAGGCGGGTACCACGGACAGCGATTGAACAAACTGTTCAGGAGCTCGATTAAGGAGGAGGAGATTTTGGCGATCTTGAAACCTATGTTCAAGAGGTATGCGGTCGAGAGGGAGGAAGGTGAGAAGTTTGGTGATTTCTGTATCAGGAGTGGAATTATCAAGGAAACTACGCATGGAACGAATTTCCACGAAGGGGTGAGTAATTAAGTTCTTTTGAATCTTTATCCTTTAGAGTTCTGCATGGGGTATAGACGAACTGACATGGGTTTTGTTTTCTGATAGGTCGCCGAAGAGGATTCGGAGGAATAGACGAAAGTGGCGATTTATGGGAAGGTGGGATGTATGATGATAGAAGGCCCTGGTTTTGTTTGGTTAGCTATGGACGGGATTGCAGCTTGGCTTGGTATTTCCTTTACGTTTAGAAATACACTGTTTCTCCATCCTTTGATTTGTTTTTTCGCTCCCTCGACGATACAAAAGTAATTGTATTCCTTCACGGACATATTGCTGAATCTTTGTACATACATGCGCTTTGATTGATACCGTATTCTGTGAGCAATAATATAATTTTGGCGCACATGCATCCGGCTACATTTTAAATTGTACGGTACAAGCTCGTATGCATCATCTCAGATGTGCGTTTTCTGATACAGGAGTTAACCTTATATCTTATCGCCCAAGCTTTTCACTAAAACCTCGATTCCTTCAGCGGGGCTCGCTAGCTAAAGTGTCTTTCGGATCACTAATTGGCAACGCTCGCCTCCCTGCTGACTGTAAATCCACATGCATGCGTATAAATCTGGGAACATTAAGAAACGGAGTGCTTCGGCAGGAGCCTAACGTTATAATCCATGGATTCCAAGCCGATCTGGTTAGGCTGAGCACTTCGGTGGTCGGGCCAGTTCGAACTGGACAGGTCATTGAGCAACCTGTGCGACGGACGAAGGTATGGACTGGTTACCAGGGCCGAAGCCTAAATATGCGTCTGCCTGAGTGTAACCCCTGACGCCTGGGCCCTTGCGGTTCTACTGTGCTCAGTACTTCTTGCGCAAGTAGGCCGGGTTAATTTTAGTTTTCTGTCAGTAGTTGAACAGTATCTGCTGGCGGTTTCAGGTTTTTTTTTTTTTTTTTTTTTTCCTATTATTGAGGGGGAAGGTCGATTCGTTACCTTTAAGATGCCCTGATCCCACTTGGGGGGGATTTTTTTTTCTCCGGATAATCATTTTCTTTTCTTTGATTTTTACTTGCTTGTTATTGCGAGTTAGTATTCAAATACGGAATTCTAGGATTCTATAATTTACCTTCACGATACCCTCCGACAGTAGATTGCAAATCCAAAATTACAACTTAGAAAAATCGATATCGCGACGCATACATCTGCTGCGCTGCTGTTGCCCCGACCTGTCAATTACCCAACTGAGAAAACCCGTCGAGTCAGTGCGACCGCCGCCGACGTCACGAAACAGCGCCCGATTATGGGCGACGACAACACGTCCTGCCCGTCCATATTATAGCCCATACGGATACAAATTATTCGCAGACGAACAATGCATTCTTCACAACTGTTCTCCGCCCCGCTCGCCATTCTAACGCTTTCCACGGCCATATTAACATCAGCACAATCCACCACAAAACCCGCGACTTTAAAATTAACCACTGTCGCACCATACCCGTCAACATGGACCGTTTCCGCGAACTGTTTTTCCGAGGTAGCGGCGCAGGATGACAACCAGGAGACGATATATAATATGGGATGTGGAGCGCAGGTTAGGAAGAGCTGCTGTCCGCCCGGTTGGACGCCTGGGGTTATCTTTGGGGATGTGACGAGTACTGTCGGTGGGAGTAGGGGGGTTTGTCCTTCTGGGTATATTGACCGACCGGAGTGGGGGGGAGCTACAGAAGGTCCGATGTTAACTAAGGCGGGGAGTGCGACGAGTACTGTTGTTTGCTGTCCTAGGTTTGTATTTTGATCCAACGGTGAAGTTCAAGAGGATTAGAGGAAGTAGCTAACTTTTTGTGGCTTTTTAGTGGGATATCGCTGTGGTCTCTATTTGGACTGTCGCAGACGCCTCTCTGTTATACGCAAAATCCGTCTACCAGGGCTAATTCTAGACTTTCGGATCCGTACTTCGTGAGTACATACGCTAGGCCTTTCATGTTAGCGGTAGAGGCGGTTGTGACAGCGCCCTCTGCTACGAAATCTATAGCAACTACGTCGAGCGAGTCTAGTAGCAGTAGTAGTAGGGATGCAAGCACCGGATCGAGCAGAACGGCTGGCGGGAGCATCCCAACGGAAACCGCTGGAGGAGATAGTGATAATGTAGATCAAGGAGGCGATAGTAAAAAACGGAAAAAAGGTGGCTTAAGCTCTGGGGCAATTGCCGGGATTGTAATCGGCGTTATCGCACCGATCGCTATTGGAGTTATAGCATTCATCTTCTGGAGGAGGAAAAGGTCTTTAGGAATGGGCATGATGGATCGGGGAATCGACCCGCCTGTTCCACCGCCGCCAACCCAAAGTAGCGGCGACAAGTTTATCCCACTCGATGATTCGCGATCGTCGAGTTATGGAAAAGTGGAAACTGGGGCTTATCGGTATAAGCTGCCGGCGGGTTCGGAGACAATATTAGGTCACAATGCGGTGGGGATGAGGAATGGGGAGAACGAGGAGAGGAGGGTGGCGGTGTTTGAGAATGCAGAGAAGTTGCCGGAGCAGAGTGAGAATGAGGCGGTGTATACGCAGCAGAATTATAAGTATGGCGGACCGGCTGCGGTTCGGTGATGTCATACGCGATTGGTCCGGTAGGGGTTATTATTGCTTGCGTGCATTCATGTAAATACTTACTTGTCTATATATTATTATTATTTATGATTGTTGGATTGTATTGGAAGCGGTTGGGGTCTTTTTGCTGCATAATGTTTCTCTTTGTATGATCGATCGAATTTTCACAATAATTAATAATACTATCGATCCCATAAAACCAGATGCCTATTTCTCCATAGAAGGGCGTAAGATAGTTCAGGGTTTCGTTTAACCAGAGTTATAACTATAAAAGGGGATCGAGTGCTACGAGTTCCAAACTGCGCCCCACACGCAAGATCTTGCCACACTTATAGCCATATATGCATATACAACGACCCATATATCGAATCCAAGACATATTGCATTTAACCCATTCCAAACGCGTGAAAGATAGTCCAAACCCCGTTCCCCGAAATTAAACAACCTCGAACTGCCCAATAAAGCATGTTCTTCGGCAGACCATCGTGCGATAAAACCCCGCAGTCGCGTGATAATTATATGTTCTGGCACCTCGGTGCCCGAGACAGCACGGCCGCTCGACTGAAAGCGGCGGAGATTGTTGGAATTTGTGCGTTGGAAGTCGGGTCGGCGGTGACGTCGTGTGACCGAGTGCAGCCCGCGTAAACCCGAGCGAATCAAACCGGCTCGACGTAGCTCCCAAGCTAAAAGTCAAAGCTAACTAGCGAGAGGGAACAGACTAAAAGAAAGAAAGAACCCCGACCAGATTGATTCACGGCTTCTCCCAACGTACACTGACTTTTCTCTTGGAGCAGAGGCTTTCTTTTCTCTCTCCTACACCATCGATCGTTCTGTCGTTATTTTATACTCCCTCTGTCGTAGAAGCTAAGCACTAGACGCCAGGATGTTCAAGTGGGCACAAGCAGCGTATGTCTTTTCTTTCGCGGTTCGCCGGTTTTGGTCTGCAGCTTCTCCTCATGGGGGCCTCTAGCTTACCCGTGCTATCTGTTCTAGGGTGGCGAATGTAGCCGGTACAGCTGAGCCTGAATACGGCCCGGAAGCTATCAAGACCGTTCATCAGCATTCCGAAGCTGATGCCAACAAGCCTCTCTACACCGAAACTACCTCTAAGGACCTCGCCTGGGCCATTAGCACCAGCACGAATGTCGAAACCCAGGTCTTCTACATTACCACCGACGATGGACGGATGGGTATGGCGCAGGTGATCTATAGTGTCGTCGTTCCGTAAGAAAACACCTGCCGTCTATCTTATATGTTATTGTACTTTTCAACATGGCTGATGAATCCCCACGCGATCGCGTGGTAAAAGTGGCGTCAAAACCACCTCTCAATTCAACATCAAGCTCTTCGACCCCAAGAAACCAGAGGAGAAATTCTGGTCCTCGGTCCCACTCACCAACCCCTCTTTTCATGGCCCAAAGCCCTCTAGCGATGGCTCGAAGGCTGAGGCTCCAGTTGAAGACTACAAGACCTCATTCTACGCCGACAATGTCGCCATTACTCTAAGCGAGGATGGTGGTGTCTATAAGGTCAAATCTCAGGCCGACCCCAATGCCTTCTGTAACTTGGTTTTCACAAGACTCGCCCCGGGATTTATGGCTGGTAAAGACGGCAGGTCGACATATGGAACTGACCAGACAAAACCATGGGGCGAGATCAGACATGCTTTCTGGCCAAGATGTAAGGTTGAGGGAGTTTTCGTTATCAATGGAGAGACGGTCAAGGTTGACGGGTCGGGCTTGTTCATCCATGCCCTCCAGAATATGAAGCCCCACCATGCTGGTAAGACCCATGGATTCTCACTTGATATCTGACATTATTCTTATTGAATTCCCTAACGACTTCGTATAGCCGCCAGGTGGAACTTCGCAAACTTCCAGGGACCTACTGTCTCTGCCAACTTCATGGAATTCACAACCCCTCCATCTTACGGCTCGACACGTGTCGCAGTCGGTGGTATCGCGATGGACGGGGAAATCATCAGCGCCAGCGGTCTCCCTGAAAATCTTGCTGAGCATGTCTCTTCTAATGAAGATCCCGAGGCTAGATGGCCAGAGCCCAAGGATGTCAAGTTTACATGGAAGGGCAAGAACAAGGATGGAAAGGATGTTGTTGCCGTGATCGAGACAACCTGGCCTCAGAGAATGGACCGAGTGGATATCATGAGTGAAGTCCCCGGATTTGTGAAATCCATCGTGTCGGCCGCTGCTGGAACAAGGCCTTATATTTACCAGGTAAGTTAGCATCAATGGCTTAAATTGAACCAAGAGGTAGCTGACGGGAAACTCCATAGTTCTTTGAACGAGTCAGCCTGAAAGTCAAGGTTGGCGACAACGAGACAACCGAAGAAGGATGGGTGTTCTCCGAAGCGACCTTCATTTCGTAGATAACTAGATGTTGACTACCATTTGTTTGTTGCGGTAAATACTTTGAAATATCCCCCCTCTTTTCCCTATATAACAGAAAGGGGTCCTCCTTGTTTATATCTGTTGTTTCTGGGTCTGGTAATGCTTGAGGATGTAAGGACCTGGCGTTCAGATTATCCACATTCGCTTGGTATTCTTTTCTGTTTTGTTTTGGAAAGTAAGAGCTTGTTTGTGCCTTTGTGCGGAAGACAGACTGAGATATAAATAAGCATCGAAAGTCGGTCGCTTGGATAACTTAATATTCGCCATAATACCTAATAAAAAGACACTGCTTCTTTTATAAACCTATTCGATCTTGGGAGGTGTTTTAAGACTATGGTGGCCTTCTTTGTAAGCCTGATGATGACTTGGTATTTGTATTATGGTCTATTCGGTTTGCGTAGATATAATTGCTTTATATTCCCCTTCAAATAGGCCGGTGGTTTCATTTCATTGCAAACTATAAGTTATCTACCGCTGTTTTCCACGCATGATCGCATCGAATTCGGTGTGGAAGTCCGGAGTTTCTCCATCCAGTCTATCTCCTACGAACACATCTTCCCAGTCAATCCAGCATTCACGACCATTCAGGATATCCATGTGGAGGTTGGATGGGCCACCGAGGACCGCGGGCCGGAAGTCCTAGATGAAACGAAAACAGGAAGAGTTAGCAAGGCAGTTCTTTGTATAGCGAGGGAAGAGAATAGAACTAAGAAAGTCCCTAAGCTCAAAGAATGGTTTACGGAGGGGAGCACATACAGCACCAACAATCATCTTCTCCATACCCCTCCTTACTGGCTCAGCCAAGCCAAAGGTACGCTTCAGACTCTCCATCTTGAGGTTCTCCTGTGTGGCTTCCCAGTTCTTAAGACGGTTTTCGAGGGGGTGATGGGAGTTTAGGTCTGCACTTGTGGTTGGGAGGCCATGGCGGATGGTATCGTGGACGGAGCGAGAGGATGGAGCACCGGTTGTGGAGGAGGAGGGGAGGGAGAGCTTGCTTGGCTGGGACGAGGATGGGACGAGACGGAGAGAGCCGGACTGGAGAAAAGGCCCGAGTTAGATATCCTTCCGACATATACATTTGAAGCTGGGGAGAGTTACCATTGTGAAGAATCGTCTGCTGTTATGCTACCTTGAGATATCTGGTGATGTTGTGGATGAGGATGAAGTTGTTGGAGTTGACGAAGCTCTCCAGCTGTCGCGTCCTTTGCCATGCTCTAGCAGAGCCGCATTTCTTGGCGTGGACTTTGCCTTGTCCCAAATAATTTCGGTTTCGGTTTCAATTCGTTCTTTTTCTCCAACCCTCAAAAGCAGAAATCTCTGCGACAGCGACCAGCAGAAAAGAAAAAACCTCCACCGCTGCAGCCGATGCAGAAAATGGCGAAACGGCCATTCAACCAGGCCAATGTCGAGGGCCAGGCCAGGCGATCGGGGAACACGCCCAAGAGACAGAAGAAAGACGATTCCGCTTCGTCGAAGGGTCTGGCGCCAGAGGACATAACCTCTGCTCGACAAGTTCAAGGGCTTTTTTCGGACTATTCGAACGCCGGGAAGATACAGGCTGGTACTACTATTTCGAAATTCCGCAGTGGTACCAGATGGGAAGCTAATGTATATGGTGTCTTAGGAATTCAATCTTTCAAGAAGTTCCTCGCAGAATGTCGAGATTTGCAATATGCTCTCCATATAAACGAAGAGATAAAACTCTGCGTTCTACAGGAATACCTCGAATCGCAGATATCGAAGGATGGCGATGAGACTTGCAGCGACCTGATGCAAGCTTGGTCTTTTGCTTCACAAGTATAATTCATTTTCGCATGCACTTGGACTTAGAAGGGTGGTGATATTGCAATGCTGACTCCCAGCCACTTCTAGTCGAATAACTTCCAACTACTCTCATCGGTCCCTACAATCCTATACCTCCTTCTACGTACCATATCGCTATTTCCCGCCTGGAAAAAGCACGGAGTCGCCCTTGTCAAGTCGGCCCTTCAACCGCCTTACCTCAAACTTATCTACCGCTCCCTAGGAGGCTCAAAAGACGCAATCTCCTCACCTTGCCTCCGTCTGCTCACGGAAATCAACAAGTTCGACAATGGCAGTCTCTGCCCCCTCCTCCACCAATCCCTCGACTTTACCGTCAAAGACCTAGCCCGAAACCTCGAGATCAAAAAAACCGAAAAACTAGACCAGGCACCCGTCGAAGACCCGGACAGACCCAGCGTTCGCACAGTTTTCGTGAGGTTCATACTCTCATTTTTCCGATATGGCGCGCATAATATCAAAACCGATATCATGGGATTACGGACGTTTACCACGCCTTTATTCAAGTACATTCGTCAAGATACGGCAGCGGTGATCAATGAGGTTTTGGCCGCATTCAGAGACTACATTATGGCGGACCAGGATATATCTCGCAGTGCCAAAACGAATTATTTTAACGATTGGAGTTTGGGTCGGCTGGCTGAGCTTTGTTATCGCGACGACCCAGTTGATCCCGAAAACCCAGACCGGACGGTCGCAGACGTAGCCTTCGAGTTCTTAGGTGGAGTTTGCACTACTCCCGGGAATGGAGTGTGTTTCAAAGATAATGGATGGTATAATGGATCTAAATCCGATGCCTCAGAAAAAACTGGGAAACAGCAGGTCAACAATCGGATACTCCTCGGACTATTAAAATCATTACGGCCGTATTCAAATACCTACCACCTCAGGCTCCTAATCGCAGTATTTACAGCAGCACCAGAACTGGTCGCGGCATATTTCAATGACAATACGGCGTTCACGTTTGATCCAAAACTAACTGCGACATGGATTGGTCTTTCCTCCGTTTTGTTAGAGACAATCCAGATTCCCGTTCCTGAACGATTTGGATATACGAGTGGAGATGGTGTACCGTCTGCCCCACCGCCGGTCAGAAACTCTATTGAGAATATCCTACCGCAGCAGGTTAACCGCGCTGTATTGACGAAGTGCTTAGGGTTTAACAACAGCTTTGTGAGGTTTCTTGCCGTGAGGATACTCAATGCTGCTTTCGCAAAGCTCGCAGCTGTATTAGACGGTATGGGACGGATGTCGGAGGAACTGGTTGATGGGAGTGTATGGGCGAAGGGCGTTTATGATTTAGTTGACGAGTTTTCGAAAAAGGTCCCCGAAGTCGGAGTTGTAGTCAACGTTTTCAATCAAATGAAAGAAGATGCTGGACTACAGAGAGAAGCAGGGAGTCGGTTGCTTAGGAATTATTACGAGTACCTACCTTCCATTGTCGGTGCTGCCTCGACAGGTTCTGGCGGGAAAGGTGGATTCGACTTTGGCCCCGCGTTCGGTAGAGTTCTAGTGAAGATCGGAGAGAGCAAAGGGTTTGAAGCATTGGAAGTGAAGCATTGCTTGCATTTGGCCAAGTTGTTACCTGAAACAAGGTGGTGGGCTAAGCCCGCGGCTGCGAAATACTCACCTGCTATAACTCTTATGAAGGTTCTTAAGGAAGGAAATGGAGGAGAGCAGACGGGTGATGTCTATAGGCTGCTTAAGAAGATTGCGGATGATAGCTCACTGTTTGGAAAAAGCGCAGATGGTGGGATAAGTGGGGTACATCCTCTTGAAGCACTTATGGAGAGTTTTGAGTGTGTGAAAGGTAAAGAAGGGTGGGATAGGGTGTTGGGATACTTGGATAATGCATGCGGAAGATTAGCGCAGGGTCCCTATAAGTATTTTGATATCGTGGGAGAGGTGTTAGAAGGAATCAAAGGAGAAAGAGGCTTGAGCCCGTTACTTGCTGCTTTATTCCACCAATTCAACTTTTTGAAGCAGGAGGAAGAAAAGAAGGAGGAACTAGAGGCTTTGTGCAAGTGGCTACTCAGCGTTGCCAATAACTTTTGGGTTATTGGCGAGGTCCCGATGGTTAAGAAAGAAGGGGCGGATGTCGCTGGTGTCGAGACAAAGGAGCCAAGTGAAATCTTTACGCAGTTTGTGGGGGGTGTAAAAGCTTGGAGACGATGCCTGGAGAACTTCAAACTCGGAAAGGCCAATTCTTCTACTGATCTGGTAGGATTTCCTTTGGAGTTTGAACTCCCAGAACCGAAGTCCCTGTCAAAGCTCCAAAACCCGAAAGAAAAGTATGCGCACCTTTACACACTCGCCGAAGCACTCGAGACACGGCCAACCGTTGTTACGTTTTACTACTGGAAATGGATTCAACACGTTGTGGAGATACTCCTGAAAGCGACCCTCGCCATCGATCAACCTCTCCCTGTAGCTCATACTTTAGCTTTGGATGGTATCCATAACACTGTTCTAGATGCATATGAAGATGCTGCACGGAAAGTTCTCGACAACGATGCCTATGATACAGAATCTCGTCCAACAAAGTGTCTTGGTTTTATGGTCGATACGGCGGGGAAGCCACTGTACATTGAATACTTTGCGACTACGGAACAGCGGTTGATGAGTCGATTCGATACAGGTATGCCTATCTATTCAACGTTTTTACGGTCGAATGCATTCTAATAGTCCCCCCAACACAGCGCTTATAAATATATACTCCCTTCTACCTATTGGAAGCCTTAAAGATGATGGGATAAAATCTCATATCTTCCAGAAATTAATACAAGCCTCTCCCGAATCGTATTCAGCTGACCCAAAGCAACAAGCCAAACTATCGACATTCTTGAAGCAAGTGTTAGACATTAACGACCTGAAGAAGTGCTGTCGAGATGCGAATACCGTGGAGTTGCCAGACATTGCATGGAAGATAATTTTTGAACGGTTGTCTGCATCAAAGGAAAGGCTTGTTGGGGAGGAAGTATGGAACATTATTAGTGGAGCTAAGGGCGTTAGGGACCACCCTTGGGTGCCATTCGCAAAACTAGTGAAAGAGCAAGGTTTGGAGGCGTTACTCAATTTATCCATCGAGTTTGGGATGCTAAATGAGATAATTTTCGAAAAGTCTGCGACGGCGTTCTCGGGCTTCTTGGTGCTTCTTTTACAAAACGGCGTTTTCATCAAAGGAGTTGAGGGACTTTTGGGTACCATCGATAAATTCCTTGGAAGCGGTTCCAGTAAATCAGCCGACGGACTGATGAACTTGGTATTCCCAACCTGCAAGGCTGTAAAAGAATTCGCAATGGAAAGAGACGAGTCGACTGGACGACTCCGCTGGAAGAAACGAGATCTAAAACATGGAGGCGACATGCAACTCGACGAAGATTGGAAAGAAAGATTCGTTCAGCTGTTTTACCTCGACACCTACCCGGGCACATCTTCACCTCTCCATCAGACCCTTTTGGAAGGTTATAAGAACTTGGAAGGCGTGGGTTGTACAGCGGAGTACTTTGAAATCGGCCTCGATTTTGGACTCATAGCCTGGAACGAACAAGTTCTCAATCTCCTTCAACTCGACGATAAGAACAATGATACCATTCTTCTATCCGCGCCAACCTTCCCGCTTTTTGAAGCTGCATACCGTCTCTCGCAGGGGAGCGATGTGTCTTGGTTCCATACTAAACTTCAGAAGATGGTCTATACCTTGACCGTTGAGCTTTCGAAAGCTAAAATTTCGGAGGAAGAAGATTCGGATTTATTAGACGGGTTGGAAAGATTTGGAGGTTTTGTGGGGAGGAATGAAGTTGACTTGTTGGATTATGTGGCGAAGGATGCGGTTGACAGTTTACTTGAGGTATTGTTTGAGAAGCTGGGGGTCGGGAAAGGGGTCGTTACCTTTGCGGCTGGGGTGGTGGCTGGGATTGAGGATGTTAAGGTAAGTTACGGTTTCTTCTTCTCTCACTTTTTTCTTGGTTTATTTTCCAATATATACATATGGGAGCGGTAATGCTAATTGTCATTCCGATGGGATACAGTACCTTCAACATTCAAAGCTCCTCCAACTTCTCCTCACGAAACCCACCTCCCTCTCATCCTCCCCACGAATTGCCGAAAAGGCAGAAGAAACTTACCATCTATCATACATCCTTCGAAAACTCTTCTTCGCGTCCAAAGCACAACATAGTAACATCACCACATTGGACGGCGTTCTCTCTATCTATAATGGTACGAACGATATCGTTGACTCGATACTCTTGGAAATCTTGATTTCGATAGAAGGGTACATGGAACGTAGTATCTTGGACAGAATTTCGTCAGCTTCGATTGTTACCGAGAATGGGGATGACGAAAATCGGAAATTTGTGGAGAGGGATGGGAAGGGACAGCTGAAAGTGTTCATATCCACTAAAACCGTGGGACGGTCGATGAATAACTTTGTTAGGAGGAAAGTGGAATTTAAAGATCTTACCAGCGGAGGGATCAAGCCGTTTTTGGAAAAGTGCAGAAGAACAGACGAGGAGGATGAAGGTGGAGCTAGAAGGAGGACGTACGACGTTGGGTTCCTTGCTGGTTTGGTGATGAATGGATTGGTGACGGAGAAGGAGGAACATAAGTTTGACGTTAAGGATGTGGTTGAGAAGGGTATTTTGGGGTATATGCTGATGGCACTTGCGGCGGAAAACGGAGAGGAGAGGGGGATGGGTGAAGCGGTACTCACAGCTGTTGTGGGTAGGTTGGAAAGTGCGGCTGCCGGAAGGGGGTATAAAGAACGGATCGAAGTGATGCATTTGATCTGTAAAGTTCTAGCCGGGATATCGGTGTTAAACGAAGGAGAAACAGGAGGGCTAAAAGACAGTGGGATACCGACTGTAACGGCGTTACTACTCGCGAAGATGGTGGGGATCGTTTCCAACCCCGGACACTTCCTTTACGAAAAAGTGATGGTTTGGTTACAATCCAGGGCTACGGTTGACTTGAGGGAAATCCCAATGTTGAAGGAGTTTTTGAGAAGTGAAGGGGAAGGGTATTGGAAGGAAGTTTTGTGGATTGTGGAGGGGTTGGCGGGTGGAGTTAAAGATGGACTCGACGTGGAGGTTTTCAGGAAAAGAGGGGTGTTTGAAGAAGCCTTGGGGGTTTACGGAGCTATCGTCACACACGCCGGTACTGCCGCTGCCACGAGTGGGAACGGGACAGGTAAAGGGAAGGAAGAAGTGATCAGAAGGAAGATATTGGAGATATTATGGAACACGGCCGGTGTGGAGGGTGGAGCTACGACGTTGATTACTAGGACGGGAGTGGTCAGTTGGATTAAGATGATGATATCTGTGCTTGAGAGTGGGGAGGGAGGCCGGGAGGAAAGATTGATACTGAAGAGGTTGGCGGCGAGGTTGTGGGAAGGGTGTGATAAAGTGTATGTGAGGCAGTGGAGTGAGGGGAACATTGGCAGGGTTTTGGAGGGGCTGGTGGGGTTGTAGGTTTATATTTGTAGTGTGTATATACACCCGTTCGTATACGCCGGTGTGAAATTTGGAGGGGGATGTAAGATATTTGGCGATGTATGATTGCTATTTATTGATGTTGGGGGTTTAATGTTGGGGGTGTCTTTTTTTGTATAATATATTGTACCTAGTTAGTACACTGTAGTATAGATACCGTACGAGACTAACGTATTAAAAAAGAATATCGAGATTCACTTATTCAGCGAAAGACCTTCAGCTTATAAAATAAGTAGAGCTTGATCGTAGTCTTAATTTTAAAAGTTGGTGAACAACCTCCCCATTTTACGAATATATACAGAGCATAAAACTCTATTTTGTGAAAAGAAAAAAAAATACATATGTATAAAGAAAGGGAACAGCCTAGTAATTGAAGGGCGCCCCCGAGGTTTATTCCCAAGCTAATAATCGAAAGCTTGAGTGCTTTTTATATTCCATTGGATAGAGAAGTAGTAGTAGTAGTAGTAGTAGTAGTAGTGGCCAGTAATGGTGGCCGATAGTAGTAGCTCTAAAAAAAAGTCTTTCCCAGAAGGTCAATTTTGATTCCTTCATTGTGCCCCCTAGCATCCTTTTTTCTTTCTCTGTTTTGGCTCTGGTAATGCCTTATCAAATGCTTCCCCGCATACATCCCACCCTTTCCCGCCCTTGCACATGGAGTAAGAAAAGATATGGTGGAGGGGAGTTGGCCACCGACCGAAATGTTAAGGCTTGTGAGGGTAGGGAGGGTCCGTCGTAGAGAAGAGAATGGGGAAAGATGAAGACCGAAAGAAAAAATTTAAAAAATATGAAGAGAGGAAATGGGAGTGAAGGAAAAGCTTGTAGTAAGCCACGATAGCAGGCAGATAATCATAACAAAGTTCGACAACGAAAAGAAAGAAAAAATAACACTAAACAGGAAGGGCAGCAACAGCAAATGAACCCGGCAGTACAGAAAACAAAAAATATGAAGAAAGCGAAGAGACGAGAAACGGTAGCATAGCGTCCAGAACCCGCTAGCACGGAGGAAACGGAGAAAAAGAAAGCGGTAGTTTCCAGTTTCGTATACAAAATCAAAGCAGAGAGTCAGAGGCGGCAGCAGTACAAAAGCATATTTGTACAATTTTTGAGTTTTCACTGATTGTGATCGTTTGTTTATTGCATTCCCATAAAAATAACCTGGGAATCAATAACAACTTGATAAGTAACTGATGAGATGATGTTTCAAATCGCTATCTTCAGAAAATGGTTGCCTTCGTTGTATGTTGTGTAGAAAGAATGGCAACTCTGAGTATTCGTAGGGATTTATCTTCCGCTAAACATTCCTGGGGGAGCGCCTCCCAGGTGCTGGTGTTGCGGAGTTCTAAGACCATCTGGCCCTGCGCCGAAGGGTATCATCCCTTCAGGGAAGGGGAAGGGTGGGAAACCTTGAGGTGGCATTGGTGGTGGGCCCCCAGGGCCGGGTGGTGGGAACGGGAAATTTGCCATGTTTGGCATATTGGGCATGTTTGGTGGTGGTGGTGGCATGCCATGCTGCCCGAACGGTAATGGAGGCATATTACCTAATCCAGGTCCAGGCGCATAGAAGGGCAATGGTGGCATTGGGCCGCCAGGGCCGCCAGGGCCATTGACATTTCCACCGTTGGCAGGTCCAGGAGGCCCACCAGGTCCCCGTTGGAAGAAGCCTGGTGGAGGACGTTGCTGATTCGCATTACCAGCGGCTTGGTTCTGTTGTGATGGATGTTGTTGTGGCCCTGGCGCCCAGTTTCCGGGGATTTGACCGTTCTCTCCGCCCATGCCTGGTAATCCCATTGGCGGGCCTTGGTCCGTATTTGGTGGCCCTTGGGGTTGGGGAGGGCCTCGTTGTTCTAACCTGGGAGGTGGATTTGGTTGGAAGTTCCTATGTTGGAGATCTTGAACGCCTGAAGCAGTAAGTTGCATTTGTTGCTCCATGATTCTACGTCGCTGTTCATTTTGAAGAAGCTCAAGGTGACGTGGGTCCATTCCTCGCTGCGGTTGTTCGCTCAGGAAGTTGGCCTTTTGAGCCTCTAATGGGGTATTTCGGTCCATACCAGGTGGGGGACGAATATCCATCCCAGGGAACCCACGGTGGTGGGCTTCGAGAATCTGGGAGGGACTACGAACGTGCTGTGGTGGCTCGTGGTAGAGATTCTTCGGAAGCCCTGGTGGTCCACCGTCTCCTGGTCGTCCGATAGCTCTAATCGCTGGGTCATTCAATGCAGCAGAAACACTATTCTTGTTACCACGTTGGACTGCGGGTGGGCTAATGGAAACGGGAGGTCCGTTCGGGGTGTGGTAGTCCTGGAGGAACGGTGGAGGTGGCGGGGGGCCTTGTGGTGTCGGCATATCTGAGTGACGTAGAAGTTTTAGAATGCTTTCGTTTCCATTACCTGACACATTTTGTGAGGATTGTAGACCACCTGGAAGTCTATTAATGTTGCTGTGGGGCTGTGGTTGTTGTGGTGGCGGGCCGGGAAGATTGTTTGATGGATGACTAGCAGGGGGGGTCGGATGAGTGTGGGAAACTGGTGTGCCCTGTTGTGAAGGCGCTCCTAAGATCGACAAAAAGGCACTCTGTGCCTCAGCATTAGGGGGTGAAGATAAACGTGCCCTTCCAAGCATCTGCAGAATATTGTTGAATCCCTCTCGGTCCTCCTTCGATGCTGCTTCGAATTGCTTATCCTTTGCGGCCTGTTGTTGTTGCTGCTGCTGTAGGAGGATAGAAGCTTGGCTCATCTGAGGTGGATTTGAGTGCTGTAGTAATTGGTTCTGGTATTGCTGATACTGAGAAACATTCTGCTGCAGGTGGTGCAGCTGTTGCTGTTGCTGCTGTTGCTGCTGCTGCTGCTGGGGAATTTGGACCTGTTGGACCTGCTGGATTTGTTGGATTTGTTGGATCTGTTGGGCTTGTCCAAGTTGCTTCTGCAAAATTTGGTGCTGTTGATGGATTTGCTGCACCTGCTGGGCTTGAAGTTGCATCAACTGCTCTGAGTTGCCATTCTGTGCCGGAACAGGCGGGACTTCGGGGGTGTCTTGGGTTGGTGCATTGAAGAAATTACGGAATCGAGAAGATCGTTCAACAGCTGGAGTTTTCTCTCCAGATGATACAGCAGGCAACTTGGCACCACCATCGTTAGCGGGTTTAGATGCGAGACTAGTGGAGGAGGCATTGAATCCCCAAAACCTATCGACTCCATTCTCTGCAACCGAAGGTGTAGGTGCTAGTAACATCAAATTAGTATCGAAATTTGCCACATCCAGAATCTAGCAAGATATATCTTACGTTCTTCAACGGGCTCGGCCTGTGCCTCTTCTAAAGCTGTAGCTCGTTTCTCAGCTTTGGACTTGAATACTATTTCTTCGTCCTTCTGTTCCTTGGCAGCTAATTTTTCCTCAACAGGTTGTGCTTGTTGTCGTGATGGCTGGGGTTGACTCTTAGCCTTCATGGCCGCTTTCCAACGTTGAAATTCTTCGGTCGAATGTGGTTGTTTGAAGTCCTTCGAATCGTCCCCAGGCGTAGCATCCAT
The DNA here is from genome assembly GCA_036872735.1 of Orbilia javanica. Lineage (NCBI taxonomy): Eukaryota > Fungi > Ascomycota > Orbiliomycetes > Orbiliales > Orbiliaceae > Orbilia > Orbilia javanica. The sequence goes on along the minus strand of JAVHNR010000001.1, from coordinate 1,991,754 downwards.
CCACTCGGGCTCCTTTTCTTGTTTCTCAAAACCTCGGCCAAAGTTCTTGGAATCCCCAAACGTTTCACGATCACCTCGCGGCCGGTGTTCTCGGTCGTAGTCTCGGTCATGTCTGGAGCCTCCGTTGCCGAAATCCCGATTTCGTTCACGTTGCTCGCGGAACTCTTTTTCCTTGATTGCATTTCTTGCCGCGCGTTCCTCATCGGTCAAGAACCAGCTTCCTTCCTCCCGCGCTTTCCCTCCCAGTCGTTTATTATGATCTCGATCCTTCCAACTACTAACATTGGTCCTTTCGCCATCACGATCACGATCACGATCACGATCGATCCTATCCTTCGAAAATGGCTCATATCGATTCGTTCGGTCCCTATTATCCCGGTCCTTGTTATTGTTGTTGCTGTTGTTACTATTATCGCCAGCCCTCCCATGCTCTCGACGAAACTTATCTCCGTCATCATTATGGCCAAACGATTTTCGAGGTCTGGTCACAGTATTCCAGCCACCTTCATCACCATCTTTGGCGCCAAATCTAGGGCGGTTGGTAGTGGTGCCGAGCTTATCGTCCCTATCGCGACGGTTGTCATCGCCAGTTCTTCCAAACCCACGATCATTCCTGTCGTTGCGATGCGTAGTACTGGTATCCCTCTGCAGTCCAAACTTGTTAAAAGAGAATCTGTCGATACGTGGGGCGGGAGAGGAGCCTTTGTCGTCGTCGTCGCGGTTTGATGAGTTAAAGTGAGAAAACCGAGAATTGCCGTCAGATGTCGATGATGAGAATGCGTCGTGGTCGTTTCCAAAGGGTTTGCGCGGATGTGTAGAAGTAAATGGCGGTTTTGACGAACCTGTTCCTGGAGCTAAATCATCTGAAGGGGGAGATTTTCTACATGTTAGTGGGAGGGAAGGGTTTTGGTGATAGTGGTTATCAGGGAAGATACGAAGTCGTATTGTGAGAGAGAGTGTGTGTACCTGATCCTCGAGATGCGTGGCCAAAACCAGTCCTACGACTAGAGATGATAAAGAAGTATTAGAATAAGCTCTCCAAATTACGATGTTACGCACGAGATAGTCGTTCTTAGGAAGCTCTTTCAAATGCACGAGAGGAGGCGGGGGGTTTCCTGGGACCTTACTTATCCTTATCATCTACGCCAAGCTCTTCGCCGGGCTTTCTCGGTGCCGGAGTAGGCCGTGTTGGTAGAGGCGAGCTGTATCAAATTTACCGGAGATTAGTAGCTGGCCAGATCTCGTTCTTAAGGGATAGCATAGGTGGGTATATAAAAATATATTGGGAAGTGGGTGGCACATGATGGGGAGGAGCAGGGAGAAGGGAGATTGCATACCCCATCCATTCTTCTAATGGAGGTAACGAGGGCGGTTTCTCGACTAGTGGAGAGTTTTTTATGAGGAGTAAGTCCTCGATTGTGTATCTGGGACCCATGGTGGGTCAATTGGAGGGAGGTGAGAAGATTCTCAGGCCTTTTTTTTTCTGAGTATGTGAGTGTTTTAAACCGGCGATGGTCGATAAGACGATAGCTAGAAACGTTGCAATGTTCGGGATTTTCGACGAGATGTATGTGGTTGTGAAGAAGATGAGGAGTAAGATGGAGGTTCGAGTGTGGTGGTGGGTGGGTCAGGAATCAGCGCTTGGAAGCTTGCCCCAGACCAGGGGTAGCCGCGGGAGAGAGATATCGGGGACGCGAAGAAGCCGTCGAAAGTGACGGAAGGACGAACTTTTTTGAGGAAGCAAATGGGGAAGATGGACAAGGACGGACTCGAGAAGTATTGGTTAACTCCCGGGATACAGTGCACACAGCGGGGAAGACTTGTGAAATGGGAAAAATCGATGGTTGTGTCGGTAGTTCTCTTTCTCTCTGTGTTCTTTTTTTTTTTTTTTTTTTTCCCCTTGGTTAGGTTTCTTTTGTGAGGTTTTGCAGGTCTTTTTTTTATTCGATTTTTTTTTCTTTGGATTTTTAAATTTTTTTAAATTTTTTTAATGTTCGGTGTACGCTGATGGAGTTTCGGTGTTTGACCAGACCAGCAAGGGCTGGCTGGAGAGGGGCGGTTTCGGTGTGCGTGCGTGTGTGCGTGCGTGCGTGCGAGTGTGATATATGTGTGATATGTTTGTTGGTTGACGAAGCAGAGAGAGAAGGGAAGAGAGGAGTGAACTAGCCGATAGGATGTGAGGTTGTCGCCAGGACGGGAGGAAGCCGAAGCTGCGCGAGAGAGAGACGGTGAAGGTGACGATGGATGGTGGTGATGCTGGTGGTGATGCCGATGGAGGTTGGAGTTGGAGTTGAGGTTGAAGTTGAAGTTGAAGTTGAAGTTGAAGTTGAAGTTGAAGTCGAAGTCGAAGGTGAGGTTGGTGTTGAGGTTGAGGTTGATGTGTGGTCGTCCGCAGGAAAGAGAGATACTAGGTCAGGCAGGCACTACTCCGTCGCCAGGCGAGGTTTGCTATGGGCAGCAGTCGGCAGCAACTGGGGGGGGAACGGTGTTTGCAGGTTAACGCAGGTTCTACCCCAACGCTCAGCCGACCGTGGAGTTCTGTCCCGTTCTGTGCTGTTCTGTGCTGCTCTGCCCTGTTCTGGTGTCGTTCTGGTGCTGTTCTGGTGCCGTCGTGGCCCTGTCCTGTCTCACTGTCAGGCACTCTGCAGCCGTCAATAGTTAGCCGGTTGGGTGGACTGGTATATATGATACACCGAGCTAACTAGCCCTGGATTGGATTGGAGTGAATCCCGTGCCAAAGATCGAGCTGGGATGTTTTTATATATATCTGTCTGCGTACAGATGCAAATTGTAGTTCTGTGCGTATCAGATGAAATTACAGAGGGACGGTTTCAGCCGGCCGGGTCTTATCGATAAAGCTGAAGCTCCCCGTATTCGTTGGCCGGAATATGCCCGATTGCCATGCAATCTATATTTATATTTCTTACAACTTCACTTGATTATATTTATATTTAGTCTCGTAGTATGCTTATATTAGATTATTTATATATACACATATACAGATGGATGTCAATAGATATCGATAGGCAGTACTTAATTATATCTAGAAAATGTCATAACTCCTCCCTCCACCCCTCCTCGATCCTCCTCCTCTCCACCGTCCCCAAACTCTCATCATCCCTCAGCGCAAGTTCCAAAAAATGATTCGCCGCAAACTTCTCCCCGTCGCCCATCCACTCCAGCTGCCCGTCCCTAACAGCTGTCAGGTAATACATAAACGGGTTGATTACTACTTTATTACTCTCCGTCAACGCCTTCAGCATATTCCTACTCGAAGCCTTGCCCCCATTCCCAGCAGCGACTCCCATGCCCACTGAGAAATCCAAGTCCCCCTTGATCACTAGCTGTGCGAATACCCCTCCTGCTCTCCCCTTCTCCCCTTCTTTCTGGCCCGGTAGAGTTATGACCCCATCTGGTATCGACCGTGCCCGTATGAAGTTCACCATGCTCCCCGGGCACGCCATCTCCTTGGACCTCTGCCCCAAAGGTCTATCATCCAGTCTGAAATCATGAATATCAACCCTGCTAGCCCCTTTGGCCAGTCCAGCCTTCAATATCTCCAACGGTAGCTTAGCCCAGAACCCTGGTAGAGCCGGATGTTCCTCCCCACCGCCCCATCCCAATATATGCATATTAACCTCCAAATACCTCGTCGGGGCAATGGTCCTGATGGCATCCAACAGATGCTGAGCATCACAATGCAAAGCCGGCACCGAAAGCCGTACATAACTAAACTTCAAATGTCGACAGTTCGCCAACGCCCTGAGGACAATATTAAACTTATTGATGCTCCTATGGTGGTTATGAGTAGCGAACGGGACGGGGTATGGGAGATAAATCCCATCCCGCGGCACCCCTTCCATCCGTTCCATGGCCTGCCTATTCCATAACAAAAATATTAGAGCCGTAAGGTTTGGTTGGAAACCTTGGACCCTAGCTATCGTTTTCCCATATTTTCGATCTTTGTCGAAAATGTTGAGTTTAAAGATTCCTGCCAGCACGGAGATTGGCATCCACGCTGCTGCGGTTTCGAAGGTACATACTGAACCGTGGTGGGAATCCCGGCATGGGACGTTACGGTGCGCTAGCGGGATTTCCGGGGCTTCTCTACAGATACGCCGGACGATTGAGAGGAATACCGGGGAAACGGCGGCCAAGTTGTGTAGTGTTTGGACGTGGATGGCGGATTCATGCTGGCGGTATTCGTCGAAAGCTGGGGTAATTGCCCAGGATATTATTTCTGATGGTGGTCACATATAAAGTCAGTATTCCCGTCCAATCAATTGCATTAGCTTATTTTATTGTATAGTAGGTATAAATGACCCGAACACACGGGAGACACAAATAACAATATCTATAAAAAGGGATATGATTAGGTAAGGTAAGGAAGGAATTACCAGTAACAATCTCGAGCGGCAAGAACGGAATCTGCTCGGGCGATAGTGAATTGGCAAAGACCGGTACATCCTCATAAGCCGGTGGGAGGCCGGAAGGATCCTGGAGGTGTGATCTATGAGAAGACGACGACGTTGAGGAAGAAGAACCAGAACCCGCGGTCGAATGACCATGACCGGAAATAGACAGTCGTTTGGCGAATCGCTGTTTGAGGGATCTCAAACCCATGTTCCTCGGATTTCTCGGATTCCCCGGATCTTTCAGCTTAACTTTCCTGGCGGATAAGCGGGGGATTTTGTATCTTTACTAGTAAGTAGTTATCAGATCCCCCTAACACTTATATACGCAAACACAGTAGGTAAGGCTTAGGTATATTATATCTAGATTTGATACTCAAAAAAAAGGGAAGAGAAGGAAAAGAAGAGGAAGAAGAGATCGTACGAGTCATCTCAGCCGCTTCAAGGTATTTATTTCTTTTTTGACTGTGCAGTACGGAGTACATGACAGTAGTCTAGTAACATAACTCCGTACGAAATGAATGAACGTGCATACAAGATCACGACAGGCAAGCAGGCAGACAAGGCCAAGGGGGGGCCTTTTACTTTGGCAAGCAAGCACACGAGCGAGGCAGCGGAGCTTCAAGGGATGCAGTTTCAAAAAGAAACCTTCTTCGGCTTTGGGGAAGTTAATGGACAGCGTTGGCCATGGTTTCGCATTTTGCAGTCGGGGTATCTGCATTTTGCATCTGCATTCGTATTATTTTATTTTTTTTTATTTTTTCTCGCAAGGGATTTGGGGCCATTGGGACGGACCTGTGGAGGAACAAGGAGGGCCACAAAGCACATGGGAAGCTTGGCGCGGCTAGACCCTTGTAAAAGCATAAGAGAAGAGGCAATTAATATTGCAATTGAAGGGTCGAAAAGTCAGGAATACGGTAGTGGGAACTCATGTAGTTAGCATAGTACATATAGTACGTGCAGCGCACTGACTGCGGTCTGAAAGTGCCGACGCCGACGGTCTGATCTGGTGGAAGCTAGACCAGGAAGGGGATGTGGCTGGTGTGATTGGGCTGGTTGGCGCACAGCCCGGTGGATAGAACTAGTTATTATATTACACTCCCATGCATCATATCTTTCGAGGCCATACGTATGCCTCTTGCCGATGCTTATGTACCATCGACATGTGTATATGTATTGGGGGGGGGGGGGGGGGGGGGGGAACCGGTTTCGTCATAATATAATACTTGGGACTATTATTAAGCATGACATCTTCCTCCCCAAACGTACCCAGCTCAGCTTGATCCGTGAATCCTGTTGGCCTGTATCACCTCGACCGTATTATATATATAACAAGTACAGAGCATACAGAGTAATATAATTCTGGAATGCAAATGCACATACATGCAAATGTTAATGTAATACATGTTATGTGCGGAGAAATGCAGCACTGGAATATATGCATGCAGTGCCTTGTCTGATCTTATATTATATTGACAGCAACTTGACCTCACCGCATCCTGCCAGATCCAATTCCTCCCCCAAAATCTCCCCGGATCTCTCCTCTTCCCGCACATATACTGCATGCATATATAATCCAGCGAAACTGCCCGTTGAGGCGTTTAAATTTGGATTCACCGTGAGGCTGTCCGTGGCCGTGGAATTTGCCATCAACATCCCGCCAAACAACACCCCAGCCAGCCCCCTTTCCTCCCTCTTCCTCTTCCTTTCTCCCTCAACTTCCTCTCTTCTCCCTTCCTTCTTCTCATCACATCGTCCATCTCAGCCCACTTGACTCCCTCCTGCATCTCTCTTTTACCATCGTATTCGCTACTTCCGACCAATAACTGCCACTCGAAATACCCTCATCCTGCGAGCTCTCTGTTGGACATTTCCGGTACCGTGTCTTGGGGTTAATACTACATTTGCCTGAATTGGGTTTCCAGCTGTTTTCTCCAACCATCATTCATCGCGACCAATCTTGTCACCGCCACCTCCACCACCTCCACCTTTACTGCTATTAGTACTAGTCGATAACCGCCCCTCTATATATACGTGTTCGCCGACAATAAAGAGGAGGAGGGCGAGAAAGAAAGGGAGCAAAAGGAGTTTTACGGTTGCTGTTTTATCATCACCACTTCTTTTTTTAATACCCATCTCAGCATCCTTTTTTTAAAATTTAATTTTTAAAATAAAATCCTCGCTTGAGTCTGTCAATCAATCCATTATCATCAGGTCCTGTGGTTTTTTTTTTTTTTTTTTTTTTTTTAAACAAGATAATTCCCGATCCCTTCCACACACAAAATAAAAGTCACGAGCCATGCCGGAGGAATCCGATCCCACTCATCCCTCATCATCGGTCTCTCCGACATCCCCTTCACCCACCAAACAATCTCCGCCTCCCATCGATACAACTTCTCCAAGAACATCCATCGTCAGACCCGATTCCTCGATAATCGCCACAACCCCCTTAGCAATGGAATCCGCCATGCGATTCGAAGAAGAAGCCAGGAAATCCCTCCATTTGGCCTCGACATCGAACCCTCCCGTCGACGGCGCCCAAGAATCTTCCACAACATCCGAAGAAAATGCTATTACATCATCCCAGGGACTACCGAACTCTTCGACATCGGAGGAAGACTCAACACCCGGCATCGTCATCACCCTCTTAATATTATCCGGCGCACGTTCCACGTTTACGCTGAACACCGGTTACATTAAGCGACATAACGTACCTCACGAAGATGCGATGATGATGACAGTCTACAACCTCAAGGAATGCATCTGGAGAGACTGGAAAGAGGGTAAATTCTAATTCCAAAAAACATATCAAATGCTTCAAAGAAGCAAATCAACAGACACAACTAACACATTCGTATTTCTGGGGTAACAGAAGAGTTAATGACAAAACAACCTGCCAGCCCGCATCTGATACGCCTGATATTGCTTGGTAGGCTGCTCGAGGATAAGAGCTTACTAAAAGGTAATTTCCCAAAATACCTTCCTAATACGACCTAACCCTCCTCCCCCATATAAGGCTAAGATTACTAACCGACGATGGTGGGGAATTCCAGACTGCCGACTACAACTCGAATCTCCTAATGTCGTCCATCTCAGTTTGCGACCTGCCGATATTGCGGAAGACGAACCAACAACCAAAAGTGGCAAATTTACCGGATTTAACGGAAATAGCGGAAGGACAGGCGAAAGAGCAAGCCCGGGTTGCAGATGCGTGATATTATAAATTTTAAAGGCATTAGCCCAGGTTCCGGCGGGCGGATATGTGTTTTTTCTCTAGGAATTTGGAGGGATGGAAACAGAAGGCCGACGATACCTGAAATGTTTGAGAATGGCAACGGTTGAAATTTCGGTCGACGTGATTGGTTGCTTCGGTACCAGATTTTTGAGAATTGGATTGGACAATGGTTTACCGACCGACCGACCAACATTTATTGGGACCTGGTTCATAACAACAGCATTTGCGGCTGTGCGAGGAGCCACAAAACGTCACAACCTAATTCCTCTCTCCGCTTCTCCAACAAATCTACATCTCGACACATGATCCGCTCAATACGCCATTTTTTCTTTCTAACCCCTCTCCCCCAAACCAACAAGTCTCTTTACGATGGCTCATCTATTCCGCTTCCCTAATATTTCGCAACGGTTGCAGCACTACAGATTTGAGATTTGATTGAGGGTCTCTTATTATTATTATTCTTCTTAGTATGGGTTTTAATTCTGGGTTTTATTCCTGATGGTCTTTTAGCTACGCTGGTTACAAATGGCTCCTTTTTTTCTTTTCCCTTTTTTCCCCTCTACCATTCTTTGTACAGGTCTTTCTCTCCTCTTTCTTTTGTCTTCCCGAGGTCCTTCATTTACCGGTTATTATTTTTTTACTTTTTATTTTACTCTGGTCTCATTGTACAATTGCATATTTTTGGAGAAGAGAGCGCAGTTGGTTCACAGGAGGCTAGCGCATAAGCCGGGCAGTTGAGAGGGTTTATTCTTTTACTTTAGTGATTTTTGGGAGCATCGAATTAGTAAATAGATACATAGGTCTTACTAGACATCAATAATTCTGCATCAAGTAGGTATAGCTTCTTTTTCCTTTCTGTTCGTCCTTTTCTTTCTTGCTTCTCTTTTTTTTTGCTCTCGTCGGTTCGAGGGGTGTACGGTCGATTGGTTATCTCGTTCAATATTCTATAGATGATTATAGAAAAGTACTTCTGCTCCGAAATGAACCATTGGCTTGATATAATAGGTTTTAAATAAGTATAAAGTATGTATCCCCGACTCCTCGCTTTTAAATAAATAACTAGAAAACTGCATTTCAAAAAAAAGAAATCAAGAGATGACTGGATATAATAATACATAATTACGTAGACTTCCCCCTCCCAGCAGCCACCAACTGTCTCCTAATCCTCCTCATATAAACATCCGAATTCCTCTTCTTCATATTCTTATGCCCATTTCCATGAACATCCCTCTTCTGATACTGATAGTAGTACCCGTACCCAGGGTAGTAAACATACTGACCCTGTTGAGCCTGTTGAGCCTGTTGCTGAGAACCTCCAGAACTTCCACCCGCATAGTCCAAATGTACGTTAGCCTGGGTGCCGTTATCGTCAGTGGGTTCGTTGGGGAAAACCCTCGGAAAGCTTGGGTTTTTATTATTCCCATCGTTCAACTGAACACTAGGCGTAACTCCCAATCCCTGAGCCAATTGAGGGCCTGGGATGGGATAGGACCCAAGACCCTGGATATTCACAAACAATCCTTGAGTGGCGGATGTGTAATAATCCTGAAGCCTCACACCCTGCGGCACCGACTGCCCCGTCCCGCCTTGAATGTCCAAATTCGTACAGGAAGTAAAAAACTGCGCACCATTCTGCTGAGTAGCGAATTGCAACGCGATCATCTCATGTCTCATCAAATACTGTCCGGACTTAATATTCTGCGGCAACTGTATCTTCCATTCATACCCCTGTCTAATCAAATGATCAGTAGCCCAATACCCCTGCTGCAAAAGCCCAGCTTCATCGATTTTAAACCACTGTAGATTCGCCCCACGGGCTTGTTTACAATCCCCGCCGCAATCGGCAAGGTATGTGATTATTGGCCCTTGATGGTTCGATTGCCATCGAGACCAGCGGAATATAAGTTCACTGCCTGCTTGGGCCTTTGCAACGTTCTGCGCTGGGGATGGGTTACGGCCGCAGATTATCCCCTCGCCGTCGGAGAGTCGCATTGGTCCGTCGGTGTTGCGGTTACGGGTGTCCCAGGGTTGGACGACGCCTTGGGCGGAGGGTTGGTAGAAGGGGTCGAAGCCGGCGTAGGTTTGGCCGCCTATTACCATTTCTTTGACGTAGGCGTGGCCTAGGACTGTTGAGGCTGTGGAGAAGAGGGCGAGGAGAGTTGTGAATTTCATTTTTTTGGGAGTGACCTGCCTGCAGGTGTTTTTTTTTTCTCTTTTACTTTACTTTTGTTTGGGATAAAGGGTGGAGATAAGGCCCGTCAAGAGCGGTTGCAGATTCTAGCTATCTGGCTTGCAGATGTGAAAATGCAAAAGAAGTGAAGCTGGGAAAGAAAGAAAGAAAGAAAGAAAGAAGAAAGAAAGCGAGTGTGGAGCGAACGACGAACGAACGAGCTAAAGAAAAGAAGAAGTCGAAGAAGAAGGTCTACTCTCAATTCTATATATACATCCTGCGTAAGCACCGTTTAACACACTTCAGATCTAAGACTTCCCACGCAGGTACCAAGCCCCCCAAACAGAAAAGCAATATACAAAAAAATATCCGACACGAAGCGAAATTAACACGACCACAGTCCACGATGCACACATGAAGCTAAGAGAAAACCCCCCCAAAAAGAGGTTGTTGCATATTGCAATGCTAACGCCTTTTCAGCAGCAAAGTTTCAAACTGATTCTTTGCGTTGTGGCTTCGAACATGTTGGCGTTTTTGCCAACCCCTGCCGGTTGCCTGTTCGGGCTAGAGATCGACCCCTGGCGGCGTGTTTTAGCGAGTCGGACGAGTAACACCACACGAAACCCTTACAGAATTTAAGACAGGAGCGCCTCAATGGGCTGGTGCACGCCGGCGGGGGTTAGCCGTTTGGAAGTTCTAGAATGTTGCTGGGTTTTCCGAGGGGCTTCGGGGTCAGTTATTCGGGTCGTTTGTGGGCAGTTGCTTTGGAATTGGCTGGGTTTGAGGTTAACTTCTTCTGCAGATCTGAGGTTTTGAAGGATGAAGCGCTGGGGCTAGTTAACTAGGATAGAATAAGTATAAAAGGAACTCGGGAGGGCTAGCTATTCTTTCTTGTCATTCTGGCTAGGCTTCGCTGGGCGGTTTGGGGGAGAGGAGGAGGTGGTTCCAAGATGGGCTCTATCGTCGCAAATACAACCTTTGCGATAATTGATATCATGATGGATTCGCTTCATAGGGTTCTAAAAAAAAACATCCGAAGCTTATGCATACCTTGGTTATATCAAGGAAAAAGTCGAACACAGCAAAGGAAGACCAAGAAACTCCAATTGGTCTAAAAAAAAAAAAAAAAATAACAAAGGAAATTATCCCTCTTTCGACTTCTGCCTTGCAAGCCTGTTATATCTCCCCGCAGACGTCACCCCTTCTATTACATTTACATTATATCATCATGTTACGAGCATAATCAGCAACCGTAATAGGGTAACACACACGCAAGTAGAGCTCTGTCGAGGTCTGGTCTTGGTATCAACTCCCTGAAACGTCCGGGGTCGTTGGCGAGAAGAGGGAAGGAAGGAAGCTATGACAGATTCGCACTCGAGTGCCCTTCGGACTAAAAATATACAACATCCTGCCATGCGCATGCGATGCCCAATAGCTAATTTTTCCCCGCCGGCCCCGCAATACGTGGAATAAAGGCTAAAGTCATAAAAAAAGGAAGGAAGAGGGCTTATAAAACACAAAATTTAAAATCGACGTGCTCGGCAATATAGTTATATCTTGGAGGTTTTAGTTTGTAAGCTAGCTAAGCCAAGTTAATATGACATATGTGTGTGAGTAGTAGCGATGCATCGATGGTGCGATTGAAATAATTATTAACTGTATTCCAATTGATAATCGATTCCCTGTTAAATGGCAAATGTAAAAAAAAAAAAAAAAAAAAAAAAAAGAGTAACAAAGTCACGCCGCGCGGTTTCTTCAAAAGACCTCCTGGCCTGTTTTATAAAGATGAAGTCAGATGAATAGAAGCCTGCGCTAAGCACTACAGCGCGGGGAATTATAGATGGCTATCCCGTTTAGCCTGATCATCAACCACGAGAATTAACGAAGTAGCTGGCGTGTACACGTTTTTCTTCTTTCCCCTTCTCTCGGATCGAGCCTCATGACAGTCGCGTACATAGACCACATGGCCCTAGTCAGATCTCGTCTGTGATACACACACGTACAAACCAGACATATTTTATATGTGAACTAATAGCTAACAAACGATCGAAGCCCCTAGCTCCAATGCGGCGCCGATCCATCCCATGGTCACCCGCGCGGAGAACCCAAAAACGGAACAAATCCCATATTTTGGCAAAATACGTTCTTCCGGGGTCTTGACTGTTTGCTTTTCCACCATCGTGGAGAAAATCGTTCTTTTTTCCCCAGAGAATTAGTCGAGTATCAAGAACAGGCTAAATTACTTCTCCACAGTTTATACTTTTTTTCCTGTTCCTTTCTTCGTTCGTTTCGTCCGGTTTTTTTTTTTTGTGGGTGGGAACCATGGGGCATTACCCATACAGATGCAGAAAGCCACCCCATCCCGCTTGTCAGCCTTGGGGAATCTTGGGAATAGTCTGTGGTTTTATACTGTAGGGTGGCTGTGGGTTCGGTGTGGGATTTTTCGACCCTGGTCGTGTTTGTGATATGTCGGTCTGTCAGTTTTTTTGGTGTGGTATTATCTCGGCAATCGGTAGACTCTTGTTCTTTATTCCCCCCCTTCTAGCTAGTTCATCTGATGATGATATACTTTTTCTTTCGAAAATATGCATATATAGATTAGGCTAAAAGTGAAAACCGTCCGAATCTTGAATTCTGACACCTGACTTTTCGTTTTCGCTATAGTATAGTACTTGTAGAAGAAGGGAAGGTGATATTGTAAAGCAAAAAGCTAGGGACATATAGTGTGGGGATATACTATAGTATACTGATGAGACGGCTGGACGCCGGATTGCGTTATGGTATACATGGGGTTAGTTTCTTGGTTTTAACGTTTCATGTGCTTCGGTAACTTGGCCGAATAGGTCATGGGTGTATCCGGTATTACACTCCACCGGCACCTAGGGGGGCCCTTTTATGTTATTGTGTGGACTATAGGCCTAGTTTAGACTAGCCGGGCGTCACAGTAGAGAAGGCCCCGAGTCTAGAAAGTAGACATCGACGATGTTCCTTGCACGGACAATATGTTGATGACCCACTATAGTGCCAGTGATGGGACGAATCGGTCGATCGGATGGGGATATCGGGATATTGGGATTTTTTTTGGGAATATCCCCTGACTTGTACGATTGTGACGGAGCAGAGGGAAACTCATTTCAGGCTCATATGATTTTGATGGAGGTGATTAACTCCGGATTTCGAGGATATGGGGAGATCGATGAGTATAAATACCTGGACGATCGACGCTTCTGGGAGGTTTATAGAATCATCAGCATCAGCTAACTCTTTGGAGTCGTGTGATCTTCTCTTAAAAATCACTGGCTTGAATTCTGATATCTCCATACCCATCCAGAGTTATACTCTTTTTTCTCTAGCAAGGACGTTAAAAAAAAATAAAAACCAAACAATGGTTTCTTTTAAAGCTCTCGCCATCACCCTCCTCACGGCGACCAGCGCCCTCGCTGCGCCATTCGACTTCCTCCACGAGCGTGATGACGGTAACTCCACCGCCGCCCTCGAGAAACGTCAGACAACCGCCAACTCCGTGGGATACCATAATGGATACTTCTACTCCTGGTGGTCCGATGGTGGTGGGTATGCGCAGTACACTATGGGCGAGGGTAGTAAGTACAGCGTCACCTGGAGGAATACCGGAAACTTCGTCGGTGGAAAAGGATGGAATCCCGGAAATGGACGGTACGTAATCCCTTAAGCCATTCAATCCTCACGATTATTACCCCTCCAATTTAAATATACTAACCCCTCAGCACAGAACCATCAACTACGGCGGCTACTTCGCCCCCTCTGGTAACGGCTACCTCGCCGTCTACGGCTGGACCCGCAACCCACTCGTAGAATACTACGTCGTAGAATCCTTCGGCACCTACAATCCAGGCAGTGGAGGAACCTACAAGGGTACAGTCAACACCGATGGCGGCACCTATAACCTTTACCAATCCACCCGTTACAACCAACCCTCCATCGACGGAACCCAGACCTTTCAGCAGTATTGGTCGGTTAGGACGAGCAATAGAGTCGGCGGTAGTGTTAACATGCAGGCTCATTTTAATGCTTGGGCTAATGCTGGTATGAATTTGGGAAATCATTATTATCAGATTGTGGCTACGGAAGGGTATCAGAGCAGTGGAAGCTCGGAGATTTATGTGCAGACGCGTTAAATGGGTTGTGTCAGGGGGTGATCATGAGGATCGAATAGGGTTTAGGTTTGGGGTTTGAGCAATTGAGGTGGGGTTGTAAGTGCTTATCTTAGGCATCTAAGAAGAAGTATATGACTGTACTTTGTGGTAGTGTTCGGTTGTGATGAAAAGTGTATGTTGGTTTTTGCATTTGTAAATAGTCGCTAGGAAGGCTCGGGAAGAAAATTCTGTTTTCTACCTCCTTTTACTTTTATGACGGCGGGCACCGCTTTCTTTGTTCTTCTCGATTTTTTGTTTTTTTGCTTGTATTTAACCAAAAAATTAAATTATCTGATGCTTGTTCAACTGAATCTTTCGTTTAACCATAACGTGGTAGTACTGGATTCGATTTGGGGTTAGTAGTGCTGGAGGGTTAGTGTTGCCCTGTTGCATTTTGATCAGCCCGTTTGTGTAACAGCTGGAACGTGCACAGAACGTGGTCATGATCGGGAGAGGTTTCCCAGGCCAGAAGATTGAAGGTTCGTATTGATGATACTAGGGTAGTTAGCCAAAGGTGGGCCTAAAGGGTTTTTTTTTTTTTTTTTTTTTTTTTTTTTTTTTTTTGGGGAGACAAATATTTATACTTTAACAACCCAAAAGTGGCAAGGGTTAACCGCCTAGCTTGTATAACTTGTACACGATTCTAGAACAGTACAATTAATTCATAAAAGTGAAAGCACAAAAGTGATAATTTAACACAATTATACACTCAACCGCGAAACGCGTCTTGACAGCTAGTGGCCCAACTCGTTTGTTTACATATTTGAGGGGCTGGCTGGAGTTTGGGCTTGGGGCGAACATTGATACTGAAGAGATGGCCGCCTGGAGAGTATTGGCAAGTGAATTATCGGCCTGGATCACGGCTTCTCCCTGACATGCGTATTTTTTTTGGCTAATTCAGTTATTTTATATACTCTGAGACTGATGCTCTGAGTGGTTCTCTGTCCATTGTATGCGTAATATGGTAGTCTGAATACATTGCTATTATTGGGGATTAATTTCACATTTCACGTTCAAGAGTTTATACCACACTACGCGGGCTGGTTCGAACATATTATTGATTCTCGAGATCTCGCCTCATGGGTATCTATACATATGGATCATTTATTGAAATACATTCTTAGGGGGGAGGGTGTATGTGGGGACCAAAGAGTGGAAATTATATTATTTTTTCTATTATTTTGCGAGAGCGTTTTCGTATGCTGGTACAGTAAGTGCCATCCTGGAAGCCAACGATGTCATATCCAGCCAATTGGGAAGAAATATATCTCTATAGAACCTGTACGTTACATCAGGCGCATTCTGGAGCCGAAGGTGGACTGGATGTTTCTATAATGGTCACGAACGAGCACTGGGCGATTAAACTTCTGGAACCAGAAGTCCAACTTATGGTATCTATACCATCTGCATATATTAACTGCATACTTCCCCCAGGAGGGGTCCACACGATGCACATGGGCGCATGCGTATAAATATAGCAAAGGGCGCTTTGAAAGGGATTCCGGGCAAGGATGCCAGCTGGTGGCACAGCGGCCACAGCACAAAGAAACGGTGCCTGAAAAGCAGCCGGTTCCCTCCAAACAACACTCTCCGGCCAGCGCTTTCTTCCCCCAAAAACAATACGCCATCATCGCCACTTCTCATCGACGCGTGCCCCTCAGCTGCTGCTCCCCCCACAAACCATCCTCTCCGTCTGTCCCGGGATACTTCTGCAAGTCGTCTCTCTCGCAGCATCCTCCTCCCAGTCTTATTGCTTTTTCTGCCTCATCTTATCCGAAGTCGAGGTCCTTGATTGGGGAATACCACAAAGTCCAACACATACATTGCATTCCAGGTGGTACTCGTTTGACCTGGTCTCTTCCTGAGGCTTCGTCCATTCATCTAGCATCCATCAATCATTGGAATCGTCGAGGTTTCAACTTCAAGGCTTTGTTTTCTTTATAAACAAACAAAGAAAAACAATTGTCGCATCTATTTCTCTCTCTGCTTAAAAGCCACCCGTTTCCTCTCTAGGCCCTTGGACCCTCAGATCGAACACAGAGAGGGAACATCTTCTTGCGTGGGACGGTCTCTCGTCTTATTATTCCACAACACCTAGAAATCTTCAACCAAAATGCCTCCAGGGAGGAACATGGGAGGCAAAGGTACTCCAGCCAGGGGGCCGACCGGCTTCAGCCGGACAGGAGGGATGCCAGCCCCGAAAATAATCGGCTCGTCAACTTTGGCGACTCCTCGAGGCATCGGTACTAACCCTACAAGACCAGCGGCAGCCACTCCAGCCACACCAGCGTCCTCTGTCAGTCCCAGTGTTTCTAGACTATTCCGGGTCACACAAGAAACAGCTGGTGAGACCAGTCGCTCTGGTGCACAGGGCAGCTCTGCCGCTCGGCCTGTTTCCCGGAAGACCGTGGGTCCTCTGACTGGCAAACAACCCATGCCAGGGCGTGGGAAGGGTGGGAAAGGCCTGGGTGTCGCCTCGATATCGCGTAGGCACAGAAAGGTTCTTAGAGATAGCATCCAAGGAATCAGTAAGTATTTGTTAATCATCTCTCTCCTTTGATTTTAAGATAGTGTGGCTAACCTCAGGATTTCCGAACTACAGCCAGACCAGCCATCCGGTAAATATTTTACACAATATTGAATGAAAATTGCAGTTTGCTCGACCATGCAATCGGTAGCTAACACAACAATCCTAATATGATTATAGTCGTATCGCCCGCCGTGGAGGAGTCAAGAGAATTAGTGCATCGATCTACGAAGAGGTCCGGACTGTGATCAAAGACTACTTGATACCGATAATAAATAGCTGTGTAATATACACAGAACACGCCAGAAGGAAGACGGTCACAACTACCGATGTAAGCCAAGCTATTCCTAGTCCGTGACTTCGCTCATGAACGATGCTGACCCTTGCCCACGTTAGGTCGTCCACGCCTTGCGGGCTGTAAGTTTTTGGTGTCACCCATGGGTTGCAAGGCTTACTAACAAGATTGATTTTAGCGCGGGAGGACAATCTATGGCTTTGATGATCCGTCCGCAACTAAGAAAGCGAAGTCTGGGAAGAGGTTGGGACAATTGGTTGCTCGAAGGTGAAAGGTCTATAAGGTACTGATGCCAGCCTTGTCATCTGGTCTTCTAGATAGCGTCTGGATTTTCCGGGGACATCTTGTTCTCCTTTCACTTCACTGGTTTATTATTTCCTATTTCTTCGGATTTTTCTGGATCAAACGGCACCTTTCCGGTTTCAAGGCGTGTTGGTATGGGGGCGTTTAGTGATACAAATTCTGTTGTTTATTTCTCAACATTACCAGCTTTTTGTTATTCTGTTCTTTCAACACCATCCCCAGTTCTTCCTCTCCTCTTCTCCTCTTTTCCTCGAAGGGATTCGCCCCCCCCTCTTCTTCTTCTTTTATTCCTCGTCTATTTCGCTTTGCATTACGAGAGAGAACTTTTATGGGTCATTTACGTTGATGGCAAAGTGTGTGGTGTGTATATACCCGTCTCGCCAAAACGTTGAGACGGTAGCTATCACCTTAGGCACCCTTGTCCTTTTATTATTGTATTCATTTTTTTTTTTCAAAAAGCCTACCCTGGTCTCATTCCCTGGCTTTTCTTCCGCAGAACCTCAAGAATGTGGCAGATATGGCAAAATCATCTGTATATTTATAAGCTTAGCTTAACCCAGAATTAAGACAATTTCCCCTCAACTAACGTCATGATGTTTCGCCCCGAGCCCGAAAATCCTCGCCCCGAACTAACCTCGAATCTTTTCGTACAAGTGCAATGAGACTCTAGGTCCCTCGCATGGCTGTATAATACAAATTGTTGGTTTGGCGCTTTTTGTCACAGGGCAGGAGTAATTGGCTGCTGAGGGACTATTTTGTTGTGGTGATGGAAGTTGGAAGAGCATGTTGTATTACACTAGAAGATGCGACTTTCACAAACTGGGCAACGTAATTGTATCTATCTTTGCCCGTCCTTAGATACTTCGTTTTCCTACCCTCTCTCTTTCTTCCATTGTCTAGCAGACCCGTCCTTGTTTGCATGATCCTCCCCATTGGTTTCCCTCCCATCCAATCCTAACCTTCCTGACGTAACCCCTCTCTTCCAAAAGCTCCGGCCGGCACTAACCAAACCTCCCCTCCCAAGACTATTCCAATAATACTTATCCCGATCCGTAACCGGGCCCTCAAGGTAATACGGTGGATCCGCGTCCCCTAATATATACCGTTCAGACGACTGAGCACCTTTAAGCCTATCAATCTTTGCGGTGTTGGGACCACTGTCTGTGGTACCATGTGCGGATTTCTTTTTAGTATGGCCTGCCCACCATCTATTGTAAGCTGCATACAATTTCATTCCTCTTGTGTCGTCTATTCCATCGTATACTTCGATATCAGTGAGTGCGATTCTGTCCATGAATGTCAAGTCGTCGACTTTGGTGAGGTCGGGTTCGGCGTCTTCGTCTTCTAGTAATTCTGCGGTGAGGTGACAGGAGCAGCCTAGAATCGAGTATTTGATTTGTGTTAGTCTTGGATGGATTTCTTTAGGACGGATGTTTTATTTGAGCATCCCGTTCTTATTGGAGCAATACCGTGCCCGGGGGGAGTCTGGGTACGGGACAATATTGGAGTTCTTTTTATATATAAAGTTATAATTATAACTATAAAATATATGTCCAGTACGCGAGAGAGAAGAGCTATAGACGTACCATAAATAGCAATACACTTCAGCACAAAGTCATAATCAGGACAATGCCTCGAAAACTCAGGATGGCTCCGCGGAAGCGCCTCCATAAGACCATCTGCATCGCAATGGCAACTCTCGCAGCGACTCGTTTCATCTTGAATAGCCGGGATCGCATGTTCACGGTCATGTTCGGCCCACTCAGGCCAGTCCGCTGGCGTTACCGCGGGGTTCGGTCTGTGTGGTGCAAAATCGTCGTAGATGGATTGGCTTGATGCGCAGTCAACGTAGAAATTACCGACGTTTATGTCGAAATCTATGCTATATTCCGGGCCGGCACGTGGCCTGAATGATGAGGGTTTGTGGGATGTGTCGGTTTGGTTTGAGAGTGGGGGGTTGGGTGGTTTGGTATTTTCTGGGGTTTTGGGGGTGGGCGGTTTTGGGAGTTTATTGATGTCCTGATTGGGTGAGGAGGAGGAGGAAGGTATTGAAATGGGTTTTGTAGTATTTTTATTTTTCAATGAAACCATAGAGGGATCAAATATATCGATGATGTTTATATCTGTTCCGCTGCATCGCAGGTCGGAATTCGGGGTAGCGTCTAGATCCGGTTGCCCTATGACAGAAGTACTAGCGAGACGACATGGCACCGCTACTACGAGGCATGGGATTTGGAGGACTATAAACAGCAGGTATAAAGTCGAAGACGAGGGAAATATTTTGGACTTATACATTTCGGAGTTCTATCGGTTTGGATATCTACTTCCTATCCTTCTTTCTTCCAAAAGTCCAAATCGTCGTGGGGATCCGGATCTATCGTTACTAGGTTAAGAATATCTGATCTCAGAAGCTCTGGATAATTGGGCTTTAAATGAAATAAATCGTACTCGATCGAGGTGCAACTGAAATCTAGGAAAATTGGAGTCTTTTATGTATACTTAGCTTACCATTCAAATTTATATATAGCTATTACATTACGAACATAATGAAAGCTTTAAAGCAAAAATTTATAAATTACCGGCTAAACGCCCTTTGATTTTTGCGGTGACTCTACGACACGCGACAGTATGCAATATTGGTGCGCATAGGGCATAAAGCTCTAGGAGAGAATGTTTGCATTGAGGGAGACATTTTGTAAACTTGACGTTTTGAATTTAAGATAAATCTGTCCTTCCGTTGGAGTTTGATGTTATCTGTGGAGTGTTCTAGACCTACCTGCACATCATGTTGCTACTGAACCGTCGTAAACTACGAGACCACCGACATGTATAACATACTTAGTTGCATATATATAATGCTCACCTTGTATAGTTAGGTAGATATAATTAATACACTTACTTTGATACGAACTACAACCAAACCGCACGCGGTAGAAACAGAAAAGCTTTTAAACACCCAGATCTTACTGTTGTGACATATCATGAGTTCCACCATTCATCAATGCAATATTAATGCTTCACAGTTCTTAATAGGAAGAAGGTGCGCTAGCACTGTTGCATGTTGGCAACTAGTGGCGACAGATCAGTTTTCGGTCGACGGCGTGTATACTAGTCCCTACAGGTATACACCTCAAAGGCAACGTGCTTTCTCATAGACTCTAGCCTATTTGCAACCTACAGTAACGACTATCTAAAACAATAAGAGTTCCACTAGATGAGCCCCATGGCGAAATTAAACTAACCACAGGGGCTTGTATAGAAAGAGGCGCAGGTTGTTTGGAGGTTTGCATGAGAACTGCAACAGTTAGTACTAGTTCGACGTCCTTCTAAGTTGCCTATTGACGGAACGATCGAGAAAACAAAAAGCGAAATAGAATAAAGAATAAACTCGAGGACGAAAATAGGTGCAAATGAGGACACACCGGCATATCTATATATATGCTGAACTATTACGTTTCTACAGTATACTATTTCAATTTTTAGGTGCATTGACGTATAATTATAACAACTAAACCTCGACTTCGTAGAGTTCTTTTCGTATCAAAAAAACTGCTTATTTCGGAACACAAAACACGAATATCGCCAGGTATTTAATGTTGGCAGCCACTAACCACTATCACGTAGCTATGGTATCGTTCTTTGCGTACGTTCCCTCCTCCCTCTTTACCATGGCCATCGAACCACCAAAGGTCGAATCATACCCAAATCTCAACCAGCTTTCTGACGGGTTCCCTTGGCGCGGATCAGGCCCTTCAAGCCAATACGGCTCCTTAGTATCCGGTGCTAGCTCTCTATGCGTGTCCGCGCGCGTACCCCGATGAAAATAATTCGGATTCCAGGTTATATAGTGACTGTTACCCCCCAAATAAGTACCAATGTCGATGGAATAAAAAAGATTCAGACTCTTAAACCAGTTAGGTATACTATCCAAGGCTGTTTGGAAATCTTGTATAGTCGCACCAGTTGGTGCGGGCCCTGGGAGATCGTCATGTAGCTCCAATTCGCACATACACCCTTTTTGGTAGGAAGAGGACAAAAGAAGAATTAGAATCCGATGTTAGCATGTATTTCTATGCGTTAAGGACGTCCGGTATGAAAAGGAAAAGGGGTACGATCATGTGATTGCAATAATCAGAGGAAGAAGTTGGGCTTCATAGAAGGCCCACGGATGCAAAATGGAACATACCGTAAAAAACGACGCACTCGGCCGCGAACCTAGCATTCCTGCAAGACCTCAGCCTGTTCCCACTCCGAGTATGAAGCCCTGGGGGGGCGATCACCTTCCCCCACCTGGTGCATGCGCAAGTACGGCAAAGTGCAAGCCGGTGCCTTATTTGCCTACGGATACTTGGCATATTTGGAATATTCGCTTCGGATCTCCAAAAGTTCTGAGGAAAATCGGTTGGGCGGATGTTGTATTCTTGCACGTACTCTGGCTGAATATTCGTGAGGATATGGCTTAGTGGTGGACATTTTACATACGGGCCTCTTTTGTAGAAAATGTGTGGGGGGATATTCGCACGTCGCTCGGGATCGAGTTCTGAGTCGGGATCATACGGTAACGGTGCGTCCGTGATACCTGGATACGAGACTAGTACCGGTACTTCGGGGATTGTTTTAGTTGGTGCATCTTCGGAAGGCTCGGTATCGCCAGAGCCTGAGAGCGTAGCATTCAGGTCTGGAATTTGGCTTCCACGAGCTTTCGAGAGGGAGGAAAGATCGGATCTAATGTTTACTGGTCGGCGTACTAACGTAGTGGTTGTAATGTGTACTGAAATCTTTTTCTGGGTCGTAGTCTCACTCGAGACTACCAAGTTCCATGTATTTAAAAGAAAGAGCAAGGTGGCCCATTGTAGGAAGTGCATGATGTGCGACGCTAGTACCGGCGCTAGTATACTAGTAACTCACCCGATCGAAAAGCTATAAGATGTATCGATATCTGTATGGTAGCAACACTGTCGGGCACGCACGAGGCAAATAGACATGACGGCCAGGGACGATATTGCATTGGGCTAGCGCTCATATATATATGTAGATATAATAGTCTCGGTCCCAGACGCCGGCTGGCCACAACTTGCAACTGTAAAACCTGAAAGATTATCAGCCGTTATATTCACAGGTGGCGAGGCTGGCGCCGCGATACAACGTTATATTATATAAAAACTGATGCAACATTTACCAGATAAACCAACCAACAAAATTCGAAAGGATCTAAAACCCTGGGCAATTGCGCAATACGCCTCCAGAGAACTCTAGTAGTTGGCCCCCTTCAGCATAACCCATCAATGCATTTGACGTATAACTTACAACATTAGGTAAGAGATATATACGCATATATGGCACATGAAACATGATTGTGATGTCGGATTCTCGTCCTAAATACATTTAACTCCACATCTGTGAACAATCTGTATGCAGACTGGCTATTTTATAACTATGAGATGATTTTCATTATACTATTAGAATATCCTCGCACTTTCATGTTCGTATAAGTATGGATTTAGCACATCCACAGCGGAATTCTGGACACTGTAGCGATACATTACATGTACATAGTGCATCGATATAATATACAACTTCTTATGTTCCTTGATATACCTTATATAACGCCACAACGTTACTCCATGGATCCAATTTACAACTCACCATGCATTGCAAGAATGCGCAGAAGTCAATTTGGATGACAGGGTTTTAAATGCAAATTCTACTTCAACTCGCATACATGCATGAACTTCAAGAGGACACAGCCTGGTCTCTTATTTTATTTTATAAGATATCTTTGAATATAATAACAGCTACCTAGGAGGTAGCTTAGGCTGTCAACATTACAACAGCAGCAAGTAGTCTCCGGAATACCACACGACAACACGCAATGCGTTAACGTTATAACGGCGCACAGGTGCCTAAGTAGAAGCTTTAAGGTCGAAGGACTTAGTAGGTTGGATGCTCCTTTGGTTACTTTTGGCTTTCTCCGTCCTATTAGTTTCTTTGAATCTCATAATATAAATCGTAAGTTCTGTAACGTCTTAACGGAAGTCGAGGATTGGTTTATATAGGGTGTTTGGGTAGGTGTGGATGGCTAAAGAATCAGAGAAACGGGACAAAGTCTAGGTATTGAATCATCAGATCTTGAATTCATATATCCCTCTCTCTATCATACAAACATTCATCAACCCCCATCCAAGAATCTGATCGACCAAGAGGAAAAATGAGGAAATATCAAGCATTGCTACCCTACACTCTTTGGCAGGAAGCAGATCGCTATTTCAACTTATTTTTTCTCCGTTGAAAAAAGAAAAAGAAAAAGAAAATAACGGTAAAAAGACAGGCCCACCGAGGGGCGCCGTATTAGTTACAGAGCGTGTCTCGTGCATATCATAACCTTCGTGTCCGAGTTCTCTATAAAAACGAGTATAGCAGGAAAGAATTTTGGGGGAAAATAAATGCCACTTTTACCTTTGAGGGCAATCCTCTTTCTCCAGAGCAAAGAAATCCAGTATAATATAGGGCAAGAACAATTTTGAGTTTCGCCGGACAAAAAAAAAGATAAAACAGAACCCATTTCGTATCGGAAAAAGTATGCCAGAGCAAGAAGATATGCGTCGGAACAATAGTATAATATCGAAAGCCGTTTCTTAGAAGTGAGAAGGCCTGAGAACGAATCCGGAGTGGAATAATGCTCCGGGCATGAACGACCAGCGGGAATGGAGCAATAGAGTGCGCAGTAAAACGAGCCGAAAAGAGAATGCAGATAGTGAAAGAAGCATTGTAGAAAAAGTGTCAAAGAAGTGTGGAGTGGTTCGTAGGTCAGATGGAAGCTCAGCGTCAGTGGGCGAGTAGGTTGAGGCAATGTGAAGTGTTCGTATTCGTGATGAGAGGCCCAAGGGGTTTTGTGCAGAGAATAGGAAATCTCTAGGCATTGTAACAGGCGGGGAAGGAAAAGTTAGAGGTGAAGGCAAACACTAGGCTCATAGTGTTGTGTGGCTCAGCGGATGAAACCCTCCCGGAAAGCGTTGGATGTTGGTGCAAGTAATGGGAGCTTAGCTATGTCAATCCGTTTGAAAGTCGGGTATGGCTTTGCCGTAATGATACCTGGCTTCGAGGCAACTAAAGACTGTTGATCTACCCTTAGCGCAAAATCGAGCCCGTGAAGGCGGTATCCTCTAAGTTTAACCAAAACCTCTTCCTTCTCTTTCAGCCGGGTACAGATCTCTGTCAACCTCCTCGACACGCGTTGGAGTGAGGTTATGGCATGCTCCGATCGACGGGTATCTGGGGTGCCGGCCGCCCTGTCAAACATGGCCGCCTCGAGCTGTCTAGTGACAGGGACACTAGCTTCAACCGCATCGGCTAGCGCCTCATATGCATTGATAGCATCTCGAACCGCTTCACGCTGCCTCGGGGCAAGATCAAAGCTCGAATAATCCCAGGCCCTAAAGCTAGGATTCATTGGCACAATAATACGCTCTTTCGGGCTGGCAGGGGCTGGTGGCAATTCCTGCTCGTCCACACCAGAGAATATCGAAGATATTACAGTATCAAAAACCTGGCGAGAATCTTCGGGGTTGGCTGGGCCGGGTTCCTGCGGCGACGGAGGCGCGGATGGTGATTGTGGTTCTACTAAGGCTGTGCCTAACTGTGGGAGTGCCGAGGAAGAGCTAGGATCGGAAAAGGTCCTTATAGATCCAACGGTACTGAGAGTGTATGTAGAATTTGAGCTATAATCGGTTCTGTAATTGCTCGTTGCTGGGGGACTAGTGTACTCGGATTGGGAACTGGGAACAACATTGATCTCCTGAAAAGTCCCGCCTACGTTGATGGTGGTACCTGATAGTCCTAGGGGGGAGCGGTCAGGCGCAACTGGCCGGGGTTTGCTAATATCTGTATTAGAAGTGGATCTGGGGGAGCGGGGCACAATGATTTTGCGGGTGGGGCTACTGAAAATCGGTAAAGGGGACCGTGTATTCGGGGTTTTGCGGCGGGAAGGTTCTTCGTATTCGTTATCGTAAGCTTTGATACGCTTGAGATGAATTTCCTGAAGGCCTGCGAGCATTCGTTTCGTTTCACGGCTCTTGCGGGTCAAAGTTTCTAGTGGTGTTGAATGCCGGGAATTTAAGGTTTGAGGACCGCCGTCTGGAATATACTAATTACCAGGTCGTGGTTCGGGCTCCGGTGTTCGCAGTTCTGGGGATTCGAATTGGTGGGCAGTTGGTGTGGGGGATCTTCGCCTTGGGAATCCTGGTTTTGGTGATCCCAGGAGTGGCGAACTACGCTCAGCTGGTAGATTCTAATTACCAGGGTTCGGTTCGATCGGTGCTGGGGGATGGTCCGAGCTATCAAGTCGCTCCAGTTCGTCTTGGCACTGTTGGAGAAGTTTCTCAACCTCGTTACGTTCCTTTTCAATCCTTTCGCTCTCTTCGGTAATTCTTTGCATCTCGGACTCAGCAAGTCGTTTGCGAGTTAGGAGCTGTTGACGCTTAACAGCTGGGTCGGTAGACATCTGAAGCACTTGAGGTTCAATTGGAGCGGGTGGTTGGTTGAGAATAGAGCTGATACTCTGTAATCTCGTGGTAGAAATGTCTACGGGCTCTCCAGAACCTTGAGAACCGCTGCTCAACGATCTTTTTCTACCCCCGCTAGGGGACGTAGTCGACTGTAGTGGGGAGAGCCTAAGATCATCCGGGGCCTGGCCACCTGTCATAGGGGCCAGTGTTGTGCCCATGCTTCTATAGTTCGTAAAATCCTGAGGCGCGTATCGTCCCGAGTTCACTAAGCTCGGATCAGGGCCCATCATTGCAGCTCTATAGTTGGGTCTTGGTGGATCTTCAGTGTCGGACATTCTGGTATCGTCGTCGCGGTGTGAATGATAACTCGATGGCTGCGGTGAGGAGTGAGGGGAGTGGTGATATTCGTTTGGAAGAATTTGACGTTGGGGACTTGGATATTCCGGTCGAGCGAGAGGGTGCCGCGGTATCGGCGGAGGGGGAAAATGACTTGGGGGAACAACACGCTTCCGCCGCTTTATCACACTCTTCTTCATTGTCTCCGGACGGTGGACTCCATGCAACTTATGATATAGACCTGCATTATGGTCAATTAGCCCCTGCAAATAGCTCAAGTAGATAGACCTCCGACTCGGATTTCCAAAAAATGAGTCCATCATAAAAATATAGTGGTAACAAAATAGAATGCTGAGCTACTTGTGATCAAACCCCAAAATGGTCCTGTTCGGAGGTACAAGTGGAAAATATAGAACTTACCGCATGCATTACATATAGTGTGGCCAGCTTCATCCCTCCTCCAAAGCGGTGTAATCGTCGTACCGCAATTCTGACAAGCAGGGACAGCTGTCGTCGTCTGACCCACTGCATCGATTCTTGGTTCAGTCGGCTGGGGCCCACTCGCCGGTCTCGGAACGCTTTGTACGTCGCCGTTTTGGCTAACAGTGCTGCTAGCACAAAAGTTGCCATTCGGAGGCTGGCCTTGTGGCCCATCCACAGCGAAAGCATTCGCCCCGTTGGCAGCAACGACGAACTTCGCAGCCTTCGAAACTCGATTGTTATAGGCTGGACACCCATCACACCCGTCCTGGCCACCAGTTCCATTACATTTACCTCCACCTGGACAAGTGCCAGGTGCGAGGTGACTGTCTGCGACATAATGTGCTCCAGCGTGTGTGTTGGCCTGGGCCTGGCCAGCCGGAATAGGGATTGGTCCCTCTCCTCCAATCGAAACGGAATTAGGTGGACGCTTGAGGGTACTCGGACGAGCCGCGTTCCTGGCCTTCAGGTATAGACCACATGCATTACATATGGTTAGGCCATTTGGTGCCCGTCTCCATAGAGGGGTTCTTGTGGTACCGCAGTTCCTATAGATAGAAAGATAAATTTAGCAACAAAGGAGGCATTTACATGCGGGGGAGGTCAAGCTATCCACTCACGAGCAGACCTGTCCCTTGGACTGCGGCGCAGAAGTGGAGGCCATGGCGCTTTCGTGTGCCGCAGTTGCCAGCTGTTCAAGGTTTTGGGGTTCTTCGTAGGCGAACCCTTGCCCGGGCGAACTCTGCGCCTCGCTTCCACTTTCGTCTCGGCGGTCGATGAACGGATCATCAACTGATCGGTCCGGTAGTTGGATGTCCATGGATCGGGACCTTTCATCATGGCTCAGCGACGGGGTGCCGCTAGCCGAGACATCTTCCATGATCGCGTCCAGGCTAGGATCGATCTGTTGTTCTGGGTTCGCTTTGGAAGGTATTGTCGTCGTGTGTATCGATTTTGAGACGATGGTTTCGATCTGGTTATCGGCATTATCCGTCCCCGCTCCTTGATGAGTTGGCTCGGGTGTCGACATGTACGGGGATGGAGAGTGTTGGTCGGCATGCGGTTCAGGGTTCGCCATTATATCAACTGTTATCCCAGGCATAGGCCCGAGTCGTCCCCTAATATTGAGCAAAGGAGGTAAGGCGTATCCTCGATCGTAATAAGAATCGGATATTACGTGTGAGAACGTATCCAATCGAAGGGTGATGGGTGTTGCGAAACCTCGCTAGACACGGCGTTTCCGAGGGTCCAGTGGGTCCCTGCGAGCTCCAGAAGTTGTTTGGTGAAACGATTGTTGATGCCAAAAGGTGGCACAGAACGAGCAAGCTGTTTGACCGAAAACAGCTGAGCTAGGAGGGTCGTAGCGACGGATCAGGAAAGCTATCGGATTGATTATAGGTCGTTCCGGAAGTTGCAGCTGGGTCCTACTGCAGAGTGTTTCCCGTTGGAAGTTGCACGTTTCTTGATGGGATGGGATGACAGGGAAGGATTTTGAGAGATAGATAGATTAGATAAAGATAAGAGGAACAGGTGAAAGTCTCCGTGACCAGGATCCTTGGCTGTAAGAGGAAGCAGAGGAAGAAGGTAGGTCAGGAAGAGAGAAGGGAGAATTGGAGCAATGAATGAATGAATGAATGAAGCTGGAGCAAGCACAGTAGAGGGAGATGAATATACGTGAAGTAGACTTGGAGATGTCGGTATGCGAGGAGAGAGAGAGCTGGCGATGGCGGTGGTGATGGTGATGTCGAGATTGGTGATAATGTTGATTTTGATGTTGAAGTTGAAGTTGGTGGTGGTGATGGTGGTGGTGATGGTGATGGTGATGGTGAGGTTGAGGTTGAGGTTGAGGTTGGTGGTTGCCGGTTGATGGTTGATGGCGGTGGAAGGAAGAGAGAGGGAAATGGTGCGATGCTGGTTGGCTGGCTGGCTGGGTTGGCGGGCCTGCTGCTGGGTGCTGGCTAGTTGCTGTGCTACCGGCTGGCGGGCTGGTTGCTTACTTGGAAAACTTACTAGCTGCTGGTGTGGACAGCAAAATAAATTATTAGACTTCCATTATAAATTAAAACCCACAGCACGCATGCACTAAGGTGCTCTCAATTCCACCACCGTCGATTGGTCAACCGCAAAAAACGGATTGGAACAGGAAAGTCTCTCTGGCAAAGGTACTCCCAGGCAAGGCAGCTGCACGCAGGAGCTCGACCCGGTCAACTTGTCGGGCTGTCAATGGTGCGGCGCCGGCACACCGAATGCGAGTGTAAATGCAACATGCAACGATGCAAATAATAGATGCTTGAGGAAGTCCGGCGCAGGAACTCCCTCCCGTTCTTCCCTCAACAGTGAGTCCATACCTCACACCGTGAAGACGGAAAGACGATTGCAATGCAATGGCCACTAGCAGATTACCGGCTTGGACGCCAATGTTCGGGAATCGAAGATCCACCATCCCCCCAGGCCACTCTCATGCATAACTTGCACGCTAGGCTAGGGTTGCCGGCCTCCCCGCGAAAGCAAATGGAATGCCCTTGCCCAACATCTAACGTCCAAGCTAGACCGTGTTCATGTAGCCGACGTTCTCCCCAAATCTTGCTGGAGGTGTGATCGTGGGAAACGAGGTCCTCGATCCAGTGGTCTTGTCGGATATTTAGCCACGGTCTAGCAAGTACAATCTGGCAGAAGAGGAAGAAAACGAAGGGAGATGGTCCATTTAGCCTTCTACACCCTTGAACATCGAAGTTTCCCCAGCCCTCAAAGGAGAAGGCTCGAGTTAAACGACCATGTTGAGAGACTCAATCCCTTATGAGGACGCCAGGAAGAACAAAAAAAAAAGACTTCCCGTCCACCAGAATAAAAAGCCAATGATATGACACCAGTGACATCGAACAAAAAGGACGCTAGTACACCCTGTATGAATCACAAGGAATAAGAAACAACTCTGGCTTTTGCGACTAGGTGTGGGTTCCAAAAACCATGGCTGATAAACCTTAGACTTGAAGCTTCTGTTGGAGAGCTCAAGCTCGATGTACATGTATGTACTTCCTGCCCCATCAATATTGGTGTACTCATACCCAATATGCAGGCTGCATACGTTCCCTCACACAAGGAGGCTGGCCTGGCTATCTTCCGGGACAACTTCGACACCTCCGTGGCCGGGATGCCAAAACCGGCGGCGACGAAGTATATCTCGGAAAACGACATTTCGACGCCAGAGATACAGTCCCTCTTAGCCACCCAATATTTTCCACCGCATGCGTGCGCGTGCTAGATCCGATAAAAAAAATTAAAAAGATAAAAAGAGTTTGGGACAGTTCAACAAGAACAAAACAAACGGAGGAAGCCCAACTGATTATCGCGAGATAGGAACTACCATCAAATCTGATAGATCTGATAAAAAGGCGCGGCGGCGTCAGCCTTGATTTCCCCACACAACTCCTTTTTACTCACCAAAATCCAACACAGCTGTGCTTCTCGTACGATATGGTGGGAATCTGATGCCGAAAATCAAGCTTTTCTGCAAAACCAGGTCGGTCTCGGTTTTCGGAAGGTATCAAAGAAAATGATTCCAGGTTTGCAATCAGCAGACGTGTTATCTTGCGGAAAAAGATGAATAAGAAAAAAGAAAAGGAAACTTCAGGCGAAATAAAAAAAAAAAATGTTTGGAGAAAGGAGCCTCCTGAGGTGCGTGAACCAACGGGTCATCCACTGAGAATCACCCAAGGATGCTTTACCCGAAACAGACTAGGGTGTTTGTTGAGACCTCG
This sequence comes from Orbilia javanica, assembly GCA_036872735.1. Lineage (NCBI taxonomy): Eukaryota > Fungi > Ascomycota > Orbiliomycetes > Orbiliales > Orbiliaceae > Orbilia > Orbilia javanica. The sequence goes on along the minus strand of JAVHNR010000001.1, from coordinate 1,961,559 downwards.
CTAGTGCAGGTCAGCACAAATACAAACCCTCCTACTGGTGCGCATTCGCCGCGATCCCTGAAGAAGGGCTCAGAGCCAAGTCTTTTAGGGTGGGATGCAACCGCTTGGCTTTGGTTATCAGATCTGTCCCATAATCAGCTGACAAATCACCGAACGAGCTGGGGATGCTGACGAATTCAACGTTCGAAATCGGTCGCACAAGACAAACTTGTGATCATGTAGTTGGCTGATAATGATGCAACTCGATGGCGAATACCAGGCAAACATCGACACCACATTGGTTCAAAACCGCCTACTATCTTTCGACTAGTTCCTATTGCGTCTTGTGATTCAACAAAGGGCCTCGTCATCTCCGAATTGACCCACGGCTTCTCCCGGCTGGTCGACCGTAGAGAACGGCCAGCACTTTCGATCATCCGAGGTATACGTATACGAGACCGTTGCCCGCAAAACATCTCCGCGCTTTATTACATAAGAACTTAGTCCGTATGCATGTTTGGATCAAAGGATCCTTAGAATTTTTTGTTCCACAACCAACGCCTAAATAAATAGCAACACTCTCAAGATCCTGAAAACTAGTCTGAAGCTGAACAGCTATCAACAAATATAACTCGCGAACTCTCGACCACAAAGACATTAATTATAGCAAAAACGGCCTCAGCTCGATTAAATTAGGATCTCCCGCAGCTATTCTCCGCCTTGCACTGTTTTCTAATATAGAACAAGCAAAGATTGAAGGATCTACGGTGCTTCCACGGAGGATCCCGTGTAATTATTAAAGTCCGCCCAACAGCTTCCATTTCAGCCCCGTCAAATCATCAAATTACTGTACACGATAACATTTTTTTCAAATCTCGTGGCATGAATCCAGGTATGTACATTGGAATGTTATGATTTCGACAGGACGGGTTCCCGATAGAGCAGTTCGACGGACTCCGGTCATCGGTCCATAGCACCGATACCGGATGTAGGGGACACTCTCGATCTCAAGGTATACGCAGGGTCGAGATTCGCCAAATATTTTCCTCGACATCGATTCTATTTTAAAAACAATTTCGATTCTTCTAGCCAGCTACGCATAGTACACAACTGAGTATTTGATTTTTCTGTAATATCTATTAATAATGTAATATAACAATGCAAATCGCATGGCTTTGGTTTTTCCATAGCATGTTAACACCTATATGCAATATCCTACATTTACATCGAAAACAAAATATATACACGGCATGATACCAGCCTCTAAATAACATATGTATAATTCCCCTTCTCAGGTGTAACTTCCCCTCCGCTCAAGAAAGCCTCACTCCTTCGCCTCCAGTTTCCAAATTCCTGCCCGGTACCCGGTACCTGTGTCTCAATGAATCCCACACAGGCGACCAGGCCATCAGCAATCCCATCAGACACATCCTCCCTACCTGCATATTCTCTCTCATAATCCGATAACAAAAACCTTAATCCTTCAATGACAACCCTCGCTTCTGCCTCCCTAGCAAGTAATTCCAGATATAGTGCATACAAGGTCTTGGGTCGCCTCACACCCTTCCCGGGTAACCACCTCCAGAGATTCTTCAAAACGCTCCATAATCTTGCTCTTGCTAAAGTCACAAACATAGTTACCAAATAACTTGGTAGGGCTTGGTATCTCCCTCTAGGATTTTCTGGAGGGTATTGCATACTCTTATGCAATAGTCTACCAAGGACTTCCTCTTCCACCGCCGGACCCCGGAAATAGCTACATTCAACCGGCATAAACTTAAAGGGATCGTACCATCTCCGGTGGAACTCTTTGTACAAATCCAACCTGTGATCGACAGCCCTACTAAAGGGCTGATCATGTTTTATAGACTCGCTCCTAATACGGGCATTACCCAGTGTAGCAATATAGTCTAGAGTATCCCGCGGGGCCATAGCCAGCCACAGGCTCTCAAATACTTCCGGGTCATGCCCAACGTCAATGCCTGACACATCCATCTTGCGAAGGATGTAGATTGTCATGACGGATAGGGTATCGCTAGTACGGTTTGTCCAGAATGATAAAGACTTAGGGTGGTCTCCCCGCAAAGCCGGAGAAGTCGCAAGTGCTCGGAGAATTGAGTGGTAAGTGATAAGCGGGACTTGGTTGCCACCCTGAAGGATTTCGGATGGCATGCGAGAGTATTTTTTGATGGGGTATATGAGCGGCGAGATGTTGTGAGCAGCAATATAGATAAGTGTGTGGATATGACTATGTGTCGGAGCGGGCCTTTTCGGAAATGATAGTTGGAACGATTTAAAGAAGGGAGTAGAATAAGCTTGGTTGGAATCGGGAGATAAAAGAGTCGTAGCAGCGATACCACGCGGCGTTAAGAGGAGGTGGTTAAGGTGAGCGAGCAGAACTAATGTAGCTTGGGCATCAGTCCGAGGACGAGGATATGCCTTAAGGACCTCTTCGTATCTTCCCTGTCTTACCAATTCCTCTGTGGTCAACTCCTCTGAGTGGGCCGGGCTTAGAATAGATCGTACATCCGCAGCTGGGGCGGTCTCCACTAATGTACTGTATTGTCGTGCGCTAGTCGAGAATGCATGCTTTGTAGAGAAGGAAACAGCGTCCAGCATTTTCCGCTTTTCCCTCCATGTGAGCTTCTTCGGCTTTACGGCAGGTATATCGATATACCTCTTGCCTTCCTGCTTCTTCCTCGATTTTGAATGTAACTCAACAACCTTGAGCACATCATTGAACTCCTCCAACCCAACTTTCGAAGGGTCTTCTAGAGGTGGTAGAACTTCGGACACAATGAGTTTCGCCTCAACCCTCCTTGCCTCCGCTGCATCCTCTTGAGCGTCGTACTCTGGTGCCATATCCAATCGTTCTGGAAGCTCATGTGCCACTCTATTCCTAACTTCATCCTCAGTTAGACCCTCTGCCAGTAGCCTGTCCTTTAGCTTCCGTTTCATGGATGTATGAATTTTTCTCGACCACAGGCCCTCCAAATTTAGCTGTTCTCTTTTCCACCCAGTCATTATCTGGGCGACAATCCCCTGGCCGGAGTTGACACAAATCCAACCGACTCTCATAGCTTCTTCGTCCTCTGCGGTTCTCCGTTTCCCTTTCCTTCGTTCACGGCGCTCACGTAGCTTGATTTCTCCGCGACCAATTAGCCCATCTGCGTATATTTGCGAGCCCTCAAGAATACCCCGCATGTATCTTGCACACTTATCAGCTGCGATATTCATGTGCCTTTCAGATCTTGCGGTAGCAATAATCATAATCGTATTAGGCCCCAGAGCGGGTGTTGGATCCAGGTTTCTTAGATCCATGATCTTAATCTTTGAAAGTGAGAGGTCTTTAATGAGGTAGTTCAGAAGCGTTTCGAGGTTTTTCGGGGAGTTCGGTGGAAGCTCGGGCATCTGTTCGATGAGTGGGGAGATAAACCGGCGAGGTGCAGGCTGAAGAGGCGATTGAAGATACCATGGAGTCCCATCCGAGGGTGGGGAGGCTGCAGCAGGCTCTACAGGCCTGTATTCTATATTTTCCTCCTCTTCCTCTGCACGGATCTCTGCTTCCTCCTCTTCTCCTTCCATGCTCTCTTCTACGAAGCCTTCAATATCCTCTTCAACCAACCCCTCGATATCCTCTTCTAAAAGCACCTCAATATCCTCCTCTGCTCCCTCGCTTATACCCTCAACCTCTTCCTCAGGTACACCCATTGAGACCCCAGCGCCATTTTCGGATTCCGTCGCTTCGGAGTTTAAAATATTCCTTTCCGTTGTCCCAGTCGTATCCGCAGTCGAATGATCACTCTGTCGCTCGGTGTGTCCATCAGGTTCCCTCACATCGGCCCCCTTTTTCACCCCAGCACTGTTCATCAACCTATCCAGCCGTGCCAATATATCCTGTTTCACCTCCTCACTCTCCATCTCACCCCCCACATCCTCCGACTTCACCTGTCGAAAAGCCGTATCCCGTATCATATTCGCCATAGTCTCGGCCTCCAACCGTTCCACCCTCCTCTGCAAGGTCGGATCTTCGATATCCCCCTGTATTTCCCGAAGCACATCCCTTAGAGGACTCTTCTCCCATTCCTCCTCCGTGACTTTAATCTCCTCGGGCGTCGGTTCAAACTCCGTGTCATTCTGATCGCTCTTTGAACTATACGCCCGTTGTGTTATGATGAAACTGGAATAACCCCCATCTATTCTGACGTTCCTGTGGATTTTGGTCCCACTCCTTGAGCTCAAACTACTCAACTGACGATACCCAGTCCTTCCGATCCGTCGGCCGGGGGTGGGTAATGTGGTCCCACATACGGAGGCGAAAGCTCTGAATAAAGCTAACGAGCAGGATGGACACCATTTCGGTGGTATTAATTGTCGAGAAGCCGATAATGGCATTGCTGCTTTTGTCGTTGATTTTTTTATATATAGTGGGGGGAGGGCGTGTTTAAATTTCGTCGCCGCTGTCGCATGGGTTTTTTGACTTGTGGTTTTTTTTTTTTTATTTTTATTGAAATTTTGTTCGCCTAAGTTACCGGTTCTGGTTTAGCGCTGGTGAAAAATAACACAGCTCCAACGCGGTGTGGTGGGCTTGGCGGGGAGCTTTGGGCGGGATTGGAGAAGGTGAGTCAAGGACACCCTGACGCTGTTTTTTGGATCCAGACGACAACTTCAGGCGTAGGATTGTCCAAAGGACGCGAAGAGAAAAAAATACAAACTAGGAGAAACCGGTTTCAAGGAGTCTAAAACCTCGAAGCAAAGACATACACGATGGCTAGCACCCCAGAACAAGATCTCCGCGCTTTCAAGTTCGAGCGGATCCTAAACCAAGGTTTGTCACATCCCCGCACTCTCCGCCATTCGTAGTCGCCATTACCAAACCATGCATTTTTTTTTTTTAACAAAAAAATAGATACCGGCCGCAAAACCCTCAACCTTCTAGGAACAATCAATAGTCTTCCAGCCATCATAACAGCCGAAAAGACGGCTTTCAATACTACATCCCCCGAAAATTTCATTTCACCAGAAGAAGGCCTTCTTTCCTTAAACCTCCTCCAAAAAAATGACATCTACCACTGGTTCATGGGTACGGTCTCGCAATCAGCAACATCCAATGCTGCCGCAAAGATCAATTTGATATACCCTTGCACCGACGTACACATCAAGAAGTACTCTGCCCAGCAGCTGCATATGGTCGTCGAAACCCCCGAAATATACGAGAAGTATGTCACGAGGTATATTACACAGAAGACCGAAGGGGGCAGGTTGAACTGGGTCTATAATATTCTGGATCATAAAGCCGAAAGCGAAAAGATCGTGTATGAGGACGAAGATAAGGAAATGGGGTTTATCTTATTGCCGGATCTGTAAGTCATTAACCCCTTCCTTCGCCACAATGCATCCTTATCGTCTGGGGAAGGCGGGAGGGTTGAGATAAAGGATATGCATGTGCATATTCTGGCGTACCTACCCGACCAGGATCCCCCCCTCTTCAAGCGAACCTTTCGTAATCGATATATACCCATACCCAGCATTGTCTCACAATATTGAAATCTATACAAAAAAAATATATAGTAAATGGGATCTTGTCACCATGACCTCTCTATACCTCTCAGTCATCGTCCACCGTACCGATATCCGATCCATCCGCGACTTCACACCAGCTCACATCCCATTCCTTACAGCTCTACGTAGTAAAGTCCTAACTGCTGTTTCCTCGAAATATTCCCTCCCCGGGGATCTACTCAAAATCTACGTTCACTACCAACCGTCATACTACCATTTCCACGTCCACGTTGTTCATATTTCTCATGACATGGGCGCCTCCGCCACAGTTGGAAAAGCAATTCTGTTGGACGAAGTGATCCAAGTTCTGGGACTTATGTCGAAAGTTCCAGAACCCGAAGCAGTCGGATACAAAGACCTTGAAATGACGTACGTCCTCGGAGAGGAACACGACCTGTGGAAGAAAATTTTCGAGCCGTTGAGTAAAGGGGAGGAACCGACTATCTAAACCTCAGCTGGTACTAGTGTAACCGAGCCACAAACGTTTCGATCGAAGGCTGCGGAATAAAAAATAAAATAAAAAAATTATTACTTTTTTTTTGTTCCGTCCTGTGGCTCGGTTAGGGTCAAGGAGGAGGTGGCATAGACCAATAGAAAAGTTTTCGTCATGCAGATAGACCATTTCGGTAGTCCATGCATCTAACTAGTGAAATTTTGAGCGATAAAAGCCGTGCACCGGCGGACGTTGATAGGAACCACGCTTGCAATAGCTAGTCACGCTCTACAAGGCGGTGGCTTGTTGAAGCTGCTCCCACTCCCTTTCCCCTGCAGGGGGGTTCTTAACGGGAAGAGAGAAAAAAAGTTTGTACCTTGCAGGAGAATGTCTTGTCGTCAATGGCTCCCCCAGCAAGAAACGGTTAAGCCGTTTTTTCCCCAACACAGCAGGGAAAAGGATAGATGCTATATAAGGTTCGGTGGGTGTCCCCGACTACTGAAACTTTCTGGTGCTTAAGTCCACACAGAAAAAACCTGTTCGAAACAGGAATTTATAGTCTTTCGTTCGTTCAATCGTTTACTTTTTTTTTCGACCGTCGAGATATAATATCCTCCCAGTGGGAGTTTCAAAGTCATTCGTTACTTTACTTTAGTACTTTGATAGTACCACATTCACTACCATATACCGACTATCCACCTATATATTCAATTCAACCGACTTCTCGACAAGGACCCGAAATCAATATAAATAAAATAAATCCAAAATGCTCTCCAGACTCCCCCCACCACCAATGATTCCCCCACCACCAACAACCCCAGAAATCACCTTCACAGTCCAAGGAATCCGTCTCGTAAACCGAGACTGGGCCCTCCGAGACGCCTCCTTCCCGATCACCCTCACAAACTCCGCCACAGACCCTACTCTCTCCGCCACCGAAGCCTCAATAATGCTTCGAGAGGACGCAGTAGGACTCTACCATCACAACTCCAAAACCTACATTCCAATCCGACAGATTTACCTGCACTCCGAATACCTGACGGGAAGCGAAGAAAGTCTTCGATCGAGGAGTAGCTCGAGAGCTAGCAGTAGCACTAGAAGCAGTGATAGGTATGCTAGCATGGATTTCGGGTGCAGAGGCACCCAAACTTTTAACGACAAGGTCTCACCGGTTCATAATAATAGTTATTCCTCGTCACTTTCGTCGGATGGGAAGGTTGTCTGGGATGTTGTCTACAGAAGACCGAGATCGCCGACTTCTTCTTCTTGCTGCTCGGACTCGACAATGTCGTTTGAACTCGATGATGAGGAGAGCGTGAAGGGACAGAAGATCAGGAGGTGGGCGGATTTCAAGAGGTGTGCTTGGATTCTTTGGGATGGGACTTATGTGTTCTTGAGGATCAAGAGACCGTTGGTTTATATCGAGGACTTGCAGAGGGGGATGTACGCCACCACATGGAGGGAAAGAGGCAGGAAGAAGCTCACCGGGTGGTTTGGAAAGAACAGGGGAAGGGAGGAGTTCAAGCTTTGCTGAACAAAAAGATACAAGGATTGGAATGTTTAAACTGAATTTTCATGCAACTAGGTTACGATATACGGCTTTATGATTTGTATTCTTCTGCTTTTTCTTTCATTCATTTCTGTCTGCTTTTTTATATTATTTACGACCGTTAATTAGCAGAAGGGCGTTCTTTCTTTCTTTCTTCTTTTATATATATATGTATAGACTTGGGACATGGTTTATTTAGTATGATAATGAGCTGGGATGTTAATGTCAACCAACTGGCAGGCCAGAATTCACCTCCAAACTTCCACTTCCCCCCCCAAAAAAAAAAAGAAAAAGCTAGAAGACCCCTCCTAAAAAGACAAAAAACCCGATCAATCGACGAGCGGCCCCTGAATCAGGAGAGGGGTACATAAAAGAAAAATCCCTCGACTCTCCTGCAGCAGACGCAAGCGTCATGCAGGAACGGGCGGCTCACGAAAAACACCTCGATCGAGCTGTGTGCCACATTGGGAAATACCACAACCTCAACGCGAATTTTTGTTGAAACGGAAAATAAAAAATCCCACGTGGACACATGTGGGGGTCGGAATTTCCAAATCGAGAACGAACATCGTGGGATATATCGATATGCCATTCGATAAGAGCAAATTTTATCTTCGATTGATCGGTGGATGATCGTACTTCGAATCGTCCTTCGGGACAAAGATCTTTTTTTTTTTTTTTGGTATGTAACGGTGTTAGCCATATAATACTTGTGCAGGACTGGATAAACCATCTTTCGATTCTCCCTTTGTAATTATTCCACATCGACTTTGATACTTTCGATACCGCAGTACTGTCTGCTTTAACATTAATTTTACTAAATTCCTAGCTTATAAGCTTCTACTTACACAAATCTGCTTCGATCATATATCGAATCCAATTGATCCCCAACATCAATAGCAATACAAACATCATAACCAACCATCTTCATACTTTCCAATAACAATGAACTCCCAAACCACCCCTTCCCCACCCCCCAAATCCAAAAAGACATCCTTCTCCAAGCTCCGCAGAATGCCCTCCTTAAAGAGATCCAAATCCTTCAAACAGGATCCAAAGCCAACCTCCTCCTCCTCCCCTCCCAGAACAGGAACCCCCAAACCCTCCCCCACCAGAACCGACACCTCCAAATCCTCCAGCTCACCCCGCAAGACCCTCTCCAAACTCTCCCAGCTAAAATCCCGAATCTCCAGCGTCCACTCCTACCTCTCCAAACCCTCAACCTCACAAACCCGACCGATATCAAGTTTCCTCATGGGCCTTTACTCCAATCCCTCCGCCGAAGCCCCCGAGACCCTGATCCCCTCCACCCAAGGTAAAAATCCCAAACCGACCACTCGCGCCAAAGACTTCGATCGCTACCGTACCTTCCAAACAAGCCCTAACTCTCCTCCCATACTAATCAACAACATCATCCCGATCAGACCCAAAGTCATCACAAACCTCGAAACCTTCGACGCACCACTGCTGACCCGCATCTCCTCCCCGGAATCATTCTTCACCGCTAGAGAAACCATATCGCCATCTATTACACCAACAATTGTCCCTTCGGATTGTTCAATCGCTTCTTCAGACGCTATCTATCGTTTCACAAGTCCCACGAAATTCTGGGAGGGTATTAACCATCGGAATGAGCAAAAGAGGCTGAATCGGGAGATGGTTGAATTAGAGGGGAAGGAGCTGAGTCTGTGTGAAAGGATACGCATGTCCAGGTTTCAGAAGAAAGGCGAGGATGGTGAGAGTACCGATATCCCCGGGGAGAAAGGAAAGGGTACCGAAATTCGAAAACAATTCCTATTCCCACAGATACCCAACTACCAACCCCATAGCGCAGAAGAAAGGAAGGAAAGAGAAGAATTAAACAAGAGTATAGGCTTCATCGACTCCGATTGGATCAAAAGACTTGAGGAACGGTATTACGGTCTAAATGAACCCGATGATAAAATCGACGGAGAGGAAGACACTCCTGGTACTAAAGAAGAAACATCGAAAACCGATGATGAGAATGTCAAGCCAGGTTTGACATATTGGGAACGCATGGATGAATGGCGAAAGTTCGTGGCTACTGCCATGGGAAATGCCATGGCGGAGTTGTACAGCACTAAGGTCCAGTGATTGGAAAAACTGGTTGAAAGAAGCCGAATTATCTTATCTATACCTTCTATAGGTAAGTATAAGGGTATATATACTGATAATACGTCATTGCTATATTTTATATACATCTTCAGAATTCGAGACCAATCACCTCTGGCGGTTCCAGGGTATACACAAGTATGTACCCTTTCAAGGAGCTATGTCAAAAAGTTCCAGAAAACATTTAAACCCAAAAATAAAATAAAATAAAATATTTTGCATTCCTGCACCTGTTTTTTCTTTTCTTTCATTAAATTATAGGGTTATACATTCCACATGCCCCGAATGTCCCTGTTACGTAGCTACCCAACAAAAAAAAAAAGGATAAATACTTATAATGATAATAGAACTTCCGAAAACAATGAAGGAAAAGGAGGACATATTTTGAGAATTTTTGCAATTGTGAGTAAATATAAACTAAGTAGATGTAGTGGCTTGAAGTGACCAGCATGCAGAGGCGCAGTACAAATGACTAAATGAAGGTTCGTGAAAAAAAAAGGGTATCAAGAAAAGGTCAACGAATGACGAGAAGGAAGGAAGGAATGGGGATAGTAAAGTCGTGTGAGAAAGTCATATATATACAACCACGCCATTAAAATAAAAAAAAAAGCGACTATAAAGTTCGCTCAAGGGGAAGGAAAGAAAAAGCCAAATAAACGTTACCCATCACCAATCACATAAAAAAAACATAAATGGTAGAAAAAGAGAAAGAAGAAGAAATAACTCCCAAAAGATATGACAGACTAAGCATATGCTCCGTTTCACCTGTAGACGAACTCAAGCCGCATTTTGAATGTCATGCGTGAATTATCCCTCATGCTGGCTGAATCTAACGCTTCTGACTCCGACGGAATCGTTCTTTTGATGTCCTCTCCTGGGAGGTTCTAGTTCTTGTTCTTCCATCTTGTGATGATCATAATCCTTAGGTTTGCCAACCACATTTCCGTGCTCACTTCGGTCGACTCGCCTGTTTACAGTTTCCTTCTTTTGCATCTCAATGCCTGATTTGAGACCAAGCTGTGGCATGCTCTTTCGTTTCTCGATCCTCCTCTTCCTAATAACGAGGTAGGCGATGACAATACCAATGATGATGACACCTAGACCGGCGCCAACACCGGCACCAAGAGCGATCGGGAGGATGTTTGATGGAACAGACTGCGATGATTCGTGGGTTGCAGTAGCGGCAGCAGCACCAGTTTGAGAAGGAGCAAGGACTGGAGTGGTCAATGGTGGTGGAGCGCTATTAAAGTCCTGACGTTTAATGCGGGACGGGGTGTCATCGATTCTCTTTTCGAGAACTTCGAAGGCAGAAGTTTCCAACGAACGTTTGGCTTTCCTTACACCTCCAAAGAACACATCCCCTGCGGCCTTGATGTTCTTCAACAGTTCCTTCTCATTAAGTTTTGGAGGAAGGATGGAGCCTTCGAGTTCTGGGTTTTCAAAGGGAGCGGAAAGTTTCTTCTGCGAGGCATCGATAATCTTTGGTCCGAACTTGTCGACGAGGTAGAGTTCAAAAAGGGTGGAGTCGTATTCGGAGAACTTTCCACCTGCAAGGGCACCCAACTGGAGCTGGTGTGTGAAATACGCCCACTCGAAGTTCTTTCCCAGGTCCATATATTTGTGGATATCCTTGAGGCTCCTGGTGCCAGAGTATCGGTCAACAGTATTGCCGTAGACCGAACATCCCAGCATAGATGCCGTATATGTAGTCATTCCCTTGATCATGTGCATAAAAAGTTGATTTCCGACCGGGTATTCTCTGCCGTACTGCTTGTATGTTTTCTCGGTATAATAGTTCACTTGAGTCGGCTTCCCATTGACATTGGTAGAGTTCAAGCTACCGTCGAAGTATTTCGTAAGATCGACCGGTGTTTCCCACATGTCGCCCGGTCGGAAGATTCCATTATACATCCCACTCTTCCTCCCAAACCTATGCTGGAAGTAAGCATCCGGATCCTTCGCACCAAGGAACGCCTTTTCGATAATCTTCTGGATCAGAAGTTTTTGTGTTTCCGCGTTGTTAGCATGATAGTTCTTGAGCGCGTAGTAGTCACACATCGGCATCGACGACGGACGAACTTCGGGGAGAGACTGCGCCGAGTGATGGTGAGCATGATGGGAACAGCCGAGGAAAGCCCTCCAGTCCAATATAGTGGCGAAGAAGAAGATAAACCGGACCAAGGCGAGGAAGGAAACCCAGCTGATGACCACGAGGAGCAGACGGTAGCGTCGCGATGGCTCCGGTTTGTTTGGGGTTTCGGTGTTGTTGGGCAGACTTTCCAGATCGTAGTCTTTGCGCTCGTCGGCGCTGATGAAGGGCACTTTCTCGTCCATGGCGTGTGTCTTGTCTCAGACAGTCGGAAAGACCGTGGCTCTAGGTCGTAGAGTATAACACCAGAGTGAAATGAAGTTGGAGATGGGCTCGGATTCCGTTAAAAGGTCAGGTTTTTGGTATCTGGGTTCGGAAGTAAGAAGTTTCGAGTTTTTCTCTTTCTCCCTGTGACCAAGATCTCACGGCAGAGTTTGAATCTGACAGTGCAGCTGAAGGATTCGAATTCGCAGAAAACGAAGGGAAACCCCGGGAAAATACAAAGAAAGAAATAAAAGGGTAAAACTCCACAGCCTTCAAGGCCGATTACTATTTTTCGATTTTAGTACTTAACGTTAACGTGCGAACGAACGAGCGAGCGAAGCGTGGGGACAGGCGTGCGGGACAGGGTAAAAGAAAGGAGGGTCAGCGGGAACAAAACCGCAGAGGAGGAGCAAAAGAGAGAGAGACCGAGAGAGCTTCGACAACCAGGTCAGAAAAGTGACAGGAAGAGGGAAGGAAAACAAGGAAGGCCCACGTCGATGCAGGCAAAGACGCTTTATTTAGCAGCGCGAACGACAGACAGACTACAATCAGGTGGAATGGTGGAGCGGAGGCGAAGAATCTTTTTTTTCTTTACCCCTGAGGACGCCTAGGACTGGGCAACAGCCGAGGGTCCACTTTTGCACCGTTGTCGAACGGGCTGACCAAAGCCTTGAATGTTCGAGGAATGTCGAGAGATTCCGACCTGGAGGTTGTATTTTACTATATTCCTCTTTCTTAAAAAAAATTTATAAGGCTTCTACAAAGGAGGAAAGTGCGAGTGCCGGTGTTCTGCGCATATGTTTCTTGTATCAGATCAAGATCTCGGTGCACGGTGCGGCTAGGACAGATTGACCAGGAGCCAATCTGTGCGAAACACTGGCAGTTGCTCGTCTATTATATTCAAAGGGAATACGAGCGGGCCTCGGTTCCGTCTAAGTCATATAGATATATGCTGGTCCATGGGCTAAGGCTATTAATATGAATTCTGCTGCTTCTGGACTCGAGATCTTTATGTATATGTATCACATTGCAGTTTCTATCTATAGCCATGTATATACGTATATACACTTCCATACTGACGGATATCCCCAGCCACAGGTTAAAAAATACGATCGATCGATCCAAACCATACTAGGACTACAGTACTGTGCAGCAGTCGTACAGAACACCTGTGCTATCAGACTAACCGTGGCCGGCCATGCTCCGTTGAAATGTTGGGTGCATGTTCCTGTTCCCGTGCCTGGGCCAAAACCTGTCAGACCAGACCTAAAAAGCCGTTGGGGGTGTGCATAGTATGCATATGTTAGGTACACCGGCCATCCGTTGAATATGATCTCGAATGTCAATTAATCCTGCGACTGGCCAACTGTTAACTTTCCAGCATATGCGCATAAGTAATTATCTTACGGAGTGAACTGCAGAGGCAGGCATCATAGTCAATTGAAGCCTGCGCTTGAACTCTAGCACTCTAGCATACTCGTATTATCCACAAAACACCTGCAATATCCGCAAGGTCGATCCCTCGGCTGGTTATATTAATATTAACATGCCTTGGAACGACTCGTACATTGCACCAGGCCAAGTCTGTTATCGTACCGTCCAGAGCAGCGTAGTCCCGTCCAAATTAACTTGGAGGAAGCCCAATGGATCTTTTCCTTCAACGGGACGGGATCAATATCGCTCATGCCATCAATCAAAATCTTGAAGGATCGATATATCTGAGCGTCAGTTCCAGCCCAGACCTTGGCAATACGGCCAGAAAGTACGTATGTGCATACCAGTCGTGATGTTTTTTCCCGTTTCGAGTCACAAACATCGAAGCTTCAAAAATAAGCACCAATGCCACTGCGCCAAAGCTCTGGGCACCATATTGAACATTCACCCAGCCATAAACTACGTAGTATAATACAATACAGCCTCCACCGCCATACGTAGTATGTCTGTATCCTTGAATCACAAACAAGCACTTTTCTGTCGATGTTTCTCGATTCTCCCGGGACTCGACTCAGCCGCAAGCAGCAAAACTTCCTTGGGTGCCCAACTGTATGGGTTTATCTAGGGCTGAAAGAGCCAAGACCAGCTTAGCCCCCTTGTGATCCCTCCAAAATGCGCCATCAACCTTTGAAACTCAGGAAAACTTTTCCCTTTCTTTGATCAATTGATCAATTGGTCTTTCGAGATGGATTAGATGAACACCCAAAGGGTAAAAAATTGTCAATTGATTGCGATAGCAGCCCAGCCCGCCATGACGTGTTCCCCTGGCTGTTGAAGCTTAATTTAATTTTTCCCATGGATTTTGATTCAGTCGAATGCTTTCTTTCAGATCTTTCCCTTCAAAGGTTCATGATTTGATCATTATATAAGCCCGAGCTAGCAGGGTTAAAAACTTCGTGTAACCGGTCTTCGATATCCAACAACACAGGCACCTCAAAGCAAAGCAGATTATCACCAGTCGTATACTACGAGACAAGCAGATTATATATCTCAGCTTCGAATCTCCTTTATCTCAAATACCCAATCCATCTCTCCAAAAAATTTGAATTCAATTGGGCAACCCTATCAATCAATTGGCCTAAACCTCCTCTACATACACCTAACCAACCTTTGATACCATTCTCCTCGATTTACACACCTATAAACATACTTCTTACCATATATACTTATATATCAATACTTCCCTCACAATGGCCACCGACCACCTCCTCCCCTCCGGTGACATAAATACCCACACAGCACCCACACAACCCCAAATGACCTACCAAAGACAAGATCCCATGCAACAAGAACCTCAACGGGAGCAAGACCAATCCAAAAAGGACAAGAAGGACAAGAAGGACAAGAAAAAGAAAAAGAAGGAACATGATCGCTATGATAGCGATGAGAGGTATTCGACAGTCCAGTTTTGCGCGGATTGCCTCAATATGTGGTCTAGTTGCATCGATGCCTGCTTTAGGGCGTGTATCTGTAGAGGATCCTCAGGGGGTAAACATAGCAACGATAGTGGTTGTTGTTCGGATTGTAGTTGTAGCTGTAGTGGTTGTGACTGTTAGAGGGCTATCGCCTATATATATATATCTACATACTTATATATAACCAGATAGGTACCTATGTGGTTGTATCTCGAGGGGTCTTGAGGATGGGATATGAGACTTACTGCTCTTGACCAGGTGTCAGGGGTATATATTTACTTTTATTTTTATTTCATGATTGTCGTTTGGGGAAGACACATGCACGTTATAGATGGATTTTACATATATATATCTTCACGTATTATAAATATGAGCTGCCGTAAATTTATAAATTCACCTGTATTTTATACCTCCTCGGAGAACCTTTTCTAAATTTATAAACCTACACAGTCCTCGCCACCGAAACAATACTTGTGCCCGCCAAGAATTCGAAACTCAACACCACGAGTAACATCTCTCAAACGACACAGCAACATATGCAGGTAGTCAATATATATATCTCCCAAATAATACCACAAGACTATACATACTAGTCAGACCTAGTCCCTTTCGATTTCCAAGTCTCGGATCCCCATTTAAACAAAGTAGGTAATTTAAAAAAAAAGCATTTTTAAACTTTTCCCCATGGGATTCTCATGGAGATCCGGAGATCCGGAGGTCTGTAAAAACAACTCCCAAGAAGAAATCGGTTAGGACCAAACCCTGATGTTTTAACGTGTTACACCATGTACCTGCAGTCGGGTTGCACAAGGTCTTAAAACTACACTAGCTAAGCCCCTCGATACCCCGATTCTTAACTTCCTGATCTTTAACGACACAGCCTAAACAAATTTTAAAACTTAGTGGTAAATCACAAAATCGGTTTGTCAGCTTCCTGATCTGGTTGCAAAACTTGAACATGACGGCTTATATATGCTGTAAACATTTCTTATACTCAGGTATATATAGCCGGGCACGGCATCGATATTGTTGAAAAGAAGATAGATTATTGTACACGTATATTCTCGGATTACAATAAAATACCACCCTGCGATCTTTATTCTAGACCCTACAATACATACATTTCCCTTCACAAGTCACCTAAGCTGAAAAAATCATTTAATTTATATAAATTCTCTCCTCATCAACTATATTGAAACCCCTCAACCTACAAAATAAACCTCTAAAATCCACATTATCACTCTCCGTAATGTCATCCCACCAATATCACAACCGGTACCAAGGGCCCCAACCCCCAGCCTACGTGTCGATAGCCCTCCAACCAAGACCGAACCCACCACCCTCCCAAAACCAAAAATATACTCAGCCGAGTACGAGTCCCCAAAATCCGTTTGAAAGTCAGAAAGATGAGGAAGTAAAGAGGAAAGGGAAGGGATGTTGCGCTTGTTGCGCTTGTTGCACTGGAGTGTTTTTTCTGGACTGCTTCACCAGTTGTGGAAATTGCAATTGCAATTGTTAGGTTAGTCGTCACATGCTCTGTCAAAGTGTTAGTGTTTTTTGGAAGGGGGATATCATATGCTAATATTATTACAAATAGTTGATTTTATTCGAATACGAGACTATGACTTTATAAGCGGACTAGTGTGGAGTAGGTGTTATGTGGATATTAGCGTGCTTGTTTTATAATTATTCCAACTTTCGAATACAATGATACCCGAATTGTATATACCTTACTGCATGTTACTTCATTGTGATGCAAGAATACCGGTGTAAGGTACTCATTTACTAGCCTCTCACCCTTTTACGAGCCCCGGGTATAATGTAAATTATAAATCCTTAGTGATTCGATATATGTAAGAAAAGGTGGAGTGGAGTGCGTAAAAATTCAACAGTGGACTAAAACCAAAATACCTACAATTATATCAAAAGGATATTGGCTAGAAGCAAAACTAGGGTATATGTATAGAACCATTAATAAACTGAATTGATCAATCTATTAACTCCTACGACTTGACGCTATCAGACCCAACCGTCTGTCCATCTTCAAACGCATCGTACTTCGGCAACGGGAAATCCTCACTATCAGCATCATCAAAAACCTTCGTAAACCGATCCACAAGCCACGGCGTCCGCGCGACCCTCGAAAGCGCCATAGAAAGAACACGAAGAAGAAACCTATGCCCAGAAGTATTCGGATGTACAGCCCCTGGAAGGATAGATGGGACATACTGTTTCTGCTCAACGAAAGGCCGGTATAGAGCTTCGTACCTATCGAACGCCTTCGAAGGGTGTTCGCCGTCTTTTAACTTACTGAGCTCGCCGGCTAGTACGTAAGCCCCATTGATCGCAAGAGAGCTACCCATCCCCGTCAGTGGCGTTGGAGCATACGCTGTATCCCCCAAGCAGATAATACGCCCCGTAGACCACTTGGTCATTTTGATCTGTTGCATGGCCTGGAAATAAAAGTCGGGTGCAGTAGGTATTGAATCCAAAAGTCTCTGCGACTGCCATCCCGCATCCGCAAATTCCTTCCGTAATAGTTTCTCCTGTGTCTTCCTATCACCCCTAACCGCTTCCATCCATTCCTGTCTGTGAGCCTCATTAAGAGGTACGCGGGTTATCGTAACCCTGATAGTACCGTGAGGGTCTGGCCTTAGACTGACAACCCTACGCCCTAAAGCTGCGTAAATATTCCACAGATTGTTGTCGCTGGGTATCCGTGGGATCGTCCAGTATGCCGCAAACATATCTTTATCCACGACTTTGACTGCTTCCGGAGGGAAACACATTTTGCGCAGTCTGGACCATTGACCATCTGCTAGAACCAGAAGGTCGTAGGTCTGGGTTTCCCCATTGCTTAGTTCGACTTTGACAGAATCGTTGTCATTAGAAATAACTTCCTTCACCGTCGTATCGAAGTGGTAGTTAACATTGGGATGGTCCTTCGTCGCATTATAAAATACCGCCGCCAGATCGCCACGTAGGATTTCGAACTCCGAGGTGGGACTTTTCGAAAATCCCTTTTGGACGGGAAATGGTGCGAAGGGTCTTCCTTTAGGGTCTATGAGTTGTGTGCCTTTTTCTGTAGTGTGGAATCGAAGGACTTCATCTAGTAGTCCCATTTTCTTAATGACCTTCCTAGCGCTGCCTTGAAGATCAACGCTTTGGCCATGGGGGAGAAGGCATTGTGCTTTTTCGACCGTGGTAACGAGGATACCCGCCCTTGCGAGGAACCAGGCGAGTGAAGGACCGGCTATGCCCGCGCCGCTGATTAGAACGCGCATTCTCGGGTTTCTTTTATAATTTCGATAATCCTAAAATCGAATATACAGATGATTGGCGAGGAAGGCCGCTAATATTGACCCTGATCCCAAGGTATATCTCGGGTCTGATATAGCTATTTATAATAGTTACAAGTCGGAATAGATTCCGATGTGCGACGTCTTGGCTGACCAAATCGGTCTGCCGATGTGCCATGCCGATGCAAAAACCTCCATTGTGGAACAAAAAAACTCTCCGACGGTGGAATCGGTATTAAGTAATTATCGAAATCTGCAAGAAGAGGTGGTCTGAGGCGGCTTGACTGGCTTAAAATCCGGGTCCTTTTTCGATCGGTGGAACCCGCGGTGTCCGTTTCATTGGCGATTTTATTAATATATATTTCAAATATTCAAGGATGTAGTTATAAATGGTTGGGAAATAGTTAGATACTTTCCTAGATAGGAAGTGTGCCATGTCATTCATTGACTGTTAGAAAATGTTTTTGGGACGCACAATTGCCGGATCGAAGTTTAAATATCGTGTCAGGCGATGGACGTATGATATGACGTTCGGGTTGCCGAATCCCAGGGTCCTTGTTAAATTGTTGTAATTTGTTGCAGTTTTGGAGAGGCTTCAGTCGGCAACGCAGTGAGGCGGTTCATGCAATAGAATCGATGGGATTTGACGAGAGGGAGTACTTTTATAACGAATTATTCCCCTGGCTAATGGGCAAGTAGATAAATTATAGTGCTATCAATCGATGCCTTCAACGGCATAGTTTGATTTAATTTGGATATTTTGCACTAGTCCAAATAACAAGTAGCTACCTACTAAGTAGGTACCTACTATGCCAGAAAACGGGATAATTTCAATACCGTTCGAATCGAAATAATTTATGAAATATTTTTCTGAATACTTCTCTACTACGAATTGAACGTCAAATACTGTATTATTACGGTAATAATTCGACAGGTTTTGATTATTACCGTAGTAATACCACCCCGTTTGTCGGCACAGTGGGTAGCTAGCTAGGTCTATCTAGGCGCACTGGTGTCAGCTAGGGCCTGAAGTTGGTATAGACTGTCGCCGCTTATAAGACCATTTGGTCCGGTGAATCGAATGGCGGGTAATAAAGCGATCCTATGGGGTAAGGTATCATATGTTTATTACAGAACTTGGATTCTAGCGACCGGTGGATTCATGAATTTGGGGAAAGGCCTAGATGAACGACCGATGTATAGTACAGCATACCTAGGTAGCATTATAATGCGGACCCATTCGAAATTGCCGGTAACTTATTCATCTATCAATATTAATATATATACACAATATTGAAATCGATTCCTCCCATTTTGATTGATATCTCCAATCTTATTCAATATGTTCACCGCCGGCGCCATCGATCAATATGCATCCCTTGTAACCTACGGACCTTCTTATAACTATGTCGAAAGATTTCTTTCATAAATGAGGTTTCTTTAAATTTTGCCTAAGTTAATAAAATAATATGAGAAAGGAGAAACCAAACTATATTATCATAATTACCGGCTTTTCACCATCTCGGGCACCAGTTTTGTTCGAAGCTTCTTGGGCTACCAATCTCTCGAGTAGTATTACTCACCTTATTTTAGATTCCCATGCATGAGCATACTAATCAATCAGTCAACATGAATCGGACACGTTGCTAACCCCGCCACAATAGTCCCAATATACAAATACGGCCCGAAGAATCTTCGGTATAAGGCAGGGAAGCTAAACTACTAAGATCCTCAACAATGCCGCTTTCCTATAGCACTAATTTAATCTACAAACGCAACATAGAAACCGAAAAGAAGCTTCAAAAACACTATTTTGAGCATGCTGCACTGCTGCAATGCTACGGTGACATACTAGGCATCAACCTCCTCTCCACCTTTGTGCTTAAGCGCTTCGAATATTAGCTCTCTCAATCAACTAAAAGCTTTTTGCCAAGTGGGTGTCGGGAGAATTCTCCTTGATACCAAGATAGTAAATCTCCTCGGGGAAAGCGAAATTTATACAAACTGGGTAAAAAACCTGTTGGAAGGTACTGCTAACGTAATACCGGGATATCTATTGACTATAAAGTACATGCATGTATCTAAGCTCGCGGGGTTACTAACACACTAATAACTTCCCTAGGCCCTGATCCCAGTCCCTCCTGGATTAATCATCAAGGAAACAACAACCCCACTCATACATGTAGTTACTGAGTAACCTAAGCTATAATAACATGCCAATTGGCCGTTATCGAATTCTTGGCGGCCTTAGTGTGGTGTGTGAAGCTCTCGCCTTGGACGTGGCGCGGTTTAAGCTTATTTGGATCAATTGCAAAAATCTAAGGCATAGGAACAGGAATGGTAATCTACGATAGATACGAGAGTAGAGGTTTCCAGTTTCTGAATTATGAGACTTGATTCGCAATTTTATAAAAAAAAAAACCAAAAAAAAAAGACATTAACACCGGTAGATAAATTACATTTTTTTTTCCAAGCTTCTGTTCAAACACCCCAAATGCCAGACTTTCCAAAGCATCCAAAAAAGAGACACCGCGCGACCAAACTCCAATGCAAATTTCCCATTCCGAAAGAAAAAGAAACAAGAGTTAAGTTGTCATCTACAAGTATCGATCCAATATCAATGATACATCGGTTTAGTAAAGGTCCTTGTGAGCGGCCTTGATATCATCAGCACCCTTCTCGCCGCACATGTAAACTGAGTTTTGAATACGGCAATCGGGCATAACTGGAAGAGATGAAGCATCGATGACTCTCAAGTTCTTGATACCGTGAACCTTGAACTTATCATCAATGACACCCTGAGTGATATCCTTGGAAACACGGTTGGTACCGAGAGGATGGAAAGCAGTCTGGCATCGATCCAAGACAGCGTGGCGCATAGCCTTGTCATCATCCAATGGCATCTCCCATGGATATTCAGCAACAACGAGGTCCTTGAAGGCTTCACCTTTAGTAAGAACATCGTAGCTGAAACGGATACCCTCGCGCATAGCAATGATATCGAGCTCATCAGCGAAGAAGTTAAGGTTGATGGCTGGTTGGACAAATGGGTCTGCGCTCTGGAGGGTGACTTCGCCGGGTGCAGAGATAGTGCGGACTAAATCAACAACGACGCTAATGTGGGAACCTTGCTTGGGGATGGGGTAGTGCCATTGGAAAGCGGAGCCGAACATTCCGACGAAGTCGAGCTCGAAGTGGGGTTGACCGTGTGGGGAAAGAGGATCAAGACCACCGTTGGCAGCTTTGCGACGGTTGTATTCAGCGTCCTTTTCAAGGTAGCTATCGATACGTGGGAAGCCAACGAGTTCTAGGAGACCTGAACCTACTGGGCCGGAGTGGTTCTTGGCGTAGGCGGATTTGGCAGCGAAGTTCTTTTGGTTCTGACGGAGGAGAACGTCATCCATGCAGAGATCATCCTTAACCTTTAGAACGAATGGGACGGCTGGATGGTCGATTAGGTTCTGACCGACGTGTGGAGAGTCGAGAAGGACCTCGATACCAAATTTCTCGAGCTGGCTCTTTTGGCCGATACCGCTGAGCATGAGAAGCTTGGGGGATTCGAAGACACCTTGGGACAAGATGACTTCACGGTCAGCATAAAAGCTGAGCTCTTCACCATTCTTGTCAATAACGGTAACACCCTTGGCAGTCAAGCTGGCCTTGTCAATAATGAGCTTCTTGCTGTGGACTTCAGGCAAGATGGTGATGTTCTTCTTGGAATCAGGGACGAAGAGGAAGGAACCGTTTCGTCGGCCTTGATAGATGGAATCGACACAATGAGTGAGACCGATCATGTCGCCATCATAAATGTTTTCAGTAAGGGTTCCACCCTGGGACAACCAAGCCTTAGTCAGAGCATCACGGAAGGGAGCTAGCTCAGGGAGCAATTCGGCGTGAGAAATGTTAAGTGGGCCGCCAGAGCCAATCTTAGCGAGTTCAGTAGGATAGAGACCCTCGTCGTCGTGATAAGTAGCCGATTTGCGAAGATAAGGCAGAAGCTTGTCCCATGTCCAATCTTTACCACCATACTCTTCCATGTAGTCGAAGGTAGCCTTGCACCCTGGAATCCAGGTGAAGTAGTTGAGGGAGGAACTGCCACCGAGTGCCTTACCACGGGTGTTTGGCTTCTCGATACGCTCGTAGTCATCACGCTTGACCATGGTGGTCTTGTAAGCCCAGTCGTGTTTAGAGCCTCGAAGGTTCATGGCATTGGACGGAGTCATGATCTCTTCGATCTGCTGCGGGTTGCCGACACCAGCTTCAACGATGAGGATGGTGGCATTCGGATTATCGGCGAGACGGCCAGCGACGACGTTTCCAGCAGTACCACCACCGACGACAATGAAGTCGTAGTGAGTGGCATTGGCGACGCTAGTGACGACTGGCATTTTTGAGATAAGGAATTAAGATATTACAGAAATATAAAACAGATAAATAAGTAAAAGTAGAGTGCGTAAAGTAACCGCTGAGGAGATTATGTAATGTGAAGAGGCAGAAATCAAGTGTGAATTATTGCTGAGCAGGATTTTGATGGTAAATTAATATGAATATCGACGGTATGAATTGATATAGACTTGGAGGTGCTGTGATTGGGATGCTGGAAGATGATGTTGATATTGAAGATGCTGAAGATATCGATGCTGAAGATGCTGAAGATGCTGATGCTGATGATAGTGTTTTTTCTCCAGTTCTCTGGGAAATACTTGACCTATTTATCCTCCCCAAGTCTCCATATTCTCCCCGGTTTGATTTTGGCTTTGATCGATGATATCACATCCCACAATCGTACGAAGAGCGAAATACCAGGCTCGTGAATGCCCATACGGACATACATGTGCGGCATATTCGGAGGAAGGTTGACGTGTGTCCAGCTTCGGATTCGTACATCTCGACTCGGGATGCCGAACCTTCTTTCCCTGAGGCCGCCAATGCAATACTACCAATTGACAAGAAGGCAGCCTGACTAATGCGACCAGGTTCACGGAGCACCCATGCTTGACGTCTGCCGAATTCCCCCATTCTGTGCACTAGCGGATTTTCCACCAACCACATTGGAGGGAACTCTCATGTTGTACGAGGACATATGTAATCATGCATATCTAGCCTTATGAACACCTCAAGGATTCGTTCGGAACTTACCAGGGGTGGTGCTAGCTTTTCGTATGCGGAATCGAAGCGGAAACTATAGTCTATCCATAGCGAATTTGCGAAAAGGCAAGTGTAACGCAGTACTCCGTACCTAGCGTATTGAGGCTACTCAACATCCCAGCGAATGGAACGCTAGTGACGAAGCTGTTCTGGATTCGGCCGGAGTTCGGATGTCGACGGAAAGAAGAGCTAGGCTAGTTTCAATTGATTGGCTCAGGCACAATGACGCGGCAACATGCTAGTTAAAGACTAACTAGATTCGGGCGACAAGCGCGGACACTTTCGGAATAGTCTGGGGAAACGTTCGGGACGCATTTCCATGATTTTCAGGGTCGAGATTATATCGATTAGTCAACACCATGGACAATTCGTACGAAGAGTGCGAGGTATTGTACATACCCTGGATTCGAGTATCCTGCATGCATCCTGCAAGGCTCCGTATTGCAGGGACGGAAAGAGAGCGAAGGAGGTTTTATCGATACTACAGAGCTCTTGACTTTTAGCTTTTTACTGTCCGACGAATTGAGAAGTTGCCATTTTGAACTGTGGTTTGGGGAAGGGAGTACAAAGTTGACCAGGGTTCTAGAATTCTGTGCTATGACATCAGGTTGCATAATCAAACACGCCCAAACATTATTTCGAACTTCGACACGGCACTGATTCGTGACGTTGCTAGCAAATTTGCGAAGCACTCCGCGAAAGGTACCTTATTGTTGGTCCACGCGATCCCATTTCTCCGTGCGCGGTGTGTCCCGATTGCTCGAGTCATTCGAATTCATCTAGAATTTTTTTTGAATGAATGAATGAATAATGCATATCTGCAGCTGGGTGTGATATGAATTGTATGTATATACTATGAGACGGATCGTGTATATTAAGCCACAGACCCCCCCTCTGCATCGAGACCAATCATCAGCATCCCAATTGCAATCCAGTGAACTCAAGTCGAAAGCTCAATCACCAAATCCTATATAGATATATATATATATATCCTTAGAACTTCTTATTCTTTTAAATTTGTTTTTATCCAATATCCAAGTCATTATGGAATCCGCTCCCACATACACTGGGGCCGAAGGTGCGTCTGTCAATCCTCCGCTATAAAATTATATTCTGAGCTTCTGAATTAACGTAGTTTCCATGTAAATCTCCACAGGCATCCCTTACGCTAGCGCCTCTACAGCCCAGCATTTTGGCGGCAATAACATCAAGGGTCTTATGCTCCTCCAAGACACCCAACTCATAGAAACACTCGCCCATTTCAGCCGTGAAAGAATCCCAGAGAGAGTAGTCCACGCCGCTGGCGTTGGTGCGTGGGGAGAGTTCGAGGTTACACATGATATCTCTGAGCTTACCGATGCCAAGTTCCTTAATGGGGTTGGAAAGAAGTCGAAGGTCCTTTTGAGGGTTTCGACTGTTGGACCTGAGCGGGGAGGTGCCGATACTATTCGAGACGTTAGAGGGTGGGGGATGAAGATATTTACTGAGGAAGGGAATCAGGATTTCGTTTTTAATAGTATTGTAAGTTCTTGCTTATTAATTGGACATCGGTAGAGTGGTGCAGGCTAACTAATGTTTGATATGCTATAGCCTGTCTTTTTTGTTCGGGATCCTATTAAGTTTCCTTCTCTTAATCGGTCTCATAAGAGGCACCCTGCTACCAATCAAGGAGACCCTACTATGGTAAGACCTGATATGCCGCCATTTCCTGCAATCAGTTACTTTAGTGCTGAGCTAACATAAATTTTGCATAGTTTTGGGAGTATGCGCACTCATGCACATATACATATTACAATATTGGAATAGTTTCTCTAACAATGATATCTTTAGTTTCCACAATAACAACCAGGAGGGAATGCACGCTATTATGGCTTTATTCAGTGACCGGGGTACCCCGAAGACCGTTAGACACCTGAATGCATACAGCGGGCACACCTACAAAATTACTAAGGAGGTAAGCTGCCATGCCTAATAACAACGTTGTACAGGTATGTTTGTTCTAGAGCTTTTCTAACCATTTTAACTTTCTCACAGGATGGCACCTTCCACTACGTTAAAGTCCACATTAAAACCAACCAGGGCGTCCAAAGTCTTACCAACGACGAGGCCGTAAGATTAGCTGGCGAGGCGCCCGGCGTCCATGGTGCCGACCTTTACGAATCTATCGCCAAAGGCGACTTCCCATCATGGAACGTTTATTTCCAAGTTATGACCCCAGCCCAAGCCGAAAACTACCGCTGGAATATTTTCGACATGACCAAAATCTGGCCACACTCTGACTTCCCCCTCATCCCCGTTGCCAAACTTACTCTCAATAAAAACGTAAGTCTGCTAAAAATCATCGGCTCACTATTATTAGTTAAACAAACGATTGCTAATATGGAATGCAAACCAGCCCGGAAACTACTTCGCAGAAATCGAGCAAGCCGCCTTCTCACCTTCAAACATGGTTCCCGGAATCGCCCCCTCCGCCGACCCAATGCTCCAAGCCCGCATGTTCGCCTACAATGATGCAGCCCGTTACCGTCTCGGGGTGAACTACCAACAACTCCCCTGCAACCGAGCCGTCTCCCGAGTCTATTGTCCTTTCCAACGTGACGGCTTCATGACATTCACTGACAACTACGGCGGGGATCCAAACTACGTTGGTTCAGATCTTAAACCAATTAACTACGTAGGTAAGAACGGGGCACACGGGTACAAAGTCGGCGGACACGAGGAGTGGATTGGTACTGTCGTTGGGTTTACGAGCGAAGTTGTGGATGATGATTTCGTTCAGCCGAGGATGTTCTGGGATATGCTTGGGAAGCAAGAAGGTCAGCAGGAACATTTTGTGTATAATGTGGCTTGTCACTTGAAGGGGGCTATCCCACAAGTTCAGGAAAAGGCACTTGGTAAGTATATCATTTACGTATTTTTATCTATCGATACGATGGAGATTGGTTAACAATGGTTTGTGGTCTATAGTTATGTTTAGCAAAGTCTACCCGGTTATTGCCGAAAAGATCAAGATCACCATCGGGAACTTGAACAAGGCTCCATTGAACTAAAGGCGCTTGGGTAACTCATTATCAGGGCATGGTATTGTTTAATTTTTGGAGTATTGGCGTACATTGACGTATTGGTGTTCACGGCGTTTACGGATGTGCTTTCGGTATAAACAATAAATCTATAAATGAAAAAAAAAAAAGAGGGAATAAATATGGCGTTAAAGGGAAGGAGTTCGGTGTATTCGCAGGAACGTTTGTATCATATATATAGATAGTTTGAAGATTCAAATATAATCTTTTTTTCTTGGGGACCTAATTCAGTTGCAAAAATATAACGATACCGAGCTCTTATTGAAATATAAAAATACCTTCGAACGCCTGCATTGCATTCGAGACCTTCTTAATTATAACAGCCAGCATTATGTATAACAAAATCCATTACAAACCGACCAAGCCAACCCAAGTGCTGACTTATCCAAACCAACTACCGAACACTCCCCCTTCACGCCAAGTAAAAGCTTGGTACCTTGTGCACCGCCCAGTCCTTGCGTAGTCGAAACGAATGCGACCAAATCAGGAAATAGTGATGCCAAACCGTCGGTGTAACCGGTCGGTTATTACAATGCAACACGAATGCCATGGCTCTTGGTTTTATTGCAGATATTGAAAATCTTATCGTTTATTGGGATGGGTGACGCAGGACTTTTAGTCCAAAATACTTACAAGCCATATATTAATGGCGAGGCACATTTATCGACGTAACGCGTTAAGGTTGTGATTAATTGCTGGTTTCTTGGAGGGCTTGGGGATGGGGATTGTTGGGATATATAAAGGATGGATGTCTGGTCGGCATTTCAAGGGTTTTGAAATTTATATTCCACTATTCACAATCCTGAAAAACCATTTCGCCCCTATAACGTTCAAATACAAGATACTCCGTTACCAAATAATATTCTCTTATCTGCATAGCTGTTGATCACTTGCACTCGCTACAAGACCTGCGGCCTATTCCAAAGAATTCGAACAAGTCTTTCCCTGCTTAGAAAGTGGGAATCACGACACCAATTAAAGCCTATAAGCTTATTGACGGTGCCTGTAGCGCCGATTAGGAGAATCCCAGATGAATACAACTAGTTCTCCTACCCGTTACCCAACGGCCCCTCCCTCTGGTTCATTCGATAATCGACCATCGTCACCAGATTCTCAATGGCCTTCCCAAGAGGGAGCATCAGAAAACCATACCCGGACAACCTGGACGAATCACCCAGCAAGTCCCAGTGCTGGAAAATCCAAAGGAGAAAAGGTCCTAGATAACTCCATAAAAGCGGCAAATTGGGTGATTTGGGGGGACATAGGTGGGAAAGAAGAAAGGGAACGAAAAAAGAGAGAGAAGAAAGAGAAGAAAGAGAGGAAGAAGGAAGGGAAGGACGATGGTACGGAGGAAAAGAAGAAAAAGAAGGAAGACCCGCTGAAGCAAAAGAGGAGGGATGACGATGGTGTTGAGCATGATTGGCTTATGGAGCTATTGCAAGCTATCGCATAGGGTTGATATGCGACTGGAGTTTTGGGATTACTGATTTACTACTGGAAAAATTTTTTCGACAATGTGATTTGGGTCTATGGATTGGGATTTGGCTAGCTGGCTCTGGCTCCATTATCTAAAAGGATTAATTGTACATATTAGCACGAGATAGACAAAACACGAATTAGAAACACCAACACCTAAATTTTTCTGTGGATTGGCCCATTTGGCCGTGTAAATGGCTAACCTTTTATTCCAAAGGCCTCCTGGCATACTGAGGGGCTAGTCTCGTTCCCAGCTAGGGACTCCGGATGCCAATCCTAGTCCTTACTACTCCCAATCATCTAACCCACAGAATTACATCTTCTGACTTCTTACTTCTCCGCAAAAATGCAACATCTGCATAAAGTCTAACAATTTCCTTATCCCATTGTTCGACTAACTTCCTTTCTTCGGGTGTAATCGATGGGTCATTGAGCGGAGGCAGCATGTCTTTCTCCTCAAAGGCATTATTTAGAAGTCTCAGGATTATGCGCCGAGAATCAATATAAGTGAGTTTGTGGCACCGGGGCATTGCGTAGGCTTAGTCGAAATTAGATTAGATTGGTAAGCTTTAGGACGGGGATCAGTAACCTTTAGCTTTGAGGCGATATATATTGGTCACTGTTGGTGAAGGTCTCCGGGGGTTCAACTGGCATTGCAGTCTACGCAAGATGTTGTGTCGAGGTAAGCCCAAGTGCGGGGTAGGAGAGCGAGAAAGGCTCCTAGGCAAAAAGGGCCGCCGGAATATGGTGCCCGGACTCGAGATTTTGATACACGTCTAATATTCCCACGCTTGCGCACATGGGCTAGCAACGTGTCGAGGTTTAAGGTTGGGTCTAGAAGAGCCCCAGCCAGGCTCGGTTGCTGGGCAGGGCAGCTAACGTTGCACAAGATCGTCGGTGACGGCGTGTGTTGTGTCGCGTTTGGCTTCAAACTCTTCAGCTCACAGTTCCGTGTTCGGCCATTGACGACCTCTCCACAGCAATTGCCACTCCGCAGGGCACAATACCCGTTAATCTTTCACGATGGGTGGAGAGGCATCCCCGCCGGGGCTATCTAATAGCCGCGATCCTGCTTTGAGTCCTTTCACACGGGCTCTCCTAGTACGTGTTGTCTATCATATGCGGCCCGGTCCGAGTATCAACATTGCTAACCTTCCAATCCACAAGGCAGGCGCCGTTGCCGGTCTCACAGTCGACTTGACATTATTCCCTCTCGATACCCTCAAGACCCGTCTCCAGTCCTCCTCAGGGTTTCTCGCTTCCGGTGGTTTCCGAAATGTCTACCGTGGTATTGGGTCCGTATTTCTTGGGTCCGCTCCCGGTGCAGCCCTGTTCTTCGTCAGCTACGAAGGAGTCAAGAATTCGGCCTTTACGAAGAGTTATTTGGGAGGAAGGGATACGCCCGCAGCCTCGATGATCGCCAGCGCCATAGGAGAGGTGGCAGCTTGTACGGTTCGAGTTCCCGTGGAGGTGGTGAAGCAACGTGCACAAGCGACAGGCACCGGCAGCTCTCTTGCTGCTGTCAAATATGTTGTTAACTTGGGAAGGGATCGCGGTCTGCTAGGAGTCTGGAGGGAAATCTATAGAGGCTATGGAGTGACAATTATGCGCGAGATACCGTTTACGATGATCCAATTCCCCTTATGGGAGGGTATGAAAAAGTGGTGTGTTCAAGTTAGAGGTGGAGGTGACAGGAGAGCAACTGGAGCAGAAAGCGCCGTATGTGGAAGCGTGGCAGGAGGTGTGGCAGCAGCAGTGACAACGCCATTGGATGTGATGAAAACGAGGATGATGTTGGCTGAAAAGGTGCGCTCTATAACAATCGGTCTGGCGGGGGAGATGCTAATATCATGATAGAGTATATCGATGGCCTCCATGTTTAGGAAGATCGTAGCAGAGGAAGGAGCTAAGACACTCCTGAGCGGAATCGGACCGAGAGTAATGTGGATCAGTGCCGGAGGTGCCGTATTTTTAGGAGCATATACAGGGGCGGCCAATGCTCTTTCGGAGTTATGAGAGCAACAGGTAAGTTATTAGTTAAGTATGAACCTTGCAAACACTTGTATATAGGAGGGGTAGATGGCGTGATCCGTCCCACGGGTGAATCTAGTGTGGCGGCCTTGCAGGCTTGATTATCGTTTCTCCTATTGGCCGGGAGCGCATCTCTACCGCTTCTTCCCAGCCGCGAACTTTTCGTGCCATTTGTTCTTCTTCTTGGTCGCCGGTACCACACCGCCTTCATTCTCAGTGCTATGGATATACCGAATGACTCCCAGTACTGACCGGGTGTGCAAACCATCCAATAGCTTCAAATCTACAAACTTTTCGCACTCATCCGGTGCTTTGGATCGCCAAGTTTCCATGAACTCTCTTTCGGTAAATGATTTATTCGGGTTGGATAGGAGGATCTGTTTCCCAACCCATTTTGTTGTATAGGGAGTGGCATAGGAATACGCTATATAAACAGCAAGTTAGAATTGTTTATTGGACGGCCGAGCGAATTCTGTTTGCTTTGGAATCAACGTACCCATACTACCGTCTTCGGTCCTCCTGCTCTCAAAGGCGCCTCGAATAACCGCTCTAATTGCATCAATGGGGAATTCAAAGTCTCCATCTTGTTCCACTAACTTTATGAAGAAGTGCATCCCCATTTCATCTTGGTCAACTTCCTCCGTCTTGCCGCGACTTAAAACAAGCTCGATCAGAGTACTAAAAATCTCTAAAGCAGCTGGAGGTGAGAGCCTTAATGCCCAGTCACCGATCTCGAAAGCGGTCACATCACGCCATCCTTCGTGGAACTCCGCATCTGAGACTGGCGTATTCAGTAGAGCTTGGGATTTTGACAGAGGGTCCGAAGGGTGGTTTGGTGGAGCTTCAGGAGATTTGTATTCCGTGAGCATCGATTGAAGAAGTAGTTCGGTATTTGGTTTAGAGGGGAGAAGCTCAAGATGTGAGGCACATGTTGAAGTTACAATCACCCCGGGTCTCGAAGTAATGATAGGTTCGTCGGCCATTTCAGTATCTGAATCGACTTCATCTTGGTCTTGGATAATAGGAATCGGAACAGGTTTGAGTATGAATATCGAATTGGAAGAGTGCACGCTCCGGATATTATAAGTTTCCGTAGCTGTAGTCAGGACAGCAAATGGGGCCGGCCCCGTGGATGAAGTATTAGGACCGTTATTGGTTGGATTTGGAGGTGCTTTAATCTTGAGTCTAGAAGCCAATCGTCAATCTACCACCACTTCGGAACTGTCAAGAATCGCAGGATATTAAGTACACTGGTGTTGAGCTTCGGGAAGTCGAATTCTCGATCAGTGAAAGTAACGATGGAGGTAATTCAAGGAGCCGAACGGGAGCTTGTTCGTGGGCAAAAGCCAACGGTATGGCCTTGTTATCGTCTTGAGTCGACATGATGATGGTTGAGAATGCAATTGGGGTGGAACGTGAACGTGGGGTGTGGAAGTTGGAGACGCGTTCCGCACAGCGCCCGGGGAAGCTTTCCCGGGGCAATCCCGATCTGGATAAGGATAGGCCCGGTGTTGGATGCCCAGCCACAGAAGCTTAGCCACCAATAGCCACCAACACGAGCTTCAACACAAGAAGGTTCTCCGAGACCAGCTAGCGCTAGCTTGGAATCGATGTGTACTTCTTACATATACTCAAAAGACTTCTTATCTAACACTAATAAACAATGAGATTTCAGAAAGCCAGGGAGGTCAGAAGCCCTGCAGTTGGGATATTGTTAAATCTTCCACCTCGTCATCGCACAGGAAAGACATGGAGGACTCGCCTGGAAGTTATCCTGGCCAGGATATGCACCTAAATCGTCGACATCCCTGTCCAATCATATGTGGAGGACGAGAAGGTCATGTCCAGCATTTGCATCCGCATGCATATGCGCGATTGGTTGGCAGTCCCACTATTTGCTTCTCAACCACTGAACAAAGAAAAAAATCTCTAGGCCGAGTGATATCCTTCCTGAAGGTCTTTTGTTCGGACGAGCAATGGATGTATATATATATCCCATCCCAAATTGCAAGATATTCTTTGCCCCGCTCCGTAGATTCTAAGCTTCTCAATTAACTCCTGTTCGCCGGTTCCAACAGCGTTTTCTAATTGTAAACGGCTTGCTCTCCGTTTCATCTCCTCTTGAAAAAAAAATTAACCCAAATCAAGTTCCATTCGTTGTTTTGGAACACGGAGATATATATATATAAATACACACACACACAATGGAGCATTTGAGGCAACGTTTTCCATTCAAATTTGATTTTAAGCTCAAAGTAGGACGAGCACGAAGACGGTCGCATGACGAAGTTGCCGAATACCCTTATGGCAAAAATCCTTCGTCTGAGGCAAACCCATGGTCTCCGGCTACTACGCTCATCAGTCCTGTTAGCGCTACTCAACCCTCAAACCCATTCGGTTTTAGAGAACCACAAACAATGCAAAGCTTCGTTCCCCCTGCAGAGCTTCCAGACAATGCTCCCAATATCCCAAGACCGCAATATCTGAATGGGGCCCCAGCAAATGGTAACTCGGGGGGCAACAACCTTCGGCCATTGTCATGTTGTGGGCACCAAGATTTGCCACGGATAATTACGAACCCGCCAACTATGGTCGACAATACAACCCACGGCTTCAACAGATATGTCCAGCCCCCGATAAGTCCTCCTGCTAGCCCAATTGGAAGCAGCGACTTGGGTCTCTTGAAATTATATAAAACTGTGTGTTTACTTCATATATGAGACCTTATTTCGGATTTACGTTACTTACTATAGTATTAGGTCTTCATAGTCGATGACTCCACCTCCATGATCTCGTCAAGCCATCTAAAGTCGGCCTATGACCTCCTCGAAAGACTAGTGCCCCTTGCGGCCCAATACGGTGAAAAGGCCGTCGAAATACAATTTCTCTCGGACGATAGACAAACACATACCCAAGAAATCAAGCTAGGAGATCGGCTTCCCCCCGGCGAAGTCTTTTGGGATGGCGTAACAGCTCGTCGCGGTGCCGCAATGAGCGCGGGGCTGAAAAGAGTTATTAAACCATATCTAAGTGGCATAAGGAAAAGCAGGGTGCTTCAGAAAGAGGGGTTAAACATTATCGTAATCACCGATGGGAAGCGGAAAGATAAGAAGGATGTCATTAAATACATTGTGTCCGTAGCGAGGAAGTTAACGGACAAGTGTGCGCCGCAACATTTACTTGGGATCCAATTCGTTCAGGTGGGAGACGATCATGGAGCAAAACAATTCTTTCAAAATGTCGATGATGGATTGGAGAAGGAATATCACATCAGGTAAGCGAGAACAAAACCAATGCTAAGGAACCTCATGAGGTTTCTGCACTCCACCGAACCATCGAATAGGCCCTACAGGCATACTAATGGCCCTGAACTTCACTAGGGATATTGTCGATACCGTGGTCCATACCCGGCCCGATATTTTATTAACACGAGACTGCATTGAGAAGATCCTGCTTGGGGGAATCTCGGACGCCAAGGATAAAATGATTATGGCTTGACATCACAGGTGGCGATGCTGACGCCGCGAGACAAGTTTGATCTATAGGTACTTAGGTATATAACTAGGTATGCATATGTCCCTCTTTGATTACGTTCCCTCTGTATATATAAAATGGTACATTAGTAATTATATAATTTTTTTTTAAAATTTACACCTTATTATTAATGAAGCTGCACAGTGTCGACATTTCCAGGCTGGTTTACGAGACAACTACTATTTCCTATCATATGAAATGCAAATATTCATATACAAAGAAACAACCTTTGTTCGAGAACCAACTGCTTAATATAATTAATGTACATATGATCAACCGAGAGAGCTGGATGAGACGAGCTTTCGGCAATCTGGAGAAAGCCATGCAAATGTCGGATTATATGACTTCATGCTTCTCACTTCATGCTTCTGTATATAATCCACTCGCGTATACGTACATGTACATATGTGAGGTTAACAGGTAAACTCGCCGCGATTTCCCACTTCGCAGACACTGCCAAGAAATTGAGAGCATAAGGTGCAAGATCAAGATCAATCGTAAGTTTCGCCAAGGCGGCACAACAAAAGGGTGCCTTGTATGTATCGGACACCCGGATTCGAGGCTCGCAAAGAAAGGGCGCCCGGGCGAACACGTACAAAGTTGTAACGGAAATCCGTACATATGTATTTTATGGCGCACGGCCCCATGCCGGCAGGGAACCCTACTTATGGAACGCTCGCTAGAACTTGGTTGTTTACAAGATTTTTAGCACTCGAAACTTGTCATGCATACATATATACAGAGCGCAGGTCGGATGCGCATGTGCACTTTGTATATGTACATTGCCATACCCCCTGGTCAAATGCGAGCCGAGAAAGCGCACAAATTAAACCAATCATAAGTTGGATATCTGCGCCTGCTGATTTCGGAGCCAATCAGGTCGTGGAACTTTTGCAACCTGCCAAAGGCTCTTATACTGTAGAAGTACTCTGTACACACAGGGGTTAGTACCTGGCTCTGCACACAGACAATCCAGCACGCGCACAGTTATCTGGGAGCTGAGGAATTCCAGCTTGGGCTTAGAGCTGCTACGGGGTGCCTATAAATGTAGCCTTGTACGCTCGTTTATAATGTTCCTTTGATACCACGCGTGCACGATATGTGGATACTACTTCTTTAATTGCGTAACATCAGGCGGTCGTTCTATTCAATTGTTCCTATCAGATATTCATTTGCATTCTTAGCTTCAAGCTCATATAGAACATACCGAAAACGTTTCCTAAAACCTCTGAATTAATACAACTGTCATCTATTTTTACTCAAACGACCTCTATTTGTTACTACCCGCGCAGCGTAGGTAGCAGTTTTGATCCCCTGGTGGACCGATCAAGTTACTACGTGCAACCAGAGTCGACTACACAGCTGCACGCCCTCACCTGCAAGACAAGGCTAAAGTCGACCGGTCGTCCCCGCGCACAAAACCAAATCAACCAAATACCAAGACAGAGACGCTGGCAATAGTTCGAATTCTGAGCCTATCACGTTTTTTCATTCAGAGAGGGTTTCAAAATGGCTAGTTGTGCTCAGTGCCGCCTTTCCAACCGTAAAAAAAAGGTATGAACAAATCTTTATATAGTCTATCCCTTAAACTAGCTAGGCTTCGGCCGTAGTCAATCTCACATAGGCTCAAATTTAGTGCAAACCAGAGGCTCGGAGCTGGCCCGGTCAGCAGTGTACATTTTGCCTCGTATCGGGGTATCCTTGCTCCGAATTTATGAGCAAGAAAGAAGTCATGGAAATCTCTGAGACAAAACGGGCGAAGCTATTGGAGATGGAGACATTCCGGACAGCGGATGACATGTACGTATCCTGGCATCCCTCTAATCCTATATCGATGCTCCATGGCACCGCAGGCTTGTTTTTTTGCCCTAATATTTATATTAAGGCCGGCCGGTACTACATAATCCCTAGCCCTGAATCCAGCTGCTAGCATGCTTGCATCGGGAAGACAGAAGTTTAGGGTTGACAAAATTTTTGGCATTAATTGTAGAATACGCGAGCTTGACTGCCTTCTATACTTACAAGAAGAAGCTGGACGGTACCTGAACGAGCTTTTCAGTGGAGATCGTATTCCGACCCCGGCCGGATACAATTTTTCCATGATGTCGGCTGTTTGCGACCGAATAGAAGAAGTGCTTAAAAAAGTTAGGCGTGAATCTTGGAAGGTACTTCGTCGACTCTTGCTCAAGGGCGATAAAGCAACAGCATACATACTCGGCGCCCTATCTTGCGGCACGATAAGCTACTGTCCCAATATTATAAGGCGCGAGTACACCGATAACCAGTACCTCGGCCATGGCGAAGGACCTCAAGGGCCCTCCCAAGCCCTGCTAGATGAATCTGTCGGGCTACATTTTCGAAGGCTGAAGGGCCTCGAGATACTGTCGAAGCCAAACTCGAGCTCGAACGGCCCCAACGAGCGTACTAGTTTTGCGGCTGCAGATATATCCCACCTTTACAAAACTCTGGCTGTGGTTGTCGGAATGTGCAACGAAGGTTTCGAGTACGATCCAAGTTTCGGTATGGATAAAGCTGTATACGAAAGAATTTACGGTAATGGCTACGCCTTTCAGACCCTGTCTCCATTATTCTTGATGGCTTTCGCTCTCAACAACGAATACGCCCCTGGGACGCATAATTGCATCACGGAATGGCCTCAAGTCATAGGCCTGGTCGTTCCGAAGGACCTGGATGAGTATAGTAATGGAGCCAAGGTCCATGTGGTCGCAGCTAATTACTTCTGGGAGAAATCTTGCTTTTTCCCCGTTATGAATGCCATCAGCAGTCGTCAGTACCTCAACAGCTACCAATCTCACAGCGGCTACCAATACTACAATTCTCCAACTGAGTGGCCCGCACTTCAGAAACCTATGTTGGGTAGAGGTAATGATGCCGCGATCCGGCTATCAATTGTTCTTGGCATGTTCGACGCTTTCGAACATCTAATTGATGTATATGAAACTTTTCAGTCTTTTTTCCCAGACGCTCCTGCATTTGCAGACTACCCTCTGACACTACCGGGGTTTCAGGCCGTCCAAGTACCTAGGAAGCTCCCTCTGACAGCTTTCATGCTGGCAATAATGGCATCCCGCCCAGGAGACGCCACAAGTATGAGGTTCGTTGATCGTTTCCTAGACTCGCAGGTCTTACACTCATGGACGGAGGAAATTTCGACACCCTTGTTCTCTGTTCTCGACATGGAATTCGCACGAGACGACTCTATGAGGGTGATAAATTTGCGACCAATCCATCTTGCAGGGCTTCTAGGGCGTACTGATCTCTTCAAAAAACTCTTAAAATTTGAGTTTGATAAACCACCTCATTTTGCTTTCTCGGCGGTAGCATTAGCAGCCCTACACAACGATGATGCCGCTTTCTTCCCCCTTCTATCCCATTTCTTCGAATCCACCAATTCCATACCATACTCCGCAGCACCCATACACTGGATTATTAGGATTATTAAGCAATACGGGAGTAAGAGGTTGGCTGAGTCTATAGATGAGTTCATTAGTCAACAAAACTGGCTTCCGACACTAGATTGGTCAATGGAGCTTTTAGATTCAAATACTATGTATGCGGGGCACGACAAGTCGTATTCTGAAGGCCAAAACAAATTGGATCTGGAACTGCCAAAGCAGTCTAGGGTTCATGATGCATCGACCGAGGATCCGGACATCGAACTTTCGGACTGTCTAGATGATGGAACTGAAGAGTTCAAGCGATATTCGGATCTAGATAGTAAACTAGATATTATGTTACCGCCCCTCTGGTCCCCAAGAGCCCTGGGTCTGGAATCCTACGAAACCGACTTCTTCACTACGATGATTAGCATGGACTCGAAAAAGGGGACGAAGACCCGTATTACAACTATAACGGTCACGTCAAGAAGTACATCTGAGACGAATTCTTCGTCAAAGAATATTTTGTCTCTCGGAGGGATGCCGTTTTTGGTCCCGAGCTCGAGAAAACGGATCTCGGATACGTGCGCCCAAGACATGCAAAAAGAGAAACAAATGGGGGACGACGTGATTATTATTGGGAATTAGGTAGAAGATGTCGTGAAAGCCGGTTGCAGGTTAAATCTATATAGCGGAGGAGAAATTCGCAATGGTTGAGCTTGTCTGTCTGAAATAAATATTTGAACTCCCTGAAGCATTAAATGACTGTAGTTAGAAATATCAGATCGATCAGTATACCGAGATACCTACAAACCTATACCATGACCCACCGTATCCACATCGCCAGCCAATACATACCAGTATATACCTAGGTATACCCACGAGACTAAACCAATACATCGAACACGGT
The DNA here is from genome assembly GCA_036872735.1 of Orbilia javanica. Classification (NCBI taxonomy): domain Eukaryota; kingdom Fungi; phylum Ascomycota; class Orbiliomycetes; order Orbiliales; family Orbiliaceae; genus Orbilia; species Orbilia javanica. The sequence continues at coordinate 1,923,765 of JAVHNR010000001.1, read as the reverse complement.
GTGTTGGCTCCTGTTGGATGTAATGAATCCGGTTTAGCGCACTGGGAGCCTCTGATGTCACACAAAAAGACCCGGACCCCGGTGCAACATGTCTCGGGGAGGATCTCGGGGAGCCAAGAATAGCAACAGCGGGAGGTAAACAATGCGATTGCGATCCCCGAAGCTCGAGCTGTCTCATGTTCGCTGTCAACGATCACGAATGAAGCGATGCAGGCCTCCTGCACGGGGCCGAACAGACGCAGGAACCCAGCCAGATAACTTCAAAGTCGGCGCGGCGGTTTTCTCCCTTCACGTACTAACAGCTGTCTCTCGGATGGAATGCTTATTGGCGGGTTAGCGCGACTGGAGATATCGATAACTGCTGTTGGCTGCTGCAACAGCGCACTCGAGCAACCAACTAACCGGTGCTGGTCAGGCCTGCTCTTTTTCTGGCGGACGGCCTTAGCGCCCGATTGAATCTTACTCACCCGAACAGAGTCGCTCTACGTACGATCCGACGGAAGTTTGCATCTACGTGCTTTCGCGGTCGACCGGCCGCTGTTTCGGATTGCTTGCTGGGATTCGATTCCTTTTGCTGTTGCTGTTGCTGTTGCATTGCTGCTGCTGCTGTTGCTGCTGCTGCGTGCTATATCGCTGCTTGTGCTGGGTCCCATTCCTCTTCTTCCTCTCCATCTCCCTCACCACGACAAGCAAGCAGCATCGCCAACTGTCCCCGTCTAGCTACCACTTCTCTGCTCTGCTCCCGCTCCATCGTGCCGTCCTCATCGATACCATGCGAATCACTGCCACCTCGGTTTAATATCCACTGTCACCAATCCAAGCCGAACAATCCCCCCGGAACGATGGCTCGAGTTAGCCCTCAGCTGCCCAACCTGGGCCGGAATCACCAAATCTTCGTCTCTCCACCCGAACCTCTGCTCACACAAATCGTCATCTTCTTTCTCCCATACTCCGGTACATCGTCAAGGGTCGATGCTCACATCTACACCGCCTGCGGTTTCGTCTCCTACTCCCGGATGACCGTGGATCCGTCTTCTGCTGTTTACCAAGCTGTGAATTTCATGCCGATTGAAAAAACCGAGTCTGAAATCTACAGAGCACTCGCCTTTGCATTATGCCGATACTTCGTCGAGCTTACAGTTGGTATCAAAGGCACTGCGAGTGCGACGGCAAAAGTGGCTAGGTCTGCCAAACCGGAACCTTTCTCTGCTGCCCATGCTGGAGAACTAGCTGCCAAGCTTGTTCGGATTGAAGATGACCATGCTATCTCGAGTATTCTTGCCGCCCTGACACCTCGTTACATCCCTTCAATCGATATTGATCTCGTCCTCCCGCAGCCTGGCACCTTTCAATTGTCCAAATACCAGCGATTACTCCAGTTCATGGGAGACGTCCATAAACAAGATACGAACCTCAAACGCCGTCCGTCTCGAGTCGAAAGAACCCGTCCCAAGTCAATTGTTTCGCTACCCCAGTCGAATCCGGAAAAAGTCGCAATAAAATTGCAGGAACTGCTAGACACCGAGGTCAACTACATTGAGAAACTGCATAAAGTCCTGGCAGATGTGGTCAAACCGGAGCGACAGTTTGCTGAGGGCGCCGAGGCGCCTGAGCCGAACGAAGCGACGCTCGCTAGGCTGTTCCCTTCATACCTAGATGAGATCTATCAGTTAAACTCTAAGTTCCTAGATGAGTTGACTAAGGCTATGGATAATGACGATGGGGTCGCAGGAGTCGCCGAGGTCTTCTTACGGCATGTTAGTGATCCACTACCAGATTACCCGCTCTTTAATTCCGAATGCTAACCCTTAAACAGTTCCCGAATTTCCATAACCCGTATAGCCACTATATCGCACTGAATCCTGCTTCGTCTGGGCTTATCGGCGAGCTCATGAGAGGCGGAACGGCATTTTCGCAACGGATGGCGGTAGGCCGACTCCTTAATCGTCTTTTATTGCAGCATTATCTAACAGAGCCGCTAGGGTTATGGTGAACAATATCTAAAATCGACTTTGATGGAACCTATTCAACGATTGCCAAGATATACGCTCATAATTGACGGTATGACATCCCTAATGGTTTGCCGTTCGTTTAGGTACTAACAAGGTTTAGGTGTTCTGAACAACATCGCTGTGACATCTCCGGTCGCTAGCAGATTCATCGAGGCCCGTGATATTGTGTCTAAGACGTGTGAAATGCAGTCTGCTCCCGCTCAAGAAAGAGCACAGACTATATCCCGACTCTCCAATCTGATATCTGGTTGGCCAACAAATTTTAAACCCGAAGGCCCGCTTGTAACGGCTGTTGACCTGACTGAAGTTGCCGCCCCGTACACTGACGCAGCTGAGAAAACGAATGTCATCATTCTCGTATTCACGGACTCGATCGCGTTTATAAACCGACCAAGTACGGGTAGCATGAAGGCTCAAGGGGTTCTCACAGAAATCACCATGCCGCCGTCCATACAAAATTCTTTCCGACGGGATGCTGCAGACCTGCACTTTGCCGGCTGTACGTCGTTGAAATACAATAGATATTCTACTTCTGATTATGGCAGAGCGCTGTGGATAACTCTAACAAAGGATCTGGAGGAAGTCTACGATATGAGGGAATCTGCTGTTGGTATGAAGAAATTCCTGCCATCAGGGCCGTGGGAAGGGAAGGCGAACGAACTTGTTGAAGAAATAATTCAAGCCCAATTACAATCCAAGAGTCGGGTTCAAGAAATTCGATGGTCTGGGAATAGTAACTCAAAATTCGACGCCTTGGAACTGTGGACATCTGTCTACGAGCCTAGAAACTATGAATTAGAGAAGTCCCCTAGCCGGGCGCTAATTCAAATGGGAGTCGAGACTCCAAGTTTTGACATAAGGACGAAAACACCCGAGATCTCGGCCACGATGAATTTCGTTAATTCCGGGAAGATTCGCATTGATATCCTAGATATGGGGAAGATCGCATTCACCGAAACCGTTGGGGAGCTAGATATCCTTACGGTGATTACGAAACGTATATCAAGCATCCTTGACAGGCAATCCCATACCTCCCACCCCCCTATTAGCGCAGCTATGATCCAAGGCCATCGCCGGATAATCAGGTCGCTGAGTCTCTCAGCACCAGACCCTGACTCTCATCACTCTAAGTTCAAAACATTCAGACCTCCATCGCCCGTCAAACTCTTGCACACGTTCCTCGGCTCTTCGAATGTATCGCCTGGCAAATCCCCTTTCAAAGCAACTTCTTTCGAAAGCACAACCGAAATGGCTCGGCCAACTGTACTTCTGGAAAGGCCTCACAGCGTGCTATATCGTGCCGATGGCAGCAGTCCGGCTCCAGTTGAGGACACTGCAATTCGTATGAAGGATATTAGCTTGGTAGAGAATCACCCTCAACAGGGTGATAGTTATCATAAGCAACTTGAACGTGTGCTCGATGCCTTTGTTTCGGTCCTAGATGGAAAGCTTGCTAAGGAGGTGCAGCCGGGATTCGTGTACTCTCGCAAAAGCTCGAATAGCCATGTTGTGGACCAATTGCTGAAAGCTATGCTGACCGACTCCAGCAAAACGGCAGCGGCGCAAGCTGCCGGGGTTGATATCGTCCTTAATTCATTCGAGAAATTCCTCCAAGGCAAGTGGAGGGAAGCTATGGGAACATTGCTATCGCAGGAAACAGTCAAAGATCTCCAATCAAAACTAGGTAAGCTCAGAGTCACTCTTAATACGTTCCTATTCTATAGATTCTAATTAGTGAATAGATACACTTCACCCGGATGCATTCTCAAAATATTTCAAGGACTTTTTAGAAAATCTAGGCCCACAGAATAAGAGGGGGTTTAACAAAATCACGGGGCTCTTTTCTCGGTATGTTTCGGAGATGAACAAAGATGGTCTAACTTTACCGCTAACAATCAAATGCTCGCAGCGCTATCCAAAGAGCGTCAACCGATGAGGCCAAAAATTCTCTTAGAACGATTTTCACGGAAATACTCACCGCCTCAGGCCTCACCAGCTCTAAAATCAGCGAAGTCGCCAAACTACATGTCGAACTGCTTCTCTACATGCTCAACTACATCGAAACTATCAACATGCTGAACAGTAAGTTCCACAACTTTACTACTAAAATTTGTGAGGAGGGAAATACACTCCCTCCACTACCACCACACTCCACATCCCATGAGAACTACTACGATATTGGACGGCTTGATCATGAGCCTATGAAAAAAACACCTACAGCGTCTCTGATGCCAGAGATTTTCCGCAAGCGTTCTCCAAGCCCGGCCAAGAAAAGCCTATTCGAGAAGAGAGGCTCAGTCCGAAGTATACAAGAACCCGATAGGTCCCCAAGTCCAACACGCGGACGACCACCGTTCAAATTATCTAGTCCCATGAACCCCTTTCAACGTGGCAGTGGCTTTGAGTCGAGCGAGTCTGAATCTTCTGTTTCGCCGATTCGCTCTGACAGACGGGCCATGGACCAATTGAGAGAAGGATGGCAAACCGCAAGACAGCTAGCTACTTCTTGTTCACCTACTAAACTCGCATCTACAGGCTACAGCGAAGCAAACTCGAACTCAAACTCCCCATATACGTCAGTGCAAGACAATGGCGTACTGAAGAGGAGCAAGACGACAGGGACGCATGGGGTCAACACGAGTGGAGCAACAGGAATTCCGACAGTAGTCCCACTTTCAAGCTCGAGCAGTTTACGAAAGAGGTTCGGCTTATCGAACACTGGCGTTTCGGAAATTGGCGAGTCCTCACCTTCCACAACTACTTCTGAAAAGGGAACGAATGGAACATCAGCAAACAGCGGTTATGGTAGTCTCAGCAAGTCGTCTGTTAAGTCGATGTTACGACAGAGGAGCAACAAAAGCAGTCGAGAGAAGGAGAAGGAAAGGGAAAAGGATACTCCTTTGACTATACCCTCAAAACTTGGCAACCTCCATCGAAGTCAAAGTACAGATACCGATATTCGCCGAGATTTCTACGAACGGGACGTAATCCCAAGACCCATGAGTCGCGATAGTGGGCCAAAGATGGGAAGCCCTGCGATGCCAGGAGGAGGCGCTGGCCCGACCTTAGTCATACCGAAAAATACAGGATCAAGCACCCCTTCTGCGAACCCTTTGAGTCCTATTGTCGCAAGTCCTATAGCGGAACCTTCTTCGCGAAATGCTTCCTCAGCCTCAGGGACTAACGTAGGAACAGAGGGATCACCACTGCCTGCTCTAAGAAGGAAGAAGAGAAGAAGTTCGCTGAGCGATCTAGTACCAGTTAAGGACTTACTTGACGGCGAAGAACCAACAGACAATGACGATCTCCCACCCATTGCTGCCCTAGATATTTCCCCAAAGAGGAAGGATGGTGTAGATCGCAAGGAGAATTTACATTCCAGTGTTGGAAGCATGGGCCCACCACCAGTTCCAACGCACGCGAAGAATGCAAGTCTGGGAGGAACAAGGGATAGGGCAAGCGGAAGTCCCGCACCGGCGGCGATGTATATGGACAGTGTCGCCCCTTTGAATGTCAACGGTGTAAGAATGGGTCGGGCGCACAGCGACGCGGGCAGTACCACTTCAGTGAAAACGAAAGGACCGACGACCAACAGCGCCGCACACGCTAAGTCAGAACTAGAGAGGGCCGGAAGCACAGGCTCAAAAGCGGGTGGAAACAACAGCAGATTAGGCAATAGGGTCGTTGGAGAGAAAATGAACGTCAGTAAAGTTTCTGGGACACTAGAGCAGGAGTTGGCTTTGATTGGGCAGGAACTACTCGCAAAAAGTTCATCGAAGAGGAATAGCGGAGCCGGCACAGCTATTCCCAGACCTGAAACAAAAAGTATTGTGGGTAGCAACCATAATGAATCTAGACTCTCTCGCGGCGGCAGCTCGGGCTCTACAGGAAATACGGCAAGTGTTGACGAAGGGGTGCGCCGTAAACTACGGCTCTTGGAAGGCAAGCTGAACAACACAGTTAATGACCTGAATAAACGTTACGAAAATCTCAGAGACGAAAGTCATGCTGCGCTTGCGAAGGAGTTGAAAAGAAATCAGGAAGTGGAGAGAATGTGGCAAGATGAGAGAAATGAAAACGATGCGGTTTACAAGAGGTTCAATGAGGCTTTGGAAGAGTGTGTTAGAGGACTGAAGGGAAGGGCGGATGAAGATAGAGTTGGACTAGTGAGGATGCTGGTCCAGAGTCAAGAGGAGGTGGGGAAATTGAGAGCGGAGGTTAGGTAGGTTGATAATTTTTCTTTCCCCAAATTTCGAACCCTGGGTGTGATTTCTAACAGTGTAGTTATAGTGCACTAAAAAAAGAGAACATCAACCTCAGACACGGACGACTTACAGAGCTGTAAAATGCTGGAAATTACATCATCATCGTCATTCGGCTTTACGACTTCAAGATGCACCTCTCTTCGTTTTAAGCCATTCGTGTCCCCATTATTTCTACCATCTTTGAAGCCCCTTTGCACTTTATTCATGGACGCATGGAGTCAGTCCCTTACTATTACGGAATACTTTTTTTTTTTTTTTTTTGTTATGCCTCGTTTGAAAATGAATTGGCGGAATCTCTGGAGTCAGGAAATGGAATCACCAATATTTCTTAAATTTCCTTGTTTTCTTTTGATGTTTTGTGCTTTAGCCTCGCAGTTCATTCTTTCTTCTCCTCCCTCGTCTTGCTTTCTTCTTTCTTCGTTCCCTTGTTTTTATCTTTTTCATCTATTCATTATATATATGAGCTTCATATGCGTGCATGGCGGTATACATTCGGGATATCCAACTTCTGGATTTCAGGGCTACCTATTCCTTCCTTCTTTCATTTTTTTTTTATGTTTTCATATACACTCTGCTTACTATATAGACGCTTGTTTTATTTTTATTTTTTTTCCCTTCCCTCCTTTCTTTCTTCTTCTCGCACTTGAGCACATCGATACCGCGACGATGACGAGTGTATGTTTAAAGAATAGCACGCACGACCTGGAATGCAGCCTTTTAAAAAAATTATGTTATAATTATGATCTATTCAGCAAAAGTCAGGCGTGTTTGAATGTCCCATTCATTTGTTTGCTTTATATTTTATTATCTATCGATTTTTTGTTTTTCTTTTCGCGCCTATATGATATAAAGGCAAAGCCATTCTCTAATAGAACGGCACAGTTCATCGACCAAAGAGAAAAAAAAGAAGAATATGTGGTCATGATAAAAAAAAATGAAACCTCAGGGTATGATTGCTTCATTTGCACAAATAGAGAAACCTCGTAAACCGAGGCACCGATGTCTTTTTGTCATCGGACTGTTTACTCCAACTTCAACCTCTCGAAAGCCTGAATGCTTTCCTCGTAAGTTCCAATCTGCGCCTTGAACTCCTCCAACTTCTTAGCATCGGCCTCTTGTGTAGCCTTGTTAGCCTTGCTCAAGTAATTCTTGTCACCCAGCAGCTTCTCCTGCTTCGACAATCCATCCTTAGCTTTATCGAGCTTTTGTTGAGCCTTTTGGATTTCCTGGTCGAAGTCTACACGTCCCTTGACGCTCAAATACACGACAGCACTGGCGCTGACACGTAGAGCTACGCATCCCTTTGGTGTTTCACCGCCAATTGCGACAACATCGAGAGCGTTAACTCCCTTTCCGGAAAGAGTTTTGATACTGGCGTGGTTTTCCTCGACAATAGCAAGGCTCTCCTTGTCATCGAGTTGGACGAACACTTGGCCCTCATCCTTGATCATGTACTCAGCCATCAAGCTTCTTACGCCTCGAGAGACGTCCAATACGAGTTCGTAAGCACGCTCGCTTTCGACGTCGTGGAGCTTTTCGCTGAAGACTGGATACTTGGCGAGAGTGATGGACGGGGTAGAGTCACCTGGGCGGCGGGCTAGACGTTGCCAAAGCTCTTCGGAGATGAAAGGCATGAACGGATGGATGAGAAGGAGAGCGCCCTCGATAGCGGTGTAGAGGGTTTGTTTGGCAGACTCTTGAACTTCCGGAGTTCCATCTTGAATCAAAGATTTGGAGTTTTCCTATTACGCTGTGTTAGTGGTTGAGCTGAAGAATAGTATCCAACGGGGGTTTACATACAATGTAGACGTCGCAGAGATTGCTGTACCAGTACTGGTAAACAGCCTCTGTTGCCTTGAAGAACTCCCTCGACTGTAATGTCTCGTTGACGATCTTGGCGGTATTGTTCAGTTTATGCAGGATCCACTTCTCGGCCAAGGTCTCTTTGCCAGAAAGGACAGTAGTTTGTGGTGTAAAGTTCTCGTCAAGGTTTCCAAGCACGAACTTGGTGGCCTGGAAAATCTTGTTACAGAACTTACGGTACCCGTGGAAGACGTTAATTTCGGTATTGATATCCAAACCTAGTTCATTATGTTAGCACACGTACTATTTCGTGAAGTTGAAAATATTGACATACTTCCGGTAGTATAAGAGATCAAAGTAAATCTCAATGCATCAGCACCACACTGAGGAATACCCTGAGGGAAGGCTGTCTTTTGGTACTTGGTTGCTGTTGCAATTTCTTTGGGATCCAAGTTTCCGCCCTCCAACTTTTCATGCAATCCCTTCAGAGGGATACCGCGGATAACATCAAGAGGGTCAATGACGTTGCCAAGGGACTTGGACATCTTTCGGCCTTCGGAGTCGCGAATGAGACCGTGACAATAAACTTCGTCAAAGGGTACTTTACCCATGAGCTTAACTCCAAGCATGATCATACGAGCAACCCAGAAGAAAAGGATATCCCAGCCAGTTTCCATGAGGGAACTGGGGTAGAAGTATTTGAGATCATTAGTCTTGTCTGGGTAGCCCATGGTGAAGTATGGCCATTGCCCTGACGAAAACCATGTGTCAAGAACATCTGGGTCTTGCTCGAGGGTAAACTTTCGGCCAGGGTATTTCTCAGCGGCCTTCTTCTCTGCGTCCTCCCGTGTTACAGCAACAACCCAGTGGTCTTCGTCATCAATATAACTAGTTTCCTCCTCGAACTGGATGTGATAAGCGGGAGGCTGGTGTCCCCACCACAGTTGCCGAGACAAACACCAATCCTGAATTCCTTCTAACCACCTGTAGTAGTCATTTTCCGATGTTTGCGGTCTAATCTTGACTTCTCCAGCCTTAACGTGTTCGATGGCAGCCTTAGCCATATCACCCATCTTCATCCACCACTGTGGCTTGAGGAGTGGCTCAATGACGTCCTTTGACTTGTCGCAAAGTGGGATTTGCATAGGATTGTCCTTAGTTTCAACATACAATCCTAGCTCTTTAAGATCGGTCTGGATCTTGTATCGAACGTCGAATCTCTTCATTCCTTGATAAGGTCCAGCGTTCCCATTCATGGTTCCATCGTCGTTGAGAATGTTGATGAATTCAAGGTTATGTCTCTTACCAAGAGCATAATCGTTGAAATCGTGAGCAGGAGTAATCTTGACAGCACCAGTACCGAAATCCACATCGACATAGTCATCGGCGACAATTGGCATAATCCTATCGGGGATGAAAGGATGTCTAGCACGTTTCCCGATAAGGTGTTTGTATCTCGGGTCATTTGGATTGACAGCAATGGCACTATCACCCAACATGGTCTCGATACGGGTCGTAGCAACTTCCAAGAACTCATCGCTATCGGCAATAGGGTATTTAAAGTGGATGATGACGCCAAATTCGACCTTCTTCTCGTATCCAGGGACGGACAACAATGTTCGGCCATTGAGTTGTTTATTGTCGACTTCTAGGTTAGACAACGAAGTGTTCAGTTTGTGACACCAGTTGACAAGTTTGTGGCCACGGTAGATAACGCCCTCATCGTGAAGCTTAGTGAAAGTATCAGCAACAGCCGTCTGGAAAGAATCCTGCATGGTGAACGCCTCGCGGGACCAGTCAAAGGAAGCACCCATAGCCCGGAAGGATTTGTTGATTTTGGCATGGTACCTGTAGTCCCAAACTGTCAGCTTCGAAACCAGAGACTTTTGCAAGTGTAGACATACTCCTCTTTCCATTCCCAGATCAATCCGACGAGCTTTTCTCGGCCAACATCATATCTGGTCTGCTTGTTCTGCCTCCATAATCGGTTTTCAATAACGTTTTGTGTAGAAATACCAGCATGATCGCATCCTGGCAGGAAAAGAACAGTCTTCCCTTGCATACGGTTCCTAAACGCAACAATCAGCATTCAGGAAATGGGATAATCCGTCCACAAAAAGCCTCATACCATCGAACGAGTACATCCTGGAGCGATACGGCCAATGCGTGTCCAATGTGAAGGGCGCCGGTGACGTTTGGCGGTGGAGCTGTAATGACAAAAACACCCTCATCTTTGGGCGATCCATCGGCTTTCATCTCGGGTTTGAAAAACCCTTCCTGTTCCCACCATGCATTCCACGCGGATTCAACGGCGATCGGGTCGTACGCTTTGCCAAGGGGTTTGAGGACTGCCGAGCAAGATTATCAGTATCGGAACCCTCGATTCACAGTCGAAAGAATGACTCATACTTTTCTTTTGTCCTACTGGGGTTTCTTCTACATATGCTTCGACCGGCGCCTCTTCCTTCTTTTCTTTTTTGGCCTTTGGTTGCGATGCCTGAGCGAGAGCCTCGGATTTGGCCTTCTTCTCGAGGAATTTCTTCGCCTTCTCGGCTTTCTTAGCTTCAGCGGCCACTATAAGCAGAAATAAGTAAGACTGCGACTACATTCTCATCTAGGCGGTAGGGGTCTGGAGTCACTAACACTGCTTCGCTGTCTTTGGCTTCGATGCTTCAGCTAGGGCATCTTCCCCAGATGGGGGAACCCCAGGGTAATTGGGAGTTGAAGGGGAGCTATCTAGAATCAACAGTTAGCCCCAACCCAAAGTACAAATTCTCAATCCTATTGCCATCCATCCTCATACCAACGAGATCCGAAGCCTTTGGAGTCGACATATTTGCGGCGAAAACAAAATGGGGACGCGGTAATCGAACTGTAGAGCGGAGATTTGGCCGGATAGGCCGTAAAAGAATCGGTAGTCTCCTGATCGTGACGGAGGTTTGGTAGAGACCAGCCAGTCGGGGGGGTAGATAGAGATGATGGAAGGAGGAAAGGGATTGGGTTTCCTGGGCGGGACTTGGGCGATGGTTATATTAGGCTGTGTGGCTCTGCAGGAAGAATGTGACTAAGAAATTTTGAGTCTGCCGACACAACGCATCTGTGTGGGGTGGTTATCGATATCAACGACCGATCCAACGCAGATTGCGTGCCCCGCCATGTTGCATTTTGGGTGATCAAAATGCAACACTGAGCAACCCATGGTATCCCCGTGATTGTGAGCTGGTTTCCAAGGTTCGGCGCATGATGCGGACGGGACACGATTCGATGGTCTTTGATGTTTCAAGGCTAGTTTAGATTTGACAGACTACACTCCACTTGTGGATTTTATCGTGTAGGCTTTTTTTTTTTTTTTTTTTTTTTTTTTTTGAAGTAATGTTATTACATTCAAGTTATATAGATAGTTAGTCTCGTGGCATACGACGCTTCGCTAGCAACGTGAATATATAGTGGTATTGATTTCAAATCATAGTTTATTATTTAATTTATATGTGATATTTAGGTAAAGTTTTATATACACCCCTTCAATGAGCATAGAAAAATCGTCCTTTATCTCTCTCGATGCGTGTACGTCTCGTAGGCATTGAGATCACTAAAAACTCCTTAAATTTATATATATATAAACGCAGTCTACCTAGGTATATATCCATATAATTAATCCGTTCTTAATAAGCTTAATGTCGTAATTGGATACCAACTTTATCACCCCTTGTTGACATCCCAGACCACCCAAACATCTGTTCTCGATATAATCAAAACTACCAAACCTCATACGTAGACTACACATCAAAACCACAAGGTTCCTGGAGTGCCTTCCTTAGATAAATACCACACCCCGTCGGCTTATCGCAAGAAACCCCTATCCCTACAACCTTAACCATTCCAACCATCAATACCTCATCAATCTAGCAATATACCCCCCTCACCTACCAAGACCTTTCAAGATGCGCAAACCAAGGCACGAATCATACCCTCGAGCCAGAGATCGCTCTAACGACCATGATCCACACTACTTCAGGGGCCGTCGTACCGCTCCAAACATCCAATCGCTCGTTCGAGATGCCGAAAGTGAGCCTGGGCCTATCAACCTCCCTGAACCTGAGGAGCGCGCCTTCGACCCAAACGATTGGACTACGAGTAGCCAGGCTACAAATCCATCCCAAAGGAGCCCTGTTGAGGAAAAGAAGAAACTTCCTACTTCACCTGCTCAACCAGATCCAGACACTGCTTCTGAGAATTCAGCAGCCCCATCATCACCAGCATCATCAAAAGTCAAGGAGAACCTTAAGCAGAAGGACAACATGGGAAGTTCAGAGGAGTCTCTCGATGAAAACCAAAACCCTACGATTGGGGGAAGAAAGTTACTCGAGGCGCCGGTCAAGCCCTCTTAGAAAGAGGGAGAGTTCGATCCTCTTGTCCCCATTCAAAGTGGTCCGCACACATCATCAGACCCTGAAAATACCCCCATCGAGGCTTTAGAAGGACCCATAGTTCCAAAGAAAGCCCAGGAGCCAACCATCACTTCTCCGATCCCGGCTCCAGCCCCAGTTCCGGCCCGTGTTACAGTCCGAACAACCGCACCCCAAGCTCCAGCTCGCCCACCACGTCCACTAACTCCACTAGTTACTTCACGACCCCCTCCACAAAGGATACAGCTAAAGCCGCTCCCCAAAAGTCCCTCTCAGGAATCTCTCCTCTCATGCGAACGCGAGTACCTTGCCAACATCAAAAAGGATCCTAAGGCTACGACTAAGAAGTCTAGTTACCAAGAACCAGCAGCATGGGGCCAAGGCGCACCCCGTCATAACTCTCCACCATCAGTCCCAGATGAGGGTATCAAAATTCCTTATCCAGAAAACCCACCATTCGAGTTCACCCTTCCCATTTGTGAAGCCTGGCTTCAATACCTCACCGATGCCAACATCCGTTTCCCCTTCGGGCGTATCATCCATCCAGACTCTACCACTTCAGAATTCAGCGCTTCAGACTCTCCCTTCGACCTTATCATCAAAATCTCCATCCCCTCTGATAAATTCTACGTCTTCCACTGCCACGATCTCATCGAACTCGCCACAATCTGGCTTAAGGAGTTCCAAAAGGTCCAAAACAAATATTTACCACACCTACAATCCATGAACGCTCTAAACCCAGGAAACTTCACCGGTTCAAGACCAATATTCTACGGTGTCCATGGCCCAACCACTACCGAAGGCAAACAAGACTTTATCCCACCTTACGTTCGAGGCGTTTGGACCGATGAAAAGGTTGAATACAACCGTGCCGCTTTTTTAACCAAGATGCTTGAAGAATGCCCTTCCACAAAAGGACAAGTAAATTTGGCAGCTATGATTTGTCTCATGGCTCTTAGTTCCCAAAACGAGATAACGGTTATTACAAGCTTGGATGATTTGGTTGCTAAAACCAGAGAGTCGCTATTTATTAAAGAGTCGTGGATAGGACGATGCCTATCCGATAGCGGGTATTCTCGATTGATCAAAATGACGGATGATTTCTTCAAGTTCGTCTACATGAGATGTAAGTACCTTTTGAGTGGAACCGTCAATCACCCAACAGCACTAATCCTCTCTACCGTTATAACCCTAGTCCGTCGCCTCCATAAAATCTCCCCGATGTACGAGTACACTTCTTTCGAGAACCGACATGAAGGGCTTAGACCACTAGCCGCAGCTGTAAGCACTCCACGCCCCCTCACATACGTATACATATCACCCCAAAAACTAACCCCCTCAAGACCCTAAGACGCGACGCCAAAGAAGACGTCCTCGGCCGCAGAACCCCCATCCACTGGAAAAAGATGTTCTCAACCGAATACTTCCAACTCCTAAGACACTGCATAATCGAAGGCGAACTAAACGACGCCAGAAGGGACCATATCCGTCAAAGCACTCTGTCCGAAGAGTCCTGGAGTTCCACAGCTTCCACAAAAGTCCACCATATCGAATTATCATGCTGCACGATTTTCCCAATGGGAAAAGTAGATATTACGAAGGAACTTCACGACGTAAGTCTTTCTATCGAAGCTCACCTCGCAAAGATGCATACACTAATTTATATACTCCAGGACTACCCCCACGAAGACCAACTCCTCTGGTTCCTCCTAACTTTATACCACCCAGAACTCCACAGCACCTTAACCACCCACATCGCAACCCCCCAAAACGCCATCCTCACAACCCCAGGCATCACCTCCGCAATCCACGATCTCAAACTCTGGCTCGATCCCTACATCGACTCAGACGATGAAGACGAATCATCCCAACCCCCGCACAAAAATCCCCAATTCGAAAAAATCTTCAAACCAAACTACAAACCCCAACCGCCATTCCCACCGCCAGTCTCCCAAACCGACGCAACTTACAAAGTATTCTGCCAATGCTTCGAATCCCACATCGCCGAAGGGTGTTTCCCAGTTCCAACCTATGGGTGGGAAATGTACCCCCATTTGGCTTATATCAAGGCTAGGGAGGGTATCCCACTACCCTCACCAGAGATAATTAGCCTCCACCGCGCCATTTCAATTGCCGCAACAGAAAGCGGGGCATGGGGCGCTGGTGACGGAATCTTCGCTGCGGAAGAAAAGGAATGGTGCCCAGTTTGCAAGACTGATAAGCCCCATTATTGTCTATTCAATAGCCCAGAGTTTCCAGAGAAGAAGTCGGAGTGATCAGTGATACTAGAATAACTTTAACAAGAGTTCTATGCACATGTTTCTTTTCTGCGGCTGGCCGCCATTGTCACATTATTTCACAAGCATAGACGATTAGCAAAAAATAATTGATTAAACATTTTTGAACATTAACATTTAAATTTTTGTAACTAACTTTCTCCAACAAAAACAAAAGGTCGTGAACCTAATTGTACCAGAAAGGTCCCGAGTATCCAATACTATCCTACAAAGTCCTCCAAAAAATTAAAGTACAGGCGCGAACGCAGATCTGCGGAACTATAATAAAACCTAAACAAAGGGGAGCAAGCAAAAAAATATATCCATATACCCTATAATTCGTCAGAAATACCAATCAAAAATAATTTAAGGTAAAAAAAACTTTTGATTCGAGGGAATATGATAAGTGTGTACTGTGCACGTCGGCCATAAATAATGTCCAAGACATGAAAGAGGCTGCATAAAGGCGAGGGGAATGGTACATGATGTAGATGTATATGTGTGCATATAAAACGTCAAGGTGATCAAAATTTCCAAAAGAAAACTCCAAAATGGTATGCAATACATTTCCCCAAAGAGTCAAAACGCCACATTAACAGAAAAATACAAATCTATGCGTTATATAGTAGCAGAATTAAAAGAAATAGGTGTATCGGTGAAATGCCGGAGTTAAATCTCGGTCGAAGATGAAAATTCCAAAGATTCTTCATCTACCCTGTATAATCTTGCGGCTGGTAGGTATCTCAAGCAATCAGTAGCGCTAGAGATACTCAAAAGAAGAACGAAAGAAGGACTTATCAAGATTGAAAGCCCTCGATTGGAAAAAGAAAGGTAAAGAAACAATCCGGGGTATCCAGTGAAAACAATAGGATCGTACAATCAAGAACACCAGCAAAACAAGAAAGCAAACTTGAACACGGAAACAACTTATAACTCCAAGATGCAATTCTAAGGAACGGAGGATAACTTGTAAAAAAAGAACTTATCTACCTCCTTCTTGCACTTGGTGGGTATAGGGGCAGACCCTTCATCACCAGCCCCTCGGATGGCTCGATCCGATCCACCAATGGGGCCATTGAATTGGCTGAAGCACCACCAATACCGATAGCTGGCCCTTCTTCAGAGGACGAGGTGCCGCCCCTTCCCCCATCTTCGTCGGCGGCTTTCGGATCATTTTGTTCCTCTTCAATTGCACCAATTGCGCCTGAGCCTTCTACAACAGCAGTACTCTGCTTTCTATTACCTCCGCTGATAGACCCTTGCCTACCGAGGTCTGCAAAGCTGAAGTTTTTCCAAAGGTCTCCAGCACTTCTAGACCTTTGTCTCCCCAAGGATCTGAAGCTGCTGAAGCTGCTATTCCTCGTTGGGGCCTTCCCGTCTGCTCCAAAGGCAGCCCCGGGCATAGCCGGCACTGCTAAAGAACCCCTTCCTGCGTCGCCCTCCTGCCTCGAGCTCTGCCTCGAAACGGCGACTCCGCTAATGTTCGCCCGTTCGAAGGTGTCCCACCAGGTCATCGAATTCTTTCTTCCCATCTTCGACTTATTCTTTTTCTTTTCGGCTCTCGCTTGCCTTGCCGCTTCGTTCTCTTGCTTCTCTCTCTCCCTCCTCAAATAAGCATGTCTTTGTCCTTCTGTCATAGCCTCGATATTCACATCCTCGTTGCTGGGCTCCTCCCAATGCCTTCCCAACATCCAAGAAATAAACGGCTGTTTCGTCTGTTTCTTAACCAGTCGCCACGGTTTTTCGCGGAGTGAGAAGAGAAGACAATCGATAGCCCCTTGGATCGGAATAGCGATCGCAGAGATACAAACTAAGGGGAATGAAGGCCGTTCCGCAAAACGCTCGAAATATTGTAACGAGTGATTGACAAGTGGTATCAACCAGATGAGAACGTAAACGCAAGGATAGATAAATAAGAACCGGAGCTGACGTTGAATTGCGTATTGCCTTTTTCGGAGCTCATCTTCAGTTTCGGAGGCGGCCGCGGCGGAAGGGTGGCTAGCGTCGGGGTCCCGTTTAATAATTCGAGATGTGGAGTCATGTGTACTATCACTACCAGTACCATTACGGCCCTCATCTGCAGAATCGTCTTCAGTACGGCGAGATCCAGAGGGTTGACCCTTCTCGAGATCGATGATTCGACTTGCACCTCCAATTTCTTCGGTGTCGTCATTTTCAGTTTCGGATAGCCTTCTGACCCGAGTGATGACAGGGTCGATACCAACATCGACCTCCCTTACTTTCTCAGAAGTCTTCCCGACGCCGGGGAGTTTAAACGTGGCACCCAAAACGCTTAAAACAGAACCACGCCTGTCGGTCATTGTCTGGTTTGAATCGATTTGAGATGGTTGAGTAGCATCGGTATCGAACTCTGATGTCCTAAATCGAGCGCGATAAGCTCGGAAGGTTACTTTGACGTAAATGTATATTGCAAGGTAGAGGCCTGTAATGGATAGCATAATAATGTACCGAGGGATCCAGGCCAGGGCGAGGCGGTACCAGAACGGTCGAACCTAAAAAAAAGACAAAAAATACAAATATTAGGCCCATGATCGCCAAAAAGGTAATCCAGAGTTTTGGGAAGATGTATGCATACCGGCAAGTAGCACCACGTAGTTTGCGCTACATATGCGGGTGCCTTGTTCGTGAAGGCCAAGGCGGCCATAGTGATAGGTAGTAGTATGAGTATTGCATAGACAGTATGTCGATATTGGTATAGGCCGGATTTTCCTTGAGGGCCCGTACGTGGGAGAAAAATGCTGATTGCAGCATGGATTGCAATAAACAGGATGCAGAAATCTAGATGCCCGGCCACAATTAGTAAGGTTCGTGCAACGTTGAACATGTCTGTTGTATAAGGCTGCATACCTGCAGTTTCGATCCCAAAAGCGAAGAAAAACCCAGATGCCTGACAAAAATTACTAGTAGTTGCAACAGTTGAGTTCGCGAGGGCGACCGCTGGGAAAACGAAGCTCCAGAGTGATTTCCATGTGTCGCAAATAATAAGTATCATGATAAGTCTATATAAAATTTTAGGCATTCGTCAGCGAAAATGCCCTCAATACTCCAGTTTGCCCAAAGTTAAGTTTTTGGAAGTTTTGCTTCGAGGCATTGGAGGAAACATACTGCCGCCTGAAATTCCGCTTCATCCGCACGAACCAATGTAACACAATTGCTGAAGCAATGAGTGTGATCCCAGAACTGCATAACGCTATTATTCTCACAATTTTTAGCTGCTCCCTAGTAAGGGACGCGGTTGTCGGATTCGGCCCGCCTAGTCGTGACATGTCGATTAGGATCGTTGGCGGATAAAAATGGGAAGCATTAAAAGTTGAAGTTGAAGAAGAAACCAGTTCTGGATCAACTGGCATGTCGCCCATCTTAAAGACTTCATTTGAGAGGGGGACCACGAGCCCCCACACCCAGTCTGGAACACCCAAAGCCGTGGAATTGCTAACTTTTTGTGTTTTCTTTTTTCACGATCTCTGGGATCTTGATTTCCTTGTGTGGAAATTCAATAATTTTTCCCCTTGGATTAAACCTTCAGAATCACAGTTTCGAGGTCTCCTTGCACAGTGCTTCAAGCTTTTCTAGGGATAGCTCGAGTAACGCAAGTGGAACCGCAATTGTAGTGGATGGATGATTCTCCCCCTGGCTTTTCGGTTCCTCTTGCACGGTACAGCGATATACTTTTTTTTGCTCTCTCTTTTCCCTCCTCAGTTTTTTTTTTTTGGTTTTGTGATTTGACTTTTTTAAACTTTCTTAGTTGTCCCTTGAGGGTAACGTAATTCCTCGATCGTAGTAACTTTTCGGGGACGGACGGACGGGCTTGTGCGAATTTTTTTTGGTGTGGGTGGAATGAATCTGTAGTCTACACAAGTGCCTGACCGAAGAATGCACACAGACCTAACCCAGCGAACACCAACAGAAGAATGTCGTATGCCGACACCTCTTTGCGGCGGGAGCAAAAACAAGGTCAGATCCGTAAACGGGAGATAAGCGATTGGGTCTAGAAACGTGGGTGGCGGCCGGAAATGGCGATGTTGGAGATCGTAGTTAACCCCCCCTGTTCTCTCCTCTAATTTGTTCAGCTGGTACCTGCGTGTGTCTGTGTGTGAGTGTCTACTTTTGGTGAGGACGAGTCAGAGGAGAAAGTCGAAAAGGTATGTTCCTGACGCAAGAAGGACTGTGGAAGCTTGTCGGAAAGTATATAAACGAGAGACCGAAGTTTGATATAATTCCTTAGAAGAGCATGTCTTTTATTTCTCGATTTGGAATTTCCTCCGAATTTTTTGAAGTTTCCTGAGAACCTTGAGGTTGGTTGGATTTGGCGATTTAGAGTTATTCTCCAAAACTGTGGCGTCGAGGAGTAAAATCAGTCCGAAGGAAATCGACCGATCGAGTCGCAGCTGCAAGTTGCAATTGGTCCAAGCGTCGGAAAACCAAACTCAATTGCCAGATCGGGGCTGAATGGAGGAAGAAAATGCAGGAGAGTCCCGTTTTAATGACCGTAAAGATTGAAAAACTATAGCGATTCGAACTTTGGATTTCGACTCGAATTTCGAATCCAAGGAGACAAACTTCTTCCTTTTTTTCTTTTCCTTACTTGTCCCTTCCGGAGACCAGGCCCGTCCGAGCTAAGGTTAGCCAGTAGTATCCAGCGTGCCTCTCTGAAGAATCAACTGATTCGAAGAGGAAGAGGGAGAAGAAGAACTCGAACGAGCCGAAATCAATTCGATGCGGCCGGCAGGCTGAAGGGAGGAAAACAAAGTAATAATAAAAAAAAATTAAAAAAAAAAAAAAGAGTATTTAGCGATATTAGGACAGGTCGCTCGTTCGAATTCGCCGTTATTGCTTGCAGCATATCAGATCATATCATATCATGTCGTGCGAGCGAGCCTGCGGGGATCCTTTTGTCCTGCAGAGACCGCGCGAACGTCCGTTAGCGTTTAGTAAAAAATACAATAAAATACGAAATATGAAATATAAAGCGAAATTTAAGACCTATATTTCTTTTTTTCCCTATCTATTTTTTCGAACATATCTTCGCTGTGTTTATTGTATGGGGGAGCAAAATCTGAAACAAATTTTGGAGGTTCAAATGTTCGCCCGGCAGGACTCTGCAGCGCAGCGCAGCACGGGAACATGCGATGTATGCATCGATGGGATGAATGACTTACTAAGTCGATGTGTATGTGGTATGAGCCTGTGTGTATGCACGGGCACCGTTGCAGTTTGAAGCTTGGGCTTAACGAGCAAGTCAAAAGAAGCCGTTTGTCAAGTTGACAGCCAGACAGCGGACTCGGCGAACCTGCTGCGAATATTAAAACGTAAATGCGACGAGCTCGAGATCGATCGAGATGAGATGGGACGGTCGAGGAGGCTCGGATATCAGATAACAATTGAATCAACAGAACAGAACACAACAGAAAATAAAATGGAATAAGAAAAAAGAAAAAGAATGAGAGAAAGACCGATTGATTTGTTCAATTGGCAAAAAACAAAATGGATCCTCAGTTCCAAGGCTGGGCCGACGCTTTGTGTGTGAAAGAAGTGGAGCCTTGGATGCGGTAATTCGTAGCGGAAAGGTGTCGCTCCACCAGCACACGCTGCGTTTTTTTCCTTTTTGATAGCGATCTTGCTGTACGATCCTTACAATACCACCACTCGCTCATGCCTCGATGTTGGCTATTAGGATGCTATCTACTTGGGGGTACTTCCTAAAAATTTTATTTTTCTTAGGGCGGACGCACGTCATGTGCCGGATAACCAGGCAGTGCAGTCCCACTGATTGTGCAATGGTTCTGCGTTCTATCTTAATATATTTCTACACATCGTCACGCCTTCACGTTCTAATCGAAGGGATCACAAATTTAAATGCTCTCTCACTCTAAATATACATATTTTACCCCTCAATTCAATCAATCGGAAACAGATATATATATAATATTTTTCGGTGTGGTCAAATATCAGTCCTATGCTATGACATCTTCAAACCCCAGATCAGGGCTTAGAAGGGCAACCAAAGCCTGTTCATGACATTTTTAGTCGATAGGTCCGATTCCCACCCGAGTTTGGGAGCTCGCCTCCTGTCATCAACGTGTACATGTACCTGTCATGTCGTAGAATCGATACGAGTCCTGACTTTTAAAACCCCATTCCAACATGCTGAAACACCCGGGTATTCATTTTCTCAAGATATCTTCCTCAACAGAGTATCTCCCACCGATTTCCCACTTAGGAGAAAAAATAATAATAATAATTGGAAACGAAGCCTAGTGAATTATGCAGGTGAGGGCCGACTCTTTTTTCATGCACAGTACTTACTCGACAACTTGCTTTGACAATTGGGTATCCCGTTCCCCACCGGGCGTTCGTTTGCAGCTGCTCTGATTGGAGCCTTACCCTGCCCGCCTATTTTTTCGGTTCAGCTACTGAATCGGGGGACATTTTCTGTGCGAGAGGACAAGGGATGGGAAGCAGAGGACCCGCACGTCATGTAGTGTCCTTTTAGCGAAAACAGGCGACGACAGCTTGGTATCGTTTGCATTCTTTTTTTTTTTGTGGTTACCGGGGTGAAGAAATAAAATGAAGGAAGATAATTGGTCGTTCGTACTGGTATGCTAGATTAGGATCTTCCTCGTCGTCATTGATATGCTCAAATCCTAGGACGGAGTTCAGCAAGTATAAACTTAGCGGATGCGAAATTTCGAACATTCGCGATTGATTGCAATCGTCTGGGGGGAGGGTTTATTTTTTTTGTAGACTTGATAGAGGATTGGAATGCTAGTTGATAAGCCCTGGCTTCATGATGTCACTTCGAGATGAAAAGGAACTAATCGATGGGGTTTAGGTTGCACGTTGAGTACTTGAGATACTCTTGTGGATGTAGTCTGTTGTACTCTTCTGCATCTCCATCTAAGGAACACAAGGAGTAAATTACTCAAAAAGGCAACTCCGCCAAACCTCCCCGAAACGGCATGGTCTCTATCCCCAAAATAGCGTTATTTACCATTTTCGGCAATTCCAACTTTACTACAAACTCAACGCGAATGGCTTTCGTTCTTCCAGAGTTCAGTTCGTAAGCTATGAGAAAAGTAAAAGGAATAAGAATAAGAAAATTCTCCCGTCCCTGAACTATCCCATCTCCGGCTTCTACGAAAGATCAAAGGCAACATCCTCAGGGAAGAGAAGGGGGAGAACACACACACAACCAATCAATCCCTCACGATCTTCGTCTGTTCCACCTGAATGCGGCCGTTGTTACAGGTTGCATCTTCCCACCAGCACACATCCACACACCACATACGCAATCAAAAAAAGGAACAACATCACAAAGGAAGAAGAAAATAAGCATATGTTATCGATAGGTAACCGAGAGCTCCAGGCTGCAGCTCAAAGGTTTTATTATATCCAACTTCGGCAACGCCGTATGGGTGTGGCGTGCTCTGGTACGGGCTATATATCTGGCCTGCATTTATTCGGTTCCGTCGATTTATGGAACGAGGTGGGGGTGGGTATGCAAAGTCAAGGTATACACGTTTTCCTTGAGTCCTCTTGGACCATGTTGGCTTCCAATGGGGATAAGTTATGTGCATGTGAAGAACAGTAGTAGTATATGCTCTATGGAAGGGTCTGGATGATGCATGGCATGGGTTACGATCATAGGCAACTGTAAGCCCTCCGAGCCCACAGACGTTGTCTCGTTCGACCCCCATTAGTTAAGACAATCGAACAGACACGTGGTAGATCCCTATTCTTTCTGGAAAGCTGCCCGGAGAGATGTAAAAACGAGTTAAATCTCCGGATTATGGTAAAGTATATGGCGGTTATAGGTGCATAGTGGTGGCGAAATCGTGGAAGGGTTTTATAATATCCTGGGGGATCTCTTTCCACCAATAGTAAAATTTTGCTTGGCCACGGTTCCTTGCTGATCATAGTTATCATATGTGAGATTCTTTTTTGTGGGTGGTTTAACTATGGGTGTATTGACTCGATGTTGGTGACTCTCAGTTATCTAATAAACTAAATGCCCGCTACGAAGCCGAGGCCGTGAAAATTAAAAAGCTGATTGCAAACAAAAAGCAACGAGGGATATTTATTAGTTTGATTTCATGTTTTCTTCGTCCGTCTTTTGTTGGTCGACTTTGGGGTATCCGTGGCAGATGCTTCCGCACCTGTCGTATCTGCCTCATCGCTGAATGCAACCTTCTTGCCGTTTGACTTCTGAGTCTTCGGTTTCGATGTCGTTTCTTTCTCACTCGATTGTGAATCTTTAGCAGCCTTAGCTTCTGCTGCCTCTTCTTTCTTTTTTTCCTTGGCTCTTTCAACGGCCGCCGCTTTCTCGATCTTAGCAACCTGTGCCTTTGATACTTCGAACAATTGCTGTCCAAGGATCTCGGATTCGATCTCAGGTTTCCGGAACCTAAAAGCTGTGTTAGCATTCTGATAATATTTTGTTTGAGCCCAAGTATAGAGAGGATACATACGGCGAAACCTTACACTCCCTAATCAAACCCCCTCCTTTCCCCTTCCCAAATTCCGGATCATACAACCCCGCAAAAAACCCCTGGGCACCTTGATCCGTTGACTTCAACACGATCCACCAAAGCGGCCAAGTAACCAAATAGACGAACAGTCCAATCACGCTGCCCAGGGACAGCCACCTCCTGCTTCCAGGACTCCTCATGATCCCAGGGTCCACACTCCAAACCTTGACATTGGTAGGCATCCCATCTGGTCTTTTATATTCGTCCAACTGCCTCTGTATCTCCGCCACCAAAGCCATAACTGCGATCTTTGCCGCCCCGTAAACCAACCAAGGCCTTCTACCTGGGTACCCTCTTTCCAAAAACTCAGGATCATTCAGATCCAATTCCCCGAGAATATAAGCTGCACAAGTAGCAACCAAAATCCTAACATCCCTATCCGGCGGCTGAACCTTCAATGCGGGCATCATCAACGTCAGAAAATGGTAGTAGGCAAGGTAATTAACCCCCCAATGGATCTCCACCCCATCCTTTGTCACTTCTCTTGACGAAAACGGCGGTGCCATGACACCGCCTGCGAGAACAATGCTGTCTAGCCTTCGGGGCGGTGCGTTATCTAGCCATTTTGTGCAGAATAATCGGACGCTGTGGAGGGACGAGAGGTCGCATTCTTCGGCGTAGATTAGGTTGTTTGAGTACTTTTTGCGAAGGTCGGAGATGTAGTCTATTAGCCAGTAGTCTTGGGTTGAACGGACCAGGAGGACAATTTGGGCGCCCTTGGAGGCTAGGTCGTCTACTATTGTTGCTCCGAGGCCAGATGTGCCGCCCTACATATTTATATTCGTGAGCCATTAGATATTGTAGTAATCGATATCGACCGAAATCATGAACGACGAATAGTATAATTCTTTCGGTTTTATGTTTTTCCAGTAAGACAAAAAAGGACTTACCGTGACCATCACGACCTTCCCATGCATCACACGCTCAACCTTGTTCGTCTCCCCACCGAAGAACCAGCGGAGAAAGTAGACCAAGGTAGCCCATGGTAATATCCGGAGTATCGTCGGTAAGTACGGAACAGATGAAGCGCCTTCCGAGAAGACCTGGCCTAGGAATTCGACAGGCATGGTGGTGGAGAAGAAATCCGCAATTGAAAGCCTTGAAGCCCTCTCGCCGGCCGGGAAGCAAAGGAAAGGGAACGTGGAAACTATGCAAGCTGGGAACAGGACAAGGGTAAGCTCGGCGGATGCGTTGTGGGTGTGGTTCTCGGTCGCGTTTAAATGTCTTGGCGGTCCGCCGAAAGAAAGAGGCAGCATCTTTTGCGACTCACCGGTGGGAGGATCACGAACCTCTCGAACTTTCAGTCAACCTTTCGGCATCGCATACTCCGGACTTTGGATTCGGTCTTCGCCCAACATGAGTTTCGAGGACTTACAGAGCCTCGAGCTTCTCTCGCTCGTCTCGAAGATTACCACGGAGTTGACGAATCACTTGGGAATGTACGTGTTTCAATATCCTACTTCTTGCTCTCTGGCCACCAGAAAAGCTCATGATGAGTATGAATAGTAAGTACTAACATAACTTCGCAGAAACGACAAAACCCTCGCCGAATTCATTATAAACCTTCACAATGACTCCAAATCTCTCACCGACTTCAAGTCCAAGCTCACATCAATGGGCGTCGACTTCCCGAACTCGTTGGCGGAATCTGTCGACCGGTTAATCCTAACGATGCACCCACGCCATAAGAACAAAGGGAAGAAAAGGCAGGATGAGGACGAAGATGAGGATATGGGTGGGCTGTCTGCGTTTGAAGACTTGGAGAAGAAGTCAAGAGTGTTCAAAGGCTTAGCGTTACCTGATGCTGATGACGCGCCCTGGAAGGCCGAGTATGAGAAAGCCGAGAAGGATGCTGGCGAAAAGGGTGCGAAGAAGAAGGAGGAACCGGATGCGATCGATGATACACTGGCGCTGTTGGAAAGTTTGGAAGGGAAGGTTAGGGCAGAGAGGAATCGGAAGAGGACGAGAAGTCCCAGTCCTATCAGGGATGACAGGGATGGGAGGTACGGGAAGAGCAGGAGGAGAAGCCGAGATCGAAGTCCGGGATACGGGGGGAGGGATCGGAGCCCGAAGAGGAGAGATGGCGACTACGACCGGTACGGAAGGAATGGGGGGCGTGATAAAGAAAGGAGGGGCAGGCGATATGATGATTATGACGATGACGATGAATTTAGGCGACCGCCTGCTAAAGAGCTGGACGATGCGCCAACTATGTTCAAAGTTTATGACGGTGTCGTGTCAGGGGTTAAGGACTTTGGGGCCTTTGTCAACTTGAAGGGAGTGAAGGGCAAGGTCGACGGTTTGGTCCACATCTCCGCGATACAGAACCAAGGACGAGTCAACCATCCCTCGGACTTATTGTCGCGAGGTCAACCGGTGAAAGTAAAGGTTATCTCGATTGAAGGTAATCGCATCGGGTTGTCGATGAAAGAGGTGGACCAGGAAACCGGTAGGGATTTAATCCCCGGGAAGAGGATAGGGACAGGTGCAAACACATCCAAATTATCTGGAAGGTTTGGGGCGCACGAGGAAGTCCCGGTATTTGAAGATGATGATGAAGGGAAAGGAAGAAATAAGAAGAGGTTAACATCACCGGAAAGATGGGAAATCAAACAACTTATCGCTTCCGGGGCTCTGAGCGCGAAAGATTACCCTGATATTGATGTTGTCAACGACGAAGTCGAAAATGGCGGAGAGTTAGAAGAAGATGTGGATATTGAAGTTCGAGAGGATGAACCACCTTTCCTTGCAGGGCAAACAAAACAGAGTCTGGAATTATCACCCATTCGTGTGGTCAAGGCACCTGATGGATCAATGAATCGTGCCGCTATGTCCGGGACAACCTTAGCGAAGGAGAGAAGAGAACTACGACAACAGCAGCAACAAGATGCAGCGTCTGAAGCTGCTCAAAACGTCGACTTGCAAGCCCAGTGGAACGACCCAATGGCCGGTGAGCGCCAATTTGCTACTGATATCCGGAACCAAGTTTCAAAGGCAGGAGATGTGCCGGAATGGAAGCGGGTTACGATGAGCAAGAACGAGAGCTACGGTAAACGGACATCGCTGTCCATAAAGGAACAGAGAGAATCGCTTCCCGTGTTCAAGTTTAGAGAGGCGATTATCAAGGCTGTTCATGACAACCAGATTCTTATTGTCGTTGGTGATACCGGGTCCGGCAAAACGACACAGATGACACAGTACCTCGCTGAAGCAGGGTTTGGAGATCGCGGCATCATTGGCTGTACTCAGCCTAGACGTGTGGCAGCGATGTCCGTCGCCAAGCGTGTAGCTGAGGAAGTCGGGTGTAAACTTGGACAGGAAGTTGGATACACTATCCGTTTCGAGGATTGTACAAGCCCGGAAACTAAGATCAAGTACATGACAGACGGTATGCTTCAAAGAGAGGTCTTGCTAGATCCTGATTTGAAAAGATACTCTGTCATCATGTTGGACGAAGCCCATGAGAGAACGATCGCTACTGATGTTCTCTTCGGTCTTTTGAAGAGTATGTTTTCCGGAAACCCCCCTTTCCTATATACGATGCACTAGCTAACGAATTTATAGAAACCATCAAAAGACGGCCAGATCTGAAGGTTATTGTGACATCTGCAACACTCGATGCTGAGAAATTCTCCCATTACTTCAATGAATGCCCGATTTTCTCTATTCCCGGTCGTACCTTCCCCGTGGAGATTTTGTACACCAAGGAGCCAGAATCGGATTACCTCGACGCTGCCTTGATTACTGTCATGCAAATCCACCTATCGGAGCCACCTGGCGATATATTGGTGTTCTTGACAGGTCAAGAAGAAATCGATACGGCCTGCGAGATTCTCTACGAGCGTATGAAAGCGCTCGGACCAGCTGTCCCTGAACTCATCATTCTTCCCGTCTACTCCGCTTTACCCTCCGAGATGCAGAGTAAGATTTTCGAACCAGCGCCTCCTGGTAGCAGAAAGGTTGTCATCGCTACAAATATTGCCGAAACCTCCATCACAATCGATCAGATTTATTTTGTTATCGATCCTGGATTTGTTAAGCAAAATGCTTTCGATCCAAAGTTGGGAATGGACTCTCTCGTTGTTACCCCGATTTCCCAGGCACAGGCCAAGCAGAGAGCCGGTCGTGCCGGTCGTACGGGCCCTGGAAAGTGCTACAGGTTGTACACGGAAGCCGCCTTCCAGAGCGAAATGCTTCCGTCCTCGATTCCTGAAATCCAGCGTCAGAATTTGGCTCACACAATTCTGATGTTGAAGGCCATGGGCATCAATGATCTTCTGCATTTCGACTTTATGGACCCGCCACCGACCAATACCATGTTAAACGCTTTGGAGGAGCTCTATGGTCTAGGGGCTCTAGACGATGAGGGGCTGCTTACGCGTCTCGGAAGGAAGATGGCAGATTTCCCCATGGACCCCGGTCTGAGTAAAGTCTTAATTGCGTCTGTGGATATGGGCTGTTCCGACGAAATGCTCACGATCGTCGCAATGTTGCAAGTTCAAACGGTTTTCTACAGACCTAAGGAGAAGCAGCAACAGGCGGATCAGAAAAAGGCCAAATTCCACGACCCACACGGCGATCATCTGACGTTTTTAAATGTCTATAACTCGTGGAAACAAAACAACTTTTCGAGTCCCTGGTGCTTTGAAAACTTCATCCAAGCGCGTTCTATGCGCCGCGCCCAGGATGTACGACAGCAGTTGGTCTCTATCATGGAGAGATACAATAATCGTATAATCAGCTGTGGAAGAAACACCATGAAGGTGCGACAGGCACTTTGTACCGGATTTTTCAAGCATGCAGCACGAAAGGATCCAACGGAAGGGTATAAGACCCTGACGGAGGGAACGCCGGTGTATATGCACCCTAGTTCAGCGCTGTTCGGGAAGCCGGCCGAACACGTTATTTATCACGAATTGGTTCTGACGACAAAGGAGTACATGCATTGTACGACGGCTATTGAACCGAAGGTATGTTTTTTCTTCTCCACTTCCACATGATTTGTCACCCTCTTTACGTAAGAGCTAGTACTGATGTTTTGCAATAGTGGCTTGTCGATGCTGCACCAAGGTTCTTCAGAGTTGCACCAACGGACAGATTGAGCAAGAGGAAGAGGAACGAGAAGATCCAACCACTGTATAATAGATTCTCGGACGGAGACGACTGGAGGTTATCGGCCCAGAGACGGCAAGGCAGAGGAGGTGGCGGTGGTACTTGGGGTTGAAGGAGCATATTGTCGAAGCTCCTATTACTGTTATTTTTTGGTGTTTTAGGATCAATAGTTAGAAAGGATGTATGAGTAACGACTTCGAAGATGGAATCCCCCCCCGGTCGAGCTTAGCTCCAAAAGCGCAATAACATTATCTTAGTCTGATTCCATAAAAGTAGCAAGATGACTCCCAAACCCGTGAAAATCCTACTTTTCGTGGAGCTGTGTTGGAAATAATCCTAAACAGCGGTTTATATAAGCTGGCCGTCCTCCGCCAGAAGAAACAACCTCTCCACCACCACCAAACACCGTATGAACCCACCATCTCCAATCTTCAACCTCCAAACCTAACTAACGACCCTAAAGCTCTACCCGAATACCTTCAAGATGTCCGAAGTCAAGCGTGTCGCTTTCATTCCTCTGGAATCAAGTACGTCCCAGCCATACCACCACTAACAGCTATACAGCTAGGTAGCTAGACTAGCTACTTTACCCCTCCACGCGTCTACACACGCCCACGATATCTCACAAGAAACCCAAGGCTAACCAACCATAATAATAAAATAGACCCAGACACCTTCAACTCCCTCGCCCACAAACTCGGCCTCTCCACCAACCTCTCCTTCACCGATGTCTACTCCCTCACGGACCCCGACCTCCTCTCCTTCATCCCACGTCCCGTCCACGCTCTCATCCTGATCTACCCCACCAGCGAAGACCCCGCCAAGCAAAACAACCACCTCTACGCCGAAGCCAAAGCCGAAGGCCCCGTACTCTACATCAAACAAACCATAAAGAACGCCTGCGGACTCATGGCACTGCTCCACTCCGTACTAAACGGAGCCGTTGCCGAAAGGCACTTGGTAGCCGGGTCGAACCTTGCTTCGCTACTGGAGGAGGCTAAGCCGTTGGATCCGTACGCTCGAGCTGAGTTGTTGATTAAATCACCCAGTTTGGCGGCGGCGCATAAAGAGGCTGCTGAAGCTGGGGAGACTGAGGCTCCTGATGCTGAAGCGGAGGTGGATTATCATTATATTGCTTTCGTGAGGGGTACTGATGGTGGGGTTTATGAGATGGATGGTAGTCAGAAGACTGGGGAGAGGAAGATTGCGGAGTCTTCTGGGGAGGATTTGTTGGCTAGTGAGGATGTTAGGGTTGCGGTTGGGAAGATTATGGATGATACTGGGAGTGTTCACTGCGGTATCCTGGCACTCGCGGAGGGTGCTTAAGCATATATCATGCATGATCTGACATCATGGAATTTAGGAGGCGGATTGGCTTTTTACTTCATTTCTTTCTTTTAAGTCTTAAAAGGTGTTCGAGGCGATGAAGGTTTCCTTTGGTTATTTGCATATGGTCCGGTCTTGTGGGTTATCATATACGACTAGGTCGCTTGCATTTCCGTTTTACATATAATACGGTATCTATACTAGGATTCTCTGGATCCATCCTGGTCTCTTTTGCCGTCATAAAGAAACGGGGTTATTTACTATATCTAGGAGATATGGCTTCGGTGCCTATTATCTTACATCTCTATATCCTTATATATAATCTCAATTGATCGATATATACTCTTAACCTTGTATGCATTCCCATTACTAGGGAGATACCTCGGTCTACCTAAAGAGAAGGGGCTTTCCCCTACCCTTGCGACAGCTATTACCAAGTGAGTGTTTATATGCTTAGACGCCGACTTTATACACCACAGTATTTATACTACGAAGAGTAGAAAGAGATCATTGACGACTTGCCTTCAATTTTGAGGTCTGTCCATATGTACAAAAGCAACGACCTCTTCATGATATAACTTAATTATAATATACAAATAAAGAACCCCCCGCACTCACACAGTTCCAAGGTTCCTGGCGACGATACAGCCCCAGTAGAGCGCGATATTCATTATCATCTCCCCTACCTCGACATCCTCTTCTTCCCAGCTTTTCTCATCATATCAGTCCCCACGTTCGCCCGATTCGTCACACAGAGCTTATGCACCGCCAACCGTTTATCCCAACAACTACTAGTCCCCAAAACCACACTCTCTACCTCCTCCGCAAACCTTTCCGGCAAGCTCTTCATCCTCTTCTTCCCATCCGCAGCCTGTAACATCCACTGCAAAGCCTTCCTCCTCCTGGTCTTAACCGGCAATGGTACAGGGGTTTGGTTAACACTACCTCCGGAACCACGTGTGCTCTTCAATTTGAACAACGGAGCTACGGAATCAATCGCCGTCTGTAGATACGCCACTGGATCCCCGGGGAGCAACGAAAGATCCGGGGCGTTGGGGACAAGTGGGTATTTCCCTTCTCTGGGAGCGGGTTTTGTACGTAGGATTTGAAGGATCTTTTGCACTGTCGCTTGGGCGGTGGCGAGTTCTCCGTGTTTCATGAAACATGGGGTGAGCTGTCTTAACAGCGGGTGTTCTCTGTGGTGGATGCTGTGCAGTGCGGGGATTGGCAGCATGGGGATTGCGGGTCTGTACGGTGGGACGACGACCTTGGGAGTCGGATTGGGGAACTCGGAGAGAGCTTCTGGAGGGAATAAGGCAGCTGTTGTTTCGGCGGAAAGGATCGAGGTCGTAGGTTTGTTTAGCTCTTCTTTAACGATTTCCGGTGCATTCTCGACATCATGTTCGCGCTTGAAGACCTGTAGATTTATAGAACACCCAATTGATCAATACCATATTCCTTTAGCCCCCAGGGTGGACTATCCCTACCTCGCTCGCAGGCGTCCCGTACTCCTCAACATTGATCCCTTCCTCCCCCATAATCTCAGCCGTCTTCGATGCCTCTTCCGTAACCGACCCTTCCGTTACATCGGACCCTCCAGACTTCGAATCACTATAGCTCCGTCGTTGGCAAAGTGGGACAATGTTCGAGGTAGTCGAAGAACTAGCGGTAGTGGGGCCGAATCGATGAGGCCGCGGGGCGAAGGTCGCGAGACACCGACGGGTTGGTATCGATCTCGGACCGGAACCCAGCGGGAGTCGTTCGAGGGCCCTGAAGGCCGACGGCCGTAAGAAAGATAGCGGCGCTGCCATTCCCGGTCGGCAGGATGTCGGATATCCAATGGGTCGGCTGAGGATTCTTGAAGGTTGATAAATTTGGCGAAGGTTTGAATTCGACAGGTCGAATTCAAGTTTCGCTAAAAAAGATACAACATGAACAACGCAAACTTTCCAGTATCTACAATGCGAAGCCGCCGCCGGCGGGCATAAGAATATCTTTTCACGTTTTAAACCATCGAGCCCTCGGGAAAACCTCGTCCATGTACAGATTATTTTACAGTCTTCTCAACAGTTACGGAGGGGAAAAACAACAGGATCGAAGAACAAACAAAACTTATCGAAAGCATCAACGCCGCCCTGCAATGCACATTAACCATCCAGAAGATAAAAGAACAACCAAAAGGTCAAGTGTACAAACGATACTGTCTTTTTTTTAAACAAGATCCTTCTAGGACTAAGAAACAAGGTCTTGGAATAACGGGGGGATTAAAAGAACAGGGGTTAGGAACCACGATAAGGGTACGATTCACTAACCCGGTAGCTTTATATCTTATTAAACGGAGTAAGAAAGGGATATAATAAAAAGGAGTTAAGGGAAAGAAAGAAAGAAAGGGGGGGAAGGAGGGAAAGAAGTAAAGAAAAAAAGGAAAGAAAAGAAGGGAAATATAACTGTGCAAAACATGCTATATTATGCCCTCCGTGACAAATCCAACCGAATATGTTGTATGTTCAATGTAATTGAAAGGGAAAATATGGTGGAAAGGGTGCGGGATCACCTCTTGCTTCTCTGTGATCTCTTCTTTACGCTACTTTCAGTAGGAGTGAGATCGGAAGCTCCATGAAAGGTCTTCCTCCTGCTGCTTCGCCGCGCTTGCTCTCGTGCTAACTGAGCGACTTCCGAATGGACTGAAACCGGCGCAGAAACGCGGCGTCCCTTTCTCGACGCTGCAATTGTAGCTCTCGCCGTAGTTGTCGGCCTATATTCAGACTCATCGCTCCCTTCTTCGTCCTCCTCTCCGAAATTCTCTTCGCTTTCAGTTTCACTTTGTATCTTTCTCTTCCTGCTCACCCTCTTTGCCGGGCGGGGCTTTTTTGATGAAGTCGACGGTTTCTAATCGTCGCCATCATCCCCGCCACCATCGTCACCGGGTGACCCATCGCCCTTCTTTTTAC
Organism: Orbilia javanica; assembly: GCA_036872735.1. NCBI lineage: Eukaryota > Fungi > Ascomycota > Orbiliomycetes > Orbiliales > Orbiliaceae > Orbilia > Orbilia javanica. The sequence continues at coordinate 1,891,065 of JAVHNR010000001.1, read as the reverse complement.
GTCTCTTAGCCGGCTTATGTTGGGGCGGAGGTGTCATTCCCGTCTTCCGTTTGCGTGGCCTACCCCGGGCACGGTGAGAGGCCGCATCAGTCCCCCCTCCTGGGCCGTCGTCGTCGTCGTCATCGTCACCGCCAGCGCCTCCAAATAGATCGTCGTCTTCGTGTTCGGCGATACGCTTAAACTCGTTATCGACGGTAAGGAGTTCCACAAACTATAGAGCTCAAATGATAAGTATCATACCACAAATCATCCAGGCTCTCTCCCTCATAGCAACTCACCTCTCGGAATTGGTTATCCATTCCCATATCGCTGTCTAGCGTCACCATCAATTCTCCCATCTCATCCCACAAACCCCTGCCTCCCATACCCACAACTCTGGTAGGGGCCTTAGCTAACTCCTTCGTGTTCTTCGCCTTTTTCATCATAACTTCCGCAGTAACCCCATAAAGCTTCCTCAAATATGTCCTCGTATTCCAACACATGTTTAAAACCACTGAAGCCATACAAAGTCTTCTCTTGGCGATCGGGTCAACAGGGTTTGTAGGTTCTGTGCTCCCAAGGCTGATCTGAAGGATATCAGTCTCGATCTGATGAACCACTGTTGCTCCAATGTTACCGACGATCTTTTCGAGGCCAGAGGCAACTTGGTGGACATCTTCAATGGAGACGTAGTCAAAGTATGCTAGGTTCTGGAGCACAAAGCGAGCATAAGTTAAATGCGACGGAGTAGCTGATACCTGGAGCTTATTAGGATCAAATTCCAACGCTGCCAAAAGGTTTCCTAAAAACTTCTTTTTAACTTTTCTGCTAGCAACCGTGAGAGAGTACAAGTTGGCGAGTTTGGAGTTGTAATTGGTGCTGTCGGCACCATCTTCCGACTCAATAACCTCGAGCTGGTATTTGAACGCGAGCCGGAAGCCTTCCATATATGCCCTCTCCACGATGCTTTCATGCTTTTGAGCCAGTGTCTTGAGCTCTCTCTTCGCCACGTTCTCGATCCTAACATCGGGACAGGTCATCAACGCTACCAAAGCAGGTGTGCACTCCTTTGGATGCACCAACCCCTGCCTTAGAACTGAACCGGTAAGCTCCACAGCGGCGTAGCCATAATCATCCACGGCGCTCAAAGCAATGTTGACAATATAATGCAAAAACGTCTGTGCAAGCGCTGTTGAAACACCGTCTCTTGAGGTCGCCGTACTGGCGCCGGTCAGCCTCCCGGGATCGTAGTCAGCGTTCGCGACACTCTCCTTCGATGCTGCCGGTGCCTTGCCTTTCCTGAGGGCTTCTTCAGAACTTCTTTCTTCAGCGCTCAAAAAGTCGTATAGACTTTTCAAGACCAAAGACTTAAATTCCTTTTGGTCTGATTTGAACACCTCTTCAAACGCACCGGTAACTGCTGGCCTCATGTACTGGCCTGGGTGGGTCTTGGCGACATTCCCCACTGCCTCGAGTGCAGCTTTACGGACACTCGGGTCAGCTTTCTCGCTAGCAAAGCGCAGCATAGTATCGACGATGAATTCGGAAACGCTGGGGGTTTTGAAAGTAACATTCCCTTTGGCAAGACGGAGCCTGATTTCTTTGTTGTATCTCTCGAGAGGACAGTAATTACCGACAAGTCCGACGATGCAGATTAAGCGGGATATCTTCCTCACTATCTGGGCCTCTAGTTTGCTGGTGTCGGCCGTGAAGTAAGGCTTTAGAATGTTGAAACTCGAACAAAATACGGCAATCAATCGACCGCTAATGTCGTAGGATTTGTTGATTTCAGAGAGGCAGAAAATCGCTTCTTGCAGTTCCGTCATCGGCAGTTTCGAAACATTGGACAGCAGAGCAGTCGCAACGTCCTCCAAGAACTTCGAGTGAGCAGCCGAGAGACCGGGTAGAACGCATCTAAAGATTACGATCGCAGATCTATAGATGGCCATATCATCTGTAGAGCTAAGATTTTTGATGTATGGTCGGAGTATCTCTAGTTGGTCGACTCGGAACAAGCTCGCAGACGCCTTTGCGAAAACCACAAGAGTACGCATGATACTCTGGCGACGCAACTTATCCTCATCATTGCCTGTTGAATCAACAAGGTCATCAAAGAGAGCTTGGACCATCAACCTGCACACCTTGGAGTTCTGCTCCACTTGTTTGTTTTCATGGTCTAGGAAATACTGGATCAGGCTGCTGAGAGGTGCATCGAGTTTTTCGTTCGTCGTAACGACCTTAGTGATAACGCCCACCCGCTCCCTGATTATTACTTTACCCTTGAGGCTTAGCTCCCCATCCTCGCCATCTTTGAGCTGTGGGAAGAAATGGTTAATCCAAAGGTCCTCAAACGACTTTTTGGCCTGCTCTGCAACCGCAGCTTCATGGTCTGCTACCCTCATTAGCAGGCATTTCGCAATATCCACTTTGTGCTCAGGAAACTTCGTATTGGGATAGATTTCCCTGAGAAGTTTGATAGCGCGTTTCCGAAGAGGGATATTCATATCGTGTGCTCTGGTGCAGATTGTAGGCAAAACCCGAGGCTCAAGTTCCGGCTTGAGGTTAAGACACTTGCCGATGATATCCAAAGCAGAATCGCGAACCGACGGAGAGGCATCCTTGCACCTATCCAAAAGAGTAGGGATGAGGCCCTTGTCTTCGAGAATGGATGTATCTTGTTCCACAATGTTCATCAACGCCTTTAGGCCCTTACTTCGAGCTGAAGTCTGGTCTCCGCCAATGCTGTAAATCAACCTGGCTAATATCAGAAGCCGGTGGCTACAGAAATCCCCAGCAAGAATTATAAGCAAATAGGCCTGCCGGATCTGCATCGGCGTAGGAAGGTTGTTCTTATAGGTGTTGCTATGCAACCGCGTCAGCAATTTCGTCGTCTGGTATCTGGGGACGGAGCCTTACATTTCTTCCTCATCATACCACGCCTTCTCCGTGATCATTTTATACAAGTCGTCCGATATGCGTGCTATGTCCGACGCTAAAGAGGCATCAACTTCTTGGGATTGCTGGAAGCCCGAAACGAGCCTACTTGCCCACACGGACGCAAAGAACCCCCAGGCAGTCTAAAATTGTATTAGCTAGAAGCTGAGACTAATTTGGGTGATGGTATATCGTACCTGAAGATTATCCGCATCCTCTTTCTGATCCTTCTCCCAAAGGTTCTCAAGGATCATCCTGAATGGTCCTTTCCACAGGACCATTTTACGGAATACAGCGTCTCGTTCCTCTTTCAGCTCATGGCCGGCTTTGCCATCGGTATTGGTATGGTAGTCGATGTAGCTATCGGTTATTGCAGAAAGTATTCCATCTATCGTAGAGCTAGAAGGGTTTCTGTCGCCATGGATCTTCTTAAGGTGGCTGAACAAGGAACTGATCTTGGACCCAAGCTTCCCCAGCACTTCGAGTGCAGCGGATTTGGCCGGAACAGATGCTTTGGCGTCGTCAACGGTATGGATCTATCCGACAAGTTAGTCGCAGCCAGGCTAGCCAATGTGAATAAGGAACATACCATCTTAATGCAGATTATCTTCAAAAACAGCTCGGCGGCTGGCCACTCCGGGTTGTCAAGGACCTCTAGGAAGTCTTCAACCATTAGGTCTAATAAATTCCTCGAGTTGCTGCTATCTGAGGATTTGGCAGTATTTAAAGCCCTGTTCACGATGTAGGATGTGACGTATGCAGTCTTCTCCTGGGCTGTTTTCATCGAACGCATGATAACTTCTTCTAGTTTCATCACAATAGTTTCTGCGTCTCGTGAATGGGAACCACTCTTCGCGGTTCCATCTTCAGGGTTGAAATTAACCATATCCTCGTCAGGGTCCACTGTGTCTCTAGCACTAGGGCCGCCATGAGACCGTTCTTGGTATGTTCCTGCAGATTGAACCAGGTTCATCATAAAGGCACTGATGAGTTGGATGCTTTCATTCCCAGGGATTTGAAAGTTTTTCGCGCTTTGGCGACCAACTGGCAGCCTTTCGAGGTTGCTTAGGACCTCATTAATAATGCCGTCACCTTGGTCAGGGTACCTAGCAAAAATCTTTGCAAGAACGTTCATTGCGGCGAGTCTGAGGTTCTCCACTTTTTTGGTCCCAAATACAGAGTCCTTGTCGCTCGTGGCATTGTCAATAAAGACCAAAGTGACAGAGGTATAGATCATTTTAATCAAGAAATCTTCAGTAACCTCTTGGTTTGAGATGAGCTGAGTCAGAAGCTTGATTATTTTTGTAGTGTCCTGAAGTAGGTCTCTCAGAAGCTTCTTTTTAGACATAACGGCTTTGAAAGAATCTTCTCGGTCCGATCGGAGGGCAATGAGAGGGACAATCGACCCCTCAAGGAGGTTCTTGATAACATTGTGGATGGATGTCAGAACCTCTTCGGAGTACAGCTGTTTCTCTTGTCGCCCGCCGTTCATAACTCGCAGAATAGTTCTACATGTCTTTACCGAGTTTTCCGCGAATGCAATCTTCTTATCCCACTCCGATACAGGGCCCCCTGCCTCCGATGGTTCACCGATATCTTCGCCCACTTTGACATCCAGGTTTTCTGCAGCTTTGAGCGTATTATCACAAGTCTTCAGGAGACGGAGTAAATCATCAAGATCCATCCTGTCCAGTCGGTTGTATAGGGTAACCTGCCGAATGGCGTGGTCAAGCTTCACCTGGATCCCAACCGAAAGGCACTGCCCAGTCGCTTCTGTAGAATATCCAAGAGCTCCAGGAGGTATGAACGATCCAGAGGAGGTCGAAAGCACGTTTCCGGACGTGTCTGGCTGAAGGTTGTCTTCGTCTTCAAATATTCTTATCAAGAGGGCTTGAAGAGTATTGATAGCCGATTCAGCCTTGGCACGAGTGTCCACGTTAGAAACCTGGGCTTCACGCTCGTCTTGGTCTCCGAGCTTACGCCGTTTTCGTGACTTAAAGTTACTGGGGACTAAGATGCGAGCGTCCGCCTCCTCGTGCGTTGTATAGTCTTCTGGGGCAAACCCTCCCTTGGGTGGTGGAAGAACTATTGCAGAAAGAAGTTGACCACTTGGGTGATGATCAAGCGGTAGGGATTTGATTTTGGTGGTAGGGCTAATATCTCGTTCCTTCTGCGATTTAGTTGGAGTCAAAGCCCGGTCGTAGCCATTGATGTTACTCTGGGTAGAAGGAAGAGAAGAAACAGGAGGTATCTCGATGTAAAAATTAGAGCGAGGGGTCGAAACGGTAGGGGGAGGGGGGAGGGGGGTTTGTGGTTGTGATTGCGGTGGTGGTTGATGCGTAGACAGAGCCGCCTGGGTGCCTGCCTTTGGCAGTTTCGAAGGAGTTTTGACCTTGGCAATCGAAGCAGAAGGCTGGTTCAGAGATTGCTGAGAGTCCTCTAGAGTAGATAGAGGAGTCCTCTTGGCTAGAGTGAGACGCGGATCTATATTAGCTTCCTGTACATCTACATTGAGGCGAAGGATGTATTTGGTTCCTTACAAGGTTTCTGGTTGTACGCAGGAAGTTTATGGAGGACGGCGGTTTCGAAAGTCCCAAGCCCAGATTTTTGGACCAAATCTTCAACTGAATTTTTAGTTGCGCTACCGTTATTGAGTGGAGATCCGAGCTTGGATTTTTTAAACTCACTGTGAGGATGTTGAAGTTCTGGTTAGCAAAGCTTGGGGTTTTCATCTCCTGGTAGGGATTGGAGAGCAACTTACAGATGTAGACCCTTTTTCTCAATGGTATTGTTTATGTATCCACTAATGTCGCTTGTAGCTGTTCGAAACCTCTTTGACATAGGGTCCAGCTTGTTGAAGTCCTTGAGGAGTTTCCTACCAATTTGTTCGGATTTGGCAGCAAGGGCAGAGGCGTCTATGGTAGGAGTAGGAATGATATCTGATAGGGTTAGGCGTGGTTAGTATTGAGCTTTTACCCTAAACCTATAATGCAGAAGCATCCCCATAGATCCCATAGGAATGAATATCAAATAAGAATATCAAAGCGGAAGAAAGTCCCAAGAATGGATAGTACCATCGAAGCTTTCCAGGAGTAGCAAGCAAACAGACAAAGAAACAGGCAAACAAGATAGTGAAGGGATTGTAGTTTTACTTACGCCCATGGAATGGCTGAATGGAAGCGAGAGGGGTGTACTGAAGAGCTTCTTCAATAGTAGTAGGAGCCTGGACGCCTCTGGAAGAGGAAGAGGACGATTGCGTAGCAGAGGTATACACAGATCCCGAAGCACCAGCACCTGCAGAGGAAGGATGAGAGGAGTAGGAGCTCTGGCGATGCTGATGAGGAGAATGCTGTGGTCGAGACTGGTAGAGATGATGAGGTTGTTGGTGGGATGTGGAGTGCGATGCAGAGTGGGAGGGATTGTAGCGGGGAGACGAGGCGGTAGAAGTGGAAGCGGAGGTTGAATAGTTGTTGCCAGCAGCAGCAGAGGGAGAGCTGTACTGCGGTCGCTGATGCTGCTGCTGGTTGTGGTGATGGTGGGGGTGTTGCTGTTGAGAAGCCATCGGCGCAGGAACACGATGGTGATGGCTGTTGTTGTTGTGATTGCTAGGAGAGGTGGAATACGATTGAGGAGGGTATCCACCACCAACGGAGCCAGGAGGAGGAGGGTGCATCACCTGTTGCTGGTGGCGATGGCTGTGATTGTGATTGTGATGGGGCCGAGAAGCCGAGGGAGGTGAGTACTGTGACGGCGAGGGGGGGATATAGTTGAAGTTGTAGGAGTATCCCGAGTGCTGGGCGCCGTAGAACCCTTGCTGCTGCGGCTGCTGCGGAGGAGGAGGAGGAAGAGGAGAGCCATGGAGGTGCTGGTGCTGGTGCTGGTGCTGGTGCTGGTGCTGCTGGTGATGCTGGTGGGGGGTCCCTTGCCCGGGAGGAGGAAGCCTTCCACCGTTCCCACCACTACCACCGCCATACAGCTGCTGGTGCTGCTGCTGTTGCTGCTGTTGATGGCTGTAGCCATGGTACCCCGGATTGTACCCGTCCATGATGGCGACGATTCTATCAGATCCCCCTTTCCCACGGACTATCCAGACATCTCCTTCCCTCTGGTCGGTGCAAGTATCCAAAGTCGCGTCGGGGACCGGGTTCGTATCTTCGCTGTTTCCTTTCCCTTTGTTATCGACAGCGGCGCATCTTCTTCGGCTTGGGTTTCCGGAGGGTATCGTTCTTCCCGAGATTCAAATATGAAAAAAGCAGTTCCGGTTTCTGTCGCCTGTCCAGTTCGCATACGATGATGGGTCCTTCCTTGTTATCCAACAGGTCCAAGTCCAACGATGCCTGAAAGGTCGTTAGTTTACCTAAGTAACAAACGACACTAACCAACCAAACATCGGCTTTCCAAACAATCGCGATTTGATCAATTTGGTTCCGCTTCTCTTGGAACTAATTTTCCCGCTAAACCGCTTTTGAGCGTCGGTTAGCCCGCCATTCACAGCAGGTTTAAATGCCAAGATCGTGTGTTACATATTGGCGCTACACTCGCCACAAGACATGCTGCAAGCCAGTTCCGAGGCTGGTGAAGGATACGACAATGTATGTGCATCTACACATGCATACAGTGAATTATACGGCGGGTTCGCGGTCGTCTATAGTACGCGGGTGCCTTTGGTTTTGCGGCTAGGTATGTACATGCTGTATCCCCACAGTCGTCATATACATATACACTTACTAGCCCAGGCTAAACAGCTAGATGAGACGCTGGTGAAAGCTGAGGCAGCTACAGAACTTCTAAAAAGTTTGGGATCTAGTGACCCACACTCTAGCTTACAATTAGGAATATGAAGATCCCAAATACCACTATTGTGAGTATGCACTTGTACAATTGTTACTACATAGAATCCTCGGTCGGTGGATCCATCATTGCATTGCGTTAGTACATATTAATACCACAATCCACCTCATTGACAAAAGGAACTATCACCCTCGGCGGTTGCTACGGAGATTGGGATATAGTCAACGATATTACCACTAACTGCTGCGGAGTGGAGGCCTGCGCAGATTATGATATAATAAGTGAAGTTCCTGTTGTCCCCGGTGCGTATCTAATAAGGCGGGGAAGCTCGGTACCGAATGTGGTGGAGAGGCGTCTTATCCCTAGTAGTTTTATGGAATTGACCAAGAGAAAGAATATCGAGCCGCGAGAGAGTATAAATTGGGATTTGGGCCATTTAAAGGCTGCAAGGGATTTATGGCAGGTACCTAGTTTGGGAGAAAGGGAGGTGAAGGGAAATTTTCAGGTGCTTCTGAAGAGAATGGATATAACTTTGGGTGATTTTTAGGCACTATCGATGATTGTTTTCCTTTCTCCTGTCTCTGTTTTATTTTGCGGGTGAAATGTTATCATCCAATTTGCTAGTATGGATGTTTAATATATACTTTAATCTTTATATATAAGTTAGGCTTAATTAATTAAGTTCACACAATGCCAATTCGTACTAGAGAGAAGCTAAACTACGAAAAAATTGCATCGCGCGATCTACTTTGCTTGGTGTGTGTGTTTACTTAGATCAATCTAAGAAATTTTATATTATCTTACCCCAAAGGCTTTCGCAGAATCGGTTATCCTATAAACCAAACTCCACGAAGCTTCAATGACCAGCATTTTATTCACCTCGAAGGTAGTGGTTTCATTTCGGCCAAAAATTATCGTTTAATACAGATAGTATGAGCCTTGTAGCACGAATGCTGTAGCGCAATTGTGCGAGTAAGTAAAAAGGTCCACCAAGAAAGTCGCTCGCTGCTGTCTTAAAGGAATGTAGTTCCACGTCTGAGAACGAAGTGTAATTTTAAGATAAACTTAGCCAGGTTTCCATGCAAATCGAGTAGCTTTTGTGAACATAAACTAAAGCAAACCAGCAGACACCTAGGTATAAGTAGGATTTTAGCTAGGCCCCCACCTAATTAATTACCGAGCGGCTAACTACCTAACCTACCTATCTACCAATCTATTTACGTAGTAGTCGACTAGTCTTGTAATGGGCCCCTTCCACTTGTAAATTGAAACGGACAGTAGTCTCGGAGAACCTTCTTGTATTGAAACGGACAGCTGGCAACAATTGTCAACGATAAACTCGCCAACACACCAACCTTTCCATAAACTTGTTGCATGTCCCGTGTTGTGCCCACCACTTTTTTGCGATGGCCATCGAATCACCAAAACTAATCATCGTGACAGCGACATCAATTCTTCTCCAAATGAGCTGATTTCTGGCTCAATCGAACGGCAAGATTGTTATCTACAAATAGTGACCTATCAGTAAAACCGTCCGGATTTTGTAAATCAAAATCGTCACGTGATACCGTGTGGTTTTGTGGTTGCACTGCATCGAAATTTTTCGTACACCCGCAGAGCCTCAAAATCTTTATTTCAACATCAAACCTTCGGCCCTCAAATCCCTGTTTTGATCTCAACTGCGTCCAAAAATAGGGATATGGGAAATGGCGACTCCAAATGAAACATTCGCGCAGTCCTTACTGCACCTCGCTCATCCTAATGATGAGGCGGAGGCCACCCGTATTTACAAAGAAAAAGTCGCCTACCGTCCCATCGACTTCCGAAAACTCACCGCTTCAAATACAAAATCAACCGACGCACGAACTCGTCGCCGCGAACTTCGCCTGGCTAAAAAATTGAAAAAAGCTTCGTCAAAACCATCTTCTAAACCAAAACCTCTATCTGCCCGTGAAAAACGGGCGCTGGGGGTATATGATATCCCGAAGGAAGCTCAGAAATATGAAATCTACGAACCACTGAATAAGCTATGGATCGGATATGTACATGAAATCCTCAAAGGAACTTTTGGGAATAACGGAACTGCTGGACAAGCAACTGCGGCTAAACTTTGCGCTGCGGATTTCCATGGATGTGAAGTTGAGGTTGTGAGGAATCGATGCCCTAGCCGGGTGGGTGTTAAAGGGATCGTTGTGAAGGATACGAAAATGACGTTTGTCATTATTACTAGAAAGAATGAGATCAAGCGTAGGTTATCCTCTTCCTGCTTTTGAATCGGTATAGAGGGGTGCCATTATAAGCGCCGAGAGTTGCGATCTCAATTTTCTAACGGGTAGAATATAGACATACCGAAGGAATACTCAGTGTTTAGATTTGAGATACCGTGGCCAGATACGGCAAAAGAGGGAGCTGAACCGATTGTACTCGAGCTGCATGGCTCTAACTTTATGTTTAGAGCCGCAGAGAGGATGAATAAGAAGTTTAAGGCAAAGGCTATGGACGACCTGTGACAAAACCACATCTCTCTCTGGACTTATGATATAGACAGTCCGAAGAGTTGGAAAAGGGAGTTGTTGGATAATGGCACTTGGAAACCGCGGCGGAGGTTTGGTTGGAGGCCGGTCTCCACATTGATTGGATTGGAGCCTCAAGCTCCGGGGAATCCTATTTATGCCACATTTAAACCCGCTTTGGGGCCATCGGTTACTGGGGGATACGGCGTCATTATCTCAAATACCGTGGAGGAAGTTGAGGTGACACTTTTCTTGCGATGGATTCAAACTCGGAGATGTCGACTCATGAAACTAAGTACCTAATCTTGAACGACATGTTCCCGCTTTTTTTATCATCCGCTCTCCAACATGCGACTCCTACGGGCACTCTGCGGTCTCAGCTTACTGGTTGCGCCATTGGTAGCTGCACAGTCTACCGTTTTTGTTACATACACTACCACAATCACAGAATTCGTCGTATGCACGACGACCCAATATACGACTACGTCCCTGGACTACTGTCCTTGCACAGCCATATTCCCTTCTATCACTCGCTGCACTAATTGCGAGACTTGTGCGACGACGATAATATCGACGACTACCTCGTCGGGTCCCTCTCCCACAGGAGATGGGTTCACTGTTGACCTTACTATCGGATTGGATACTGGTTATGAACGGGTTACGTTATCCCGAGTCGGGAACACTGTTGGGATTGGGGGAACAGTACTCACGTTCAACCTCTCAGATTCGGGCCTGCTGCGGGATGTCCTTACAGGAGACACTGTTTATGTGATTTTACCCTCCGGTTCCCTCCGCAAAAGATTTGAAGGATCAGTTGATTTACTTATCGGCCCTACTCCACCTTCGTCAGCCTCAACAATGACGTGGTACAAGACTAGTTCAGGGGAATTGAAATTTGAGATCGGAAAAGGTACCTCGAGTTCGATAGCGCTTGCATTTGGTGTCGCCCTTGACGAGAGCAACCAGATCGATACCACTGTTCCGATTCAAATGTATGACGTCTCGGAGGGGGTGCCATCAGACATTGAAACGGGCATTGCTGAACAGAGCTCCGTTACTGGAACTGAGCCAATAACAAGGTCCGGTGAGGAACCATCCACAATCTCTACTACCTCAAGGTCTTCACAATCTACATCATCTGGGGGCACAGAGAGTTCAGATGATACCTCATCCAGCAGTAGTACAAGGAGAACCACACGAACAACAATAGACACAAGGTACGGGCCGACTACCGGAATCTCGACCACTACTCAGGGAAGTGGGGTTGTAATCATAATCATAACTCTGCTACAAGCTACACGTACTGCCACACTCTACGGCCTTACCCCAACAACCTCCACCGAACCCTTTGATCCATACTCGCCAACTCTCACAGTATACAATGTACTCAGCCAGGTTGTCACGACACTCACCTTCTATGGTAGTGTTGGCTATACTTCGACTCCAACCATCGGTAGTGCATTCCCCACCCTCACAGCTATTGCTGAACTGCCCCAATCTACAATTACAAATACGACGTACGGGCCCGAGTTTTCGACTATAAGTATTGTACAGGATTCTTTAGTACCAACAATAACCATCTTGGTGCAATTTACACCGACAACAACCATTACAACGACGACGTACATTTGGAACCAATTCCCAATATTAACAACGACAATATATGGCACACTTCCGACAGCGACGGAGTTAGTTAAGAGCCCCCAATATAGGTTCTATTTCACGACAACAGCAACCTTCGACTCTACGGTGACGATTGGTCCAGATAATCCGACTGCTACTATATCCTACTTTATCAACCCAACTACCACGTTCACAGAGCCTAGCATCACAATGCATTGGAATTTCACGTCAGGGCAATCATCAACTGAAACGCCCCCTCAAACGCCGGGGTATACACGTACCGTCATCTTACACATTGCCTACCCTCCCGCTTCCTACATACGCTTTCAGCCTTCAGACGCAAACCCGGCTTCACCTCAATACTTTGCCGCTTCGACAACTTCGCTTACGGCAGCAGGGTACGAGGATGTAACTGCTTGGTACTTACTCACTCATGCTGCTACAAATTGCACATTCGTATACATTGATGGTGAACTTATCCTCGCCACGGATCCGAATTCTGGAACCCGTCTTCCGTACCCTGGGCGCCTTTGGTCGTTTTGGAATCCTGTAGAACCTGGTGGGGTGTCACTTCTCATGTTTGTGCTGGATCCCGTATTTGAAGGGAACCCCTCGATAAGTGCACGACCGGTTCCGATGACGACAGTGTTCGCTAACAGTAATCTCATGACGATCGAGAGCGGGTTTACAAACTATCTTATCACGAGAGAATCAGCTAATTTTTATTATAACGCTGCAACTGGCGCATCTTCGACACTGGGAGACTCATATACGTTGAGGCTTATTAGTACGGAGGAGATCGTAGTCCCTACGACGCTACGGAGGAACTCGTTAGTGGGGAGCACGATGATGAGTATGACATCGACGGCTCCGACGGCTTAAAAGGTTTAACGGTCGGCTGGGGTTTTATATTTATCTGTTGTGACTTTTTTTTCTTTCTTCTTTCTTAGCATAGCGATTCGCTCGGATGTCTTGTTGAGCGATTTATTTTTTTCCTTCCTTTTCCTTCCTTTATTTTCTCTGTTCTTTTTTTGTTCATATTTTCCTTCTGTTAAAAGGTCTTTCAATTTTTGGAAATTGCGATTTGGGATACAGAATCCCAAGATTATGAGGTTCTGTTTTTGCTATTGAGGATGGTGGCTTTGCGCTGCTATAGAAAAAGGATATTATACTTTATCGCAAGCCCCAACCAGTTGGCATTTTAATATTATAATATAAAATCCGTTTTATAAGCTTTAAAACTTCCATTGTTTATTTTGGTGGCCTACTGGCCTGCGTGCGTATAAACGTCGGGAGCATGCAATTATAACATGACAGTACATGCATTTGCATGAATACAGACTATAACAATGCTGTCAACGGACTCGAGGCTACCTGTTAGCAAGGATTCCGACACCTCGCCATAAACCCCCCAAGCAACCTATTCTAAACAAACGATATTACTCGACCTTCGTTATCCATGTTCAATTCAAAGAGCCCAAACCCTTACTCCATTATCCCAAACTCCATCATCGGCTATTTTATCAGCGTTGAAACCTACCCCCGGCTCAGACCCGCCTGTGTTCAACTCAGACTCGACGCCTGAAGTCCGTTTTTTCTTGACTGCTTCTGTTATTTCCTTATTTTGCTCTTCTCCTTCTTTTGAACTTTGCTCCTCCTCTTCGGATTCGGAGTCCGTTTCTTCCCGTAGGTTAATATTCTTCCTTTGTCCCGAACTAGTCGCCAAAACTCCTCCATAAGGGTGCACAGCAACAGCAGTAACCGGATCCCTCGCCGCCACAAATTTCTCCACAGGTTTCAAATGGCCTCCCTCCTCCTCCTCGACAATAGAACCCTCGAATGGTGTCCAAACCCTTACCACCCCATCTGTTCCCCCGGCCACAACGACATTCTCCATTCTGTTCTCTCCGGCGCCATAGCTGGAACAATAAGCCACCCCAAGTTTTTGATTCGTATCTGCCCTCCTGCCCATCAAGACCGACCAGACTTCGCCGGGATATCTCAAATCGTAAATATATACGACGTTGCTCCTTCTTTCGGCTACTATCAAGTGGTTTCCGTTGTCTGTGAAGGAAATATCAGTGATACCGTTGCCTTTTATATTCCCCGGGAAGTTTCTGAACTGCGGGTGTGTTTTGTTGGAGTTTAAGTTGATGACGTTGGTTAGTACTCCATCTTGGTATGGAGAACTGTATAATAAAATCCTTCTGGAGAAAGTCCCCGCTGCTAGGAAGTTATGTTGGTGGTGGATTGATAAAGCGGAGATTATACTCCTAGTATTCGCATCATCGGTTGAAGCGGATTGAAGGGTCGACGATGAAAAGAAGTTAGATATTCCTTTTTTGTTTTTCCCCGGTTTTCGCTTTTTACCCGTGGTGAATGTTTCTAAGGGACCGGAATTGTAGCGGGATACATCGAATAAATGGATTTGAGAGTCCGTGCCTGCGAGGAAATGTGTGGCGGTGGAAGTCCAGAGTAGAGAGTGCGGTGTTAGGTATTTTTCGGTAGTAGGGTGGATTAGAGGATAGCTGGCGGTTATGTGGGGATATAATAAATTGCGGAGGTGGATTGGTTGAGAATGGATGGATGTTAGGAGTTGGGTGGTTGAAGGATCTGAAAGGGTGAAGAATGGGTAGAGAGCAGTGGTGAAGGGGGTCGTTGGGGTGGGGGTTATGGAGTAGGGAAGGAGAATGTGGGGGTTGTAGGAGGTCAAGAGGTCGGGGGGTCTAAGACGGTGTATTAGAACTATATGAGAGGCACAGGAAGGAAGGATTGAATGACATACGCTATGAACGTTCGGATGAAGTTATCTTCAGTAACAGCAATGAGAGAGGTCCCATCCGCAGTCCTGGGAAAATATTTATACCCAGTTAGAAATGATTCAAGGATAGATGAATATATGCACACTGTATATATCTCGAGAAAACGCACCATTCAACGCTTCGGAAGACGTTACTCGTAGCCTTATTCGTCTTGCCCACAACTTTTCGGTAGTCCAATTGGTTCCCAAAGGCACCTTTCAATGCATTTTCTTCGCGTTCGTGCGATTGGCAAATGCCGGTTTGGTAAATGTCACCGGTCCCAGCGACTAACCGCGGTGGTTTCCAGACTTCTGTTCGAATGGTCTCGGCCATGCTTCTAATAATCCGTCGAGGTGGGTGAAGATAGTAGGTATACACCGGAGCTTCGGGGTGAGCTCGACGATATACACCTACCTCGATACTTTAACGTTTTACTATTAAGAAACCAGATTTCTAGAAAAATTCATGCATTTTTATTAGCCACTCCTCTTTTTTATATCCTCCCTCCCGGTACTTCATCCTCTCACTGTCAAAGAACCAACTCACAAAATACAACAAACTCTTCCCGTCGCGTTGATATTTTTAAATTCTTTTGCGGAGGGATCGAATAGGACGGCAGTAATCATCTACGAGACGCCAGCGCCTCGATGTAATAGCCGACCCTGGTGGAAGTGTGGTTCATTCGAAGGCGGACGGGGGAGAGGTTGTTCTTCCACGCTCGAGATATCCGACTGGGACAAAGACGGCGGAGGAAGGGAACCAGTGCAGCTGTCGGTTTTTGTGGCTGCACCGTGGTCATAGAAATCGGGTCTTCTGTTGCATTTTGAGGAGGACAACGCATTTCAAGGCCTTTTATATTTTCAAGACGGGACTTCGAATTAATTCTGATATCAACCCCCAGGAGAATATATATTCCGAATCTGTGGACTCGGGTTCACTGAAGATATAAGACATGGCCACCCCTCTGGCAATAACTTACTCTTCACCGTGCTCTTTCTTGGGCTACTGCATTTCCCGTTCCGCAAGCCGTCAATCCCTCCTCTCCACACTATCTCCAACTTCCCCTTCACCACCAGCGAAGGATACCATAATAATCTGCTCCACCCGCAGCAACTTCATGCGCGAGCTTCTAGTCGACTTGAACATCCCCCTGGATGAGATTCCTCCTCTAAACGACTCCCAAGACCTTTCCTCAGCACAGAGGTTAATCCTACAAACACCCATCTCCGCCCTTTTGACAACAGATAATATATCGTTAGTTTACTGCCCGACAATCCACCATTTACGGGCGTACCTTTCCTCTCTTAGTAGCAGCAGCGGTAGTGGTGGCGGTGATGCTACGGATACCTCTACCTTATCTTCACAATCCACCGCGAGTTTACGACCGTACCTGGCAATCCACTCCTTCGTACCCCTCCACCACCTCTCAACCGAGTGGTCCTCGCAAGGTCTTTCCAGGACATTATCTTCGATAATATCCACAACAATAGCAACCTCACGGGATTTACTGCTGTCAATATCGGAGACCTCCGTGGCTTTTGGAATATCGGCCGAGCTGCCGTTGATAAATTCTCGGATGATGAAGAATAATACGAAAAAGAAGGGGTTTTATGGCGGTGAAGGGTTTGAGGAGGAGGAAAGTGGTGAAAGGGATTTGAGGTTTGTGGGGAGGGTTGGTGATGTTTTGCAGAGGTGGTGTAGGGTTGTTCGGGTGGAGGAGGTTATGGATGGTGGGCACCCGGAGGAGACGGAGGATGGCGAGGAGATGATGGTTTAGTTTTTTTTTTTTTTTGATGCGCTTGCTTGCTATATTACAATCTATGTTTTGTATCATACGCTATCTTACACTTCCGCCGTTTTAAGTATTTACAACCAGAAACTCCAGAAGTATGTATACTTCCAAATATAAAACTAAAAGAAGAGGGGGGGGGGGGGGGGGTTAGGCCTACAAAGGCACTACCTTCCCGTCCACAGCCGTAACCGGAGTATTCCCAATAACAACCCCACCAACCACCAACTGCTTCTTAACCTTCCACTCCCACTCTCCCATCATCCCCCCTCCGACTCCAAAAGTCGGGAACCCTAAGACCCTATACGGCACCTTCCACTGCCTTGACGGCTTCAACTCCTCTTCGCATAACACCGGAAGCACAGTCCTACTCTTCCCTGGAGCTTCACCTTTAAACCTCGCCTTCAAAATACCCACCATCCTCTTCCCGCTCACATCCGTATCATCATCATACCATATCCCATCATTTTCAAGACGGTACATGACCTCCTTCCTTGTCCCTGTGATAAACACTCGTTTCGTACGGCCCGTTCTAAGACGGTCCCAAAACACTGCCGTGTGATCCTTCGCATCACCAGAATATCTAAGCCAGAAACGTGAGTCAAAGAGGTACCATTTGTTCGGATCCTGCGTAGGGTCGATGTTGACCTCTGGGGTATCTGTGTTTCTTTTGGCTGATTTTCGGATATACGGTTGACGGAAGCAGGATATCATTACACCTTGTGGTCGGGTGCCGATGGATTTGCAATAGACTGCTTCCCAGAAGATGTTGTTTTCGGTGATGGCACCGCCGTAGTAGACTACCTTGTCGAAGTCTCCTCGGTAGTCTTTTTTATGCCTCTTTCTCTTCCCTGGTTTTTGCCCTTCTTTTTCTTTTTCCCATTCGTCGGGCATTGGGTCGACTACGCCGATATGATGGAGGTGGTTGACGTAGGAATAACCCTTTTTGAGAGGATCTGTGGTTTCCATGATATTCTTCGCGACCTTGGACATTTGAACCAAATCCACTCTATCCATGGGGGAAATCACAGTGGCCAAATGAGCCAAAGCCCGACTTAACAGTTTCAACGGCATGGAGAGGAGGTAGATTGGAATAAAAGCCTCGATTACGTTCGAAACGTGAATATGTCGTAGAATACACCGGGATAGGTACCAATCGACCAATTCCTGAGTTTTGGCATTCGACTCAGCCATGGAGGACGACAACTTTACTAAAGAATCTGCTGTAAGTGCCGGTGGGAGCCGTGGCGGTGGGGGTGTCAATATTATTCGTCTTGACGCCGCATTTGATTTCGGAGGTTTTGGAGTAGGTGGCGTTAACAATGCACGGATTGCATTTCGGGGGGTTAGGGATACATTTTTATTCGTTGGGTCTTCATGCCATCTTATGTTTTCCGTCGTCAGGGTTTCTGTTAATCGGCTCTATTCCTCTTCGTTAGCACGCATGCCTCCTACTAGGATAATAAACCCTCCATACCTTCATAACCCCCAAAAACGGTCTCAATAGCATAATTTCATCAGCCCCATATACGTCCTCACACTCCGGTAATGTAGCAACGGGTTTTATCCCAGCCAGTCCAGCAGTTCCACTCCCTGCCAAAAGTCGCATTAACACCGTTTCTGCCTGGTCGTTGGCATGATGCGCGGTTAGTAGATGGGAGATCCCATATTTTTGACATGTCTCTGCGAATAGACGGTATCGATGTCTTCGCGCGGCTGATTCGATTTGTGAGCGGGGGATTGAGGAAAAGGTGGCATGGGGGATTGTTATTAATGAAGTGGAGAGGCCTGGAGGAGGTTTAGTGCTCTTCTACCAGTTATATAGAGATGATATTCTCCATACCCCTGACATGGGGAATGGAAGGGAGTTACATACCCAACCTCTCCATCTGTGCGCGCACACTCTCAGCTTCGAATTTACTCTCCTTCCGTAACCCATGATTCACAATTAGGGCTCTAAAATCCGTATCCTGAAATTCATTCTTGAACGAAGACAGTTTATGCGCCAAATGCGCCAGAGCCATGGAATCGATCCCACCAGAAACCGCAATACCTATTTATTTTTTTACGCCACGTTAGAACCTATACAATCTTCCTACTGTCTTGTACATAAAACCGAGGAGTCAAGAATGATTACCAATCTGTTTAGGTATCTCAACCGGCTTCTGAGAAGAACCATACGCCTGTTCCAAGACCCCGCGTAACAAAGAAACGAACTCCGTAGCTGCAAGTGGTCCCGTTTGGCTTATAGCCTGTATGGGGGACCTGAGCGCCGCCATATTTCCAAAATCTTCCTTCTGGCTTCTGTAGCCAATAAAGAACCGAACTTCAAATAGACAGTTCTAAATGGCACTTTGATATCCTGACAGCAGGAAACGGTCTTCATAAAACGTCATAAATGAGGTTATATACTATCATTCCCATATTAGTATTACAATCAATCCATGGGACATTTGATTATGGAAGATACTTACCGGTATTTCATCGTAAACCCTAGAGTCTCTTAAGATAATCGCTCTAGGATGAAAATTATCCTGAATACAGATATAACCTCAGTCTTGGGGGGGTTTATAAGACCGAAGTTACGTATGAGTTGTGAAGTTGCATTTTGATTTCGTTGGAATTTCTTCAAATTTCAAAGTTCCCAAAGGCCAAAAAAGGACTAAAGCTTTTTGGGCCATGACGTCGCTTATTCTTTCAAAGGTTAACCGCGTTTGACGCCGTAGACGCTAATACATATACAAACCGTCGATAGACACCATGATGTGGGTACACCCGAGTTTATCAATTATTTAAGTCCTATCTTGTTCAGTCGCTTAAGTACTAGATATATGTAGTATGTATTTCCTTTTTAAATTCCGATAAGAGAACATGTACACCGCTTTGTTTTTGTTTTTTTACAACCAACTGAGCAGATCCTCCCCTTCCTTTACAAAGTACAGCGCGAAAAACAGACCGGCCTGCTAGGCAAAGTGAAAAGCCTGAAATGTAAGAATACAAACAGAAGAGGGGGAAAAAAAGGAGGAGGAGAAGAAGAAGAAGAATTGGCTCGTCGGGAAGCAAAGGGTAATAGATAGCCCCGGGGTTGCATGGGGCTGAAAGACGAAAGGGAAAGAGTGAGAAGGGAGCCTGATAAAGTCCAATGTCATATGAGTGTGAAACAAATGTAGAAGTTTTTGGGTGGAAAAACCGGTAAAGGAAAAAAAAGAAAGAAAAAAAAGAACACCGTTTTTCTCCTAAGAAATCCCGCAATGCAAAGGGGGCAGTAACAATACCGGAGCCAGGGTTAGTTTTGTCAAGAATGAGAAACGTGAAAAGTGCAAAACACCTATGTCGCATAACCAAGTAAAACGAAAGAAACAGAGACCGACACAACTAAACAGCAGATAAAGCATACTTCAAACTCCTTGGGGGGGATATCATCTTCCGTCTAGTTTTCGGTATCAGGACCGTCTTTTGGCCCGATATCCAATCCATCTCTCTCTTTTCTCCAATCGACATATTGATCATACAAAGCAGGCCCTGTAAAAGTTAAAGTTAGCACACTGCGACGGCATCGACTGTAATGAGGCTCCGAGAAAACCTACATGCACCCTCTGGATCGTAATTTCCGAGCATGTACTCCACCGATCGATTAAACGGCAGAAAACTTTCCCATTGATCCTTATTGATCACCTTAACAGGCTGTTTCTCCGTCAAAAATTCCAAAAACGGAACAGAGTGCGGGTATGGGTGATCCTCCCACTTCAAGGGAACCGCGGTTTCCGGGTCGTACTTCAAATCGTATGTCAAGGGATCCAGGACGAATCCCAAAACGGCAGTTGCGCTCTCGATCGCAATCGTCCGGGCTTCAGGTGGGTTCTTCGAGAATTGGAACATATATTTGAAAAATGATAAAAATTCGTCCGATGGTGGAGAAACTGGCTTCGCTTGCTGTAACCATCCGCCGAGGGTCTTTAGAAGTTGTGCGTTATTGGTGACGCCATACTTTTTCATCCCATCGGTCCACTTTTCGCGAGGAATGGAGCCCATGGTCGGAAGGCCGAGTTTCCAGCACAGGAGATAGATTGCAGCCGATTCGAATTTAATAGAAAGGTCTTCGAGTAACCGGATAATGCCAGGGACGTCTATTTCGTTGGGGTTTTCGGCGCCTACCAAAACATTAGCATCCGTCTAAAACTATAGTACATACTAGAAGAAAGAGGGAATGAAAGAAGGAAGGGAGGAGGGCAGTACATACTGGCATATGAGTCAAACCAGTCGTCTGAATTCTTCGGCTGCTTCTTCGCAGCCTTTGCGGGTTTCGGTATGACCGTTGGAAGAACAATTACATTGTCATCATTACAATCGTCAACGGGTTTCGAGATCTTAGGTTTTTTCGTAGTAGTGCTTTTAGACTCCGCCGCCGTTGTGGTTTTTCGCTTTCCCTTCCCGTTGAGGGTGACGGATTCCTCGGCCGTCGACTGGTCGGGTTTGGAAGCCGCACCGTCGTTCTGGTCAACCTCCGTACCATTCGATTTACGCGACTTTCGGGATTTAATCGCTTTGGCTTTTGAGACGGCGCTTCCCATATCGGCGTCTACGGAAGTCGCAGTATCGACGGCAGAGTTGGCAGTGGTGGATTTGACGGCGGAAAGGTTCGAGGATGATCGGGTAAGACGCCTTGTGGTTGCAGGAGCAGTGTTTGTATCGGCAGAAACAGACGATTTCTTCTTCGGTGGCATCGCGAAGAGGGGAGGGAGGGAAAGGAAGAAGAAAAGAAGGGAAGGGAGGGGGAGGAGGCGGCAGAGGAGGAAAAGTAGGAATAGCAAGTAGGAGGAGGAATGTCAGGCGGGAGGACAATCTCAGGTCAGGGTGGCTGTGGAGTGACCTCTCTCTCGACCTTCACCGGGAACCCTCCAATTTCGACCGAAATGCGATCAGTCCAGACTAACGGGCTCGAAAAGACGCTTTGATGAGGTTGTTTCCTGGATTTCGAAAGACGGCAAAAGAAAAGATATCCTTTTCCCGTGCCCTTGACTGTTTTTTATTTTCTGTTATTTTTTTATTTTGCAGATACCCTTTTCGTGCCGTTCACAAAAAGGAGCCTCTTGTCCGACTGGCAGTGACGGAAGACAAGCAAAAAGCAGGCAGGCAGACAGGCGTGTTTCAAACAGGATCCGGGCAGGCAAAGCAGCCTTGAGAAGAGATCGGTCCAATGAGGTTCGCGTCCGGGCCAAGTACCAAGTCTAGGTCGGCTAGATGGTGAGTCGATTGCTGAGAAAGTCAGAAGCAGTGCCTTTATAGCCCGGAGGTTGGAGCCGGGAGGGAGGGCGAACCGGGTAGAATGTGCAGGGAGAATATCCGGCCGGTTGGAGCGATGTCGAGAGGTTGGAAGGTGCGAGGTTGGAGGTTGAAAGCGTGGGGTTGAAGATGCGGTGATATCACTCTGCATCCAGTTCACATCCTCCAAACGCGTCTTCCGCCAGCAGACGAAGAAAAGGAAGAAAATAAGGTGCGCGTGTCTCCACAACACACTTCCCAATCCGGCAATACACAACTGGGACAAACAGGACCCCAACCTCGGTCCCAACACAACAACACATCTGCGCCTTGGACAAAGACGTAACAGGCGAAACGGGACTCTTGGCACTTCGAGACTCTTCCAATGGAACCCCGGAAAAAGTTTTATTCCTTTCCATTCGGATTCCTGAACTAGCCTCCTCGACGATATCACTTCTTAAACTTCTGAAATCCTCCTCACCGAAAGATACAATCCGATTCCTATCGCATTAGCTCCATCCTGCTGTATTTCTAAATCCCAATCGTATCTTATACAAAATGGTACTTACCTTCACTCCCTCCATCCCTCCCGTCCTCCCTCTGCCCGTTGAATTCCATGCCTATCCCCCACCCCCCACTTAGACACCTTAAAACCCACCACAGAAGCCAAGGGAATTAACCGCATAAAAACAGGCCACCTCCATCCGAGCAATCAAATCCCTCTCCCCCCTCCTGGACCGTATCCTCGTCCAGCGAATCCGCGCCGAAACAAAAACCGCCTCGGGAATCTTCCTCCCAGAGTCTTCCGTCGAGAAGCTTTCCGAAGCTAAAGTTCTCGCCGTTGGACCCGGTGGATTCGATAGGGATGGAAAGAGACTGGAGGTTAGCGTCAAGCCTGGCGATAGGGTATTGATCCCACAGTTTGGAGGAAGCCCGGTTAAGGTTGGCGAGGAGGAGTACACATTGTTCAGAGATCATGAGTAAGTTGTTTTGATTTCTATTGCTATGATGGCCACACAGGGTAAATTCGGATGGAGTGCTAATTACTTTTCTTTTTTGTAGGCTGTTGGCCAAGATTAACGAGTAAGGGATCCACTCTTATGAAATAGCCAAGGGCGGGAGGGAGGATGACGAGGACATTCATTCATATACTATTACTGTACATATAGCCATTTACATAATCAATGTGGAAACATCCCATCTCCGCACAGATGAATCTACCGATTCCAGCTTTAGCTTGCAGCTGCCTGGAGAATATTTCAGTCAACCAAATGAACAATTGCAAAGACTTATAAGTATACCACCAAGGTGAATAGTGACTCAAAAATACTCCGATTCAAATATTGGCATCTATCTTACATAGTATTCCTATATACAATACCACCCCAGCACCAATTAGGTATTTACTTTAATCAATCCAATCCCATCTTCCTCCTCCTCAGTCCCATCATCAACTGCCTCCTGACCTCGTCCGGCAACTTCACCCTTCTCAACCACAGCGCCCAAACAAGAATACCGGCAGCGGCACCCGTCAAATGTCCAATATTTCCAATACTCTCCCCTCTAATCCCAACTCCCACCAAATCAAAGGTCACAAACCCCATGAACAACGTCCGAACACTAATACCGATAGGGATGAACATCAACTCAAACTTCGCCATGGGGTTCACGATCGCAGTTATTGCCAAAAACCCGGATAGCACGCCAGATGCCCCCAATGCATGTCTGCAATGCTGTCCAAGCAACCAATGTCTATCCTGCTCTTCTTTAGTAGCACTAGCTCCCGTCCTTTCTTGGATACGCTTGTCATTGGTTTCCTGGTACTGTGCTATCGCTGCTGCCGCGTCCATCCTCGTGTACGGGTTAAACAACCGATCGGCTGTCAACATCAGTCCTAGACCCAAACTTCCGATGAGAGGGAACGCAATAAGCGCACGTTTAAACCCATAGTATCGAACAATAGTCGGAGCGAGAGCTTGCAACGCAAAGAAGTTGAATGCCAAATGCCATATCCGCGCGTGAGATACCGTCGGAATAATAAACTGTGTGATTTTAGTCATCATCGGTTCCTCTTGGCCTGTTCCCTTAGCGGCAGATGGGCTATCGTTCAAACCCAAACGTTCAAGCGCGGCAGCCGGAGAAAAGGTTAACCAACGAGTAGTAAAAGTCTGCCAAGGGGCAACGTATTTGTTAAACCACACGAGTTCTCCTAATACATCTTTGGCACTTGCATGGCCGTAACCCGAAAGATACGGTGCCCACCAGAGGACATGGACGATAAAAAATATAACACCGAAGAGGGAGATATATCGCGATGTTGCCTTTTGGACAGGTGAGACCGGAGGTAACGGGATTGGTTCTTCCGAGGAGGAACCTTCGGGACGGATGTAATCAGCATAACGGATCGGTTCTTGTTCGGCACCCGTTATGGTCGCGGGTTTGGCAATTGTTGGTTCTGGAGGGGCCGGAAGGGTGGGAGCTTGACGGGTTCGCGGACTGGCACGGGCACGACGATTGAAGGAGACCGAACGGACAATAGTAAGAGGGGATTTATTACTCGGAAAAGACGGTTCAACAGAAGACGTAAGAGGAGGGGATCGAACGGATGTCCAAATTGTCCTGGATGTCGTAGCTACTCGTAGATAGGATAGTGGGGTGGTATAGAGGGGCACAGAACGGGCGCCGGCATAAAGGCACGGCCGGGAGATAAGCTGCGAAGCTAATCGCAGGCCAAGGGAAGCATTCATGATGGATATATCGTCAACATCATGTGCCCACGGCGGTCCTTTTTCGTCGAGGTAGAGAGAGAGTTTGAGGAACGAGTTGAGGATGTTGCATTGTGCAATTAAATGTGTGGAAGAAGTTTCGGGATCTGTGGCGGTGCCGGCGCCACTATCATCCGATGAAGTCGCCAGCCACCAGCTGTGGCGTCTGTCTGTTGGATTGGCAAACAGCCAACACAGTAACCAGTCTGCCACATGTGTACCACGAGACTACAGGCAGATATAGAATTAGTCTCGTGGTAGTATAGAATATAGAATATAGGATACTTCATGGGATGTCATCTTTAAACGCCTGTTTCCACGATCAAAGTTCAAAGCCAGCGTTCACCAGCCGATATTATCAATTGAAGGTGAACCAAACGGCCGATTATTACAGACGGCTGAAACCCGTAATCCTGGATTCATGGATAGTCAAAAGTACTCAAGAACCTAAATTCTTGTGACAAAGAGATTTCTCAGCGGGCCAGCGCCGTATGCGAGCATTTCAATTGCTTATTGCTCTTTTAGGAGTATAAATCTCTCGGCTAAGCGTTGACGGTGCTAAAAAGGTTGGTATACGATAAAGAACGTTAATGCATTAATCTATCAAACATGGATCTCTACTTAACTGGAATTATCCCCATCCTATTATATCGTCCATTAATAATCCCTTAAAAGTATCAGCCTTGTATAATTGTGTCGAGCCCGTAGTCAGACATATTTCGTCATCACCCGCATGCAACCATTATTCTACGAAAGGGCAATCAATTGGATATAAATGCGGAGCATAATATCTGCCTTTTTTCAAATCTTTAATTATCACCAAAAACGCTTAAACCCTGATAGTTCTCAGAGAAAATGCCGAATAGTACAAACGTACGCAACGCCGTCGGGGGTCTGAGTATGAGACGAAACGTACGTGTGATCTCAAGCAAACATATTTACCATGACAGTAACCTCTCGAGCGAACAGGACCTCCTAGTATACTCGGCACTCTCTGACGCCCAACTCCTCATTTTAGAAAATCGGGGGACTAGCTACAACTGGACCCCTCCAAAAATTACCATGATCCCAATCGACGAGACGAGCCTGCCTCCCGGATCCTTTAATTTAAAGGCCATATCTCAAATGCCAGACTACAAGAGGCAAGCCATAAGCGACGCATTAAAGACCTTGAATAACAAAGAGGATCGAAGAGGCCACAGATGGGTTGCTACTGGATTAGAATATTGTAACGATCAGGCGGTTTGCTTGGCTGTTAAAGTTGTTCGGGGCGCTTGAGCATATATATATTGAGTCGCGCCTAAACCCCGAACTTAGGTGCTCGGGAATCTACTCGATTTGTATGCTAGCTCTTCCCGTAGTCTTTATGGCTATCCTTGAGTTTTATTTTTAAAATCTTGTGGTCCGTCACCAGCCTGTCACATCTCACCAGAATTCAACACATCAGCCTCTTGGAACTTTCGGCTGAGGTCCTCCACGGGTCCAAAACCGCAGGAATAAATTTAAGAGCCGTTCGTAATAATCAATACGACTCGAAAAGGTGTGCCCATAAATACGCCGTTCATGTATATTTTATATCCTTGCCTGATAATATTAATAGCTAGGTAGTTTGGACACGGACGGGACGTCACTCTCGAACAACACATATGCACATCAACGGCAAGGCCTGAACACTACCAAGGTTCTCGAGACTAAAAACTACCAGCCTCGGAGATTCTGTCTTGTCACCGCTACAGATGGTCTCGGAAGAGGGCTTAGGGTTCGATTCTCCGAGACTACACTACACACGTTGCTACCGAAGCGTCGTATATTCCGAGACTACACTACAGGGCGTTTGACGTTGGGGAACGAGACCACTACTATACAGGGCCCCTGAGACGCAACTCGCAACTCCCAGGACCTGCAAAGATCCAACAATATCTTACCAAACCACACCTCTATAGCCGACGACGGACAACCATGACGTCGACAGTCGGCATCTTAGATCTCCCCAACGAGATATTGATAAATATCTCTCGCTACCTAAACTACTCATCAACTCTAGCAATCAGATGGACATGCCGTGCTTTGTATAACACCCTTCCACAGGGGAAAGTTTACGAAATGGCCGATTTACTTGAAATAGAACTATGGCCGTTCTACAATAGCTCCAAAGACCGCTCATACAACCTCAAACAACCCTTTCCAGGCATCGACCTTTTCGCCTGCCACGTCTGTCTTAAGATAAAGGGGGCCGAGGACTTTTCTAACGCAATGATGAAGGGCAAAAGAGGAAAATTCGCATCTGGTTCATATGTGAACAGGGCATCTCGCTTCTGTATACCATGTGGCGTAGATACTCAACGCTACCTACCGGGTCTGCGACTCGATTATGGAGGGGCTGGCCGGTTGCATGGTGTCGTATGTCGGAGGTGTGGGGAGTTCAGTCAACTCGAGGGAACCCTGGTTTACGAGACAAAGGGATCCAGTCTGGGCTTGTGTCATGAGTGCCTTTCTGTGAGTAAACGAGAAGCCATGAGGGTCTTTCTCTGAGTAAACTAGAAGAAAAGGAGTACGTTACCCATACTCAACTAATTAATGCCTTAGAGGCCAATTAACTCTTTGTCTAGGTCCCGGATGGACAACGAGGCAAATGACGCTTTTCCTGCATTCTTTGATAGCATCATGAGCGACCCAAGATCTTAATGGGGCGGAGAAAAAGGCAAACTTAAGGAGAGTAGGTGGCGCTCGACGACCAGATTGATACAGCACACAAGTCGAAAGCGGAAAATAATTGGTTTGGATTGGGCGGGACATGGCTTCTGTTGATAAGCTAGGAAGTATGGAAGTTGTGCAGTTGAATGGTTGGTTAAGAACCAAAGCGCAGTGCAGTGGTTAAATGTTAATGTTCGCGAGTAAGATAACTATATGGGCGAACTAGTAATACGTCCTGGTAAGGTATAAAAGATATATCCTGTGAGATAATCTATCCAGTCTTGTTTTGTTTTATATAATGTATACCTAGGTCATGCAAATGATATTGTATTCGGTGTCTCCGGAACAAGCTAAATTTAACGTCTCAAATCGCAGTTCAAGAGTAGAACAATATACTATCCTAACAATCTTCGATTGGGTCATTCACCACCTCCCAGCTGATGTCCGTTTTAGAAATAAGGCCAAGCACACCCCAGCCATACATAGACATAGTGGTCGTGAAGATTTTTATACAGGCTCCAATAGTTTAGATTTCGATCAAGATAGGATATATTTCACATTCTCCACCACCGGCCGGGTGACTTTGAAGCTTGTAAGGCGAATGATTTTCATTCCCGCATCTCACAATCGAGTCTTCCATCACCTCCAGATATCCTCGTGCATGATATGGTATTTTGCAACCCTTCCAGAAGATCTATCTTGAACTTTAGTCCTTCATATTATTTTCTGGGGTTGTAAAGTCGATACATTCTATCCCTAACGGAGTAGTTACTTCCATCACCTAAGTTCGTTGATCATACAATGCAAAGAAATCAAATACTATTAATGGCTGTACTAAGTTCTCGTGCATGCATGAGTGGTTTTCAATGGCATAGGATGGGTCATATTCTCTATTTCTCCACATGTGCACACTAGTGATTATATAAGTAACTAAGTAACGAAGGCGTTTTGGGTATTTTTCTGAGATTGCTTTTGAATATCAAAAGATCTTAAGAAGAAACTAAGCCGTCTTGTTTTCTTTCAAATCGCTCTTTATACTGTTTTAAGTTCCCGGTTTTCGTCATAATTCGGACTCATACATGATATTATCGTCGATAACATTCCATTTTAATTGAAGATCTATATATTCCCGACTGCTAAGCTCCGGAAGAGGGTCTTCCTATCCACCGTCGCTTAGATAAGCAGTATATAGTTTAGCTAGTCTGTCAGTGGCGCCCTCGTTATGAGGGAGGTAGCTGAAAAGACGCAAGAGAAGGGGTAGGGAAAGGGAACTCTAGAAAAGTGAAGTAAAATCAGAAGTTAAAAAGATCTTGACGTGGAGAATATGACGAGGGGCAAACTTGGTATACCGATACCAGTTCTAACATATTAATACCGGGTACTTGCTCAACGAAAACCAACAAAACTATAATACAAAAGCCATGGCGACCGCCCGACTTTCCGAAGCTGCACTCGGGCGCTAGTCTCGGAGCTAGACCACTCGGGCACAACTTCACAATCGGATAGTCAAAAAAAACGCTAGCACACGGCATCCCGGTTAACAGAGAAATCTCGGCTTTTCGGACAAGAGGGGAAGCTTAGACTAGATTAAGCATTTTGGTTACCGGGTTTTATCCGAAGTTAGATAAACTACTTCTTGGTGGCAAAGGCAAAAACGTGGAATGTACGTATTTTTTTTTTGAGGTCCTCAGCTAGCTTTGATACCTTGTTTGCCTCAAACGGTGCTAACCACATCGAGGGACGTTGGGTTTGCTGCTGGGAAATGCGTTGTGTGGTATGATTAGTCATGCTTTATCGATGATATTAAGACTGTGGATTTTGAGATTAATCGATTCGGGGTTCACTTGATCAAATAGTATGTATTGATGGATTATGTCATGATATGGGGACGGAGGTTTTCAGTATGAGACAATGTATTATGTAAGTAGGTATGCATCTATCTAAATAGGAAAAATGAGTATGTAAGCTGTAATCTTTCAGATATCGATATATCGATACATGTGGATTTCAGTATAGCTAGCCTATAAAATTTAACTTGTATACTCGTATTTACATGCTGTTATAATACTAGCCCGCCAGATATGCGCCGTCGGAGAAGCCCTTGGGCAAGCCAGAATCGCAAGTTCACTGCTACCTAAATGATATTTTTGGCTGCTTCGGGGGATATTATAACCTATTTCGGTCGCAAAAGTCATTTTCATTGGCCTTTTTTTATATATTTTTTTGCCGGAAAAGGTACTATATATAGGAGATCTGACGTGGTACTTCGCCCTGTGGATTCGCGGGGGATGACACGACAATTACGATATAATACTAATATTCGCGGTCGGCAGATTGGTGTAATCGAGTTAGTGTTGGTATGCTAATACACAGCATAACTAGGCACAGATAATAACAAAAAGTGACATCATAGCTTAGGTAGTGGTATTGATTAACATTTCCGGAAGCCTTAAGGCCTTGTGAGAGGGTGAATGAAATTTGTAACTTCTGGGTATGGGATGAGGCACGGGATCAGGTGGAATGCCGGGGGGCGGTTGTGATACCTCTTATATAATACTCCGTGCCTGTGATACAAGTGTGACAAGTGTCGTACATACTGTACGACACATGTGAACGTTCTTACATACGTGGACAGGAGTAATAATAATCGCAGTTAATTAAGATGTAACAAATTATGCAGTGTGCCGGGAGAACTGAAGATCGGATGAGATCAGATGGGGTTTTTGCATATGCTATTATCCGTCGCATCCAATGGATCCCAATTCCGGGTTTTCTTGTTCTTGTTAATTTGGACGTCCCTGCTTCTGCGGGGGTTTTTTTTGAGACGATGTGTTGCGGCGTGTGTTGTGCGGGAGAACACGCAACGCATGTCCTTTGGAGTTGTGCTGTGCTGTGTGGAGAAGGAGGATGGGAAGGGGAGGGAAATTCTAGAACGTTATCAGGATGACGGGGTCGTACGAGAGTATGAATCATGCCCTTTCTGTGTCTTTTTTTTAGGACTAACCGCCAATTCTCGGGTCTTGGAAGATTTCTAAATGCGAGAAGAGGAAAAAAAAAAAGAAAAGAAAAAAGACGGAAGGCCAGGAAGTTCCGCGGGTCCGACCTCGGGTGCTGAGTCGGGTCTAAGGGCTGCAAACGGGTACATGTACAATGGATTGGGCCGACTCAGCGCCCAATAGATAACATGGTGCAGAGCTCCAGGCGGGCAGGCAGGCAGACAGGCGACAGGGCAGGGAAAGGCGATGTGGGTCTTCCACATGCTACGTACACAGTATTTACCATCGAGGGAGCTTAACTTGCTCATACGTGCATTTTGCATTTGCATTTGTTTGCGTGAAGATTGGAGGTTGCACATGTGTGTGTGTAATGTGTGCGATCTATGCGGCTCGGAGGGATTCCACAGCCCGACTTTTTTTTTTTTTTTTTTTTTTTCAAGCTACCCCAACAGGTTTCTCCGATTGCTGATTATACTACATGACTGATTAGCGGGCAGCTAGAGCTTGGTGGTTTGGAGATCTCGAGAGAGGGAAGGGGCAGGCCACGTTTATATAAGTATGTACCAAGTAATTATCTACAGACTACTGCCGTCTGCTAGCAACTACGGACATATCCTCTGTACAGAATGTAATCAAATCGTCGTCGTCGTCGTGATATTCCAAGAAACCCCGGAGTTCGGAGCAAAAATAACAGCAAGTTCCGAGATTGGACCAGGCTGCAAACGGACAGGGGTACATACGCACCTCCAGACATACGTAGCTGTGCTACTTCGAGGTTCCATGGGAGGGCGCCCACGGATGCTGGACTCTCCGGATCCTTCATTCTCCTGATGACCCTGACTGTCTCTCTCTTTCTCTTTCTCTCTGCTCCCCCAACTATCTACGTTCCTGTAGCTCTGAAAGACGGATACGCGTATACGGTCCAATTGCAATACACATCGATACTACCGCACTAACCAGCCCTCGGTAGTGGTGCAGAAGTGTGGTGGGGTCTTGTCATCGATGCTTAGCTCATCCTCTTGCTCGAAACCGCATCCGTAGCTTCCGGAATCTTGTAAATTCCGGCTAAAAACCGCCCCTCGCCGTCGACTGTCTTCCCTCTCCCTCTTTTTTTTTTTTTTTGTATTTTTCTGATATTTTACTTTATTTTATTTTATTTGATCTTATTTTACTTTATACAGGCTGTCCTCTTGGGATATATCGTATTTTATATCAGATACTAACATACATCCCTTTCCTTTTCTTTTTCCTCCTCCTCGCTGGTTTGCTATCCAATTGGACCGAATCTGGACGTCACTTGAAACGGCCCGGAAGATTTTGGGGGCTTCTTTCCTTCCCGGAACAGGCAAATCCAAATCCAATTGAATCATATCATCATCCCATCCATCTTTCTTCCCTTTTTTTTTTTTTTTTTTTTTTGTTCCCTTAAATCTGTCGCCCCGAGCTCGTGGCAGAGTTTTTTTTTTCTTTGTCTCGATCTTGACAGTTTTTTAATCCCAGCACGTATCGCATAACATACATCCTACTTGCATCGACAGGAAGTATATATATCATGTCGTCGTCACCCGTGATGACGCCGCCTGCCGTGGCTGCCCCGGATCAATCGTCGCAGTCTTCCCGGATGGTCCATTTCGACCCCCAAGCAAACCAAGTCCAGACAATTCATCCGCTGCCCTCCAAGGATTCTCTGTCATCTGAAGACGACGACGACGGCATTGTTCTTGGCCAGCCGCGGTCTCCCGTCGCTCCGCCTCCCGCAGCAGCAGCACCACCCAAACACGCCCGTTCTATCAGCCGACAAGACCACCAACTCGAGGTTCAAGAGATGGCCGAGAGGCTCAAGCAGGCCGGTATCTCCAGGGGCTTTGGCTCCTGTCCTTTTCAGCATTGTGGTTCCATTCCGGTGTCGAGGGTAGGTTCTTTCCTTCTTTTTTTTTCTTCTTTCTTTTCTTGGTGGTCTCTCTCACTTTCTCTCTACGTTCCCTTCTCATGCTCATTATCCTCTCCCCTCCCCCTTTGTTCCTTTTTTTTTTTTTTTTTTTAAATTGCCTTTTCCGTTACCGGTCTACTCTTGCTACCTGCTATATACTCTGGCCCTGCTGCCACCTGCTCTGCTGGCAGGCTTCTACTTCCATGTTCCATGTAATATCATTTAATTAGCATTGTTCTTCCTGTCTTTTATTTATCGTTGTAATTGTTAGCTGTTGGCCCTCTGTTGGAGAGAGCTCGACACCACCACTACTACCACCACTACTTTTTTCTGCTCCTATATTCCCACTCTTCCTCCTACCCCCCCACTGTTATTTGCTTAATAGTGGTGGATTGCTCTAATCGCCATCCATGGGACCCTTCAAATTCATCACCACTGCAACAATGACACTAACATCGTCAAATCGACTGCAGGTCCCCTCCGCAGATGGCAATGGATCTAGCAAATCTCTCTCCCGTCCCGGCTCTCAGGAACACCGCTCTCCTACACCCCATCGGAATTCCTCCCTCTCCAGCATCGATATCCCTCAGATAAAAACCTCAGAGCCTCCCTTACCTCGCTCCGTTCCAGCAGATCCGCTTACGCCAGCGGCTTCGCACGACCAGGGACAGAAAGGTGAAGCCAAGGTCGCATCCTTGAAACGGGAAGACGATGGCTCTACCGCCGCCAATGTCATGACACCTGAGATATCCCCAGCTGCGCACAGCCAGAAGCAAGACAAGCAGCCCGTTCTTCCAACCCTGACAACAGACCAGCCCAGAGTGCCGAGATTTAGCATTGGATCGGGATCCGACCAGGAACATCGCTCTAGGGATAGTTCTCCTCGCTCAGGCGCTGTAACTCCAAGCTATCCGACTTCTCGACCGTTTACACCAACCGGTGATAAGGACGACCCGTACGCCCGCAGCAAGCGACCTCCTCAGAGCAAGAGCATCGAAGACATCGAGCCCCGATTCAAATTTGAAAGACATCACCATCACCATCACCACCATCATCACCACAAGGAGGACAAGAAGCACGGGCGCTATCTCGGCGACAACGACTCTCCAGCTGGCAGTCGTCAAAGCTCTTTCGCCGACCTCAAACGTTTTTTCAAAGGCTCAAAACGCTCATCTTCCCCTAGCAAATCGCAAGGCAGCACAACACCAAAAACCCCTACTAGGACTAGTTCTCGCCTTAGCGTCAACACACCAATGCCGTTCGCCGACGATAACGGTCTAACGAAAAAGTATGGAAAATTCGGAAAAGTTCTCGGACAGGGTGCTGGCGGGTCTGTTCGGCTGATGAGGCGCCCAACCGATGGCGTGACTTTTGCAGTCAAGGAATTCAGGGCCAAGCACCAATACGAATCCGACAAAGATTATGCCAAAAAAGTCACTGCAGAATTTTGTATCGGCAGTACATTACATCATGGAAATATTATCGAAACCCTTGATATCATCCACGAAAGAGGAAAATGGTACGAGGTTATGGAATATGCACCATATGATCTTTTCGCTACCGTTATGACCGGAAAGATGGGACGGGAGGAAATTTCATGTTGTTTTATGCAGATTTTGAACGGAGTCAAGTTTTTACACGATATGGGACTTGCGCATCGCGATTTGAAGTTGGACAATGTCGTTATCAATGAGTTCGGTATCCTGAAAATCATCGACTTCGGGAGTGCTGTCGTCTTCAGGTATCCTTTCGAGAGTGATATAGTTATGGCACACGGTAAGCACACCCAACTCTCTCTCTTCTCTCTTTCTCTCTTTTTTTTTTTTTTTTGTTTTTTGTTGGGTTTCCGGCTCCCGGAACCTCCGGAACATTTGGCCTTTTTTTTTGTTGGTGTGGTTACACCGGATGACGATCGGGATGATTTTTTTGCTGACGGGTTTTCTTTCTTTCGGGGATTAGGGATTGTCGGATCGGACCCATATCTGGCACCGGAAGTTTGCAATGACTTGAAATACGACCCTCAACCTGCGGATATTTGGTCGCTTGCGATCATTTTCTGCTGCATGTCTCTCCGCCGATTCCCATGGAAGGCACCAAGAATGTCAGACAACTCCTTCAAGCTGTTCTGCGCAGCTCCAACCCCGGAGGCCGAAAGGGAGAGTGCGGCCAGCGGGCTCGGAGGTGGCGAAGGCGCAGGAGCTGAAACTTCCCCCGCTCCTACCCCGGCCTCTCCCGTCACCGACAAATCGGAAAAGAAGGATGGGACTACACAAGCCAACCAGGTTATTAAGGGACCGTGGCGATTACTAAGACTCCTTCCTCGGGAAAGCCGCCTTATTATCAACAGCATGCTTAAGCTCGACCCCAAAAACCGTGCTACTTTGCACGATATTTACAACGATCCTTGGATAAAGGGAGCGCTTGACGAAGGCAAGGTGTGCAGCCAACAGGATTCCCATTTGGGAGATCCAAGCACACACGGAAGGGGTCCTGTTTATCATGGTGTCGGACATGACCATGTCTTAGAGAAACCAGTGGATACTCAGTCCAATACCAGGAATTCTGCTGCTAAGCCGACTTAGAGGGTCGGTGGTGCGGGTCGATTTGCTCTGAGAGGACTGAGGAGTCGAAGGAATTTTGAAGGTGCCAACCTAAAGATTCCCGAAAAGGGCCAAGGGCATTTGCCAATGGTGCAAGAAGATGATAAAAAACCATACGATTCGAACGCCGATACGAGAGATGGTGAGGAGTATTCGGCAATAGGAGAGGGATGGGAAGAAGTAGATAAGACGGACCTACCTCCCATCTGTTGAGAAGAAGGCTTGGTGGTCTGGGAAGAGTGAGTTTGATGACACTGACGAAAAAGTTTTGGCCCTTTCGGCCTGGTGCGATTCTTTCTAGCAAAACCTGATCTGTCCCCCTTACCTTGATGGCGCACATTACCCGTTAGGTACAACAGTGCCAGGTCGGGACAGCTGCTCTACTTTGTTTTTGAACCTATCCTTTACCCTTCCCCAGTTTGTTTCGATTTCACCTGTGAATATTTCTTTGCTTTTTCTCTTTTCTTCTTTCGCGTACATGCTTTTTCCGATCCTTTTCTGATTAGACGTCTGGTTTTCTTTTTTCCTGGGTTTTTCTTTTTCTTTTCCTTCCTTTTTTTCCCCGTTCCGTTGTTACCAATAATTATACACCTGAGACCGCGGCGTTAGTTTTGTTGTTCTAATACCTGTTGTATTCTTTACTTTCTCTTCTTTTTCTTTTCAGATTTCTTCTAGAGCCTGCGAATGGATTGTTGCCCGGTGCTTTGCTTTTTTCTATTTTCTACGGCGGGACGGTTGGGTGTGTTTTCGGTTTCGTTGATAAGGATATGAATGGATGATGGGTGGGTGGAGAATACATGTAGATAGTGTATGTCTGTCTTTTTTTTCCCTTTCTTCTACTTCTAGGGGTACCGTACATAGGAAGTTGAAACGAATGAGAATGAGAATGAGAATAAGAATGAGAAATCAATCACCTTTTCTACATTTTAAGATCTTGAATTATAATGTAAACGAACCGATCGTATTTGGTTTCCAACTGTTGGAATTTTCGTGTTGGACTTGATGTTCCAGGAACTGGGAAAAGATCTTATCTTATCACCGCCATCTTCCATTCCGTCTTCAAAAACTCCGAAATCCAACCTTCTCAACTCAACGTCCCACACCCAAGCACGAGTCCGATCCAACCCAACCGTCGACCTACCCCCGCCCGGCTCCTCCGATAACCAATTGCATACCACCGTCTTATATCACGAGAGCGAAAGGAGTCTTAGAGTCCAGAGCGAACTTTTCGAGGGAGATATTTGGATATATTTTTCTTGTCACGACGAATTGCAGACCTTCCCGACGGGTTCAAACAGCAATAAAAGAGAGAAAAAAAAGAAAAGGACGACGGATAGATAGATAGATAATAATAATAATGTCGAAACACGCGGCGTCGGCGGCCAAGGTCGTTACCAATCAGGTTGTAAAACTCATCGTCGGTGCCGGACAAGCTTCGCCGGCGCCACCGATTGGTCCGGCACTTGGTTCTAGAGGTGTTAAGTCTATGGATTTTTGTCGTGTAAGGAAGCTATTCCCCCACTCTACCTACCTGCGTCTCTTGCATAACGACAAATAAACATATCGGAGCGATAAAAAAAGGAAGAAAAAAAACTAATACTAACCAAATCTCTAAAAAAATACATACAGGAATTCAACGCCCGAACAGCCCACCTAGAAACCGGCACCCCGACCCCCGTAAAAGTCACAATCCGACCCGATCGATCCTACACCTTCGACGTGCGCACCCCGGCGACCAGTTATTTATTATTAAAAGCTGCGGGCGTGGAGCCCAAGAAGGGGAAGATAAAGGGGGCCAAGCAACCGGGTCATGATGTCGTTGGGACCGTCAGTTTGAAACATGTTTATGAGATCGGGAAGATTAAACAGTCGGATGATAGGATGAAGGGGATTCCCTTGGAGGGCATTTGTAGGAGTGTTTGTGGGACGGCGAGGAGTATGGGGATTAAAGTTGTGCCGTGAGGGGTGTTGGTATTGGTGCGGTGGGGATGTTGAAGGGGTTGGGGTGTGTATATAGTGGTGGATGTGATCTTATGATGGGTGTTTTTTTCTTTTCTTCGGATGTATATTATTATTCCTTTGGACTTGGCCATTTTCTGGTATCAGCTTATCTATTACGATAGATCATACTTATCTACTATGAGATGTGGTTGCTTGTAGTACAACAGGGAACCTAAAATAGACGTTCGACGGTCTCGTAGGGTATGAACACGATTGAACGACCACTAGCATGATATTACTATAACCATTAGCATGCATAGGCCGTGTACACGTAGATCAGAGCCCCTGCTCGTAAGCTATATGCTGGCTAGCTGTAAACCCCCAATATATACTACTACTACGCATCAATGTGCATATTTGTGTAGTTAAATTGAGACATCACTATGTTAACGGCATAACCATTCCATATAAGCATTTCTGGACGATTTCTAGCACAGTTAAGTTCAACCCTCACAGCGAATTGAAGAAGAGCGGCTAATATTATAATGTTGTGGAGGCCTCTTATATTCGCAGTTTGTCAGCTGGCAGTACTAACATTAAACCCGACTAGACTGTCTAAGTAATTTCTTTGAATATTAATATTGTGATGAATAATAGCTTTGCTACGTAACTGTGACGTCCGCTGATTAATTGGATTTTAAAGGCTGTTTTCATTATATACATGGTAGCAGTTTGGTTTACGAGACAAAGCTACATCACCTTAATTCTTTTTTAAATTTTTTATCTTCTTTTTTTTTTTTAAAAAAAAAAAAAAAAAAAAAAAAATCATTTTTGGTTATCTTTATTACTTTAATTTTTATGGTAGTGCATTATGCGAACATCCAAAATCCAACATTTTTAAATACTTGATGAATCTCCTCGATTATAAAACGCACCTACGCTTTGGTCACGAGATTGAGCAATACCACTGACAGCAAGCGTGCCAAGGAACAACATATGTGAAGTCCCGCTTTTCTACTAAGTAGGGGTCACGGCCAGAGAAGGTTTCTTAGTAGCCCTCCTATTCAGTTGGGTATTCCAGGCCAAAGACTGTAGGCTATATTAGGGAGCTGTGGGGTAGGATTATTAGGACTGGTTGTTTCTTTCGCCGCACTGTAAATGTATTACTAATACGTAAGTATTCATTACATGTCCCGTAGGCTTTATGTATGTAGGAATTTCAAGATTTTTGAGAGTAGAATGAGCAGTATTGGCGAGGGACAAGGTGGAGGATTCGGTTCCACTTACTAGCATGTTTATTGCCTCTTTGTTAGATTAGCTTCGGATCTGATCCTAGATAAACGGTTATCCCTGATTTCAGGCTCCATGGCTCCACAGGACAACAATGCACACACACGAGCTTAGCGAGGCTGAAACTTTAGTCTTTGAAAAGATATTAGTTCACAATCATTATAGAAATGCTCTCCAATAAAATTATAAAACCGGCCTCCTCGTTTTGTTGGCAATTGGGTAAAAAAAACTCGGTATCTATTACTAAAACGGCTAGCCCGTTGGCGAAACCCGCATGATGCGCACCAAAACGGTTGGCGAGCCGCATCTAATTCTCAGGATTCTGAGAGCTACAAGGGCGGAGTGGGCCTGGTTTTTATATCCACGGTTGGATACTATTGTTTAATTCATGCATGATGGTAGCGGGTGTGCGTTGTGTATTGGGTATTTATAGAGGGTCTGTTTCGCCTCCTATGGGGTTGGATTTCAATTGGTGTTATTTGAAAAGGGCTTTGTTTACCGTTGCCTTTGAGTACGAAGTAACGGGACCTTTTGTGTTTTTTTTTTTTGTTTTATTTCTTTTACTTTATTTTATTTCATTTTATTTTTGTTCATAAAAACTAGGGAGGAAATTTGGTAAAATTGGTCGTGGTCTCGGATCAAAACTGGCCCGTAATGGAGGAGAAGCCAAAGCCTGAGGGCGAGGAGGAAGTGCCTCCGAAGTCCCAATTAGAGTCTTCCGTGTCTCCAGCCAAGCCGGAATCCCCTCCAAATGGCCAAGCGAATGCAGAACCGGGATCGAAAATAGCTGCTAGCATCATAAACAGAATTGGATCATTATCGTCACTCCTGTTTGTGGGCAGTTCGTTATTCGCCATCGGGTGCATGGGATGGTTTGCTTTCCTCTGGTGGGGAACTGTTGAGAACTCGCTCTGGCATACCATCGTTATACGTGATTGGGCTGTTCGAGCAATTTCCTTACCATCGTCGTTGTTTAGGATGGCGGTGACTCTTCAGGCTAGCCAATGTTTGTCTATGCTTGCTGCGCTTGCGATTGAGAAGTCGATAGTTCCCCTCCCTAATGTAAGTACCCGGTCTCGATTTGGCTCATTGCGGTTATGGCGCTTACTTATCTTGCTCCTACTTAGCTCGCTTCAATTTCAATGATGCGTGCGACTCCTCCCGCTGCGACAGAGACTTTTCTTAATTTCGTCTACCCTCTAATAAAGAACACACCCGGAATTCGCGAACTAAGTACACTATCGATCGTCGCTCTCACATCATTGATAGCTTTGACCTCCTCGGTTCTTGGGTTTACTTCGACCATCTTGTTATCTGACGTAGTAGTACAGCCGATACCTTCGGGGAGTATGGAACTGAACGTCACAATGGATTACGTATGGAACGATAATGGTTACAGGGGTAGAAACGGCGTAGATCCTAACATCGATGAAGTCCAGGACTTTCGTTACAACCCCCCGATAGGAAATGTCTACTGGAAGACCGCACCAGTGAGCTTTCCTGCATTTGCGGAGTATTCTGAGAAAGCACCAGTAGTTCCAGGGATCGTTGACACAGGGACCACCATCCGTTCTTTTGTTCCCTTCGCCAATGCGGATGACCGCAGTCGGCTGAGAAAATACAAGGGGAAAGCGGTGGTATGGGATGCAAGAGTCATCTGTCAGAAACCAGTGGTATCGAATTTCAGGCGACACGGGGTCGAGACCGATCTGGCTATCAGCGGTAATGTTCGAAGGTCGGTTTCGTCCGATATCATACAGAATCCGCAACCGGAAACGGCGTCCTTTTATTGTGGTATCGATATCGGCACCACAGTTACGATCTGCCAGCTCCCGAACTCCGACATTGGAAGGACAGCAACTAATCTGATAACCGAATTTCCCCCTCTAGCTTATGGCGGCGGTCTAAAGAGCGAATTTGGTACGGCAGATCGGAAAACAAGAACTGGTGGAGCATACCTGATCCTGAATCAGACCTATCTGGACGATGAGAGCCTGATTCCGGGCCCAGAATGGGGGCCAATTGGAACCGCACGTACTTTTCAAGGTTCTGGAGTAGTGTTTGCTACTCTCTGTTACACTCCGTTGGATGCTGTCGACCGTGAAGTCGAGATTTCCAGATCCCATACTCAACTCGAAACTGAATTTGCGTCCTACAACGTCACCAATACCAACGCTGATTCTTTTCTTCGGCCTAATCTTACCGAAGGCGTCTATACCTTTGAAAAGATTTTACCATTTCTACTACCAGGCGATGCAGAAAAAGGTCCCGAATCTCGAGGCCTTTTCAACCTAATACCCCCTGAGTCTGGTTGGGCTATGAGTGAATCGGATACCGTAGGCTCTGACGGGCCTTGGCCATCCCGTTCAAATCTAACGTCCCCCGAGCAATTACATTTCCTTGTCGACGCGCTCCATCTTAAATACAAAAAACCAGTTCTTACTCAAGAATGGGAGCCCGGTAACTTCGAAATATACGGGAATTTCTCCGTATGTCTGCGCGATTTATTCTCATTGTGGGAAGTCTCTTATGATCTCGGCTCCTATATCATCGCCGGCAAAGATTGGCAAAAGGATCTGTTTGCGGCTGTTAAAGACCACCCTGACGGAAATGCCGCACTAGCTCTACAGTCAATCCTTACGGCGATCGCTAGTACTGCATATTACAGTAAGCTTCAAGTACTTACTCGGCAGGAAACTGTATCAGTGGTTACTTTCCAAAACGTTTCATCCCCTGGAGGACCATTCGGCACCCGTCGAGGGGGTGAATACGCACTAGAACAAGAAGGTTTGTTTAGTAACTATGTCAAAGGCCGCTTTCCGGTAGGGTACACCATAGTCGCTGCCGTGTTGGGTTTCCAGATTATTTTGGCTGCGATAGTTCTTGTTCGTTTCTTACGAGAAACAACTTTGACTCGTATTGGTGATCCGTGGCAGGCTTTGGCACAGGTTGCTGCTGAGGAGTTTGAGGGTTTGGAAACAATACTTGAGATCAGTAAGAGAGTTGATTCGGATAGAGAGGCGGTGGTTAATACAATGAAGAGTCTGGGAGTAGATGAGACTCTGGTGGGAGTAGAGCAGCATGATCAATCTGTCAAATTGACACACAGGTCGGGGGGAAGAGTGAATCCTGCGGTGGTTTGAATTTCGCCCCGTTAATTATAGAAGATGTGCTATACCTGCATAAAATAATAGGTAGATTAATCTTGAAAAATAACAGATAACTATCTGGCTCCACATATATATTCCAATAGTTTCGTCAGCTGGCCTCCAACCTGATTTCGTGCTATCTAGGTTTTTGTCGGAGCGGTAGTATATTGTATACTTTGGTCTTTTTAATCAGAGGGTGGTCTAGATAAAGCTAGCAGTTTTAGGCTTTTGCTTGCCCTTTTGCCGAGATATTGGTTTTGGTTATAGGACTTAGTATTTCCCATCGGTAATATCATTCTCGCCGTCGGTAATTCTAGTATTGCTAATATTATGGACAATGGGAGAAATCTCTGTAACTATGACACAGGTGGCGAGGCTGGCGCCGTGAGGCAAGATAAAGTTATCTTTGCCTTTGTTGCATTTTGTCGATATTGTAGTCATTATTATTAAACTCAGTCTCGAAACTAGACAAGCTGTGGCAACTATTAAACTCTCTAATATTTTTTTTAGTTTCAATAACAATAATGCTAATCTCTAGAGCTCCCCATTAAATCAAAGAATGGGGAGTACCACTCCAAAACACACAGCGTGTGTCACCCCGAAATACGGGTGGTGTAGCACCCCGAAATAAACGGAGTGAACCCCCCAAAAATAAGCGTAGGGGACCCCCCCAAAACAAACGGGGTGCACTACCCCAAAATAAATGGAGTGGTGCCCCCCATATTATCAGTGTGTATGCACCCCATTTTTTACACTGTAAAAATTGGGGGGGGGGGGTTTCCCACCATTCCAAATTTGCACCACAGTGCTAGTAGTATTTTGTTGGATATCTAAAT
Organism: Orbilia javanica; assembly: GCA_036872735.1. Taxonomy (NCBI): domain Eukaryota; kingdom Fungi; phylum Ascomycota; class Orbiliomycetes; order Orbiliales; family Orbiliaceae; genus Orbilia; species Orbilia javanica. Next base: position 1,849,172 of record JAVHNR010000001.1, on the reverse strand, counting down.
AGTATCTAGAATTAGTCTCGTAGTATATCTGGAGTATTGTAGAAACTAATTTCCCTCTCCCCCAGCTACAGTAAGATAAGGTGTTACATACAATCCCTAACTTGCAGCTGAACATACACGGCCGGCCGCTGTGATGAACGCGGAAACTTGAGACATCTGTCAATGATCGATATCTAGACTGGAAGATTCCGTTGGGACTTAATTTGTTTCAGTTTTCCTTCATGTCTGGTTTTTGTAATTTTACAGTTGCCGTTGCGGCAGATACTGTTATGATAAATGGTACCGAGGCGTTGGGATGTGCCGGGGGATGATATCGATACGTCATGGCAAATTCCGGAATGTTGTGGGCTTGTAAAGTTGCCTGAAGTTGAAGCCGTTGTGCTGCCATGCATGCATTTGTAGGGGATTTATAAATTAAGCAAACATCTTTCAGGGACGCCATTGATTGCGGCTTATGATTCTAAAAATTCTCCATAATATGCATATGGTATCATATCAATAATCTACACGCTTCGAAATATATATATATTAGGAATCATAAAGAAATCGCCAGCCATGACAGCAAACAGCCTAGCCACCCTAACCCAAGAAACCACCAACCGTTCAAAACTCCTCCTCTAAAAGATAGCTGAGCTCCGTGCCGTAGGGGTAGGAGACCACATCTCTCTCCCACAGCTAGTCGTTTGCGGCGACCAATCCGCAGGGAAGAGTTCGGTCCTAGAAGGAATCACCCAAATCCCTTTCCCGCGCGCAGACGGGGTGTGCACCAAATTCGCAACCGAAATAACCCTAACCCACAGCAACACGCACCAAACCGCAGAGATCACAGCGACCATAATCCCACACTCCCGCCGTTCCGATGAAGATAAAGTCAAACTGTCTGCTTTCAAACGACGTCTGAAGGATTACGATGAACTTCCCGGTATCATCAAGCAGGTCGGCGAGATCATGGGACTGCGTGGGTATGGGGAGAATACATCCGGTCCGGCGTTTGGAGAGGATGTATTAAGTATCCACGAGGTGAGCAATAAAGGACGCCATTTGACGGTCGTGGACCTTCCTGGTTTGATCGCTGTCTCTGGCGATGATCAGACGGAAGATGATGTCGATATCGTCGCGGGGTTAGTGAAACGCTATATCGAAAGCTCTAGGACGATTATTGCGGCTATTATCCAAGCCGGAAACGATACCGCTACCCAAAAGATAATTAATATGGCCCAGAAAGTCGACCCTACTGGCGACAGGACGGTCGGGGTGGTCACGAAACCCGATCTGATCAATGAAGGCACTGAAAGTAGGGTCGCGAAGTTATCAACAAACGAAGACACGATCAAACTCAAACGTGGTTATTTCATCGTGAGAAACCCCGCCCCCAAGGATCTAAAGGGTGGAGCCCTTGATGCAACAGAGAGGGCCCGTCAGGAAGCCGGTTTCTTCGCTGAAGCCCGTTGGCAACAACCTGATGCCCAACTTAACAAGGCAAGGGTGGGAATGCCGAATCTTTTCAAATATCTGCAGGATTATCTCGAAGAGCATATCGAAAGAGAACTTCCAAAGGTTTTGCTCGAAATTCGTCGGTTGCTGAGGAAAGCTGACGAGTCCCTGGGTCTCTTTGGACCGGAGCGTCATGAAGTGGTCGATATGAGAGCGTATCTTACGGATCTTAGTCTTAAATATCGTGATATTTGTAGGTATGGGCTGAAGGGAACATATGAAGTCTTGGGCGATTCGTTCTTCAAAAAAGATGAAAATCGTCTGAGGGCTCAAGTACAATCGCTCAATGATCAATTCGCAAAAAAAATGCGCTTGAGCGGGGCTAAACGGAAGTATTTTGCTATCTATGAGGATGAAAATGACGTTCCCGAACACCAGGATACACCGGGTGAAAGTGTTATGGAGACTGAAGAAGAAAAAGAGCAAAAAGAAAAAGAAGAACAAGAAGAGGCTCAGGCATGGGTCAGAAAGGGAAGAGCACGAGATCGATCTTCCCTAAAGTTGAAAAATGCCTATGCTAATTTGGACTTTAAAAAAAACAGATTTATCTGAGAACCCGCGGTTGCGAACTACTGGGAAGCACCAATTCGGATTTCTTAACAGAATTATACCACGAACAATGCTCGCCATGGCTGGATATTGCTGAGTCACACGTAGAAAGAGTCTACAATCACACTAACTTCTTCGTCCAAAAGTTATTCGCTTTTATAACACCTGAACGGAAGATACAAAGAAGCTTATCCAAGGAAACCGAGGGGTCGTTACGAGCTCGCCTCGACGAAGCCAAACTTGAAATAAAAAAGTTATGGGAAGATGAGAAGAGTTTACCAATGACATACAACCATTACTACTCCGACAACGTCCAGAAAGCGCGAAGGGGGGGCGTGCAGGAGATTTTCAGGGACATCCTCCAAAATGCAACAAACGGCTTTTTTGACGCCGATGTTGTCGTAAATACCTCCACTATTCGATCTCACTTTAACCTTTTAAAATTCGAATCGAATATGGAAAAACAAGCTTGCAATGACGCTATCATCTCCCTAAAAGCCTACTACAAAGCAAGTACAACCCTTCACAAGAAATAGCCTTGCTTTCAAAAACATGCCTAGCTAACAGGGCAATATATCTTCCCCGTACAGGTTGCGCTCAAGACCTTTGTGGACAATGTGTGCCGTCAGGTGATCGAAAGACATATTCTCAGAGACCTTACTGATCTATTTTCCCCTGTGCAAATTCCGGGGTATTCGGATGAAAAGGTTAAAACGTTGGCGGCGGAATCGGAGGAAACGCATCAGAGGAGAGAGGAACTTCAGAGGCTCAAAGAGACGCTTGAGTCTGGGTTGAAGATTTTGGTGTAACCACGCAATTGCTGTAGTCTTTTTTATGTTTACGGTGTGTGGGTGCACAGGTATCAGAACAAGGGTGAACAATAAACTGTTTTCAAAATCTGAGAAGGAAAAACGATGGTGGCTGTTGTTTCTACGGGGTTAAAAGTCGAGTCGTTTCTGATAAAGCAGACCCGGTCCCTTGTTACGGCCGCGCGAAAGTTGAGCAGGTACTTAATTAACGATTTTGGAATTGTCCCAGTAGAAATTGAGACTGCGCAAGCTGGTGTGTGATCTATATTAATGCGTCTGCAGATTAGCGTATTGTCACACAAGGCAGAGTAAACCCGCATTTTGTGTTGAGGCTGTTGAACGGCCGTTGGACAAAACCTCCGAGAGTGAATGCGGATAGATAGCCACCCACGAGAAGTTTCGGATCTTCTAGCCAGGCCGGTAGCTTACGCGAAGAATTTTGGGAGTAGACGCAAATTTAACAGCTGTACATGCCGGGAATTCACCTGTTCGGCGATAAGCTTTTCGCATGGGACCCGAGTGAGGTCCAAGGGAATACTCGATCATACCATGCATTGCATATGCATTGCATATGGCCAATATCAAGATTGATCTTAAGATCTTCTGGAAACGTTTCTTCCCGCATGACAGGGTACCCGAATTAAGTAATTTGACAGATTCGGATCGTTGTGCGCGAGTCACAGGCAACACAGAGGCATGTGGTATTATGGATGCGAAAATGCAACATCGCTGGATACCTGCTGTGTTGCCCCACCACAGCGGCAAGTTTGTTATACGGCACTACCGAAGTTTTGATAAGAGAGAAGTAAATCGGGCTGTTTGGACTACCCACCATGCAGTCACCAAGTACCTACCCCCGCATATGTACACGTATGCCTCCATTTATCGGAGAGTGTGACGAGCGATCATATGTAACACGACCGATTCGCTTTTAGTGTTGCGTAGTGGGCCCTGCATGAAGTTGGCTAGGTCGATCTGGAAGAATAGTTTAATTGCAGCGCCGCCGAATGCGGTGTCTCTGCAATGTACGACGATCTGAATCTGTATAAATGTAGCACTTAGTCACAAGCTAACGAAAACTGGTGGGACAGCACGAGACATATGCACAGGTGCATCTGATACGTTTCACTGCTGTTACCGAGTGCTACCAACCACGATGGGTTGTTAACTTCAGGTGGCACCAAATAAAGTTCACTCTTGGTTAGTAGCTGCTAGGTGCCACTGGATCTACTCAGTGCGATGCTGGTATGGAGAAGAATTGGCCCATGTATGCATATGGCCGTAGCCTGACATCATGCAAGTTTATTGTTGGTGTTTGCGCAGTTCTTATTCTGCAATATGGGCAACATGGCGAGAGGCCGATTGGCCATCGATCATGCACGAAGTATTGCACAAAGTATTTGCATATTTGAACGCTAGTAATTTTCGATACATCATTCGTAATTACATGATTAATTAATGCGCCGCAAACAACTTAATTTTCCAGTTACTATAGTAGTAGAGATCGGGAGGAGCTACGCTAATATATGCACGCCGCGACAGTTAACACAACTATAACCAACACGAGCTCCACCAACAACATACCGTATACCGCCCAGTCATGATATTCCTTGAATAGATCTCATGCGATATGCGTACACTAACGAATTTCACGCACGGACTGCTTGCGTGTGTATAACTCGTCTCGCCAATAGCACCGGCCAGCGTTATTTGAACTGCTAACGTTGCCTCATAATAGTGATATTATGTTATAACACTAGCGGCAAAGCTAGCTCTCGACCTTTCTGTAACTCATCTGTAACAAAAGATTGCATGCAACAGGTAATAATGTTGTTGTATCATCCTGTGAGATTAGAGGATGTTTGCCTCTTTAATCTTGCTCCCTGATACTCCTCGAGAATAGACAAGTCGAAAAATCCAATTATATCAGTTCCTTTGGCTAGAAGTAAGTGGGTCGGATCGTTACTATAATAACATACTCCTTCTCCTTCCACTTCGCTCAGCCCACACACAAAATCCCCCCCCCGTCAGTATAACGCCTATATAGTTATTTGAACTCTAGAAATATTATAAACCAACCTCTTTATTGATTTATAACGCGTCCACCAGAATTCTAACTTACAATTTAGCTTAATACCCTACCCAGCGCGGTGCGCCGCATCAATCGAGATGCAGCTCCAAGCCGTCTCTTTGCTCTTAGTTGGGCTTGGGCTAATAGCCAAAACAAGCTCAGTCCCACTCTCCGCTGGTGAGATCATTGTATACCTTTAAATTTATCGCCTCTATATATAAATACTAGTACTAACGAAGGAACCCCTTCGAAGATATTGAAGGGGTACAGGTGCACTTCCTCGAAGGCAAAACGGGGAACTCCCCGCCCGGGCCAGAAGTGAGACCACCAACGAATCACTTCGGTGTCTCTAGATTTTACTCCCACGTGCACGACGAGATTTCAATCAAAGAAGCCGATTCAAAGGTCGAGATTAAGACATCTCATACCCAAAACGGAGGGTTCTATGTTACTTATGAAGGAGGCGCGGCAGCTATGGCGAATAGGGTTAGCGAAGGCTATCACATCGAGAGACAGAAGCTCACACAACCTACGACCGATTCGTTTGATTTAGATGGAATCTCATCCGCGACGGGAGGGTCTGCTGCGCATGTCACCTCTGAGTGCTGTAAGTAGTGAGGCTTAATTTCCCCTTTCCGAGCTAGCGGCCATGGCCGTGTAAAAATTTATGCGAACTTCCACGACAATCCGCGATTTGAGTCTAGAAGGGCGCCAACATACATCCTCGCTTTCCGTGAGGAATGTGCTGTAGAAGATTTTATTTGTATAGATATTTAGAGCTAACATGATAACCGTAGTGAAAAACAGCAATCTAGGCGTCATTGAGAGTCCAGAGGGTTCGGCCAACCGGGAACCCCCTCCTAGGGCAGTTTATTTGACTGAACAGGGTATCAAACGCAGAACCTCAGAGGATAGAAACCATCCGGCTGCTTCAGCGAAGCCAGAACTTAATTTGATCTCCAAAAGGGATACATTGGATTCAATTTCAGCATCAAAATCGATTTCAAGATCAAATACTGTATCGAGTCGGGCCCCAGAGCCAATTTCAAGCAGAACCTATGCATCAACTCGGACAGTAGCTCCAGATTTACGATCAACCTTTACCTCGACTACCCCCCTACCGAACGCTACCAAAACCTCCGCTTCTGATGGGGGTAAGGGTCACATAAGCAACATTTCCTTAAGGGTAGATGTTCCTCAACGTTATTTCCTCCAGAACCCCATGAAGATAGAATGCAGGCAGGCACGGCACACATACAACAGACACCTGGGCCCTCCCCAAGAAGACAGAGGCCCATTTTTCCAGACGCCGGATTTCCTAACGTACCCTTCAGTGAGAGCTGCTCTACAGGCCATAAGAGTTCGCGTTACAAGTTGTATAGAGCTATGTTTGTGCAGCCCGGAAGGCCGGATAACGATAAATCGTAATCCTGTTGCGTCTCTGCCAGGAAGTGTCGGTAGGGGGAGAGGAGACACCCACGCTTGCAACAGGAGGCCAGAATATCCTGACGAATGTGCAATAGTCTACGGTAAGAGATGTTACAGACATCCAGAGATATAAGGCTCAGCCTTGCGGCGACTAATATCGAAATATCCCACATTTAATAGGCTGCTTCTGCACAGCACCTCTCGTGGACAACCCAGATACTGTACCAGGAGCGACGGTGGCAGATTACCAAGAAGCATTGGACAGGCTGCCGGAGACTGTGAAAAACGATAACGAAGGCTTTCTATTCAACGCTGGCAGTCGCGTTGGCGGTCCGGACGAGTGGATAGGGTTCACAGAGGCCCGAAGATTGTTCCCCGGCGGCCGACCCGTTCGGCCACCAGGAGCCCCCCCTCGGGCTTCGTATTTGGATTTCGAAATCCCACCTGAAGCCGTGCAGGAAGGCGACCCGATGATAGACGCGGACGGTTTTCAGAACTGGTTTAACCCTGGGAACAATTTTTTCAATTCCAATCTTTCCCGGGATCGTGGGAAGAGCAGAGGTATGAAGCATTATAAAGAACCAGGTGATGAGTAGACAGGAGACTTTCCTTTGCGGTTGCACATTTTTTCTGCCGGATTCATGTGGTTAAATTAATATTAATCCATATTCAGTTACGTGAGTTAAGCTTGAACTAAACGGAAAACGAAGGACTTAAAACGTAAGGTAACTTGTATAGAAATCGAATTTTAGCTGCCCTAAGCAAGTAATACAGTGCTTGTGATAGTGTACATGAAGTGGAGGTCGGGTCTGGTTTATCAGACAAGTGTACATGATCTATAAAGCAATACAACCTCGAGGACTATAACACAACAACACAATATTGTCACTACGCGGGAGCAAAAGCATTGCAGGTGAATTGCACCAGGCAACCATCGTCTGGAAGCCATCCAAACATGCTAAAGCTGGGGAGTTTAGGCCAGGGGACCATAGCATATCCGTCTTTGAGTATCTTTACGGTCGGGTGTGTAGTTATCCGTTGTAATGTTATGGATTAGGCTGCTCCGGACACACACCCGCAAGGGTATCTACAGTCACATGGCGCACACTGCAGTCTCGATACCGATCGGTAGAGGGGATAGATCTATAGAGGAATAAGGGTGCCGCAAGTACCTGTGAGCTTTATCAAAGGTGGGATGCATATGGAACCCGAGAACTGAGGAAGTGGGCGGCATTTGCCCGCCAGATCAGAAGTTTATGGAAAGCGATAGGCCCCCACGAGATAAAGAGCGGCGATATGCGACGTAGCAATGCCGCAGCCGGACCTTCGACCCTGCCCGTGCCGACTTCTTGAATATCAAACCGGAGGTCCAAATAGGCCGGGCCACTCCCCAACACGCGTTCAACCTGCCATGATAAACCCAAAATCACGGGATCGTAGAAGCTTTGTGTCCAGTACCTCAGGCAGGTGGCAGTGTAATCGCTGTCGGTGTACCCGTTTTGGGCTATTTTACAGGCCCCGAGGAGAAGCCACCCGACGGTTGGTATTCTGCCTACAGTAGTGCATGACATCGGGTAACCCTCGCCGAAATTTCGTTGAAACCACGCATCCGCTCTGCGGGTGACGATGTCAATGCTATTATTGGCCCTGCGAGGAAGCCTCACTGCAGGGTCGCTCGAGAAGAAGTTGATGCCATTGTCTTTCTGATGTATCGTCCCTTGGTCTTTATATTGAATATTTCCGGGCAGATTCCAATAACAAGGTCCGAATTCATAGCCGGATTTCAGTGTTATATGGCGTCCCGACAACGCTCTATGGATCTTAGGCGTTGGCTGCCGATTGTCTAAAAGTATGGCTGGGGAAACGTCATAGATAGGCTGGTATCTTTTTTCGAGGATGGTATCGGAGGTCCGAATGAAGTTCCTCCAGGCGGAACAAACCTGAGCGAGGATTGGCTGATCTTCCCAGTCTGCGCTTTCCAAAACTAAGTACTGAATATCGATAGGAATATAGAGACTGACCGACGTTTGAAGAACCATTTTTTACTCAAATATAAAGTGTATAGCGTAAAGTACGAAAGGGGAGTACGGTGGTTCGATCTTTGCCGTTGGCTGCTGCTGTATCGCTCCTGTCCGAAGGGTAGCTCGCGATCGACTAAAGAGTGCCTGGATATGAACCAACTGCTTTAGAATGCGTGGGGATGAATAACCTGTCTTATAGCATGAGATGATCGAGGTGAGGTAGCCCAAGTCGACCATGAGATGACAACAGGTGGGAGAACCCAACATAGATTTCCTTTTAGCTGAAGCCCCCCTAAAGTCTTCAGGCATGGGCCGTGATGATCAGCTGAGGAATAAAACCTCCTTTATCTTTCAAGGCCAGGGCATTTCGTGACACAAAACCTCCTAAGAACCATGGTTCTTCCATTCTATCTGGATCAGTGCGACCCAAGGCAGATTCTTCTCGAGTAGATTGGCCAGTATGTGTCCGAACTTTGGAAATTTATTCCAAAGAGGATAGCACTGTTGCCAAACCGCGTCATTCACTCGATGCACGGAGCCGAAAGATGCGATAGGTTGGGTCAAGGACATCCGTCTTCACAGTGGGTGTCGAGCTGGGCGAAGTGCCCGTCGTAGTATCCAGCCGCTATGATAATCTCGTTGCTGGTAACCCCGGAACTCGCGTCTCAGCTTCCGTCTATGGGCGATGAAGGGGGCCGAGTGTGGGCTGCCCTGATTGTGAACGAAGCATATGGTATCTTGACGGCGAGTATAGAGAGACGCGTTTAAAGGCAAAGATGTTCGGGTTTACATCTTCATGAACCGCGCCATAAGGCGTGTCTCTCATTAGATACCTGATTTTGGAAATTCAGATGAAGAGAGACTTCTAAACGGATAGGAAGATGGATTCCCCCTTGCGGAGGAGGCGAGCACTTGGTATACGTTTAGGTGCTTGAATACATATTGCAGGATGTTATTACATGGCTTTTTTCTGGAGGATGTTTGAAAGAGGTAGTGGGATGCATTGTGTTTTGGTTTTCTGTCCTGCTCCCGCTTTGTCCATTCGCGACGAGGACCCAGGCATAAACGTGACCTAGGTCACCCGGGATTGGCTGGCCGTTCCCTCAAATTTTCCCCCCCGCCTGTTCGCGTCCACTTCGTATTCCAGTTCTGTGTCCTGCTGTAGCCAGTGTTCATGCCATTTACACCCCCATCAGCTAAACCGAACCGTTGACGGTGACTCTGACCATTGAGGGGGGTCATAACACCGGCTTGATGTGGACATGAATTTAAAACGTTAGTTTATAATATAATCATCTTGTTTGAAGCAATTTCTTTACATACCAATACTTTCTCTTGGCATGCCAGCGCTCCCAACTCTTCCATTCATCGGAATACGTAAACGTGATGAAGATGTACCGATTCTCCTTCCACCTTCGCTATTCCCATCACTGACACTACCCTCTCTCCTCTCGATACTCCCCGTACCGCTTGGAATAGTCAGTCTTTCTCTGTCAGTGTATGGTAGCTGACCGACCCCACTGCTTCTCGCTTGGCGGTTTTGTTGGTATTGGGTACCACTTATTTCTCTCAGCCTTGTGGGTCCGTTTGGTGGGTCCTGAAATGGCCCGAGGGTATGGTTCAGCGCCCGATCAGCGGAGCTCGTGGCTGCTGTTTGAACATTTGATACCAAACACTTGCGTTTAAGCCTATCATATCTCCCCTGGATCTCGATTTGAGTCTTCGATTTTTCGCGGAGAGCTTCGCCTAACTCGTGATTTTTGCGGGAGATTGTTTCATTCTCGATTGTCAGGGCTAGTAAATTAAATTCAGCACCGCTGCCAACACCCTTCTTTGCATGAGCTTAGCTAGAACCGTACTTTTAAGCTTCTCTTGAAGAGCACCAATTTCAGTGTTGGCTTCGTGGATTACATTGTCGAACTGGCTACTGAGTTGATTGAATTTTTCCATCAAAGTTTTTGAGAGGTATTCCTGGTAGACACTTGATGCCGTGTACGGATATAGCGTTAGTGGCTTTGGTATCACCGAATTGACATGGGTAGGTAGTGGTCACATACATTTCTTGGGTAGTCTGATACATCCAGAAGCTGATTCCACGCCCGGCTATCTCCAGAATCAAGCTGGGACCAAGGCCGCTAAGGACGGATGTTTTGTAGTCGTCAGTTGGATTCAAGTTGGTCTTGACGATATCATCAGGGTTTTTAAGCTCTGTGTGACAGGCTGGACAAGTGGGAGGAGCTGCTCCGAGGTGGTGAGAAGATGCCGCTTGTTTGGTAAGCAAGTTATCAGCACAAGGGGTACAAAATATATGGCTACAGGTTGTAACGACGGCGAGATGGGTAAGAGCCGCCCTGCAGTCTAGGGAGTTGCATTTCAAGTTGATATCCATTATGGCTTCTGTGGAGGCGACGCCTTCTCAAGCAGCCAGGCTAGTAACAATGGCGGTGAGGTACTTGAATTGACGTTGGAATTAGTATATCGCGATGGAAGCATAGGAAGTTAAGTGGAGCAAGATGTCGACCGCTCTTAACTACCTATATTATTTCTTTAACGCATTTATCGAGGAGTGTCCTAGTCGGTAGCTATGCTGGCCCTTTGAGCTTCACATCCGGGCAGTTACCTCGGTGGCCATGCAGGGTACCTGGTACATATTTGATACTTAAGAGACACCCACTTTAAGTACTTAGGTACCTACTAAGTAGGTAGGTACGGGGTTACCCTCCACAGGTTTCAATATATATATGAGAGGAACTATAGCTATATGAATAATGCAGGCCCGGGTTTGCGAGCCAATCGGTATAGTCGGTTCCACAAGAGGATTAGTGGATGAAAGCCCTGGGAACAATCCGCTCCCGCCTGCCAGCTTTAACGGAAATAGAATGCGTGTGTCCATATTAGTCCTGTTGTACATTATTTTCATCAGAAGCGAAAAATCGTGAAGAACGGGGGAAATGATATCATATCGCTAGAATAACAAAAACAACCGGGTTTCGACATGATCTAATCAATAAAGCACTGCCTCTTCAACATATCACCTGGTCAATGTTTTCAAATCTTCGTTCACAGTAGCCACCTTGCTTGCCACAGCAAGCATGCCCGAGAATACGACCTTCTCAGCCTTGACAACCTCCCTGACCTTGCTCTCCGCGCTCGTATTGACCTGTCCGACATCCCTTTCAACGGCCTCCAATGTCTTCTCCACCTCGCCCACAGCCGCAAGGAAGTTTGTTGCCTTGCCCTCTAGCTCACTCGATTTCTCCTCAAAATACGGCATCAACGAATACTCAGGATTCGATGTGTGGTGTGTCGAAAGGTAGTGAGATCGCTGCGACATAGGAAGCCTTAGGATATCGATCGTTCTTGTGCTTAAAGTCGCAGTATTGATGAGCTGGGTGGAGGCGTTGTGGAGCTGGCCGATGGAGTGACCGTCGTTATTTAGGAACGTGGTAGCAAATCCAAGCTTCCTAGAGACATGCTCCACGTCGTCGTCAACGGTTTCCATTGTATCTTTGTGAGTGACAGATCTAGCACTAAGTTCTTGCGAGATTCCGATTGCTTTTTGGACGTATTCGTCTAAGAAATCTAGTAGGGACCGGACGTCCTGGTGTAACTCTTCATATCTTGTTGTGCCTCTCATATTGCTAAAGTTCATCTCCACAGCCTGTGGTTGCACCTGAGGCTGGGTTTGCGTTTGCCCAAAAAGGGATGCTTGAGGTTGAGCTGCCGATGCCCCGAATAGGCCTGTGCTGGTTTGAGCAGCGGGTTGGCTCCTGCGAACGGTATTCTGTGAGTATGGTTTTGGCCCTAGACTTCAAGGAGGGAATGAGGGAGGGAGCATACAGGAGCGTTGGGATGGGTTTTGATGCTGGTTGTCCAAATAGGCCACCGCCACTAGCTCCGCCTGCTGTTGAACCGCCAAAGAGCCCGCCGGCACCACTCGCAGCTGGCTGGGAGGCGGCCGAACCTGCACCGAAGAGTCCTCCTCCAGCAGCTGGCTGTGATGTTGTGGCTGATCCGAAGAGGCCAGAAGAGGCTGGAGCAGCTGTCGCAGCCGTAGGTGCACCGAGCAGCCCCCCGCCAGCCGATGTAGCAGCCGGGGTCGAGCCGAAGAGCCCACCAGCAGCCGGTGTCGTTGTGGCCGTGGTAGTTGCGCCAAACAATCCTCCAGCGGGCGCACTAGTCGTAGCAGCAGCGGCGGCGGTGGAGCCAAAAAGTCCACCAGCAGATGGAGTTGTAGTAGCTGCAGGTGCTGTCCCAAATAAACCACCTGAAGCAGCCGTTGTGGCATTTTGGCCGAAAAGGCCTGCTGATGCCGGTGGCTGCTGTGAGGTAGATTGGCCGAAGATAGATGCGCCGGCGACACTAGCTCCCAAACCGCCTGTCGCTGCCCCGGAGCCTTGGCCACTAAGGAAAACCCATTAGCCACGAACTTTCATATCGTCATAAAGAGCGATACAATATCTTACAATGTGTTAGCGGCTGTGGTGTTTATGGCGCTCGGAGTGCTCGAGACTCGATTGAAAAGCGACGACATGATGGGAAACTGCGAGGCCTGCTTGCCTGGAACTAGGTGGCGAGAAGCGAATAGTACCTGACGATAAGGCTGAGGGCTACACTGGGGAGTTGACGGCTTCGTGATACGACGGCGCGGTTGGTTTTGGGGGGTCGATGGGAATTTGCTTCGAGGTTGGTGAAGGAGACGAGACCATATTTCGTGTGGCGGAACGCGTAGAAGCGATGTGGCTGGTAGGTTGTGTGGCTGGTAAACGTGGCGACACCACAAATGGCCTGGTCGCGTTCTCAATCCAACTTCATCTTCCCATCACCCCACATCATCGCCACCGGAGGAATCAAACATGATGGAGGACGACGACGACGACTTCTACGGGGATGCATCCCCTCCTGCGCAGCCCACCCATCAAGTGGCCGTTCAAGACCTTCTGTCGAATGACAATTCTACCCCGAAACCTGCTTCTTTGGCTGTGGCTCCGGTCCCTGCACGCCAGGACGTCAAAATGAACGATGCAGCGAACAGCGAAGAAGTTGCTCGGGCCGGCGGAGAAGAAGAGGAAGGAGAAGAAGAAATCGAAGAGGAAATCGAAGTTGAAGATGATGACGATGTATGCATTCCTAAGTTCCCGTTTGTCGCCTCCGACGCATGCAACCACGGTTCACTGACATCGTCTATCAACTTCACTTAGGATGTCGAATTCATATTGGAACTCAAAGCTGGCCAAGTGGCTGCACCACCTCCACAAGGTGCTACTCGCTATGGAGCCCGACAAGCGACTACTTCTGCTGCACCTCAGCGGCAGGTCTCCCACCAGGATACCAAGGAACGCGCTGCTCCACAAACTGTCTCCCCGACACCACGCACAGCGACACTTGCCTCTGCTAAGCCCCCTGCTCCCCGGGGGCCTACCCCGCCACCAATAGCAACCTCGACTCTGGACATCAATACCGTTCCCACTTATACTAATGGCGAAAAGCTAACTTCTCTCAACATTGACGATTTACCGTCCAAGCCTTGGAGAAACCCGGGATCCGACGTTTCTGATTACTTCAACTACGGCTTCGACGAGTTCACGTGGACGGCTTATTGCCAGAAACAGGACAACACAAGGAAGGATTTCGACCCGAAGAAAATGATGGAGGACATGATGATGTTCGGGAACATGCTTGACCCTTCGCAGTTGATGAACATGGCAGGGACATCCGGTGGAGCTGGTGCTAGTAATACACCAAACATGCCCAACGCAGGGGCTGGAGGTTTCCCCAACGGGATGCCTCTTCCTCCCGGTATACCACCTGAGATGGCCGCAGCTATGATGCAACAGGTTGGGATGCCAGGCATGCCAGGAATGCCGCCTATCCCCGGGATGCCAGGAATGCCAAACTTCGGTATGGATATGATGGGCGGAGCCGGAGGCAACAATACACCAAACCGACAAGATATGCAGATGTTCAACGCCGGCGGGCAAGGCGGCGGCTTCGGGCCCCAAGGGATGGGGCAATTCCAAGCCCAGATGGCCAACTCCTATGCCGAAGAGCAGCAGCGGTTCGAGCAGCAGAAGTATATGCAGCAGCAACAGCAGAGATTGTACGCTCAATATCGTTCTTAAAATATACATTTTTGTCTTTCAGTCAACCAACGTGACGCACTAACGAACCATATGAAACGCAAACAGACAACAGCAGCAGCAGCAGCAGCAGCAGCAACAACAACAGCGTGGCTTCAACAATCCCAATGCTGCGTACGGCAACTTCCAAGCCCAGCCCAATAACAACCAGATGGGTCGTGGCAGGGGTGGACCTGGAACCCAAGGCGGCACCGGCAATGTTTCCCAGCAGAGGGGGTGGTAGAACCATTGGCATCTTCCTGGAGACGGAGTTAACGATATTGCACCAAATTCCTTTTCGTTCATACCCAGCAAGTCCTCTAGACCCCACCAGAGACAACGATCTATTGATTTGAAGCAACAGACGAACTTCGCCGAGTCAAACACGGCCGACAGCCCCTGTAACGGCGCACAGATACCCTCACCAATCTGCAGCATTTTAACAGAGATTTCGGGCCGCCCCCAAACTTTTTTTCGAAGCTCTCGTCGTCCTATAGGGCTACCCCTACAAACAACACTGAAAGTTTGCGGTGGCAGCCAGTCTGATGGCGAAAAGGCCAAGAAAGAGAACGTCAATCCCGCTAACCATAATGGCGGTGTCGACATAGAGGAGCTCATACGACGGCTCACCGGTGGCTAAAAGCTTGTATCGACCTCTCTTTTTCTCCTTTTCATTTATGTCACGTAAAAGCCAAGGGCCTATAACTTTAGTGCCCTTTTTTTTTTTCTGGTTGGAAATGTTTTTGGATTGCATGCTGCTTAATGTACATTATCACTTTTTCACAACATAGAATGGCGTCTTACCCTGTTGGAAGCTTTGGGGATAACTGGCAGCTACATTAATGCATAATTCATTGGGGTAAATTCACGGGACTTGACTTCGACTGGCTTTTATAGGCATACTTTAGTCTCTGGGCCAGGACTAGACAGCTTCAGCATATCTTGTGTTAAGAGAATTCATCCCATTCGAAAGCTAGCTGCTGGGTGTGTTGACGCATCACAATCATACCGGCCACCATCATGTATCACAACTTATATCTACTACATCGCACCTTGAAGCTTCTACCCTGATAAGACGCTTTCTAACTAATACATACATGCTTTTAAACACGCTCCCAATCCCTGAAATTTTTACCGTTTATGCATAATGCACGACGAATCCCTTTTGCTATACGCCAGGGCCTACGATTTGGTCGAGGACTATACATCTATATCGCCACTTTCGTACATCTGCCTGCCGTACGATTCCGAAGAGGAAATAGCCAACGACCCTGACCTGATCTCTGAATTTCTTCAAAGCCTAACTTTTCGGAACGACACTCGCCTAGCCACTAAGAATGAAAATGAACGTCTCGAGGTCGTCAAAGACGTTACTTCGCTGCTGGCGAAGACGGTATCTCTTCGTGCGTACACCGAGGGGTTTGAAAATTTTAACGAACGACAAGTATCAAATAAGAGTTTATATCTCGATGAGCCACTTTTGAGGTATCGATGGGGGTTAGGAGCTAATACGGCCTTCTCACCTATTGATTTGAACCTGTTCCCGTTGAAGGAAGTGGCTACAAGTGATGAAGGTGACGAGGGGCTCGGATTCCCGTCTTGGGTTCGTGATAGACGGAATGAAATTTCTAAAGAACCTATTGGAGAAAAGATGGTAATTGATCGGAAGGTTCTAGAGTACTTGAGGAAGATGGTGAAGGATACGGATTGTGAAGAGAGGTTAATTGGTGAAGACAAAGACGACGGCTATTACCACGACCTCGAGGTTAGTAAAACCACCCCTTTTAAAAAGTTACAGTAATAAGATATGATATAGAGGTGTATGTCTAACTATAAAGCACTTGTAATATATATAGGCCCTAGATCCAAAAGAGATCACACCACCATTATCTCCATTGCTTTTGCCGGGGAGCCCTTTGCTGTCGACCCCTCTGAACGAATTGGCCGAAAGGCTCGAGCCTCTAACCCTCGGTACACGAGAGCAGTTGTCTAATATCCATATATTTGAGAGGAGCCACGGGAACGAAGCACTCGATGAAGATATAGAAGCTATCGATTTGTTCAAATCCATTCAACTACCACCCCTTATCAGTTCATCACCTATTAGGTCACCGGCAAAGGGACTACGCATCGAGGCGCCGCTAACCCCTCCATTCACCAGCCCAAATAAAAAAATCAGTAATACGAGCAGTAGACATAATAATACCTCATCACCACCAAACCAACCTGCGAAAAGGGTGAAACTCTCAGAAGCGGTTGAAGAATTTATTATCCCACCCTCTTTAGACCCTTCAGAAGATGGCATCGAGGACGGGGCGAACCCGGATGATTATCTTACACAATCGGCGATGGCCGAGTTTACCCTTGGGGTTATGGAGCCTGGGGCGCAATTCTTTTTGATGCAGTTACAGCAGGAGCAACTTGAAGATTCTACGAAGTCGGAGGAGATGTACACGGGTGGATTACGTGTGGAGCTGCCGGTGGTTAATTGGAAGAGACCGGTTCCACCTTGGATTCTTGACAAGGTCTCCAATGAAGAACCAATAGGCGCCATGGATAAAGAAATCATGACGAAATGGGAGTATAGAAAAAGTCTTGATATTGCGGGTTTACACTGGGGAATTGGTATTACATCGACTTTTCAGCCAGGAATCACCGAGACAATATTCCCTGAAACCGAGGAGGAGTTGTGGGAGGGGATTGAGGAGGTATTCCCTGTTCTCCCTCTAGAAACTGTTATTGAAGATGAGGATGAGAGCTTCTGGAAAGACCTACCCCAAGATGATGAACATCTCGAATGCGCTAAGATTCAACCAAAGACGGATCTTGATAGCCTAGTAGAGAGAAAAAGGATACAACGACCTGCCACCCGCTCGAAGTATCCGTCGGTGTCACTTCTAGACCCAAGGAGCAACCTCTCTTCTTTCCTATCCCTTCAAAATCGTATTATAGAGCCGCCCTTAGATGGCTTTGTACGTTCTTCCTCAACTGTGCCCCCCCCGGCCCCCTCACCGGTTTCTTGCTCCCAAACCAACCCATCGACAGTCCAGCCATCCATCTCGACTTCTCCAATGCCGTCCGATCCTAGCTCCACGTTTATAATCTCCGCCTCTTTTCTCGCCAACCGTGTTCTTTACAAAATAATCAGATCGTTCTGCCCGACGTCTATTTTTGTAGAAAGAGATTTCGAACCCTTCACTTCCATAAAAATATTCGGAAAGGAAGATCAAGTCCCAGAGGAATACACTATAGAAGCGGATATTATCGTTTCGCCGTTAGTCGGAATCATACTAACCGATTTACAAACAATCAGAAGACGACCCCTACCTTCTAATTTCCTCATTGCAGATAACGCTTCTCCTTCTCCTCCTCCTATACGATGCGAAGAAATACGAGATCGTATCTCCGAATTATCTAGGAGGTATCAAAGGCTAATCGTCGGGGTATCCGTCGACTTTGGAAGGGGCAACGGGGAAATGGTCGAACTGGGTACAACGGATTGTACTATCCTCGCAGCATTTACTGGATTTTGTGAAGCTATTGGAAATGTCGAAGCCGCTACTATAGTCCCAGGAAATGGAAGAAGCGGGGTTCAAGAAATCGCGAGATGGGTAGTGGAAACTATGAATATTCACTCGACACAATGGAGGAACGTTGGGTTGGAAGTCGAGATTACGGAAAAGGAGTCTATGGTACGTTTATTATCTTGTTCCCCGCATACATACATATACGTATATATACAGTTACAGTTACGCATGCAATCTAAATGGACGCTAATTCAGATTCTAAATTCCGTACGGGGTATTATATTATATAGTGGGAAACTTTTCTACGCAACAGCGGAATGAATTCATACGCAGCCCAGGCGGTTTTGACCAAACTTCACGAGAGCGGATGCGGTTTGGTAGATTTCGTAACGATCGAGAAGGAGAGCAGGAGGGTTATATTCGAGCAATTCGTCGGGGGGAAGAGTTTGGAAAGGTTCGAGGAGGTCTCCGGTGCGCAATGGCAGCATGGCTGAGGAATAATACACAGCACAGCTGCAAAGATATAAACCAATTGACTAATTTTGTTTACAACCTGGAGGGTATATAAACATCGTGAAAACGAAGTCTAACATCAATCAATATAAACACCAAACAGTACCCATTACATCCAAGCAACCTCACACCTCCTCACCTTAGCCTCAAACCACAACCTCAAAGTATCCGTATCAAATCCCCTAGGCGTGAACACCAAAATCGGATCCCTCGCCATCCAAAACTCCACCACTACAACCCTACCATCATCATCATCATCCTCATAACCCCCCTCATCACCACCATCAAACTCCGCGTCCCACCCCCAAACCCTCTTCCCCATCCGCTTCCTCCTCTCCGAACACCCAACCATCTCATAATTAACCTCTTCAGTCACAAACTTCAAATAACTCTCAACCTTAGCCACGGGACCCAACGGCACTATTTGATTCTTTTTACTCTCCGACCGCTCACAGGGCTTGCAACAGTTGAAAGAGACGACTATCTCCCTCTCCGCCAGGTTCAGAAACGATGGATCGAAGGGTACATCAGGGAATATAGTAACCGGATCATCTTTAAAAAACCCCCACTTCATATCCGGCCAAAGCCTACACTTAGGTCTCCCATCCGACACCCAATACGACCGCTCAAGAAGTTCGATCTTACAAGCCCGAAAAGAAACCCCTCCTCCTGTTCCTCCTGTTCCTCCCCCCTCCCCACCATCCTCAACCCCACCACCACGGGAATCAACAACAAACTGCCTAAGATACCCCAAAGCCCTATGAACCCAAGGTCTAGGCCTAGGAAACTCCTGTTCCCCAGGACTACTATCGAAGCCGTGCGTGGTGGCTTCAACAGGGAAGTACCTATTCAACCTGACCTTCTCGGAGGATTTTATGAAATCACGCCAGAAGCGGCAGACTTGGGCTAGTGTTGGGTGGAGTTTCCAGTCCGAGGCTTCGAGGATTAGGAGTTGGAGTTCTGTGGGGAGGTACTGCGGGTTTGTGGTTGTTGTTGTTGTTGGTGGTGGTGATTGTGGTGGTGATTGTGGTGATTGTTTTGGAAGAGGTTGGATGCCTGGGAGGTGGCTGTAGGTTTCTTCTGCTTCGATCATTGTCGTCGTTTCTGTTGGTTTGTGTTACTTTTTATGTCGATGTTGGCGGTGATATAAATTAAACGACCTTCGAGGCTGTAGACCAAGTGGATCCAGAAAGTGTTGAAGAACCTTTCTGTCGATGCTCTCCAATTAGAGTATATAAGAACCCAATAAACTGATTCCAAGAGCATCCACCCAGATACTTAAACAAACCTAATATATATATATATATATATATAAACACCTCCAGGATCCAGCCTCACTAACGAAACATCCCCTCAAATGCAAAGAATCCACAAAATCGCAAGCCCGATGTAATTACAATCAAGGATTCAACCCCTTCCACTTCCCGTCCCGCATTACCAGGGTTGTTTCAGCTGCATGTACCGCCCTGAGGCTGAGAAGAAAAAAACCAAAGAATGTTAACAGTGCAAACACGGCAGGGGCACGCTAAATTATATATAATTGGCAATTACATCTGGCATAGCGGGAATCTACACGGCTTTGGTCCGATAAAATCGGGGCGAACTTGTCAGCCTATTCTCGGCACGTAATACAACGGTGGTTACACACCATGATATAATTATATAAGGGTTCACATTTACGAATGAAGGGAAGCTATAGCAGAGTAACACAAAAGAGCCCATTAGTTTCATTTTATTAAACCATCCGTCGTCTATCTCTATTTCACTAGTAAGAATACATAGCACACAGCAAGCCAAAAGCAGAAGTTTTAAAATCCCTGCGTGTGCAACAATGTCCAGAACACCTTCGTATAAAAACGATCCAGCGAATTAATGATTAAAAAGTAGTGTAAAAAAAAAAGCGGGGCGTTGGGGGTAATAATAAAAGAGGAAAGGAGAAAAGGATAATGATAGTGGATGGGGAAAATTGGGAAAAGCCGCAAGTATAAACCATCGTAGGTAGGTAGGATGGACGTCCGAGATCAGACCTTCATTTTCTTCCTGCCCTTAGCTTCTTCTTCGCCTTCGTTAGATCTCTTAGCACCCCTGCTAGGAGTGCTTCGTCCGCTAACGCTCCCGCCTCCGTTGACAGGTGTAGAAGTGCCGCTGATCTCATCCGCTCCGAGAGCAATACTCGATTCCTTCCTCTTCCTTGGGCTGCTTCTAACGCCAGCGCTAGCAATCGCTGGCTTCTTTGAGAAGAAGGCATCTAAACCAGTTTGCTTAACCTTTTGCCTCGATCCGTTGACCTCTGCGTTCTTTCTTGGGACTGATATTTTTGGCATGGGGCCGCGAGGAGTCTTAACCCCGTTCTCTTGTTTCTTTCCTCTCCCCTTTCCTTTCTTCGCGCTGACCGTGGAAGTAGCGGTCTCCTCCCCTTCGTCCTTCTCCCCTGTTACTTCAGCCTCAGCTTCAACATCCGCCTTCTTCCCTCTTTTGGCACCTTTGCCTTTCCCCACTTTAACATTCTCTTTCTTAGTCCCCGCCTTGCCCCGTGTCTTTCGTTTCTTTCCGCTCGCGGTTTCAGTCGACTCGACATCATCGGCGTCTACTATGACAACGTTGTTGTCTCCATCGACTTCCCCGGCGGGCGTAATGATTCCACTGCTTCCACCGGCGATTGTAGTACCATCTGTCATGCTCTCGACTTCCATTTTCTCAGCCTTCTTCTTCGCCTCCGCGATTTCCTCCTGCTTCGCCTTCTGTCTTCGATCGCGCTCTTCCTCCGCTTCTCTGAGGATATTAAGACAGGCAGCGTTGTACTCCGGATCCTTTCGACTCTCAATACAGTTGTGACATTCAACATAGAAGGCCTGAGGAATAGCATAGTACTCTAGCAGTTGAAATTCCAAGATTTCGTCCCCGATGAGCTTGGCGACGTCGAAGTCGAGACAATCCTCGCAGTAAGCGCGTTCGCAGAAGCGGCAGCGGTAAAGCATGTTACCAGCGTCCGAAGTTTTCCTATAAATTTCAGGATCTGTAAACAATTGATAGCATACTGGGACATGATATGATATACGTACTGCTCGCAATCGTAGCACTCGTGCTGCGAGCAATGGTACTGCATTTTTCCATTGCTCTTGTATTTGTGCTCTTCATCGAGGCATTCGTAGTGATAAGAACGTGGGCAACTCGAGCAGCAGACGATATCTCCACCGTCGGTGCAGACTTGACAATAGTCCTGGTTAGTGATCTTGGCCTTCTTTCTCTTGGGTGGATCCTTTAGCCGAGGGTCTTTGCCAGCCATGGTAGCTACCGCTTCCCTGTAGATGGTTAAGTTGTTAGCGTATTCACTCGGGGTGCCAGAATGGGTTGCCACGAACCATTGATCGTTTCCAACTGTTTCCTTCAAGACCTCGTACCCATCTACCATCACAGTTCTGTTTTTTCCCGCTCGCCTGTCGCTCCTATCTAGCTCTGCTGCTGCGCTGGCTTTGACCTGCTTTTCCATTTCGTCCTTGCCCATTTTTTTCCCTTCGAAAAGCCTTGTCTCCACTTTTTCGGCGCTATTCAGCCATTCCTCCTCTCGCACCCTCTTTGTCGCCTCATCCTCGTCCTGGTCGTCTCCGTCGTGATCCATAACCGTGTAGTTCTTGCAATTCTCCAACATGGTATCCCAGTCCCACGCCATCATTTCCTTGGGATCGATCTCAGGTCGGGCTATCGCCTGGGCCCCGCGTCGCACGAGAGTCATGAGCTGATTCATAGTAAACTTAGGCGCGTCATCCTCTTCGTCTGCGAGGGAGGTGGGCCCGCTAGCCGGTTTTTTGGAGCCGTGGATGTCGCGCATGGATTCTGTGACCTTGGCAGACAGGTACAACTTCTTCTGAATACGACCGATCATTTGCTCTTCTACCGTGCCTTGTGTAACAAGTTTGTAAACGGTGACTTTCTTGGTTTGGCCGATACGGTGAGATCGCGCCATAGCTTGCAAGCTAACGGATACATATATATTAGTACGAAAGTATGAAATATTGGGTAATCTGGGTAGGCTACGTACTCAGCTTGTGGGTTCCAGTTAGCATCGATCATAACCACTTCCGTTGCACTTGTCAAGTTGATACCCAAACCACCAGCTTTGGTCGAAATCAAGAACACTTTGTACGGGGACCCGGCCTGGTTGAACAGTCTGATACTAAGGTTTCTGCGCGCTCGGCCTGTCGACCCGTCCAATCGTAAATACTCGAATTGAGACCCATCGCCACCGATTAGTTGCAAAAACTCCTCGCATATGTCAAGTGTCTTCGTAAAGTTTGAGAATATCAACACTTTCCGGCCTTGGCTGATAACCAACTGTCGAATGAGTTTTTCCAAAACCATGAACTTGCCTGAGGCGGTGATGATGTGCTGTCCAAGGGTGTAAGGCTCCGGTTCTGCAGCAGGAATTAGGTAGGGATGGTTGCAAATCTTGCGAAGTTGTATGAGGATGTTCATGAGTTTGCGCCATGAAGGATCGGATTTGACTTGCTCGATACTCTTTTTCACAGCTTCCTCAACTTCGTTCCACTCTTCATTATCCGCCTTGATAGTGACCTCTTCACCATCGTTGTCGACTCTTATTTCGACATTATCGAGTCGTTTAGCCTCTTCTTTGGCGGCGGTGATATCGGCGGTCTCTTTGCTCTTCGAGTTTTTGAAGAGCCGTTCCAGCATCGAATTGTCTATCTTCGTGAGGATCATCGTATACCACATCCTTTGCATGGGTGAGAGTGGGACGTAAAGGACAACTTCTTCCTTGTCTGGGATCCCGAGGCTGATTCCCGGGGATTGCTTGGTACGACGTTTCATGATAAGTTCCAGCAAATTGCGGGAAGAGTCGACAAAGCTAGTGTCAACTTTCCCGCGGGTCAAATCAAAGGCTTGACGCCATTCCTCACATGTACGGTTAGTAAATACCTCGGGGTACAGCCAATGAACTAAAGACCAAAGCTCGAAGAGATTGTTCTGGATGGGTGTGCCAGTCAGGATCAAGCGGTATTCAGCATTAATGGATTGTAGGGCTTGCGAAGATAGAGTCTCGGAGTTTTTGATCTGGTGTCCCTCGTCCACTGTTTTCGTTTCCAAGTTAGCCAAGCTTATCGATATTTCCAAACGGGGAGACAACTTACAGGCAACATATCGCCAGATAAAGGCTCTCTTGAACCACACTTTTTCGGCAACAAAGGTGTCATACGAAGTAACGATAATGTCCCACCCATGCTTTGGGTTTTCCGGGTGGACAGGATTCTCGCTCCCGTCCTTGCCACTCTCTAGACCCTTCTCGGCCAATCGTTTTAAACGAGTACGCTCTTTGATCGGACCGTGGAGTCGCATAGCCCTCAGATGTGGGACAAACTTTTTCGCTTCATTAACCCAGCTCGTAAGGACGCTTAATGGGCAGACGACAAGGAATGGCCGATGTGGATGCGCTTTGTCGATTTCTCCAGCGGATTGGGAAGATATATAGGAGAACAGGGATAATGTTTGAAGGGTCTTTCCGAGACCCATTTCATCTCCTAAAATGCCGGAGAGGCCGTTTTTGTTCAACCAGAGGAGCCAAGAGAGACCCTCGATCTGGTACGGCTTCATGACGGCTTGGATCCTACGAGTTGTTAGATGTTAGAGTGGGATTAAGCCGTGATGGAATGCAACAACAACAACTCACTCTTTCGGTTGGCTTTCCAGCAGTTCGTATGGGATTGGAGCTTCGACGGTGCTGCCATACTCCTCTTCGAGCTTCTTCAGATAGTTACTGTCACCCACCAAAGGCTGGAAAGTATCCTTGTGTGTGATCAGGAAATTGCTACGCCGACGGGCGGTTTCGGCTGTGAGGGCGGCACGTATTTGAGCCCTTGTCATGTCTTCATTCTCGGGTTCCTCAAAAATACTTCTCTTGGGGGCGGCCGCAACTCTTGAGGATGCTGTCCTCCTCCTTGGTCTCTCGTCTTCGTCGCTCCCTAGACCTGACATCGCCCCGGAGCCTTCGTCGGAGGAGAAGAGGTCGTCGTAGTCCGACAACTCTTCCTTAAATCGCCCTTTGGTGGTATTTTTCGCGTTTCGACTGAGCGATTCTCTCTTTGGGGCAACGGCGAAACGTTCATTCCTTTCTTCCTGCCTGCTTCTCCTGAGTTGCTCTCTCTTAGAGAGACCCCGTCGTTTGGAGACGGCTACCGACATAGGCTCAAACGAGGTGGGCTTCCTGATGTTGGAACGGTCGCGGAAAGTACGGCTGCCGATCATAACGCCTGGGACGTTAATGTATTTGCTTCCGGAGATGGGGGAGGTTGTGATGTTTGTCATCGAAACTCGTTTTATCATCATTCGCGGCGTGCCGATTTGGGTTCCAGGTTTTTGCGGGCTGGGAGCGGCGGTGATCGTTGTCCTGATGGGGATGAACTGGGGTTTCTTTGTTTCAGGCTCTGAATATTCGTCTTCTTCGTCGTCCTCATCGTCATCAGGCTCCGAATGGGAGGACGGGTGGTAGTCGTCTAGGGGTCCCCTGTCAGAGTGGGAGGAGGAGTGATAGCCGTTATCGTCCTTGCGCTCGGGCTTTGGCGTGGTTGGAGCGGGATCTTGACTGGAATTGGCTGTGGCTGGCATAGCATTGGCAGCTTCAGTTGAATCGAGGTTCAGCGAAGTATCTGCTGAGGAGGCCTCCAGAGTAGGGGTCTATCAAAAAGAAAGGATCCAGGGTTTAGCAAACTGTACTAATTTTCTTTTTATACGATTGTAGAACGGTTGTTTTTGAAAAAAGAAAAAGACCCAGACTAAAAAGAAGAAGGAAAGACCCTTTTCATTCCAGTATATTGTACTTTCTTTCAATTGTATGTCTACGCGTTTTAGGACAAAAAAAAAAAAAAAAAAAAAAGCTGGATGTTTTGGGGATGGCGAGGCTACACAGAAAAGGGTTCCTGCAGCAGCAACAGCCAATGGTGACGACGAAGGACGAGGGTACGAAACATGGCCCTTACCTGAGCTCTGGACCTGGAAGCAGCCATTTTTTTGCCTTGAATGGTCAGCAGAGTGCCGTGACCGGGTTTTGTTGGCGATGCAGCGGT
Source organism: Orbilia javanica (assembly GCA_036872735.1). Lineage (NCBI taxonomy): Eukaryota > Fungi > Ascomycota > Orbiliomycetes > Orbiliales > Orbiliaceae > Orbilia > Orbilia javanica. Next base: position 1,823,565 of record JAVHNR010000001.1, on the reverse strand, counting down.
GGTGGTGATGGATGTATCGATAGGACCCGAGCTAGCAGGAGCTGCAGGTGGTTCGGACGGCGACTGAGACGGATTGGGAGCAGCAGCAGCAGCAGGAGTGGTGGTGGTGTTATTGGCGAAAAGACCGAACATGCTTGGAGCAATATTAGAATACAGTCTCGAAGTAGAGAATATCTTTTAGTTTTATTTTTTTCTCGTGTCGTGGGGAGCGGGCAGGTAGACGGGGCCGTGGTGGAACGGACGAGGCTCCCAGCGACGAAAGGCAGTTGTTCAAGCTGAAATTCGGCTTCAGGTCGGCCCCCCGGACACAGGCACAAGGGACGGGACTGGAATCAACACAACTCCAAAAAAGACGAGGAGGATGGCATCAGATGGAGATGTCGAGCAGATGAGGCGATTGGGGAGGTGGAGAAGAGTAGATTTCGGGGGAGTTCGGGGGTTTTTGGGAGGAGGAGAGAGATGATGTCTACGTCGGGCGATGAGAGAGAATTGAAGAAAAAAAAAAAAAAAAAAAAAAGGAGAATTAATGGGGAAGAAGAGGTCGAGGGAAAGAAGGCAGAGGAACAAAAAAGGTGGCGGCCCAAAAGAACAATTTTCGCCAGATTTCTTCAACCGGAAAACTTTTGGACAAACATTTTGTCAGTTATCCTGCTCTTATATTTGGGGTCACTGATCACAATATATAACTGTACTTAGTCTCGTGGTGTCTATCTACTATCTCCTGTCTACTGGCTAGTGTCTAAGGACTAAGACCATTGAAATTATTAGCAATTGGAAGACGCGTTCGAACGCGTTGAGCAACCTGATCTGACCTGAGTTGACCTGGCAGCTGGAGGGGCTCTGGAGAAAAAAAAAAAGAGCGTCGTCGTGAGATCGGACCCTGTTCCCCTGTCGCTGCTGCTTAACGCCGAGTGACCAATTTAAGGAATTACCTAACACAGGCTTACATAAGGAAGTTGGTAGCCACAATGCTTCTGTTATCGAGTATAAGTGCAAGGTATACAAGGAAATGCTGTTAGGGTTTATGCTGAGGTCTTTGAGTCATAAGTTGATACTCCCATCCCCACAACAATTGCCTAGGCACTTTGTATCAAAATCGTATTGTATCTACTCGTATTTAATTATATTCTATCGCTGCACTGTAATAAACCTCCGCTTCAATTTCAATGGTATACTACTAAGATCATATAAATACCTATCGGTTCCGTCTGATGATAATATTATAGCAACCGCCCGGACAGTCAGCTGCCATCGCCCCTCGGAACTAACCCAGTTACTAGATATCTATTATCTATCTATCTCATATCCGATCAATACTGCCTAGTAGTTATAGTTACTAGCCATGGCCCTGGGTTGGGGTGCGCTTGCCGTTTCCGCTGCTGTTGGCGGCGCATGTGTTGATGTGTTGTGGGCCCATCGCAATCTCCCCGTTGGCCTTATCTCCCCGTCCTCCTTTCTCTCTCTTCTTCCTCTTCCTCTCTCTTTTCTCTCTCTTCCCCTCCTGCTTCTTCCCCTTCTTCTGATCCTTCTCATCGCCATCGCAATCACTGCTTCCCCGCATCATCACCACCATCACCACCATCATCAACGCCATCGACTCTCGCATCCAACCTCCTCTGCTGCCAAAGCCCTCATTCCCCGCTTCCTCTCAAACCCTTTCGACATCCTCCCAGTGACCCCAGCGAGCTTCAAGGCGGCCTGGTCACTGTTGACATTCTTTCCCACCCGTTTCCTCCCCTTCTGTTTTATGCAATCTGCGCCATCTACGACCCTACCAAACTCTCCAACTCACCAATCCCTCCCACCTACCCAATCAAACCCCCACCAACATGGAATCCACCCGTCAGGTTCTCTCCCTCCTCACCACTCCTTATCAGGGTTTGGTGTCGAGAGTCCCACTTCTCCAATCGGAGAAGGAGACCATCAGCCGAATGGACTTCTCGGCCAACAATACCGTGACGATGACGATGACGGTGCTGATGATGGAAGGCACACCAATGGATCGGGATCCACCCCTGCACAATTTCTGAACTCATCTCGCTTCTCGCCCGACAAAAAGGACAAGTCCACAGCCGACAAGAGGTTCAAATGTCCCAATGCCAAGGGCAAAACTTACATCACTAAACTCCCAAATGGTACTGTTGACGGACTTCTTTTTGCCATACTACTACTTATTTATTTTTGCATCTTTGCGTTCGTCTAACACCCTGCTTAGAGGTCCTGACTCATACACTGTCTTTCTTGGACCCCGTCTCGCTGACAAGCGTCTCATTCGTCTCTCGTCGCTTTCACGCCCTCGTAACCTCTCCTCACGCTTGGAAGGATGCCTTCGCTCGCTATTTTCCCCAGCATAATACCCATTCGGGTTCCGACGATTACCCCGCGGCAGCCCGTTATTTTACTAGGCTGTCCAACATGGGTACCCACCGTAGCGAGTACATTCTTCGAACCCAGCTTCTCCGTTCCCTCAAGCGAGGACGCCCATACGTCAACTCGGGGATCAAGCCTAGTTCGTCGAACAACTCGTCAAACTTCTCCATGATAACTTACAATCCGAAACTTCACGAATCGACAATCACCCATCTGCACGCTGATTTCTCACGTAACAGGGTCATTGCCGCCTCACAATACACCGGATTATACAGTTACTCAGACCCGAGAACAGGGTACGTCGAGGTCGAGCAACGAGGGCACCCAGGGTATGCTTCCTTTGGACTACAGTACGTATCGCCGGATGGGATCGGTGCTATGGACCTATCCGAATCGAGGGGACAAATCATAGGAGACGCCAGAATTGGCTTCCCTTCCTTCTTCGTAGAGAGGGCCAATGGACCCCTCGCCCCGATAAGATTCGTTAACGAGCACGGCCCGGATGCTGCGATTACCTGCACCTGGATCTCCAAAAAGGACACGATCGTCAACACATCGGGAAACAGAATCGTCAGCGCCAGCGGGAGCTCGAAAGGTGTTGTTCAGTTTCAGGATTCTACAAGCAGATGGATGTCCTTCCTCATTTGCCCCGGCATCCCTATTCTTGAGATCCGCATCGATGATGGGTACACAAAGACTCGAGAGCGCCGTAATAGGGTATGGTGCGTCGTTGTCAACGCCCTCGGAGAAGTGTGGTACATGAAAGGGAAGCTGCCGAACAGACTGGTAGCGCTCGGTCGGAATATGGGAGAACAGCCGGAGCAGGAATTCACACCTTGGTATTATATCCCGGCTACGAAAAAAGAGAATTCGCCTGTTGGGATCGGCGTCCTCGCACCCGAAGATGGTACTCCAGACTTCAAAATTGTGCAACAACAAAATAATTGGATGCATATGGACCAGGATATTATGGCTGTTGCATATCCCGCCCACTGGGGGCTCGATTACTTTGTCGAAGCTGATTTCGGAGGACAGAATTTTATAGTTGGTCGCAAAGGTTGCGAGGAAGGCCCCAATTCTAACAAACAAAGAGCTAGTCTATCCAAGTTTACTCGAATTCTCGATAACGTTCGAGAGGAACTTGTTTCGGAAGTTTTTATAAAGAATGTCTACGGCCGTGGCTATCACAAAGAAGTCGAGGAACCCGTCCCCCGACCTTCCGACGAGCTAGAACCACCGGACGAATGGCATAATATAGAACTATTAATTCCGAAAAACACCGGCAAGGATTGGGCATTCATCACTGCTGTCGCCATTGATATGTCGAACCTCGCCCTGCTCTCACCAAATGAGGATCCAATCCTCACCCGCGTCAAAAGCCAGCCATGGACGTCATCCCCTCTCCAAGTACCTGGCCAGCTCTCCCGATTGTTCGCAGTCGGTACCGATACAGGAACTGTTCATGTATATAATGCACGACATCCGGTCTCATCGTCGACTCCGTCCCTCCCTCCATTGCATACCATCACCACGGCTTCTCCATCGATATCTAGTCTCGCTTTGTCATCCCTTTACCTCGTCCATGGTGGTACGGATGGACTGGTTCAGGCCTGGGATCCACTCGTCTCGCTTTCCGAACCTATTAGGGCAATTCATAGTCGATTCTCAACACGTGCCAGGCGTCGTCTAGCGCAAGCTGCAGCGTCGTTCCAAGGGATTGGTGAGAACCAGTTTGCAGCCCGGGCGATATTTCTGGACCCGGATGCAACACAGCTGAGGGGGATAGTCGCACTGGGAACGCATATCCGGAGTTGGAGTTTTAGTAGCTCGGTAGAAAAGGTCCAAGAAAACAGCAGCGCCCGACGGAGGAAGAAGAACGCTAGGGGCGGCGGAACTGGCCATCTGCATGGGCGAGGAAGGGGATCGAATTCGCCCAAGACCCCATTGGGAAGAGATATTTTAGATGAAAGAGAAAGAATTCAGAAGGTGAAGTGGGAGGATGAGAAAACAAAGACGAAGATGGCGCAAAGGTTTGGGGTTGGAGAAGGTATGACGGAAGAGGAAATGATTATGTATGCGATGATGATAAGCGAGGAATCGTTTGAGAAGGAGAGGGGTCTCGCGGGAAGCGGGGAAGATTGTGAAGAGAGCAGTTTTGGAGATAGATTTGGGGATGCGGAAGAGGAAGTATGGGTTTACAGCGAAAGTACAGGGGGGAGCGCTAGCGGGAGGGTTTCAGAGGCCTCTGGTAGCCCTGGAGGCTGGGCGGGGAATGAACAGTTCGAGCCTGAGAGCTCTAGGGGTGGTACAAATGACGATGAGGCCCTGGCAAAAGCATTACAAGAGTCGTTTGACTTGGAGAGCGGAGCTGCATCACCACCAGGCGGGGTTGAGATCCCCATCAAGTTCGCAAAAGGCAAGAAGGGGAAGGGGAAGGGGAAGTCAGTGGCCCTTGGCGCCTCCGCTGCCGGTACTTCCGGTCCTTCTAGTAGAAACGGGAGGAGGGACAGCGACGATCAGTTCGATAGAGATCTAGAGCTAGCTATCCAACTGAGCATGGTGAGTTAACTTCCGAACCGAGGTATTCTTCTTTGGCAGGATCATGGACTAACGGGTAGCCTGAATAGAAACACTAAGCGATGAATTTGGAGATAGTTGAAGGGGTTGTCAGACTGATAAGCTACCGTAGTTTCTTTTTAATATTGCTTCTTCTCGTAAAGACTTGTGATTTCCTACATCGATCGATATGCCTTTCTAGTCTTCACAGAGCATATTTCTTGCTCATAAATCCAGTTATTAATATATCTACAATTTTTTCTTACTATTCGGTCCTTCCAACAGAGTTTATAACAAGCAGCAGCTAACAATATATCCAACATTGGATGCTAACAATATAAAAACATGCATGCAGATCCGACCCGCACACCCGTCACTTCCAAGAATAGCCACTCGATGCGAACAGTTCCAACATTAATGCATTCCAACCTTTCCAACTCGGAAACTCGGACGGATCTCACGAGCTACACGTGCAGAATATGCACGTTGGGGTCTCACTTTGACATTCGGGTTACGTTGTGCTACCAAACCCACTTCTGGATTGTTGGATTTACGCCACCAACACAACTGTCTCGGAGGCTGATATGTATACAACGCTTGGGGGTTTTGGGTGTGGGAGGTTAGACTGGATGGGGTAAGTGTTCCCGTGGTTGGGTGGGTTGGGTAGTTTGGGGGGTTAGTTCGGGGTTAGTTTGGTGGGTGGGTAAGTAGTTAGTCCGGTAGGTATATAATGTTGGATTTGTGAAATGGGTGCATGAGCGGGTTTCTGGCGGCCGCGCTTGGAGAACGAGAGATTTCACGGACTCGTCACGATACAACATGGGGACGGGCTAATGGGCTCGAAAGAGCTCGCGTGGATCGAGGCTGCATGTTATTTGCATGGTACTTAGTTGCATGGGTATATATCTATATCTATCTATTTTTATGTTTTTATTTTCTTTAGGGGAGATATTCACCCGCCCACCGGTGCATATAGTATATACCTACTTAAGCAGGTATATATATACCGACCATGCACTTCCAACTCCTACCCCCTCTCCTACCCACCCTAACCCTCCTCCTAATCTCACCCCCCATCGTATCCTCCTGGTACCTCCTGACCCTCCGCCAAGACCGCAAATGGAACGACGACAACCAACCATTCTCAAACTCCTGGCTGCAGGACATCACCAGCCTAACCGCCTGCATCCCCAACAAAACCAACAAGAACAAACCGGTCCCCATCGACGCCGTAGCCCTCTACAACCGTCCGGGAACATCCACGGCCCGCGCCGTAGGCCTATACGACAACTCAAACTGCGGGATAAGGAATCCTGGCACGAAAAGGTCCATAAAAATCGGTACGCATGTGCCTGATATTTTGTTAGTGCCTGATCAGAGTCGGTTGGAGGGGGTGCATTTGTTCGATATTAGAGATTTGGGGGTTGAGAGCGCTGCGAGGTTTTATAGAGCTATTAATCCGGATGAGGAGGTTGGTGAGGTGGATGGACTGCTGTGGGAGGCGGAGTTGAGGGCTGGGGTTTATTGGTGGGATGGGAAGGGGTCTTGGAGGAGGATTAGGCAGTTTGGGGAGGAGGGGAGGGTGAGGTATGTTGCTGGTGGGGTGGCGGATTATTTGTTCTCGCCGTATGCGCTGTATAATTATGTTAGGCTGTTGTTGGAATATTTTATTAATCCGGAGAGGATGGGGGATGAAGAGGTGGCGTTTGAGGGGTATAAAAGGGTCGCGGAGAAGGTTAGTGGAGCGGGGCGGGCGGAGGGGGGTCATGATGTGGATATTCCTGCGCTGGGGGGACAGGATATCCAATCAGAGGTTGATAATCCGAACATCGTCAGTGCATATTTCGAACCCATTCCGACCTCTGTACCGTCTTCGAACCCCCAAGATCACCCGGATGCCGAAGCCAGGCCGCAAGACTGGGCGGTTCAACAGAACCTACCACCACTGCAGTGGATTCCACCGCTGCAGCATCCAGAACTACAACCACCGGCGCAACGGTCGGTTCTTTCACGGTTGACGACGTATTTCCCTTGGGATACTGAGCGGTTTAGTAATGGGTTGGGGAGTAGTTTGAATCTTCAGGTTTTGAGGGGGATACAGGAAATTATGGGGATGGCCGGGCAGCCGTGGGGTAGTATGCCGTTTGTGGGGTTGGAGGGGGGCGAGGGGGGGAGTGGAGTTACTGGTGTTAGTGGTAATACTGGTTCGGGTCGTAGAGAAGGGGGGAGGGTCAATGAGGGTGTATTAATGCGCGGGGGTGATAATGAGGTTATAGTAATTGATGATGATGAGGAAGAGGAAGAGGACCTTGGAGATAGGATAAAGAAGCACAGGAAGGTTGGTTAACTGTGTCGGTAGTATCTATTTTATATCTACCTACATAACAGTATTTCATGAACGAGATTAATGTAATATTAGCTACAACCGCTTCATCCAAACCTCGGAGCCTCCCCCAATCCTTCCAAAATCCCAGGAACCTTCGAGTCATCAACGTTGATAATCTCAATATCCACACTCCCGTTATTACCATTCGGAAAGGTCCTCTCGATTAAATAATTCTGACCGGGCAGCCTGAAGCAAATAAGACGGATTGAAGTCGATAAACTGGCTTGGTCGCTATTAGACCACATGAAATCTTCCAGACGGCGTTTGGCGCCTGGATCGAAGTTCGAGTAGGCCCGGTTTCCGAAGTACCTTAGCCGGGGGAAGGTCGAGGAGTTCATGATGCAGATTGGCTATATATATATATCATTAGAGTTACAAATTTATAAAATGAGCTTCAAAGGGGGTCAGGTACAAAGTCTTACCAAATCACAGTCCGAACTAACCGTCAGCATCTCCAACTTCTGCAGCGACCTCCCCAGTCCCTCTATCTCATCCTCAGTCACCACCATATTCCCATACACACTACTAAAATGCAGCTCCCTCAGCGTCTCAGCAGACCCCTTCAACGCCTCTAACCACCCAAACCCTATGTCCCTATGAAAATTCAACGTAACCTTAACCAACCCCTTCGTACACCCAAAATACGTCCCCAACTCCTGACTACTCGGTGAAATCTGCGTTCCATTCGCATGCTCGAGTAACTTTTCCAACTCGAGCGTCCCGCCCTCCGCAGCCGTAAGTTTGACAAAAGCTAACGAACCAACAGCGATTTCAACATCTGTCAATCGCGAACCTTGTACTACGTTGTACGGTCCGAATACTTCGGTCATCATATGGCTCAGACCATCGATTCTCCAGACCCTTAGTTCTGTTAATCGGATCCTACGCTTTGAAGGGACAGATGGTGGGTTATCCAGACCGCATTTCGTGCATTGTTTCCATTCGGCGAAGCCGTCGTGCATGAAGAATAGGCTTTCGCTGGATCTTTGCGACGCAGTTCTTTGTCGCGGTCTGCTTATGTGTCGTTCGTTGTGACAGTATAGTTCCCTCAGGGTCTTTTGGGTGTTGAAGAGGATGCTGAATAAGCTGTGGTAATGGGCGGTGTAGTCGCTTGCGCGGGAGGTGAAGGTGGTCAGGTGTGGGAGGTTGAAGACGTTGCAGTCTGAGCTGATGGAGTGGGAGAAGGTGATGTCGAGTTTTGTTAGCCTGTTTTCGGGGGCGAAGAGCGCTGAGAGGGTTTGTGGTTCGAAGAACTTTTCCGTTAGTAGGTTTAGTGGGAGTTGAGGCGGAGGGAGGGTGTAGCTGGAGAATATATCATGGTTAGCAGTTGTCTTCCTCTCTCCCCGGTTACTTCTATCTATAGGTATCTTCTATAGTATATATATCTCAGGAAGACCTACGAAAACGCTCTAATCTGCCCAGGCTGCAACCTCCCCAACAGCTCCCTCAAACGAACATTAAAAAACGCCTCAGCCTCAACATACCCCTCCTGCTTCCTCCCTACACTCCCCTCACCCGACACGAGATAAACATGCCTCGACGCAATATCTCTACTTCCGGCCCCACCCAGTCCCACACCCACGACTTCAATCTCACGAAGACATTCTAACGAAACATCCGTAAACGCCGTGGAGAATAACTTCTCCGCGACCGTTTCTTGGATCCTGGTCTCCGGCCGCACGCTGATCTTGAGGAAACGGTTTATGCTGCGGATGCTCTTTTGGTGCAGGGTGCGGCAGGTTAGACTGGTGTTTAGGAGGTCGGTGCGGGAGATGCGCTGGGTGGGTTTGTTAGTATTTGTAGTTTATATGATTGGGTTATGTGTATTTAATTTTAATATTTGTATGTGACTTACGGAGAATATCTCATCGGTGAGTTCGCTCGGAAGTGTGGTGAACCCGGACATTATTACGATTACGTACTTGCAGCTGCGGACATGCGCTCGGCTGGGTGGGAAAAACGCCTCAGCCGGATCTAAAAGCTGTAAACGGGATAAAGTCGCTTTTAACGTTTTTTTATCCAACAGAAAGTTAAGGCTTAGAAGAACAAAACCCGAACAGACGACTTTTTGGTGGATTTAGTTTTAAGTATATATAATCGTCTATAAGGTTTTAATTTAAGGATTTAGAATGCATAGAGATCTGTCCTCTGTACTTACTCTCGGTCGGAGGAGTTTATGTTCTCCCCCCGGTGAGTCAAGTATCGCTGCCTGTTTCTTGGCAGGGCGCGCCGATAAAACTGCCGAAGTACCGAGTTAAATGGAGTGGAGTCGGGGTTTTGGTACGCGGGTGTGTTGGTGGTGTGGTATTTTGGAGGGTGTTCCGAATTTGGTTTGGGAGGGTGGTTTTGATTGGCTGGGCGGTGTCTCCGTCCTCTGTTTACTATAGATGCAGCTTCACGAGGACTAGTTAGCGCAAGCAAGGTTGGCTATATAAAAAATGGTAGGAAAAGATAGTATTTGATTTGGAAGTCGGAACTAAGGTTCCTGACTTCTTTAGTGACACTTCGAATACAAAAATGGCACCACCGGCTCTACGAGCTCAAATAGGACCCTGTGGGAATAACCCACTTCAACAAAACCAATAACCCGCCGATAAGAAGAAGAAACCGAAGCATATTACAAAAGATGTCTTAGCCTAATTAACTAAAGAAAAACCAATATAAAAGAAACTAAAAGAAAGAGATCTCTACGCTGCAATCTTTTCATTCTCTAGATCGCTAGCCGGACCCCTTCCACCCAACATTCCCTCCGCCCTTCCTGTGTTTGGTTGCGCACCAGGGTTAGCCTCCAACCATTCTTCGTAATCGACAACATCAGCATCCCGTCCCTTAGTCTCCGGAATGAAGAAGTATGTAATAATAGCTCCCAAAATATTACATCCGAAGAAGATCCAGAGCACATTAGGCAACCCGATCTTGTACGAAGCAAGCCAATTGAACAGAATAGCAGACAAAATAGCCCCGAGTTTTCCAACGGCCGCACTAAGACCATGTGCGAAACCGCGAACACGAGATGGGAAAACTTCGGCGGGGACGATGAATGTTGTGGCGTTTGGTCCGAAGTTGAAGAAGAACTGTGCGAGGGCGAAGCAGACGAATTTACCGGCTGTTGGGATGTTGTGGTAATCACCGGCTAGAACACCGAATAGCAAGGCCGTGATGAGGAAACCGCCGATTTGGATTGTTTTCCGACCAAGGATTTCGATGAAGGCGATTGTGAAGAAGTATCCAGGGACGTAACCGGCAACGGCGATGATGAGGTTACCCAAAGCATTCCTCATGAGTTTGTGGTAGTTGTTCTTGCCGGTGGTGAATCCGATAGCTGAAAGGATGAAGGATTGATTCAAATTGATTCCGTAAAAAGCTACGTCGACCAAAAACCATGTGGTAGCTGTTCCGAAGAGAGTCTTGAAATGCCTCCATTCACTGAAGTACACGAAGAAGGTGTTGAACTTGGCCTCTTTGACCTCGGAGCCGGCAACAAATGCGGGTGGTGCAGCTCCCGTTCCGACAGCCGAGCTTCTACGGGCTGCGCCAACATCTTCGGTATCAGAGGCATTAGATCCCTCAATAGCCTTTCCAGAAGACTGAGCATTGACTGAAGAGCTAGAAGTTGAGGCCGAGTTGAGTTCCTGAGACTGCAAGAACTGCTTACCCTCGGGCATAGTAAGACGGGGCCAAAGGGTGGCGATAGCAGGGACGATTGCGACACCCATTTGAATACGCCAAACCGCATCGAGCTGACCTTCGTGTCCATCAACGTTCAGCGCTTTCTGGAAGGCAGCTAGAACAATTATTGTAACTATAGATCCGGCGAGGGTACCCCATCCCTGGTTGGAGAAGATGAAACCAAGGAGGATACCACGACGGCGCAAGTGTGTACGTTCAGAGGTAATCGAAGCGGACATTGGGTAATCACCACCAATACCGACACCCATGAATATACGCCAGCACAGAATCCAAACCATCTTCTGGTTAGGTGTGGGGATGCTATTTGGTAAACTGATGACCATGATCATGCCGATGATGCAAATAATCAGTTCTTTTCCGTAGACGAAACGACGACCGAATGCATCTCCGAGAAAACCAAAGGAAAGTTGACCGATGACATTTCCGAAGTTTGCTGCGCCGTTGACGCAGCCACGGAGGAAGAATGGGTAGGATGCAGAGTTGCCGCCCCAGTATTCGTCGATCCAGACGGGTGTAACGAGGTTGATGATGAATAAATCGTAGGAGTCGAGGAAGAAACCGACACTTGCCACATATTTAGTACATTTCTGTAGCATAATTTGGAGGGTTCTGTGTTTTCTTACCCAGCAATCAAGAGCAGTTTGAACTCTCCTCTTGTGAGGAAGCTTAGTTTGCCCTTGAGAGGCTTACTTTTATCATATTGCTCCTGTCCACCGGCGTTCCATGTTAGCATAAAAACTCACAGCAACAAAGCAATAATGCTTCTATAGATAAAAGAACAAATGCTCATACAAATGTAACAGGATTTCCATGCTCATCCACGTCGTAACGTGAGAAGCCTTCTTCTTCCCACCTCATGATGCCGAATGTTAATGTGTTGTGTGGACGAGGTGGTACCAAGCCAAGGAATCAAAACAGCGAAGCTTTTGCTAAGAAATGGACAAGAAGACTTGGTAGAACGCTGACAGGGGTGTGTGTAACCAAAAAAAGTGGCAGCGGGAACACTGTCAAGCTGTCACAAAGGCTTGGTCAAGAGGTGAGCGACAGAGAGTAAAAAAAATCTGGACCCAAGTGCGGGAATGATTGGATTCTTTTATAAGTTCAGTGATTGTCATTTCTCGGGAACGGGTCAGCCCAGGTCTTCCAGGCAGTCGCGCAAGGAAGCAAGAGCATTGTTCCGTTGTAGCGGTTATCGACTAGGTAGCATTCGCATTTTGGGGGGTTTGGCTTAGGTTCAGATTCCATTATTCATATCGCTTTGGAATCGAGACATTAGAACCCTCCATGCATGCAGGCAGACCACGGGCCATGTTGCAGATGCCGATTGACTCTTGTTAGTATGGTCTTTTTTCCTTTTGTTTTTCTTTTCTTTATTTCTTTCTTTTTTTGATCTTGCGAAGGAAAAGCAATTTTTGTTATTGACCAGGCTCAAGCAGTGTATCACTTTTGGGAGCTTAGAACGGGGTTAACGGTTCCAATCGTGAAATCTTTTTCGACCATGCCCACGCCTCCCTCCATATTGATAGATAATCAGCTAGCCTAGCGCACATGTATCAGTTGGGCTGGCAAAAAAATGGCCGTGGGGATCACCGTCACTAGAGCATAGAACAGGCTTCCGGATCCTTGGTCGATTAGCCCGGGGCATCGCCGCATATCTCAGTTATCATATCTACGTGACCTCCAATTGGTGGCTTTGTGTCTGGGGAACCTGAAATTCATAGCAAGTAGATATCAGAGGGCTTAATTAGGATCTGATACCGGTACTTTGGGTTAAAGGGCGCTGTCGTCGTCGAGTTTTTGTCCCGGGATCTATCATCATGAAGGGAGTGATGAGGCGCTACTCCTCGGCCGATTATCCGAGAGACTCCGCTTCCTCCCACGTAATAGACCAATGGTGCCCACGAACTGCTAGTCTGTGCAGCAAAATGGTATTCTTGGTCATAAATATTCTTGAATCCATGAAGTGTAGCTGCATCCTGCCAGGCAGCCACATATTCTTTTCGTCTCCTCAGAATCACTATACATCGTATGTGTCTAGGGAGCCTCACATTGCCTCAGCACAGCTCCGAAGCCTCATATTTTGTACCGAAAACAACACAGACCCTCACGCGACAGTGCAGCGCAGTCGTCGGATCCGTACCAGGCATTTCCCATAGCTAAGACTTTTCCAAGACGCCCGGTGATGTATACCAAGACTTCCTCGTTCCACCGCCAAGTCGGTAGGCATGGATCGGAGAAATCGTGGGAGTTTCTGGTTTCCTTGGCTTACGGGCATGGCTTTCGTTTGGGGGTCTCTGGGCATTGGACGAATATCGGCGAACGCCATGGTGGTGCAAAGCATGCTTTGCGTAAAACTTCACTAGCTGGTGACCACATGCTAGGATTGGTAGGCAACCATTGGTTTTATGATTCCAGCGTCGTAGACAGTGTACACTAGGGAAGGCTGGCGGGTGGTGATAATCGATTCGTACGATGCAAGGAACTGGAAGCCACACGACTGCTTGCAGACACCATCGACGCATGTCGTCCAAACGGTCCAATCAAAGCCATCTGCACGACAACGTGCACTAACGGCTGGCCCTAATCTGCCGAGATGTCGTACAGGATCCCCCTGTCGCTGTGGGGTTCTTTGGTGGGACTAGTCGAGGTGTGGTTAGTGCGGGGTGGTTGTCTTGGAAGAACCAGCCGTGTTGAAGCTTGAATTCAGAATATCCATGACATTCATAATAGTTTTTTACTTCGAGGACTTGAACTGCGCTCCCCTCGGAGATGGTTTCTCGATTTGGTGGCGACTGAAAATTTTTGTAGCAAATAGACGACGGTACTTAGTTAAGAGTCGAGTGATGGATTCATGGAGCCAACACAAACGTTGCAAATTCAATGGTTGAATTGTAATTGAGGCTGACGATGCAAAACTTCAATGCCTTTTGAATGACCTGCTCTTGCCAATATTAATCCCGCGCTGTTAACCCCCCATAAGTGGGGCCGTATACCAGAGATGACGAAAGTATTTTCTGCAAAAATGCTTGTATTTCGTCGTGCATACTTGGCATCTCTGGGCAATCGACTTTCTCCTGCTCCTCGATGTAGTATATCCTGCAAGTATAATAATTAATTCCTCCCATCTTTTGTGACCCTTGGAAGTCTTCGGACGCCACCATGCATGATCTCGCCTAAGATTCCGGTGTCTTTCTCCCGCCCCGTTGGCCGATGTATGCAGGAATACCCACGAGGCTTGAGTGTGACTTCTTAGAGGCCCAAAAACTTTTCATGTGCCTGATTTTCGACAAGCTTTTGCCAATATTGTGGGTACGGTGACGATTGTGTTTCATATTCACATATGTAGGGTGACAGACAAAATCCGAGGGAGTGGGTAGGCGATATGTCTGACAACTGAGATTTTTGGGTGGCGATTTACCTTGGGGAATTTGGCACGAGATTTTGAGGGTCACCGTATTATGTCGTTCCCAAAATCGAGGAAAAACTTTTCTGTAACAGGATGGACTAAATTTTGATTGATTACCTATTATGCGATCCTTATTAAAATGATCCATATCATAAGAATTTTGGTAAGAGAAAATAACCAGCGCTGGTACTGACGGCACTGGCACACAGGTGTACATGGATTTCACCCCCCCAGCCGGCCAATTACTATCTCGTGTTGACGATGTGACTTTATTGAAGAGTTTTATCTGTAATGCGATAATAACTTCATTGTCTCGAGACTAGATCCAATAACTCTATTCTTGCCTCTGTAACTGCTACCACGCTCTATTATTTTTCATGTTTTTAAACTTATTTCAAAAATGTTTGTTTTAAGTATGATTTAATTCGCGCGGGTGCATACATTTGAGGGGTAAACACCCGGTGCCTTGCATCGTAGCTGTTGCCTTCAGCATATTGCTGCGTGCCTTTTGGCAAGTTGACGTCTACGACCTTTCGGTTTCGGACGCCTTGAGATTTAAGGTTTTCTTCTTCATCGAGAAGGGAAAGAAGAGATGGCAACAAGCTAGAGTTAAACGGGAGAATGAGCCCGGAAGGGTAGCGGGCGCGCTGCGGCCAAATACGAGACATCTATGAACATGTTCGCTCTACCAATGCCGCCGGAGTCCGGGCCAAGACTAAAATTTCGAGCCTGCCGACACGGGGTACCTATTCCGAGAGCCTGGTTATATGGTGAATTATAGACGGTCTGTCAAGCCCTAAATCCAAATATTTTGGTATTGATCCAAGTCATGGCTTTGCTTAGTCCCGTAGTGGCGCTGCGACACTGATGCATCCTGCAATCGATCACAGTCGTTTTGTTTATGCGCAATTAGGTGAATTGGTCAGTCGACGAATTCAAATTCTTTTTTTTAAAGGGTTTTAAGCTGTTTTCATTCTGACTATCTTAGAATCGTCAATTTAGCGTCTTCACGTGTGGATTTATCTAGTTATTCTGTGGATGAATTTATAAAACTCGTCTAAAGTTTAGGCGTCTAATACAGGCTACCGAGGCAACCGCTACATGGCTCGCTCATCTAACGCCACAAATTTACGAAAACATATTTTTGTGGCTAAGTGTTTACAATATGATGTGTAGTTTGTGCCACTTGTCTCATTCGACTCGCCACACGAAGTGCCTGGACTATGGCCTTTCGACGAGGTGGTTTTGGGATGAATAGAGTCTCCGGAGGTGGCCATGGCTGGTTGGTTCGAGACAATTAACTAGATACATGTAAAGGTCTCACCAACTGAAGGTTTTGTCCGAATGTAACTTTGTCTAAGATAAAAACGTCAAACCTGGTAGCTTGGTTAGAATTTATATGATTGCTAAGGCTATAGTTGACATTTGGGTACGAGAGAACGTTACTTAGCATGGTGTATACATGTAGCTTTGGTAGATACTTAGATTGGTGGATCGAAGCGGGCTATAATTAATTGTTCTGGAATGATTCATGTTACCAAGTTGACCGAATTAGCCTAACGGTCAGCCTACCAGACCTAAGACTAAATCTAGCTCGAGGGTACTTGTGGCCAACCAGCGTTTAGGTACGGGGCTACCACCAAGCTGAGAGACAACTGGGCAAATGTGGTCTCGTTGGCTGTATACTGTGAAATCAAAAAGCCTTCACCTCGCCAAGCTAGTTTTTGTGTTGACGGATGCGAGACGCATTGTGTGTTGTCCTTGTTGGAACTTTCCTTTTGGAAGCCACCAGCCACAGCCACTCTAGCCACACGCATTGGTACTGCCACACCTGCCGCGCTGCACGTCTCCCCACCTCACCCTCCAAAAGTGCAGGACACGACTTTGGATCCTTCAACCTCAGAGAACTGTTCACGTCTCGCCTTGATCCCCGGATCCCAGAACCTCACTTCTGTTACCTCACTTGAAAAGTATTACCGCTTTACTATATTCAATGTCTATCCCGGGGGCCCCTACCGCTAAAGAGAAGAAGTATGACCGACAGCTTCGTCTGTGGGGCGCGGGAGGGCAGGAAGCTTTGGAAACAGCTCATATTCTTCTAATCAATGCCACAGCGGCTGGTTCTGAGACTTTGAAGAATTTGGTACTGCCTGGTAAGCTCAGCGCTGGCTTTCACTCCCGGACTGGGGTTAACCGATGTTCTAGGAATCGGTCGATTCACCATTATAGACGACGCCGCGGTTACGGACGAGGATCTTGGGACCAACTTCTTCTTAGACGACGATTCTATTGGGCTTCCAAGAGCGCAAAAGGCCTGTGAGCTGCTGTGCGAGCTAAATCCCGAGGTTCAGGGCAATTTCATCAATGATGTCAGTTCCTGCGCCATACGTCTATTGCTCATTTCGATTACTAATATACTTTTTTTATACACAGACCATTCAGAATGTCCTCAAATCAAACCCGGAGAAACTTAAGGATTTCACAACAGTCATTGCGACAGGCGATATCCCCACGGCCACCCTCCTTTCCCTCGACTCTATCCTTTACCCGCTCGGTATTCCCTTGTTTATTGTAAAATGTGTTGGCTTCACCATGAGCTGCCGTCTGGTCATATCGGAGCATCCAATGGTTGAGACGCACCCAGCATCTACGGTTGATCTCCGCCTATTTAATCCTTTCCCAGAACTATCCGCTCTCGTCGATGAAAAGGCTTCGTCAATGGATGATAAGTCGAAGATGACAGACCACCAACACGGCCACTTGCCATACGTCTTGGTCCTTCTCCAGACTTTAAATGAATGGAAATCCACGCATGACGGTCAGCCCCCGTCCAATTATTCCCAAAAGAACGAGTTCAAATCACTTCTCCGTAGTAAAATGTGGAATGCAGACGAGGAAAACTTTGAGGAAGCCATTGCGGCTGTTCTGCCACACTTCAATGCTCCAAGTATTCCATCCGAGACTAGAGCTATCTTTCAGGATGAGAAGTGCACGAGCTTAACAAAAGAATCGACGTCATTTTGGATTATTGCTCGCGCTATCAAGGAATTTTCTGAGAAGAATGGTGGACTGCTCCCACTGCCCGGTGCTTTGCCGGATATGAAGGCAGAGTCGAAAGACTATATCACTTTGCAGAATATATATAAGTCGAAAGCAAGAGCTGATCTAGCTATTGTGGTCAATATTGTCCGAAGTCTTCTGGCAGAACTAGGAAGAGATAGTGAAGAAATTGCCGAAAGTGAAGTGGAGACTTTCTGCAAGCATGCTGGGTATGCAAAATTGATTAGAGGAAGAAGTTTAAGCGAAGAATACGAAAAGAGTCCTAGGGCTCAGGCCATCTGTGAGTTCTGGAGTTTCCCCCCAGGACCTACAGTAACTAATATAATAATATCTACCCAGCGAGCGATCTTTCGGACTCGACAGCGCTGATACACTATTACCTCGGCCTCAGGGCATACGAGGCATTCATTTCTGACGATAATAATACCCAACACATTGCTCCGGGTGCCGAAGATTCGACAGTTGATGCTGACACGGAGAAGCTGAACAAGCACGTCACAGAGTTGCTTGATAAACTGAGCATCACGCACTCGCCCGAACTGCTTGAAGGCACTGAAAAGGCTATTGGCGAAATGTAAGTTTCCGTAACAGCTATTATACAGTAGATGGGTTCGTGCTAACTGTTAGTAGTGTCCGTGCAGGTGGTGGGGAGCTGCACAATATTGCTAGTTTAGCTGGCGGTATTGTAGCCCAAGAGATTATTAAAGTGATCACGAAACAGTATATCCCAATGAACAATACAGTGATATTCGATGGAATTAGCAGTCGAACGCATGTCTACCAGTTGTAAGCTGTTTGTTTGGTTTTGTTGTAGCATAGCTTCATGCGCTGCTTTTGATAAACAGCGATTTCTCGATACATAGATTTTCGAGTAGCGGGGGTTTGTTTCTTCGCTAAGGCACAGAATTGGGCCCGGGGATATTGGGACGGAATTATCGAGCGTATACCCGAGAAATATCTTTCCTCTGGAACTACTTGGCTCCTAAACCCGCTGGTGTACAATGTGAAATTTCTCTCTCTCGGTACCCTCAAGAGTATAGCTACGTACATGGCCATCTAGGCACAACCTGTGTCTGCTCGTAGTTTGTTGGAAGATATGCGTTGTGCATATCTCTGTGTTCCACCAACCCTGTCGCGTCTTCCCAACTCCAAACCTTTGACAGCTACCTCATCACACGCACATTGTGTAGTTACATGTACTACCTCGCCGCTGTGAGCACCAGAAGCCATGACGCGGGTCGCTTTCCTGAGGAATTCAAACTCCCGTCCTCCTTCTCTCTTAACCGAACCACTAACAACTAAGGAATGGACAGCCTTTGGAACGGCCGTTGGCGAATCGTCGCAAGAGGAACGGCTTCCAGAGCACCTTCGCTTCCATAACCCTGCATGGGATCTCTCGCTTCTCAGAACCCTTGCTCAAAAACGATGGGAACAACAAGGAAGGGAAGGGGAATTGGAGGAGCCAGACCCGATCGATACCTTCGTTGAAAGCGAAAGTGAAGGTGCTGATATGGTTGATGAGATGGACTTGTCTATCAGCCATGAAACTTCTTATGCAAGAATCGAAGCTGCGAATATTTTACTGGAGGGGAGGATGAGGAAGAAGGCGAAGCTGGATTACAGTGGGATGTTTCTGCCATTTAAGGAGTTGGATGATGAGGGTAGGGGGAGTCCACATAGGTCCGCTGTTGAAAGTACAGGCGGGGATAATACGAGCAGTCAGTTGTTTTTGGGGTCTGATTCGGGACTTCATTCTTTGCCGAAACTACACCGTAAAAGGCGAGGAAGACGGTCGAGGAAAGCCCAGGATGCTTCGGAGCTTGGGTCTGAAGTTGGCGATCTACCTCAGAGTGAAGACAATTACCAGGGCTCTGCGTCCCCCGATATGGCTCCCCTGGCAGATCCCGTGTCGAAAATTCAGAAGGAGCGGAGAAAGACACTTATCGAAGCTGGAAATAAGGTGCCTGAGACAGGCCTTTTCAAACCAAGCCCAGGGATCAAAGACAAAGTGTATGCTACGCCACCGCCATTAGCCAATGGCCGAGTCTTACATTCAGGGAACGGAAAGAGCTTCACTGGGTACAGGAAAAGAGTGAGTCTGGCACGAGGGCTCTGTGATAGTGAAGACCCGGTGATTACGAGCAGCATCAGTCGCCCTACCCAACTAATGACATCCCCGGACGGGGAAGTCATCCACAAGTTGTCAGACTTTCCAACGCCACCGCCATTATCGGCCAAAGAGGGTAACGACAGCTCACCTACGTCAAGCGATTATGATAGTATATTCTCCGACGACCAGGATACTACGTTTCCCGCTGGCCAGCTGCGTCTAGCTGACTTATCCCCAGAGATTGTCGCTAGCATACCGAAACCTTTGGAGTATTTCAGTCGACGAGATCATGTTGGTCCTGTAATTGGGGGGAACAATAGGGTTTTGATTGCCACTACTGCCGCGAGGCCGAATGCCCCGATTCAAACGAGGGGGTATATGGGCATTCAACCGGCTTGGAACCCTCACGCTCCCAAAAAGGCCGGTGAAAACGGTAGTATTATGCAACTATCTAGTACGTCAACGGATCCAATCTCCAAAACTCAAGAAAACTTTCCTCTTTTTGTCGCTCGAGCACCGCATCAATGGGAGTACTGTGGCCAGTACCAAGTGGCAAAGATCGTGAAGCTTAGTGCCTTCGAGAACTGGATGCATTTGTCAACTGGCGGCAGCAAACTTTTGAAATACTGGGGGGAAGAAATTTTACAGAAGAGGTTCGAATGGGCGAAGAATCTATTTATGCAAAATTGTGGGTGGACTGAGGAAAAATGGCTTGAGGCAACGGTAGAGGATATCATGGGCCACATCATGACAGGGACTGTTCCGATGCACTGGGTACACTTGCAGTGTGTTGGGTTCGACCTGGTATTTTATGAAGCTCTCTTGAGGCAGAAAGTGAAATGCGGGCTAGTTGCTTCGGAAAAGATAATTCTTTAATATAAAGCAGCTTTTGATCGTGAGATAGGTGGCTTGCGCAGCTTGAAGCCTTCACGGTTCTGTTGTCCTTTCCTTTCTACCTTCATGTCTTTTTGGTTCGGGGCTTGTAGCTGGTCCACTAGAACCCGTCCATTTATACTTACTTAAGTAGCTATTATGTGCTAGTGCCGATAGGATAGGCCTATTCCGGCACGTATTACAGTGTACACCTAATGAAATACAGTCTTTATTTACTACTACTTATGCACGGGCATCTTAAAACGCTTCGTTCGTGGAACGCACGACTTTACTATCTACAGCTTTGTGTTACCTGCTGGCACACGTATGCACGTGGTATTTTTTGTGTTGGCTTGATCAGGCATCAAAGACCAATTCCACTCGTCTCGTTTTCCCAGGTCCCTTTGTGTCATCTCCACAACACCATCTCGACAGCATCGACAGCTCGTAAACCCTCATTAGAAACCTCATCTGCACGCCGAGATGCCGCCATCAAACCAGAACAGTAAATCATCGACGCCGGCGGTGGACCGTCCGACCCACAATTTCCGGTTTACGTCACAGAACGAAACCCTCGAAGACGTTCTCAAATCGCAAACCGTCGGTCTCGTGCACCTTTCCGACTTCAAGAAACGTCGCGCCGAGCTTCTCGAGCAGAAAGAACGTGAAGCGGCGAGCGCAAATCAATCGGCGCCGGGGTCTGCGGGCGGCAGCCGCGCTGGTAGTGTTGGTAGCGATGGGTGAGGCATCCTTCCATTCGTTCTTGACAGAAGCTTTCTGCTATACATCGTCAATACCCGCGAGGTTCAAGAGTAGGACTAACAAGATTAGCAATGTAAAGCCGCCAGCGCCAAAAAAGCGCAAGAAGACAGCTACCTCACGTGCCCTCCTTTCCTTTGACGACGGCGACGACGGCGATGATTCCTCTCCTCCGTCGATAACACCTTCGCCGCTACCGACATCTGCGAATCCATCTCGTGGTGGTACACCTGCTGCGACATCTACACCGCCCCCCGGGGAAGCCACGGAAGCGAACACGACAACGACAGCGCCGAAGCGTAAATTCAATACCGCTGTTCCTGCTCCAACTATCATCACAAAGGCCTCGCTTCGGAAAGAAGCTGAAATGCGAGAGTCCCTTCGGAAGGAATTCAATAAGCTTCAGGATTCAATCCGTGCGGAAGAGATCTCCATACCATTTGTGTTCTATGATGGAACTAATGTTCCCGGTGGAGAGTGTAAAATGAAGAAGGGAGAGGCCGTGTGGTTATTCCTGGAGCGGGCAAGAAGAACGAGAGGTCTATGGCACAGAGTTAGTGTCGACGATTTAATGTTCGTCCGTGGAGAGATTATAATTCCCCACGTAAGTTACCCTAGTTATCTTTGGTTGTTGACAGAGGGAAAGCAAAGACTAATATTATGGTCTTGATAGCATTACGAATTCTACTACTTCATTGTCAATGGCACCGTTGGTCCCCATGGAAAGCTGTTTGATTACCCATCAGCGCTAACCTTGAAGGACGGGAAGATCGATGACTCTTCGTCGTCAGGCAAGAAGGACAAAGATAAGAAGTCAGAGACCGAAAGACCGCCAGATGATCCTACTGTTACCAAAGTCGTGGATCGGAGATGGTACGAAAGGAATAAACATATTTTCCCGGCCAGCATGTGGGAAACCTTTGATCCTAACAAGGATTATGCAAACATGATCAGGAGGGATAAGAGTGATAATTCATTCTTCTTTAGCTAAGTTTGCTCAAAAGGAGACACTATAGGTTTATGTTCTGTTTGCTGCTTTGGATATGGTTTTGGGGCTGTGTATTATATAATTGTTTGAACATAGATCTCTAGATGGCATGAATGGAATACTTGGGCTCAGTTGACTGCCTCTTGTCTATGAGGGATATGTAAAACATAATAGACACGCTCACGGGATATACAAGACCACTAGGACCTGTAGGAGTTTTGATAGACCAATTTGAGATACGCTTAATTATCTTACACCAAAGTCCTCAGCATTTGATATGGTTAGAAATTTGGTACTAAATGTTGTGCGGTCAGCCACACCCACTCTCCGCCTCAGCCGCCTCAGCCGCCAGCTCCGCTGCAACCTCTTCCGCAGTCTTTCCCTTATGCTTCCCTTTCTTATATACTCGCTCATCCGCGGGCTAGAAAAATTTATTAATTACTTGTCAGCATACCACATTTCTCACGATACGTTATCGGGGATAATTACTCACATTAAAGCCTCCATTCCCCCAAACCGCCCACTCCTCTGTCGGGGGTCCAACATAATCCAAGGGTCCAAATTCCTTTCCTTCTTCCAATAATTCAAAGAACTTTTGATAATCAATAACAGTATGCCACCTGCCTTCAATGAAATAATCGTTACTTGCGATCAAAATACAACAACTATGTGCATGCTCCGCAGCAATTCCGTATCCTAGGCCGCGTTTCTGAAGTGCTTCGTTTAATCTTTTGACAAATTCGCAGACTTCTTCGTAAAATGGGACGTTCTGCATCGATAATCCAGCACCCACCGATGTTGAGGTACCACAATACGTAACACCCTTGATCTCGACAAACGCTGGTAGACCCCTTTCTACGAGATCAGCGTAGCCTTCAACTTCGTCCTCGATATTGAACCCTTTGACGAGGGTTAGGCGGTATACTGTACGCATCCTATCCTTCTTTGCCTTAATGATCTCGAGGCACTTCATAAATCTTTCCCAGAAATCGCGATGCAATGGCCGATCTATCCTTCTCAGGGACTCCTTATTCGATGCATCGATGCTGACATATAACTGAGTAACATATTTCAGTCGTGCGAGTTGGTCGGGATGTTGAGCATTGCAGACTAAGAAGCTGGAGATGTGGCGGGCGTGAAGCATAGATAAAAATTCGTTAATATGTGGATAAAATATCGGTTCTCCGACAAGGCTGAGCGCGCAGTGTCGGATTCTGAACGCTTCTGCAAATCGGTCCGCACGTATGCCCGGCACACCCTTGAGGATTTTTATTTTCTTGTAGTGTCCTTCCATTGCCCCCGAGAGGATCATTTCGGGAGGGTCGACAACCCAGTTCCATGTTGTAGACACGGGGTTCGTACCGTGCCGCCAGCAGAAAACGCACTTGTTGCTGCAAGAGAGGGATGGTGTTGTCTCCATACAAAGGTGGGATTTGATGCCGTAGAATGAGTATTTGTAGCACGAGCCTCGCCCGCGAAGAGCAGATTTAGTCCAACGACAGAGTTTAACACCCGAATGGGATCCAACGATTGTGTAACCTTGTTTTGTGAGGGCGGAATGTGTGGGGGAGGACTTCGGGACCATTTCCTTTAGCTTGGAAGCTCTCGGATTAGTGGTTGTGAAGTCAACAGCAAGTGGAGCGCTAGATTTCTTAGCCTTGGAAGGCTTAGGAGATCGTATAGAGTTGCCGATATCCTCGACATCAACAAGAGGCTCTGCTGTAGATGCGTCCTGAGCAACATCTTCTTCATCTTCACTGTCCATCCCAGTGGATTCTGGGAGCACCTCACCCATGGCTAGGTCGTTGAGTGCGATTTCGAGATGCTTTCTCCACTCGTCCATACTAGCCATAGCATCGCCTTTGATGTCTCCCATACCAATGGGGAATACCCGTTTCCCGCCAGTGAGCTTGGACATCCATCGATCCGCTTCCTTGGCCTGGCCACAGAATACGCCACCACCCCTACCATCCTCTGTCGGCCAACCTTCTTTGTCCCCAAACCCAAATACCGAGAATCCGGCAAGGGATCGGAGAGGACGAGTATCTATACGGAAGTCATGGTGGGTTTCGGAGAGATGTTCGAGGAAAGCGTCTACAGGAGAGGTTATTTCGTATGTCGGTATGAGTAACAGATATACTGAAGTGGCATTTGGCCCCTTAGGCTTAGCTGGAGAGATAAAATAGTCGTCTAGGTCAAGGTAATCAAGATTTTCGACGATTGGTGGGAGGAATGTGGCCTTCTCGACGACGGGTTGTACCTCGGCTGTGGCATCGATTGGGGGTGGAGTCGGCTTTGGGATATGCAGTGGCTCGGAGAAAAGGTCATTGGATAGTTTTTCGGCGTATTTGGCGGTGGACCCAGTCAATGAAGAGTAGAATACATAAACCTGTATCAATTTGCCGTTGGAAGGGACGTGTTCTCCGTCAACAGCTAGCGGGGTATCCTCGTTTGCTTTCACCGGCTTCTTCTTTCGCACTTCGTTCCCTGTAATACGTTTCGGCACATGTTTTGGTGGAGATAGCTTTCGCCGTTTGTTTGAGGGCGAGGTGGCTTCAAATTTTTCAGGAAGGATGACGGTGCCATCAGGTTCCGCGCAGAGCTGTGGCTCAAGTTTGGAGGGACTTAGAGGGGCCGTAAGACCCGGATTCCGTGCTCGAAGGATACTTCTAAAGCGCAGAGTAATATATAAAATACCGATAGTGAGAATGAGAGGGACCCGTATCGTATGCCACAGCTCGATGAGGTCTGTTGGAAAAGATTTGTTAGTGGAGGTTCGGCCATAGCACACCTAACGTCGGGAATGTACCTGAAGACCCCAATTTGGATGACCCCGCCATGCGGAGTATCGTGCGATCCTTTATCGCTATAACCCTGGACCTCGATATGGGGTCTGTGGTGGCGCTGCCTTACGATGCGATTGGTGGTGTTAATGGTGGGGTGTCCAGACCTGGAGATGACCAGAAAAATTTAGACTGGTTTGATTGGCTAAAAGCGGGCAACACAGCGTGGTGTTGGATTTTACCCCTGCAGCTGGATAGCGGGGCAGCCAGATCTCAGGTTGGTCTGACGTGACATGTGCAGCTGGCTCTCGGATTAACAGGTGAAGTCGAAAGAAAGTTGACTGGGATGTAGCCGTTCCACAAAAGGTTGCACAAGCACTGTCATTTTCGTTTGGGCTAAGTTTATAAAATTAAAGAATATTATTTGCGGCATCGACGACTGATTAAGCTAGATGATAAATGAATTATATGGGATATATACAATGCAGCAAAATGCTTTCGCCGACCGTCTGACAAGGCACTCTGCATACTTAGTGATACGACTAAACTTCAGAGGTCTCCATCACTCTCGGGTTATTTCATTTCCTACTCTTCAAGGTCTATGTAATTCGGTCCTTGAGGAGGGTTTTGTTCGGACCCGCCCCGGCTTCCTTGGCCTAGGTCGGGCAGGGTTACCCGTACCCCTCCTCGCCTTCTAGGGTTTTCCGCATAGTCAAAATCTTCTTCGGGATCTACGTAATCATCTCCAGTATATGATTCTCCGGGGAAATCGAGGGAGTCCATTAACCCAGGTTCGATACCGGCTTCCCGAATTTTTTGTAACAGGTAATCGGAAGCATCGATCCCTGGAACAGCCTCTGCAGAAGGATTGCCATGTATAGGAGGCCCCAAGCCAGCAGCAGGGTCGTTGCGGGCAGGACTATTGCGGGCAGGGCTATTACGGGCAGGGCTATTACGGGCAGGGCTATTGCGGGCAGGGCTATTGCGGGCGGATCGACCAGAGGCCGAAGCCCTCGCGGAATCTCGGAGTCGACGGAGCTCTTCTTGGTCCAAAAACTGCGGCTGAATATTCCTAAGGTCGCCGAAATTGTTCCCGAAATCTGCGTTCTGAATCCCGGCAGCACCAAAATTGGCATTTTCAAGTGGCTGCATACCAAAAAGAATCAAAGGAGGGCTTCGTCCCAGCTGCCCTTGGTATTCGATATTTTCTTCTTCTACGTCCGACTGTATCTGTACTTCGGATTGAACTTGCTCCTCAGATGATACCCGTTCTTCTCGTTGTAAGGGTTCTTCTAATAATCCCTGTGGTTGTATTTGGTTCCCCGTTTCAACTCGGAAAGCTGGGTGCTCCCAACCTTCTTCTGACGCTTCTTCTGAAGGTTCATACAAAGAGCCCGAATCTGATGGGGCGTTGAAAGACTCTGATTCTGAACCCGCCTCCAGCTCGTACTCTTCATCTGTATCTGGTCGGTACTCATCATCCGGGTCTGGCTGAGGCTCTTCATCTGCATCTGATCGAGACTCCTCATGTGCATCCGGTTGAGACTCTTCATCTAAATCCGGTTGAGACTCTGCGTCTGCATTTTCACCCACGCTTGGATCCGCGCCCTCATCCTCTGCATCTGACTGATATATCGCTTCTGATTGTTCTCGTGAAGGCTGGTGCCTCGACGCCACATCAAATTCTATTACATTTCCCTGCTGTATTCGCACATTTCGAGGTTGCCCTTGTATGTCTATTTGCACGTCTGGCCATGCCTCTCCCTGTTCTTCAAATCGATCGGATGGAGAGCGCTGTAACGCAATTTGTGATTCCGATTCAGGCTGTACAGCCTCTAGATCTATTTGTTGCGCCGGGTTCCTTTGTTCTTCTGCCGGTATCTGTTCTTCGGTTTGAATACCGATTTCTGGTCCTAGATATGGGTCTGTTTGCAATTCTATTTCAGACCGGGGCGGTCTTTCTGTTTGTATTCCCACTTCTGGTTGTATAAAGTCTTCAGTTTGTAGTTCTATCTCTGACTGGGGCGCTCTTTCTGTCTGTATTCCAATTGCGGGTTGTGTAAACACCTCGGTTTGCAGTTCTATCTCTGACTGCGCTGGCCTTTCTGTCTGTATTCCCGCCTCAGGCCGTACCCATTCATCTGTCTGTAACTCTATCTCTGAATAAGCCGGTCTTTCTGTCTGTATTCCCATTTCCGGTTGTATAAAGTTTTCCGTTTGTATCTCCATCTCTGAATGGGGCACCCTTTCTGTCTGTATCCCCATTTCAGGTTGTAGAAAAACTTCTGTTTGCATTCCCATCTCCGAAATCACTGGATCCTCCGTTTGAATACCCATCTCCGGCGGTGCTTCCGTTTGTGTTTCCATTTGCGATTGAGGCCGTAACTGTTCTTCAGTCTGCATTTCTCTTGCCATTTGTATGGGATCAGTCTGCGTTTCGATTTCTGATTGTGGCCGCAATTGCTCTTCAGTTTGTAATTCTCTTGTAATTTGTACGGGGTCTGTTTGTGTCTCCATTTCCGACTGGGGGCGCAGTTGTTCTTCTGTTTGTATCTCTCTTGCCATCTGTACAGGATCCGTCTGTGTGTCAATTTCGAGCTGTATCCGTGCCGGAAGTTCCGTTTGCGTCTCTATTTCCATTTCCACTGGGTCTGTTTGTGTTCCCATATTGGAAGATTGCCTCACCCGTCTCTCAGTCTGTATTTCCTTTTCCGAGGGTATCTCAAACTCATCCCCAACTTGTAATTCGTCTTCTTGGTCTTGGATCATACTTTCTTGGTTTGATATCCGCAACTGCTGCCATTGGTTTGGCCGGTTTCTTTGCTGAGGACCAAACTCGTGCTCCAGATAGAGATTACGCGCAGTCATCAAAATTAAGGTCATGAACTCCCACTGCTTTATCACACCGGCCATCCACAATTCTCTATTCCCCGTTCCAGCAAAGCTACTTCGGACGGCTGGTTCGGAGAAAACGGTAGTCCTCAAATTTGCTAACGGATCCGATATCATCTTCGCAAGAGAGAGGTCGAGCTGTTCTTCTTGGGGAGTGCGCCGGGCCCGGCGGTTTTCTATCTCAATGAGTTCCCCAGCACTTCCTTGAAACTCTACCCCGGATATAGGTTGGATAGGGATGAAAGGATGAGATGAATACGGGTTCGCCCACTCGATTGATAGATAGGGCCGCTCAATTGATTGAAGTTCCACTGCATCCTGTAGCCCGGTCCTGCCACTACTTTTCAAGCCGATTACTAGACTAGTGAGTACCTGCATAGACTTACCGGCTGCCCCCCTAATCCCCACCCACCCAGGATTTAGAGCCCTTTCTGTCATTTCCCTCAGATACAGATTCGCCATTGCATTAGTTAGATAACCCCATAGCCCCGGCTTAATATATGTTATTCCACCAGTGACTGGTTCCCACCCTTGTTGTCCCGTTGGGCTCTCGGTATTTCCCTCCCCGCGCCAGATTAAGATCGAGCCACTCAACAGCACATCATTGGGAAAGCTTGCCAAAATTCCACCCGCTCTTCGCTCTTTCTCGATATCAATGACCTTCCAAGAACTCGCAGAGAGCTCGATTCCCAAATCGGCCAAGTTTATGACGCTTACTCCTTCCAGCTTCCTCGGGTCGAGCGTGATTATTACATACGGAACGCTTCTAATCTCGTACTTCGAATATTTCCCATCCCCGTAGGTCAATCTGTTACAATTTGAATTTGTGTAGAATCCAATTGAACGCACGTTGGGGGTTTTGTCGTAGGTGTATCTGTTCCAGATAGATACCCCTTTGAGCGCTATCGGCTGTGATCTTGGAGTTCTGTAGCATTGCGAGAGGTCTTGGTAGCTGCTGTATGTGTAATGATTTCGGTTTACACCTGTGGCCTCGGTGAACCAACCATCATCGCCTATTTCAATGTTTAGTTGATTCCAAGCGATAACAAATTCGGGGTTTAGGATCTGGAGCACAAGAAGATATATTGTGGTGAGGCTGTGGCTTTTCATGCTGTAAAACCCTCGTATTCGAACATTCAAATGTTCACGACTGCGCTTGTACGGTTACTCTATCCGTGCGGTGGTGGTGGTATTTCAGCAAAGTAAACATCCCTAGTAGAGTGTTCACAAAAACATCAGTCGTTGAAGTTTTAGTAGTGTCATAAACTGCATTCTAGCCCCCCTGCATCTGATTTTGCTGGAGACAGTACCATTTCTCTAACCCTCAAGTCAAGCCGTTTTCCCTGTTGATAATTCGTCGATTTGAACTTTATATGTTTAATGCTGCAAATTTGCTCGATTTTGCTTATGTCCGAGATCTTGTAGCAAACCCACACCTCATTGACGCCTTTAATACTCAGTAGCACTGATTAAGATAGCTATATAATTACTTCTTAGAATGTGTCTCAAGGTTGGAATCCGCCCAGCTTTAGCCTTGTACCTGAGCTTTGTCGATCGTCGCGGATTTTCACTGCTATATTCTGTTGCAAATTCAAACTGTCTGCTGAATTTGTAGCCCAAGCCAATAAGCCGGCTTAAGCCTTTTAGCAGCACAATTATGGATATTTTAATGGGATCGCTATGATTGGAACTAGTTGGATTAATGCTACGATTGGTGGATTTTAGTCGTATCCTCTAGAGGCTTAGTTTAAATGATAATCTGTAATCATGAGCTGCGTGGCCAGGTAGTTTGAAATTGTGAACAAACGGCACGCGAGACACTGATTTGCCACGTGGCATCTCTCTTTTTTTTCAGCGGGGCTATCTTTCCGTACTGTAGACGAACTATGGACAAGAATTATTGCTCTGCGAAGTCATATTTTTTCGCTCTCGAGCGTCTAAATTCAATTTAACAGAACCGGCCTCAGATCCCATTTTCCTTATATCAGCAAGAATTAACCGATTAACCAGGTAGTCAGCTGATCAGCGAGCGCAGAATGAAGGTGATTTCGGCAAACGGGAGTTTTATCCTGGATACTTTTACGTTTATTGGCTCAAATTTCACCTCTTTAGCTAAGTAGGTTTCAGCTTAGTAAGATTACAATGGGGAAACTTCATACATGTAACGCTAGCATCGGTATAGCCACTATTCGAATCGTGACTGTATTTTTAGTATTGCCGAAATGCTTTTCAGCAGATCCGAGGCCAGACTATGGAGCCTTTGTATACTTTTCACCAATTCCATAGCCCAAGATTTGGCGCAAGCGTGGCCATTTGTCATATATGTTCGACCTGTAGATCCAAGGGATAAAAAGATTATAGATAAATACGATATATATACTCGTATGTCCCCTCTAGCTCTTCTGACTAAAGCACATTTACACGTGTTACCACTGATAGATTCCTGAATGGGCTCGCCGGAATATTCTACTGATCTCATCCCGGTTCCTTAGTTTGTCAATTCGCCTCTTTCAATCCGCGCCGTTCGACAGTTGAAATTTGTGATTACAACGATTTCAAAACCCCGAATATACAATTCTTCGATACGCAGACTCAACAAGTGGTAGCTAGGAATCTCCCGGTGACATCACTATTCTGGAAATGGGGTTCCCGATACCATCATGGTAGCCTGTGGCCTGTTTTAGAGCCATTTTTCTTTCATCACATAAAGCTTTATGTCTCGGTTCCGGTGTTAGAGTATTTAAGCGGCGGCGACTCATCGAAACCGAATCGACACACGGCGGTTAGAATGACTGATAAAATCAACGACGCCGCATTGTATGTATATTGTTGCCTTCAACGGCGTTTCCATTGCTTGCTAAAAAATATTTATACGCCTACGTATTTGTGCTTGTTTTTGTCTGGGGAGTTTGCCTGAGGTTCTAACCATGGTTTTGGTATTCCACAGATTCGCAGTAATGGCGCCGTACCCAAGATCTTCGGAAGCAGAAGCCGATCGTCTGTTGTCAGTTCAACTGTGGTTTGAGATGGATTCGGACGTTATAAATCCTTCTATAGGGACGCCTTCATTCCGTATGAAGGATTACCCGGAACAAGACTTTTTCGGTTGGTCTCCATTTCTCCTCCCATTCTCTGACATCTAGCAAGTACTAAACTTATCTATTCGAGTGAATAGCTTGCAAAAAAGAAAGCAAACCGGATCGTATACTCCTATACATCGGGAACCCGATCGCGCATCTAATAGCCGACCGTGAATTCAGAGAGCTGGAAGGAACAGCCGACCAAAGCCAGATCTTTGATGATCGAGCCTTCGAAGAATCTTCCTTTTTTACAAGTTTTTACGACCAAGGGGAAACTGAAGTAGAGCGGGACTTCAGGTTGTATGGGAATATGAGTTGTCAGGCTGTGAGGCTTATTAGAAGCTACATGCCCTGGAATGCGACTGGAATTGATGTTAGTGGGGACACGGAGAGTACTGATATCTACAGATATCGGAAGTATGAGCCATGGATGAGACAGCGGTTGAAAGAAGGAAGCGAGCCACCGGTCGGAAAGGGGGGCGAGATAGTGATACAAGATGAGACTATGGCGAGGTTGAAAAATATAGGATTAGAGGCCTGGATGGAGCTGTTCGGGAAAAGAAGTCCCGAGAAATCAAAAAAGCGAGGTGTCACTACGCCGATGCGAATTGTATGAATATTATGGCTGCCATAAGTGCTACAGGGCTGTATAAATTTTGCTTTGCCGACCAACTTGGCCAATCATGGCTACTTAATTAAAGTACCCTAGGAGGCTAAGCTTGTCTCGCACCCCCGACGGCGTTGGGATAAGCGGATGCGCAAAGCTTAAATCAAATACGGCGGTTGGTGCTATAAGTTTGTTATTGAGAAATGATTAGTGAACATTGAAGCCTTGAAGCTTGGTATGGCGAATTCGCCAGAATTGAGCACCCCGGATGACCTCGGAAAGAGCTGAACTCTAGCAAAGTTCGAACATAAAAGGTTGTAGAGCTTCCGACTCGTAAATTATAACGAATCCCACCAGTATACTAACGATTTTATAAAGAATTTTGAGAACAAATTTTGAAAAATCGATCATCTATGTGAGCTTGGAGTCATACTCAGGCACAAGGTGAGATCCCCTTTCACGAGTTTATCGAACTGCGTTGCCCGAGAAAATACAACAGGGTATGTCCGGATTCTTCCCGACTTCGGCCAGCCTAACCCAAACTTGACTTTGACCGTGACCTCATTGTCCACGACTGGCTCAAAGACTGCGATTGGCTTGCAGAAATATCGAATATCCAGTTTGTAGCAGAGGCTACTTGATTGTGGGCTTTATGAGGAGACTTACACGCCTACCCACCAGATACCTCCCGAGTTTCGAACCGCTTCGTCTGCATCTTGCGACCCAACTGCAATTTCCCCGCTATCACTATCCAAGTCCCCCCACCAGCTACCTCCGGACAATGGCTACCACCTCAGAAGAACTTGTTGCTTCCGCCAAGCAACTTGCAGCTTTAACCGCTGTTCAGGAACACTATCCTAAGTCACCACCAAAGTATATTGGCATTGGCTCTGGAAGCACAATAGTCCATGTTGTGGCATCGATCGCAAAACTTGATCCATCTCTTATCTCGTCTACAAAATTCATCCCAACAGGCTTCCAATCCAAACAATTGTTACTACAACATGGTCTTGAGGTCCTCGATATTGATCTTCTACCAGCTGGACAGAAAATATCTGTCGCCTTCGACGGCGCAGATGAGGTCGACGGACAATTAAACTGCATCAAAGGCGGGGGAGCATGCTTGTTCCAGGAAAAGATTGTCGCCGTACAGGCAGAAAAGTTTGTCGTGGTCGCTGATTTCAGAAAGATCTCGAAGACACTTTTGACACCTACTACCTGGGCGTCGGGGATCCCCATTGAAGTCGTACCTTCATCTTATCCTTATGTTCAGGCAAGGTTAACCGAACTGGGGGCCACACAAGTCGTTCTTAGACCTGGCGGAAAGGCAAAGGCTGGACCATGTGTTACGGATAATGGCAACTTTTTGTTGGATGCCGTCTTCCATACCCTCCCCGAGGGTGAAGATATAGTTCAAGACCTGGCTGAGGCGATAAAAGGCATTGTAGGGGTCGTTGAACATGGATTATTCTACGGAGGTTCTCGAGGCTGGAAGGGGAGGCCAGAAGTCGCATACTTTGGTATGGAAGACGGGACTGTGAATACACTGGCGAAGCATGGGTGGGCGGCTCCGCAGTAGACACGAAAAGTGGGGGGATAATGCAAGGATGGTAAACAAGCTGTTGAACTAGTGGTATTAAGGAGCCTGTTAAGAGTCCCTTTATTTTTGTAGGAAGCAATTCGGGTGTTGTTCGCGCAAGTCGTATTATTATCCCAGCAGCCATGCCGGAAGATTAACCAATTAGTCGGTCAATCCTTGGTACCGGCTTGTGGGACAACAAATATGACCCCCGAAACACGCGTTCAACGGTACGGTCGGGAATCGTACGGGAGTGATCAAAAGCATGATATAAATTATTTGCCGATACCATACCTGTATAGCTATATTCGGGTATTTCCTCTTATATATTTCGGAAACCGACATCTTTTTTGTACGCAAAAGCAGATACATGCCATAGACCAACCGATTAGGAAGTAGAACCTTCAAACATGAACTCGGAGGTTTTATGCGTACTCTGCGGGTCATTCCTACGAACCAGCAGGTACAGACCAACAAGCCCGCTGTGGATTCGTAAGTCTATCAATATCGGCCTTAAATTATTTATGGCCGCGTTCACCGCAGTATCGGCGTTAACCAAAATCCCAATAGTGCATCCTAGAATAATCGGGCATGCATACGAAGGCCCAGCCACCTGGACAACAACAGAATATGTTGGAACGAAGGGCACAACCGCAGCTTTCAATGTCGCTGAGCCGAAATTAGAAATTTGGGATAACTCCCTCGCGGGGATGATTACGCTTGATTCGAGCTACCAAATTGGAAGATCTCGCGAAGTACAATGCTCTAGAGAACTATTACCTTGCAAGCCATGCTACCTCATGCACAATGAGTGTTGGGGGCTGTTCAAAATAGTCGCGGGAAAACTGGGTGTGAAGGAATCAGAGCTTCCACTATACCAAAATTATTTATATCGGGCATTTAGTGCGGCTCCCTACGACGGAGGGAACCTTGTATGGCCTCACGGCTACAATCTACTACCGGAAGAGGCTCTTATGTATCGAATATTTCGCTTTAATAGCAGCTATAGTTACGGTGAGCCCCATGGTCTGGATCACGTCGGATATTCAGAGCTTCAGGTAGCCAGTCCTCGAACGTATATGTATTATGGAAACAGCCCCAGCCCCCACAAAGAGATTCTAGCCGAGCAAGGAAGCATCAACATCCCGGATTTCCTTCCCCTGCCTCTTGAGCTGACGCATAAAGTGCTCTGTTACCTCTCGGGTGCCGATATCACAACTCTTAGTGAAATAAAATCGATCAAAACCCTTCAGATTCCCGATCTCGTTTGGAAGTCACAATTCAATCTTGAGGCGGAACTGGGTTTCCTAATTCAACCTCACTACATGGCAACTGCGGCTGATACAACTTGGCGCGCAAAATATCTTTTTACGAAGAAAATAATAACTGAAAATCACAGGGAGGCCGCAAATTTGAAGAGAAGATGGGATATATTTGCTAGCCTCGTTCATAGAGTCCGTGATACCGAGGATTCCGACGAGGCCAACATATACGACCTGGATCTCGAAGACTCAAAGCAGTTTGCATACAAAATCGTTGATCGGGACCAAGCCTTTGTTTGTCAAAGTTTGCCGGAAAAGTCAACTGATAGCAATGGTTCAGCGAGCTCTGATGGCGTAAAAATAAGGGGACATGGGGAATTGAAACATATTGTAACTACAGGCATGTGTGTCTCCTATACTGGTGCGGGTAAACTAAGATTCGTCAGTGGGTTCCGGTTCCTCCCTAGTGGGGAGAGGCTGGGATTAATCAATGCACAAGACGAAGTGTTTGTCCAATTATCTAGCCCTACGGCTACTATACAAACAATGTGGGTAGCAACGTCCAAATATGGGATACGTAGTATTTCAGTTGCACGAGAGGGAGTTGATTACGAGTTTGAGAAGTTCGATGACGTTTATGTCAACCGCAAGATGTTTAAGTCTGGATCAGAAGGTATCGAAATTCTGAAGTTTGCTATTACGGTCGGGGTAAGCTAAGAAACCCATATATTCACAAATGCTTTGGACCTTTGCAACTTGTGCTAACAAGGGTTCGGGTTTATTTAGGTGTCAGAAGTTACCAGCCTTCACATCGACAGCCCAGATTTTATCTGCGGCGGAGATTTAGACCGACAAGAATTGTTTCTTCAGCGGTACTCATGGTCGCCAACTATTCCACCCGTATTTAGTTCAAAGCGCAGGATAGATATAGATCATAACTTGTTCCGTGGCCACTTGAATTATATTACGGAACGAGCAAGATTCGAGTCAGCATCCTTGGAGTATGTAATTTTCACAGAACTGACTGTTGTCCGTTTCACGTGCTGGCTAGGAAGTAATTTCGAGATCTGTGGAGTAGGGGTTTTTGTAGAGGGCAAAGATTCACCCTTCTTAATGGGTAAAATGACCGAGCTTTCCACCGATACAATTATTGAAAAAGGTGAAGCTATTGTATCGCTGGAGCTTTATACCGGAGGGAAAGACCAGCTCCCCGTGGGAATCTCTGTAAGCTTTCCCTGGAACTTGTTATCAGTCATGATCTTTCAAATTGTGAAACTTAGCCGATTATACCTAACACTGAGCTGGCGCAGGTACACACAGATCGAGGCGTCGCTTTTCGCTTTATGGCCCCGAGAATCCTTCGTCCGCCCGATAAACATATTTTGAATGCCGGGGAAGGTAAAGAAATCGTTGGCTTTTTCGGAGGATTTGACGGTGTAAGTAATCCTGACAGACCCTGGATGCTCGGGCAGATATATATATACATAGTCGAACACAATATTAATCTTTATCCCGGCCAAATCAAAGTCTGGATCGGGAGCTCCATTATTTCGACTACTAGCAATTGGTATAATAACCTCAACGCGGGAGAGCCTGTCAACTCCTAGCTCCGAGACCGAGACAATAACCCGGCAGCAACCCTCAAACCCACAGCTTCGCATATGGGACGAAGCGACTAACGGGCCCTGCCCAAAGGATCTTCTATCAAATCAGCAGCCTCACTTAGGTTACTTTGTCTCCACCGCTCCGCTTGCTAATTGCAAATACTTGGAATGTTACTTCCAAGATGGCCATTACGGGTACCGCCTTACGGGAATCCGCCTGGGTTATGGAAAAGAGGCTGGTTCACCTCAACAGGGCCCTACGGTCCTCGGGCGTTTATCACGCCCTAGTACAAAAAACGTCTTTGAAATTGAGTCCGACTGGGGTGAGTATATAGTTGCAGTAGATGTTTACATTAAAAAAGCAAAGCTAGCACCCATGCTTGCCGATGTTACGCTTGCGGTGGTAGGTATTGCGTTTTGGACGTCAAGTCAGCGGAAGATAACCTGTGGGAAATGCCAAGCTGAGTACGCGACTAAAGTTCTCCCCTTGAGGACTAGCATAGAGGTATATTATTTTTCATCCCCCCATATATCACATCACGTTTTGTGCTTACCATGATGTGGAATGATAGGAAGATTTGATTCTTAAATGGATATATTCGAAGGATATTGATTACCTCACGAATGTAAAAGAAACGTAGAGGCTTTTGTATCTATAATATTCCCTCCCAGATGCAGAGAATCTCAAATATCTCTGGCTATTTAATATATCATTTATGTGCTGAGCGGGATGGGAGGGCCGAACGAGATATTAGTTAGCAAGTGAAATTCACTCGCTAAAGTTGACCTCTCAACTCGCCGAACCAATTGATCTTAATGTGTGGTCCTTATATATCCAATATCTAGAAATACTCTCGTTTAAAAATATCACATTGGATGAGGTAGCCAGTTCTACTAGGGATAGAGTAGGGAGACTTGGGTTTATGTTTATGCTAGTATCATGATATCGATAATAATAGACGACCGAAAGGAGACAAGCTTGCAGGCTGAGGAGGCTGTTGCATTGTGCAGGGATTATGTGTTGTAATCAGGGGCCGTGACTTGGCTCCAGTCCGCGACGTGTAGTTGTTGCAGCTCTAAGTTTAATTCCGAGACCGCCCGCGACGTAATACAACCGAATCCTCCTTCGTCCAACTTCCCCGGACTATTTCGCGATCACAGAGAAAAGCTCACAAGGACACAACTGCTGTCCGCAATACTCCAAAAATGGTTCTCTCGATATCACCGCTCTCGGCAGAGTGTTCGGCACCGTCACTTGCTAATCCTTCGATCTCCAACTTTACCATCTCGGTCGGCCTCCTACTGGGGATCCTGGTGTCATACCTCCCCCAGCACCACCGAATTATTACACGTCGAACCTCCGAAGGGATATCGCCGCTGTTTTTACTCTTGGGAGTTACCTCTGGAACATGTGCATTAGCAAATATCTGGCTACTGGGATGGGGTGTAGTCGAATGTTGCGCGTCTGACCTAGGCCCCTTTCAATGTTTGGCAGGCATGCTGGGTATATTGCAGGTTACGACACAGTGGTCTTGCTTCATGGTCATGTAAGATCGAGCTTTGCATGCTACTCTACAGTCTT
This sequence comes from Orbilia javanica, assembly GCA_036872735.1. Classification (NCBI taxonomy): domain Eukaryota; kingdom Fungi; phylum Ascomycota; class Orbiliomycetes; order Orbiliales; family Orbiliaceae; genus Orbilia; species Orbilia javanica. The sequence continues at coordinate 1,785,978 of JAVHNR010000001.1, read as the reverse complement.
TCGGGCATTTACTAACGAGGTGTATGTTATAGCCTTCTTTTATTCCTAATCTACTTCCCCTTCGCGACGCCGGTGCTTCCAACGTCCGATAATATGTCGACAGACTCTCACCACCACAAGAACCCTAGCGCTACCACCGCTATAACCATTTCCTTACTATCGTTTATCCACCTTATAATTACCGTTGCGATATCTCTATACCTTCATAAAACAGCTTCCCCTGCGGCGGTATTGAACTGGGCTTCCTTCCTTGGAATTCAATCCACCGTGCTTGCTAGCATCCAGTACATCCCGCAGATATTCACAACATACAAACTACAGGCAGTTGGGAGCTTGAGCATCCCAATGATGTGCATCCAAACCCCAGGCTCGTTTGTCTGGGCGGTGTCTTTGGCTACAAGGGAGGGGACTGACTGGAGCAGCTGGTTGGTTTACTGCGTCACAGGGACCTTGCAGGGGAGCTTGCTCGTCATGGCCATCATATTTGAGAGGAAAAGGAAGCAGGAAGAAGCTGATGCTGCTCTCTTTGTGGATCATGAAGATGAGGATGATTCTTATGTTCATGAGGCGGATAATTCGTGGGGAGGAAGGACACGACAGGCGAATGTCAACGAAAGGACTCGGCTGTTGCCTGATGAAGACGATGCGGATTTGTAGACGGATAACACACAAGCGTACGATACGATACCCACTGGGAAAGAGGTTGCCATCGCCAGCATGTTCAGGAAGTTACGGGTTCATTTATTTTGTTTTAAATGGGGAGTCTGTTGGATAATAGCATGAAGTTTACAATGATCATTTTTCGGATTAGATGCGTTTTGATTGCGTTGGATTGCATATAGGAAGGATGCTTAGGCTCAGCTTCATTATCGAGCAATATAGTTCTACTAAGCCAGTTCTTCAACTAGTCTCGGAGACTATTCTTCAACCCCTGTAACGATATTCCTTCAATAGAAAGCAAATCAAAAATAAAGGAGATGAAAGCACCAGTTCACATATCCGTGTTGCGCTCGCGAGCTGGGGCTTCGCCAAGCTCAACGTCGTCGAAGTGGTCAGCTTGGCCAGGGTTGCTCTGGCCAGAATATGATCCCGTGCCTCTATTATCGTTAACTCCTCCACGATCAGAACGCCCACGGACAGGGACCGTTGGATATGGTCCCAGAATAACCGTCATGCCGCTTGCGCGGGTCTTCAGTTTTATTCCCCATTTAACCTTCATTCCCCACCACTTAGCACCAAACCACATACCGAGAACGCTAGTCTTGATGACATGCCAGATATATTTCGCGGCCCTGCAAGATTTGGACCCAGCTCTTCCAGCCCAGTAATAGGTGACACTGAGTTTCGGCTCGTTGTAGTAACGAGGGGAACGAATTTTCCCCATAAGGTGCCTTCCAGCATATTCGTCGAGGTAACTCATTGGCTGTGGTTTGCGACAGCAAAGAAGCTCGAAGATACACAAGAAGAAACACTCGAAGACTTCGCAAAGGAGAAGGAGAAAATCCACTGTGGTCCAGAATGGTTGGGTGGCAGTGAAGAAGAAAAGGTCGAAGATTTCGTACTTTGTGCGGCCATGGGAAGTTCGAGGATGGATGATGAAACTGATGAAGTCTGGGCTGACGAGAAACCCGATGAATGAGACTACGGCCGTTATACTTGAGGTAGACTGTTAGCCCATATGCTCCTCCATTCCTGTGAATCTAGCATAAATTAAGTGTATATATATGCATGTATATACGGTGTTTAGGTATTCGCGTGTTCGGGTAACTTACAGGAATACGAAGGACCATCCCCAGAAGTAGACTACTATATCTTCGACCACGAAGTCCGAAAGCTTATCTTCCCTTCCCCTAACTAGCGGCTGTGCAACGAACTCGCCAGTAAGGATTGCGACCTCCATGATTTCTGCAGGGTACCAGGTAGGACAGGCCAGGATGAAACTCGCGACACGGAGGATAGCGACGGATATGATGATTGCATACATCCGAAGATATATTTCATACTTTCTATCAACCTCCTCAGTCAGAAGCCGGGATGAACCAGTGATGAACAATCGCTTGGCTAGCCAGAAGAAAGCACACAGGCATATGTATGACATGGCAATGGTCTGTGAGATATGAGTTGCCCCGGTGTTAGCTAGCTGTAAGCCCTATCTAGGTACTAATTCAAGGAAGTTCTTACAACGCCAGCTCGGGCCCTTAACAGCTTAATGACCGTCGAAAGTCCTTCTTTCTCCGCTGCATGCTCCTTGAGGTAATCGACCATTGCGAAGTAGTAGACAGTCATGAAGACAGAGATCGCGAAATACAGTGTGGTGAAAACCGAATCCATTGATAGGATCGCGAAGGAGGTCCAATCATGGGCGACAGTCCAGTCGTGGTAAGAATAAAGGCACTCCGACCAGCGTCGCTTGGCCGCGGACTGGTGAAAGACAACCATCTTTGCAGGCTGGCTTCAATTCAGAAGAACCCTCACCAATCCACGGGGAAGAGGTTCCCCAGAGCCTTAGGATTAGGTGGGGGGGCTGTGAAGGACGTTGAGACTAATTTCGAGGGGTTGTTGTGCGATCGCAGCCAGGGTATGAGGCGAGGTTAGGGACCCAGACTGTGGGGGGTAAGGCAGTGGTGGCAGTTCCACGGGCGCATTGGATTACAAAGTTACCACTGTTCCACTCTCCACACCAACATGATTTGTTTACCGTTCCTAGTAAACAGTACTCGTACTGACGGCGATTGCTTCGCTAGCACTGTCGGCATCCCAACGGTCTGTACGGGTATGACTCTACCCGAAGCCATGGAGAGATTCGATTCAGCGAATATTTGTCTATTGCTGCAGAACTATGGAAAGAACTTCTCAGGAGACAGGAATCTCTTCACCCTTAGTTCTGAATCACTCTTGAAGCTGTCATTCTGGATCTGCATGAGGCTATATCTTCATAGCTAGTTTTGCATCATTGGATGATTGGTATCTAGCACTCATAGCTACCGCTGTCCCAACACTCGACAAGTGGGCTTGCTCATAGCTAAGTACTCATGCTCAGTCATGGACTAAGATTGGGTGGAAGCTACCCCAAAACTGCGCTTGTGCAGGAAGGATTGGTAAGCCATTATAAGCACTAGTGAAGGCACAGTATGATCCTCTGCTTTGCATTTTCACTTTTAACCTTTAATCTTACTTTAGTCTGTTATTTTTTAATGTTTATTTTGTAAAAAGAAACTTATCTAGAGCCAATCGGCGCCCCCCGAAAAGAATCTATACCCAAATCTTTACCTATTATATTGGGACTACTGCAGTAGTCATATGAAAACACGAAGAGTCGATCATGGAGAATAGATCAAAGCTCGGCCAACTGATTGAAATTATTGATAGTACGATATATATAGGTATATACATGACAGTAAGACGATATCACGGCGCTTTGCGCAATTGCGGCGCCGCATCATCTCAAGCTGTCTGTCGCTGCTATGTATACAAGCTGCCTCGATGTCGATGTAAAATATAGGCTACAGCCGAAATGTAGTATCCACATCTCCCTATATCTTCGTTTAATTTACTACAAAATTAGTATACATGCATGGAGCAGCAAAATTGGGGTAGTGGCACAATGGCCATTGTTTGTCAATGTCATCTCGGATCCTCCGCGTTCGAGATGCTGTCTCTCCTGTCGATATTTATGCGCCTATAGGCGCTTTTACGTGAGTTAACTGCGGCCGGTCTATTCACTGAGCTTGTCTCGCGGCAAAGTTAACAATCTCCTAGATCTTTCTTAATGATTTCCAGATGAAAAAAATTACCAGACCCCAGATCTGCACAAGCCGGAGTCCCGCCCAGATCCACTAGGCAATCCAAGAGAATCTTAGCCTCAAGCAGTTGGCGCTCTCCTATTGTGATATTACAAATACAAGTTCCTTCCTGTTGGGTTCTCGCATGGCGATGCATAAGGCCTAGGGCTGAATCAATAGGATTGATTGATTTTCGACAACTAACAACTGCACGCTGCTGGAATTGCCGAATCGCGAGCCAATGTCCGAGTTCCGGCTGCAGTTGGGTGGCAGTGCTCGAAGGCCACCCAGATCCTAGATATCCTCGCCTCTGTTCACCTTCCATTGGGCGGGGTGGACGATATGCAGGATAAATCAGCAATAAGAAAACATGAGGGCTTTATCTTTGTGCCGCTCGCGTGCGAGTGCGGCACAGGCGCCAATTCAGGATTAGACGATGACGTTTCGCGGTTACAGCCACTTGATCAAAGCACACAGATCCTCGTCAGATATCAATTATAGATTGGATGAAACAAGGGTACCACGCACTAGCTCGAAATTTCACGGACTAGCGGTTTTATGATATGGGAAAAATGGCCCGTGGCCTGCAGACGTCTACGGCATCATTTGTGTTGATGTTGCAATCAATCTTCGATGTTTGCAGATTACGAGACTCCGGGCGCAGCATCCCCCGTGTCATTCGATTCGATTCCCCACCCACATATTATTCTGCAGCAGAATATGCAGCCGGAATACTACCGAGACGACTTTCATTCATGCATGTTGAAAATCTGATTTACTGGCCCAACTCTGCCCAATCAGGTAACTATCAGTTGATATCGGTTTAGGAATGGTTATCCCGCGAACCCCAACACGTGCACGTATACCTATATACGTATCCACAATGCGACGGTGCCGGTTTTGCAGTTCACATCTCGTAAATCAGCCTCCAGAGTGTGTCTGCATCTATGCAAATTTGCAGCGATGCAGTTGCATGCAATAGCGAAACCGCCAAGCTTTTTGCCCAATCCTCGGCGCTGAGATAATTGCATTCGTTGGCCCTGGAGGTTTTACGAGAGTATTCGTCATCGCTGGTAGCTGCACATTAGACTCGGTTGAAATCGAGACTGGCCTAATCTTTTTTGTGTAAATGTGAAATACCGATATCTAATCCATTCATGCAACTTTAGTGAGTTGAATATCTAGCGAACCCCACATTTTGCTGTTTTGTTTCCCGATGCACCGATGAGGCACTGGAGGATCTAGCACCATACGATATCACGCATCTTACAAAATAATACCAATTTCGTGTTTCTGCACGGAGTAGCTATAGCTACCGCCTACATTACTGTTAAAATGCATGGTGGTTAGTGACATTGTTTTTGAGAATAAGCTGTTCCAAGCACAGAAGTCCAGCCCAAAATCGTAGTGCTGCATGCAGGAATCTAGACAACAATACATACGGCGCCCAATTTCACACATCCGGTATCCCCGTGACCATTGTCGGCTGAGAAAGTACCAGTGGAGTAGGTGAGAATCTCGGTATGTTCAAAAATTCCACAATAGTGGATCACCCGGTCAGATATTCAGATTTGCAGACAATTTCGCAAGAAGCTATACGTGCACTTTTGGCATAGCTAGTTTAGGGCTAGCCGAAGCTATGGTGTAAGCTGCCCACGGGGTTACCGGCGTCGAAAGTTCGGAATATGAGTTATTCGCGAGCTATAGGGATGCGATTATCGACTACTGTGTCAGTAATTTATCGGAAACGCTCTGAGGCCTGACAGAAAGGCACTGCACTACTAGACTTTCTTGGTGGGATGACAGTCGTTTATTTGCTTCGTTAAGCCCGTCGGAAGGATCCAGGCGGTTGACGAGTTGGGCTGGTGATACCTGCATGCACTGTTTGCTCTCCATGCAGTCCCATCCCTTCGATGCATGGAACCTCTATGAAATTCCACGACTGGTACCACAACTGAGTTAGCTAGTGACTTGGTATTTCGTCATGAAGCCAAGAAATCCAAAAAGATTTCCATGAAACTTCCCACGAAACGACTCGTTAGATCTTGCCGAACTCCAAACCGAACCGTCGACTGTCGCCCATGCTGATCCTTCACCGCGAGACGAGCACTCAGGTCGACCTGTGCCCCAATCAGCTGACGGAGAAATTGGACGATTCGGGGAAGGTTACACCAACACATATTTACGCTAGTCTACACTTGTATACAACAAAAATCCTTAGTTGATGTAAATGGCAGAACCTGAAGCCAGAGTTTACCGAAATATATTATCAGCCCCAACTTATGTCATACAGTCCTTTGGCTACTGTTGGGTGGAGTTTTTTCTCGGTCGAGTCGGCCTTGAAAACGTGGATTGAGCCTCATTTGTGCAGAGTCGCGTTGGACTGGTCGACCTTCAAAATTGCAACAAACTACCCGAAACGGATAGGCCTGGGCTGACTATTGAGGCTGAAAACACATGAATCTCAAATTAATTCAGAACGATTGGGCTATATCTAACGATCCTTCACTTTTCCCTCGGGCCATTATTCCTAGAGGCAGTATATCATTCATACAAAATAAAATTATCTAGTCACATCAACGTGAGGAGGCACGCGTGCTAATGAGTAAGACGCGGACAAAGCTCCAGCAAAAATGTGATGGGTACGAAGAACACATTAGATGTAAAAATATCTTTTTGTTCAGTAAAACGATTAACCCCATTAGCTTTGTATACGCCTTCCAATTAGTTGTAAGAGCGCAGTTCCGGGAAGGCGCACCTACATACAATGCCCACGCACGGACAATGTACGGTGATTATTCTTGATCTGTTGAGGATTCGATTCAGGGCCCAATTTCTAAAATACCCGTGTATCACCAAAAAAAGAATTGTTTCACACGACACCATAGCTTCTAGATCATCGAGAACATTAGGGTTTACGTTTAATATACCGAAAACATGGTTCAGTACAATTGAAAACCAACCCTTAAGGTTCTAAGCCGCATAGGCAAGACATGTACATGCGCATCCACAACTCGTTCTTCCTTTGAGGATGCCAACAATTTGCTGGAGGATGCAGGTACGGGGTTCCTCAGGCGAAATACTCGGTCAATCAAATTACACCGGACACAGGAGCCAATTCCCAATTCAGCGGTGCCGGGCCGCGCGCTTTTGGGATTGCTTATTTTTCTGCCTTTCTCAACCAGAATCGGCTTGAGCCTGCGGTTGCGGTTGGCTTTAGGGTCACTCGGCCGTTCCAACCATGCTTGGAACTGCTTACCCTATCCCACAGGGTGAAAATACACTACGCCTTGCGTTTGCTTTTCGAACGACTCTCTGGCGAAAGAAAACTTCAAATCCTCTCCACGTCGTCGCAGCACAGCGCAGCATAGCTAAATGGAGTCAACGAAAAATGATGCATGTCCGCTCTTGGAAAATGTGTTGCTCACACTGCAGGGGAATTTTCACATAGATTGTAGCAGCGATGTATGGACAATACGTAAATGCCTACGTGGGACAGCAGCCGAACAATAGCCCGTCCGCAGTACGCTAAACCGTGGGACTTTCGCTATGACTCTGCAGAGCCCCCCGAACGATGGCTGTTAGTAATACTCCATTGTACACTCCAGATTTCTATACTCCCCGGTCGACAGGCATCCAAAGCGGCTAAGAAGCGTTTTTACATCTTGATTTTCGGGTAACGCTAGTACTATAGTATACAGATATAAGATTCAGTTATACTGTGCCCGAAAAACAAAAAAGCCAAACCAAGACGCCAGTGTGCCCCGATTCTTTTTCTGAGCAGAAGAAGTAAAAAAAAATAATACCAAGGCCCCGGTCGAATTGTTGGGTTTAATTCTGCGACGGCGACGGGATCCTGGTCAGTGGAGATGCATAGATAAATGGCCTGGCCTGGCCTCGAACACTACACACATTTTACTGATCTATATCAATAACATTTCAAGCATCCAAGACATTATTCATTGTCTCATCGATTCCAATTCATATCATTTTGTTGAGCTATCGAGTACAAAAACTTCGTCTTTGAATTCTTTACCATTTAGCAGTTGCATCACAAGTACCCCCTCCACCCCTCCACCCCTGTATTCCTTACCCCCCCCCTCGAGCAAGCACAACCAATCATTGGCTGCGTATATCTGGAAAGCAATACAGTGCTTTATTTATCCATCAGATCCGTCGTTTACAAAATCCCATAGATTGTTTCTTTTATTACTCCTCCTTCGGTTCCATTTTAGTATTATATTCCTACTACTAGTGCTTGCCCTATCCTTCTCTCTTGTCTTTTCTTTTGTTTCGTTCTTTCTTTGCTTTTGCTTTTCTTTTTAACTGCTTTATCGTCTCGTTTATAAAAGAGCTATAAGTACCCCCTCGCAGCCTCCACATACACCAGCTAGTTTACAGAGATGTCAAGTTCATCTATGCGTGACCAAGGCTCTAGGGGTGCGTTTGACCTCCGAGAAGACGATATGGTTGACGTAAGTCGCCCAAGGACGCCCCGGATACATATCCAGGCCAACACTCCAACTGGCGTACCTGACGTTACTCTTTCTCCGTGAGTACTTCGACCCCTATCATAAATTTCATACCCTGCTAACACGGACCAGGCCGGGAAACAAACATTTTGCGGGCAGCAGGTGGATGACCTCATCACCCCGGGTACTCCATCGAGGGATGCCACCACCTGCTTGGCCATCTCATACCATGGACACGGATGGCCTTGTTATCAACCCTTCAGCACTTTCGGGGGGGTCACCAGAAGAGATTCGAGACCTGCGGGAGCTTAGGATGGACGACTCGCCTAGCCCGACGCAAGGAAGCCCGATGGAGCAGGATGAGCAGGATTCTTTCCGATACGAAGGGCCTACTGCAGGGAGCCGACGGAATCTTCCTGCTAGACACCGCCTTGATACTAGGACCACTCCGCCAAAACTATTCACCTCTCCAACATACGCCTCCAGAAACTCTCTCACTTCTCCAACCCATTCTTCGCGGGGTTTCCCAGGATCTGCTGCAATGACACCTTCGATTTCGGAGTCTTCTAGAGCACTTTCTCGTGGCTCTCCGAAACTCATGAGGGAATCTATAGAGACTTTCGAATGCTGCTGCTGTGATGCTGTTTTCATCGAAAAGTCAAGTCTCTTTTCTCATTTCACGGTTACCCATAAAGGCCGACACACGCATCCAACGAATTTCCCTTACACCTGTAAGGAATGCGGTGAGGGATTTGAAAGTCGAAAAGACCGAGATTTTCACCTTCTCGCGTGTGGCGTCGGTCAACGCAGCAAGAGGAACAGGAATTCGAGTCTTAGTGAACAAATTTTCCCAAGCAATGCCCATCGATATTCTACTGGATCACTCTCGCCGGCCCCACATCTTGGAATCGACGCACCGATTTCTGGTAGAGAATCACGCCTATCTGTTACTTCTTTGACCTCAACTCCAAGCGAATTTGAGCTTTCGGATTTCAACTCGGCAGACGATGAACAGGCTACTATTCACAAACTTCTCCAAAAAGCGAGGAAGCAAACAATTGGGGCAGACCAAGTGGGCAAAGCTATAGACGGCGATGGCGAACCACTTTCACCCAATCGAAGGAGAAAGTCGAGTATTTCCACCCGCTTTGCGAAGAATGTTGCGAAGAATATCAGTAAGGCTGTCGAAGCTGGGTTGATCAAAATGGAGGAGTTTTCAGAAGGCTCGGAAGCATTGAATGTACCCTCAGAGGGCTCTTATCTCCCAAAACCTAACCCTGTGAACGACCGTGTTAAGGAAAGAGCTTTCCCTACACCTAAAAGGGGGAAATCAAAGAAGTCAAAAGACCAAAGTCCTTTCTTGGGGATGTTGGCATGTCCATTCGCTAAGGGTGACCCTGAGAAATATTTGACTTGCCTCCTCATTCATAGGAAAGATATGCCGGGTCTCAGGTAAATACACCCCAGATCCTTAAAATAGTACACTAAAACTGACACAATGAAAAAAAGAGAGCACTTGGGGAGAGTTCACTTTGGAGGAAGCACTCCGGACGGCGCGATTAGGTCTAGGGACTGGCCGGCGCTTTTTATGTACTGTTTCCCAGATTGGGAACACCGCATTCCTGAAGGGCGTGAGTAGCAAGCACTTTCTACGTACGAACGAGCCGACGAAAAACTAATCATGGAGTAACATAGATTTCGAGTACACCGAGACCATAACTACCTTGCAATCTTTGAGCCTTGGAGAACCAATTACAAAATTCCTGCGCGATCTCGAAAAGCATCTTGTGTCACGACGATCTAAAGAGCTCCAAGAAATGGATTCAATATACGAAGAACGGAACTGGAGCAGATATAAAGATTTCTTGAACCGCGCTCAGACGTACGACCAACTTCCATCCTCATCTCCACAGCCGCACTCCAGCTCCCAAGCCTCCCCACAACCCAACATCCAAGCCGGAATGCAAGGATATGGATATATCGAAGACAATCGGCCTACCATAACGCTTTCAGTTTCACGAGATATCGAGTTTGCGATAAACCGTCAAGTGGAGTTTCAATTCCCGGCCGGGGGCTTTAATTCAGGACAGTTCAAAAATTGGCTAGATAATATGTTCGCCCCACAAGTCTCCTTCACGGACAACCATATTATCGTTCACGACTACAACGTCAAGATTGTCTCGCTCCAGGATCTTGAAGCCTTCCTAAATTTTGAGCTCTCTACAAGGCAAACTCACACTCGCCGCAGAGATAATGTCATAACCATTTTCATTCGAGAGAACTGGACAGAGTGGCTTGCCGCAACTCCTGGTCATCATCACTTGGCTTAACCAACATGACCCTCGGGAAATGTTCTATATGAGCTTTTTGCAGTCCTGGCTGGTCAGGAATATTCCTTATATATACTTTTCATTCGTTTTTGCATCAGTTGTTTCATTCTTTTTTTTTTTTTTTTTTTTTCTGTAGAAAACAAATTGGGCGGGGCCATGTTTTGTCTAGTTGAGTGTGTTAAACTTTTCGATTTGGGATAGATATCAAGATGTTCACGGATGCGTTATATTATACTCGTTCTTTACTTTGCTTGTTTTTTTTTTTCTTTTTTTTTTCAAATTTAGAGTAGATTTATATTATCTTTTATTTCTCAAAATTTTTATCGCACTGCTTCACTTCGTAAAACCTAAGAAACGGTATCCAAACAAGATAAAAATAAAAATTCAGCGCGTTGTTCTCATGTGTTCTGGGGCCACGCATTCGGTTCAAGACATTTTCGATATTTTGTTCCTGTCTCGTTGCCCGTAATCTCTATCCTGCAGGCTCGGGTACCCTCAGAATTACCCAATCGGTTGCGTAATGCAGGGCGCAGTGCTGGTATCTTTGGCGAGGAGGCTTTACACGAAGATTTAATTTCTACAAGTCAAGGTTCCTGTGTGGCTGCGCGGCTTTATTCCTTCCAAACCCAGCACCCATAACCCAAAATTTAAAGATATACACAACTTAATTTTTGCGAATTAGCTACCCACTACCTACCAGTTACGAAAAGCTAACCAAGGCATTAGTTATCCATCCTACTCAAAAGATGTTTCCAAACACGGAAGCTTCGACTTAGTCATCTAAGACTTACGTGCGTCTTACGCTGGGACTGGCTGCACATCCTAACTGGCATCAGCTGGGCCATGTCCATGTGCAAGGAACTTGCTATCCGTCATGTATTATCTTGCCAATAATATAAAACCGCCTTTTTGCCAATAAAGCACTGTGACGGGTCACATGGCTTGTCTATTGCACATTAATCCTACGACCTACATATTATTTCTGCATGTTGACGGCCAGTCCGGTAGTCCAGTAGAATAACAAGACGACTCATTAATATGTCATATATGTGCCGAATAGTGTCGATTCCGCCTCAGATCGCCTCGTCAAGGCTTCAGGAAGTGACCATTCGCGAAGTTTCCAAACTAGTAAATTTATTCTAGAATAATGTAAATACGCCCTATGAGGAGTAAGTCAACTCTGCAGGATCCCTCCCACCAAGAGAACATGCAGACACCCAAAATATTGGGGGGCGCGTGGTCTGCCCAAAGTGTAGACCTGCAGAATGGTCTCAGCATGCATATGAGCCAGGTTCGATTCGTCCTCGAGTCCTTGAAGGTTAGCTTGCCGAGGCCGAGGCCGAGGCCGAGCCAAATGAACCTTCGAATCCCAGCTTTGTGTAACGAGCAAGGGTATCTTTGGTATTAGTAATGCGTTTTCGTTTCCCTCGAGGTGGGCTAACCGAGCCAACCGATAACTACAACACCAGGCCACAAGATCTAGATCTCTCTACATTTCATTAATTAATGCTAATGTATCTCATAATTTCCGGCGTTCCTTGGGTGGGCCTAGGTCACCAAGCTCCAATTACCAAATAAATGATCATATATTCTCATCCAAGGATTGCCTACGACAAGAACAAAAAAAGTCCTTACTGCGCATGCGGCGTATCGAAATATTTCACCATTTCCTCACGCTATCAGGAAACACAAGGTAAATCGCCGAAATCAAAAGGCAAATGACACAAAATCACTGGAAGCTGAAATAATATATAAGGAAGCTATCAAAATTTCTGGTGAAGTAAAACTCTTATCATATACAGTCTCGAAACCAGACAATGTCATATAACTACCTGATTTGAAGCTTCAGAGTCAACGCCCAAGACAACTTCGGAGTGCTGCAACGCAAACTTCTCAGCTCGCCAAGTGCGAGCGACGGCAACAATTCCTCATAAAATCATTTGAGAAACTCTAGCTGCCAGATCCTGGATGCTATATGGGTTCGTCAAATCGTTGATGGGTAAATCAATCTGGAATGCGTATCTAGCCCAAGACCTAACCTCGATGGCGATGAGCGAGTCCATGCCATACTGGACTGCCGATCTCGTGACTTGGATCTCGTCAGCCTTCATTGACAGTACTTGTGCTAGCTTGGCAACAATGGCGGAACAGACGACGGGTTGTAGAGCCGCCTCTTTGCCCTCAGACATATCAGCGAGCCGGCCCAGAGTGTTTCGGAAGGCCTTGACGGCTGTCTGGACTGCACTCTCTCCACTGTCAGAATCATAATCAAGTGCCGCATTGTCAGCAGCCCTAGACCGCAGCAAACCGAACTTTGCGTCCTTGGCCCAAGACTGCCATTCCGCTGTAGCTTTGTCAATCATACCAAAGCCGAGGACGATTTGGCCTTTTGAAAAATGATCGTAAGAAAAGTCTGTAGTTAGGGTTGGATTCCTGGGCGACCCCGTTGCAATAGCCCCTTCGACTAGGCGTAGAACATCCCTTACTGTGATGGGCCTGAGTCCACGGGACAACAAAGAAGCCTGGATCTCGGGACGCTCGCTAATGTTTCCGACGTCCTCGACATATCCGAGATCGATAGACGAGGCTGGAAGCCCGAGACTTTGCCGGTATCTAGCAAAGGTGTCGAGGAAAGTGCTGCTTGCCGAGTAATTTGACTGGCCCTCATTGCCCAAGATTCCGCAGCCCGAACTAAGCATGACAAAGAAGTCGAGGTCGTGATTGAGAAGACACTTGTGGAGATTTAGCGAGCCATTCACTTTTGGACCGAACACCACATCAAAGTCTTCTAAAGTGGTATCCTCGAAAAATCGGTCCTACGTAAAAGGATTAGATGAGTATACATAGAAAAATCATCGAGTTGTGGCGTAGACTCACGCTAAGTCTTAAGGCTGAGTGAATGACTCCGCCAACAGGAGTATCAATGGCAGCAACCAGGCGTTCGACAGCTGCAAAGTCACCCACATCGCAAACCTCAACTCTGGCATTGCATCCATATGATGATAATTGCTGTAAAAGATCACTAGACTCCAAGGCCCTAGAAGCCGAGCTGGTGGCTAGAATGAGGTTCCGAGCACCATAGCTGGCCATCCACACCGCAATTGCGCGTCCTAAGCCACCAAGGCCGCCGGTGATGATGTATGTCTTGTGTTCATTGAAACAGGAAGTCTTCGGTCGTACCTAAAGATGGTGGTTAATTACAACCCTGTGGTGAAAAGCATTGAGAGCACACACCTTTATCAATTGATCATCGTCGAAATTCGTAAGTGTTATGACCTGCTTATGCTGATTGCCTGCTAAGAGTGTTGAAAAGGCTGACTGTAGGGAATGCAGTCCAGCCACCGAAACCGGTATGTCAATATCGATTTCTCGCCTCTCAACCATGCCAATCACTTGACCTAGCGATCTAATGCAATACACATGTCAGCCATCAGAGAATAAATTCGAAAATATTTACCCACTTACTTTCCTAGGTCTTGTTTACTCTCATGATATGCATTCGTCAGATCAATGGAAGCAAACATGACGTTCTTGTTAAGTCGAAGATATAATTCATCGCCATGAATTTCGCTGACCCCGGTCTCGACGTATGTTCCACGGTTCGCCACCAAATGAGAAAATTGTGAATATTGGCCGGACCGGGTGTTCACTACGAGATTATACGCTTGACCGTCAGTGCCATGGGGAGCGTTAGAACGGCTAGCGCTCGTCGGGATAACGAATATCTTGGAAGAACAGATTCCATGTTTAGTGAGAAGGGACTTGTTTCCGTCACTGATAGTGGCGTAAACATCTAGCTTTAGCGCTGTTGCCATTTTGATCAGAGCGATGCCTTGACTTGACGTGGCGTTGATGACGAGGGTTTTCTGATTTCATGTTAATAACCCGCAAACTCTCTGGGTATATATGATACACATACCTGGCCTGTCCAGGCTCTTACAGGCGTGGTCAGCGCGTATAATGCAGTGACGAAACTTGCAGCGATCGCCGCCGCATCCTAGACCCCAGTTAGCCATGTACTCTCAACCTTTTATGTACTAATTCCAGGGGTATTCTTACCTCGAAGGAAAGCCAATCGGGTATCTTCCTACAACAATCTGAAGGTGCAAGGAATTGTGTTCTAAAAGTTCCTTGACCAATGACCGCAACTCGATCTCCTGGCTTGAATGATGTGACATTGCCAGCGCAGCGCCTGACAATTCCAGAACATTCGCGGCCGAACTCTGTCGCCGGAAGAGACCCTTCGACGATACGCCCGTCCTGATTTAAAGTTAGAGACGACGATTCGCCATCGATGCAGCAAATCAGTTGTACTTACCCGTTCATCGAGTCCGACGGCTCTGACCTCAACGAGAACATGCCCATCCGGTAATGCCAAGTATTCGTCATCTTGCGCCATAGTTAGACTCTCCAAGATTCCTGGTTCTCCTAAGATCAAGTGATGTGGAGCCTGTACTACCTGCGCCGCAGGTGCTTCTATTTTGCGAGCAGGGCCGAAGGCATTTTCTAAGGGAGCATCTTTCACGAGTCTGCAAGTCCAGAGCTGCCCGTCCCTTTCTGCCACTTCGTAGTCCAACTTAGAGATTGGATCGTCGTGTGCATAATGGATCCGCTCCAAGACGTGATAGATGATGTTGGCTATAGCATCACCCCCACTGCTCAAGTCCAGTGTATACAGCTCAAGTTGGCTATTTTCCATTCTGAGGGTTCGTGCAAAACCTGTCACAAGCCCTCCTGTCGTATTCTGTGGATCCAGATATACTTTGCGGGTAACCCAGATGCACTTGATAGGTTTCGTTAGCCATGATTTCAACGCCTCTAACTCCTTTGGTTGAAGAGAGGTCAGAAGGCTTCCTTCAGCCTCGTCCACAAGGATGAGCCAGCCTCCAGACCATTTTTGCGAAGAAAGCTCTTCAAGGTTACTAGACGTTGCAGAATTATCACGTTTGCCGAGATATTGTTCAATCTGGTTCCGCGTTGATAAATCGCCATCGATCCCAGCGATATGCACTTCCTCCCCGGAAAGTGGCTTGGGTAGAGTATAATCAGCCGGCTTTGCTCTAGCCATCATCACGATGGTACTTGAGAGTTGATCATTATCGCTCTTATCGTATTTGGCTTTAATCTCAGAAACGCTGTCAAAATCCTCAGCGAGCTCTTCACGCCATTCGTCTAGAGAAAGGCCAGGTCCAGACCGACCAGGTGATCGAGGACGTAGCCACCATCCAGTCAAGGGTCCCTACAAAGAATTAATTATCGAGTCTAAATGACTATTTTTTAGATCATACCCAAAGGAAATTAGCTGAGGCAAGGTCTACGTGTTCAAATGTTAGCTAATATTGCAAACTACATACACGGAGCATGTTACTTACCCTCTGACAGTTCACCCACTAAGAGGTATCCATCGTCACGTAGTAAGGATCGAATGTTCTTCATTGCGAACTTCAATTCGGCAGTTGCGTGCAGAACCTAACGAGAATGGTCAATAATTGATAGCACTTGAGTGACGTATATCTGGTGCCTACATTTGCTGCAACCACAAGGTCGTACTTCTCGGTAAAGCCTTGGTCAGAAATATCCTTTTCGATATCGAGAGTCTTAAACTCAATCCGGTCCCATCCGGCAAACTTCTTCTTGGCTTTATCGAAGAAACCAGCCGAGATGTCTGTAAAAGTAAAGGATTGGTAGGCATTCGGCCCTCCAGCCCTGGAGAAACCGCGCAACAACTCAGTCGTCGCACCACCAGTTCCAGCTCCAACCTCCAAGATCTTCATATTAGGATTCTTGTGTGCAAGGAGCTCGGCAACAGAGAGGAGTTTCTGGTTCATGCTCGTCGTGAAGATGCTCTCTTCGTAGAACCTGTACAGCAAATCGTCCTCCAGCCAAACTGCTAGTGCTTCTACTTCTCCTCGGAAAATTCTCCCCATGTTGACGGCTAGTTTAGATACGATGGATGCATCGACAGTCTCGCAAATTCCAGAGTTTGAGACGGCGTTTGAAATAGCACCTTGGACGTCTGTAGATCTACTCTCCAACTGGTGATGCGCCGATAGCCTTTCTTTATGAAGGCCAGCTTGGTCAAGCAGCCACGAGTGGTACATTTGCAAATGAGGGGCTAAGCCTTCGCCTTTTTCGAGACCACTCTCGACAATGAGTGGCACTAGCGCCTTGACCAAGTTTTCAAGGTTGACAAGCTTCTTTTCTGCTGGAAGACTCTCGATCTGAATGGAATTGAGCGTGCGATCGTTACTCGAAATGTCGCCGATGTCAGGTCTCCAGATTAGCCTCAACCAGGGGAGAGTAGCTTGGTCATCACTTGCGGCTCTATCCATTTGCAGACCTTCCACAACAAAGAAAGGTTTTGATGATGAATCATAACACTTAACAGTTCCTTCTAACCGGCCAAAACCCACGGGCGATGCATTGGTAATGCAAGATGCGATATCCGTGTTCTCAGCGGGCACGCGGATCGATACTCTCTTCATTCGGGATGGCAGCAGTAATGTATCGATCTCTTGGAAGTATCCAGATCGATTAGCCAGTGCAGGTGTTTGCAGAGCCGCATCCATCATTGCTGGATGCAAGAAATACCGCTGGCCGCGGATGGGAGATTGGGTAGCTGACGTCATGTCGATTTTGGCAGAACAAGCTGAGAGGCTTGGGCGAATCCGAACTTCAGAAAGAAGCTGGAATTTTGGACCATAACCATAGCCAACTCTTTCTAGAGTTTTGTAGTAGCTCTTCAATGGCACCTTGAGGGGCATGTGAGGCCAAGAAGTTCTGCATAGGAAAGTACCATCATCTTTGCCTGCTAGAAAATCGTCAGCTTGGACTACTAGTTCTCTTGTCATCTACCACTTACTTTCCAGGACTGCAGCTTTGCCATGACAATGGCGGATGTCAACATCGCCTCTTAGTGAGGAAATGATAAAGTCATACCATGTCTCGCCGGACTTGGTGTTATCGTTACCTGGGATCAGTGTGAGAAAGAGATCGACGGGCGCTTCGTCAGGAAGAATAATGGAGTTTGAGAAGACGAAATCTTCAAATTCGAACGAATGATTTGCCCAGTCAACCTCCTTAGTCTCTTCATGCACTTGCATCATAGCCTCTACCACCATTGCTATGCCGGTCGTGAAGGAAAATGTCACAATGCCATTGACCTATTCTGAGTCAGCTTTGTCTCGAAATGGATGTACTCTCCTTCTCGTACCTGATGATCAACGAGCCAGGGCGCATCTTCTATCGACACCTTGTTCCTCCATGTAAGAGCTGAAGGATTCACTCCTCGACAACGGGATCCTAGGATCTCATGCCGTGGTGCTTTGCGGAAACGCCATTCAATGCTATTTCGTGGCTCGGTCCATGGTGTCGACGAATAGTCCCAAGCATAAGCGGGAAGATTGTCCTGAAGATGATTGGAGAGACGCTCGGATTTGCTCATGGCCGCAAAGCTGCCTTTATTGACTTGTTCCAAATTTAACTGCTTTCCATTGAGGATCAAGTCTCCGGCAAGGTTCATCAGCTGTTGGCTTGAGTCTATATCTCGGAGCATAGTAGAAAAATAGGGGAGTTGAGGCGAACCAGCGAGAGACTTCATAATCTCGGATGTTGGACGAAGAAGCAATGAATGAGCCCCAAGCTCGACACACATATCGAACTTGCGGTCCGCTTGAGTCATGGCCAATAACACTGCGTCAGTATAAAGAACTGGAGATACGAGGTTTGCCCCCCAGTAGTCGGCATCAACCTCAGTCCCATTCAACTCCAGACCGGAAACAGATGAGTACATAGGAACCCTTCCAGCCTTCGGGTGCAGAACACCCCGGAGGTGAGCGATATAATCATCCAACACACTCTTCATGGCACAGGTATGGTAAGCTCGAGTTACAGCGACAGCCCTGGATACGATTCCATGACTGCTAAGCTCGGCAGCCACACTCTGAATTCCTTCAACAGAGCCTGCCAGAGTCAGATTCTGGGGGCCATTGAAGCACGCAATTTTCACATCACTTCGCTTCAGTGCATCTTGCAACTCTTTCGCCTTGGGTGCAGTTCTAACGGCTAACATGGCACCCGATGAAGCGTTCTCACAGGCTACTCCTCGATAGTAAGCGACCGTGATAGCTTCACTCGCGGTAAGAGCGCCACAAGCGTACGCAGCAGCCGTCTCTCCGCCTGAATGGCCAACGACGCCATCTGGAAGGACACCCCAACTAGAAAGAACGTCTACTAGTGCTATTTGAACGGCCATGGAAAGAGGATGGGCAAGTGCCGGTGAACTAATCTCTTCTTGTGAGATCTCGGCAGTCAACTTGTCTATCAAGAAGTCAGTAACCGTCGAGAAGCAACTTAAAGTGGCCGTGTCTAGACGCACCTATCAGGGACCAGGTCGGCATATTCGACGACTGAAGTTCTCTAACGACCTGCTCAAGACTGTACAAGGTGTTGCGTGCCACAGGGAATGCCTCGAAGAGACGTTTACCCATTTGGGACCACATAGCTCCTTGACCTGTGAACGTAAATAAAATACGAGGTGCATCGCCACTGAATGGCGCTGAGTTCGATTTCAAGGTGTTATTCTCCAATTGCTGGATGAGATCACCAACTGTCTGTGCGACAGCGTACGACTTCCATGGCCGGACATGGATCTGGCTTCGAATATTCAGCGCTTTGATAAGCGGCCCGGTCAAGCTATGGCATTCATCGTGAGTTTTTAGAAATTGTAGGAGGTTTAGTATGTTTTTGTCCCGAGAGCTGCGAGAGGCACCGGACGTGAACAGCAGGAAGAACGGTTTGTTGGCTTGTTTCCCTGCATCTACATCATTCATACTATTGGTGCCATTAACGGATCTGCTGGTGATTTTAGGCGACTCGTAGAACTCAACGACAGCATGCGCGGTAGATCCACCGATACCAAGGGAGTTGACACTTGCTCGGCGTACGAACTTGGAAGGCCATGGTTGAGGGCTGGTCGGGACACGAACTCTCCATCCCTTAAAGTCGACTAGACAAGCCGCCGTTAGTTGAATTCAGGGTGGTTGTAGGGACTAGAAAAGCCTATACTTTTTGGGTTGGGTGTCTTGTAATTGGCATTGGGAGGAATTTCTCCCTTTTCCAGGGCCAAAACTACTTTGATGAGACTGGTCAAGCCGCTAGCCGCCTCCGAGTGTCCTACATTCGGCTTTGTCTGTTTGCTTGTTAATATGTATTTTTCTCAGAGGAACAGAGGATATTAAGAAAAATAAATCTTGCACATGTATGAAACTTACAGAACCAACCCAAAGTGGGTCCTGGGACCTGTGGCTAGCAGCAAAAGCTGAACCCACAGCTGATAATTCTATACAATCGCCGACGGGCGTACCTGTCCCATGACACTCAAAGTATCCCGTCTCACTGAAGTTATTAATTCCTGCTTGGGCATAAGCCTGTAAGATTGTATCCCTTTGGGCTCGGCCGGAAGGTTCCGTAATCGCCGGAGTAGCACCAGAACTGAACTTGTCAGTGAACCCGAACTGCGTCAACCTTAGTTGGAGAAGAATGAGATGTACCTATTAGATGAGGTGCCCCTGATGATGGCTCGAATATTATCCCCATCCTTAATCGCATCGCTAAGTCTTTTTACATAGACGGCGTTGGTCCCTTCACCACGTCCATATCCATTGGCGCCGGCGTCAAATGTCTTACACTGGCCGTCTGCAGCTATAGCGCCGAGACGTGTCAAGGATAATGCATAATCAGGACTTAGAAAAAGATTAGATGCACCAATCACAGCACCATCACACTCCCCAGCTTGTAGTGCCTGGCAGGCAAGATGTAGGGCGACCAGGGAACCGGAACAGGCTGTATCGATGGTAACACTACATGTGAATTGTCAGTCAGCATCGTCAATTACCAGCCCACTTTTGAAAGATATATCAATCAGTCATAACATACCTGGGACCGCCAAGATCAAGCGCATGGCTGATGCGGTTTGCAAGCATAGTTCGAGTTGTTCCAATAGCGATAAAAGTTGGAAGGTATTCAGGGTCCTGCATCAGCATGTCATGATAATCGCTCACAAACATGGCACAGTAGCAGCCGATCTTGCTGTTCGAGATCCTTTCCATGGAAATATTAGCTGACTCAAAGCATTCATAAACGACTTCGAGCAATTGCTTTTGCTGTGGATCCATAGCTGTTGCCGTGTCTTTGCTTATACCAAAGAACTTGTGATCAAACTGCTTGATGTCCCTCTTGACGAAGTGGGCACCTCTGAATGCCTGGGCTCCCTTCTGATTAGGATCCATGGATAGAAAATTCTCGCTATTAAACCGATCCTTTGGTATGGCTGTGGCGGACGAACGTCCTGCCCGAACATGGTCCCACAAGTCTGATGGTTTATCGATACCTCCTGGGAGACGACAAGCCATGCCCACGATGGCAATGGGCTCTCGCCATTGTGAGATACGAGGAGTCATTGCATAAAATTGAAAGTAAGTAGATTTATAAAAAGGATATTTCAAAGTTCCGCTTCAAAGATTTGTAGAACTCTAAGGGCCCTAGAAAAGCTATATCTTGAGAAAGTATTTAAGCGTGCACAGCATCTATATAAATAAGGCCAGAGATTGACAAAAGTACACCCAGTAATCATGATATCAGTGCATGAACCACGACATTAGCACATCACAAGAATCGCCCGGCTACCTTTTTTTGCTCGTCACTATTGTTACTACTACTAGCGGGCGGGCTTGCAACTGATCGTATATTTCCGATCCGCATGGTACTTGCTTGTGCACTTCGCACCTAATGTTATAACATTGATACCGCGCAAGTGTGCATGTGCCGGCAAACCGGTGATATTGATACGGCAATATTAATAGTTGAAATAGGTCGAATCGCTATAGATATTACCATCTGAATACGACATTTGACGTTCAATTCGAACGTCAGAAAATAAGTATTACATAAATCGTTTCAATTCAAAAAGTATCGAAACTACCACATTTTCCCAGCATAGTACCTATTAGCTAATACCAACGGGTAATGGGTATATACTATGAGATTAGCGTTAGTTATATACACTACGAGACAACATTATACCTTCTTGGTGGCATCAAAACAACAGGGCAGGGATTTGAATTGTGTTGCCGTAATTAGGCTTAGACTGGTCTCTCGTATGGCCCAGATCGTGTTACAACTTCAACCTTGGTTCTACTAAGAGACAGCTAAGGTATGGAATTTAAGTAGCTGCGTCAGGGCCCAATCGAATCAACCTTTCTAGCTTAGTTCTTAAGCATTCCCTTCAGGCTCAGACGGGCTGCTCTCGGTCCTGATATCATGGTTCTTTGTCAATTCGATCAAATTTTTCCGTCCCGAACATCATAAAACCGCTCATTGCAGGTTAAGTCTCCGCGATCCGAGGAACTTGTGCACGCATCGTAATATCTATTCCACCGTGAAATTCCCTCCTCGCAATGCGATACGACTTGCCCAAACGGAATCAAGTTTTGCCTTGCCCTTTTGACGTCAATTTACCAAAGCACTTCAACGTCCGTGCTCAACAGCTTGCAAACATCGAAGACGTTATCAACACCAGTCGTGTTGCGACACATCACAGTCGGATGGCTAACACCATCCACGGCGGGCCCTCGTGACCTTCAATCTGCGACTCCGTGCATACGCATTTCGCTCATCCCACATCGGATGCATGGATTTTCCCTTGCACATAATCCGAAGAGTTTTTTTTTTTGGGAAAATGTGGGGGCGGGATTTTCGACCTAAGGGGCTGCGATTCGTTTCGGCACCCCGCAAATGCTTCAAGCAAGGCTGCCGGTTGCCAGGATTCGTCGACTCGAGCGGCCAGGTGCCGTTCGGTAGGCATTAGTTTGGCGGGACTTCCGTTTCGCCTCCAGCCCACATGAGTTTTGATGACTTGGCAGTAGGATTCCGATACGACAGCGAGGAAAAATTTTTGAATCCGGACTATCTTCGGTGTTACATACCCTTAGATTAGTCGGAGTGAGGGGAATATTGTCGCTGGGGAATGGAGCTTCAAATCCCACTTGTCCCTGAGATTACAACTGAAGTGAAATGGACTGAGGCCTCCTGAAGGCATCCACTGAGCTCTTCAAAACGTGAAAAAATTGATCGAGGAAGTGGTCTTTAAAGCACCCGTTCCCTTAGTCATTGTGGGGGCGCCCAGCATCTCAGAGCTTCTGAAAAACAGCAACTGTTTCCTAAAAAGCGCATAGGAAAGAGCTTCTGTGCTTATGCTCTGCCCATGCATGCATCTTCCATCAGGCGAGCTGAGCGTCTCCAGGCGGATAGTAAACAGGGTTTGTTCACTGCGATCGATCCGTCCCCGTCCCTTTCGATTCTTGAAGTTGGGTTTGTCTATGGCTATAAATGTTCTCGTGTCCCACCGAGCAAGGACTAGCTTCCCCAGATTTTCACTGCACCCCAACATTCCGCCGGGCCTCTAATTCACAGCTCTCGACAACCAGGATATCTCACATTTGCCATCTTCGAGTTCTAGTTCTAGTTCTAGTTCTAGCAAGCAGGAAGAGACCCCCAAAGCCGACACCAAACCGTCCGACTCTATTAGCTTCAGATCCATCGACCTCGAAAATCGAATGCATCAAGCAGCTGTTCCTTTCTGCTACTTTCAGCTCAAGAAGCCTCCTTAACTCAAGCCGGAAAATCCGAATCGACGTCTGGTCTAGGTCATCAGACAATCCCTTCCCAAGAGGTCGGAACATTGCCATTACCAATCCAGATTTCAGTACGTAATTGAATCACAAGAAGGTGCAGCTGTTGCAACAACACCAACACAGCTGAAGACACACGCTGCAACGACGAACACCCAGACACGTCAAAACCGACGACATCTATTGCCTCAGAGTAAGTGCAAAAAAGAAACCTGCAAAGCATCAATTTTGAATCTCTATTGGACCAAGGACTTTGCTAATGATCTCGCAGAAATTTGCATCTTCCCCATAGGACGCTTTCGGTTCATTAGTTCCTGATTCTGGCCTTCTGGCAAGCTTGAACTTGGATAGACGAACAATTCTCCTAGATCGTGGACAACCTTGCGCCGAGACACCACAATGTCCCAAAAACCCATCACCGTCCCTCCCGCCCCTGCCGGGATTCTTAAGAATTCGCCACGACTTCCGGTCCCTACCGGGAACGCGACGTCAGACTGCGACAAGTGTTCCGTCCATACCAAAAGTGGCGCCCATTCCACCACGAAAGGCAACGAGGGCGAATCCGAGCAGTCCAACTGCGCTGCGTGTGGCGAATGGATCTCTTGCATCTGTGGCGGTATCTACTTCGTCATTTGTTGGACCTGCGCTTTGAGCGGTGAAGTCAAAAGCCATAAAGGGGTCCGCCGCGATAGTGCTCCCAGAAGGGAGAGTACGGCCCGCTGTACCTGTGGCAATAGGGTTGGTTGATATCAACTGTTCTATGCACGTATTACAGACATGTCTTGGCTCAGAAATTTCTTGAAGAACATGGATTTCCTTTCTTCATTCCTATTATGGTTCTGTCTTGTCTTCTCGATACTTCTTACTTCATAATCCTAAACATTTGTCTGGTTTATGCGAGACCATCCTAAATCAGCATTTCTATCATTCTATATCCCTCGCCACTCCTGGATTATTACTCTCTCATTCGCGTTTATTTTAGCAAGCTTTCTTCCTATTCTTGATATTTTATCTAGCGTTGTTGATTATTAGCACTACATGTGCTTTTTGGAGCATGGTATCTTTGATAAATTTGCATCATGATGTTTTGATACATGGGTTCTGTTTTTGCTCATTAATTTAACGACGCCGACGTCAGCGAATGTCCAGACCACGAATTGATGATTTCTGTATAAAAGGTGAACTGGTAGTTACAGTCATCATAGCCTTGTAGTCGTCAATATATCCTTCTTCTCGAGCTTTATGATCGCAGGGCTCCTTATGTTGTCGTACGTTATCCTTAGAACGTAATCAAGTAACAATGTGTTAACAAAAAGGGTATTTCGGGTTCAGCCATGGGTCTAGGGAAGTACTATTGGTATATATCCGTCATTTGGTGTAGCGATAGAGTAGCGCCCTCGAGTATAGTAGCGCCCTAGCGCGAGCGCTAAAATAAATACAATATTGAGATCTCAGTCCAGTGCCCAGACTGCACGCCCAGGACTGCTAAGTGAAGGTGGCTCTGCCACCTTGATATGCGAGTATCTTCTTCGTTAGTCCTAGCTAGCTATATATAATTTTGTCTTCAAGAATACCACGGGGCGTGCTATTTTCGTATACATCTACAACCTAAGATTGCTAGCGCTCTTACTCTAGAGCTATAGACTGTGGTCTTGAAATCTTCAACGGGCAGCAGAAGCTGGGTTTTTGCTCCGAGGGCTTACTAGCGTCTTAATTGTTGGTTGCCGTTTATAGCACTATATAGTGCTTTTATCTATACACAACGTTGGTTTTGATAGCGTCCCGCATGTTGTAAGTATACCGACCTCAAAGACACCAACGACCACGAAATCTTACAAAATGGATCAAAAATGTATCAAGGCGCCGAACACCAGCAGCTATCATTACATCCACCAACATCACCTATTCTTGAACGTTGACGGTCTCCACAGACGCCGCAGGCCTAATTTGATCCAAAACCCTTACCTAGCTCCATGTATGTCTCGGTCGCGTCGGCACCCGGAACTGACACATACATAGTCTAAAATTCAGACGAAAAGGTGAACGTCGGGTTGCGACAATTAATTGAGACCGGACGAAAACGGCAATTATGTTCTTGTATCACAATCCTGCGTTGTAACCCTTCACGGGCCTAGCACCTTCCAGCTCTGGACGGTATTCGGGCTTCGGTGGTTCCGTCGGCGCAAGCTGTCTGAATATACGAGGTAGCAGTGCGTTCTTCTGTTAGTGCTTGTTATATGGGATCGCCAGCTGTTTCTCGCTAACAGGTTTTTAATTTCACTTCGATCGAACCTCGGGTACCGAAAATCTTCAGCCTTGAGGGTAACTCCGAAATTTCGCAAAGAAAAAAAAAAAACTTAATCGGAAAGGTGGGCGCCATCCCCAGATTTTGGTCTGAAGAAATGAGCAGGGACAGACGGCAAAGCTTAAACAAGTGGCTGAATGCGTTATGACGCTCGATCGTGCACACTTTTGGCTCCTGTAACACAGATTGGAAAGGGGTCAAGCCGACCGGGTATTTTAAAGTGGGTTTGTCGCCCATTCCCGACAACCACTTTTTTGGACTTGCGCTTTGAACTGTGCACAAACACATTGTCGCTGAACTGTCGAAAGAGTTACGAAATGCAATGCTTGATTGATGGGGTTGCGCCGAGGGTAGACATCGATCGATGTAAGGGGTATCTCTGTATCCGTATCGATAGCAATAATATGTTCCCAATCTTATTATCACTTACGAGGTTAAAGTGATTTGTGTTCCTCTCAAGCCTCTATCACCGCCAAGGAAATCAAGCTTGTGTGTAGAATTCGTCTCTCTCTACGAAAAACACTCACTTTCCAAGAAACCGGAGAGTCGTATGCACCCCATAGTCGCCTGGAGTTTCTCAAGGGCTTGGGGGGAAGCACACGGAAACCAATTGAGCCAGAGTGCCGAAACTTGGGTATCCCGGTCCCAACTACCTCTGGACTCTCAAGTAAATTCCTTTCCCGTGTATTCCGCCCACAAGGGAATTCGCCTCACTGCACTCTTGTTTCTTCTGTGAGCAAATTTCCTCCTTAATATTCTTTTAGGGGATAATTTTAGAATAGTGATCAAGTGGACCGCTTTGAGCTGTTGGGATGATTGCAATTGGCAAGGCAAAGTAGCTTGGCCAAGAATTCCTTATTGTCCAAGCGAGTGGAGAGTCGAAGATCACTCAAGATCTTTATGATTCTGGAAGATGCTATCGCCCGAAGAGTGCTAATAGCTGTCAAAGTCTCTTCCGTGAGTGGTTGCTAATTTACCACTGCAAAAGGTCGTCACAGACGCAATTTCCAACAGTGGAGAGCCAGCGCCTGGCTCCAACCAGTGGGAAAAATGGGAGAAAGAAAAAAATAGTTAGAGCCTCGATTAGGGGCAGCTGGGTGTTCAACGTTGGACAGAAGAACCAACCAATACGAAGTACGGAGACCATGTCCACAAAACCCCTAATATGAAACGCCTTACCCGAAGTTCATGCATCTGATTGGTCAGAGAAACGTCCCACGAATAATCCTTCTGCCGGGTACCGCTCACCAGTCTAAGCGATTGAGCAGGTGAAGGCAACCTGTTGCTAAAAATTAATATCGATGATTGCGCAGAAGAATCTTGGGGACCTCTGGGGATGTCATGAGAACGAACGAACCCGACTGGTGGTGCGCCGCGGCCTAGCGCCTACGCCCGCCACAGTCTACCAGTTATTTTGGGCATGAACTTACCCTTTGGAGAAGCCGCAAATATCAAAATGCAAGACATTGTTCTGTCAGAGCTCTCAGGATGCAATTTACGCAGGAACCCCTTTTCCTGCAGTAATGGAGGCGATGTGCTAATGCAAGTTGACAGCGCATGGCGGATGCGACCTCGATTGGGACCTCATTTGGAGACCCATGGCGACAACCTTGGTTCCTACCGTTAGCACTCGTTGGCAGCCTGACACCCTTGTTGGGGTCTGTCTGGGCGCATGGGTATCGCCAGCAGCTGTTTCATATGCGCCCACGATAAAATGGACTGGATCCCCTCAGGTTCGACCTTCCTTCCTTCCTTCTTTTCCTCACCGCACTACGGGCTTCTTTTGCTGTTCTTCTCAGTCGGTTGCTATCAACTGTCGTTCCCTTTTGCTCTTTTTTTGAGCGTCCATTCTTTCAGAAACACCAATCCATTCATTTTCCAACACCAACAACGCAACATTTGCGACTTTTTATCTTTCAATTCGATATCCGAGAACTTTCAGTTTTTATATAATTATTAACAGCTTGGTTCTGCATAACATTCAATAAACTTCTTTTCAAGATGCGTTTCCAACATTTTGCCCTGGCTTTGGCCCTATCTTCGACTGTGTCGGCTGGTGTCGCTTACATTGACAACGGTGTCGCCTCGAATTCGACCACCACCTGCACCAAGGACCTCGGTGGCGTTCCCACCGACACTCCAGACTACGGAGAGGTTCCTGTTCCAACAAACCCCACTGGCGGCGACTACGAAAACGTCCCACAGTCCGAGCCAGTTCCAGCTCCTACTGACATCCCATACGGAAACGTTCCAGAATCCGAGCCAGTCCCTGCTCCAACTGACATTCCATATGGAAATGTCCCAGAGACCGAACCAGTCCCTGTCCCAACTGACATCCCATACGGAGAAGTTCCAGAGTCTGAGCCAGTCCCAGCTCCAACTGATATCCCATCCTATGGCGAGCCATCCTCTGCCCCAGTTCCAGTCCCAGCCCCAACCACCAGCACCAAGTGCACCAAGGGCCAGGAAGTCCCAACTGGCGTTCCATACGAGAACGGCCCAGACACCTCCATCGAGGCTGTCCCAACCACTGCCACTGGTGTCCCAGTTCCATATGGAGAAGTCCCAGAATCCGAGCCAGTCCCACAACCAACCTCCTACATCACCACCACCACCGTCTATGACACCGAGATCGTGACCAAGCCATGCGATGCTTGCGCCGAACAGACCTACACCCAGCACATCACCGAGACCATCACCGTCCCATGCTCCGGTGTCCCAGTCCCAGTCGAGACCACCACCTGCACTGAGACCCTCGACATCACCGAGACCATCATCTCCACCCGTGTTAACACCCACTACACCACCATCGTCGTCCCATCTGAGACCCCAGTCTGCCCAGGCGGATACGGATGCCCACCAATCCCAGCCACCACCGAAACCCCAGAATACCCACCAGTTGAGACTTCCCCAGAGTACCCACCAGTCGAGACCTCCCCATCCTACCCACCAGTCGACACTCCAGTCTGCCCCGGCAGCCCCGAGTGCCCAGAGGAGACCGAGACCTACAGCAGCACCGTCACCCTCCAGAGCACCATCTACGTCCACACCGTCGAGGGAACCACCACCTCCACCATCACCTACGAGACTCCAGTTGCTGTCCCAACTCCAGTCTGCCCAGGTGGATATGACTGCCCAGATGAGGAGACCCCAGTTCCAGTTCCTACCCCAGTTTGCCCAGGCGGTGGATATGACTGCCCAACCACCCTTGCTACCACCCCAGTTCCTGTCCCAACTTATGCTCCAGTCTGCCCTGGTGGATACGGATGCCCGGCTTCCAACGAGACCACTCCCACTGGAGTTGTTCCACCAGCTTACACTGGCGCTGCCGGTAAGGTCCAGGTTACTGGTATCTTCGCCGCTTCTGCCATTATGGCTGTCTTCGCCATTATGAATTTGTAAATGTGGACATGACAAATACATAAAGCATAAAAGGAAAAGAAATTGGGAAGTGAACATGAAGCTTTCTGAGTGTTGTTGTGCATATAAAGCTTAGGGTGTTTAAAACTCTGGTATCATTATCATTATTTATTCTCTTTTGTATCTAAAATATGTTTTTTTTTTTTTTATTCTATTAGCGTAATTTTTAGTTTAACCACTGGTGCATAAGCCTTAGCGCGGATGCATCTTGCATTCTTGTGGCATCTTAGCATATGATACCTGCCAACTTTTTTGTTTTCTATTTTATTTCCTTTGTCAATTCTTTTTGTTGTATGATAGTTGAGGGGGGGTGGAGTGGGAGTGGTGAGGAAGTCTGGTGCGTGGTAGTAGTTCGATCGGTGGTGCGAGTTGAGGAAAATAGAAAAGCTGTTGGACTCGTTTGTGACGAGTCTGTGTTTACCAATATTCAACCGTCCCATAAACTCGTAACGTCGTAGATCCTCTAATTACATCCCATCTTGAATCTGTTATAAACCTGCTTTATTGAAACCGTTAATATGCACACTTCATACCATCAAATCTAATAAAAATAGAAAAGTAAATATTTGTCAATATTCCCTCCCATCAAAACCTGAAACCCATCTCACCTCACCCACAAACACCAAAAAAATAAAAAAAAAAAGATTGAATCAAATCTACAACAATTAGGATTCGCCTATGGTCACCCACTAGACTACTGACTAATCGATAAGAGGGTTAAGTAAGGCAGAGCGGACGGGATACCCTGTTCGCCTCTTTCTGTGGTCGTAGATGTAAACTTCGTGAGCGTATAGGGTCTTAACTTGTGGAGCTCGCTGCTCGTGTTCAAATTTTTTTTTTTTTTACAGGGGATTGGTTGTGGTTAGATTCCTGATTGGGGACAGAACAGGGGAGAGGTAGAACCGGAGCTATGCCGGATCGGATTTGGTGTTGATGTGGATTGGAAAAATATGTTTGGATTATATGGGATTCGAATACGCTGGCTTGCTGGCTGCTGATATGAATTGATATCCCCGAGTGACAGGAGGATAGGAAATGGGTGGTGGATTCATGACTTTGTTGTATTTTGTGAGCATTGTCGTTGGATCGCAAAGAAGGTTTATGCGTTGCCGTTGATCGATTCCACATCTAGCGTCCCATCTATTCTGGGAACTAGACGATTACTCAGCCATTTATGAGACAAATTCCACTGTGTAACATAACTAGTGTGCGAAGGTAGATCGAGGGGATCAAATTTGTAACGGCGTCGATCATAGGTGCCTGTCGGGGGTCTACAGACCTGTGACGGTTCGGAATCACTAGTGGGTGTCGTTTCTAACGAACGTAATATTATTATATACTGCACATAATCCGAGACAAATCCTCCGAGCTCCCTGCATAAGTACAAGTATCCAATCCAAATTTCTCCTTTAAAAAAAAAAAAACGAGCAACAAAACATCAACTAAATATCAAGACCAACGAACAAAAGCGAGGTGCAAACTTCAAGCCAGTGCGCCAATAGGATCCCACAACGGCAACGCCGTAGGCTCTTGCTTGAGAATATCTCTAATCTCCGGGCTGACAAACTCCGGCCCAACGACAGCTTGATAGCAATATTCATCCATCCATTCATCCGTCATCACGAACCATCCTTTTTCCCCGCTGGTTTCACCCCATGAGTTTTGCACTCTCCATTTGACGGATTTCCCATCAACACTAAACAAGATTATTTAGTACACCGCTTCTACACCGTTGTCTGGAGCTTGGAACTTAGGAGTTGAGACTTACATATGGACTCCATTTAACGTCATTGCATGTGTCATTCTACTCTCTCCAACCAACAACCTGTCCGCTTTATTTAACCCAAGCTCCGTATCAAACGCCAATTTATAATCGAACAACTTCGTATCCATGATCCCCAACCTAGAGTCAGAGAATTTGCCCACATCACATCCAAAGAACACCGGGTGATCCTTTTTAATCATCGCAACTATGGCCGCCTTCATTGTTGCCATATCGACATTGACATAGCGTATCGGTTTCCCGCCGAAAACGTTGTTGAGTCTTGAGACCGTGTATAGCTTTCCGTATTCATGTCTTGGGTCGTTAATTAGGGAGAAGTGCGAGGCGGCCTTGTATCCGATAAAGTCCCTGAAGAAGGAAATAGGTGTGACATTGGGATATGACTGGAATTTCCCCGAAGAGTCACGGAATTCCCAAGTAAATGTCTCGTCGGGCTTAGGAGGAGGACCGAAACAGGTCACAAGGATGTTGTATATCGTATTTACCATCTTGGCTTTTGCGCGTTGGATGGAATGAAGGCTGAGGCCTGCTGAAGACATTCTACGACTGTTATGGGGCGAAAGTCAGTATCGGACAAAAGGAGTAGACGAGGTGGTTCACTTACAGCAGAAGTGCAAACTCACGGAGTTTGCTTGTCACAAGAACATTGACTCCGCGTGAGTTCATGGAATTATAAGAATCGGGGTACCTGCGGAAATTTCATCTTGTAAGATTCAGGCAGTAAACCGAAAGTAGATTTGGATGACGTACAGTTTCTGAGGAACCACACCATAGCGCTCGACAAGATTGACAATCTAAATTGAAAGTTAGCCCTAAATGTCGGAGGATGAGGATGTAGGAATGTACCAACCATATCCCACTGCCCGCCATCATTGACCGGAATTTTGAGGAGTTCATCAACAACCCGTGAATCAAGAGGTTCATCAGATGTATCGATGATTTCTAATCGAGTCAACGCATTAGTTCATGTCTTTCTTAGGACAGCTTCCAACAAGAGGAAGTATTGTCGTACGCTCAAGGAAGAAGTTCGCTTTCTCTAATTTGTCCCTGCATCGTCCAGGTATTAGCCCACATATCCCCATTTCAGATCGTGCTTCGTGCCTAGAGAAGCCTACCAGAAAAAGAGGTATTGCTGCGAAAGCTCAAAATTATCAAGTTTATACTTCTTCATCAAATAAACTAGTCAATAATTTTAGCACAACCCTCCAACAGAATTAACCGAATCCCTTAAAAGCATATCTTCCCTACCCCGAAGAACCGACGTAGCAGCAAAAATCCAACACCTTCCCGAACTCCTCTGATTCGTGATCGGAGCCCCATCAAAGGCGATTTGATCAGAGAAAACCTGAGCATCATCAATAATAGCATTCTGTTGTTGAATTATCTGCTTCATATCATTTTTAGAAACAGCAGCAAGGGCGAGAAGGTTCTGATCCTCCGTGTTAGCAGGTATCAACGAATAATGCGTTGTTGACGTGGTATTTCATCCCGTACCTTCGGTTCGGCAAGGAACTCCTCTTCCCACTTCTTGATGGACTTGATGGTAAGTTCTCTGTAGACTAGTTTTGCAGCATTGTTAGCTATACTCGGGGTAAGAAATACATTCGATCAGGTTTAAATTGCTTATACACACCCTGGTCATCTTCTGCGAAAGATAGAGACTTGAGAAGATCGTATGCAGACTTCTCGTACTTGACCTCCGTGGCCGCATCGCTTCCATTCCACCCGGGTGTTTGCACACCGGCCGTCGACTGTGCTTGGCCCATTCTCACGAGAACAGATAACGCTACTGTTTGTGTGATAACTCGGGCTTCTGTAACTTGAGCTCGGTCGGTCGTGCGACACTTGCAAGATGGAAGAAAACGAACGATGGGACACGCGCGGCCTGTTTCTCGAAATCGGAGAAGCGCAAGGTAGTAGATAAGAACAAGCGATGGATATCTTCCTTTATTTCACGTGTGAGATAAGTCCCTTATCTTAGTAGGTATTCTTAAGGTCTGCGATGATTTGGATGGCGCCATGCCTGTGGCTCTCAATCCGATGACCCCGCTGCCCTGATTCGGTGGTGGATGATAGAGCTAGCCTGTTTGGGTATCGATAATTAACTCCTGCTATCGCTAATCCTTGGCGCATACCATGCTTCTTATTGGTTGGTAGCTCGCCCTTTAAAATGCAACGCGATGTACAACACACGAGCACGCTTTCGGTGTCAAGGCTCTGATTGTAGTCAGCCTTGTGTTGTATGGGGAAGGGTTCAAAGAAGACCTGTAGACTTTATGGGGCCCAGTCCTGAGTCTAGGAATTATAAGCTAAAAGGGCAAGGAAAAAAAAAAAAAAAAAAAAAAAGAAGAGGGAAAGACCTTGGGAAAGTTAGAAGGGAAGAATAAAAGATAACATGTTCCGTATCATGTGTTATCGATCGAGTCGCGACATATCCCCCGGCGGATATGTCAAACCCTTAACCGACAAAAACCAAGCCATCCTTCACAACAAATAGAGCAAGAGTAATTATCCTGACGAATCACATTCGTTCTTCAATTTCTTAGCCGTTTGTCATAGATTTGGTTGGCTTTCCCGCGTTTTGTTTCCTGCAGGCTGATCTGTCCTAGGATCCTTGCATGCATAGCAATTGATTCCTCCAGCTGAAAACCATTGAGCCTTGTTGGGGCGGGGTCGCGTTATATTAAATCGAGGGGATCGCCTAATTCATTTTCTTGTTCCGTTACCAGGTCATACACCTGCGATTGTTTTTTTTAAGGTTGGATTAAAGCAATGAGTAAGCGTCTTGATAAAAGCGACTACACCATCGCGTGGGTATGTGCCTTAAGCATCGAAGTCACCGCGGCAGTCGCTATTCTGGATGAACAACACATACCCTTGCCACAGGACTCTCAGGATACGAATGCATATATCTTCGGCAGAGTCGGGGATTATAACATTATTGCGAGCCTTCCCGCCGGTATTTACGGTATTACATCCGCCGCAGTGGTGTTAACTGGGTTATGCAGAAGCTTTCCGTCAGTAACGTCTTGTTTGATGGTTGGGATTGGGGGTGGGGCACCATCGAAGGGGAGAGACGTAAGATTAGGTGATATAGTCGTGAGCGAGCCGGTGGCGGGGTATACCGGTGTATTGCAGTATGACTATGGGAAGACGGTAAAAGAAGGGAAATTCCATCAGACAGGGGTATTGAATAAGCCGGCGGAGTTATTCTTGACGACGTTAACCAAACTGAAGGCGGAATATCCGGAGAAAGTCTTCCACAAGAATCGAATTGGCGAAATCCTGAGCCGGGCATCGACTTCTAAAGTATTTATCCGCCCGAGTGTTGACAACGACCGGCTCTTCCGATCCGATTACGACCACCCTGCTGAGGATGCGTGTTCCGGTGGGTGTGATGAAAAAATGGTAGTTGAAAGGCCCATTCGGGAGCAGTACCAATCGGAGCCATACCTTCATTATGGGCTCATTGCATCTGGAAACCAGGTTATGAAGCATGGTATTACCAGGGACAAGCTGATCAGGGATACTGGCGTACTGTGCTTTGAAATGGAAGCTGCTGGTCTCATGGACAAATTGCCCTCCTTGGTCATCCGGGGTATATGTGACTATTCGGATAGTCATAAGAGTAAGGAGTGGCAGCCGTACGCAGCCTTAGCTGCTGCTGCTTTTGCAAAGGAGCTCCTGCTCCGGTTACCGCCTAGAGGTATGAAAACATACACCCTTAAATGGGTTTTCCAATTTTGGTACCTTTGTTAACAGCAGCGCGTGGATGTTAGTGACAGACGGTAATCGGACTAGAAAATATGAAATAAATCTACCCATCGCTGATGGAGCGGAATTCGGCAGTGTGAAGGATCAGTACGAACCTGAGTGTCTAGAGGGAACTAGGGTTGACTTGCTCGATCAGGTCAATCGATGGGTAGACGACCCCGATGGCAAATGCATATTCTGGATGTATGGAATGGCTGGCACCGGGAAATCCACGATCTCTCGAACAGTAGCAAAGTCGCTACAGGCCCGTCGCAAGCTGGGAGCTAGCTTTTTCTTCAGAAGAGGCGAGGCGGATCGAAGCAGCGGCACCCGATTCTTCACTACACTCGCATTCCAGTTAGCACATCATTCCGACGGTCTAGGGCTGTTGATTGCAAAAGCAATCGAGGAAGATCCTAGAATCTCGTGTAAGAACTTCGCAGAACAGTTCGACAAGCTTATCTGCAAACCGCTCTCCAAGTACGGGTTGAAGTGTGTGTCCGGCACGCCAGGGGATGTGGTGGTCCTGTTGATAGATGCATTGGACGAGTGTGAAAGAAAAGACGATGTTAAGACGATTATTCGCCTATTAGCTCTTCTCACAGAGATAAAAGGTGTAAGAGCCAGAGTCTTTTTAACGAGCAGGCCGGACTTGCCTATCCGTCCCGCGTTTAACAGATTATCCGGGGATAAATACGATGGTCTGGTTTTACATGAGGTTCCTAAGATCGAACAGGATATAGCTACCTTTTTGAGACACGAACTCAGGAAGATAGCGGAGGATAAAGAATACTCCTTACATCAGGATTGGCCGGGAGAAGGGAGAATTCAAAGTCTTGTTGGTATGGCCACCCCGTTATTTATCTACGCCGCAACGCTGTGCCGCTTTATTGCTAGCGACAGCGGGCACCCCGAAAAGCGAATTCAAACACTGGTCGAGCGTTCTTCAAAATCTGAAGCACGGGGTTGCGCCAAACCCGACCCTGGGGACCAAACCAGCGCGGCAAACCAGCAGGCATGGAAACTTGAAAAAACCTACCTCCCGATCCTGGAACAGTTGATTGGTGCAGATGCGACGGAGAAAGAGGCCGAGGCAGTTGTAAAAGATTTCAAAGAGATTGTCGGCACAATCGTTAATCTGGCGAGCCCACTTTCGGTCCCGGATTTGGGACGGCTTCTGTCAATTGACGAGCCCACCATCGATTGTATGCTACGGCAGCTACACTCTGTTCTCAACGTGCCCCAAAATCGACATACACCGGTCAGGATATTTCACCTTTCGTTCCACGACTTTCTTTCAAATCCAAATCTAAAGGGGAAGAGCAAGTTTTGGGTGGATGAGAAACAAGCTCACGAAAGTATCGCTGGAAGGTGTATAGACATAATGAATGAAGGCCTCAGGGAAGATATTTGCGATTTAAAATTACCCGGCACGTTGCAATCAGATGTATCTAAAGATATTATTGATGAAAAGCTCTCGCCGGAACTACAATATGCCTGCCGTTATTGGATACATCATCTAGAGCAAAGCGGGGTACATCTTAATGGTAAAATTAAGGTTTATAGTTTTCTGAAGCAGCATCTCCTCCATTGGATTGAGGCAATCAGCCTTCTAGGGGATATGGCAACAGTTATAGATAGGATTAACATTCTTATGTCAATGGCAGATGTGAGTTGGCTAGCTACAAACCTTCATTCTGGTGACGCATCTAACGGTAATTAATTTAGGAAAATGAAGGGAGGACCTTTTCCGGTTTTCTTTATGACGCGAAGCGGTTCGCACTTCAAAATTGTTACATCGTCGAAAAAGCACCTTTGCAGTTATATTATTCGGCGCTTACATTCGCTCCGCGAAATAGCCTCGTGAGGAAAGTTTTTGCTTCAGAAGAAATAGCTCAGGGGCTTTGGGAATTGCAACAGGGTAATGATGAGTGGGGAGCTCTGCTTCAAACAATGGAGGGACACGGAGGCGGGGTCAACGACATTTCATTTTTACCAAATAGTAGCATCATCGTGTCAGGGAGTCGCTATGGTGATATAAAATTCTGGGATTCGGGCACGGGTAGGTTGCTACAAACGATCGAGGCGAAGCGGGGATGGATCTTTTGTGTCGCGGTTTCGCCCGATGGTGCAATGTTGGCGTCGGGATCTGAAAATGACACCAAGCTGTGGAAGATAGAGACGGGTAGACTGGTGCGGCAGCTGGAGGCACACGCGGGTGTTGTTTCGGCCTTAGCGTTTTCGACAGGCGGTACAGTGCTAGCTTCAGCAGGTGAGGATAAAACCGTCAAATTGTGGGATGTCGGCTCGGGGGAGCTACTGCAGGAGTTCAGGGACCATACGGAGACTGTCAGGGATGTGGCGTTCTCGCCGACTGATGGCCAAATATTGGTGTCGGGGTCTGCTGATGGGACTGTTAGGTTGTGGGATGTTGGTACAGGTGGTTTACTGCGAACATTTGAAGATCATACCGATGAGGTAAACGCGGTAGTATTTTCACCGGACGGCAAGTTTCTGGCATCGGGTGGTGATGATCTAACCATTGCTTTATGGAGGGCGGATACGGGGGAAGTGGTACTGAGGCTGAAGGGGCATTCGGGAATCGTATGGGCGCTGACGTTTTCACCTGACGGTAGAATCCTAGCATCAGCATCTAGGGACCGGAGTATCATCTTATGGAGAGTAGATACGGGAGAGGTATTGCAAGTCTTAAGGGGCCATTCGGATAATATTAAAGGAGTAATTTTCTCTCCGGACGGCAAGGTTCTAGCGTCGGCATCAAATGATAGGACCATCAAACTGTGGGACGTGGGCGTTAGTCTGCGGGGGAAGGGGCGAAAGCCGAGCAAGAACAAAGGCGCTGTCGAAGAGATGGCAATATTATCCGGGGGTGTAACACTGGCTGTGGCATCAAGTGATGCTAATGATAACGAGAGGGTGGTGGGACTGTGGGACACGCGCACGAAGGCTCCCGTTGGAGAGTCGAGATTGGGGAAGGAAGGACTGGGACGGTTGGTGTTTTCACCGGACGGAAAGACTCTGGCAGCAGTATGCGATCGCAAGGAAATTAGTCTGTGGGATGTGATAAAGGCAAAGACGGAGCCAACCTGGCGGCTGAAGGGACACACCGATGTCATCAACGCTGTGAAGTTTTCCCCGGACGGCAGGCTTCTGGCGTCGGCGTCTGATGACAAAACCATCATGCTTTGGGACGCGGGCAGCGAACCCGGCAGCAGGTTTGGGTTTGGGCGGGGGCTCAGCCGTTTTCGGGGACACAAAAACAATGCCAGAAAACCACTGCGGGTGCTGCGGGGACACACTCACTTGGCCCAATGCGTTGCTTTCTCGCCCGACGGGAAGACTCTGGCTTCGGGTTCCGTCGACCACACCGTCAGGCTGTGGGATACCAGCTCGGGGGAGCTGTTGCGGGCGTTGGAGGGACATAAAGACCATGTCTCGGCTGTGGAATTCTCGCTGGACGGCAGGGTTCTGGCGTCGGTTGACTTCGACAGGGTTGTCAGGCTATGGGACGTGGTTACCGGGACGCTGCTCCCAACCCCTGAAAAACAAGACATAAACATGTCTCTTCTGCAAAGTCGTTTCTATATCAACATCGGTGACTGCCCTTTCACCTTGGCCTGCGGTGCTCATGTCCTCGCACTCTTGTCCCAGCGCAAGGGCGCACCCTTCCTCGACGGTGAATGGCTGACTGACGCCGGGGGTACGAAAAGGCTCCTTTGGCTTCCCCCCCATATTAGACCGCATCGTTACGCTATCAGCGACGATCTGCTTTTTTTTGGTTCGCGTTCTGGGGATATCTTGTGCATTCGGCTTCAATTTTTAGATTACTTATCTACCCTGTAGAATTAATTCATTTCCTTGCTTCAAAGGCCTCTCGGGGTCTATCGAGATTTCCAATCTGGCTGCCAAAAAAGGACAGATGTGCATATTTAAAGCGATGTTGCATAAGCCTAGCTATTACTAGTCTGGAGACATATTTTTTCCACAGAATCAACCAGTCCTATACGTTGGTGTTGTGTAATAGGTCCTGAGGCTTCAAGCTGCCAACATCATTTCATATTCTATCCGTTTTGGCCCTATCTATATACAAGCTAGTTCGGCTTGCAATAGCAAATACACAATATTAATCGATCCCTAGAGTGTCAGCAATCGTGTTATACAAATAATACAACGTAGATTTTGTGTTGAGAACTCGTGGTGACAATCGAAATGCAACGCTGTCAATCTGTGTTAAGACTTACCTAAAAGTAATAGTATAACAAGCTCGACATTGCATTGCATCGCCTGGACGAAGTCTACTAGTTGAGAGGCACTCCCGGGATAATTTCCGCCATTTTTTGTAGCCAACCATTGTTATTGCGCGATTCCGGGCTTGATCACAGTCGGGGGGAGTCTACGAGACAAGGCTTGATAAGCATCCTACATACTGCGACTTTTATAGTTTACGTTGTAAGTTAGGTAATTATATTAACGAACCACACTCAAAACCAGATTATCGACCGTAGGCGCACAGGACATCACGAGCGAACGAAAAAACCCCTTTGTTTCCAGCTTTATCATTTTTAAAACGTTATGTTCTGTTTTATATACACGCAAGTATACTTAGTAGGTATGGGTTAGTAAAGTCTCATCTTAGCGACGAGTTCCTGCTGTCGGGGATGACTATGAAATCGGCGGTTGTCCTTTGCACGTCCATGATATGGAATGAGATTCTATAGGCAGCAACACGCTAGTGTAGGCGATGGCGAGAGAGGATAGGAACAAGCCTCTTATTTGTCTTATCGCGGGGGGCGAGTGGCGGTCAACCCTGAATGGTCCTACATCGAAGAATGGCTATTAGACTAGAGTGCGAGTTTATCTTTGGGAATAGATTTGAAAATTAAGGCTCTGGGTGTGTGGTCTCGTAAGGGATGTGCTGGCGATTCTTGGTAAACCCTAGTTCGTAATCTCAGAAAGTTGGAATCGCATGCCGTAGGATTGTAGACTCCGATAATATTCAGTTTTTGTCTATCCTCGATAATACAAATTCTATCTATCGGTTATTTTGTGTAGAGCTATGAGCACTGTTGATATAATTTTAAATATCGATCTCATTCTATAGTAGGGGAAACGACCCCATTTCGAAGAGTCAAAATGTCTTTTCTAACCAGTTTCAGGTTCAATAATTTTAATGGATAGCTCGTATACAGGACCTCCATCTGTTCTTGTTATTTTTGAAACGTGGGCTTGTTCCTTTTTTCTTCTTCTATTTGATGATCGCACAGATTAGCGGCGTATGCTTCAGTGTACGAGAATGGCGATCGGGCCGGTGTTGCAGCGGTGCTTCTCACAAGGATCGAATATGAGGTTTGATGCATCGATACAGCGGATGAATGGTGAATACTTAGCCAGACAATCTACAGGTAATATCTGGAGGTAGAAATGGAAAGAAGCGGCGGTATATCGGATCGGATCGGATTATCTCGACCCCCAAAACTTGATCTATATAGCTATGTCTTCCCGTGTAATGTAGTATTCTATATAGCTGGGTTTTGAACATTATGCAAACTTAAGCCTGCCGACTGAACGTTAATCTAGTACTTCTCCGAAACTCGATGGTTTCTCTAATTATAGCTAGCCAGTTTCCGAGTTTTCTTGTTGTACACATGCACAATCTGTCGAGATTTCTAGGTAGTGTGTAGTTGGATTCTACGCTTCATATACCGCGAATGACGGAAATACAAACTTCAATACTGGAAGTAAGAGAGGTAGACACTTCATCTACATATCTACGCTAATAAACGCCCGAGGAGCTCATGAGCATCCCATCTTACTTCCAGGCAACCCGGTCTCCAGGGAACAAAAGTTGACGGAAGGATGCGTACGCAACAGTATATATCCATATTTTGCTGGAGTTTCGGAAACGATTCCTATCCAAATTGTTGGCTAAATTATTTGCTGATATCATTAGTCTTTGGTTCATTGATCAATTGCTTTGTCAAGAGATGCTTCCTGGTATCCTGTGGCGGCTGGGCTCTGCGACCTACACGGGTTAGATCGATCTGAATCGGAAACGAAATGCTTGATCCGTTTTCACTCTGATATATATGTATCCAAAGAGTCATGGATACAAGGATTTACCTGCAACATACAATAGCAGACACGATCGCTGGTGTTCCTCGGACGTCTATCCTCTCCATCCAAAGGATACGGGTTAATATGATAGAGGTTTCGTCTACTACCCATGGATCCGAGCTAGGCAGACATTGCTGCTCGGAAAATAAATTTGCACTTTTTATTGCAAATAACTACATCTCGAAGTAATCCCACCACCATTTTTTACACCTAGAATACCCAAAAGTCTAACATACCAGGGTATAACCTCCAACAGCCTACACCCAAAGCGCCCGTGCACTCCCTGCAAAACAAAACCCACGGACCGCGGCACGACTCAAAAGCGTATACCACGAATCTACCACAACGGGTATCGTATCGAATTTAAACATTCTTTAGGCGAATATTCCTTCCATTTTATTCGATACTTTAAAAGTGGTGATTCGGTCCGGGACCTGGTCGAAATAATTAACCGACGCAACATCCCATGCCGGGGTATGCCTGCCCGCAAGACTCTTGGAATAATATATTCGTTGGCTCTCTCTCTCGTTCCATTAATTCCCGACCGCTCTTTCCCATTGGAACTTCGTTCGATCTCCCGACTTGGAATTCTTGTCATTTGCGTGATTTGTTTCAACTTTTCGATAGTATATGGGTTTTTGTCGAGAATATTTCCCACCAGTAATATCTACGCAACACTTCCTAAAATCCCTTTTCGGAGCTTGTCAAAGCTAGGCGGGAGAGAACTGGAACGAGTCTTCAATATCAGACCCCCTATAAAACCAAAAACCTTAAACAAAAAACCAAAGAAAAGACCTCCCCTTGCCCGCTAACTTGGCGCCGGAAATAGTCTCCCCGAATTATACAAACTTGGCGACCACCAACCGCGCTTGGACCCGTTTGATGTCCCTCTTGGTTTAGATATTCTGATACCTCGGAACCATGGACGAAGTTATATTTGTGACTTTATAAGGCCAGGTTAAGTCTTTGGTGGCCTCGGTTAGTTAAGCGGTAGCCTATCCTGGTAAAAAGGGAGAGCCCATGCGGTTTTCTAGGTATAACGTCGTTACACCCCCTTCGGGCGAAGCGGGCCTGCCTCCGCGGACCTCCTGCCGTAATGAGTTTTAGGGAGGCGGTCAGGGACGGAGGGGCATTGAGTGAGGCTGTATTGGGATTGTGGGGATGTAGCTTCCACGAGGTTTGATAGTAGAGTATGGGGTATAAATATTCGGGGATCTGTCTGGAGGTATCGATAGGATTATTTTCGTATTGATAGACTAAGTTGTTTGAAGTCTTTGGAAGACAGAGTAAAAAAGTCAATTACCTTGCTGAAAGAAATCTGGAGGATTTTTAAAGATGCACTCGTTAGCGGTTATCACCGCTTTACTTGCAGCGGTTCCCGCTCTAGCTCAAGCACCACTATGGGGCCAATGTAAGTCACCTCCCAAATAATTTCCTAATAGACCCTTCTAACTGACCATTTTAGGTGGCGGTAGCGGCTGGACAGGACCCACCACTTGCGTCTCAGGCGCATGCTGTCAAGTAAGCTTCCACCCCCCCCAACCTCAAATCCACACCATTTTCTAACCCAAAACCCAGTACTCCAACGAATGGTACTCCCAATGCGTCTCAGGAACCTGCGGCGGAACCAATCCCCAAACAACAACAACAAGAACAACCACAGGCGGAACCACACAGCCAACCAGCAGCACAGGCTGCGGCGGAGGCACCCCAGACGTCACAGTCACAGGCTCCAGCAGTTCCTACACCGCCAGGAACAAAAGCGGAACAACCCTCTACACGGGTAACAACTACCTATCCGCCATCAATGCCGCCGTGAACGGCATCAGCAGCGGTCAAAGAGTTTCCGTCATGGCATCGGGATCGATCGGTGCGAACACCATTTCTATCGGAAGCGGTAAGACCTTCGAGGTCTGTGGTACCATTGATGTTGGTAACAGGAGCGGTCGTGGTGCTATTGAATCGACTGGAACGACTGGTGTTAAAATCCCATATCTTACTATGACGGGTAATCCATACTTTGGTCTTCTGTTCTATGGCACTAGAGATCTTGTCCTCGGCCAGATTACTATGAACCTTAGCGGCGGTATGGGCATCCGCTTCCACCGTGATGAAGCAGCGAATTACAACGTCAAGATGGATACTATCCGAGTTACTGGCGCCGGCAGCCACGCCGTGGAGACATGGAACATCAACGGTCTAATAATCAACCAAGTCATCGCCCGAAACTGCGGCGAATGCGGTCTCTTGCTACAAAAGACCAACGACGCAAGAGTCGGTTTA
This sequence comes from Orbilia javanica, assembly GCA_036872735.1. Lineage (NCBI taxonomy): Eukaryota > Fungi > Ascomycota > Orbiliomycetes > Orbiliales > Orbiliaceae > Orbilia > Orbilia javanica. The sequence continues at coordinate 1,743,026 of JAVHNR010000001.1, read as the reverse complement.
GTCGACGGAAACAACGTAGCCACGGGAACCGGCTACGCAACATTGAGATTCGCGAACGAAAACGGTCGGGGTACTGGGAACTGGAATACTAATATATACGTTGATAAGGTCGTTTCTCGTGGTGGAGGTCGTGGTATCTTTTGCGTTTCTCAGTCCGGTGGGGCTGAGATTGGTACTGTTGACCTTGCGAGTAATGGTAACAATGCTATTCTCATTGAGAATTGCTATAATGTGGCTATTAAGGGTGGTACTGTTAATGGAGGTGGCGAAGTTCGTCTTGCTGCCCGAACTGAGTTTGCGAATAATAGGGATATTTCGATTACTTTGAAGGTCGATAATACCTCTGTTAGGGAGTCTCCTTGTGGTACTAATATCAAGTGGACCCTGTCGGGTAGCGGCAGCAGGAATATTTGTTAATGGTGGAGTGGGGGGTGTAGTTCGTGTATATAGTTGCTGCGAGTGGGTCAGAAAAAGGATATATTGTATATACGTCTGCAATTTAAGCATTTGGATGTTTCATAGTCAACCATCTATAGAATATAGCGGATGGTAGTGTACTTTTTACGTAACTGGGCGAAGAATTATATATATTCTAAGGTCGGTATCTTTATGGAAGTCGGATACCATCCTTCTAACTAAGTACGGCACTCACATGTGGACTTCTCTTGTTTTGATACAAAGGGCATCATCTTGGATCAGACTGGAGTCAATGTCATTTTTGCTAAAAAGGCCAGCATGGTACAAAACCTTGAAGATTTAGATTAACCAGGAAATAATTTAAATCAGCTCCAGCCGGACCTCCTGTAGCCGCTATGAATAAGATCCAACACGTCCAACGCAGCAAACACCTTGATTTATAGGCCGCATTTCGTTGATTGCGGGCCACACCTTTAGCCTCAGTGCCATAGTTTAATCTTTAGGAGCTGGTGCAGCCTCAGGGTTACTAGCCAGCAAAGCTTCAACTTCCGCACCCCTGCTCTGCCTCTCTTCTAATGATAGCTCCTGGTCCGGCGATGTAGACCAACCCAAACCTAGCTCAGGATACTGCAGTGGGATATCACCATCACTCGGCAAAATGTCTAGGTAGATCGGCCATGGTGTGCCCATCCAAGCATTCCGAGTCTCATGGTCCGCACGCTGACTTGCTGTCAATGGGTGAACGAGGACACTAACCACCAAACGATCAGCCACGGCCATGCCAACCAAACACGCAGATTCCACCTGAGTGAATGGAATACAAGCGACAAAAACCTGCAAAGATTTATAAAAAAAACCGGGCGGGGCTCACCTAAGATTACCGCGGTTTGAGGCTAAATAAAAAAAAACTTCCGAAAAGGAAGAGTCTGGAACCCAGACTACAACAACACTTTATTCAGCTCACCCGATTCCATGCTTTCAATTTACTACAGGAGGGGGGACTTTAAGCTTACTTTCATACGATCCAGCCGGGTGTGGTCCCATTGGGTACTTGTTAACCCTCTGTAAGGGAACGGCAACAAACGCCCCTATAAGCCGGTTCAATGCTTAGCATATGCAGGTATTTCATTAACACGGTGGTTTCCCCGGGTTCTTCGGATTTACCATCACGGCGCAGCCTCAAGACGGCATCTCGAAGGGCAAGCGCTGCGGCTGTCTCGGCCTCCGATTGGAGCAAGAAATAGATATGGAAATGCCACTCCCGGGTTCGACTTTCGACCACTGTTTTCAAGTCATCTGACGGCATCGGAATTGCGGGGCGGGTAACCATGGCGGTGCGATCAAGGGATTCTATAATATAGGTCTATAGATTGAAACCTTGTACGTGTCTTATCCCGTTATTTTAGACTTAGGGGGGAAAAAGCCGGATGGATTGGGCGCTGGATTTATAGGTTAGTCCGAAAGCCAGATGCCGTAGATTAGATCCCCGCAAAAAAGTTCGAGATTGACGCAATCCAATGCCGAATGTACCGTGGTTCAGGCAGGTGTTACACCACACGAAACTGGTTTGCCAAGCTGACAATCTTCCCTAGCCACAGGGTGTCAGGCACGCGCGCCACTGTGTTATTTTGTGGCCTCAACACATTACTGCGGCAGCCAAGCGGCAAGGTGGTACAAGAAAGGTGAGTTGCCAAGAGAGCTAGTGGGAGCATCAGTGTTGTGTGGGCGACGGCCAAAACCATGGCTGCTCGGTCCGAACGTAGTTTCTTGTCCTGTTATTCTAACGTTTTCGTTGTAAAAGAGTCTACGTTATTTTAAAGGCAGTCTCGAGGCTAAGAGGGGTGGCTCGGTGAGATACAGAGGCTATAGATCAATTCTAGCATAAGGTTTATCTTGGTCTCGTACCCAGACGCCACAAAAGCCTTTCCTTTGTAGCGTTTGGGTACGAGGCCGGTGTGTATTTGACTTTGGTTATACAGATCTTTACAGATGTCTAATGAAGACTGTGAGCCCGTAAAACTATCTGGTCCTGATCCTACAGTAATGTCTCCCAAGTCCGAAGTAGTCCGCATTTTACCAGTTATGAATCGTGCAAGATCCACAGTTACTGCAACCCCAGCAGTCTTGCTATCCGGCCCCAAAGATATTATTAGCAACTCCACCACACAAACTCATACAGCGACTTGAAGACTTACACATTGGACAATCAAGCAGAAAGATTGATACAATGGACAATAGTCGCAATCGAACGCCTGCCAAGACGGCCTGCAGTAAATCGAAGAAAGTTGCTTGTCAAGATTATGCCCCCAAACGCTTCGGAGATCAGAACTGCCTGGATAAGCGAGGTCAACTCGATTTGGGTCGTTGTATTTGCATCCAATTGCACTGTATAGTCTGCAAGTATAACCTTCGGGCGGACCGAAGGATGAAGGGATGTCGTTCCAACCAATGTCGTTCATTGCGGCACAGTAGTAGAGTGGGAGGGTAAGGAGCATGCTGTTACCCGACCAGTTGTAACCTTGGGTCATGAATACCTATGTAGCTTGTTATTTTTCCTGGAGAGGTTTTAGGAATGGGGCGTGTGAAATTTTGCTTACAGTAATGTACTCAGCGTCGCGCTCGCTAACATCTGTGGTGTTGCCGTTGGGACCAATGGTCAACTTTTGGGTTTTGGGGTCTTTTTCTGCTTTGGCTCTGGCTTGGTCTGCTCGAGATTTCTCGTCCGGAACAGTTGCTCCGGCGACAATGGACACCAATGCAGCAATTGCGAATAGGGTGGATTTAAGCATCGCGAGGATTGATAGCTCTTGGCTAAGTAGTTTGTGTAAATTTTAGTGATGATGTCTTTGAGGTTGTGAGTATGGAGTGAAGGTTGGATGCTGATTTATCTGAATATCCCGATGGTTTTATAAACGAAGGCTCCACAGGCGCTAAATCTGTCTTGGAAATCGAAGTGATGATATTCAGCTCATCTAAGGAGCAAACGTCGGGATGAACCGCCTAATTCGCAAATAGCCTAACCCGACACCGTGCAGCAGAGTAAAAGAATCCATGCTAACATAAAAGATCACCAATTAGAGATTATCCCGAGGAAGCTTTCTTATCAATTATATTCGCTTTGCACGAACGTTCTACTAGGGTGAGTTTATAAGTTTTTTTGAGTGGCCATGAATCGTGCGTCGCAAATTTACCCCCAGCCATCAAGGCTACCTATGACCTGACAGTATAAGTCGACAAGGCAATAGCTTAGGTAGTAATATGATTACATGCATGACTTTACTTCCCAGCTGCTATAAACCTAGAAACTTTCGCCTTGATTGGTTACCTCGGATATAGAGGCCCGCGGTCTACACCAGCTCCATAGATCAATTGCCCAACCGCTTGAGTGGGAATATTAACAGAGGGGAATTTTAGGCATTAAGTGTGGGAAGATCCTTCACCAAAGACTACTAAGTAAGCACAAAACGGCTAGCCCCAATCTGAGAACGCCGTCAAGACTTTACCCTTGTTTATCGGGGGGTATATATAAGTCTCGCTTGAAATTTTGACCTGGCCCCACCAGGGACATGGTGTTACAATGCAGATTCAACGGCACTCGACGAAGTGCCCACATTGCCCTTCTAGAAATAAAATTGCGAAAAGTGCTGAGAGCGACGAACCAGAGTAACTATAACTACAGGTATTAAGTAGTGTCTGGGTAAAGACTTCGTGGTCGTTGAGTCTATGGTCCGAGCGCATCCCGAATTTACTTGCATGAGCGTTTTAATCACATTGTGTTAAAGTTTCGGAGCTCACGATCAATTGGCAAGGCTAAGCAGCCAGCTGGGCAAGGTTCTATGGTGGTCAGGTTCTATAGACACTTGCGGAAGCCTAGTTCATTTTCGCAATTGCTACTCCGGGTGCATTTTGGGGAATCTAGGCTGTTCTGAAAAAACTGACAGTTATCATATTATTTTAATGACTTCTGCGGGGTCTGGGCAGAATTGAAGTTTCGGATTAAGGGGAATAGTCTCTCCCACAGGCACATGGCCTTTAATATCGCTCTTACTTCACATGATGGTGTCTCTCAAATCTACTTTCTGAGTTGCGGGTAAGATGTCCAATAAGATCAATATTCCATAGTAGGTCTCTGGTTAATGTTGCAATAGAAGGAGAGACAAGAAGAGTAGATAAATGAGCGAAAAAAGTGGAGATATCCTAACTTGCGAAGGAAATAGATATTTCCTTAGTGAGAGCGCCACGACCGGTAGGTCGTGGTACATGTGAAAATTCCTCGTCGGGCGCACGGGCGCTAAAACGGACACCACTCCAAGAAATCATCTGTGGGCCTGCAGCCTGGGACGTTTCGGAATCGCGTACATATGGCTTGACATACGCTCACTTTGATGGCCCGGAATCCGGGTACAGTGGGATGTGCGGATCGAATCATCCCTATCCCAAGCCAAGCTAATCTTTCGAACCAGTTTCTCCTGGGGTCGGCATCGCTAAGGCCTGCTATTAGGGCTTTCATAGTACCACGCTGACCAAAGTAATCATCGGTCAATTCTATCATTGCCCCTTCATCGATAGTATCCGGGGCGTCGATATCCAAGCCATACTCGGTCTGTCTCGCAAATATCGTTGCGTTAAGATCGGTGGCATTACCAGCCTCGAGACTGCGTTTTGCGTTCAGTCTAATTATCGTTGGCAAGTAAAACCATGTATCTCCGGCATTAATACGATCGTAGTTCGGCTCGGGGTCTGCATCAGCTTCACAGAACCGATGGCCTTCGAATATGGTATCCGCATGTTGGACTACGATAACCCGGGACTCATATTGACCTCCCCATCTATTAACTCTATTGGCGGCCCTGTTGATCGCCTCGTTCAATCTGACGGTGAGAGTATACCAATAAAAACGGTTGTCAAAATCCAAGGGTGACGGCTCGTAATCTTTGTTTAAATCGAACCATCCGGACTCGGTTGATCTGTACTTGAAGTTGTTCGTATTACAACTGGTTTGGTAGTTAGGATCCGAGTTGAACTTGAATAATCCAAGGTAAGGCGTTACGAAGATTGTAAAGTGTTTTTTAGCATTAGCATGCTTCCGTTCGTAGTATCGATAAATTATGCCCATATAGACTTGTTCAAGCAGGTCTTGGAGACCTCCCCCACGCTGGACAAAGGCGCTTGCTTTAGTCATCTTGGCTATGCAATCGGCTCTGGAAGTTGGCAAAATTGCGAATACGCAAGCATTTCCAAGAGCTCCAAAACCCATGTCATTTCCTCCGATGGATAAAGTAATAAAGTCCTCATCTCCTCGAAGGTATTCCATTTGTTCCTCCATTATAACAGGGTCACCCTCTGATGAATCCGGTTCTAATGCTCTGGCCCCTGTGCAACTCCACATTGCCCAGTTGGGGCCGTCGAGATTGTTGAGTCTGCTTGCGGGACTACGACCGTTACCTAGCAAGAAAGGGTACGAGGCATCGTATATAGAACACTCCTTCCTGGGATAAGGGATGCTGCGACTCTTATACGCCTTAATAGGCACGTATCTACCTGCGCCGGGTCCAGCTGAGTATGAATCGCCAAAAGCGGCCCAATATTGAAATCTTGGTAAGTTACGGGCTTCATCTGGGTCGTAACGCACGATCGCTCGTGGGGCCCTCCCAAAATTAACTGACCCAGGTTCAGCTAACGGTATCCATGCAGTGACGCTGGTGGTGTATCCGTTCTGATTATCGGCCTGTAAGACCGGGATAAAAGTATCACCCTGTGGAGATATGACTTCCTGTGCTCCTTTAGTGGCAATTCCGTACATGAAGATGTTTTCTGAGTAGCTGGTGTCGATGAGGCTTTGTTGACAGGATTCTTTGGCCACGCAAGCTTGACTATAATAGTCTTGGAACCAACTGTAAAACCCCACCCCGTAGATGTAAACTTTGGTTGACTGTATTACGCGGAGTGCCCACGAAACGGAGCAGAGTTTTTTGCTGGGAGCGATGTTACAACTCATGAATTCTGGATCCGAGGGAAAGAGATCCGGGGTAATATCAAGCGAAACGAATGGTGCCGGAGCCATCGGTTCTAGAAGGCGGTGAATTGTCAGCTTTGAATATAATAGTTCGGTATAAGTGTTTATGAGGGTATCTTGCCAGAAACAATAGTATGAAAAGGGGATCCTAAACCGAACTTACGGGACTGGAAGTATGGACTTTCTGTTTGAATTAAGCCCATAAAGAGATCAGACGCCTTGTATGTTTGGTACTGATATAGAACACTGTGTTCCGATGCCGTACCCCACAGCCATGTTGGAGTGGTGGATTCAATCAACACCCCTCTAGCGACAAATATATCGATCTGGGTTTGGGCTGGGATATCAACATCGTGATCTGCCACCCACGCCCATACGTTCTGAGTTTTGCCAAGTTAAAGCGTTAGCAAGCTGCGTCAAAGCTCTTGGGGTTACTGTTTTTTCATTCGGACTAAGAGACCACCACCTACCTCCAGGTATGCAGATGCTTGGGGTGTAATGTGTAGCATCAGGCTGGCTGCAATACAGTCTGGATTTACGAAGCCAGTAAGCTTAGGACAGTTTGTGGCTTGCAAATCTGTCCCTGCAGCGCCTCCAATCCTGAAGTGTGAGTCCCACATTGCCGCAGATCCTTGAGTGGACTGTTTAACATTCCACTCCATTAAAATGGCGCCTACAGTCGCTCCTCGTGTGGTGAAGATTAGGTCCTGGATTTCAATAATACCGGATTCACCCGGGTTGCCGACTTTAACCATGACTTTAGGGTTGTTGATATCGTTGAAATATGCCCCCGTTCCCATTATCTGAGACCAGGACTGCCCGACGATTTTGCTTCCGACCGGGACAAAGATTTCCCCGGTGACAAGATATATACCAGCAGGGAAAAATACGATCCTACCTCCAGCTGATCTTAAAGCATTATTGATTGCGGCAGTATCATCGTTCTGCCCATCGCCTTGCGCACCCGCACTCTTGACATTATAGAACGAGCCGGCAGCAAGTCCTTCATACTGAGGCTTTGAGCGGACAAAGAATTTCCCTGAGGGATCGAGGAGTCCGGCTGACTTTGGTGGTATATATTTCGGCACACCAGTAAACGAGCTACCCGTTGAGTCGTACGAATCGTAAACTCTCCCGGTTACCCAACTAGTAGAGCAACATGTTTTAGTGGATTTGCCTTTAGGTTGCTCTTCTGTTCACACATGGCCATACGAATGACCCTTTTCAGGAGCAGAGGGCGCTTCTAGACATACCTTTGGATGATTCTATTACCTCCTGCAAGAATAGTTGGACCACCCGGCTTCCCAACAACGATGTTGCAATCGATGATTTCTGTATTATCGATTTGGATATTTGTTTGGCCGGATGTAAGAATCGCTATGGGGACGCTAGCGAAGAAGGAGTCGAGGACGGTTATCGAAGCGATAGGTTGGCCATTTGCACTACCATCTCCTGTGACATCTATACCCACCCAGCATGAGTAGATATAGATATTCTTCCATGTCCAAGTCCAATCCCAGATCATCTGAATTGCCGTTATCTGGGATGTAAAATGCAAATCACGGGCAGTGAATCTAGAATAGTTAGCAATTTTATCGGGCTTTACCGGGTACGTGTCAGAACCTACTGTTGTGCTCCACATCTCATACCGTACTGGCCGCCAAAGAATGTCAAATCACCTATCGTGGATTGTCTGAGTTAGCTATATACGCCTTCAGTGTTTGGCTGTGGGAAAACCTACTTATGAAGCCACCGGAACCATTTTCCATGAAAATTCCAGTCTGGTTATTCCCCGGAGCAGTCGACATAATGAAGTGAATGTTGTACAAACTGGTGGCCTAGGCATACATGCTGATTAGTTACGCTCTAAGGGCTGCGAATATCCAGTTAGAGACTGCCATACGAACCTGTGCGACCTGCCAATGAAGCGCTGTCGGAGACCACTCGCTCTGCCCGTCTCTAATCACTCCCGGCATGGCCGTGATATCGAGGATCAAGTTTCTAATTTGCCGGAAAAAGTTGCTTTGATTGATGTACCATTGTGTACCATTACCACGTGGGACGTAGAAGTCGCTGTCAATGAGAGCAATCCCTTTGAACCCGGCAGTCGCTTTCAAGATCGGTCGATCATTGGGCTAGTATAATCCGTTTAACGTTATTCATTCGACTCTCGACTCTGCTCATTCTTTCCCATGAGGGCCACTCACATTTCCGACGAATTGCGTATAGTAATGTTGAAAAATTGGCTTGCTAATTATGTATGTTCCGGATGGGAAATAAACCAAAGCGCCTAGGACACTAGAGGATCCGCAATCACCCTCACATCTTCCACCTGCCGATGCTGCTGCATTGATGGCATCGGTATCGTCTGTCACCCCATCCCCTATAAAAGTAAACGTTAGATTCGTTGGTTTGGTACGGTATCACGGTTGACGAACCCTTAGCTCCGTAATCTTTTACGTTCCTAAAAACCGGATATCCAGCGGGCGCATACGGGCTACTTCCATGTGCCATAGACGTAAGCCAAAAGTTATCCGGGGCAGCTCTGGGTTCCAGCAATTGCGGACTCGGTCCGTCAATCGGTATGGCTCCAGCATCGACTACTTTTGTGATGCTCGAAAGCCCGATTAAAAATGAGAAAAATATGAAAATTGGAGACATTGCAATTTATCCCTCTCTACGAGGAAGTTACTCTTAGGTAGTAGATGCCCTTCACGCATCAATGCTACTGCGAGAATCCGTCAATACATACCATGGGAAGTGTTCTTCGTTATATGAATTTCGAAGACAACAACACAGCTGTTGCAGATTCGCACAACACACACAGCCCGTGGAAACGTTGTTGAAAACCCTTTTGGGCCCCTGCCCTTGCACCAGCGCTGCACCGGCGAACCAGATCCCAGCAACTCCTCGGCCTGGCCTCCAATCAATCGCATTGCGCGAATGTGAAGGATGCTGTTTTGCGCAGGGGTCCTAGGCTATGAATGCAGCAAAAGTTTACATGACATCGGGTGGCCATATAAAAGTTTAGTAGGTTTAATATCGCAATGGTGCAGTTCATACACGTGCATATATGGTCACAATTGGGATTGGAGCATTGGTTTTTCGTTGAACGAATGGCCAGCTTGACGGTTGAACAATTATGTGAAGGATCTCGATCTAGGCGCCAAACCTCATGTACGACGAAAAACCATACACCCATCTTCAGTTTATAAGTTAAACTTGTTATACTTCATTGTCGGTCGAGTACTGGGGCGACCCATGGAAGAGCACCGTGCTTCTGCAGCTTAAATCCCTTTTCAGCTCGACGGGCCCGTTTCCCTGAAGAAATTGGGTAAAAAAACGATATGGTTTTTGTATTGGCTCGATGATGATGGTCAATCTGCACCGGGACACCCATCAAAACTTAATATGCGTACGACAGCTTGAGTGAGAGCTCGTGTCTCAGTAAGTTTGTATCTGAAGAGGTGCTGACCGACTAGATCGTAGTTGTATTGTTGTGCTATCCCCTCATCACGCTTCTAACATATATATAAATATAGCCTTGCGATAAAAAGTAATTTTTGTCATCAGCTGAACCCCACCAGCATTCCAATCTGACCATATAGGTTGATGTAAGGATTGACTTTGTATTCGATAACTTACGGGATGTCGGTAAATGCCGTCCCATATTTTCGCAATTCTCAAAAATTTGGGTGGCCAAACCGTAAGTCTCCTGATCCTGGTTTTAGAGATTCACAAATCGGATCTGCGGAGCCTCGAAGAGACAATAAAATATCATTTTTAAAAATTTATAGTCTGGGATTAAGAGGACCCAGACGTTAGAGTTCCTCGTTCGAACATTCCCATGGAAGAGGTGCGTACTTGGGACGATCAAAATTGCCCCCCGATAGTTCCAGAGGTATTATCACGGATTAAGCAACTCTTCGAACTAGGACCTATATCTCGAATATTAATAACCACTTATGATTTAGGCCTATATACCTAGCATAAATAGAAAGCGTCGCGAATATGGCTATTCGTGAAAACGAACTCGGAGCGAGTAATGGACTACAAGAAAGCGCAATAGTAAACCGTCGAAGAGGTCTTAACTTTATAGTGATCTTTTGTCGAATTCGCATGTGCCCTGGTTTGGCCATAGTATTGCATAGGGAAACTTCGGCCTCCGGGGCGCTAGGCTTCGCCGCTCTAGATCGGATTATCCCACTGCTCGTGCATAGAGGGGCTATCCTTCGGTTAATAACTATACATAGTGGCCTAGTAGCTAACCTCGTCGTAGGCCGGCTTTGCTTGATCAATTGACGTGGTGTAATACAGTTGAGGTGCTATGATGATGGTGTTGTAGGAAAATCTATATTAGCTTTCTTCCGAGAGAGCGCTATAAGAGCACACTTTCGGGTCGATTAGCTGACATATATATATACCGAGAACACTAACCTAATCCACGGTGTTACAGTAGAAAATAAAACTATGATATCGCGTGCGGTTAGGGCCGAAACTACAATCAGGTTAGGATAAAATAAAAGCCTTTGAAGTCCTCGATTGATAGATGGTAGCTAGATAGCTTGTTCATATTTATTTCAAGCGGGCGCGCCAGTTCGCGGTTTGCTATCAGGTATCCCAACTACCTCTGTGCTTCGGTAGTTAAAATAGAGTTCGAAAGGACTACCCTAAATTTAAACTCGCTATTGGTCTACCAGCGACCTCCAGACTAGCTAGTTGCGTGTCTAGCCGTGAATTGACTAGCTCTAGTGCTCTTAACTAGCCAAGCTTGAGATTAGTTTATAACTATGAATCGGCTAAGGACTAGTCTATTTGAAGACCATTATAAGGTTTATCATTTGGTGCTTGAGCGGCATCATACTACCCATAGTTAGCCACGCAGTATACCTAGGAACCTATATAACAAGTATCGATAACGCGGGATAACACGCTTCGCTGGTGTGTTGAGTATGTACACTGCACCGAAATTTGGTTTTGTTTGGTTTCGGGTCCCATATGCGCCTGGTAGGCTTCCAATCGTGAATGCAGATTTTGCTGCGGAACCCGGCCAAGGCGAGGCTGCTTGATTTCGAACAGCGTAAAGCGGGGTAATAGCAACACACCGGTGCGGGAAATCATAGATCATATATGCATAACGCGAGTACATCTAACAGTAATCTCCGCTACATATAAATTCAAGAGAAAACCGGCGTCCTTGGAGCATTTCAAACGATTCAGATGGACGGCTTAAGCGCCGCGGCAAGCGTGATCGCGGTCATCGATGTCTCCGCAAAGCTTCTCGGCGTCTTGGGCAAGTATTACAAAGACGTTAAGGGTGCCAAGGCGGATATCCAACAACTTACCAAACAGGTTGAGAGTCTTCACGGTGTCCTCGAAAATATCCAAACGCTCATAGAAGGGAAAGACGAAACCAAGATCCCTGGCATACAGCCACTTAAGGATTCATTGGTGCTATGCAAGTCTCAGGAACAAGAATTGTTGGATCAACTCCCGGAGCAAAGAACGACCCTCAGATTTTCGAGGTCCCTCAAATGGCCATTTAAGGGGCCACGGATCAAAGAGATCCTAATTGCTTTAGAGTCCTCTAAGACAACCTTGTCTAACTCACTGGTTTCGAGCAATTTGTATTTTTCACTTTCCCCCAAGTGCGCTTCTCGATTCCCAGTACACCGATAATAACCACTCCTTTAGGACTATAAGTATTGGGACTCGCGAAGAGGTTGAAACGGCAAATGCCGGTATTAAAGTAAGATCGTCAACTAGTGGTTCATCTTCTATAGCATTCCCCTGGTTTTGCGTGGTGCTACTAAGAATAACACAAGTATGATATAATAGGCTGCTGAGCTTCAAGAGAAAAGAAAGTTTTTGCAGAATCTAGAAGCGGAAGGTGCTGCTTTTAATTCTCACAAACAACAACATGACCCGAAGTGCTTGGAGAATACAAGAATAGACGTTCTGAAAGCGATCGAGTCATGGGCGACTCACGACGACAGCCCAGGCATCTTTTGGTTGCGAGGAATGGCTGGGACAGGGAAATCGACGATCAGCCGCACTATTGCGGAGAGTTTAAGCGCGAACAAAACTCTTGGGGCTAGCTTCTTCTTCTCTCGAGGTGACGGTGACCGAGGTCGAGCTACCAAGTTTGTTACAACGATTGCGTCTCAACTTGCCTCCCATATTGCACCTTTCGAGGAATCTCTGCACAAAACCATAAATCAACTTGGGTCCACCAACATTCCGGATCTAGACTTTAGGAGCCAGTGGTCCAAGTTGGTCATCAATCCCCTGTCCGAATCGAGCTTTAGCAGCGGCTCGAAGCAAATTATCATCCTGGTTATCGATGCATTGGACGAATGCGGCAGGGAAGAGGATGCTCGGTTAATAGTTGACCTTTTGCGAAGTAATGTAAGCATATCACAATCGGTTGAGCTGCGAACATACATTACAAGTAGGCCTGAAAGCTACATTACCAGGGCTTTTGATATCATCCCAGAACAGAGTCTCTCTAATATTGCGTTGCACGATATTTCGCAAGATGTCGTCCAAGCGGATATCAAGCATTTCCTGCAATTCGAATTCCAAAGGATAGGAAAAACACGAAGTCTACCCCTGGACTGGATTACAGAGGAGCAAGTTGAGGTTTTGACCAAGAAATCCGATGGGCTTTTCATCTATGCCGCGACTGTCTGCCGTTTCATCAACGATGACGAAGATTCCCCAAAAAACTTTCTAAAAACTGCCCTCGAGGAATCAAAGCGCGGGGTTTCGACTACTCCGGACCTAGATGAAATTTATCTCGAGATTTTAAAAAGGGTTATTCTTGGGAAATGCAAACGAAATCAGAAAGAATCCCGATCCAAAAAGTTCAAAGAGATCGTTGGTTGTCTTATTTTACTATCTCAGAATTTTACGGTGGAGAATCTCGCGGGGTTCTTAGACAAAGATGTCGACTCTGTTCGTGAATTTTTACGGTTATTGAGCTCTGTTTTGGACGTGCCAAAGTCTGGCCTGAAAAAGTCAGAAGTCCGGTTATTGCATCCATCTTTCCGCGATTTTCTTTTGGACCTGGACCGGTGCCCGGACACCAATTTTCAAGTCAGCGAAAAAGAGATGACCAAAACGATGGCCCTACGTTGTGTCGATATAATGCGGCGGACGTTGCGAAAGGACATCTGTGGTCTCAAGCTATTGGGCCTAAAGGTTGAAGATGTTGAAAAGGCTATTATCGATGCAAACATACCGGAAACTACAAAACACGCTTGCCTCTATTGGGTTGATTATCTCAAGAGAAGCGGGATAAGTCTTGAGGATAACGACGAGTTTCACAAGTTTCTACAAGATCACATTTTGCATTGGTTTGAAGCTCTTAGTTTAATGGGGGAATTGTCAGAGGGAATACGAATGATTGAAAGTTTGTTATCCATGCTCGGAGTAAGTGATCCTCAAAAAACACTCATATATATACTAGGACAACCTTTTAACACAATTAAAATAAAGGATTCGAGAAATAAGGTGTATTCATTTGTTTACGATGCAAAGCGATTCGTTTGCTTCAATAGATCGGTTATCGAGCGCAGACCTCTTCAAATATATCTGAGCTGTCTTATATTCAGCCCAAGCCAATGCTTGATCAGAAGACAGAACTGGGGTGTGATCCCTTCGTGGATTAAGAGTGCAGCTGCAGTTCAAGAAAACTGGGATTTATGTGTCCAGACCCTCGAAGGCCACTTAGATGCAGTCAAGGCAGTTGCTTTCTCACACGATGGCAAACAGCTAGCATCTGGCTCTACCAAAAACGCTATTAAGCTTTGGGATACGACCACAGGAGCGACGCTTGCCACCCTCGAAGGCGATTTTGGCGGGATCAGCTCCCTGGCATTCTCGAGTGATGATAAGCGACTAATATACGTTTCTTGGGAAAGTGGCCTCGGTATTTGGAATATAGTTACAGGGGCTAGCCTTGGTACTTTTCAGGACCGCCTGGGTTCGTCTAGCATTGCCCAACTCTCGCATGACGGCAGGCGGTTAGCATTTGGTACCCGGAGTATGGCTATCGAGGTTTGGGATATAGCCACGAACGCCTGCCTTGCTACTCTCGAAGGCCATTCGGACTTTATTGCATGTACTGCATTCTCGTTTGATGGCAAGTGGCTGGCGTCTAGTTCCCTGGATAATACTCTTAAGCTTTGGGACATAGCTACGCAGGTCTGCCTTGCTACTCTCGAACGCCATTCGAGCAGAGCTCTATGTACTGTATTCTCGTTTGATGGCAAATGGCTGGCGTCTAGTTACATGGATAATACTATTAAGCTTTGGGACATAGCTACGCAGGTCCGCCTTGCTACTCTCGAAGGCCATTCAAACTGGACTATGTCTGCTGCGTTCTCGTTTGATGGCAAGTGGCTGGCGTCTGGTTCCATGGATCGTACTATTAAGCTTTGGGATACAGCTACGCATGTCTGCTTTGCGACTCTCAAAGGCCACTCGGAATGGGCTCGATGTATTGCATTCTCGTCCAATGGCGAGCTACTGGCGTCTGGCTGCGAAGATCAGACCATCAAACTTTGGGATACAAACGTGAAAGATAACATCATCGCAGAGGGCAGTCCTGCTGCCTCTAACAGCCACTTGACCCCGGTCTCACCCCTTGCATTCTCGCGTGACGGCAAAAGGTTGGCGTCTAGCTCCTATAATAAAACTATCAAGCTCTGGGATACAGCTACAGGGGCCTGTATTGCTTTTGGAGATACTTCGGACTACATTGGAGCTCTTGCGTTTTTGCATGACGATAAGGATCTGGTGCTCGGTTTCGGTTCAGGTATTAAGCTCTGGGATATGGCTAAAAGTACTAGTCTTATTACGGAGAGCGGTCTCATAACCCTTGAAATGCTTCCAAACCCGTGTTCAAATATTGCATTTTCGAATGACGATGGGTATTTGGCAGCTGGCTCCCGTTATTCAAATGGAAATATTAACTTCTGGGATATTAATAAGGACGCAAAAGATAGCTTTATTACGAAAAGCCGTCGTTTAAGTTTGAAAGGCCATTCCAGAAATATGAAGACCATGGTATTTTCGCACGACAATAAGCATCTGGCGTCTGGGTATGAGGAGGGGGTCATCGAGGTCTGGGACTTGGCCACGAGCTCTAGCCCTGATATCGAGAGCGCGAGCGGTCCTTCAATTCTTGAAGGTAATTCAAGCCCGGTTCGGTCTATTGCGTTTTCGCATAGTCATAAGTATCTGGCATCTATCTCTAGTGATCAAACCATTAAGCTCTGGAATGTGCCTATAGGACACAGTTCTACTATAAGGCGTCTTGCTATTTTTGAAGGCCATTCAGGCGGTATTCTTTCTTTTGCATTTTCGCAGGATGATCGATATCTGGTATCCTGCTCCGATGATAATACCATCAAGCTGTGGGATATTGCCACAGCTCTCGACACGCCCTCTACCCAAGATGGCTTGGTACTAATACACCGATATCAAGATCTTTTTGTGCTTCCTTCATATTTCCAATTATCTGATGCTTGTTTTGGAAATGACGCAATTGCAATGGGCACTAAATCAGGTCATGTTTTCGTTATCGCTATCCAAAATTCTCCTGATAGCCCACCACCACCATACTTTCAGTTTACTAAGTAGTTGCATTTTGTGGAAGTTCTGCATCATATTTCTCATCTTCTTCTATTCATTTCCAAGCTTGAAATGCAATATTTGTAGTTAATGCTTAGCCAAGTGCAACATATTCTAGACACTGCTCCTCTATTTCCTTCTTCTTCCTTCCTTCCTCACCCTCATAAACTTTTGGGCCTCTCGGCGTCGCGGTAGCTGTATAAGCTCTCAGATATGTTTTCGTATTTGTACTCTGATAACTCTTTTGCCTTATCCCGGGAAGTGTCAACTGATAGTTTAAGTATTGGGGCGTGGTGGGATGGGCTGATTACGGACTTAGCTAGGATCGTTGATCTGTTGTAGTATCA
Source organism: Orbilia javanica (assembly GCA_036872735.1). Classification (NCBI taxonomy): domain Eukaryota; kingdom Fungi; phylum Ascomycota; class Orbiliomycetes; order Orbiliales; family Orbiliaceae; genus Orbilia; species Orbilia javanica. The sequence continues at coordinate 1,726,607 of JAVHNR010000001.1, read as the reverse complement.
AGTGTCTAGAAATAATCAGCGGTCTGGTGGCCAGATACTAAGTACCTAGGCAGGCCTGCCTTCAAAAAGATTTTTTTTTAAAAAAAAAACAAGATATCGATTTCTTTCTTAAGTTAAAAAGCCCAGGCAGTATCTACTTTTTATTATGACCTCCTGATCTAAGAGATTTCCTAACCTTATAACAGGACAAGGAAAAAAGTAAATGACGGAGTCTCAAACAAAGGCTCTCCCGGATCCTTTTGTGAAGTCTAGGAATGAGACCAACAGAATCCATATATGTTTGAATAACCCGCCTTCAACTTTCATAGAACTCCCCCTCCCCCTCTGGCCGAACCTCCAAAGGAATCAAACTTTTCATTTTTGTGAGTTGGTCAGCCCATCGGTCTTCCCTCTGTAAAGCCACAATTGTATCGTCCCAATTAAAATACTTTTTTGTGAACTCTTCTACGTCAGCAAAGTTCTTCACAACATCCCGATTGAGTGCTTCTAAAAGCAAGAGATTGTCGAGTTTTTCAACATCCGGAACAGGCTGCTTTGGTAAGAAAAACCCAAAAAGCTTGTTGCCGGTTTCCACTTTGCTAATATCCGGCATACCGAAATTGACAATGTTCTCAGCGTAAATCGTCTCAATGTACCTGAGTTGCTCTTCATCAACACTGCCAAGCCATTCCGAGTCCAGAATATAATTGAAGATTCTGACCAACGGGACGGTCATCCCCCGAATAACAAAAGTTGCAAGCCAGTCAGCCAAGAGTGCGACAACACAGTCAAAGTAATTGTTTATGGACTGCGGCCACCCGAGTACGGCTGTCTCAAAGTTCGAAATCGCTTCAAGAGTACAGAGATATGCAGAAAAGGCCGTGCTCTCTCGTTCAGAGCAGTTCAGGGGTACCGGGTGCCTGAAAACTTTCGTCACATCAATATAACCATCTAAAGCAAGGGAGAATATAATGTCCCAAATTGCGGATTGCAGTCTGGCCCGTACATAGATGGCATATACTGCGCAATTTATCTCATCGGGTTTTTCGGCCCACGATGCCTTGGTTGAGTCTTCGAAGCCCCAATCGCATTGGAAAATTGCCGATTTGCCACCTCGGGCGGTAAAGGCAGTGAACGAGCCTCTTATTCTTGCGACTGCCTCGTCTCTGACGGCCCTTGGTGGCCTGTAGGTCTCAATTCCGTCCAATACTTCGACGATTGAGTCGCCACTAAGAGGCCACTCCCTCCTCCCACGCCTCGAAACCGAGCGATGATCGTAAGCGATATCTTTAAAATCTCGAAAGAGGACATTTTTCACAAGACTAGTGAGTTGCAGTCCATCTTTGAAAAAGGAGGGGGTTGCTGCTTTGTTTGGATTGGATACTCTGCGCATGACCTGGTCCTTGATGTAATTCTCGTGCTTCGCAACATTCCACTGGCCTGCACGGTAGTGGTAACCTTGGCTCGCCAGCTTCTCCCCCGCTATAGAGCCGACCATAGCTTGAATAAAGCGGCTATTCCGTCGTCGTAAAGTTCCTGTTTCGTGGTGCGCCCAGGAATACTCTTCCGCCGCACATTGTATGTATCGAAATGTCTGTGGACATTTGGAGTATGCTTCTGCAAATTTACTCGAATAGCAGGCCGAGAAAGCGATGTTAACCTGAACGCCATTCTTGAAACCCTTTGTAGCCTTTATCAATGTCTGTGGGTCTAAAACTTCCCCTCCAAGCACTATACCATTGCTGTTCCCATGGGATAGGATCCAGACGCTAATGGCGTCTTCTGCTTGCGCTCTTGCTAATGTTCTCTCCAGCCAGCTCAGTAGATAAGCACGGGTATCAGCCGCCTTAATTTGCGTATAGAAAGGCGATCGCGACTGGTATTGGAGTTTGGTGTAGGCCACCGTGACTTTCGCCGATCCTCGGAAAATTCCAAATTCTATAGAATCAGGAGTTTCAGGGTCCGCAAAATACTCATCAAGGGGATAACAGGAAATAAAATCCCCACCAACTCCGCTCTCCTTCAACAAATTAAAAAGGCCAATAAAGTCCCCAAAGAACCAGGAATCTCTACGCGCATTTGCTGCGGCGCATAGGACAAGATGAAAGTTTTTCGGAGGCAATGCTTCTTCCATCGTATATGGTGATTTGGTGGTTGGATCTCTTCAGAGGTTAAACTTTACAGTTTGAAAGATAATTTTTCTGCTGCGCCCTGGTGATGGGATAAGGGGTTCCGTTTAGATTTTGATATATCTTATAAACTTAGGTGTTTGCTGCCTCAAATCGATGGCAAAGTCGTCCGATGGCTAAAATATTGGTATATATGTGCATACATAGCTATATAGGCAGCTCTTCCCGCGCATATCAGGCGACTAGGGGGTAGATCTTTCCTCCATTGATTGGTGACAACTCTAGTATCATCACAAGCCATCTGGTTAAGGAGAGCAGGAAAGAAACTCGCGCAGTCAATCTCAGCTAGTACAGCGTGGCTGTCCTCGTGGTTCATACGGTCGTCCTTTCTCCTTGTATACATGTACACGTGCGCACATGCTTTACCAGATGCTTCTAGTGGTAGGAAATTAAGGGCTCGACAGAAGTCGAAATTTGAAAAGTGGATAATCTCGCCACCCTTGCAGATTAAGAAATAGGTATACTTCGATCTCTAAGGTTTATGGAAGGAGAGCTAGCTAGCTATGTTAGCTTCATATCCTTAGGAACGCTCGTAGATGCCGAATAAGATATTACAGATATTTTGAGCTCCCAAATACAAGTTGTGATGAAGATAGCCCCTGATGTCTTAGAAACCTAGTATTATGTATATTTTACAGCTCATCCATTTGAATAACCCCATTTTCTTTCCTGCAAAGTCTGGTCAGTTCCGACAAGAATAGATGTTCTTTGCCTCCGCGAAAGTGCGCTAGTGCGATCGGCTCTACATTTTGCCGCTCCCAATAATGATTAGTTCGTAACGCGAGTGCGAAACCGCGACTTTAAATTTAGTCAATTAGCATCAGATAGGAACCCTGCCCGGACTAGATCGAGGATTATAATCTGCTGCTCGTTGGCTTGGAATGTGGCAATAGTTACCACAGCAATCCTTTCCATGGAAGGACTGTACTGTTGAATCCGCTTGTCGATTGATCTATTTGCCTCTGGTAGGGTACAATAACTACCACATCATCAGGGGCGTACTTCTGTTCTGCAAGGAGGCTAATTACCATCCCACATGCACGCTTTTGCATTTTACGTATTTTCGTGGCCGCCGCTATCTAGCCTTTTACCCTCGCCAGCCGTATCAACCCACAGACGATAATTGGCACGCCCAAAAAAATTGCACAAGTTAATATTTAGCCGGTCCTCCGGCGCTAATTCTTTTCGATGGGCTCTGGCAAAGAACGGTTATATGATTAATATATGCAGAGAGCGGACATAAATTCAATATACTCACTTTGCCTCCCCGCCATAGTAAATTTTGGGGTAGTAAAGTTCTAGCACGACAGATCTGTAGTTGATTTTTAACATTTCATTCCAAACGTTACCCAAAATTTAGGACCTATCATGTCTACCACCCTACCTATGCTTGAGACTATAAGGGGGGGTATTCTATACATATAAAGGTTTCAACAATTTGTAATTTCTAATCCAACCAACGCCGTCGGGGGTCTGGGTACGAAAAATGGTTGCTCCTTTATCAAGTACAGATTGGTATTCTACCGCTGTTTGGGAAAGGAATTGAACGCGGCTGGAGAATATCACTGATGTTTTTAAGTACACACTGATTGTTTCCTTGAACTCCGTACGCGTACGGTCCAAATTCGCTGTACGCTGACATGTCTTCTGATCGATGAAGCGGGCTGAGAAGACGAGAAACCGCTTGTTATTGAATCGACAGCTTCTTCTTAAAATCGGCTCTGAATGACTGAGGATACAATAGATCTGGAAGGGTCTTAGTGCTGGAGAGAGTGAACAAAGACTCTTTATTAGGTATATTATGGAGTTCTGGGAGCAGATTGATAGGCAGATTAGCATGGATGAGCATAAATTCTAGTTGCGTAGTATTGTGTGTGTTATTTCGCCATATTAGCTCTCTCTTCTTCGCTTCCCTCTTCCCTCTTCTCCTTTCCCTCTTCTATCTTCCACTTTCCATCTTCTCCTCTTCCCCTCTTCTTCACTCCACCCCCATCCCACCGCCACACTGGCTCTTATAACATATATAGAGGTTACTGTGGTACCTTGTTTTCCCGTTTTGAGACCTTTCATAACACCCGTACTCTCGGTAATTTGGTCTCTCGGCCCCTTTCCACCGCTCCTCTTCCGGTTCCGAAGGCCTCAAGTACGTAGTGCTCCTCTCATGATTCCCCACATAGGTGTACAGAGTATGCTGACAGTTCTTCGGGTAGTACCCCTCCCTTTGTGGCGTCTGGGAAGGAGACTATATAGTATACCCTCAAAAATTCCCGGTTCGGAAAAAGAAGAAGAGGTGGGCTTTGTTTGCCCTGTCCAGCTTTGCACCAAAAAATGTCAGACTTGGAACTGAGGGCTGGAGCTACATCGCCACCCAACGATATTTCTACCGCAATGAGGCGCATGAAAGATCAACCTCCCGCATCGATGGCGGATATGATGGAGCAGATCCGCGGTCTTATCAACAATCTCAAAAATGAAATGAAAAGAGAGTTCCAAAATGAAATGAAAAAAGAGTGAGTTCTCGAATAAATATATTTCTAATTAACAAAAAAATCAAGTATTCACATTATTATTGTCGGTAGATCGAAGTTGACATCCGTCAGAATATTTAATGCTACGGCCCTGAGCCAAGTCCAATTGAAATTTCCCATTGATGGCTTAACCAACATCATTACAACTAAGCTTTCAATTCAACATTTATCAAGTATGAATTTTACCCTTTTATCACTAAATGGAAACCCAATTGCTAATATCCAACAAGAGGCTCAATGCAAGCGGGCTCTAGATATGCTGGAGGTAGAATATCAAGATGATGCGACTGTTGATACCTTGCGAACTTTGATTATTGATCACTTGGCAGCCTGGTAGCCAGTATGTGTCAGGTAATCGCTATACGCTGTGTTGAAGGTAGATCAGGTGATCAACATCTAATTAGCTCAACATGAGGATTTATATCTAGAATAGAGAGTTTAGTTTAGTTTAATCAATCAACCAACTTCACCAATTATCTTCGGGTACCTTTTACCATCTATTAGTGTGATGGTTCGCTTTTTGTCATTTCCTACAGTTCCTGTGACCAAACCATGCTTGTCTTGTAACTACTTAGTTAAAAACATAATGGGAACAAATTCTTTTATCGAAATCGATTCTACGATCGATGATAGCTTTCTATGTATCCGTAGGGGGGTTGCTTCTGAATAGATCGTATCGATGTATCAGGATCGGAATGATATGGGTGTATGAGACGCCACTTCCTACAAGCAAAGCGGACCCTGCAATGCCAAGAGACTACATTGCACCCCCGAAACTACCGAACGCCTCGTATGGACCCAACTAGTCAGGTTCCCCACTATCGGGGGTTTGATTCCTATATCCCAAACCGGGGACATGACAGACGATCGTAACTGTCTCAATTTCTCGTAGAAAGTGTTCTACAACGGTCCTGAAAAGAGCGGGCACTAATTTTGAATAATAGAGCTGTTCGAAAAGTGAAAGACTGATTCCATAGCTGATCTAAACCTTCCCGGCTAAGTCACATCGGTAGTATTTGGTGGAGATAGGAAATCTCTTCAGGTCTATGCATATGTACAGGAAGGGAATTTCAAAATTGAGGGAGTTTCGAAGGCGGAAAGTTACAGAGCCCAGGGCCAATAACTAATTTAGAATCTAAATTGGATTGGAAGTCTTACAGTGTCATTGCTGACGTGTTTAATGGTGGTTGATATGTTTTCAGAACTACGGCTAACTAAGATGTAATTTTCAACTTCGCGGATGGAAGCTAGACTTCCGTATCGGTTTTTTGTTCTATAGATCTATTGCCTCTAATATTGCCAAATGATCATAATACGATGACGTTGACTAAAGTTCACTTTAGAAGAGACGAAGTCATGGAAAAAATTTCTAGTAGACATAAGGCCAAGTATATTTCCTTTAAAGGTTATAACTATGGGAAATACCTAGCTAGTCAGTTGACGAGAAGGTATCAAGATACCATATTACTCCGAGTCTAAAGAACATAATCCATCCTACTAAGTCTCTAGCCCTAGGTGGTAAACAAGTGAACTAGAAATCCCGCTCTCGACATAACATACGCTCCGTGATTTTGTGGCGACGATACGTAGCCGTTGCTTCCTTCTACGGATTATCACGATGGTGACCTATTTTTCTATGCTTTTATATGACCCAACCAGCACTATTAACCAAGCCTAACTAACGGTTAGGTTCAGCATCAGCTTTTCTCTCTCTACGCTTTCGCAGCTCATCGTAATCCGGCATCCGGCGGCTGACCACCGTTAAACCGAAAGCGATAGCTATCAGCAGAATCCAGATTGCGTGCCCCGATAACCACTGTGTGCGTGCATTAACTGCAAAAAGACTCGCAAATAGTGCCGGCGAAAAGGAGCGTACACCGCTCGCCATTGCAAGGCAGAGACCATTGAGCATGCCTAAAACCTCGGGACTGGGTGCCACGTCATTAAGCGCAAGTTGGATAGCCGTGAAGGACATGGCAACGCCACACCCTAGTGCCATAAGGATAGGTGCGACGATCCAAAAAACGCCAGAGAAGCCGCCGCGGAGCAGCAGGTTCAGCAAGGGCGGAATGGCGAGAAATGCTGGGTAGACAGTCGCGCAGGCGCGCAGAACCCCGTTGGTGCCGATTCGATGTTGGAGCGGTGGGAAGACGAGGAGCAGCCATACGGCCTGGGATAGGCCGTTCAAGCTCATGAACAAGCTAATTTGCAGCGGCGAGAAGCCTAAACCGCCGAGTGAAATTCGGGTATACCAAAATACAGGGGTGACAGCGGTATAGGCAAAGGCAAGCAGCATGATATGCTGGTAGGTGTACAAGACAAGTGCGACGCCGGGAGCTTTGATGAGATCCCGGGTCGACATTGTAGGTTTCGTTGGTGCAGACGGCCCGGTACCCGTCTCTTCACCCCCGCGCCGCGCAGCTATTTTGCTAGGCAGAGTCTCCTCGACATTGAAGGCGCATACTATAGTAATAACAAGGCCAAGGGCGCCCACAGCAAAGCTGGACAGGGCATATGGATAACGCTCAAAGAAGGGTACGCCGCGGAAGAGACCAGGATATTGAGAAGCAGGTTCAGCTAGCATACCACCAATCAAAGGCCCGAATAGAATTCCCAAGTTGCCAGTAAATGCGAATAGACTAAAGGCACGGGCCTGTGTTTTGACAGTGCTATGTTCAGAGATCATAGTGCGAATGGTTACGATAGTGCCAGCGAACACGCCTCCCAAGCACCGGAAAAGGATCATCTCCCAAATGGTGGTAGCCATGCCAAACATAGATGTAGCCACGGTTACACCAGCCATCGAGAAGACCAGTACCGGCTTTCGGCCCAAACGGTCTGCTGCCTTGCCCCAAAAAACCATGACCAGCATTTGGGTGAGGGAGAAGAGTGACTCAATTAGACCGCTGTAGAAGCCCGCGTCGGTCTCTTTGAGCGATCCATTTTCCTGACACATCTTATTGATGTACGGGAAGATGGAGAAGAAAGCTACGGGCTCAATGAGGCGCGCCAGGCAGAGGAATAAGATTTGTGCCATGGGCAGCGGCTTGTCGTCTTCGCCTGCATCTCCATCCTGGGTTTCATCGCTGCTGATGTCCGCGCTAGTGCCGGATTCGTAAGCGGTCGTCGCCCCGGAGGCATCACGGCTCGTCGTCAGCAGCGGCGTGTCCTCGTCGATTGCGATTTCCGCGGAAAGTGAGATGTCTCGCGGGATACTGGAAGTACGGTTCGTCTGGTTGTCTGCCATCGTGTCGACGCGTCGTTCAAACAGCCTGTGTCTGGTCTAGTGGCCCGTGCCGCGACTTTCCGTTGGGTGGGCGAGCCTTCGTGTGACGGTGCAAGCAATATGTTTTTACCTACCACCTCATTTGTTTGATTAATGTCTAGAGAATCGTGGTGATTGGGATAAATTTATAGCAATAGCAAGATAGCCATCATGCATGAACCGAGAACGATGGTTCCCAATCGTTAGTCCGAAATTTTCTCACAGGGTACCTCTACGAACTGAGGTATCAATAGCCATATTCGTTGGACCCGCCAACACAAATCACCTATCGCGTGCGTGACGCTGATACCGACGCAATGGCGATTGCAACACTGATCCAGACGACATTGGTCTCGCAGGTGGCACTGGTCAGTCCTTCAGAGGGATTTGAAGATAATGTAGTGGTCACGTGACAGCGTATTATCTGAAGAGCGTGCGTGTTGTAGCAACGCCTTGCTCCTTCAGCGGACGGAACCACTTACTTAACACTCTCAGATTGTTAAGGTTCCCGCCTGTCAAAAAGCACGCTGGTTAACGTGGTTTACGAGACAAGCACATTTTTATCCTTGCTAAAGTCCAACACATATTAAGGCTCATAATATGTGTTATATCAAACGAAACGCCCAAGTAACGTCTATTACAGGTTACAAAAGGAGCCTATTGCACGCATTTTCATGTCGGGTCGGAGATCTTGCGGACTATATCTAGTGTTAAGTTTCTATTCTAGTAGCTTATACTGGAATAGGATCCCATCTAAAACCTCAAACCTATAACTCACCAGCACAATAGGTCTTCAGCAAGCACTCCCTACCTAATAAAACTCTGATTTATTCCTAACAAGCCTTCAGGAACTGCATGGTTCCTCTAACCATCCTTGCATTCTTTGAAGCCGGCCGAATCCTTGCTCTAACATCAGAAATATCATCGTGCTACTTATTTTATTTTCCATATATACTATACACATCGGCAGGTTGAAGTTCGCGCCATCTCTAGCCCTCAGTTCGCTACAGGCGTGGAAGGCAGCCCACAGAACGCCCTCTCGCCCTCTCAAGGATCTTCACTTAGCTCGAATTTAATCTGAGTAGTGCTTCTGGCGGCCCTCTAGATTAATGATGGACTATAATGCAACATTCCCGAAGCAAATATACTGCGCACAAATTATCAGCGGCGCTTATCGCTTTAGCGTTTTGAGACTCCGGATATGTCGACGCTCGATAGGATATATATACATGCGTGTGTGTGTGTTATTTCCCTTCCTTCCCATCAAAACCTCGCACGACAGCCAGATTATCAATGGGGTGGATATCTATCCGACCCGGTCTATACTCGAAAATAGAGACCTATTAGCATCATAAAACGAGCCTAGATTTAAACTATAACCACCAGAACACCGTAAACGGCTCCCAGGCCAGCTATAACCGCCAAAACTATCTGTAAGGCCATCTCGGTCACCTCGTTAAGCGACTTTCGCGAGGCATATATTTTAACGCCCTCTTTGTAGATCAAATAAATGATCACAAAGGACAAGACGAGGCGTTGTCTCAGCATAACCTTGACGTGGAATTCAATCCGCTCACTGTTGTGGTGGCAGTGTTGAGCAGCGCGGAGGCGGGGATGGTTGATACCATCGAAGTGGATTTGACGGTAGCTCTCGTTCGGCGCTGATGAAATCGTCTAAGCTGATATAGCGTATTTAAATTAGCAATTTCTCCCAGGCAAATACCACTTCATAGTTCTAATTTCCGCCTTTGGATAGAGATATACCATTATTTCGACGCTTCTGAGGCCATATACTTGGCGTAGAAGCCAGCAGTCTATCTTCCGGGCCACCGCGAGGATCATGTGCCCGCGTTTCGCTCTTGGATGAAGGACAACCTGCTCTATGCCTTCGTGCCAGTTCTTTGTCTCCTGCTCTGCGGTAAGGAATCGCGAGATCCGCGAAACAGGCTTCCCGGCCTGAAAATCCGAAGGGCTGGAGCTCTACTGCGATGGCTATGCGAGATATGACTTGTGCCTCTGGGTCCGGGTTCATGCAATAGTGAGCATCAAAGATGCGTTGCCCTGCTGCGGACGAGCTGGCTTGACTAACAGGCGCAATGGCGGGAAGAATAGGAGCTGCGGCATAGGGAGCTGTTGGAGAGGGTCCGGATGCTGGGCGCCGGCGCCCAAGGGGTTCGGGATTACTCGTTGGCTGCTTTTTCCTAGTAAACGTGGCGGCTTAGCGTACCTATCGGGATGACGATGACGACAATCGCGACAACGACGACGACGACGGAGATGGTGAAAGCAATGGTGATGGCGAAGGCAACGAAAATAGACAATTGAAGCCAGGAGAATGATAAAGGTAATGGGAGCGGGGAAGGTCGTGAGGATACTAAGGGCAATGGGGATGATAGGGGTGATTTTGCTTCGATTTTGCGGTTTAGTTACTATATCTTGCAGATCTTGAGCACTCCGCCCTGGGTGGCACCATTTTCAACATCATACAACTTACCTTTATCATTATTTTAAGGTCTTTCTTTCTTATACCTCGTACGAGCCTCCTTCCTCTATCATATTAAATTCAAAAATTGTATTTTCTAGTCAATGGGCGGCCACTTTAGATACAGAGTATCCTTTCTAACAACTGAAATCGATTAGAGTTCATATTTATACGTCATGCAGTATGAAAGATAGAGTCAGTTACTGCTCTTATGGGCCTCCTATGATAATAATAAAATATCAGGTTAGCGATTGATGGTATCATCACGAGGGATTTCATACCGATTGAGTGATCACGCGATCTTGGCCCTAGAAGTTTTGAAAGATCGGTGCATAGTTGAGGCCATCTCCTCGAACTCATAGATATGTTTCGGCTTTGCCCAAGTGGGGCCTGGGTTCGCTAATGCCTCTAATAACGGGGAGCCGATTGTGATCACAGCTTCAAATGCATCTTCGGGATACACAGCCAGAAAAAATATCTGAACGGAAGGCCAAGAAAGATCTCGCGTCTTAATGTCATCGTCGGCGAGAAGAAGCTTCCCATGCCCGAGTATCATTCCGTCGAACGTTGGTAAGAGAATGACTGCCTCGTTCAAATAACCATCGATCACATAACTAGGAAACCAGTAGTAAAATACTACTTGAAGATTATAAACGATTAAAGATGACCATATATACATACTTCCAGCCATTTCGTATCTCCTCAATTCCTTCCGCAGACTGTCAGGATCGTTGTAATCAATATAAAATTTGACGTAATAATTCAGGCTATATCGATCGGGAAAGGCCCAGGTCAAAGGAATATGGCTCCGCCCGCGGGTAGGACTTTCCGCTCGTGGTTTATAGGATTGGGGGCACCCGGGTCTACGATGTCGAGAGTTGAGGTAGATCTGGTAGCATGATATCAGAACCGTTACAACGAGCGTTACAACAGCAACAATATGCCAGTTATCTTCATATATTGAGCCTTTCCGCAACGCTGATGTGAAATTTGAGAGGGAAATCATTGCGGCACTCGCGGCCAGCCGGTTTCTGGGACCGAGACTGGGGTATAGGCGCCGATAGGATGGTCTAGTTTTGGTGAAGTTTTTAGATCTGTCGAAAAAGCCGAGACACTGGACACTCTAGATTTAAACCCCATCGGTTTAGGGTTCAGCCGACGTCTGTAAGATGAACCTATCGGTCTCCCACGTGATATACCTTTCATGAATTACCTAATCAAGTAGACTATAATATCTGAATTAATTGATGGGAGCTTGAAACTTTACACGCGAGATTTTATGAGCCAATATGAGCAGATACGATTGAGTCGTGCCGCGACTTTCCGAGTTATATACCCTTGCTTAAAACAATAACCTCAACAAAAGCAATGGCCGTCTGGTTCAGTGGACTGAACCAATCAGATTCTCAGATGGTCCAGTGGCTAAGATTTCCGCCTGTCAAGCCACAATGTGGCAGCTCGCGGACGACCGGGGTTCGATTCCCCGTCTGAGAGTACAATTTTTTTTTGGTTTGCTTGGAACACCCAGTCCATTTTTGGAATCCAGTCCATTTTCGTTCTCGCAACCCTGCCTGACAGGGATCTATTCTCCAACATTTTCAACACTAGAACAAAAACCGAGAGGACAATAACGGCATACAAAGTACAGTTCTGTTCCAAGACTAGAAGCTTGTCTCGTAAACCAGCCTGGTTTACGAGACAACTAGAAGCCAAAATATCATATCAGGTCCGAATATGGTTTCGGGCTGTGAATTGAATTTCATTGATTATAGTCCCAAATTACCAAACTTATTTCATAGTCCGATTGACTACGGTAATATCAAGGCGCCTTGCTCCTGTTTGAATCGGGCTAATTCCCCGACTATCCTTTGTCTTCTACTGCAAATTCAGCATGTAATACCTTATAAAAATTATTATTATTCAAAAGTGAATGGTACTATGAGGGAGAGAACTTGTAAATTCGATAGAGAAAGAAGAGAGCTATCCTACGCCTCTGAGGCCGTCTTAAATATACAATTGGGTTACACGGGGCATGAAGCCATATCACTATCACGTGCCGTTAGTCACGTGAATCATGCGCCTCAGACATGCGGCGTGAGCTACGCCTCATGTCGGGTCGGCTATAAGCTAACTTGTGGCGGCGTTAACTCCGGCTCATGTAGGTAGCCTCAACAGATATGTTATAAAATGCGAAATCAGCTGATTGAATTTAGGTGATCCCCTGGCCACAGAAATCCTCGCGAAAAAAGTTAAATCCCTCCTTCCAGTCGGGCATTAGGCACCTCATGGAATAGCTAGCCTTTACAGAATAGTCGTTCAACCGGAACGCATATTTAAAGAGGCTTCAGAGGCATAGAATAGCTCTCCATCAAATCTACAGCTCCCCTCCTTCATATTACCTTTTCATCCTTTAATGGTGTTGATCTCGCTCATGTTCCCACTCTTCTTACCCTACGCTTCAAATATCTTTCTTTCCATACTCCCACATCTTTAGGAGGTCCCGGAGAAGCGGGGAATTTATAGATTTCGGAAGGCAGACAGACCACAGGGAAACTCGATCAGAACCAGAAGTTTTCTGAATTTGTTAGCGGACCCCGGTACTACCCGCCTCCAAACCGCTTGTTGACGAGGCCTGGGGGTAGTTGATTATAGATCCGAGATGGAAGCCGGTGCCAAGAAAGAAGTCCTACGGTAACAAAATGCAACAAACCGCCCTGCTTGGCGACGCCCTGTTGCCCTTCACTAAAAAGTTAAGCAGTGCGGTGCTGCTATTTAGCTAAACCCTCTAAGGCCGCTCTCCTTGCGTGTTCCAGGTTGGGTGTAATGTAAGTCGACACAAACTCCGGTGGTGACGGTAATAGTACTGGCTGTACTAGTTTTGCTTAGGATTTGGCTACACTTAGACTGTTTTGGCAAGTAACACAACTGTTACCAGGATATGGTAAGGGGGAAGACTTGTGAATTAATATTTGATGATGAGTTAGCTACGCCTCTAGGGCTTCTTTAAATACACACTTTGGTTACAGACTATGCTATAGAGCTATATTATAAAATTGCTGGCCCGCTGCTCTGATGCCCTGGGCCACATGGCCCACTAGCTACATGATGCAGGTCGGACATCGCGTGTGGCTCACGGCGCACGCCGGCCATAAGTTAGCTAGCTAAGCCGGTACTATCGAGTGGTAGCCTCAGCAATGTAAATACGAGAAGTTATGCAATTTGATGGTATTAAGGAGGACGAGAGATAGGATGATGGGTCAGCTTCTCTCAGGCTCGGTGGAAGGAGCAATGGGGGTAGGCGGGAATGGCTAGACTGGGAACTGAATATTAGGGGGAAAAAAGGTTTCGGGTTAATGAACTAAAACTGGAGTGAGAGCGTAGACTACGCGCTACGTCCAATTTTTCCTAGATTGTGGAATGATAGTTGAGTTAGGAGAAAAAAAAAAAAAAATTGTTAGAGGCGGGTGTATTACTATCCTAGCTTGATTCATCCAGCAGTAGAGATATCTAGCTGGAAATGTCTTTGGAACCTGCAAATAAAGATCAACGCATATCCTGTTATCGCAGGAAACTGTACTTCGGGAACCGCGAATGCAACTGATGGAACAAGCTGGCACGATTTGGAAAGCGCCGGCTGTCCCCCAGAGTGAATGGTTTCACCTCTCTGAATAGACCTGTTATCAGTGAATGAGGATAAGAGCTAGTGGATTCGGTGGAGAGTTATCCTATGTCTCTGGGGCCTTCTTAAATGCATGATCTGGTTGCACGATACGTATTCTATGAGCTGTCGATGCCCTGATGCCTCACGCCATGTCACGTGACCAATTGGCCACGTGAACAGTTTCAGACATGCGGCGTGGCGCACGCTTCATGTCGGCCATAAAGGTAGCGCGTAAACTCCGATTCATACCGGACATAAATGAAGCCCCAACAAGACCCACGATATATATTCAAACCTCACAATTGAGTTATCAAAAGAAAGGATGATAACTCAAAAGATCGACCTCGGCTGTTGCTTCTCTAGCGCACGCTGTCTGCTGTGCGGCCAACTATGCATCAGAGCATCCTTCGTGAGTGGCTGAAATATCAGCCTTGTATGGAATTCAAAGCGGGGTGAGGACCCTGCATGGGGTTGAAGATCACCAAACAACACTAACAGCACCCCGGTATATTTCTCGAAAAATCAAGCATGCTAAGCTATGACAACCGAACTAAGAGCAAGCGACTACTCTGTTGGCTGGATATGCGCTATCCCAATAGAACTGGCCGCCGTGCTCGCCATTCTCGATGAAACCTACCCGCAGCTCGATGCTGCTGATGGGGATACCAACGTCTACCGGTTTGGCAGAATCGGCAGGCATAATGTCGTAATTTCGTGTCTTCCGGAGGGGCGGTACGGGCTAACCCGAGCCGGTATCGTGGCCGCCCACATGCGATCAACCTTCTCACGCCTAAGGTTTGGTCTGATGGTCGGTGTCGGAGGCGGGGCCCCTAGCGAGGACAGCGATGTTCGTTTGGGTGATCTAGTTATCAGTCAACCAACGGGTGTATCTGGAGGTGTTATTCAATACGATTTCGGGAAAGCGATGGAAAATGGGGAATTCCTGCGAACCGGTTCGCTGAACGCGCCTCCGTCTATTCTGTTAAGCGCGGTAGCATCTATAAAAGCCGGGGATCAGGCAGAGCTAGGCATGAAAATATCCGACGCCGCCCAAAAAATCGAGGAAGAGAATCCGAGATTCCAGTATCCTGGCCAAGATACTGACAGATTGTTCCACGCTGGCTATAACCATGTTGAAGGTGGGGGACGCCAGAGGGACACATGTAAATCTTGCGATGCTTCCAGAGTAGTTCCTCGTGCGGAGCGGGAATACGATCATCCATACATCCATTACGGAATTATAGCGTCGGCCAACCAGGTAATGAAAGATGGTATGAAAAGAGATAGAATTAGCGCACAAACAGGAGCTCTCTGCTTCGAAATGGAGGCGGCGGGTCTGATGGACGATTTCCCGTGCTTGGTGATTCGAGGAATATGCGACTACTCGGACGGGCATAAGAACAAACGCTGGCAGCCATATGCCGCACTGGTTGCAGCCATCTATGCGAAAGAGTTACTTCTCCAGATACCGGCAGGTAGGTTTATGTCACCATCAATATCAATGGTAGAACGGGGCGCTGAGCAAGGCCGTGATGTATAGCTAGCAAAGACGGAATGAAAAACGCAAATAGAAGTACGGATCCCTTAGAATCACCCTAGTTACCTTTCATGCCTCTATAGCGCTGTGGCCTTTGGAGTTTCGAGCTAATGCCACCTTCTGCAGAGCGAGAGAAGATTAAAGAGATCAACTTTGTCATCCCGTTCGATTTACCATTTCCTCGAAACCGTAATTTCGTTGGCAGGGTGGAAAAGCTAGCACAAGTTCATGAACATTTCTCGAAGCCAAATGTCACAGACACACCTCGTGTTTTCGCACTCGTCGGTACCGGTGGAATGGGTAAAACACAAGTCGCCATTGAATACGCCTATCGGCACTATTATGACTACACGGCTATTTTCTGGGTGTTTGCAGGAAGCGAGGACACCATCCGTACTTCTTTCATTAATATTATGCAGCGTATAGTTAAAGAGCAAGCTCGAGTAACGTGGCCTGAGTCTCTTCCCGACTATCAAGCTATAGGCTCGAAACTCGGTATGCCGGGATCGATTGATCGAAAAGGTACAATTGACGCTAGCCCGGAAGTGTTTAATAACATACAATCGGCTTTGTTCGGCTGGTTGCAACTGCCAGGTAACAGTAGGTGGCTGCTTATTTTCGACAACGCGGACGATTTAGAGGCTTTTGATCTGCAACAATACCTTCCAAATTCTGGCGGCGGGGCTATCCTCGTTACTAGCCGGAGACCAGAATTCTCGCATAGAGCGGAACAAGTATCTTTGGAAGGACTCGATGATAAAAGTGCGATCAAGCTTCTGTTAGATTTGGCACACTTACCGAATTGTCTCGAAGGTATGTATATAACAGCAGCTAATCCCGTGCTCTGATATCATGCTGATAGCTTTTAAGATCATTCAGCCGTCGAAACTGATGCAGCTAACCTTGTTAAAAAATTGGGTTTCATGCCTCTTGCTATTAGTCACGCAGGCTGCTATATCTACGAGGCGAAACTCCCGCTGGGGGGCTATTTGTCGTATTACAACAAAGCCTTCATGGCCGTGCAATCCAGAAAACCAAAGTTCGGGTGGAACTATCGGAATGATACAGCTGCGACAACATGGGAGATCTCATTCTCGAGGGTAGAAGGGGAAGATAAAGAGGCGGCACTATTATTACTTGTATGCTCATACCTCAATCCTGAGGAAATTTGCAACGATCTGTGGAAGGATGAGCTGGCCAGCGAGGTCGAAAGTAGGTAGTTCCGCGTCGAACTATAGCTTTCTATTTACTAATAATCAGTGAAGTCGAGGGCAAGATTCTGCTTCTTGCTTCGTATTCTCTAGTCAAGATAATACGTCCTGGGCTGTTCTCTGTCCATCCTGTTGTCCATGCTTGGGCACGGGAACGTTCAGACCAATCGGAGCGTTTCAAAACTATAAAGTACGCTATAACCATTCTTGGAAATGTCAGCCAACGGGTAAATGTATCGCGGGAGAGTAACAAGTGGGAGGCTCGAGAGGAACGGAGAGTTGCGTCGCACTTGGAGTATCTTCACCAATATTTAAATCCTGTGTTTCCTGCGTTCGCTCTGGAAGAGCAGGAGTCTAAAAATCAAACTTTATTTGATCATGCCGATAGAATCGCCTCAGTCTTCGAAAACCAAGGCAAATACGATGAGGCCATGCAGTGGTACGATCAAGCACTGGCCGGCTATAAGAAGATCTTAAGCGAAGACCACCCGTTAATACTCTCCACAATACACAACATAGCTTCAGTCTTCTTCAGGCAAGACAAATACGATGAGGCCATGGAGCAGTACGAGCGAGTACTTGCTGATAAAGAGAAGGCTTTAGGCAAAGACCACCTATCAACACTTGACACAGTGCACGGCATCGCCGGAGTCTTCTTTGTTCAAGGCAACTACGACAAGGCTATGCAGTGGTACGAGCGAGCACTTGCCGGCAAAGAGAAAGCCTTAAACAAAGACGATCCATCAATATTCAAGACAGTTAGCAATATTGCTTTGATCTTCAAAAGTCAAGGTAAACACGACGAGGCCATGCAACGGCAGAAACAAGCACTTACTGGCTATAAGAAGACCTTGGGCGAAGACCACCCATTAATTCTCATAACAATGAACAACATAGCTTCAGTCTTTAAAAATCAAGGTAAACACGACGAGGCCATGCAGTGGTACGAGCGAGCACTTGCTGGCAAAGAGAAAGCTTTAGGCAAAGATCACCCATCAACATTCAACACAGTGAACGATATAGCTTCGGCCTTCTTCGAACAAGGCAAATACAACGAGGCCATTCAGTGGTACGAGCGGGAACTTGCTGGCCATGAGAAGGCTTTGGGCAAAGACCATCCGTCAACACTCAACACAGTGTACACTCTTGGTTTAGTCTTCTACAATCAAGGCAAATACGACGAGGCCAGGCAGTGGTACGAGCGAGCACTTGCTGGCTACGAGCGGGAACTTGCTGGCCATGAGAAGGCTTTGGGCAAAGACCATCCGTCAACACTCAGCACAGTGCACACTCTTGGTTTAGTCTTCTACAATCAAGGCAAATACGACGAGGCCAGGCAGTGGTACGAGCGAGCACTTGCTGGCTACGAGAAGACTTTAGGCAAAGACCACAAATTAACACTCGATACAGTGTATAACATTGGTTTAGTCTTTAAAAATCAAGGCAAATACGACGAGGCCATGCAGTGGTACGAGCGAGCACTTATCGGCTATAAGAAGATCTTTGGTGAAGATCACCTGTTAACAGCCGATACAGTGTACAATATTGGTTTAGTCTTCTTTAACCAAGGCAAATACGACGAGGCCATGCAGTGGTACGAGCGGGCACTTGCTGGCTATGAGAAGGCTTTGGGCAAACACCACCCGTCAACACTTGGAACGGCTAAACGTCTGCGTGCTCTTACCGAGAACATGATTCCATCAAAATAATTTCGAGCAGACAAGTCGGTCAGATGCTGGTACGGATTGGTTAGCATGGATCTGTAAATCCATCACAAACAGAGAGTCGGCGAATTGAAATCTTAGTGTAAAACTACTAGTACTTCGGATCTACAGTTGAAAGAATGAAAGTCCACATCTAGTCATATTAAACACTATGTTCTGATCTGAAAGGTAGCTTTTCTAAATGCCGAAGGAACTAAAAAGAAGATTGACCCGTTTTCAATCTGCTGGTTGACTAATAATAGTGCGTGACGACGAGTTTATAGCATGAGTAGATTTGTATCTTTGATGCTTTAACTAAGTCGAGCCAAGGTGTTCAGCAAGAAAGTTCCTTTGGAAATATATCAGTATTTGATAAAAATGGGTTAAGGCCGTGTGTCACGGCCTCACCATATGCGCTAACTGGATTAGGCAATATGGCTTGGCGTGTCAAATACTATTTTTTCTTGATACATTTTATCTTGTAGAATTATTTTAGTTATAATATTTCGGACTAAGAGAATATACTTGCATTTCCTACCACATATTCTCCCTGTATTGACATACGGCAGAATCTCCACAATATCTGTTTCTGCGCAACACATGTTTATCCGAACGTCGGAACTATATAGAACTGAATATTACAAGAAAAAAGTTTTCGGGTTAACGGTCTCGAACTAGATTGAGAGCGTAGACTACGCGCTATGTCCATTTTTTCCTAGATTATAGAGTGATAGTTGATTTGGGAGAAAAAATTTTTTTTTTCAGAGGCGGGTGTGTTACTATCTTAGATTAATACATCCAGCAGTATACTAGAGATACCTATACTAGCTGGAAGTGGCTTTGGAACCCGCGAACAGAGATCAATGCATATTCTGTTGTCGCAGGAAACTGTACTTCGGGACAAGCTGGCACGATTTGGAGAGTACTGGCTGTTCCCCAGAGTGAATAGTTTCGCCTCTTTAAATAGACCTGTTGTCGGTGAATGGTGCTATGAGGATGAGGGCTAGTGGATTCGGTGGAAAGTCATCTATTCTATGAGCTGTCGATGCCCTGATGCCTCACGCCCATATCACGTGGTAAACTGGTCACGTGAACAGTTTCAGACATGCGGCGTGGCTCACGCTTCATGTTGGTCATGAAGGTAGCGCGCAAACTCCGATCCATAGTTACCGGACACGAACAGTTAGCAGCCCTCTCAGATGCCTGTGCCTGTTGACACAAGTGCCCTTGTCAACCCGAATCTGTTGATAACAGCCGAAAACCACAACCCTTGCCTTGTAAAGCAGGGATCCTTCTGTGAGCTGGTTACCAAATGAAGATGCAGTATAGATATAGTAGATTACACAAGCTAGGCAGGGGTTTTCAAGCTCCGGCCTGACCTGGGTTTGCCACTAACCATTCCTGTGGCATGTGGATACGACATCCGTCTAGAAAGTGCCATATCACCTCTAATAAGCAGCCGTGCTACAACACCGTAGCCGCTAAGCTCAAGGCGGGCGCCATTGACTATCGGCCATCCAAGCTAGCCTAGCACAACGAGGCCAATCCAAGCCACCACCACCATAGCTGGAAGAAAAGGTATAACAGCAACGCAACAGCACCAAGCTCGAATCGGCCGGCATCCAAATTTTGATGTATCGACTTTAGTCGTGCCGATGGCTCTTTTTCCCTTTCTCTGTATTGTATCAACTAGTATTGGTATTGTTATTTCCTAGTTCGTTGCAACTTGCAAAAATCTATCTGGTTTAGTTTGCAAGGCTGTTAAAAGACTATTTTCCAGTTTTTTTTACCTTATCTGTCCTTCATGCTAGATCACATGCATAGGTTTCTAAAAACCCACTCGTAGTGTGAGAGCCATAGTTTTCACACCCGCCAGGAGTTGTTGTCGGCAAGAGTATCAGCGCCGAGAGTCTGCGAATCAACCTTAAAGACGTCATTAGAGTTGGTCACTTCGCTTATACAGCACGTGGCACCGTCGTCCGTGAGAAGAACAATTCCGTTAACGAAGCAACGGTAATTATAAAAATCTATGATCTTTGTAATCCCTGTTCGGTGGAGCGGTTTTCCAAAGAGTTTACGATGTAAGTATAACGTAATCGGCTTCAACTAAATTCTCCCCCTTCTATTCTTTGACTATATCGCGCTCTTTTTCAATAACCTTTTGCCATCGTTCTTTTTTTCTAAATATATTTTGTCCCACCAGAAAAATACCTTGACTCTCCAATAACATGAGACTTAGGTATCACCGCTTGGAGTATCTGCAAGGGGGATATATCCCGCGACTATTTATCCATGGGAAGCACCGGGGATACGGGTTTGGTATTCAGGTCTTGGAGGAGTCTGGCGAAACCCTGGAAAACGGGGTGGCACCCAGGTACTAAAAAGCTTGCACGCATAGCTTTAGCAAAAATCCGCGAGAGTGGTGTTTTACACCGAGATATTTCGCTAAGGGGTATAAATTACGACCCTCAGAACACCTTGTTCCCGCTGCGGATAGTCGATCTTGGCAACGTCACCCTTGACACTGGGCTGGTAACAGGAGAAGCAATGCGACCAGGGTTAGAAGAGCTAGAAGAATTGCGGCCGATTGCATAACATATTTTAACTTGTACGCTAATGAGCCCACTTCTGCTCAATTTCTCACGGTTACAGTATTGTTTATATATTGCGGGAATCAAGTTGCGTTCTGTAATTAAGATTTCATATAACCATGCCTTCTGACGGTATTGGTGCATTTTTTCCCTTTCATCATGGGCATAGCACTGTCAGATCTATTCATTGAGAAAGAAGTAAAATAATTTTAATAATTACCGAAACATGACATTTTGAGCTGGGGTTCTGCGAATTATTGGTGCATTATGATTTGGCGTGTACCACCGATGAACGTTGATAAATCAAAACCATTATTAGAATAAATCAAAAAAGGTAAAGAACTAATTCCCTGAAGGGGAATAGCGTAACTAAGAAATATGTAGGAAAATATTTTAAGTACTATATAGGACCATATCCTTTTATTCTACAAGCGTGCAATAAGCGTAATCAGCCCACATGCCCGAACAATCCGAGCTTACGGAAGGATTCCACCCGTAGAATTGAGCCATTGTGATACCGGCCTCTGCAAGGATCCCTGCGCAAGTTATTCCAGCTGCAAGAAGTAGACCCACCAAGTTAGTACCGAATTATCTGCCGTTTACTGCTGTAGAACGTAGGCTTTGGAATGGTGAAAAATGAGGTGAAATAGTACTTACTAGCAAGTCTCCATCGAATGCAGTTTGTCGCGGTGCCCTCGCGGGTTGGGCCCGGAATAACCGCTGAGCTTGTCGTAGTTACGCTGCTAGTAGTTGTAGTTGCGCTAGAAACGCCGACGCAATAAGCGTAATCAGGCCACATTCCTGTACAATCCGAGTTTACAGTAGGGTTCCATTCGTAGAATTGAGCGATGGTAATGTCTTCTTGGGCGAGGATGTTGGCGCAGCTTGTGTCTTTTGCATAGCGAGTTATGAGTTAGTGATCCATAGTGGGAGCATACCAGCCACAAAGCGAATGAAAGTTGGCAAAAGAAACATGTCAAAGACTCACCGGATAATCGCCATTTATTACAAGTAGCAATGGTTCCTTCTCGAGTAGGACCAGGAATAGTGCCGGAGCTCGTGGTCGTAACTGTTGATGTCGTCGTAGTTGTATGGGAAGTAGTGGTTGTTGTTGTCCCGGAGACACCCACGCAGTAGGCATAGCTACCCCACATACCACTACAATCTGAGTTCACGGTAGGATTCCAAGCATAGAACTGTGCGATCGTGATATCATTTTCCGATAAGATATTCGCACAGGAGGTGTCTGAAAGTATCGAATAATGTTAGCCGCAGGTCTACATGGCATAAATTTAAGGCCCTAAGGGAACGTTGAACGAGCGAATGTGACTATTCTTACCTGCTAAGACCCATTTGGTACAGTTTTCCACAGTTCCTTCTCTCGTTGGACCAGGAATATTCGGGGTTGTGGTCGTGGTCGTTGAACTTGTGGTAGTCGGTGTAGGTGATGGTATCAAAGTAGTGACAAGTTCGCCGGTTTGTGTCCAGGCGTCCCCACCATCGTAGTCTGGACCCCATACGCAATACCAAGTGTCTGCCCAGAGACCTTCGCAATCGGGGCCGACTGCTGGGTTCCATTCCTTAAAACGAGCCAGGGATAGGCCGCTCCTCATTATGAATTCGGCGCAAGTATCGTCGGCTGATATTGCAATGTTAGACTCCCTATTATGGACTAGTATTCATGCTTGTCGTATGAACATACCGCTTTTAGTTTTAGCCCACACAAAACAAGGCGAAACGGCACCTTCCTGGGCAGGACCTGGCGCCGGGAATGCTTTTGGTTCCTCTTTCTCAGGTAGTACTAGAACGAGTGGTCGATAATCAATATTTTTTACCACAGGCCCAAGATTCGCCCTGTAAGGTGAATATTGTCATACCTAGATCTCCAAGTGAAACACAATATTGATAGCCAATATCAAAGGTACAATCTGAACCAGGTGTCAATCCTTGGTTCCACTGTTCAATATCCTCCTGCTTCACACCGTACTGGACTGCAGCATCTGAACAGCTCTTTGAATACTCACTACTACCGAAGTAGTATGCACAATCAAGACGGGTTCCATTAGCCAACGGCATTCCAGTTGCGGTCGATTCTGGGGGCTCAGTGATTGTGGGTAACAAATCCCAGTCGTATGTGATTGGTGGGACTGTGTTTGTCTCAATACTTAAAGGATGCCCACTATACGTTGTGACTGCGGATTTTAAGCGCCTCAGTCAGAAGCCTGCTATGATATGGGTTTGCATATAAGGCTTAGCTTAGTTCGCGTACTTACTTGTTCCGACAGGCAGGATACAGTAGTTGTAACCTGCCCAGAGATTCGTGCAATTCGAGTTGATCATTGGGTTCAAGAAGATGAAGTCCTCCATGGATATACCGTTCCTCTGGACGACAAGATTACAATTGTCTCCCAGTACGACCTGGTAATATCGTCCGCAACGGGTGTTAACATCTGGTGCTAAGCTCGTTGGGATAGGCCTTGAAGAGGGCGAGTCAGCTCATAAACACAATATGAATATAGTACCTAGTGCCAAGAGAATTGCTACCTACACAACAGTAGAGGCAGTAGATATTTGTGAGGTTCCTGGATCAGTTACTACTGGGATCGTAAATACGCCATATGGATTGCTGTGAATTGCGTATGCATTGGGTCAGCTATCAAATTTTCGCGATAAGGAAGAGACACCGGAGAAACTGTTCTGGAATGAGGGCAATCACCTCACACATATATCTTGACCTATAAAGTAGCCGCTATCAAAGTTACGGCACCAGTGATCAATGCCGGGGTTCCAGCTTTGGAGCATAACTGCGGTAACACCTTGATTCAAGCCGTAGGCAACGCTGTTACAAGTATCACCCGCTTGGACCCGGTAGACGTCGCATCGTCCAATATCAGGCAAGCATAAGTTTCCGGACGTAGGGAAGTTTCCGCAACCCTCTCCGAGGTTATTTGCCTGTAAGAGGTTCAGAGTGCTAATACGGTTCGCTGAGGATATATCGGTACAGTTTGCACCAGGAGGGATTGGGATTGTGGTTCCAAGACATGTTGGAGTAATTTCAGGGTGCGTAGTGGTACTATTGAGAATTACGGGACTTGGTTGAACGATTGGGTATCCAGTCACAGAGCAACTGGACTTGATGGCTGAGAAGTCCTCATCCAACGAGTCCTCGTAGCCGAATTCGTTGTTCAGGATAGCTTGCTGATTTTTTAAAAGACCTTTAGAAAACACCAAATTTTAGCTCGCAGACCATGTATATTATTTTATGTGCTGTGAAATCTTAGCCTACATTCTTTACATAGTGCGGCGACTCCAGTTGGAGCAGGTGTAGTTTCGGTAGTCGATTTGGCACACCAATCGCCTTCTCTATAAATGGAGACAAATTATCAGTAGGTAAGCCCAGTAATCCTTTTCTAGAATGTTGAAAATTCAAGGCGTTTCTAGTTGGTGACAATGGTCGAGTGATAACCTACGAATCTTTGATGCAATTCAAAGTCCGCCCGTAGACATAGTAATTAGCTAGCGATACGGCTGAATAAGCGAGACCTGTAACTCCGTCTATATAAACCCAACTTCCACAGGCTGACTGTATGTTACTGACATAGGCAGCCAAGCTGTTGCCACAAGCGGTAGAACATAGGGACGTCAGTACAGATTCCTCAAACTCTCGCGAGTTAGGTTCGCTGGCGAGTTCATCGGGACATGAAGCTATCTCCGCAAGAAGCGCATTATTACATGCAGTGCTAGCACCTTTCTGCGTGAAGTCTTCCCAGTATAAGTTGACTTGCGCCAGCGCAGTTTTGCTGGCGCAAAGAAGCCCAAGGAGGGCCTTTGATCTCATATCTTCAGCCTTTAGAAATTCGAAGACGGTAGCGAGGGGATGATTGTTGAGGGTGGAAGATTCTCTAGAATTAGGATATCATTGGGTAGCTAATATCTTTGATTCAATAGATATCATGAAATAAAATATCTAGAGAGGGTATGGTGAGCGCAGATGTGCCGGCTCTGGTGCGAGAGATACAAAGAAGCAACTTCAATTGTCTCTCCGTAAGATCCTTCCTACGAGCTGACAGAGCTAAGTCTAGAGATGGAGTACAGAAGCGTAATTTGAAGCTTGAAGACATTGATTGGGTTAAGAGAGCCCCCCAAATTGGCATGAAGCCCCTCTTACGTTATCAGGTCAATTTCACAAACGGAGGAGGGAAGAACAGTTGATTATCGCATCGTGGTACGGTACTCGCGCACCCTTGCCAACAAGCGGAATGCCGAAGGGTTTGAACAGGGTAAGTCCCTGACTACTAACAGGTAAGAGTGAACACCTCCTGCGGAACGCATCTGTCCCACACACGCGCAGGCCAAGAAGATTTCGGCAGTGGAATTTGGCTTGGCCAAATCCAAACCCTGGCCTATCCGGCTAAATGCCGATTGCTTTCTCCAAAATATGGTGATGAAAATTATTCCTCTCGGAGGAAGACGGGCTGGATTCGGGCTCTAATCGCCCCAGATGATTCTAATACTTGGATCAGTTTCGAGGTTATTTCTTTTGTTAGTAATTTTCTTTCTGGCGGACCGAGTCGCTCTGGTGGGTCACTCCGCTCGTCAATATGCATATGGCTCGAGAGCCGTTACCCGACGCATGCAGGGGTCCGCAATTTCTTTCCAGCCATATCCTAGTCTGTCTGACGAAAGATCCGAGAGAATTTAGCATAGGAGAAAGTGGGAAAATGCAGGTGATTCCTTACCTGCGCAATAGCTAGCGCGATAGCGGCCGATCAGTTTCACAGTAGTATCATGTCAAAAGATGGCGGCCGGCCGGCACTCTGGCGAGTGGGTCTGTGGGGGTGTGCGTCCCATGCATTGTGCCTATCACAACCTCATTTTGACTATAAATATTTAAACCAAAAATTTATCCGCTGTGTTACAATAGCCAGCTAAAAAGAGGTCTTGACAATGTTTAACATGGTATTACAGGTCGCGCTATACCGAGGTACGGGGCGATCTGGACCATAAAACAATAGGGTATGTCCTGTACGGGGACTACTTTCTCGCTAAGGCCGAGATCTTCTAATGGCCTAAAACATACGCCACTTTGAACAAGGCTTCACACGTATAAATATGCACCGTGACGAGTTTTGACGCCATAGTGAAATATAATGGATGCGCATGGGCATCCGCCACGGAAGTTGTTTCCCGCATGCATATTACGCTAAGTATGGCAAAGTAGACGCCAAGTATGGCAAAGTAGACGCCAAGGTAACGCATAGATTTTTCGAGTCGGCGACAAACTAGGATTTTAAACCGACAGTTCATCACCTCCAATCAAATTTGACATGGGTCTTGACTTAAATCTCATTTTAAAACTCGAAAGCCGTATTATACTCTGTACTATAGATGATAAGTTGGATGAGTATCATGCTTATCTCAAGGGTCTGGCGATCTTCGAAGTTATTGCCGGCCGAACCCGAAATGCAAGGCTCAGTACGTTGTGCCTGAATATTACTTTTTGGAAAAATTCACCAACATAATATCTGCGGATTGTATGATCATAGAGGATGCAATGATTTTCGTTCTCACATCATGGAAGAAAGCGGAAAATAACAAGAGAAACATATTCGCTTTGAGCGGGTGCGCAGGTCTAGTCAGAATCCGCAAAAAAACCCTGGATTTATCCCCCGAAACCCTAACTCGAAACTTATCGGTATCTAAGCGGTACTATTCTAATTTGCCGTCTTCATAGGCCTGAGGTTTAAAGGGTAGCGCGGCTGGACGCGAATCTTTGCATGTGGAGTGTTCCAACTGCAGGGTACATGGGGAACTACACCCTGGTCCTGTCACGAAATATGGTCTTAGACCTCCAGTGGAAATTGGATATGCAGCAGGGTTTTATTGATTTCGCAAGCCACCATTGTCCAGGATTCCCAAATCCTCAAACAGCAAGGCCAAGAGTCGTTGCCGCGAATAGACCGACAGATATGGTTTTGGACGAGCTCACAATCATGGATCGATCTCCACGATATGATAGCATATCCTTCCTCGTTCGCTATACTATCTTGCCTAAGAGAAAATAAACGACCGATAGCTCTAAGCTTGTGTATTCTTCTGATACAGCAACAGTGCTCTTTAAAGTTTCTCTTTTAGTGATATCTATCTTCTCTGACATTTTGTAGAGTTCAAGCATACACACATTCTTTTTGGAGTTTACATGGCATTTCGATGCCGCTGTAGCTCGTATCAATCATGAAATCTCTATTTCTACGAAGCTTAGCGGTCATCATAGCGCTCTCCGGAGTGGTAGATGCCCGCGCGACTGGCCCTATTGACTATCGCCACCGACACCACGCTAAACGCTACGAAATAACCGACCCTGATCATTCCAAAGCTATATCGCAAAATCCATCGAATGCTAAAGTCCACGCCGGCCTAAACAAGCGTCAAGACTATAGCTGCGGCCCAGATAGACCATGCCATAACGGAGCCTGTTGCGGTCCTTCGTAAGTACAATACATAACATCAGGCGTGCGCGGGGGGCTTTGAGCACTTGATAATTTTTATCAATATCAAAATGCTGATTTAAACCGATTTTCTCAATTGCAGTGGATGGTGCGGATATGGCCCTGCAAGTTGTGGTACAGGCTGTAGCTCTAATTGCGATGCAAAAGCCGAATGTGGGCAGTATGCAGAACCAGCAGGCAAAACATGCCCATTGAACGTATGTTGCAGTAAGTAGCGTGCGGTAGTGGGGTTACACAATCCTCGTAAATTATATTTTCACGCTTTGGTGTATCTAACTTAGCAACAACCATTTAGGCCAGCACGGTTTCTGCGGTACTACTAGCGAGTTTTGCGATGACAACTGCCAAAGCAACTGCGGAGCGGTCAACCGCCCTTCTGGTGGTGGTAATGTGAGAAAGAATGTCATCGGCTATTATGAATCTTGGGCAGCCACTTCGAAGACGTGTAGTAGGATGCAGCCGGAAGAAGTCCCGGCTTCTGGAATGACCCATCTAAACTTTGCCTTCGCTTTTATTGCACCCGATACCTATGGTATGTCATTGATAATACAGATTCTCCTCGTGACAACAGCGTTAGAGAACTTACGTAATTACCCACCCTTTTTAGATATCATCCCAATGCCCGATACCGATCCAAAACTATTCTCTCGTACAACTGCACTGAAAAGCACATATCCAGGTCTCAAAGTCTGGATCAGTGTTGGTGGATGGACGTTCAATGATGTAGGTTATTAAAATACTGCATTGAATGAAGTTGGATAATGAGCTACCACTAACAACATTTTAATTGAATCTATAGAATGGTACAATTTGGCAGCCGGTATTCTCTGATCTGGCATCATCACAGGCAAAGAGAAGCAAGTTCATCAAAAGCATGATCAAATTTATGATCCAGTATGGTTTTGATGGTTGTGATCTTGACTGGTGCGTCAACCCCAATTTCGCTCCCTATAATCGGCTACTTGGGGCAGTCTAGCTAAAATACACATAATATAGGGAGTACCCAGGCGCACCAGATCGTGGCGGCCAGAAAGCCGATGTTGAGAGTATGTAATCGCCACCATTATCGCGGGTTCGCATTTCAAAAAATACGGCCATTGGTGCTTATTTGCTTGGTGTCTTTTAGACTATGTTTCTCTTATGAAGGAAACCAACGACGCATTTAAAGCTCATCCGAAGAAGGTTTGCTAGATTACACTTTAACAGTGCCAAATATGCAAATATGTATACTGACACGGTATGAATAGTTCGGCCTGAGTTTTACCGCACCAACATCTTTCTGGTACCTGAGATGGTTCGACCTAGAAAAGATCCACCCGAATGTAGGATATTCGATTCTTATGGAAGATTCCCTTATTAAACTAGTGTTGACCACAAGCTAATCCGATTTCATTCTAGGTTGACTTTATCAATGTTATGAGTTACGACCTACACGGTATCTGGGATAGTACCAACCCAATCGGCCCACAAGTGTTAGGGCATACAAATATGACCGAAATTGACTGTAAGCTGTGGAGTATAACCGAACTCTTTTCCAGACTCTAATTGATTTGTTTTAGTGGCTCTCGACCTCTTTTGGAGAACCAACGTGCCGTCTAGTAAAGTTCACTTGGGCTTTGGCTTCTATGGCCGAAGTTTCAAATTGAAAAATTCTCGCTGCTCCGATCCTGGATGTCCTTTCGAAGGACCTGCTGATGCCGGTCCATGTACCGATACCGCTGGAATTCTGTCTTTCAAAGAAATCCAATCTCTGATCGATGCATGTAAGTGATAATCAAAAATAAGCCTAAAATCAATACATCTTTTTGGGAGATATCTAAAGTTGATTTTTGTTGAACTAGCTGGTGGAGCGAAGCCAAAGCTCGACCAAACTGCCCAAGTCAACTACCTTACTTGGGGTTCCGGAAATTGGATTAGTTATGATGATAAGGTTACTTTCGAAGCGAAGGTCGATTTTGGAAACGAAAGAGGCTTGAAGTAAGCCGCAAAACCCCCCGCCCGAGTGATTAATATATATTGAAATTGGTCATTAACTTCTCGAGCACAGTGGTATGCTCATCTGGGCCGTTGATCAAGATGATACACAATGGAACGCTATCAAGGCCGTCACAGGAAAAAACGTTCTCACTGCAAATGAATTTCAAGCTATCCCTGAATCGGATCTGCTGCCCAGAGATTGCTACGTTACCGGTCTCTGCGGGTCCGACTGTGCCGCTGGATACCTCCCGATTACGGATAAGATCTATAACGCGCATCAGGATCGACTCCACGACCCCAATGCTGACTTTGACCCGAAAAGATGCGGTGGTGACAAACAAAGAAGTTTATGTTGCCCATTCGCTAGTCGCCCAAGTAAGATCAAGTGCCATTGGCGAGGTAATGAGGGTCATTGTAACGGTAGATGCCATGATGGAGAAGTTTTCATGGTCTCCGACAATCAGGGAGATAATGGGCGTTCCTGCCTCAAGTAAGTCGCCCCTTGCTGGTACCACTGCACAAGGGTCCTAAAATATTCTTCATTTAGGGGATTGAGAGCGTTCTGCTGTGAGGTGGAAAATACTAAAATTGTAGAGGCATGCGACTACGGTGAATGCGGCGCTACGGACTGTAGCGGTATGGGCGATAAAACGGAGCTCGTCGAGGGTGGAAAAGAATACAATGGTTGTAGTAGGGGCGTTTCAAAACCTTTCTGCTGCACGAAGAAATCTGTGAGTGGTTACGCTGCTGCTCGGAAAAAACTACCTACAATACGCTAACCAGACTTCGGAAGGGTGTTGAAACTTGTAACTGGTCGGGGCACGGTGCCGATTGCGTAGAGCCAGTCTGTAGAACAGATCAGATTCAGTTGCGAACGTCTTCAAGAGGCGATGCTGGCGGCCAATGTAGATGGGGAAGGCAACGGGCACTATGCTGTAACGCTCCTAAAGGGTACTCCAGCTTCCTTCCCGTCGACTTGAGCATGGTTTTCCCAACTCTCCCGCCAACTGATTACGACCCAGTAAGTGTTAAATTTTCTGTTTCAGAAATCAGAAGTCGGAGACATTAACAACGAATGTTCAGGCATATGGGCTTGTCCTCCACGACAACACCGTACCCAACCCTAGAGAGGGACCATTTGCTATGGTCATCATCGTTGGTAAGTACTTAAGTCTTACTGGGATATTCTCAGATATTAGTTTGATGTGATTCAGCTCGGCCATGAGACCGAAAGCGGGCCTGGCCAGATTTGAGACTAATACGTGAGTGATCATGTAGGGCCGGCGGACGATGTTAGCACATTCTCAAAGAGAGACGGCTCACATATGGAACTCTTCGACTGCCCTATACCTCGTGAAGGCGACAATGGTATTCACAAGGCTAAGGCCGTTTGCCGGGGAGACCCTGAAAACTGTAACCAAATCTTCAAGCTCGAAGGAGGTGTAGAGGGAACTTTTGTCAAAATGCCTTCTCACGTAAGTCTTGTCAGACTAGTACGCTTTTCAAGCGGTGCCGAAACTAATGTGTGAAAAAGTGTACGGGCGATCGGTATGTCAGAGCCATACATCTCAAGAGAGCAGAGGATCAAACTTTACCAGGCCGCCTGCTCCCACGAGATGTCACCTCTGAGGTTTACGAGTTTGCCTTTGACTACAACTTCCATCTGTGGGTTTATAGGCTACCCTATCATTTTTGCTATGAAAAGATACTGACCCCTTTCACTAGACGTAAGAGAGACGCTAGTGATGTCTCTGTTCGAATCGTAAGTCAGGCATCTATCTCCCCTGCTATAAAGTTGTGCGTTGTAAATTTTCGTTGACTTTCCCTATACTATAGGACTACGCTTCTCAATACAAGTACTTTCTACAATTTGTGGAAGGTGCACCAATAAATAAACGTTCGGAAGGCATTTCCACGGTCGATGAACTCTACGAGGCGTGGGAGTCAATGCTTTCCGTGCACCCGGAAACAAATGTTATCGAGAGGCGTACCGCTGAAAATTGGCTTGAACACGATGCTCGTGCCCTCCACCCCAGATTTTATTCGAGTAACTCTGCAAATTGGGAGCACCTCTGGGAAATCCTTCTTTCAGATTGGGAGTTGAAAACAACGGTCGATAAGACCTGGGATTTCAAATTGGAGAAAAAGCTCTTCCAGATAGAGAAAACTTGCACTTTCAATGGTGGAAGTCTCAAAGGAGAGGCATCCGCAGGCATGAAAGTAGAAGGGACTGCTAAGGTTATGGCAGGCGCCAGTCTTGTGGTAAGTTATCCGTCGTAGACTTGAATATAGACAATCCAGATTTAACACTAGATGCTCTAGGGAAAATTTACTACTAGTGGTGTTAATTTCGATCAGTCGTATGCTTTCTTTGGGCATGACCTCACTCTCACTATGGGGGTTGACCTAAGCTTGATTGGACGCCTCAAGTTCGATCAAACAACCTTTGGTTTCCCTAGAGATAGTATGTATATGATCCACCCCTACGCCCTTACCTGTATATTATCCCTCAGCTAATTTTTAAATTATCCGGTATTAGTTAACGTAAATATTAAGTAAGATAAAAATCCGAACGATTCTGGGTGTGTGATATTAGATACTGACACCTGGGTAAATTTTAGTATCGGCGATGCCTTTAATGTCAAAGGGTAGGTGTACACAGCAGGTTATTATGTTAGGGGTCGCTTAGAGTTGCTAACTTTTGATAGAATCCTCGAGGTTGTGCCGGTTATTGGGACGAGAATGGCCCTATCTGGGGATTTGACTACGTCGGCGTAAGCTCATCTGACATCATCGCTAACAAGCAAAGATACACATTACTGACCGTCTTATAGCACCGTCAACTGGGAGCAAGGCTTCAATTCCAAATATGGCTACTCCTTCCCGAATCATAAGCTTGGAGTTCCGACTACCAACCCTGATTCTAAGGGTGGATCGTTCAAGATCATTGGTAACAAGAATATTGGAGCAACTGCGACTGGAAGTTTAACCTTCAAGATTGCTCCTTATGTTCAACTTCAACTCTCGGTTGGAAGTCTTAAAGCTGACACTACAGTTGCATCTTTGTCCATCGAAGGTCGCTTTCCAAGTGAATTATATGTCGACCTCGAGGCGGACTCTAGCTGCAGCGGGGTCAAAATGGGTATTGCGGCAAAACTCACCGGGGAGATTGAAGGAAACGGCAATGCTGGCCTAAAGGATATTGTATCTTGGGCCAGGGTTCTGCCCCTCTTCAATACTGGCAGGAGAACGATTTCGTCGCCGACCTGCTATAGTTTCAGGTCCGGCTCTAGCAAGAAGATGCGAAAGCGTGAATATATTTGGGATAACACAACCTTGGGAGCAGAAAACGAATTATCGCTACTTGGAATCCAGGAGTACTCTCATACCAAGCGTCGCTCGCTTGCTAAGCGTGCCGGTGGAACCTTGTATAATCTTGCAAACTCTTTCAGCTGTCCGGGAGGTGATAACGATGAAGGTGGTAGTCCCTGTGATGAAGAGCTTGGAGAAGACTTTGCCAATGCGTTTACCAATGCTTATGGAGACCGAGAAGATGATCCGACGCCCACTTCGCTTGAAAAGAGGTCGGATGATCATTGGCATGACGAATTTCTGGAGGAAGTTGGCCAATCGATCAAGGCCTTCCAAGCAGATGGTGGTAATTTGACCGACGAGGAGTATTGGCGTCATTTTGGCCTTGTTGCCAAGAGGCGTGAAGCTTTCCGGGAACGTGCACATCCACGTGCTGTCGCCGATTGGGCCCCAGTGGGGACTGCGCGTCCGCAACATGGACCTTTCGACAACTCCAGAACTTGGAGGAGAGTTTGTGACGGCTTGTATTTATCCACCCCTTGGCATCTTATCCGGATATTTTAAGAGACTAATATATTTGGCTGCAAATAGCCGTTTCGCTTGGAAGACCGGCGCGTACAATAGCTGGCCTCACCAGGTCAGGGGTATGACGGTATACGAGAGATCAGAAGGCTGTACTCAAGCTCCTTATCTGCGAACGTACGGGCTGACTGATACGCTTCCTACACGAGACGGCTCAAATCTTCACATGGCAAGTAAGTTAACCTTCAGCCTACAAGGTTAGACGTGCAAGTTGTACGGCAAAGATTGACTGATCCTTCTTGATGATTCTATTTACAGCTGAGCATATACTTGAGCTTCAAACCGTAAGTTTTTCATCAAATCATAATTTTAAGGCACCTACGGCTAGCAGATACTAACAAGGCCGAGTTAGTTCAATTCTTTCTGGCGCTGGGTCACTGACAATGCCAGCGGAGAGGGTTTTGCAATCCTCAACAATTTCGGCACTAGTCGAGACGGTGCTTGCGACGTACTTAACACACATTTCTATGAACTCACCGTTGGTGGTATATATAGACCTATCGATATTCTCGCCCTTGGTGTATTCCCGAGCAACGTCGGTTTCTATGCCAATAACTTGGGGGAGTTTGTCATTTTAGAAAGTCCAACCAATAAAGTCAAAATGAGTGTAAGTTGGATCCAAATCACGGCATTCGATCCTACAACAGCTAATCTAATGTCTCATAAATGTAGTTGATGGGAGGTGGAACGATCCGCACGACCGATTATATGGCAGACCCCAACCGTACCCTCAGGAAGAAACTGACTGTGTTAAAGTCGTGTTTATTGGTTTTCAAATACCTCAGAGAACCTACCATCCAGGCGAATTTTGAAGCTCAAGTCCGCAGAATGGGCGCCGGCCTCGATTTCTTAGAGCGTGTCTATATTCCTAGCGTGCGTTTCACACATTGCTTTCATGTTCACGATTACTCATTAGGAAAGCGTAACTAACACGAGACCTTACAGCGCATCCTGACTTACCAGCCGGGCGGATTTGCTTTATCAAGCGCCTGGTATAGGTACGTAAGGGAGGTAACCGTTCCTACTCTCAATCGTATTGGTGAGCAGTTCCTGCGCGACAATTTGGCGACATTGACACGAGACCACGGCACCCCAAGACCAGGAGAGACTCAGGATGATATCGACAACAGACAGGCACTCTATATGTTAAGCACTTCTTTCCGCAATACATTCTTGCCATTCAATCCGAGCATACCGCCCTAGGTACCCCTTGAACGGGCAGTGTTGAACGTTCGCGAGATTCCGTTGGGCCCTCATGTTGTCAGCAAAAGCGCATATATATAAGTATATATATACATAGCCACCGTTATAGCTAGTTTTTAATTTTTTTTGGAAAAATTTGATCGTGGAGCTTGAATTTCTTCCTCATCGAAAGTTTAAAATCTTTTGATTTGGCTGTCTCCTCTTATCGTATAAAGTATATCTTTTCCATAGCATGAACGTACAGATAGTTTTGCATAACGATCGCAAGGAGCTGGAATTCCTATCTAACAACTCGAGCACGCCACTAAATCGAAAAACACTACTCCCAATTACGAGACCAAGTCCCCCTTCGGCGGAAAACTGTACCTGATCTTGACATCTTCGCCTAATCCTTCCTTGAAGATCCGAGCTAGCTCATTGTCACTCTCTCCATCTTCACTCTCTGGTAAATCTTTAGACTCTAAGATCTGGTATCCAATTGACACTTGTTTGCCATCTAGTAAACCAAATACTGCTTTCTTGGGGTTTAGTGATTGATTGCTGTACTCCATAAATATACGGCTTTCGGAGGAAAGATCTTGAAAAGTGGATTTTCAGGTAAGCCGGGATTCCAAACTAGGATTAGCTTTCAACACGGAAAGACTCACTCATCTGCATCTGAAAGGATCGCATGCCGTGCATTCTGTTCGCGACAGCCTTCGCCGCCACTAAGTAAAAGTTGCGGACCCCGGAAGTCGCTGTCCGCTTGTCCCTATCGTCCTCGTACTTGACCACATCATCAATGATGTCTGCGTTGAGCCAATCAAAGCCGTCGTTATCGTCCCTCGGAATATCTTGGTATTCTTGGTCGCCGTCCGTGGGTTCGAGTTCCTCTTCGTCGTCATCTTCTTCTTCGCCCTCCGTATTTTGGAGCGCGCCAGGCTGAAGTTCAGATCTCCTATACCCGTAGGCATCGATGTCACAGAAATACAAACGGAATGTGTGTAGGTACGGCCAATCCTCAGTTTCTCCATCAGACAAGACGCCGTCCCTCGGCTCGAAAATTTCTGATGTGACCCTATCATAGCTTATCGTCACTTCTTTAAGGCGTTTTGATAATTTTCGCAGTAGATTTGACAGGTTATCGCCTCTTTCATCAATGTTTTCATCTAAGTAGAAGGACCTAGTAGATGTGCTATAAGGCATCCGTCGCATCTCGATGGGGTATGTGAGTGAAAGGGTTGTCAAATTTTTCATGCTCTGATCTTGGAGCTTGATTATGGACTCTATGTATCCGCAAGCAGCTGTATCGAACGGGAGTTAGTATATTATGTTTGCTTGAGGCTCGGGGACCGCTCAAATGAGAGCCGCGCTTCACTGGAGCAGGAAAATTACCGTTATACATTGTTCGTAGAAATCTCCTCGAGCGAGATACACCGTATAAATGAAGCCACAGAGACCTAGTCCCGTCTAATCTACTTAGAAGCGCGTTCATAGATCGGTTTCCGAGCTGAATAATTTTATCTGAGCCATTAGATGGATCCGCGATACTGGTTTTGAGGTCCAAATTTTCTACGGCAATCGGTACAGGAGATCCGGTTTCTGCGTTAGATGAATCTGCGAATTCAAACAATGTGTACTTTCTGCCGCCTTCTTGCGTCCCCGCAACTTGGGTGTGACTTGTCCGCCCATACGATCCGATAGCCAGTCTTTGAAGTCTCGATCCTTCTTCGGCCCATTTCGAGATGTATCCCAAGAGTTCGGAGAGGTCCGTATACGCGACAGCAATTGTCAAATCGCGTAGAGAGGCGGTGACAACCGGGTGGCCTGAAGTAAAATGTGCAAATTCTCGCACATCTTCAGTCCGGAGAAGATGCTGGCGCCGGAACTTTCTGCCGATGATTAAGCGCCTCCATTGTTGATTTATGAACGCCAGTTGCTTGAATTCGCGAGTAAGGGGATCGTTTTTCCACGCATGGATCTTTCCCGTGTGGAAATAATGTGCTTCGACAAACGAAAATATCCTCAGGTGTATCTCCGGTGGTAAGGAGGTAAATGTGGCTTTGGACGCGCTCATGGTGATATCGATAGGTGAGTGGCGATGGCTTGTGCAGTTCAAGACCTGATAATATTATTTCTGTGAAGAGGAGCCGCCAAAGCGCTGTTACTGACCAACACTAAAGCTTTTTGTCCCGCGCCCAGACCTCAGCTTTAATGGCTTTTGAAAATTTTGAAGCGACGTCAAATCTGCCGAATTCAAGTCAACTCTGGTCTATGGAGCGGGGGGTTTCTGGATAAAGCCTGTATCCGACGCGAGTTCACAGTCAGCCTAATACTTCATACAAGGGCCCTTGCTCCGCGAGGCCAATTTAAACAACACAGTTTGCTGGGTCTAACAGAAATGTATTTTGTGCTTATATCTTTGTTGTTACACGGAATCGTTCTTCAATATTTTAGTGCAACAACGGCACAATTGCATGTGCAATACATTTAAATAAAAACCGAGACAACAATAACGAGCTACAAAGTACGATTTTAACTTAAGACTAAAAGTTAAAATATCAGATCTAGTGGTGACGCCCAACGTAGTTCCAACTCCCGGCTGAAATTAACGGTGTGAAGTATTGGATCTCGGAGAACGGAGGATTAATATTCTCATCCGTCCCGAGTCCAGCTATAATATGATAGTGCTACTCAAAAGTGAATGGCACTATGAGGGAGAGAACTTGTAAATTTAATGGTGAACTAGCTATGCCTCTGACCTCCTCAAATACACAAATTGGCTACATAGGCCATGGGCATGAAGCTATTCTATTCTATGCGCCCCAGGTACGTATCGCTAGTCACGTGAATCCCGCACCTCAGGCATGCGGCGTGAGCTACGCCTCATGTTGGGTCGGCTATAAGCTAGCTAAGCCGGCGTTAAGTACGCCTCATATAGGGTAGCCTCAACATATCGAATACATATTTGTTGCAAGAGGGGCATATACATAATTGTATAAGGAGTTGAAAACTAAGTTTTTCTTATCGGTTATCGAGAACGGCTAATGATAAGCATCTTCGCCGTGAAGTCGGACGCTTAATCGACGCTTGGCGACGCCCGACTCTTTTCACACAGGCACGGAGACCACACAGCAGCATCTATCCAGCTACGTCAACTCTCCTCACAACATCTGTGATTAAGTTCGTTATGAGTTTGTCGCCACTGATACATATGGGGAAAGAAGGGGGCTACTCTATGCCTCCGAGGGCTCCTTAAGTATACAAACAAGTTACACAGCTATTCCACGTGACCCTGCCTGGACATGAAGCGTGATTCACGCTTCATGTCCAGCGGCGTGTTAAGTATCGGACATGGGTTGTAGCCTAGTAGGTACGGCCCCAGTAAAACTGCTTAAGCTCAGTCCAATGACCATCCTTGTAGAACCGGACGATGGCAAGCCACAAGCCAGTCTCACCCTTTGTCACAATCCAAATGTGGTTCGACTCGACCAAGCGCTCATGATCATGTAACTAATGGGGCATATGGCTAAGGGCAGCGAGCCAGGCGCCTTATAGTATAGCTACATGTAACTTCATAGCATAATCGTGTAGCCAGATCATCTATTCAAGAAAGCATAAAATAGCTCTTCATTGAACTCACTAGTCTTCTCCCTCGCCGTGCCTTTCATCGGTAACAGTGTTGATTTTGTTCCCTGTAGTGTTTCTCCTTGTCTCATAAACCAGATGTTTCTCCATGTTGGGAGTTTGGTCGATGCAATTAAGATGCGGGATCTAGATGTTAGCATTCTCAAACGGGAACGGTTTATATACGAACTGAAACGACGGGATCTGGATATGCTCTAGAAGAAGAACACTCTTCTGGAATAAGGATCATAGAAGGAATTGGAGTTTACGGGCTGGTTGAGGACTCGGGTGGGGATGATACATAGGCAGTCAAATTTCCGTGTTGCCCAAGGCAGCACATGTTTGATAGATTCCTTTTGTAGTTGGATATTGAAAGCCGTTTTTGTCTAGACGAGCTTCAACAAACTAGTAGACGAGAACGGCTCTATGGCTACGTTAATAGTATCAGTGATACTACTATTTCCCTCTAATAATTCGGTATCGAATAGATCAGACAATCGTTGCTTTCTAGTACGCAGTAGGGTTGGGTACCAACGCCATTGCGCAACCACGACAGAACAAAAAGTTTCTGTTTGCCAACCACTCGATACATTCGCCCGACCGGTAATCTTATGCCTCTCGGGCTTCATGAAATATACGAGCTGGTTGCGCGGACTAGGGGATATGGCTGCGGTAAGAGGGACAGAAAATAGTCCCGGGTGGTCTATGGAATGGACCGGGTAGACTGGGGCAAACTGCCGAATTCGGATCCGACGCCCAGAGAAAACGTTTTGCAACAATGAGCTCGGGTTCGAGTGAGAGCGGAAACCACGCGCTATGTCCATTTTCTCTAGAAATTTCTTTGGTTACCTCACCAGTATCAAGGATCCTGTTCAGCTAAAAAAGAAAAATACTATTACGACCAGACAGGGATCTGGGACAGGAAGCCTTTTCGAGTTTACATAGTTGATAAAAGAAGGTTTTCTCGGACCAGGCTGGTCCAATTCCCTGTCAGGATGCTTGCGTTGGCGTTGGAGGGCCGCACGTTCGGGTTCCTCGAGGATGAGTGGAAGACTCATTTAGTGTTTCTGCTCAATCGAACTGTGCAGGGCACCAAATGTGGTTCTATTCTACATACCTACTTAAGTAAGTAGGTACTTATGCGCATATTCTAAGTACACGTTCCCACTCCTGTTACGTCAAACTTAAGGTATCTTTCTCTCCATACTCTCACACCTTTAGAAGGTCCTGAGGGAGCGTGGAATTTATAGATTTTGGAAGGCAGACAAACCACAGGAAAGCTCGATCGGAACCAGAAGCTTTCCGAATTTGTCAGTGGATCCGGTATTCCCTGCCTACAAACTGCTTCTTGATGAAGTCTGGAAGTAGTTGGTTATGGATTCTAGATGGAAGCCGCCGCCAAGCAAGAAATACTATCGTAAAAAAATGCAACAAACCGCCCTGCTTGGCGACACCCCGTTGCCCCCCACTAAAAATTTGAACAGCGTGGTACTACTATTTAACTAAACCCTCTAAAGCCACTCTCCTTGCCTGTTCTAGCCTAAACGTGAAGGAAGTCCTAAGTGAAAGGTATGGTAAGGAAGAAGTCTTGTAAATTTGATGATACACTAGCTATACCTCTGTAACTTCCTTAAATACACACTTTAGTTGCACGACTATGCTACAAAGCTAGCTATACTATAAGATGCGTGGTCCACTGCCCTGACGCCCTTAGCCACATGCTCCACTAGTCACATAATGTAGGTCGGATATCGCGCGTGGCGCACACCACATGTCGGCCATAAGCTAGCTAAGTCGGTGTTATGAAACGGTAGCCTCAACGATGTGAATCATACAAGAACTTATGCAGTTTGATAGTAGTAGTAAGGATGATAGGAGATAGGATGATAGGCTATAAGTCGGCTTCCGTTAGGCTCGGTAGAAGGAGCAATGAGGGTAGACGAGGAACGGCTGGGCTAGGAACTGAATACTCGGAGGAAAAAGGTTTCGGGTTAATGAACTAAAACTTGAGTGAGAGCGTGAACTACGCGCTATGTCCAGTTTCTCCTAGTCATGGCATGATAGTTGATTTAGGAGGGGAAAAAAAAAATGGTTGCAGGGTGTGTTATGTTAGATTCATTCATCTAGCAGTGGAGGTGTTAAATTCACTAGGGAACCTGGCTGGAAATGGCTTTGGAGCCCACAGATGAAGATCAATGCCTGTCCTATTGCAGGTTGCAGTATTTCAGAACCTGCGAACACAGTCAAGACCTCCAGGGTGGCTCGACCCGGAAAGCACCGGCTGTCCGAGCGGATAGTTCCACTTCTTTAAATAGACCTGTTATAAGTGAATGATACTATGAGGGTGAAAACTAGTGAATCCGACGGACAGCTATCCTATACATGATCTGATTACACGATTGTGCTAGCTATTCTATGAGCGGTCGATGCAATGTCCTGACGCCTCATGCCTTGGTCACGTGTCTGACTAGTCACGTGCTTGTCTCAGACATGCGGCGTGGCTCACGCTTCATGTCCCTATGGAAGTAACATGTAAACTCCGATCCCATCGGACATAAAGGCAGTCCCGGGAAGAACTATGTATAACGCAATATTCAAACCCCACCAATATGGCTTCAACCCTGATGAAATGATTAGTGCGGATTCTCTATGATCCTGCTTGTGTTGCGACCTGGCAGGGATCTTCGAGACTAGATTGGGCACGCCCGGAGCTGCGATTCCATTCTAAAGTAGAGATTAACGTGGGCGGGTCGTAATAGAAACGACTGCCCATTTATTTCAAACGCTCTACCGATGTCGATTAAATAATATCAATGTTGAGGCTACCAACATGAGGCCGACTTAACGCCGTCGTAGCTAGCTTATAGCTGACCTAACATGAGGCGTAGCTCACGCCGCATGTCTGAGGCGCAGGATTCACGTGATCAATGGCACGTGACTGTAGTATGGCTTCATGCCCCGTGTGACTCAATCGTGTATTTAAGATGGCCTCAGAGGCGTAGGATAGCTCTCTTCTTTCTCTAGCGAATGTACAAGTTCTCTCCCTCATAGTACCATTCACCTTTGAATAACAATCAATTTAATTATTATAGTATTAGGCGAGGTCTTGACCGACTTAAAGGGATGAAATTCACTTTCTAAAGTCCAAATTCCAAATTCCAGTCAACCAAGCGATTGGTTGGGGTTCTAACCAGCCTACTACTTAAGAGGCTCAACCCTTGCCCACCGGTAATAAGCTTCCACAATTAGGAGAATATGGTAGTTCGATGGTGTATTGCCCCAGAACTTTTACTGGACCGATACCCAGTTATATGATTCTTATGACAATGTCTACCACGTTCTCCAGAGGAATTAGAGCGGAATCAATGGCATCCACAGTTATTTTGGCCGGGAAACTCGCCAAACTGGGCAGGGGGGAGCTAAGGAACTGCAGCAAATCTTTGATTGTACCAGTAGCAAACCCCTCGGCGTCCCTTATTTCTCTAAATCGTCCTGGATCCCCTAGATAGTAGAGCATTGCTACCTGGAGATAC
This sequence comes from Orbilia javanica, assembly GCA_036872735.1. Classification (NCBI taxonomy): domain Eukaryota; kingdom Fungi; phylum Ascomycota; class Orbiliomycetes; order Orbiliales; family Orbiliaceae; genus Orbilia; species Orbilia javanica. The sequence continues at coordinate 1,684,739 of JAVHNR010000001.1, read as the reverse complement.
TTTGCGGCATTAACATCTAAACTTTGAATATATATATATACCTATATATTATTCCAATTAAACAAAAATCCAATAAATTCGATAATCCTATCGAGGGAAACCTGAACCTTCTTCAACGCCTAAGTTACTCTACGGGTGATTTCTAATGTCATAATGAGAGTGAACTTACGAAATCCACCTCCAACTGTGACGACTGTTTGTACGACCTCTTGAGCAACTTTTTCGACGGTTTTTACGGCAGATTCTACTGCCTCTTTGACCGCATTAGCAATGGTTTCGCCTAATTCCTCTGCCTTTTTGGCAGCTTCGTCAACAATATCTCCTATCTTGTGACCGATAACTTCTCCAGATTCCTCAGCTGCTTTAACAGCACCTCAAATTTCTTTAACCTTACGAAACTACAGCTGGCCCAACGGGGTTGGTTTGTCTAAGCTAGTACCTCTACTATTATTAGGTAGTCTACGATTCAAACGATCCGTCTGATGTAGCCCGGCGCCTTGTGTTGGTTTGTCAATCAAGCAACCCAACACCAACACCAATACAACATTTTTGAAGTTTAGAAAGAGCAAACAGACGCGATATTATATATGATCGTATCAATACTGAGCAGTGATGGACACCATATCGCCATATCAATCACGATGGCCACCATATCGCGCGAACATTACTTCCCCCCCAATTTTACGAAACTTAGCATTGCAATTTCAATAATCGTAGCTTTAATTTCGTAGTTCAACATTCTCGACATGCAAATATTGCAATTTGGTTGCGGTAAGTGAAATGCAACATCAGGCACATTCGAGCCAACGTCAAAAGAAAAATCAACGTAAAGGTCTAAAACTGTAATTGTAGTGCGGAATACAAAATACTCCATCCTTGTCGAAGTATATAGAAGAATGTGCTAACTAAGCTCCAGCTTCGTAAATCCTCCAGTCAATTTACCCCATAAGTTGGAGATTCTCGGTCTGTCCAAACCAACCTTTGAGGTAAAGACGGAGCAATCTCTCATTAAGGGGCGAACAACCCTCTGGATTCTCGGAATTTGCAATGGCCTCACGAGTATTATTCGTTTGATAGATAGCCATATTCTCCCAGACCTCCCACCTTGTTTTTTCACCGTATACTTTCTCTTTGAGCATTGGGATCAATGGTTGGAGGCGCTCGTCAACGATCTCCGGGAGTTGGTTGACCCAGTCCTTATAAGGAAACCCCTGAAGTTTGAAATTGCACTGTTTCAACAGTTCAAACGTATCATTCCACTCCACGGAAGCGGAAGAATTAAGGGGAACGATGTTATATGCCCGGCCAAGATTTGCGTTCGAATAGGAAATGTGTAAGATATCTCTGACGCAATGATCTACCGGGATGAATTCCTTTCGCTGCTTAGGTAGCAGAGGGTAGGTCCCCATCTTTATACAGCTAACAATAAAACGGCCCATGAAGTCATCAGGGTTTCCATAACCACTTTCACTGTGCCCGAGGATAAACCCAGGACGATATATAGCGACAGGGATACCCTTTTGAATTGACTTCCAAAGCAGCTGTTCCGCAACCCATTGACTTTGAGAATACCCAAGGTCATACATTAAACCTTCCAAGTGAGCGTCAAGGGGTTCATCTTCTGAGAGGGTCATTGGGCCTTTGAAGAGACCTGTAGGGCCGTGAGCTACGAAGCTAGAAGAATAATGGATCGCCTTTGGTCGGCCAGTAACGGCTAGGCGTATAATATTGAGGGTGCCTATGGTGTTGGCTGGCCGGTGAACGTTGTAAGGTTGTACATAGTTAACTAAAGCCCCGAAGTGGAAGATTGCTGCACAGGAATTGGATATATCGTCAAAAGCTGCCTGGTCAAGACCTAGAGTGGGATCTGCGAGGTCTCCAGGTAATATGATGAGCTTCGACATGAGAGGCTCATTTTTGCCAATTGATATTCCGTATTTGGTGAATGCCCCTAGGAGACGCGACATGCCATGGGCAATGTCTTTCGCCCGGATGAGACACTGTATCTTCTTAGTCTCAGGCATTTGGAGGAGAGCATGCACTAGATATGCTCCTAAAAACCCAGTAGCTCCAGTTACAAGGACATTCCCTTCGGCATCCGAGCGCCAATCTGGAACTGGCCCGTTCAAAGGTTCAAGCCCTTCCGACAGGAGAGCGTCCTTTTGCATGTGTTGCTTGACGCCGAAGTCCTCTTCCGTCCCATGACCGTGGTCGAGGTATTTAGCCATGGCAGATAAAGTTTGGTGTCGGTACAGGGCATCTGTGGTAAGAGCAATACCAAATTCTCTGCGAATCTTAAGTATCAGGGTTGCGCTCTGCAACGACGTGCCTCCCAAAGAGAAGTAGTTATCGTTGGGTTTGATTGTGGGGGGCGGCTGGGCAAGGGTCTGAATCCAAATAGACTGGAGCTTTTCAAGGCTAGACTCGGGGTTCGCCTTCCTAGAATTTTCTAAGGACGAGTAATAAAGTTCCACCAGCCTTTTACGATCGACCTTTGCACTTGTGTTTAGGGGAAGCTGATCTATAGGCCGGAGGCGAGGAATTGAGTACCATGGGAGGAATTCCTTCAATTTGTCAGAGACAGCCTGCAAACCACCACTTTCAGGCTTTAAGACCACGTAGGCAAGCAGGAGCGCAGATGCTCCATGTTCAGATTGTGGTGGCTGGACTTTCAATACTGCAGCTGTAGACACAGCGCAATGTTTGATTATAACGGCTTCGATACCTTCCAATTCAACTCTGAAACCATGAATTTTGACCTGGTTATCTTTGCGTCCAATATATTCTAGCAACCTGTGCTCATTGTAATACACCAAATCTCCAGTTCGGTAGACCCGTTTGGGCTTACCATCTTTAGTAAGCCCTATCACATTGACGAAAGCCTTTTCAGTTAGGTCCGGCCTGTTAAAGTAACCAGGTGAGAGACAAGAGCCTCCTATACACAATTCCCCGATTGATGCTTCGGGCATTGGCTGGAGATCGTCGCTAAGTACGTAGAGATCGGTTCCAACGACGGCACTGCCAATACTGATACGCCCGGAAGTGGCCTCCTGCAGATTTACCTCATGATATGTGGACCAGACGCTACACTCAGTAGGTCCGTAACAATTCAGCAACTTTCCTGGAGGTCCATTTTCGAGCACTAATTTCATAGCCGCGCTATTAGCTGCCTCGCCCCCGGTGGCGAGGATATCGATCGATGAGAATGCATCCGGGCACGCAAACGCCACAATATTAAAGAGGCCAGTGGTGATAGTCATACGACTAACGCGCGATTGTTTTAAAAGTTTTGAAAAGGTGAACGGACTGCTTAAGATGTCCTTGCTGAAATGAACTATAGTAGCACCACTCATCAGGGGGACCCATATGTCCATCGTTGAAATGTCAAAGGTAGGGTTGGTGACATGGCCGACAAAATCATGGGGCCTCATCTTAGCCCACTGCCAGATACGGTAGATACCTCGAGCCAGAACTTGAACTCCTTTCGGCTTCCCCGTTGTTCCGGAGGTATAAAAGATGTGGGAGCGGGTCTCTAGGTATGTTGGAGTTGGAACACACTCTTTGCCTTCAACTGAAAGCCAATCAAGGCGTTCATGCGCCTGGGCGGCACTCACTTTCGGAACTTCTCCAAGCTGGCGGTGTTGATTCTCCACATCAGTGATCAAGTATACCGGTTGAGCATCATCCAACCTGACTTGGATCTGTTCGTCGGAGATAGATGGATCCAAAGGTACGCAAGTACCTCCTACGAAAACCACAGCTAGTTGGGCGACGATTTGGTCAAGGCCTTTGGCGGTCAATATCGCAATAGGTGACTCGAATGGAATCGTGCGTTTACGAAGCTCATAGGCGAGGCATTTCACCTTCCCGAGGAGCTCGGAGTATGTGATAGAAACATCCCCGGCAGCATCAACGAAGGCTAATTGGGATGGGAATTCTTCTACTTGATGTAGAAACAAAGATATCATTCCGGGGTTTGGAAGAGGGGGGTTTAAGGGGTCAGCCTGTTGGATAACTGGCATCGTTGCGACTTAATATGCTGAGAAAGGTTATGGCAGAATGAGAGAGCTCTTATTAAGACGGAGGTTTATACTAGTAGACTGAGAATTGTCGATCGTGCGTACGACGAACGGTGTATTCTGCGGGTGCCCAGCACTGGAGTTAGAGATGTAGTGATTGTTGATACGATTTATATACTTCTGACTATTGGGAACTCTGAGATCCTTCTTAGCATTTTAGTACACTTCCGTAGATATAAGGATATAGTGAGCCTCGTTCATTCCAGTACTGTAGTGTGTAAACCACACACGGGTTGCGAATTCGGGTCAGCACGGCGATGTACAGAAACTTGGCGCCTGCTCTAACCGTATCGGAGGATATTCCGAATGTGGAAAGTCGAGTTTAGATATCAGGGATAGATCGGTGGCTGAACTCTAAGTACGCATATGTATATTGCATGCGAAGTTCTATTTAACGCGACTATTTTGCCTTGAATTGGACGACGACAAAATTTATCACAAAGTCATACATTTTGAAAGCAAAGACTAAAGTTTCGCGCGCTGATCAATTCTATATCTGTACGAAGGTTTGCCAAAGAACAAAGCTCCACCGTTAGGTGGTAAATGCGCGCGGGTGTGTGGATCGTTACTACTCGACAACCCTTTTTACCCGTATACCCGTATCTACTGTCCTATTTTAGTACTTTGGGGTGTTCTTGCCGAATTTGAATTAGGCCGTTCGGAAAACTCCATTTGGAATAGCTCGAAGATAGCCTGTACCTCGTTGCTTAAGCAGCAATAATGTGTGGTGCATGTAATAAGCCTTAACGGTAGTAGTATAGCAGGGTTAATCGACGAGTACATCAAGAACGCATGCCTATTGTCCTGGAGCCGTCCCCACCATAACAAAGACTGGTTGGCGAGACAAGGCTGTCCAAGAACCCTGTAGAATAAATTTACAATCCCCGCTCTTTGACAGAAGTTAACCACAAACATCTCAAAAATATTTAAAACAGAACAACACGCCCTATCCATTTTATACGCTCGCGCAGAAACAACATACTATTTATCCTCGAGCATTCATATCAGAATGAATACCGAAAAGTTTGTCCGTGTCACCATGCTGTTCAAGAAAAATCCCAACATGTCCGATGAGAAATTCAACGAGTACTGGGCCCATATTCATGGCCCGTTGTGCATTGACTGGATGAAGAAGTATAGAATTCTCAAATGCGTGCAGGTAAGTTCCAATTCCGTACTATAAGTTTCCGAACACCACTTGTGGTCTCCTCGCATATACTAAGTATAAGTAATAGAAGCACATAAACAAGGACAGCATACAACATCTGGAAACTACTCTGCCTACGTGGCCTTTGTCGACATTCGATGGCATCGAAGATTTCTACGTCCGTGAGCTGAAGGATTTCACTGATGCCATCTTGGATGACTTCTATCAAAAAACTTTAATCCCAGACGCAGGTGTCTTCGCCGATGCTGCAAGCATTTTCCTTTCAGTTGGGGAGGATTATATCATCATTGATGATGAAAAGGTGGTCGAGCAGCATGAACGAGACTATCATTGTGCTTGACGGAATTTTCAGAAGAGAAACAGATCAGAGGTTGAATTTGTCTCGTACCCAGACCCCCCGACGGCGTTGAGGTTGAATGCTCTGGGATTTTAACCGCAAACATCTACTCGCTCCACTTTAGAATATATGATGGACCCATATACGTAGTCATCTGTTACAACGTTTTGATGGAATATTTACTATTTTGATCCAGCGGATGTCACCATTGATAACTGATTGAATGAACATAAAATCCGAAACTGAAAGGAGTCAACGTGATTGACTCACAATTTTGGTGCAAACTGTCTTTCCTACAGAGATGATAATAGCCGATATGGATAATGGGTATCGAATTAAGACTCCTTCTACATAAATGCAGAGTGTTGGCTCCATATTTCTAAATTTACGGGGGGCACGGTAAAGAAACCTTGCACTAAAGGTTACAGCATGGAGGCAGTCAACAACGTGTCATATCCAAATATACGATAGTCGGTGCTTGTAGTTCAGGGCGCGTGTACTTGACGAAGGGTCTCCAGAAGGACTTTAAAATGTAGTAAATTTTTCAATTACGTAGTACCCCCGCTAGCCTACAAAGGAGACATGTTATTTAACATTAACTAAAAATAGTATTATCTCAAAGATCGTTCAATTAATAATAAGATATGTCAACTACCGGGGAATCATTATATTAATAGTATATTAAGATAAAAACGAGTTCTTGTACCTACCGCTTAAGATCCGTATTAAACAGATATAGTCTGGACGCCGGGTAACAATCCCGATCCTTGACAAATGCTCCACATTTTGTGTACATGCGTTAATCTTTAGTGTACATGTGAGCAATTTAACTTCGAACTAGTTTACGATTGTTAACCACATCACTGATAGAACGAGGGAGAAGTTACTGATTGGGGTTTAGCTTACATGGCAAACCTAAAATACTTAGTACCAAACGCGGGGGAGGAGCGGGACAGCATATTCTGTGAAAATGGAGAGCCATCAATACGCCTTGTTAGGATAAATTTTTCCTTTAGCCTGGAGTCTACATATCCGTTATGTTGGCTTCATAAAACTATATCTGATATTTTCCATCCGAGATCGGTACAAGACTCCACTTTTAAATGGGTAATCAGCAAAGGATTCAATTACCGGGTCGGTTACGTGATGGTTCTAGCGGGATAGCTTCGAACGCTCCTTTCGCGCTATGGAGTTTAGTCCTGCAGCCCACCACGGCTCGCAAATTCAATAGAAACTATATAGTTGCCGTCAACCACGATGTATTATTTAGATTATTAAATAGTGTAAAACAAAACAATTTTCTCACCAGTTGTAATTATATTCTGCATGTCCAGAGAGACACTCTTGCATCATTAAAGATGGATAATTTCGAAGTTCATTCTCGTGAGCTGAAGCAGCGTCTCTCAAAAAACAGCAAGGTCGTAGGGGAGGAAGGGAAAATCACTAGATATGACGAATTTTCCGCGCCAAATCCTCTCATGACTGTGTTTCCTCATTTTGAGAACGATGTCGTTGAAACCGTAAGTTCATCTCCTCTAAAGTTCCTGACTCCTGTGATCACCTGTGATCAGAAAATGAATAAGCCAGAGATTTGTCTACTAATAAAGCGAGTTATATTTAGGTCAAATACTGCCGCGAGAAAGGATTAAAATGCTTCTGTCAAAGCGGTGGACACAATTGGCGAGTCAGAAATCACAAAACTATTGATGTGGTCATCTGTATGAGAACTTTGAATCATATTTCAATTGACGAAACTGCTCAAAACGTGACGTTGGGCGGCGGCACAATTGTCGGTGAGCTGGTCGAGGCAGTTACGGCCAAGAGGCTCGAAGTTGGTTAGTATTCCCATAATATCTATGAGACCTCGGCAATTCCACTTAATTGGAATTTTAAGGCCTACGAAGTAGTCTATTCGAAGTCAATTAAGTAGATTGTCATTCTCTGGGAGCGCAATGCTGATATTGTAATTCATTACGGGTTTGGCGAATAGCAACTGGTGTTTGCAACACAGTTGGCGCCCTTGGAACCCTCCTACATGGTGGTACCGGCCGCTACACCGGAAAATACGGTCTCGGAATCGACAATCTCCTCTCTATAAATCTTGTGGACGCTACCGGCAAACTTCACCAAAACGTCAATGGAGCCGCGGACCCAGAGCTTTGGTGGGCCATCCGTGGGGCCGGTTCATCCTTCGGCATCGTGACGCAAGCCACGATCAAGGCGTTTCCCCAATCGAATGACGGGTTGTCGTGGAATTGTACTCTCATATTTACTAACCCTGATGTTCCCAAAATTGGCAGTATTTTAGAAGCCATCGAGAAGACACAGATGGAAGAGAATATGAGTCTTCTGTGTTCGTTTGCCTGTCTTCCGCCAACAGGACACCCGTCACTGATAGTGACACTTTGGTACTGCGGGCCTGAAACTAGAGCGGAGAAAGCATGGGAACGACTTTTTGATCCAAGCCTTATGCCCACTATAAAACAGGCAGCGATGCTTCCCGCCAATAAGTTAAATGAAGGAAACGACCCCTTCTGCGAGATGGGTGGGAGAAAGCCTAGTCTTGGAATGGGAATTGAAAGGCTCGATCCAGCGGCGTTCCTGGAGGTTTGGGACTTGTGGGTCGAGTTTACGAAGAATGAAGGCGCTGAGGGGTCAGCTATTTTGATTGAACGGTTCCCAAAGGCGAAGACGTTATCTATTTCTGATGATGCTACTGTTTTTCCGTATTCGCATCGAGGGATTGCATATGAGGTGTAAGTTTCTTTCCACAAAGCAGCCAGTACCGCCCCTCAAATATTTTCATATGGCTTACTCACAAACGGATTTGTATCTAGTGTCTGTTTCCCAATATACAGAAATGAGGCGCTCGACATCAAAGCAGAGGCCTTTTCTCGAAGTGTCCGGGATATCTGGGTCCAAAAATGCGGCGACCCACTGAAGCCGCGCTGCTATGGAGCATGTGCCGGATTCGACGAACCTCTTGAAAATATGTTTGGAGGCACAGAGAACGTTAAGAAGCTGATGAAAATTAAGAAGAGGCTGGATCCTGAGAATTACTGGGGTGCTTTGTTTGATACTTCATGATGTATTTAGAGGAAGGTCGGGTGACCGAAGCATTGACCCAAGTCGGCTTTGTGAAATTCTGGCTTGCGACGTCGACCCAATTTCAGGACCTAGTATGTGCCTATGCTAGAAAATCCATGTCACGGTAAAATGTGCAGAAGCAGTTGCACCGAAATTCTTCACCGATCAGCAAAACTATCCCAAGTAGGGCTGCGATCAACCATAAGCGGACCCTATACTCTTATATCTTCTCTATCCCCGTTGCCCAACCTGCTAACCGTCCTAAACCTAGCACAGGGGCTTCATTCTAGACCCTTCTCTTCCACTTCTCACCAAACTGCTCATCCGGCTCCGCTCCATTCCCCCTCATATTCTTGACTCACTCGTCTCCTTTCTCCCAGTCTAGTTCCTTATATACACGGATACCTTTTAACTTTACTGAATATCACGGCTGGGGCGGCATCTCCACTTTAGCTAGCTCCTTCTAGACCATAACAGCTACTTTGTCTCCCTCCTCGCAGCCCGAGCTCGGTAATTCTGCCCAATAAAAACTATGGGCAGCGAAAAACAAGTGTTTGCCAATGATACGTCAAGAGAAAGCTTGCACATACTAATCCTAAGTACCAAACCTTAATTTTGCGGGTCTCAGCTAGCCTCGAGTCCAGGCGCAGCAGGTGGTTGGTGGTGTCCGAGGGTGGGGAGCAGCTAGCATTGTGTTGACCAACCCAATTTTTTGTGCATCAGCTGCCTCTAACTAGCGCATGGACCCCAGATCACAATCACATTTACACGCATATACAGAAATAAACACACTATGTGAGACTAGCAAAGAAATAACCCCAGATATCTTTGCATAGAATGTTTGGCGAACCGTTCGTTGAAAACCCTGTCCTTAGGCTCTACGAATCCGGCTAACTAGAGCTAAGTGTCTATCTGCGGGGAAAGGTTTTCTAGAACATGTGCTTAGGATCCCCAATGAAGGTAAAGTTCGGGATACCACACGACAACGCACAGACTTCCTAGCAAGGAAACCACAATGCCACGACTGCTAACGGCAGGTAAGGAGAACACTTGATTGCATAAAAAAATAGAGATTTCTTGCAAAGAAACTTGCGCTCATAGATATAGGCGACGTAACCTAACCAGGTTACTCCAAGTAATAGAGACCAGCCCCAAATAGCCTAGGTCTACACTCAACTTAAAAATATTCCGCTTCACGCCTCGAAAACCCCCGGCGGACTTAGGAGGAGCCGCTGAGGGTTAGGGGCCCACATCTAAAGGAAACCACATGTCAACATTTTTTCTTCTGCTCCGACTTTCGAGAAAAGATTCAATTGAAACGACACCAGAATCAAAAAGCGAAAAGGATCAGAATCCCCTCAAACTAATCCATTTATGCTAATATTCCTAAAATGTAAATTTATACAAGTCAAAATATCACACCCAGCTTTCGCATTGAAAGTGTTGAGGCTACCTACATGAGGCGGACTTAACGCCGTCATAGGTAGCTTATAGCCGGCCCAACATGAGGCGTAGCTCACGCCGCATGTCTGAGGCGCATGGATTCACGTGACTAGCGACACGTGACTGTTGTATGGCTTCATGGCCCGTGTAACCAATTTGTGTATTTAAAGAGCAGCTCATCATCGAATTTACAAGTTCTTTCCCTCATAGTACTATTCACCTTAAATAACAGAAAGAATATACCTCCAACAAAAACCTTTATCAAGGGCTATTATATTCTCATATCCATGTAAAGCGACTTATTATGGCACATTTGTTTTATCTGATCAGGGATAAACTAAGCCCATTATCTTGGTCCAATGCGGGCCTAGTTGATGTAACTTAAATTCAAGCGCTTGGGTATTTAAATAAGCAGCCTCCCATTAAATACACAAAACAACAATATCCGCAGTTTGTTTTCCACTATGCATATTTTAGTGGGCTGTTGATTCTAGTGGCTTTAGGGTGTGCACATCCTGTGCATTTAGTGGTACGCATTTACATTATAGATGGCGTGACACTAATCCAACCCGGCGTAGTAGATTTGAATCCTGCGCCTGGAAACCACCCGGCAAGTATCTGAGCCATGGAATCGTATCGGCAAGCCATACTCCTGCAACCGCCGCATCGCAGAACTCAGTCATAACCGCTTTGGCTCGGGATTTTATCGAAGAAAACGAGCAACATGAACTCACACAGCTTTCAAGGATATATGTATGCTCGAGGTCGCAAACAATCTCGACTGAAAACCGAAGAGTGTGCCATAAATAAACTATACTGGAATAGTGCCACCAAACAGCTAACCAATGTATGACTCTTTCCTGCTGCAGTTTCTCCCACATCGCCTGAGCGTGGTTTCCGCTTTATGTTCGACTTTCTCAACACATGTTTGACATAACTCCTTTAGTTACAGCAGAGACTCAAAAGCCTTAGCAGTATCCAAAACAGCCCTATCTAACTTAATCCAATCCTGTCCGGTTGCCTTCACAGCCTTGGTCATATCGAACTCGGTCTGACCAGGGTAAAACGTCCAGTCTGGCCTATACCCTTGACCTGGCTCTCCGGCATCAATGTCCCTTTCCGGGTATGCTTTTCTCAAAATATCTCTGATAGCCTGTTCACCACTTCTACCTGCTAAAGCAAGGTATCTTTCGCCATTTGCTTTGTCACCGTTCTCACCTGCCCAGAGGAAGAGCCTTGCGACGTCGAAAACGTGAACGTATGTGGGCTCAGCGCCTGCATATGGGGAGACTTCCTTCTCTTTAGCAAGAATGTCAAAGATGGGCTTAGGAGTTAAACCGATCTGTGATTTATCTCGTGGAATTACGAGTGGCGGGCCGAGAACCCAAGCAGGGTTAATAGAAACAATATTGAATGCTGGTTTCTCTTCACTTTGGAATTTCCACACTGCCTTTTCAGCTTGGACTTTCGATGTCATATAGATGACTAACCCTGGAGTCTCGGAACCAAGTTCTCGAACAGCACGACAGGCAAAGTCGTTCCAATCATCTTCCTTGAAAACTTTGGCCGTAAGATTAGGGTCCCAAATGGTGCCAATAGAGGACATATTGACAAACGTCCTCAATTTGTCTCCATAGACCTTTGCGGATTTGAGGATCGAGATTGAGCCCTCGACAGCAGTGCGAATGACCGGGTCCGGATCTTTGAAAGACAAAGAAATAGGGCTGGCGATATGCGTAATAACTTGGACATCTTTTACAGCTTCATCGAAGGCACCAGGGGCGGTGATGTCTGGGATTTCATAAATTTCGATGTCAGAAATCGAATAGCCTTGGGAGAGTAGAGTATCGACGAGTGGTTGGGCTGAGGCTTTGCTGCGAGTAGTTCCACGGGTGCTGTAACCGGCATCGAGGTAATACTTGACAACCCAGCCGGCTATGTAGCCGGTTGCACCAGTGACAAGGACAATTGGCTTTGTAGACATCTTATTATTTTAGGACCTCTTATTGAATAAAATGCAAAGGTGATGTGTATAAATTGAGGTTGAATTTAAGCGTGAAAATGGAAATTCCCAGTATGAGAAGAAATTTGGTGACTTTGAAAAGGCTTCGAAGATTGTAGTTGAAGAACAGATTTGGTACTCCTAGTAGCCGTTGGGAATCTTACGAAGCCATCAGAGCCGCCAGTCATAGAGCCAAACCCTGAAGATTCAGTCGGTATACACCAAGTGACGCCATTCTCCAAATTGGCGGCTAAAGTTCCAGCGGACCGTCTCACATCGAATCCCGCTCGTGTCTAAGATAAGAGATTTTTTCGTCTAAAGGAAAACGCGATTGGAGAAATACTCAATTTGAACAGCTGGCCCTGCAGTAGCTGCAGCTTTGGAATGTGGATAAGCGGGGTCGGCGCCTTAATCATATGACTAGACCATCCTGGAAGATTCCTTAAGACCTTGGCCTTCGATGAAATGACAAATTTGAATTAAACGGTACCCCGCAACGGGATTCAATATCTCGAAAAAATTGATATATATATCGAGTGGAACAGATCGGTATGGATATTTCTCTGTGATCTTAATTACAACGATTAGGTTTCTAAACGCCCCTAGTATGCTCTATAGACCTGGTCGATAAATAATTTTTATTTACAATTTTGAAGGGAGTGTTCAACTCCCAAAGGCAACAAACTCGCAATCGGACAGTCCTCTCGACAAACACCCTTTTTTGCATTTGCGTGATAATAAATATTGTTATTCATGGGTAAATGGTACTGTGGGGAGAGAACTTGTAAATTCGATAGAGAAAAGATTAAGAAGAGAGCTATTCTATGCCTCTGGGGCCTTCTTCGATACATGTTTGGGTTACTTGACTCTCCTATGGTCACGTGATGGGTCAGACATACGGCGTGGGTTACGCTTCATGTCAGGCAGCATGTTAAACCCGACTTACCGGAGATAAGGTGTAGCCTCAACGAATATAATTTTTGTGTTATTGTTGGGTGTCAGTTTGTATACTCAATCCCTTCAATCTCAGCAATCGGCTTCGGTGCCTTCAGTTGGAATTAATTTGATAGAAATGTCTAAAATAGTTGAGAAGTAGCGATAACTCATCTGCTCCCCACCTGCCATAGTCATACTTTGGTGTTGCGGGGAAGTTCTAGATGTTTGCCCCTCTGTAGCCAACCGCCCAAACTGCAACATCTAAACTAAATCGCTTCTCTTCCAGCCCTCGTACACCCCTTATTCCCTCGTATAGAGTAGATGAGTTATGATGTGCATTTTACAAAACCAGACAGAAAAACGGAAAAAGGCGAACTTATTTGAAGATAGGTAGATGCCCGACTGAAAGTCGGGGGTTGTATGTAACTACCTTTACCTTACCATAGGAGTGGGGGGGGGGGAAAGGTATTCTAGAAAGCTCTGGAAATACATAGAATTAAGTGTAAATAGCCAGTTAATTAAGTAACCAGTAGTCTAAAAAGCTAGCAACCAAGTAACTAAACTAATGGCTGGCTTAGCGGCTGGTTTAATGGTAGAAGTGGCCCGACTTTCAGGCGACGACCGGTGTGGACGGGCGAGCTTTGGAAGACGTAGTCTTCACAGAGCGGGGCAGTCGTCGCCTGCAGTCGGGTTTGAGTGCTGCCACGGGCAGCCGACGAGTTAAATTAAAGCAATTTATATTAATGTCTATAGCATTGAGTAGGGGAATGTCTCGGCGAAGAACTTCACGACCCCAAAGTATTTTCTAGGCATCGAAGAATGGAAAGCATGGTAAACGATAAAGCGAGCACTAGAATTATCCCGAATATAAAATATGTCACTATCCTTTTAGAATCCCAAAATATTCGGTTCCTTCCTTCGCTTGGCAGCATCAACCTCTCCAGCACCAAACTACTCCTTCGTAGTAACAATGGAGCCTTCATTCAATACTCCGCATCCCGTATGCCCAAACGGTTTTGATTATATGGTTGGGCTCGGAATTCCAACTGAGAATAACGAACGTATCTTGTATCGTAAGTTATCTTTCGCAATAAATTACAACTATTGACTAAACCTCCAAGTATTTAATATTCTAATATATCCTGGATTTAAATAGAAGAAGTTGGGCGATTATATGCTGAACTAGCCACTCGTCTTAAAGATTTCGACCCGCTAATCTTGAACGGTTTGAGCGAGGTCATGGAATCTATGAAAGCTCTCAAGAGCTATATAGATGCCAACAATCTAGATACTAGGGCAGTAATCCAGGCAGGGATCTGTCAAATAAGATTCACAGAAGGGATTCCACCGGTCGACAGTACGCTATACCCGGCGTTTTTATGGCGCCAATTTTCGAATCAAATACCCCTGCATCACAGGGTCAGCCGTTTATTTTTCCAGAAAGGACTATGTCTATGTGGCAGAACCCACTGTCGACCCGGAGACACGTACGAAAATCCTATAACTGATACTGACGATTTCAATCTGAATTCAACGGATCTATCCCAAGAGAATCCAACGACGAGTCCTTTGATTCTTATCAAACAAGAGCCTATCGAGGATATATTTCTTGCTCGCAGTAGATCACCCTCACCAGCGGGTAAAGCGAGGAAATCATTGGGTATTACGAAGAAGTCCAAATCGGAGGATCCTATCCGGAGGAAGCAGCCTTATCGTGTTTCGAAATCTTCCAGATTGAAGCTTAAAAAATAAATGGCGGTATAGTGATGGACAAGGAGCTACTCAGTGTCGTAAATGGGATCAAAAAGAAATTCTTGAGGGCTACTTTATGTTTTAGGTTTATCTTTACACATTTTCGCTTTCAAATGTATCGTGCTTTGTCGCCGGGGTGTCTAAGTTATTGTTAACGTCTCTTTATCCTTTGATTGCGCATTCTTCCACTCCCAACGCTTAGTTTGTAATAGTTTTAGATTTTTCTATAAACGGAATAATATCCTTCCATCAGCGATAGAAAGTTCAAGAATAATGGAAATGCATGTACTAAGGCTGAAACCACGTTCCAGCCGACGCCCTCAATTTATTTCTCCAAGTGCCCTCTTTCGATACCAGTCTCGGCTACATAACAACTACGTAGGTCGAAGTAGCATAAAAAAAAGACGCTGGCAAGGAGAGTACCGCCTTTATTGTACTACTGCACCTATCTACTATGCGTACGCTGCATGCTAAGACTCGGGTCTGTAGGTGAGTTTATAAGTTATTTAGTATATTCGACTTTGTAGGCTTGCTCGACTGCGCAGAGGGATATACAATTAGCCCAAAATCCCAGTCTATTATATGTATCTACACCCAAGTGAGGGGTTCCTTCGTATACATCTATAGTTCAACCTCTCAAATCCGAACCCTCCGAGCCGAACGAGCTTAAAGAAGTGCAATTAGGTTCGGAGACACGAGAAACTGGGAGTGTCAGGCCAATCCGCAAAAAAAAGCACAACCGAAGGGCGGGTCCTATGGTTCTAGAAAAAAACCTAAGAGTGTGCTACAAATTACAATCCAACGGAGGATTGGGTAGAGAGGCATAAAAGACAGAAGCAGAAGCAGCGAACTAGGCTGGCGTCATACCATAACGCGGCAAAGGGAAATGGGAACGGAAGGGAAGAAGGGGAGGCCGGACATAATTAGCGGGAAAACGCTTCAGCATGACAAACTCAGACTTGAGTGAGAGATCTTACTCCCAATAGAGCGGCATATACTGACTGGAATATCTGGCCGAACGTGTTCTTAGGGCCGGGGAGATGTCCATGAGGGTTTCTGTCCCGTTCCAACACCTTGCCGATCCCGGACCACCCAAAAACTTCAAGGCTAACGTTGCGCGGTCGCGGATTCCTGTAGCCCTGACTATTCTAATACCGCTCATAAAGCCCGGGGGCGGACCTACAACAGGGTAGCCGTTGACTTCCATCTCCGTCTTGTGAATAGGGAAGACGTTAAAATGATTAGGCAGGACGGGAGAGGTTGAAAGGGGTTCGAAGTAGACACTTTTGTTAATTTGTCTGATGTCGTTGACTTTACTATTATGTTAATTTAAAGGAATACAACCTATATTTGTGGGCGACTAGAATTGATGATTCAGGCGAGCAGAAAGTTTAATAGTTGGAGAGATGTGGGTAGACTATTGAGGGGGATTGACAAAGCTAATATTACGTTATGCGCAGTTAAGTTTTTATGTTGCCTGTGGCAGCCAGAATTTAACATATATACTATTTGTTATGTGTTAAGGAGTGTAGACACCGAGCTGTAAGGAGTGTTGACGGGTGGTCTCTGCCTAAGGCCTTCTCGAAGCCAGTAAGTGCTCGCTCGTACCACTGCATAGCCTCGTCGTATTTGCCTTGATTGCCGAAGACTAATGCGATTTGATGGACCGTGTCGAGCGTAGACGGGTGGTCTTTGCCCAAAACCCTCTCATAGCCAGCAAGTGCTCGCTCGAACCACCGCACCGCCTCATCGCATTTGTCCTGGTTGAAAAAGACTGCAGCAATGTTACTGACTGTATCTAGTGTAGAACGGTGATCTTCCCCTAAAACCTTTTCTTTGCCAGCAAGTGCTCGCTCATACCATTGCATAGCATCATCGTGTCTTCCTCGACTATTAAGAACTAAGCCAATGTTGTTAACTGTCAAAAGTGTAGAAGGGTGATCTTTGCCCAAAGCCTTCTCATAGCCAGCGAGTGCTCGCTCAAACCACCGCATGGCCTCGTCGTATTTGGCCTGATTTGCAAAGACTATTGCAATATTATTGACTGTATTTAGGGTAGACGGGTGATCTTTGCCTAAAGTTTTCTCACAGCCAGCCAGCGCTCGCTCGTACCACCTCATAGCCTCATCGTATTTGCCTTGGTCGCGGAGGACTACAGCAATGTTGTGAACTGTAAGAAACACAGCCGGGTGGTCTTTCCCCAAGATTATCTCTTTGCCAGCAAGTGCCAGACCGTAATAATACATGGCCTCGTCGTCTTTGCCCTGGTTGCGGAAGGCCAAGGCAATATTGTGGATTACCCCAACTACGCCCGAATAATTCAAAGTCTTTTGATAGCCAGCGAGTGCCCGTTCGTACCACTGCATGGCTTTGTCATATTTGCTTTGCTTGTCAAAGACCATAGCGACATGGTGGACTGTAGGGAATATAAGTGGGTGGTCTTTCTCCAAAACCTTCTCTTTGCCAGTAAGTGCTTGTTCGTACCACTGCAGGGCCTCGCCGTATTTTCCTTGGTTCTCAAAGACTAAAGCAATATGGTCCATTGCATCAAATAATATTATATTTTCGAACCTCTTCCTGTGCATGACAGATTTCGAGAAGTTAGACCCCAAATACCGATGGAGATACCCTATATGGGGCATAACCCTCCTTTCCTCGCGTGCATCCCAATTGTGGCTTTCTCGCGACATCGCTTCCCTTGTACTCACTTTTCCAAGGATCTCTATGGCACGACTCAAGGCTTGCAGCCGTTCTAGTCCTTGTAAGCGCTCTCGTGCCCATGAATGTACCACAGGATGAATAGAAAAGACTCCAAAAGAAGCTATTCTAACTAGCGAATATGAAGCTAGGAGCGTAATTCTATTCTTGACTAAGTCAAATATTAGCATCATGGTGCTTATAAATTCTAGCTGATATACCTACATTTGAGCTGAAAGGCTCTGTCAGACCGCTCGTCCACCCAAAAATCTTCGTAGATTTGCTCGAAGTTAAGGTAGGAACAGATTCCTAATAACGTTGCTGCTTCTCCATCCTGTTTCTTAATTTGCGAAAACGAAATCTCCCATGTGGTTGCGGCCGTATCATTCCGATAATTCCACCCGAATCTTGGTTTTCGTGATTGCACGGTCGTAAAAGCTTTGTCATAATATAGTAGATACTCTCCCAATGGGACTTTTGCTTCACGAATAAAGCAGCCTGCATGGCTAATCGCGAGGGGCATAAAACCTAATTTTTCGACAATAGCAATTGCTTCATTCCCGATAGCTAGATAATTACAGGAAATTAGCATTACAACCAAGCGAAGGCCGGGTCTGGTTGATGAGACAAATCGGCCACTAACGTACCGTCTGGAGAGTCCCGCAAACGTGCCAAACTTAATAGTAGTTTAGTCGCACTCTCTCTATCCAGACCGTCCAAATCCGCTTGTTCTGCAGTGTGCGAAAACTCCGGTCTACGGCTCGTTATGAGAATGGCCCCGCCGCCATGACATGGGAAGTATTCTTGTACGTCAAAAGTCTCCAAATCGTCCGCATTGTCGAATATCAAGAACCATTTATTATTCCCGGGCAGCTGGAGCCAACCGAATACAGCCAACCGAATATTACTGGCGGCCCCCGGATCAGCGCTAACTTCGCCTCTACTGTTGATCAACCCCGGTATTCCTAGTGTCTGGCTGATTGCCTCATAATCAGGAGTGGGCTCGCTCTGCATCATTGCTTGCTCTTTGACGATGCGCTGCAGCATATCAATAAATGAGGCGCGGATTGTGTCTTCGCTCGCCGCGGATATCCAGAAAATGGCCGTGTAATCGTGGTGGTGCCGATAAGCGTATTCAATGGCGATTTGGGTCTTCCCCATACCCCCAGTACCAGTGAGTGCAAATATACATGGTGTATCCGCTGATCGCGATTCCGTGAAGTAGTTGGAAATTTGTCTGAGGTCGCCTTCTCTGCCGACAAATTCGCGGTTCCGAAGGAACGGCATGCGGAACGGAACAATGAAGTTCATGGCTTTGATTATCCCTTGGCCTGTAGACGGTGGCGTCAATCGCACGTGTGAGGTTACAGTATCGCCGAGTTACGTCACAACAGTGAACGAGAAGATTCAGGAGTCCATACCTGCGTCATAGTTTTCGGGTTCTTCCTTGCTTGCTATAAATTGAAGCTTCGATTAGCATAATACATACTATTCACCATTATACGTACCGTACCTATCGGTATCTGGAGCAATAACTCTTTCGCGTAGATGGCTGCCACCAGTGCAGCATACGGCTGCCAACGTTTGTTTTTGTGGCCGTCCGAATAGTCGCATATTCCTCGTATTACCAAGCACGGAAGATCATTCATCAGGCCTGCCGCTTCCATTTCAAAACAGAGAGCTCCAGTTTGTGCGCTAATCTTATCTCGTTTCACCCCATCCTTCATGACCTGGTTCGCTGAAGCTATTATTCCGTAGTGAATGTACGGGTGATCGAATTCTCGTTCCGGGCGAGTAACGATGTTGGAGGCTTTGCATGCTCTGCAGGTATCACTTTGGCGCCCCTTACCAGGAACATGAAGATAGCCGGCCCGGAATAATACGTCCATTTCCTGGCCCGGATACTGAAATTTGATATCGTCAATTCCAACCTCCTGAGCTACGTCAGATATTTTCTCTCCCAGGTCATTTACAGTTTTCATGACCGTGACCGCGCCTAACAGAACGGGCGGAGGCGCGTTCAGCGAACCACTCTGTTCGAATTCGCCGTTTTCGATTGCCCTTCCGAAATCGTACTGGATAACACCCCCAAAGCGATTTGTTGGTTGGCTGACAACTATGTCACCGAGGCGGATATCGTTCAAAGCACTCGGTGCGCCTCCTCCAACGCCGACCATCAAGCCGAATCTTAGTTTTTTGAAAGCAAAACGCATGCAGGTGGCGGCGACAGCAGCCCTCGTTAGTCCATACTGGCCTCCGGGGAGAGAGGTAATTACTACGTTGTGGGATCCTATTCTGCCAAACGTGTAGACGTTAGTATCGCCGTCAGGGACGTCCAGCTGGGGGTGGATTTCGTCGAGAATGGCGAGCACGGCAGATAGTTCGATCTGGATGGCGCATATCCAACCAACCGAGTAGTCGTCTCTTTTGAGTCCGGTCGCCATAGTTTCACTGGCGAATTTTGGGGGGAGGTTCGAGTATGGCTGGTGCCGCTTCGGGGTTCGACCTAATCTCACTCAACTAAGAACAACAGTGGTATCGATTGACCCCGCAGCTGCGGCGAGGCTGATAGGAATGCTGCAGGGAAACATCACGTGGTTGGTTATGAGGTTGGAGCGCTGAGTGTTCAGGCTACAAGATTCATTGACAACGCGCAACATCCCTTACCCAGAAAGTTTGTAGGCTTCTCGAATCAAAGGACGTGAATTCTACAAAATTCATTGTGGACGTTAGCCCAACTTGTCTATTGTCTGGTTTGGCGGCACAAGTGGAATGGGCGTTGGGCGTCCTTGATTCTTGCACAACAACACATCTCACCACTGTTGTCCAAAGGTGAAAGTGCGATGAGGGAGAGAACTTGTACATTCGATGGTCTGAAGGCTCTTCAAATACGCAAGTGGGTTACACAACTATGTTAGCTACTAAGTAGCTGTTCTATGACCTGCTTTAGGCCATGTGGTCTACTGCTCAAGTGATGCCTCTCGAGGTGCGGCGTGGCCCACGCTCTATGTTGGTCAACGTGCTAAGTCCGACCCATCGGTCGAATATAAGGGTAGTCTCAACAGCTAGAAAAGAAAATGCGACCAATACCTAGAAAGGTATGGGCTATACAGTCTTGTAGTATGTACGGACTATGAAGCCTTCCATGCGGTATGCGAACTGTTGTTAAAGAGTGTGTATTTGAGATGTGGTTTACTTTTGGTTTTGAGATGCCAACTCCGACGTCCTTCTTGGCTTTGAACAACCCGAGAGCGCTGGTGCCCAATGATATTTGTGTTGTTCGTTGTGGGGACCTTTGAAGTCAAGATCGAGGCGTGGTTTTCTTTGAAGTCAAGATCGAGGCGTGGTTTTTGGAAACCACACTTCAAGCAAGGATCAGTTGATCAAAGGAAGTATTCCGGGGATGATTTTTATTATTCTTGAGGTTGCACATGTAGCCTATATAGAGCGGAGCCCACGCGCTACCGCGGAAACTTCACGTCATCTAACTAGCTCATGACTTGGGGCGTGAGGCAGCACGTAAGATGTAACCACCTCGTGTATCTAAGGAAACCTCAAATGAAGAGGATGGCTTTCCATCGAATTCGCTACCTCCTACCGTCTGCATACTATTTTCTAGCAATTATCGTTTACATTATAATTTACACCGCGTTCTCGTCCAATCGGGCTTTCGTACGCTGCCTATCCTTCCACTAGATATATTGTCCATAACTTTCGTCCCTTATCGTTGTCTAAGGTCGCCACCCTTCTTCGGATTCCTGGGTCTTGATGTCTTCTTCTTTCGGTAACAGGTTGTTTTAGGCATGGATACGAATTTCAGGGTTCAGACGGACCATACCATTTTTGCGTTGTGTGTGCAACGCACTTTTTTTCGGATGCTGAGAGTCACGTCTCATTCTTATTGCTGAGGCCACGACTCGGCGGTCGGAATTCGTCCCAATAATCTTGCATACCCTCGCCTACACCGGCTAGACACAAGTCGAACTGTGCATCCTCGTCGCGGATACTTGGTATCCCATCTTTCTTACAACTTACCGCTACCTTGATAGGACACCCGGCCTGGGGTGTGCAGTAGCAACGCGGTTTTGATGTTGCATATTTTGACACTAACCCGCCAACTCAAATCTCGGCGGAAATTTCGCCATAGTGAGGCAATAGGAAAGGACTAGTTATGGCCATTGGGATTGGAAATTTCAACAATGGGAGGGTCTAGGCTAGACGATAGCGTCTCTGGGCCCTGACCAACAGAGTGGTCGTGGGTTTCGGGATGCACTTACGCGAGAACCGATGTGTAAATGCTCATGCAGGTATTTCATAAGTGGTTGCACGCAAGCAATAGAGTGCTAACCTGCCGCCCTCTCGTGCCTCCCGACGAGCTAGCCGATGTGATTTACGCCAACTGATTTCATATGAAATTCTTTTTCCTTGTTACATTTCGTGGCGCGGGTATGGGTGGGTATCTACTCACTCCGTTGATTAATTGCAAACTATAATACGAAATACAGCAACTATTACAAGTGAAAGGGCGTTATGAGGACGAGGACTAGTGCATTCGATGAAGATATATATTATGCCCCCGAGGCTTCCTTAAATACATGAACTGGTTACACAACGACGCTGACTATTACAACTCTCTCACGCCGTTTGGTCACGTGCTTGCATACTCACGTGATGCCTTCTGAGGTGCGGCGTGGCTCACGCTTCATGTCGGCCATAAGGATCGCACGTTAACTCCGATATATCCCGGATATAAGGACGGCCTCAACAATAAAAGTGTAGTTAATACAAGGAGTAAATTACTCAATTAATTACCTACCGACCATCTCAACGACGACTTCCTTTTCCTCGTGGGCTGCAGTCACCGTTGTGGTGCTTCAGCTTTCGGCGTTGCCTTTTAGATAGAGTCTCCTGGTGGCAATGCGAAGTCTTCATTAGTGACGTCTCATTGTCGCTGTTCGTGAGCTGGGGATTTGGCTGCCAATGCTTCAGCTCTCCCTGCAAAGTGGGTTCCTGGTTCTGAGATATTGGCGGCGTCGAAGGTTTGAGTGAAGGTTGCAGCTGAATCCCAAACGGTACTTGGGGATGGGAGGTCTCCGCTTCGCTTGCTGCCAGCGTTGTATGCGATACTGGGGTTGCTGAACCTTGGGTTTGTATTCGGGGAGGGGTAGGTTCGGTTTCCATTAGATCCTGAGAGAGAGATCGAGATTCTTGAATGGCTCCCAAGGTCTCCTGTTGGAGAAGGGTGGCTTGCTCTGTGATCGATGGGGTCTTTGGGCGGGTTGAGAGGGCTTGAATTTCCGTCGGGCGGGGCAAGTACTCGCTGCTGGGCAAGTCCTCCAAGAGTTCTTTCTGGCTGTTCTGGATAGCTTGAGATTGGAGCTCTAGGCTCCCTGGCTGTGTTATCACTTGCTTCGCCTTTGTAGATTCCCCTTGATGCCTGGCTCCTTGGGCTCCCGAGCCTAGCTGGCTGGCCATATCGAAGGCCTCTCCGAGGGCATCGCTCTCGCTCATGCCAGAGGTTGTCGAGGTGGTGACGCCGTTGGGCTTGTTCTTCGGCGTTTGGTCGCCCGACCCCACGTCTTTGTACGTCGGTATTACGATCGGTTCCTGTTCAAGGATAATCTCAGAAAATTCCGTCGCACTCTGATTGAACCCATTTCGCAGAGTATCTGCATATAGTGGTTTTGTACTTGAATATATAGTAGGGCTCTTCGGCCTAGCTGGAGTGATCTGCATACCACGGGTCTAGCATTCCGTCAGAGACATCTCGTATAATAATCCCGTTGTGGAGACTTGTTCAATACCTCATCTAGTGCCCCATTTAAAGGGTTCTCAGACGTTTCAGAGTTGGTTATAGTTCCGATATTTTGGTCCTCTAGATCTCCACGATTGGTTGAAGAGGTCGGCCGCATTGTGGCGTTCTCTACGGCATCTTGTTGTTCTTTAGCTGAGTCGCCGAAGATGAATAGGGCGTATGTCTTCCCGTGGACTAGTAGCTCCGGAACATCATAGACCTCACCGTCCTCACTGGAGGTTTTGACTAACGCTGGGACGGTATAAAATAGCGACACATTCCAGTTATTAGCAGTATCTGCGCTTTCGCCGAGATGGTCTGGCACAAGTTTGAAGTCATCCGTTTTGCCGGCGCCCCTGCGTAATTCGTATCTTGCGGTTTGGGAACCGATAAGAATACTGAATTGGAACGCTTGATGAACGATATTCGTAATAAAAGAAGAGAAATTCTTGCCTTTCAGACTGTTATCACAGAGTGGCTCGAGAATTTTTGTTATGTCCTTTGTTGTGCCATCAATGAGATCGCTAAAGACTTGTCTAATCTCACCAACCTCTGCCGAGTTTTCAGTGTGCTTTTTGAGCTCTTCGACGTTTTCCGCCCAATACGCGAGCCGCCTGTAGGTATCCGCTCTCCATTCGTGTACAGATTTGATTCCTTGACATTTTTCGCCTGTACAACAGTTAGTTTTTTGCTCCCGGTCTTCCAAGATACGGTACTTACTCAGCGAAATAATGTCTAGAATCTTCTGCATTACTTGTAGTTCGCTACTGTTTAGACCAGGCATGTGGATCTTCATAATCTTCTGATTCAAAACGTCATGGATCACCCCTCGAATAACCCACAGTAACAAGCCCTTTCTCTCGGATTCTTGTACGGCCTCGAAAGCACTGGGGGATATATTCTCAACCATAGTAGCTTCTACAGCCTCGAAGAAAGGCTGATGTCTTGAAAGAGCCTGGATACAGGGATCATCCATATTCAGTCGTACCAGCCGTGCGAAGACACCATCTTTGATCGTACGCTCCAAGTCTTCAAATACTTGAGAAATTGCACTACTTGAAGGTGCCAATTTTCTACTACTGACAGTTTTGAGATGCTCGGATTGTAATTCTCTAAATAGAGTAACTTTGGCTTCGACTTCTGTTTCTAGAGCCTTTATTTTCTCCTCTAGAGCTTTTACCTTGCTTGCAAGTTTTTGGTTGTCTGATTTGAAGTTATTGCGTTCTTCGAGAATACCCTGGTAATTACTCTCGAGATTGTGTATTTGGCTATCCCAATGTTTACAGACATTATGAATACTATTGGAGATCGTGGTGTTCAGGGAAGACTGGAACTGGTCCACCAGCCGGGAGCGAATAGATCCAAGGTTTTCACGGGAGCCGGAACCCATCCCTTGCGTGTCCGAGAGGCTACCACTATATTTTCATGATATTAAATTTTTTTGCAAACCTATCGTTCATATATGCGTGATCTGAGATTTATTACGTACTTCGATCTAATGCCAACATCGCTACGGCGATGCGTCTGTGAAGGGTCCCCAGCTATGTGATTTTGGTATCCTGTTTCATACCCCGAGGCGGACTTCTAAATTTCGATTGTAAGTTTATTAGTCTCAGCGAACTGCCTATAAAATTCCAAAGCAGATTTGATATGCGTTAGAGCTTACCTTTTGATTGCGCTGCTCCCCGTTCGGATTTGGTGTAGGTAAAGTTGAGGTGTTGTTAGCACCCCCCTTTTTGGAACCGAATAGACTCCCGAAGCCCAGCATTTTAAAGCATACGAGCACGGAGGCGATCAAAAGAGGTGTGATTTTCAAGGGAAGATAAAGGATTTTAGTGAAAAGGTTTCGCGAAAGTATCTTGAAAAACTTTAGTTTTATAGTTTGTAGAAATAGATTGAGGGTTCTCAAGATATTCAAGTTCGTTTGGTAAATCCTGACGAGCCTCCTTCGGAAGGAGGAAATCTGTGAATGATCCAAGTTGATAGATTTATAGAAGGGTAAAAATTGCTTCTTGTTAAGGCATTCTTCGTAACGCACTTTTATTTCTCCGATCAAAAAAACAATTCTTGAGTGTTTTCCAAACCGAATAACCAAGGGCTTCCAAATATTCGAGCTTTTTTCCTCCCAGTTTTCCAATTTATCTGTTTAATGCCGAAAATGATATCAGACTAGAAGCTCCGCACAACGTAGTGGCCTCGGAATCCTTTGCCTACATGTTGGATGGCTGTGACGTACTAGTTACGAAGAACAAAGGAATATTAGGAGCTAAAGCCAGTGCCCGACATCCTTTCATGCACGTCATACTGTTTCTTGATAATCTAAAACTACCCCGCTCTCAAATATTTGTCATTTAGCTCCTAGTTGCTTTTTTGGGTCATCGGAACTTTGCATTACAACCTCATGAAGTTCGAAGGATGTAAAACAATCTGTTGTCTATGTCGGAAACGAAGCTGTTGTTGAACTTGCGTTGTTTTTACGATGCCTGTTGTTGATAACAGGCAAGGTTTAACCGAACCGAAGAATTAGCGGTCAACACGGGCTTTTAGTCGACGTCCGACATAATCAATCTGCTAGTTATTGAATTGACGTTAGGTTAGGTTAGATCTGGAGGCTATCTAGGTGGTATCAGCGCGGATCAGGCGCTATTCCAAACCCAATGAGAGACACGGGATGAGAAACACGAGTCGGGATTGACGTCGTTTCTTCTACGCCCGCCGGAATGTCAGCACTTTAGCGCAAATGTTGCCGAAAATGGCTCTTTGTGGTTATAACTCGCGCAACGACAAGCTTACAAAGCCGTGTATACGTCTGAAAGATCTTGGAATCGTTATGACGCTAGCTCTTACGTCCTATAGACTGAAGATTTAGCTTTGAAATGTTTGCGGGATTTCCCTTTGCGAAAACTCGATCCGGATAATTCATCAAGCTTGTGAATTAATTTGCATATGATTGCTCGCGCAAATTACTTGCTGTTGCAGCAAGCCCTTCACCATTTGATTTTCTATAATGGTTGCTGTCGAAGCTGCCTTTAGTATGCCCGATATATATTAAAGATAACACGCTAACCTTAGGGCCAGCCTGAGGCGTGGCCCACGCGCTCACTCAGAATAATCACGTGATATGCGATTGACACGTGACTGGGACGGAGGCACCAAGAAGAGGAGCTACGATGGCCAGCATACCGTGTCACCGATCTGTGTATTTAAGGAAGCCCAGAGGAATATAATGGCCCTCCATTGAATTCACTAGTTCTTACCTCACCACACCTTCACTGGCAACAGTCACCATTCAAGAGCGGGCTAACTACTCTTCCATAACCATCTTTCTGCACGTACCTCACTATCATACATTTTACAAGGGTTCAAAAAGCCACAAAGCTCACAATGTCCACTGAGATTGGCCTACAAGAGCACCGTATTGTAGTTGGGCTCGACTACGGAACAACATATAGTGGCAAGTAACTAGGGGAAATTTCAAGTTAAAAATATAACTTACTAACTACCAGCGCAATAGGAAGTGCTCATGGCGACACGTCGCAAAATTCTGTTGACAACATTAAAGTCATTCGACGCTGGCCCGGTAAAGAGCGTCGTGATGAAGTCAAGTGTCCCAGTGATATTGCCTATGGTGCAGACGGGACCTATCGCTGGGGTTATTTGATTCCACCAGGTCTTGCTAGGATGGCATGGGCAAAGCTAGACCTGGATGAGGATAGCTTCTACGAGAATCAAGATAATGAAGATTACGTCGACCTTCAAGAGTCTTCTACCGAGACACTGGAATCGGTCGAGGATGAGTTTCCAATGGTGGAAGGAATGAGGCATAACCCCCTCAATAAGAGCCCTGTAGACATGGTGGCAGACTATCTGACGGCTCTCTACGATGTCATCATGTCGAATTTGAGAAGGGCGCAGGGAGAAATTTTTATCAATCGGACAGCAATCGACTGGGTTATGACAGTACCTGCAGTCTGGTCTGAAAAAGCGCAGTCGTTGACAAAGGAGGCCGCTTCTCGAGCTGGAATCGGCCAGCGTGATAAAGACAGAC
Source organism: Orbilia javanica (assembly GCA_036872735.1). Classification (NCBI taxonomy): domain Eukaryota; kingdom Fungi; phylum Ascomycota; class Orbiliomycetes; order Orbiliales; family Orbiliaceae; genus Orbilia; species Orbilia javanica. Next base: position 1,657,396 of record JAVHNR010000001.1, on the reverse strand, counting down.
TGTTCCTCCTTAGTGAACCAGAGGCGGCTGCTGTATATGCTGTCTCCGAACTCTATCAAAGAGATAATACGCGGAGAAATAATCCTAACATGCTAAACGTTGGGGATACCTTTGTTTTGTGCGATGCCGGCGGTGGAACCGTTGACTTGATATCCTACAGAGTCGGCCAGCTGCAACCTTCGTTGGGTCTCTCCGAGGTGGCAGTTGGGTCTGGTGCAAAATGCGGGTCGACATTTGTCGACCGTAATCTTTTAAAATTAGTACGAAGAAAGATTGGTGACGAAAGATTCGAGATCTTATGCCAGAAACAAAACGGTATGGTATTGAACAAGATGGTGTCCGAATTTGAGGGTTTGAAGCGATCGTTAGGGCCCGGGTATCTTCCCGATTCCGTTAGCTATTTACCGATGCCTGGTTTCGCAAACGACACGGCCGCTGGCATTATCGAAGGCCAATTTGAATTGACACAGTAAGTTTTTGTCTTCCTCAGATAGTCTTGGGTGTATTAATAAACTTAAATCCGCTTTAAGTGGCGAGTTGAAAGGGTGTTTTCATCCTATCATAGAACAAATTATAGAACTCATTCAAGGCCAAGTTGATGCTATTTGTGGCATCGGCTCGATACCTAAGGTATTGTACCTTCAATTCTAAGGAAGAAGCCTTGAAAAATATTGACTATACGTTATACAACAGTACGTTTTTCTCGTCGGCGGGTTCGGCGAGTCAGATTATCTTATGAGTCGACTATCGGCACATAATTTTGGCACAGCTGGGCGGATCGAAATCATTAGTCCAGACGATGCGTATGCACTCCTCCTATCAATGGTACTTAAGGAAAATGAATTCTTCTAACGGCCAAACAGTTGGTCTGCAGTCAGCAGGGGTGCCGTTCTTCGAGGTCTCGAAGGTAGCTTAGTCACAAATAGAAGATGCCGAAGGAACTATGGTACCAGGATCAACACCATATTCGATCCTACGATTCACCACGAGGAAGACGCTTTCTATTCAACCGACACAGGGATGAAAATGGCGAGGAACCAAGTTTCATGGATCGTTGAAAAAGGAGTGGATACGGACTCAAATACAAAGTTTCAGCTGAAGTGCGGTACAACATTCCAGAAGGACGAGAAATTACGTCGTGGAGCGACACTTGTTGCTTCGGATCTTGATATTGCGCCTCATAGTTACCGGGACAAGAGTAAGTCGCTGCACCAAAGCAAACTCTACGGATTCATTCATTGTTAACTCTACCGACTTTACAGGTGTCCATGACTTATGCTTCTTGATGGCCGACCTGAGTATGGTGCCAGAGAGCGAGTTTGACTTGGTAAATATAAATGGGCAGACATGCTTATCGGCACAGTTTACAATTGAGATGGCCTTTGAGTCCGCAGAAATCAAGTTTCAGCTGTATTTCAAGGGCAGCTGCTATGGACAGGTCAAGACGACTTTCCATTGAATAACATATGAAGAATTTCCTTTATCTTTTTCCAATGGTTATGTTATTGGTATAACCATAATAATGCCCAAAAAGCGGTATTTCTCTGGATATGCATGCAGTTATATTGGACCTGTATATTTCGAGCTCTAACTCATTACTTCTACTGACATACGGGCGTCATTCGCGATGTCGACGTGTAGCTTCTTTATTCCTCGAAAAATCCCCAGGCCAGCTATTATTTTCTATTTACAAGAAACTAAAAGTTTCGTAAAATCCTTCAAGTAGTGTTCAATTGTAGAACCGCAGAATCGTGCGCAAGACTTTTAGTCGGCCTCACTCAAAGACTTCAAATAGTATACTTTGATATTTTAGCCCTTTTTGCTACTGAATACCTTTGATGTGAGATTATAACTTGCAAATGGCCATACAATACACAGTGTATTATGCTTTTGCATATCGCTGCACTTTTACGTAGAGACAGATGTTACTACAGTCAGAATTACCGTATAGTTTCCTTTAGCATTATAGATAGTGTTAGAGTTTGGTCATAGGGTCTCCAGTACTATATTATTTTGAACTAAATCGCCAGCTTCCACCGGAGAATTTCCGATTGATATTGCTAACTAGACCACCGATGTTACCTTGCTGCTTACGAGATACCGAATTGCTTATCGAACTGAGTCAAAGTGAATGTTAGGCATGTGAAAGTTAAACAAGATGCCTTTAATTGCCGGCGAGGCTAAAATCTATAGCAGAATAAGATATAGGTTTCAAAGTGAAAATTTTAAATTTCTGAACGATGCCGATTGCAGGCGCGATGTTACCCACAGGATCAGTTGTGAGAATCATGCTACGGGCGATATCGCGCGACACATGATCTTATTCCGCCAGCAGCCTCGGCTTCAAAAAACCGGTTTACTTTGGGGTTTCCTCGACCCAATTAGCGCTATCCGGGTCCCAAAGATTACGGTCACGCTTCCGAGAGCATCTAAAACAGTCGCATTGAGCTTGGCAGTTGAGCCATTGAATCTCCCACAGCGCAATTTGTCTAGTGTTGGGACTGGAATCTTCTTGTGCTCAAGTCATGTTATAAAATACAACAATTGTGTTGCCTGGAAGTTGCCGTTAAAAACATACAACCGGTAAGCTTGCTATAGGAATCCCTTCCCAGCGGTACATATTATGATAGCGGGAAGATTTAGACGGCTCCGCTTCAAGCCCCGTAGGTAGCCGCACTACTAGCGCGCCGTTACTACATCATTGGTTTACCGCATCCGTCGTTGGGGAGAAAGCCACGCGCTTCCTGAATTCCGGTCGGTTAAGTGTATGCAAAGCTGCATACGCTACTTTACTAGCTCCAACCCTCCCGATTTTTTAGTTATAATTAAGGTGGTATCCTAGACGTCTGCGCTCTTACGGCATCTGCTAACATTCATTTCCTTCCCTTTCAACTATTATACCTATTATCAATCTTGAACATTTTGACAATTGATAGTCGCGGAACTGGCGGAGCATCAGGTTCGTCCAAGATGTCATCCCCACGAACAATTTTGATACCTACACTCTCTATCCCGTCGGCAACGAGCCGGCTGGGGCCGCGTGGATTGGGAGGTTCACTAGCTACTACGCAGCAAAATAAATTCTTATCGGATAGTATTTACATCCGATTCATAACCCCGGAAAATGCTCTTGCACAGAAATTATCTGGTTTACCGATTTTCAGAGATCAAATCCCTCTATCAACGAAGGTTTCGGCCCTCAGAGATCTCGTCAAGAAAGAAGTCTTCCAAAAACCTTTAAACTCGCCATATGTCGTGGATGTACACCTACAAACACATCCAATTTTAACAGATGATATAACCCTTTGCGATCTTGGCCTTATTGGGACGCAGAAGGCACCATTGAACCTATTTGTGGTTTTACGATATAACGGAACAATAGGAATACCCATTAAACATTTTTCAGACTCCCGGTCTACCAGCAACAGTAATGCCTGGCACCCTGTCGAGGGTGTGACAAGAGCGGGCGTGTCGACCTTTTGTGCTTCCCTTGAAATCTTGAAGCGGAAAGTTACAGATTTGCCTACACAACGAAGGTTCTTAACAGCTATTTGGCAGACGACACATTTCCTGCCGGCTGTTTATGCTATGGCAAGTTTGTTTGACAGCAGGACACTTCTTCTAGAAGAAAAGGCAGCACTGGCGCAAACCTTCCAGGCGCTTTGTATAAAATCTGTGCCGAAGTGGGCTACAGGAAACAAAGCAGAGAACGCATTAGAAGGATCACGGCAGTTACTAGGCTGGCTGCTCGATCAAGTCACTGCGGGGAAGCGCGGGGGTTCCGGAAAGGAGGAATGGACGAGGAGGGCTATGATCAAAAAGGTGCCGGAAAGAAGAGAGGGGGGTTCCGTGACTACAGAAAATAACACTTTCGACATCAGTTTACAGAGCGGCGAAACAGTGAAGGCCACATTTGAATTTTTGGATAAAAAGCCCCATGGCCAGTCCGACCAAAGGCGATTAATACTATCTTTCAGGGACAGGTACCCATTCGATGGTACCTCTTACCTAGTCCTACCGAAGGATGCCGGGAATGTGCTTGAGCATAGGATTCTCCATCATCCAACTCAGGACGGATTCTACGAGCATATTATCAACACCACAAACTTGCCCGTTCTTTGTACCGTGGCACCGTTATCCTTGTCTGCCTCAAAACCACCGGTACTGACACTCAATAACGAGGGACTGGTATCCATATTTGAATTTGGCGGCGAGTGCGCTGACGAATGGGCCAATATTTGGAACCCAGTCACAGGCGTCCAACGAATAATGTCGAACGACCAAGGCCAGGGTCTGGCAAAAACTCTCAAAGATGTCATACAAGCACGTAAAATCAGTGGTTCATGGCCTTTAGACGGTTGGGACGTTGGGTGTTTGAATGCTAGCACAGTCGATACCCGCAGACCCAGGGAAGCTGTTATGATATGTGTCGACTGTAGCGGTAGCATGTCTGGACCTGCCTTCGAATCCGAAGATCGAGAGATTAGGGCTGCAGAAAGGATCACAAAATTGACAGCCGCGAAGATGCTATTCAAGCATTACTCGAACATGGTTTCGAACTACAAATTTCCGGTGCACTTTGGCGTCATGAAGTTCGATAGTATCGTTTCCACTATGCAGGAATTCACTCCTTTACTAGATGACGTTGAAAAAGGAATCGAGGAGTTGAGACCTGGTAGCTCGACAGCTATGTGGGACTGTATCTATAAAGGAGCGGAGCGATTAATGGATTTCAGAGAGGATAATCCGGATACCAAAGCTCGTATTATTGTTCTTACGGATGGTATGGATAACAACTCTAAACAGACCGACAAGTCTACTTATTCATATCTCTGGGAGAACAATATTGTTCTTGATGCTTTCTCTATCGGCAGAGACTCAAATGTGTCGTTGTTCAGAATCTGCGGCGCCACTGGTGGGTACGCGATGAACCCAGCGTCCACAGCTGAAATTATTCAACTAGCTGAAATGGAAACCATGGTCGACCAAACTCTACGTCCTCCATTCCCCCGACAAGCATACCTGCCATATTTCGATGCTCTCCAGCCCATTAAACCTTTCACGGTTACTGCCTTCTCTACTCCAGAAGCCCGTGATCACCCCCACCAAAATGATGAGTTCATGTCTCTCGAAAATGCACATCGAATTTTTGGTAAAAACAGACAACTTCTTGATAGGGGTGGATCTCGTGCTGCATCTGATGTTTTCAAGAGTCGACGTATTTTGCTCGAAATCAAGGATATGGCTGAACAACCCCACCCAGATATGGATATATACGTTAGCGAAGGCGAAATGTCGTTCTGGAAGGTGGTGATCCAGGGTCCTGATGGGTCTAATTACGCTAGTGGGACTTTTGTTATGTTTTTAGATATGACAGATGATTTTCCAAGAAAGGCACCGCAAGCGAGATTCATTACGCCTATTATTCATCCAAACATTAATAAGGTAGGTATTTCTAATTCCTTGAAACTTCGGCGACTGTATTTGTCAAATACGTTCTACGTACGTGTGAGCTAACGGTTTGCATGTAGCACGGTCGTGTATGCCACGCCGTTTTGGATCAAGACTGGAAAGCGGAGACGAAAGTTCGAGATATTCTCTGCTGCATCTATGGTCTACTGATGATGCCGGAGGTTAGTAGATTTACCAACTCAACATTAAGAATATTTTGTGTTGGGAGCTTGGGCCTAACGCGGTTATCTATAGAAGAACGATCCTATCGACGCAGTTGCTACTCTGAAGTACTGGACCGAAAACGAAAATCTCTATAGCGAAGAGATATACCAGCATGTAGGCGTTCCCCTTGAAAAGACTTTGCAAGGCATTAGAACTAATGAAGAGATAGATCAAAAAGTTTGCAAGCGTAAATAGGAAAGACTGGGCTTCAAGAATTGTACCAGATCTAGATGCCATCCCGGGCACTGCACCGGTGAAGAGCAAGTTGGCAAATTTTCACACGCCTGTCCCTTCCACCACTCATGGTGGCCCCATCACTAAATAGTAGAGTCTACAGCGCGGGCAATTGAAAAGCTGTTTTATCTTGCAAAAGTATGTAGAAGCCGAGCGGCTCCCTAGCCCCGGCTTCTCGAACTCTCACAGGCACTAGTTTAAACTTCCCCATGCCGACTAACTTGATGGAGTTCTTTTCGTTGCATCTACAAGTCCGACTCACTTCCAATGCTCTTTCTCGACTTTGACGCTTCTCGACTCTTTCCTCGTGGCTATCCAGAGTGGTTACTACTTATAGGTCTAGAAGATACGGAGGGGCGATATATTTCCTGTTCTCATTTTACGAGGCAGCCAGGATCCGCAAATGGTATTAAGAGGTGGATTAAATACCGTCCCTCACAAAGGCAATATTGTATTCTAGTTGTGAAAGTTCCGTTTTTGCGGCCCCTTAGCTTTACGGGCGAGCAATTCTACAAATTCATTCCAGGCAAAATAATGTCTATTAGTGCTTTCGGCCGTCGAAGAAATCGAGCTTCTTATAGGTGAAATACAGGATTAGGGTGGGGACTAGCGAGTTCGATGGAGAGTTATCCTACGCCTCTGAGGCTTTCTTAAATACATGATCTGGTTAGCTAGCACTTTTATGTCTACAAATGCCCTGATGCCTTATACTCTACATCACACGCTTGATTAATCACGTGACGGTTCCAGACATGCAGCGTGGCTCACGCGCCATGTCGGTCAGCATGTTAACTCCGATCAGTTTCGGACGTAAGAGCAGCCTCAACAGAGTCGATCACAATATAACCGGCGAAGGTTCCGAGAAACCCAGGTAGTCAAGAAACTGGCTCTCCTGTCGGTTACGTAGGCAAAAGTGGTTATTATGTTCTCGCTGCCTTCTAATTATGTAGTTGAGGCTGCCATTATAGTCGACCCAGACCGGAGTTAGCGCGCGGGCCCTATCATCGGTATCCAGCGTGGGCCGTCTAGAACTATCACGTGATTAATCAAGGATGGGCGGAGGGTAGTTATGAGGCAGCAGGGCATTCACAGCCATAGAATAGGTAGCGAATCAGGTCATATATTTAAAAAGACCTCAGGGGCACAGGATAGCTCTTGATCGGATCGCTAGTCTTCACTCTAATCCTACCTTTTACTGATAAAGGAAGAGAATACAAGTGGGCGGAACACCTGACCTGAAGAGTTTATTTTGATATAGTTGGGGCAGTGGAGTAAAATTTGAAGAAAAGGAGCAAGATGGCTTGATGGAGACAGCCGAAAATTCGGATACTACCAGCTGAAGCAAACTTGCGAGGTAGAAAGTAAAGATAAAAATAAAATAGATAGAAACATTGATACGGAAGTGTGTTATTGGAGATGTGCTTCTGCGAAGTCGTTTCTTTAGTGCATCATCAAGTATTTTTTCAATTGTGTAACTAGCAATCCTCTCCTTCACTATATTTTGCATTAGAATCATCACCTGACGCATTGCTGGGGCCCAATTCAGCGGCTAATCCCTTTTAAAGATCTTGAAGATATTGTAAAAAAGAAGAGCATTCCTCTAAATCCGTTCGCAAGAAGTCGTAGTCTCGAAATAGGGCGGGGAGCTAGATCTATAGTTTAAAGCTCTGGTAGAATCAAAGCCTCTCCACTGTCCCTGGAAATGTTTAATGACGCATAAGTCGCTATAGTTAGCAAAGGGTTTAGGTGAGTATTCCTGGGTAGTAGTTAAAATCCCTCTCTGAAATTTCACCGAACGCCAGGTAAGACGCCTGACCTTAGAGAATTTGGGTAGAAGCACCGTCTATTAGTCAATTCAAAACGCCAAAAGAAAAAGTTATTAGTAGAAGATATTAATGCAAAGCAACAGAAAGGCATTAGAAGAGTTTAAATTTCAGAATAGGAGCTTGGGTGTTAAGAAGACGACGGAAACAGTAGCCTTGTCCCAGTCATGTATACCTAATCTCCTATCTACATACATTCCCCGATAGTACATGTCCTTCGCCACCTATCGGTGTGTGCGTTTAGTGGCGGGTGTTGGATGACCAAAACCTCAGAAAGGCGGCAGCTCCCGCAGCTGCAGTTGCGGCGGCATAATTCTGCCACTTTTTATTTTTGTGGCTATCTGCATAATCGCAAACGCCTTTAATAACGATGCAGGGTAGTTGACCCCAGACGCCTGCTCCTTCCATCTCAAATCCTATGACCCCTTCTCTTACAGCCAACTCATCACGATGCTGTCCAGATTTCATTACCGTATCGGCAGATGCGATCTTCCCAATATGAATAGATGGGAGGGTATCGCTATCCCCTAACCGTTTTCTCCGAATTTCCTTGCGTCTGCACCCGAGGGCCCGACAATCCATTTTGCGCATCATGTCGCATATAGAACCAGGCTTGCTACATTTAGGGCAAGGACAATTTACCTGTGAACCTTCATGAATTTCATGAAGATATTCTGCTGGGAAAAGTATATCATTTCGGACTCCAGGATAATGATATTTCTCGCTGTTACCTGTCTGTAGTGTCTGAAGGATGCTAATTGTATCTTCACGGAACTTATCATTGCTTCTTTTTGTTTCTAGTTTCCTGAGAAGCGCCTTGATCTGGTTATCAACAAACCCTAGTGTCTCCTCTCCACCAGACTTCCGCTCAAATTCATCCGGATACTGACGGCCGAATCCATGATTAATGGCGCTGTCGCTGATAATAATATCTCCTAGGAAAATATCTTTCCCATCAGATAAAAAAGGGATTGCCCCACAAACCCCAACTATTAACACAAGCTTTACATTTGTATAACTCATGCGTAGGTTCGCAGCTGCACTTGATGCTCCGGATATCCCCATTCCTGGTAAATGGCATAGGACAATATTTTGCTTTCCAATTCGTCCTATAGTGTATGCGTTTTGATCTCCTTCATTCTTGCGATATTCTTCGCTGTCTTCATCGTATATCTCATCAAATAACGCCTGGACTGCGGTAGCCTCAAGTGGGAGAGCACAAACCATGGCGATTTGAAATTTATCGCAAGTTTTGACAATCGGGTGAGGAAACGCTCTCCTAAGAAATATTTTAAAATCAATCTTAAACCAGAGGATTAAGGTTTACCCCTAGAATACATACCCTTCTACACTACTTTCGAGAGTTTGAACTCCTGAGCTTTGACACAACCCCGATGGGTGAGGCTGGTCGAAGCCGGGGGACAGCTCCAAATCACGGAGATCAGACCGTTGTAAGGTACGGTGGATTTTCGAGGAGTGGATTTGTGAGATCTTGTCGGATATATGTTCATAAACAAAGTCCGAGGCTGTGCCATAATTTTTCTGATAGGATCTAGCCCCTAGGCGATCTATACGCTCAGGAGGATTTAAATTTATTCCATTTAGGGTAGCATCATTGTCAAGGCCGGCAGGGTCACCCTTTAATCGTTTTCTAGCTTCTGGGGAAGCTTCGAGTTCCAAAAGCCGCACGACGTTTGTATACATAACCTCCCTCAGCTTAGTGTCAATATTTTCACCAGCTTCACTCATTCCCTGGACTTCATTCAACTCCTTATGAAGATAAAGTGTTCGAGTGACGGCATCCAAATAAGAATTTTGGCCCCGGTCCTGCTTAACATCTTCAATGTAGGTACAAAGTTGCACCCAGGTAGCTAGAGAGTTAGAGATGCCGTTCCTATCGAGACTGGGTCCCGGCCAAATATCGCCTTCGTCTATTTCAAGTAATAAACGGGCGAAAGAAGTCAGCACAGGATGGCCGGGACGATACAAATCTTGTTGGTGACTCTCGTTCAGATAGCAAGTCATGTAAAGCTGGCCATCTTGTATCTTCGTTCTTGGTAGGATCAAAAGCATAATTTTAGCTACGTTCCAACTTTCCTTCATAAAGCGTGAGTCGAAGAAATTTAAGAAGTGGAGACCGAGCTGAAAAGCAAGGGTTCGCTTTTCCTTCGAATTGAATCGCTCTGTGGGGAGCGAGGACGAATTTTTGAAGTTGATATTACGGAAGCAGCCACTTCTGATCAAATCTTCAAGAGATTTAGAAGGACAAGTTTCGGGATAAAGCCTCGAACTTGGCTGTGGTGAGTAGTGGATATGGTGGCAGCCGTCTTTTATCACCTCAACCATCATTTGGAGTCGCGTATCCGCGCGTTGGTGCAATGTCTGACAAAGATCGTGAGCTTTGTGGATTGAATTACGTGGGCTGGATACATTTATTTAGTTTTTAGTAAGAAAAACTAGCTTCATAGTGGTTTTGTCCTAAGGGGGCTGACCTGTAATGTTCACATTGCACCTCCTGCCACTGGTTTGTTTTACAGCCTGATAAAAAGAGGTCTAATGCGCCCTCTTGCTTTTGAAATTTAAGTAACACTTTGTGGGAGTCGCTACATGGGAGTGACCGATAAAGCGCGTCTAGAACAACTCCAGTATACTTCCTAAATCCAAGGCCCAGCATGGTACTGGTTGAACAGGCCTCCTCTTGTTTCATGGAGCCTTTGGGTCTTTTTTTTGTATTCAAATTAGGCTGAACTTGATCTTTTCTAAAGATAGCGTTTAGTTGTGTAGCTTGGTTCAAAGCTTGACGTGCTTCTGAAAGAGTGTATACGGAGAACATAGGTGGCCGTGCGTCTAGTTCAAGAACCAGATTGATTGGGCCTATGACCGAATCAGAGCATTCCGTAGTCGCCTTGAGGTATTGGATTAATTGATGTAGCCCCGTATACCGTTGAGATTTTGTGGGGAAAGGCCGATCGGCTCCAGCGATTTCCGATGTTGACAGCGTAGCCAGGAATTTCCGGTTAATATGAGACTCCAGAAACTGAACGATCCAAACCAAACACTCATTTCCATCTCGTACTAGCGGCTCACAGCTTAAATCTCCAGGCGAATTGATATTGGCATTTCCAAGCAAGAGCGCATGGCGCAGGTCGAACTCGAGAACGCGGCGCTTTCTCTCAAGGCGGTTTTTTGAACTTCTCTCTCCATTTGACCGCTTTAAGGGTTGTAGCCTCCCATTAACGTACCATCCGAGATTTTGAAATATAGTCCATTCGATACTAGATGCGCCTTGTTCTCTAGGCATGCCGATTGGGATGTTGGTAACTGCTAATGCTGTTATAAGCACAATCTTAGGCTGTCTGTATCGATATATATATATACCTCGATATAAGTAAGTATTTACTGGGAATCCAGCGATATACTTATGTGAAAATATGTATTACTACTACTCGGGGTTGGATGTGAGCTCAGCTTAGAAAGAAGATGTAATTTCTTGGTGCTTCCTCGTAAGTCATTGATTCAGCTAAATTTTTGTGGGGTTGTCAACCGCCATGTTCGTCGCCAAGAAGCGTCACGTGTTTCAATTCCCCGCACCGCGACCCCGCTCAAGCGCTCATTATTCGTTCTCCTCCAATAACATCACGAAACTTTGCCCAGCTCCCGCTGCGAATAGTCTGGTTTGCAACGAGGAATTGGATATAATGCACCCCCCCCCAAAAAAAAAAAAAATAAAGAAAGAAAGAAAGAAAGAAAGCAAGAAAGAAAAAGAAGAAAGAAAAGTTCTCCACAGCCGCTAATCATTCCTTATCGTAACCTAGGAGGGATTTAGCATTTTATTATAATTACCTGATAGGTTCAAGGCTTTACTATAGGTCCTGCATCCGCTTTAGCTGCGGAACGAGTCTCAAAAGACAAAGCGGAACTTTTAGTTACAGTAATATTAATGGCCGAACTAGGAAATGAAGAGCCAATATATAATTTGGCATGCGAGTGCAGGAACCTTTTTTCTCGTCGCGTACCAGATGACCCGCCTGCAGTTACCAACACTCTAATCGAGGACTACGAACAACGATTTTTATCATGGTCCGCCTATATGGGAGTCTTCGCTGATAAATCTATATGTCTTGATCGACGACTAGGCGAACGGCTAGATATTCGCGATCTCGTTCTTCGACTTTTAGATGTGTTAGAGGAGGCCCTACGACAACGTAAGTACCATTATGCGATCTAATCAGCTCATCTAACCCCGGATAACATACCCTTTGCTTTGTATTGATGGTCCATCAATAACAATATTTTGTATATCCTCTCGATAGTTATATGCGAGCATGAGCAATCACCCCAAGGGCAAGTTTTGCCAATGGATCTCGATCCAACGGATCTACAAAGAGACAGTATCGATGGTGTTTTAGAATCTAATGAGGATGAAAAGCACGATAACTGCAAATCCAATGGCGATAAGACAGATGATATCTCGGAAATGGATGATTTGATGGAGGACATAGAGACGTCACTAACTCGACTATTTCATCTCGGTACTACTATTCGAAAATATTCCTCTACGAGCCGCACGGCGCGTATCAATAAATTTGCTGAGCAGTCGGACCTCGGCGAGTTCGAAAAATTTGCTCGAATGGTAGTTAAAACCCTTTATACTGATGCCAACGATGGCCTCCAGGCACAACTCACCAGATCAATGGTCGAAACGTGCGCTAGCGTTCTCTACAAACGATCACACCAAAATAAAATAAACACTCCCCGGTCCATTGGGGATTATTCAATGCCCATAATTGCCGAAGAAACAGAGCCTACCGCTTTCAACACATCTATTTCAATGAAGTCGCTAACCACAGAAGCCCCGCCGTGCCCCGTTCCGCCGAAGCTTCCTCGTAGCACAAGCCAGCCAAAATCGTACGCACTCACCGAGTCCGCACCATCTATTTTGGACTCTATTCCTTCTAGGAAAATTTATAAGTTGCTACGTCCCGGGCCCCCATCTGGTGGCAGCATCTCGTCCATCCAGCTTGGAAAAGTTAGGTACCCTCGCCCCCCCAAAACGCAAGATTCATCAAGTTATCGGAGTTGCGAATGGTGCCTCGGGCGTTACCATCAAGGTTTATTCGAAGACACCAAAAAATGGAGGTGAGTTTTCCAATTCAAAAGTGGGATTATATGCTGCTCGACTATTGGAGTTGACATTATCTTTTTAAGTGCTCATATAGATCAAGACTTCGAGCCTTATGTTTGTTTATCTGAAGACTGCTTGAACGAAAGAAAACTGCCTTGCTACCCCACATTCAGAGAATGGTTCGAGCATATGAACACGGCCCATACGAATAGTTGGCAGCGGGAAATTCATAAACCGATTGCTTGGGTCTGCAGTTTCAATCATCCCGCGGCATATTTCGACACTGTGGAAGAGTTACACGATCATATGATAGAATGCTACCCTGAAGTCTATGCAGCAAGCCTCGAAGTAATAGCAAAAAACAGCTACGTTAAGAGGTCTCGTTTGCGCCAGATATGCCCTATCTGCTGCCGCGATTCAATACAGGATGTCGATAAGCGCACAAAAGCAAGTTCCCGGACCGTTGATAGCAAACGTCGAAAAGCGCAGGATGCACAAGGTAATATCCGAAACCAAAGTGTCTCTGAGGTGGACGAGGAGTCAAGTGATGACCAAGAGGAGACAGAGTTGTCCGATACCTTTATGGCACGTCATATCGCGGAACATCTGCAAATCTTAATGTTTTTAACGATTCGGTTAATAAAATGCCACTTTGAGGGAGAATCTTTCGTCGAAATTGGGGAAAGTTGTGCCGCTAGTACTGGAGATTCTTCAACCAGAAGCTCGGGACTGCCTCTGTCTCAACCAGCATCGAATATCGATAGTAACGAAACCTTTGATGAGTACCAGGAACGTGGAGATGGGCTTACGTCAAGTCACCAGAAGCTGAAATACAGTAGCACGGTTGACGACAATATCACGGCAGATTACCATGAAATTAGGAAAACAGAACTGCTGATGAGTGAAGATATCAATTTCATTATTCCTTTTCACATGCCATTTTCTAAAAACCGCATATCCGTCAACATAGAAGACGAACTCCGAGAGGCCGACAAATACTTTGCAGAATTGAGATCTACGGATATACCGTCTATGTTTGCTGCACGGCAAGCCGTTGCGGCCACTTCCGAAGACGATATATACCTTTCTAGATGTCTTGAAAATCTATCAAATGGCTATAGCTTCAGATTTGAGAGGCTTGGAAACCAGGAAGACCTGGAGAAAGCCATAGAAATTGCACAGCGAGCTATCGCCGCTACTCCTGAAGATAGTCCAGATCTTGCTGGTTATCTTAATAATCTCTCAAAATGCTATAGCTCCAGATTTGAGAGGCTTGGAAACCAGGAAGACCTGGAGAAAGCCATAGAAGCCGCACAGAAAGCTATCTCTACCACTTTTGAGGATGATCCAGACGCTGCAGGCTACTTTAATGATCTTTCAATCTATTATCACTCGAAATTCGATAGGCTTGGTATGTCAAAAGATCTGGAGAGGGCTATGGAATATGCACAGCAAGCTGTCGCGGCTACTTCTGAAAATAGTCTGAATAAGGCTGCATGCCTTAACAATCTCTCAAACTGCTATAGCTCCAGATTTGACGAGTATGGAAGCAGGGAAGACCTAGCGAAAGCTATCATTTACACCAAGGACGCCTTTTCAACATTATATGTGTCGCTTCTTTCTAAGGTTCGAATATGGAAACGGCTCTCACTACTCTACTATCTTTTTGGGGATCGTACCCGAGCAGCTAATACTGCAGCTGATGCAATCTTTCTTTTGCCCTGGGTCAGTCCGAGATATAACCCTCGTCACGACCAAGAACACACAATTTCTCAAGCGAGCGTCCTTTCTTCTCTTGCATGTTCTTTGGCCCTACAAGCCGGGAGGCCTGCGATAGAAGCTTTTGGGCTAATCGAAATCGGCAGGGCTGTGACGGCAAGCCTCGCGATCGACCTCCAAACTGACGTTTTCGCCCTTCGAGAATTCTATCCCGAACTCTACGAGCGTTACGAAACTCTGAGGTACCAGTTTTCTGTCGTATCTTCTGGCGAATTTGATGTCCTCCCAGAAAGCAAAACACCAAAATCGCATAGAGATAAATCATCTCACATAGAGCGCGAGCTCACTCGAGTTGAAGATGAAATCCGAATGATGCCAGGGTTCGCTGGATTTCAACTTCCTCCCAGACCCGAAGAACTCAAGGAAATGGCTAAGGAAGGGCCTCTCGTAGCCTTCAACATTAGCGATATACGCAGCGACGCCCTAATCATCACGAATACGGAAATAAAAGCACTCAATTTGGAATATCTTGACTACGCAGAAGCGGTACGCAGGATGTCAGGTATGAGCCAAATATCTAATCGACATCCGCAAGTGCTATACAAAAACAATGAACGGATGGCAGAACTCCTGAAATGGCTTTGGCTAGTCGCGGTGAAACCAGTATTCGAAGAGCTAGGCTTTTTGGAACGGGCTACCCTACCTAAAGGCCCCGAACTGCCTCGCATTTGGTGGGTAACGGGTGGAGTCATGGGGCCCGCGCCTCTTCACGTCGCTGGAATTTACAACGGCCTTGACGAAAAGCTCCCTATGGAGAGCGCTATAGATTTCGCGATCTCTTCCTACATTTCTACTGCCAAGGCTCTGAAGTTCGCGAGAGACAGACTTCAGCGGCAGGTCACCGAGGTTCAGGGGGAGGCTCTTCTGATTAGCGCGCATGACGATGATCTAGATTTTGAGGGCGAAATTCGATCGATTGAAGGGGTGATCGAAAGGCACTTCAGGACTGTCAGACTGAGGAATGGGTCAAAGGAAGAGGCCCTTCGCCATATTGAACAGTCCAGCATCGTACACTTCTCCTGCCATGGAATTTCCGTGGGTTTTGAACCCTCCTCAGAACCGCCTAAGAGCCCATCCGACAGCTTCCTGCTCCTGGCAGGTTCACTGGAGAGCCTAGACGACCCTGCTGAGAAGCTCACCGTAGACGACCTCGTTAAAATCAAGCACCCCAGAGCCCAACTGGCGTTCCTAGCGGCCTGTTCCACGGCAGGGATCTCGGCGGAAAAACTGAAGGACGAAATGATACATATCGCGAATACCTTCCAGCTGGCCGGGTACCCGCACGTTGTCGGCACCCTCTGGCAGGCTGACGATGAAGCCGCAACCTTCATCTCCAAGGCTTTCTACGAGAATCTGCTAAGGGACGGCCCCCAAAATCTTCGTTACGGCGTAGCTACCGCTCTCCACCAGGCAATAAGGGAGCTGATGCAAGACGACGAGTTCAAGGAGGATTTCTTGGCATGGGCTCCATTCATTCATATTGGCGCATAGTCCTCCAGTAGGAGAGAGCATTGCAGTGATATGGCTTGCGCAGCGTATTATTATTGTTGCGTGGCATTAAGGTCTGTGTAGGCACGTACTTTTTATAGAGCACTCAGCCACGCGGGTAGCCCGGATAAAAGAGAAAAGCGAACTTTCTAGTTTAGTTGTCGATATCAGAATGTCAAGATCACATACTTTGTTTGCTTTATCATATATTACTCAAGAAGATTGCTAGTTTACTTGCAGATCGATACTTATGCCGCTGATTAGTTTCTAAATACATGGATGAAGCGATCCTATTATGCCAAACTTGTAGGCGTGGGTATCACCCTCAAGGATCCAGCTAATTCTATTTTTACATTGAGTAAATCGTACTGTTGCAGCCTGAAGATGGGTTCAGTTAAACTGAAAGCTCGGGCAATGAGTTTGTGGTATTAGATTAAATTAACTGGTATTGCTTTCATCACTACCGCCGCAAGCTAATATTTGTCATCTCACCTTAGACCCGCCATTTTTACCCAATTTTCTCAACCAATTCTTCCAGTTCCCTCGCGTTAAATACTTCCGATTACTTGAAGCGATCTCCGCTATCAGAAGACGGAGGCATTCAGCTATAATAAGCGTCGATGGATGGTCTTTGCCTAAGACCTTCTCGTAGCCAGCAAGTGCTCGCTCGTACCACTGCTGGGCCTCATCGTATTTGCCTTGCGTATAGAAGATTGTGGCAATTTTGTTGACTGTAGAGAGTGTTGATGGGTGATCTTTGCCCAAGAACTTTTCGCGACCAATAAGTGCTCGCTCGCACCATTGCATGGCTTCGTTATATTTGCTTTGATTTTTGAAAACTTCGCCAATATTATTGACCGTTTGAAGTGTTGAAGGGTGGTCTTTGCCTAAGACTTTCTCATAGCCAATAAGTGCTCGCTCGTACCACTTCATGGCCTCATTATATTTATCTTGACTATTAAAGATTCCGGCGATGTTG
Organism: Orbilia javanica; assembly: GCA_036872735.1. Taxonomy (NCBI): domain Eukaryota; kingdom Fungi; phylum Ascomycota; class Orbiliomycetes; order Orbiliales; family Orbiliaceae; genus Orbilia; species Orbilia javanica. The sequence continues at coordinate 1,640,292 of JAVHNR010000001.1, read as the reverse complement.
TTGATTGTATCAAGTGTTAACGGGTGATCTTTGCCCAAGATCTTCTCGCGGCCAGTAAGTGCTCGCTCGTACCACTTCATGGCCTCATTATATCCGTCCCGCCTTTTGACGATTCCGGCGATGTTGTTGACTGTGTCAAGTGTTGATGGGTGGTCTTTGCCTAAGACCTTCTCTTTGCCAGCAAGTGCTCGCTCGTACCACTGCATGGCCTCATCGTGTTTGCCCTGGGCTTCGAGGGCCGTCGCGACGTTATGAACTGTAGATAGTGTTGACGGATGGCCCTTACCCAGGGCCTTCTCCGAGCCAGCAAGTGCTCGCTCGTACCACCGCATAGCCTCGTTATATTTGCCTTGGCTGTTGAAGACTGTGGCGATATTATGAACTGTAGATAGTGTTGACGGGTGGCCTTTGCCCAAAATCTTCTCTTTGCCAGCAAGTGCTCGCTCATACCACTGCATAGCCTCGTCGTATTTGCCCTGTTCTTTGAATACCGCCGCGATATTGTGAACTATTAAAAGTATTGATGGATCGTTCTCGCCTAAGATCTTCTTATAGCCAGCAAGAGCTCGTTCGTACCATTGCATAGCTTCGTTATATTTGCTTTGATTATTGAAGACTACAGCGATGTTGTTGACTATGTTAAGTGTTAACAAATGGCCTTTGCCTAAAACCTTCTCTTTGCCAGTAAGTGCTCGCTCGTGCCACTGCATAGCCTTGTCGTATTTGGCTTGCTTACTGAAGACTACAGCAATGCTGTTGACTATGTCAAGCGTTGATGAGTGATCTTTACCTAAGACCTTCTCTTTGCCAGCAAGTGCTCGCTCGTACCATTGCATAGCATCGTCATATTTGCCTTGATGGTCGAAGACTAAAGCAATGTCATTGATGTGATCAACTAACATTTGACTTTCGTACCCTTGCTCTTCGTGCAGGCGGAATCTAGAAAAACAAAGTTTTGAATATCGATGAAGATGCTCCAGATGGGATGCAATCCTCCTCTCCTCTCGAGACTCCCATTTGCTGCTGTCTCGCAACATATTTTCCCGTCCGCTCGCTTCCCCGAGGATCATTATGGCATATTTGATGGGGGACAGACGGTCTGCTTGTTGTAGGCGTTCCCGCGCCCATGAATGAACAATCGGATGAATAGAAAAGACACCGAATCGTATTATTTTGACTAGGGAATATGATGCAAGAAGTAAAATTCTCCCTTTGACTTTGTCTAGTATCAGTAAATGTTATAATTCCATTCAACCGGAGCACATACTTTTAGCTTTATCAAACTGCTCATCCTCCCACAAACTCTCGAAAATCTCCTCAGGATTGAGATAAGAGCAGGTAAGTAATAATTTGGCGGCTTCTATATCCTGTTTCTCGATCTGCGAGAATGATATCTCCCAGGTCGTCTTCGCTGTATCGTCACGGTAATTCCATCCAAATTTTGGCTTCCCCGCTTGCGTAATGAAAGTTTCGTAACCACGGAGGTAATCTTCTAGTGGGATCTTAGTTTCGTGTATATAATGGCCGGCGTGGCTGATTGCGAGAGGCATAAGCCCCAGTCGTTCGACAAGCTTAATAGCTTCACTTTGAGCATCTAGACAGCTCTAATATTAGTCGATGCTTAGATTAAAGTACTGGTTCCGCTGTACCTATTCGAGCATCTCGTAGTCCTGCCAAGCTCAACAATAGCTTCACGGCACTTTTGCTATCCAATCCGTCCAAATCAACTTGTTCTGCGGTCTGCGAAAAATGTGGCCTACGACTCGTAATAAGAATAGCCCCGCCGCCATGTTTTGGAAAGTAATTTTGAATGTCAAAGGTCTCCAGGTCATCCGCGTTATCGAATAGAAGTAGCCATTTATTATTTCCAGGTAGTTGTAACCAACAGAGGAAAGCTGATTGTATAACGCAGATGGTTTCTGGATTAGCGCTTATTGTACCCTCGCTATCGATTTGTCCTGGTATGCCAAGTTTCCGACCGACTATTTCGTAGTCCGGAACAGATTCGGGCCATGCTATTCTGGCTTGCTCCCTAATGATAAGTTGCATAATATCCACGAACGAAGTTTCAATGGACTGTTTACTCGCCGCGGATACCCAGAATACGGCTGTGTAGTCGCGATCGTACCGATAAGCGTATTCAACGGCAATCTGCGTCTTCCCCATTCCTCCGGTCCCTGTAAGTGCAAACATAGATGGTGCATTTCCATGTACTGGTGATGCGAAGCGCTCATGGATTTTTCCGAGCTCTTCTGCCCTGCCGGTGAAATTTGGGTTCCGAGGGAATGGTATGTTGAATGGGACAACAAAGTTGATTCTCTCGATTTTTTCGCGCTCTAAATAGCATGCTACCTATTAGACATACGGACAGCAAGCAAAAACGCTTATCTAGAAAACTCATCTTTACACTGGAGATACTAACGCTTCCGTAACTCTCTCGCTGGGCGTTCCATTTCCACATCGCCTGGTTGCAGATATCCTAGAAGCTCTTTTGCAAAACCTGCTGCTAACCCTGCAGCATATTCCTGCCAACCTTTATTCTTGTGCGAGTCAGCATAGTCGCAAATACCCCGTATGACAATGCAGGGGATTTCGTTCAAAATCCCTGCTGCTTCCATTTCAAAGCAAAGAACTCTACCGCCCAATCGTTTGTTGACCGTATCTCGGAAGGCGGCATCTTTGATAACTTGATTTCCGGACGCGATGAGACCATAGTGAATCTTCATGCCCCTAGGCTTTCTCTTCACGAGTTTTGTCCTATCGCAGAATTGGCAGTTTGCATCTTCATCCTCGCTTCCTTCTTCATCCTGGCTTCCTTCCATATCCATCTCGACATCGGCGGTGGCCTGCATAACATGGTCGTAATCCGACTTGAACAATAAATCTTCCAGCAGCTGCGGCTTGGAATATTTCGACGCCACCTTTGGCCACTTCTTCCCCAGCTGTTCCAAATATTCAAGTACCTTGGATCCGCTCAAACTGTGTTCGGTCTCTAGGTTTGACAGGGCAGTCAGGATGGAGATAGGCGGATTATTGAGCGCACCCGTTGCTTCGAAGCCGCCTTCGCCGCCTATCGCTCTGCCCATGTCCCACTGAACGACACCAGAGTAGTCTCCATCAGGCGTGCTGACCACCACATCGCCAAGCCTGACTTTGGGCGGGATACCCCCGCCAATACCGATCATAAACCCGAATTTGATAGACTGAAAAGTATTGATTAAGCGGACGACCACGGCCGCTGCCGCTGCAGTGCCAATCACACCTTTCGGTAAGCAAGTAATGACGATGTTATGTTGCCCAACTGAGCCTAGGTTGTATGTGTTGTGGTCGTTTGGCGGCTTTGGGAGCTTATCGTGTCGCTGGTCCAACATTGCGGTGGCAGCAGTAAACTCCTTCGGGAGCGCGCATATCCAAGCGACCGTGTACTCATCATGAGTGCGGCGCGCAGACATCGTGATATGGACTGCCTTTGCTCTGCTCTCCGTGCGAGAGGTGTATGAATACTCGTTGGTGTAGTGAAGACAAGTTTGCTACGCTTGCCTGACTCAATAGCTGGAGGGTGAACCAGAAGTCGTGAGGGGTAGAAGAGGCGAAAAATACAAGGCCAGCACATTTCAGCTGCCATAAGCTGCTGAAATGATACACGCCCATTCTACGTAGCCTTTATCTAAGGTACATGCAGTTGTGCATGCCTCCTTCTCGGCAAAATATAGCATGTGGAGGGGAGGGCAGGCCTCTCGGATTTCGCATTTCCGGGGCTTAGAAGGTGTTGGAGTTCTCCCATTGGCAGAGAGTTACATCTACATGGTGTAGTGTAGCCAAGAACAATAATATCTGCATTTATCAAGGGTCAGAGGATCTCGATTTTGAATGGAAATCGATTGGCCTAGGGAAGGCTGTGAGAATTAGATGGCAGAGGGTGATAGAAGGCGATATTCCCAGACCCGGCCAGGCCAGCGGCGCCCATGAGGATGCTGCGGGTCATGATATGATATAAATGAATTTGGCGGGCAGTGGCCTGAAATTTTATTCCTTCCTAGGGCCTAGGTACCTACCTAGGTTTATGGTGAGAACGGGCACGATGCATATGTAGGAGAATCCGTGGGTCACGTGATTGTATACTCACGTGATGCCTCTTGAGGTGCAGCGTGGCCCACGCTCCATGTCGGTTCGGCAGGGTGACACGTTGGCTCCGATCTGTGTCCGACATCAGGGCAGCCTCAACAATGCCGAAATGTTTTTCCCTTCAGGGACCGCTGACCGTGGACGTGTAACAACCAAAAGCTGTATGACCGCGTTTCGACAAATTTGGTGGACGGCCAACAGGAGAATGGCCCACGCACAACAAAGATTATTCTGTGCCAGCAATAACAGAAGACCCAGGCAGACAGGAGCTCCATGGGTTCTTCAGTTGCAATGACCCACTATAACCCAAATGAACAAGGATGGACAAAGAGGCAATCTCCAGAAACAGTTACGATGACATGGGTGTTCCACAACACGAGACCAATAATCCAACATATAACACGGACGTGTGTTGTTGTGGTCAAGAGAGGAGAGACCGTGATATCGATTTCTTTGTTCGTGCCAGACAAAGACGAGACCTCCCAACCGCAGACGCGAACCCAAGCAGAGAGGTAAACAGTGCTGCACTCTCGATCAGAGGAACCCACCCGCAACCAAGAACACCATCTCTCCAAAGCATCCTACGCACACAGAAGATAATCCACAGAACGGCAAACACTTGAGATCAACGTAGCAACGACAAGCCAAGGAAAGTAGCCAAAAAGACAGCTGATATCTGAGACTGCTGTATCGTCGGCACAGTCCCATAATGGAGACGATCGAGGAGAACTCCAGCCGGAGTGATTCTTCTGCAACGACGGACGATCCGTCATATAAAGAATCGGATCCCGGGGGAAAAGCTGATGAGCCAACCTCCAAGGAAGTACCTACCGCTCCAGCAACCAAGAAGGATCGAGGGCCACCCGGGTCCAGAAAAGTACGCTTCAAACCAAACAAAAAGGATGTAAAAGACATCCTCGAAAGCTCTTTCGCCGCCCCTGATGTCCCAGACGACGCCGATCATGAGACGCCATCGGAATCTCAGCAGAAACACATAAAATACCTCGACGCTCTTTCCAAAAATCTGGGATCAGAAACGTCCGTTGGTATTCTCAACGCCCTGACCAACAAAATTCTCGAAGGAATCCCAGAAAGCGATCAGTTTGCGGTCGCCTCAGGGTTCGTCCAAAATCTAATCGACAGGAACAACACGCAGGCGCATATGTTAGATGTGCTAACGTTGTGGACCCACCGGAAATTGTCCAAGACGGAACATCAAAAGATAATCCAACAAGCACAGAGATTCACAAGATTGAAGAGATCTAAACAAGCGGAAAAGACGATACTGAGGAACATCAGGAAGTGTAAAAGGCATTGGACCGCAAAAATGGTGGATCTGATAGTCCCATTGACGGTTTCAGAGCGGTGGATTAGCAACTTAGCCAAATTCGTCAATGAGGACAACGACAACGACATGCCATCTATCAAGATGGTATCATCATTGATCACAAGGCAAATGATACGTCGCTTATTCGACGGCAAGACGAAATATAAGCAAAACTTCTGGATTCCTTCAGACATCGAGAAAGCGTTTGTCATCTGGAGGCAACATACTGACAAAACATCCCGCCCCTTCCCAAAGGAAGAATGGGAACTCAAGAGACAACACGCCCGGTTGCTCCTACTGAATTACGGCCTCGTTCTCGATCCAGACCTCGGCGTGGTAGTTCAAAGAAAGATTCTGGATGATGTAGACATAGATACCGATTCTTGTTTTAACGCCTTCGAGGCATTTTACGACTCCAACTTACAGGAAGCCGACGAACCCCAAGATTCCGTAGAGGAGGGCGGGGGATCGAAGAAGAGCGGAAAAGTCCGCAAAAAGAAATCAAGCCGAAGCAGCCATAGCACATCATTTTCACCACACGGTGGACGCCTTAGTGAGACTGGCGATCTCCCAGAGGCCACGCCGACGAAAGAGCCGAAGAAGAAAGGGAAGAACGGAAAAAGGCCGACTGAATCAGACCCCGTACCTTTTGAAGAAATGTTACATAAGAAAGCGCGGGTGGACAACGACCCCAGAAAGGGAGCCAGGCTCAAACTGACTGACACCGTTCCCTTGGACGAACAAGATTTGCAGACGGCGCCAGCGGACTGGGTATCAGCCGAGGTCTGCGCGTGTTACACGACCGTGGATAATGACCAAAAATGGAGAATAGAATCATGGGGCAATTTGAACTATAAGACACGAAAAACCTTGATGGATCTTCTCGCTGCAGAGTCCGACCGTATCAATAAATCGCCGGAAGACGGAACTTTCTCAATATTGGAACCCGACGAATGGTCTGTCCTTTGTGTCAACCACTTCAACAAGCTTATTGGGGCAATAGGGTTAAGGAAATCGGGTGTAGGAAGGAAAAAACTCGGGCAGAACCTTAAAAGGGTACGGCAGAACCTATCATCTCTGGGGGATTTCAAGAGCAAACATGAAGAATTGTTCACAAGAACGTCACACGAGCATGATTTATGCTTCAAGTTGCCAGCACCGGTAGAGAGGATGGATATCAGTGAGAAGATGTGGGACCCACAGATGATATTGTCCAGTTGTATACCTGGGATATTCCCCGGGGAGTGGGAAAGGGATGGAGTCCAAGTCGCTCCGGACCTTTTCAATTGGTTATTTGAGGACGAGTGGATAAGAAGCCTAATGGAAGAGGAATTTGACATAATGGCCTTTCACGAAAAAAAGGGAGGGTACCGATATAAGGGGCTGTTGGGGAATTCGTTTTACACATTATTCCAGCAAGTTGTAAACAGGGACCCAATCCTATGGATGGTGTACGTCTCGCTGAACATGCTATCTGGAAGAGATGGTTATAGATATGTGGTTTATCCGACACCTCTACGTTTCGCATGGGGTGATCACAGCGTCCTCGAGATGCGCACGGAAGTAGACCTTGAATTGTACGCTAGGGATAAGGACACCTTCCAAGGGCCCCAGATCGTGGTCCCGTTCGATAATTTCCCTCCAGTAAACAGTATAATCTATGCTGAGGGCGGTCAAAAACAGTTCCACAAACTCTTCAAGAAGATAGAGAGGCTTGGTCCAGGAGGAGAATCAATTCATAGGAGTCAAAACGTAACAAGAGTATTCTGGAAAACTACCGACCCTGACGGTTCTCCCATACCCCCTATGCTGAAAGGGAAGGCGGATAAGGAATATGGAAAGTTAAATCGCGCCCGCTTAACAGCTGGAGATGTAATTATGACAATGGCCAAGGTGGCAACCGGCCGACTTGGGGACAAAAACGGAGCGGTAGAAGCGGGCACCATGATCCGTGAAGCGCTGCCAAGATATATCAAGGTGCAGCCCAACCTTGTCGACTTGGAGGACTCCCGGCTTGGGAGCGTTCATGATATCGGCTTATTTCACGGTCTATGTATTCCACCACCCAGAGACGCTTTCGGAGTTGGTTGGCCGACTTCAGTGCCGGCTACGAGGTTCCCCCTGTCGGCTAGACTACCTTCCGTCCTACCACTATGCGACGCCTTGTTAGGTCTACGAAGCTGGGACGACATGGCGGTTATAGCGGATGTAGAGGTCGTAATGCATTTGGACGCAGCACAGTTTACTTCATGGGTGCGTGAGTATAGAGAAAAGACCATCGCCGATGTCAAAAGATTCTTACGAACTCAACACGAATACGAGAAACGCTGGTACGCAGGCGTTGGTATGAACGACGCGGTGGAGAACCACGGTTACATTTCGATCTCACGTAGGCCCGAATTTGACACCGATTTCGAACTTCAGAGCTATGATCCGGAGTCTGAACCTGGTAAAGAAGCCGGGCCAGAACCCTCCACTATCGAAGACGAAGAGGCAGAGCCAGCAGTACCAGGAGCGGCAGAAGGGGGGGTTATAGGGGAGGAAGGAGCAGGACCTGGGGAAGTAGTGCCACCGGTAGACGATATGGACAAAGAAAACACAGGAGCGGCGAGTAAAGTAAACGAAGCCTTGGGTATCAGGATGACTAAAAGGAAGAGGGATCATATTTTCGGGTGGATGGACAACATCGACCCAGACGCTGATAGTCTTGCATCGGAAGACGACTCTACAGGGGACGATTCCGGCGAGAAGACATCGCCGGTATGGATGACAAGCGAAGAGACAGGAAAGGCGCCACAAACAGAGAACAAAGATGCAAGATCAGGGCAGGAAGGACATACGGGATCGCTGAAAGAAACCCACTCGAACAATAAGGATAGGGATTACAATTTGAGGAAGAGGCAAAGGGTATGCTACAAGTAAGGAAAGGATGTTTAGGAATTCATGTAGAACAATGTGAAAGAGTAGTGATAGGTCATAAGATGTCATATAACTGAGAATCGTAACAATCGACTAGTCGCTGGTTTATAAGGTGCCAGCAGCCCGAAACGGGTAACCTTGGAAGTCCAAAATGACGTACTTCAATGTAACACAGAGACTGTATTGTAATCTTCAGTCCGGATTGGTTGCAACGTAACGACCGTGATCCTCCCTGGATCTAGCCGACGTTTTGACGGAGGCTGGCAAGTTTTGTGCTATTGGCTGAGGCAAACCCTCGTTTGTGGAACTACTCTTATGAGGTGAAAATTCATGTGGTTGTGATGGTATATTCTTGACGTTTCCGTTTAAACTTGGCTGGAGACAGCAAAGGGGGAGACGCGGGGATGAGGATGTTCTAGCTCCCTCGGATAAGATTACAGCCAATGAGATCTATTAGGGAAAGGGGGACTAGGCGGATGCTTGAGTCCGAGCGAAACGATGCTGACAGACACAAATGTATTTAAACTAGTTCCAGACCAGCGCGGCCAACCGACTGTCGACGGCGCGGAAAGGAAGAGAATAACATATCAACAGGGAAACGGGCTGGCCTGGGATTGCGGTTTTCAAATATTGATTGACCGGGGCCACCGGTCAGTAGATTCGAATAATTAGTGGGCGCAGAGACTTACTGCTGCCAACATGAGCCACTGGGTTGGAGGTAATAATTATGGTAGCGCACGAGCTAGAGTTGAAAGGTGCGACCCGTTTGATGTATACAGCTCGTTGGACGAAGGGAGGTGCAATCTATTGGTCAAAATTGGTTGTGGGTGAGGCCGCGTCGATGGGTATAATGCAGGAGCGTTGAGGAGGGAGCATTATACTTCAGAGGGAGGTATCCTCTTGCTGACTGCGGGCAAAGATAGCAAGCGGGGAAGGTTGGGTAACAGCGTCCTACTGTTCGAGAACTCAAAGGTACAAATATGTTCTATACCGCCCTCCGAACATGAACAGGCCCGATGCATATGGGTTGGCTTCACGCGAAAGGCATCACAGGTGGCACAAATTCTCCTAATTGGGGTATTTATATGCCGGAGAAGTGACATCAAGAGTTGCAAAACATCAGATGACGACCCAGCGGCGTCCATGGAATAACCCCAGCGTGGAAACTTAAATGTACAGGCTGATGGACAGGCAGCCGTGGAAACATGCTTAGAAGAGAGAGCGGCCGGGGTGGACAAGGAACGACCGGACACCGGCGAAGCAAAAAACGTTTCGTGTCAATGAACTCAACCCTAAGTAAGAGCGTAAGCCACGCGCTATGTCTAAACTTCCCCTCTATCACTTTTAAGCACTGGCTATAGGATCACTTACGAAGGTCACAGCAGCAAGGGGATCTTCACCGCCAATGTGCTGGGCGGCAAGCAGCAAAACAGGTCGCTTGGAAGTTAAGCAAGCCACCGGTCGCTCCAAGCGATGTAGGTAAAGTCGTCGCTCCGGCCAACCGCTGTTTGAGAGTGAGCGGGTGTGACTTCTACAAAGATCAGCAAGATTAAGTTCCACGGCTTCTGGAACAATCTCAGGCACGACTTCCAGTCGAGGACACGGGGGGGGCTACAGGCAATCGAGAGGTAACACAGAAGATGGTTGCGACACGAAAAGTACCACTTCTGCACGCCGAGCTACCCAAAATGGTAACTCCAACTCTCCACTCCTAAAATACTATTGCGCGAACCGCGAACCACGATGCTAGCCGGCGCTACCTATTAGCTAGAAACCGTGGTAGAGGCGGACGCGGTGGATAAAATCATAACTGTGGTCGGGAGGATGCGGCCGAGCTCAAACAAATACTAATATGAATATACCACCTGAAGAACAAGAAAAGCAAGTTACAAACAAACTTCGTAAATGAAAATTCATGAAATTATCCAATTAACAACACGAACTAGTAATATACCCACCAAAATGAAGAAGAAAAGGCCCCTGTACCGAAGCCCGTAGATGATAGGCAACTAAGTATTACTCTCGCTTCAAGAAAAACTCGAGTGAAGGCTGAAGTTACTCCTCCTCGTCATATACCTTCTACTTCCGTCTCAGACATTTCATCAACATCCCCGAGATCTGAATCTAAATCCAAGTCTTCAAGCTGTCCTTTAACCGCCTCGACTTCCTCAGAGCTTCCATTCATAAAGAAAGGATGGCTCTGTAACAGAGTCTTACCTTGACAGATATAGCCCATTGGGGTATGCAGGAAGTCCTGTCCTTTACGCCTCAAGGTGAGCCACTCTTGTAGGAATGACAACGGTTTCTCGATGAAATTAGGGTTTTTAGTAGCACCAGCCATTGCACTTGCTTCGGTGTCATCATCCGTCAGGTCAAAGTAGTCCTTGAGATACGAAAAATGTTCGAATGGAAAGTAGAGTCTGCCAGCAACAATTCCCAGCTCAACGGATAGTTCAGCTGGTGGGTTCCACTGTCCCGGAAGCGGCGGGATTGCCAAAAACTTCAAAGTATCAAAGTTGATCATCTTGCGTGTGACTGGAGCGGCATAAGTGATTAGGTGGACTGGGGAGTCCCGAAGTTTAGTGTTGAGATGTGGTATCAAGTCCTCAGCCTCCTCTGGTATAATAATAATCGCAATATTTGTCGTGGTGTTGATGAGAATCCAGTTCACCGGTCGCTAGAAAAAATCATATTAGTAACAACCCCGCGACGTTAGCATTCTGAACAATGCCCTACATACCTCAAAGTTATCGTTAAACTTCTTCCTACGATTTAGGCGTATCGTTTTGGAAAACTCGGTTGACGAGTATAATAGCCCAGATGCAGCGTCGCAATCAACAAAATATTTCGCTCCTAACGAACAAGATCGTCGAAGTGCGGGGAATGCCGGCTCATACCCTCCAGCGCCCACGAGTACAGTTCCGGTGTTGACGAAGTTAACAAGACTTTTGTGTAATCCTCCAAATTTATAAGGTATGTAATGTACTGGCTTTTGAACTTCGCGGACAGATTCAACTTCGAATGCTACTTCGCGTTCCTGTTCGACTTCTTGGAGGGCCGATCCATGCATAGTTGCTCCAGTATCCTGGAATCCTCGCTTAAGGGTTTCCAACTCGTCTACAAACCCTCCAATTTCGGGAGAAGGGTTATCTATCGCAATACTAGCTTTACTGCCGTGTTTTGGTTCGTACATCTGTTCTAGGGTTTGCTGTTCTTGCTGTTGCAGTGCATTAAGATAGGACTTGCGCTGCTGGGGATTATCGAGGAAACGCGAATTGTCGGAAGCGGCTTGGACCCGGCGACAGAAGTCCATTCCTTGAGAAAAGTAGAGTGGTTGCAATTGCTCAATTCCAGCACAAGTCTGGTGTAATAACCAGGTCACAACGTCTCCGGAGTCGATGGCCCGGTTGTGATGTTTCGGCCGTGTATCAATTATACTTTGGTGGACCTCTGGGGGAGCATAAAATACAAGAGATTGTGTCGTCCCGAGCTGCCGGAGCCTCATGGCCGCTATTAAAAAAGTTTTGTTAGAATATTAATATTTCGCGGTAAATTTGGAGTAAAATACCTACCTTGAACGGTATGATCTTTTGTTTGCCCGAGGCCAAGTGTTAGCGCGCCTGTCGCATCAGGTGGCATCTTTAAGTCTGTCCCACGAGTATGCGATTCATCGAGGTAAATCAAGCAGTCGGCGGAATCTTCAGCGTAAGGGGTCGCAAGTAACGGAACTTTGTTAGTATTGCGGTAAAGTACAAAAGGTTTGTTGGACTCATCAAAGTAAATAGCTGCAGGAGCCTCGTAATCAATCTCCATCCACGCTGTTACAAGTTGGAGGTTGTCATGTTCCAGAATCTGAGCCCCAGCATCGATCAAGACACGAATTTTGTTCGCTCTCAGGTTCTTAAGAAGATCTTTTTCTGTCCACCTGCGAACACGATCGGAAGCTTGGACGTATCCACGATTGCGACTCTGGAGCAAGTAAGTCAAAACTTCAGCGTTAGTGTGGGAGAGTGCCGGAAGGTCCTGTTGGGTGATAGTTAACGGCAACATGCTCTTGTTATCATTGGTGCCGCTGAAGCCAGTCGTCAAAGGCTTCCCATTCCCTCCGTACTTTCCACCGCCGTTCGTAAATAGTGGTATATCCCAGCCTGAAGCCTGAAGTTTTGTGAGAAATTGTTTTGCGTGTAGCGGGAAAACAAAGTTATTGAGAAAGTGGTCAATCACGACTACGTTAGACCGGAGGTGCTCCCAGACCTCTTTCAACTGGGTCTTGTCGTCAACATTGATTGAGTTCCACTCTCTGAGAGACCCAGGTAAAGATTCAGAGCTGTGCGTCCATCGATCATACTCACTCGCCGGATCATCTGATTGAAGCACGAATCGCAAACTTTGACTCAGTTGGTCCATAGTTAACCCCTGATAGTAGAAGGACAAGCAGGTAAATAGGATCGCAACGTCTGGGTGACCCCATTCTGCTTGCTCCGATGGGACACCTTTGGCATAGTAGGGTACTGCGACGGGGTCTCGCGTTGGATGGAGTCCATACTGAACATTCCATCGTTTCTTTAAAGCGAGTAACAGGATTCTATGGACAAAAAGGCCTCGGAGATGATATATAGTCTTGATTATTGCTGACCTTTTACTGAATAACCTGCGGATTTCGTTTGTGAGGCTAGGCGCGATCGCAGCTTTAGAGATGAAGTCCTTGACCGCCCGCTGGGTTTTCAAATCGTGATCTGCAATAGGCAAAATTGAAGTTTTCCCAGCAGAAATATCACGAACAAGCCATTCGATAAGAGTCTCTTCGGCATCGCGACGTAGGAAATATATGAAAGGGTAGCTGTTGGTAGAGCGCCGAAAGATCTCGATGCTTATAGGGTGCTTCTTACGAATACCCCCGAGATAGCTCTGAACAAGCTGGAGAAGGGCCTCAACAGTCTTCCAACGATTTGGATGACCGTCAAACGCATTCTGTGATCCAGAAGGATATATCAATTGGGTTCTGACGGCGAGGGTAAAATCTGATTCGTCAAGAACGTCGCGGGAAACCTTGTTGAGCCAATCTTGAAGTCGAACCATTGATCTAGCTTCATTGATTCGTCCATCGCAAATTCTTTGAAGGCCGCTAAGCATGAAGGAAAGTGTGTGCTCAGGTAAACAAATCATCAGACCGGATGATTGGAGAATCTTGGAATGAATGTCGTGGTAGGTTTGAATAACCTCCGGCGATGTCGGAGTCCGGCGAGAAAAAGGAACATGACGGACCTCCCGCCCTACGAGTCCTCCAAGGCGAGCATGTATCATCTGCACCGTTTGTAGAAGTAACGCACGGGGTACTACGACGCGCAACAACCTCTGACTATCAGCAAGAACCGCAGCAGCCATCGGCATAATACAGGAAGTTTTCCCTATCATGATATCACTCTATTAGTAAGGTGTACATAATATCTTAGAAAGTAACTGTCGTACCTTGCCCCATATTCATTTGCAACACAGAGTTATTTCCACTCTCCGGCCGAATGGTGGCGTGGGCGACTTTGACTTGGTCCGGACGAATCAAAATGTTGCCATCGATTTCTAAAAGTAACCAGTCTGGAAACTCCAAAGGCTCCCAGTCCCGATGCCCTATATTCTGCCCCTCCTCCTCTATCAGTTTTTGACTATTTCTCTTTCTTCGATAAGTCTCGACCCGAATAAGCTGTTGGACTTCTGTGATCAACAGGCCCAAAAGTGTCAAGCTTTCCCGCATGCCACGCCCAAACGATATCTTGTCGCGCGACCGGATTCCCTCGAGTAATGAAATAACGGTAATACAAGGAAGCATATTGCCAGCTTTCAACCAGTAATTAGACCGCTGATACCCTTCAATTGACTCCCGGATGCGAGAAAAACTAAATTCCAACCGTTTGAGGCAATTTTCGATCTCGGCCTCGAGATTAGAAGGGAAGGTCTTTGAGGGAATTCCAGGTACGAGGCTATGGCTCCTCTTAAAAGAATCTAAGCTTTGCTGAAGATCCTCAGCATAAGTTTTCCGAACAGTGGAACCAGTGCGAGCGATATCGCGAATTATGCCCTCTAACTCTTGTATCTCCCTAGTATGTAGTGGCGGGTTGAGTGGTCTCCCCGGGTCTTTGTTATTATGAGACTTGATACCTTTCCGCTTCGACTGAAGGAAGGCTTTGAGATCGGTAGGAGAGGTTGTGGGACCTGGTAGACGAAGGCACTCGGCTAGACATGTGCGTGATTCGAACTTCGTGGCTCTCACGCCCCTTTCTAGCACTCTTGGTGGTAGCGGGCTCGGTATCGGAGACTTTGAAAATCCGTTGGACTTGTCGAGGATACGCTGAACCTTTTTGATATAGTTCGATAGCTGAAGATTTAAAAATAGGCGAGACCATTCCGGACTGATCATAGCCAGGATTTGTGGAATCTCGATAAACTTATTTTTGAACTTGGGTTTTATGGTAGGCCGAGGGCAGGGCCATTGGCTCAGGAGATGATCAACTATCCTTGTAAGTTCAGCGTCAAGTAACGAGGCGAACTCCATCTCCGCGGCCTCCAACCCCCGAAGCCTCGCATTCAACTCTGAACTGGTAGACGCGCGAAACTCAGGCCTTACAAAGGTCTTGCAGCCCGGTCTTATAAGTGTTCGAAGGTTATCTGCTGTAATTTTTTCATCTTTATGGAATTCACTGTAAAATTCCCCCATAGGCAAGTCGCAATCCTTTAGAGCCGAATTCGTCGCAAATGATATCATGGTTCGAACCATGTCCATATCAATTGTATCGTTGTGTACCAGGGCTGCAAAGAGGAACATGAGCTTGTATTTATCTTTTTGGCTGCTTGACCGACATAGGGATACGAGAGATCCCCAGAAGGAGGGTAGGTCGACGCTAAGCCTATCGCTAAGGAGAGTTTCGTCGAAAACTACTCCGAAACCACCGATATTCTGCCACTTTTCTAAAGCACCCGCAAGATTGCCGTGTAAAGAAAATATGTGATCCCAGTGATATAAATGATAAGTAACCGCATAGGTATTTCGGCGGGCTATCTGGCTATCGGTCGGCCGTCCTCGAGAGTGATATAGAAGATCTTGAGTAGGCTCTGGGGGGTCGTTGGATATATTGCGCTCATATAGTCCTCGCCGCTCTTTGCTACGCTCGTGTAGCTCTTTGTGTTTACGTTCAAGATCAAGAGGGTTAACCTTCTCTTTGCCGAACGGTTTCAGCTGTTCTGATTTCGCTATGATGTCTCTAACAACGGACAAGAAGTGCTCGCTTTGAGCGTGGCTCCGAAGGTTCTTGTTCCAAGTTACCTTCTGCATAACCTTGAGTTCAATAGGATAGAACTCTCGGGTCGGCGTGAGGTCCGCGATCAACTCTAAGAGCCGATGATTAGCTGGATTAATGGGCTGCCAAGGCTGGCAATATCCTGATTTCAAGCAGTGAAGGGCCTCTTCGCTTCCTGTTCTCTGTGTTAAAGGGTCCGGAAGTATAAAGGAGGTGTATGCATGTATAAGTGCCTTTGTGTAGAGCAAACGGGGCTCAGGAGGGCAATCAACGCGTCCTAGAACGGTATTTATTTGGTAGCGGCCGTACACCCCATAATTGGGGATATCCACTTCGACATGAGGTCCATCTAACCGACACTGCGGCATTGCTAGCGGAATTATGATGCTCCTCAAGCGGCTGTTGTTGCTGTCTCTGAGCACAATTTTGCTTCCCAGACCATACCAGGTTCCAGCGTCTTGGTCCTTGTCAATATAAGCCTGGAGGGCTCTACTTTCAAGCAAGCCCATGCCGTTCACAAGCCAACTGAGATCAAGTCTCTTGATTTCCACTCTGAGACCTTTTTTACCTTCAAAGACAGTAATATATCTCTCGAATTCAAATTTGTTGAATATGGCCGAAACTTTCTTGAATAGCATGCTGAACCTATCGACGAGTTTCGCCTCTCGGCGGAAAGCCTCTTGAGAGTCAAGTTTGATATTCCAGTCACTGTCCCTCCGCTTCCAACAGGCCTTTCGACAAAATAAAAGCCTTCTTTTGAGGTCTAGCCAATGATAACAGTCGTCTAGGAGAGGTGCAGGCAAATCCTCGCCAAGTCTTTCACTTTGGAAGACGGATACTGGTACGTACTCGATAATATGGGTTTTATATTCTGATGGGTCTCTCCATTCCGCTCGTACAATCATCTCCCCACCTCGGAAGCCAACATGAAGAGTGTGATGAAGGATAAAAATGCATATCCTGTACGTCATTCCAGGTAACCCTGATGGCATAGTCCAAAGATTGTGATTGCCAAAGAGAGTTTGGAGAATCGGATTACTTCTGTGTTCTGATGGGAGCTGGCCCAAATGCTTCCCGTCTAGAAGTAAGTGACCCTCCAGTAGGTGGAAGAGAACCACTTGCGCCCTCCTTGTTTCTGTTGCACGAATGACCATCCTAACCCACCACTCATCAGGAGCCGAAAGCATCTCGGGTTCAGAGTAACTACTTTCTCGGCCTTCATCTTCCTCTTGGGCCCATGCAATTCCGACAGCGGATGAAAAACCCGTAGGATATTTTTTGATTGCGACCCGAAGCAGCCCTTTGATACTGTGCACGATCCTTAAATCACGTATTAGAGCGTTCCTCAAATTCAAGGGTAAGGACGAAGGTTTCGTGACAAGGCTATGCTGTAACATGATGGAACATTCGACGAAGAATTTGAGCTGATTATGGTCTAGTGGCAAGTCCGCATGTTGCCCATGTACGAAGTATGTTGACCTTCCTAGCAAGGCTGCCCATAAACAAAACTCGGAGAAGTGCTGTGAGGAATCTGTCGTCTTAGCGGCATTTATCTCACGTTGCAGAGCCTTTAACCATAACGAGATACCCTCTCGGATCCTATATAGCATTTTTATTGCCCGTCCACAGGACTCTAGGCATTCAGAGTGTAATTGCCAGATATCAATGGCTCTTGACAACAGCATTATTAACATTTCCATGGAATGGGCTTCCCGCCAGTTCGAAAATATGAGATTCAAGCGGTATTCCAGTTGGTCGAGTAGTTGCGATGAGAATTGGGGCTGCCGAAATATTTTGTGGGCCGTACGGAGGGGCTCCCCCGAGAAAGATGGTCCGACCTGGTGAGCAAGGTAGCGTATTAACAAGGTCGTCGTCTCTGAACTGAAGTTCAGGCTCGAGGATGCAAGCTCCACCAAAATGGAAGGGAACCTTCTGTTCCAACCCCCCAAGATTCCTTGATAAGCGAAAAATTCGTGAGCACTTATTCCTGCCGGGCAGCTAGTTTGACTCGCAATCACATCGTACGATGATGGAGGATTTGCCGGATCTAGCTCCCTGCCGAGGGAAAAGAAAGGAGAATTTTCAGGTATCGGAAGAGGAAAGTGATGATAGAGACTGGTTGATAAGTCCAGCTGCCCGGGCCAAAGATTAGAAATAGTATCAAAGTAACTTAAAGCTAGACCATTTGGAAGGCAAACTTTTTCAAAGCTTGTG
Organism: Orbilia javanica; assembly: GCA_036872735.1. Classification (NCBI taxonomy): domain Eukaryota; kingdom Fungi; phylum Ascomycota; class Orbiliomycetes; order Orbiliales; family Orbiliaceae; genus Orbilia; species Orbilia javanica. The sequence continues at coordinate 1,622,418 of JAVHNR010000001.1, read as the reverse complement.
GGAAAAGAGACGGTTGCGAGATGTGTTTGAAGAAATGATTTTGTGGTTGAAGCCAAAGTAATTACTGGTGCCGGACTTTGCAAAAACGGAACAAGCTCGGAATACTTGTGGATGAGAAGACGCGGTTCACTCGTGGGACGATCTCCAGGCAGAGCGAGACCCGAGATGATGCGCCAAGAGATATCCCGATATATCGCGAAAGCAGGTGGGCAGGCGAGCTCGAAAAGTGTCGCGCGCAGTTGAGGCCCTTCCTTTGGAAGGGGATGTTCGTGGGCTTTAATCTTGATCTTTTTGGCTTTCCGTTTAAGATAGCATTTGGTGCACTTCTGATAGTCATGATGCTGCACAGGAGGCATGTCATTGGAAAGATAGTACCGGCAAGAGAGGAGATTCATTTGACTAGTTAAATTTTGGTAATTATTGCTCTTTTGTTTCCATTCTGTTTCTTTTCGAATGCGAGCTGCTTCCGCCGCGGCCTCTATACGACCTTGTAGTACCTTGAATACAGATCCAGCAGCAGCTGACTCTACATACCGATCAGCGAAGCACCCCCTAACTGGATTAACAAATATAGAGGTAAGGCCCGTAGCGCCTTGGACCCGACGTCGGAGGTAATCATCGATCTTTTGAAGACGGGTTAAATCTCGAGCCGCTTCAATATGGAGGGCTTCAAGGGCTTTGGGAGTAATAACAGGGTGGAACTGAGCTAGGAGGGGGAAAGCTTCGACCGCATACCCATCGATAGCAACCCAAAGTTCCAGAATGTTGAGAATCAAACCCGAAAAGGCTTCAGGGACGCCCTGATATAAGCCATTGACCCCATCAAGGTATTTTGCCAGATGCTCAGAGAGCTTAATGCACTTTTCTGGGGCACTAGCAGCTGAGCCTACGCAGGCAGCTTTTACATGCTGAATAGTCTCTTCGAGGGCAAAGTACTTGTAATATTTGTCTGCGAATACCGAAAAATCTTTCCTCCCGTCTCCCGGTGCCCCTGCCAATTGCTCCCGTCTATGGCCTACTTGAGTTGGTGGGATATGTGTTCCAGGGCTACTCAAGATTTTACTCAAATAACCCCTGCTATTAGGTAGCTTGAGGGTGGTATCGTTACGGTCGGCCCACCTAGGAAGCGGATTGACACGACGCTCAATACTTTCGCGGTATTTGCCCCAGACACTCTCAACATAAGCGTCAACCAGGCCGTTGACAGTGACAACCCTCTGGTTTATTTTGTCAAAGAAGTATTCATATACGTTCTTGAGACTCTCCGGCGCTTGGCATTTTGCGGCCTCTAGCTTCGCCATCCGGCGGCAAAGCTTAGCTTTCAGGATAGCGCTTCTTTCGGGGTGGGTATGATAAAGGATTTGACGAAGAAATGACTGTAAGAGAAAGCATTTCATGAATTTGTACTGGATTGTTCCGATTTCAGTTCCGGAGAGGAGCTGTAGGTGTTTTTGTAAAGCAACCCGAAGAATCAGCCAAGTAGGGTTCCTTCTCCAAGGATTTACGCTATCGTTCCAGCACACATCGTCGCGAACTCGTTTCCGAAGGATACTAGGGGGTATAGTGGTGCCAGTTGCTTCTAGTAGTGTCATCATCAAACAGGTGATAACACTGGGGTCGACCGTATCGCGACTCTCCCACGCCTCAGAGGAAGCTTTATTGGTCACAGCGGCGAATCTTTTTATGGACTCTTTACTAGCTTGCTCGAGGAAAGTTGCAACTTCTTCCTGGAACTCGGAGGTATAGAAGGTCGAATGTGGAATGGATACCGCGACAATGGGGAAATCCCACTGCAGAGCAGATTTAGCCTCGAGAGCTTTCTCAGATGTAGGAGAAGTCTCGAATGCCTCGAAAATGATGGTGCCGCCCGAGGATCTATAGCTAGGTCAGTATGCCTGAGGAAGGGAACATTTCAAGGGTTGTGACGCTACCCAGGTTCGCGCCGAATAATCAAGGCAGCATTCTGACTCGTGACTTGGAGGACCAGCTGTTCTCCGAAGTCTAGATGTTGAAACAGTCGAAGAAGGACCTGCTTGCTCAATGCACCATCGATATAGACTTGTTGGTAGCTAGAAATAGATTTATGGATAAGAGAGAACTCCTGAGAATATTGGTCGTCGGCGAGGCCTCGGAATTCGTGTATCGCCGTGGCTACGATGTTAAGAAGATCGCCAGATACGGCACTGACGTCGGTATCTTCTTTGCCCGGGAGTTGGGCAGGAAGGACAATGTGGTTGAAAACAGCCTCAAGGGCGAATGGTTGGATTTGATCTTGAACTCCTGCCATTAGGACGATATTGGTAATACAATGGGTCGTTGGAATATAGGAACGAGTGTAGAGTGGTTGGTGAAGTGAAGAGTAAAATTGTGGAGGTAAGCTGCTCCAGCAGCACGCCTTGATAAATGCTGGAGCCTTGGAATCCAGACTCCACACCACCTGACAGCGTCAGGTATGACAGCAGCGCCCGCATGGAGCATTGTAATCGTTGGAGGCGGTCCCCCCAAGATGCTACTGGCTGTTCCCTGCCACTCTGCAGCGATTCGCATGCTCGAACAAGCGCTTTTGGAAACTATGTGGCACAGGACACGGCGAGGCTGTCGACCTGCAGGGGGACGATTACCAGTCCTGATATCGTGCCTGAACTCTCAATCGCTTCCTCCGGGTACGCGAGTCGATGGCTTCAAAAAAAAAAAAAACTAACTTTAGAAGGCCAAAGAGTTTCTGTCTTACATTACAGGGAACTCATGTGAAAGGTGCTTAGCTACTAAGTACATTAATATAAAGCTGACCAGATCCTCAGTAGGGCCCAGTCCCGAACTTCAACTGGTTGTGTTGTATACCAAACGTCTTCCAGTCTCACCCGGTCGGGAAGATTCCCAAACCGGCTTAGGGAAGGTATCCCACACCACACGAACTCGGCATATCGGCTCGGTCTGGCTTCAACAGCCTTCTCCTCCCGCCAAAAGAAACAGAGACAGGAGATGCGGCACGTTCCGGTCCCACCGAGCTATGATTCCAACGTTATAATGGCTCTGGAGCACCGTTTGTAAGCCATGTGTAAATGCACCAGGCTCCAGAGGCGTGGATCCCAATCAGTCTGCTCGGCCTGTCCCCGCTCCACGCCGCAGGGACCATGAGCAGGGATCCAACAGTCCTCCGTCATTGCACTCTGTCGTTCAAGGATTAATACACAAAAACCACACCCATAACCCCGCCAAACCCGAGCGCACCCTTCGGTTGCCTTTGAAGTACATCTTCCCTTGCGCTCGGGCAGGAAGCAAATATGTTCAAAGAAATTTACTTGACACTGAGATGCGCCACGCCACCGTTGTTGATATCAATATACCCATACCCTTTACAGCCGCCGTTACAGGAGATACGCAAGACTCTTCGTTCGGCGACGCAACGATAGCAAATACGTAGTTTCGGTGCCCAAGAAGACCCGTGGAAAAATAAAGCTTCTGAAAAAAGTAGGAGTGGTATGGGAATATAAGAAGCTACGTATTTTTGGGCCTAGCAAAAGGAGCTACCGTTTCGTATCGCCGACTTCAGTAGCTAATGGCCGACATGAAGCATGAACCACACGCTATGCCCGACACCCCGCTTGACTAAGGCAGCGGGCCAGACGCCTTGTAGCTTCATAGAATAGTCGTACTTTCCATTGATTCTCTCTCCTATCATATCTTCCCCCCTTTAACAAGGAAAAAAAAGGTTTCGGGTTAATGAACTTGAACTTCAGTGAGAGCGTGAGCTACGCGCCATGTCCAATTTCTCCTAGATTATAGCATGACGGATTTAGGAGCGAGAAAATGGTGGGGAGTGGGTCTGTTATTATGTTCGATTGGTTTATCCAATATTCTGTAGTCAGTAGAGGTGTTAAACGGAGTACGATCCTGGCTAGAAACAATTTCGTATACCAGACGACACGAAGTTTACAATTGGAAGCGGCCTTGGACCCCTGTACAGAGTAAATGAAGATTAACACCCACCCTGTTGTAGGTTGCAGGAAACTGTGCTTCGGCACCTGCGAGACGTAATTGAGACCTCCGGGTGGCTTGATATCTATAAAACATTCAGTTAACTATGTGTGCGATTTCCGCTGCCAGCGCCACTCTGGCCTCAGTCAACACATCCTGTTCAGCACAACACATGTTTGACGTAGAGCGTGGGTTCACACCCTTTGACATGATAGTGGGCTGTTAACGTTATACGTACGATCCGAAAGTAGGAAATAGAGGTTGTTGATGAGATGAGGAGAAGAATCTCCTCTTGAGATTAGATTATTACTACTTAAATCTATCTAACGCGTCCCGTAGTAACGTCATCTATCCTCCAACACACCGCGTTGTATGATCCTGTGGCGTTGACATGGGCGACGTTGATCCACATGTAAGAGGCCTCTACTCGAGACCAAGATGTCTTAACATCGAAACCGAAATGACAGTTCGGAACATTTAGGTTACTAGTTACGTGATTGTGATGGAGCAATTGTTTGGAATGCGAGGCCGTAGTTTCGGAGGTAGTATTGGACTAATAGCACTAAAGATCTTCAAGAAAACAAAACTGTGCTAAGGGTATGGGCATCTCTTCTTCTCCACTGGTTAGGAAGATTCCTAAATCAGCTAAAGGGCTCTCACGTCGCACGAACTTTCCGCCAAATTTGAAGCTCCTGCTCTCATCCAACAGCCAAGAACAGCTTCAGCCTCGTAGCTGCTCACCAAATGTGTTGTGTCAAACCATGCATACTGCGTGAGTTCCACGTATGTCGAACATGTGTTGCACAAAAACAGGATGTGTTGACTGAGAGTGAACCACGCGCTCAGCCAAAAAATTCAAAAATAGAGCGAAAATCACGCTCATTGACTCCGGGTATAAAATATACGATACCGTACACTTAATGATGATGTGAGGGAAAATGGTGCAAGAAAGGTAGCGTTTGTCATGCCAAGACATATGCCTAATTTAGTTAGCGCATATGGTGAGGTGACAGATTTGGGGGAAAAAATGGTCGGAGGCCTGTTATGTTCGATTGATTCATCCAAGAGTAAGTGGAGCTAGTGAATTTGATGGGAGTTATCCTACTTCTGAAGCCTTCCAATCTTAGATACAGGATCTGGTTATACGACTATACTAACTATCCTATGAGCTGTTGATATATGAACCGTTCAAACATGCGACGTGGTTCACACCCTCAACAATTGGGCTGAAGGTGGCGACGTCGGGGCACAATGGCTAGAAGTGGTGCATAATGCGTTGTCTTACATATAAAACAGGGCGCCAACTTTTGGAATGGATCACTGAAGGGGTGATGCGAAAACCGCACCGGATCCTTGTCCATACGTTCAGATCTTTCAAAGGTTGTAGCCACTGAGCAGTAATATTAAACGCGGCAAGCTCGCACAATTTTTTATACTATCCTCAAGTTCATCTAACTAATCAGAATTCCCGACCTGTTAGTATTTCTAACCAGCGGCCCTCACAATCCGACCCGTTTCCTCTGATGAGACGTCGGTTACCCCACTTACCATGGCGACCAAAAAGAATCGGGAAACTTTTAGGGCGGTGAATATCTGCAATGGTACTAGTGAAGCAGAATTTAAGTCAGAGCTACTAGGCCGGCTCACAAACGACGAAAGAGAAACATTTGAACTCCGCCTGCATCTCGCACCTAGCTGCACCGATCCAGAAACACAGACAGCAATCTTTAAGTTCGAGCGCATACCAAACCCTCATACACTGGAGCTGCGCAGATCGAAGCGGCGCAAATTGGAGACGCGGATACCGAAGTCAAACATATCAAACTCGCGCAGATCGGGGCCGGATGTGTCGGAGCCGCGCGCATCGGAACTTCCATTCTTTCTACAGAATGGAAACCCATCGTTTGTCTATAGGGGCAAAGTTATAGCGATCGACGCCGACTTTTTCGGTCTTACGCAGCTGTATCCTGTAGAAACAAGCGAAATCAAGATTGAGTAAATATCCTCCATTCAATAACTTATCCAAAAACTAATGTCTATTTTTTTCAAAGCATTGTCGCTTTGTCAGGGCTTAATTCTCATGCTTATGGATCATGGGTTGGTCCTAGAGTAGAGAATGTTGCATCAATGTGGCTTCAAGATTTTCTTAGTAAAGACAGTAATTTAAAGTACTGCAGAACAATGATATTTGGTTATAATACGAAATACCGTGATACGGTGAAATTGTGGATTGAAGATCACGTCGAAAATCTTTTAATAGAGATAAATAAAGCTAGGCGTACTGAAGCGGTATGGTTACTCCAAGGCATCTTTAACCAAGTTAAGTATCAGAGTAGTATTTAATAAAAACTCGGAATAGGAGAAAAAGAGACCGCTAGTCCTTATGGGCCATAGCTTCGGCGGGACCATACTTTCACATGTATGAACTTTTGGTTTACCACTACTGTTTAATGCGCTAATATGATGGCCCGCAGGCGTTTGTCCATGCACAACTATCTTATGAGGATATTTATGATTCGGTCAGGGGTATATTTTTTTTTAGCGTGCCCTTCAGGGGTATATATCTCAAAGATGTTTTTTTTATGTTGCATGGTGATAAGGAAATTGGGGATGAAGGCCGTGAACTCGTTGAAGGTATCGCTTACGAGACGGCAAGGGTTACAGGCACTATTGATATGTTCAAGAAGCGGATTGAGGAAACAAAAACGCGGGTTTTCTCATTCTACGAAACGCGTATGACACCGAAGGTTATCAAGGTACCTGATAATTCTCCTACTTTTACATAAAAGAAGCTGACCAAGAGCCCTAGCTGCCAGACGGGGGTTACGCGCGACATGGGGATCCTATATTAATAGTCAATAAGGATTCTGTAGCGTTAGGGATTTCTGGCCTTGAAGAACTCTTTCCAGCCAAAGGAAATCATTCAACAATTGTCAAATTCGAAAGCGAGCAGGACCCAGCATATCGAACTGTTCACGACCGCCTTAATGAAATCATACAATCGGCTGAAACCGTAGCCATTCAAGGACGAGGTATGTAATTTTCTAGTCTGTAGGTTTGGTAGATAATTCCCCGTCCCTGGTCTTGCAATCCAAGGAATACGTTTGGGCGATCCAGGGAAACCCCCCTTGGTGGCCATATATGCGAAAGAATCACATTTCCCTTCCTGGAAGCCGGGAGATATAACATCACGCAATGGTGAATGACACATGGTAACAAATCTCGCAATATATAGCTAGCAAAAACGGAACCGATGATGCCAATATACGTAATAACCCTTTCGGACTGCTCTCCTCACTTTTCATACCTTTATAGTGCTGCGGTCTTTAGATTCTCAAGCTAACAATGGACACCCCCTGCAGAGCAACAGAAAATCAAAGATATCAACTTTGTCATCCCGTTCCACATGCCGTTTCCTCGAAATCGTAATTTCGTTGGTAGGGCGGAAAAGCTAGGACAAATCTACAAATATTTCTCGGACACGAATTCCACAGATGTTCCTCGTGTCTTCGCACTCACCGGTACCGGTGGAATGGGTAAAACGCAAATCGCCCTCGAGTATGCCTATCGTCATCATCGCGATTATACGGCTGTTTTTTGGGTGTCTGCAGCAAGCGAAGACACTATTCGTGCTTCTTTTATCGATATTATGCAGCGCATTGTTAAAGAGCAAGCCAGAATAACGTGGCCTGAGTCTCCCCCCGACTATCACGCAATAAGCTCGAAACTTAGTATATCAGGATTGGTTGACGAGAAAGGAATAATTAGCCCTAATCTGGAAGCATTTGATAATATCCGATCGGCTCTGTTTAGCTGGCTACAGCTGCTCGGTAATAGTAGATGGTTGTTAATTTTCGACAATGTAGACGACCTGGAGACCTTTAGTATAAAAGAATACTTACCAAATCAAGGCAGCGGGACCATCTTCATTACGAGCCGTAGGCAGGAGTTTTCACAGAGCGCAAAGCAGGTCGATGTAGATGGGCTAGACAGTGAGAGTGCAGTTGCGCTTCTCTTGAACCTGGCCCACTTGACAGACATCTCAGGAGGTAGCTATAGATAAACCTATATTCGTACCAGCAACTGACTAATTCAATATGTAGTCCCTGAAAACGAGGCAATCAGGCTTGTCGAAAAGTTAGGTTTTATGCCTCTGGCTATTACCCATGCAGGCTGTTATATATATGAGACGAAACTGCCGCTTGTAGAATATTTGTCATATTACGATAAAGCCTTCATGAAATTGCAATCTCAAAAACCAAGATTCGGGTGGGACTACATGAATGGTACAGCTGCAACAACATGGGAGATTTCATTCTCGAGAGTAAAAGAGGAAGATAAGGAGGCCGCAATGTTATTACTGGTGTCTTCATACCTCAACCCTGAGGAAATTTCCAACGATCTGTGGTATAACGACCTAACCAACGAGATCGAAAGTAGGTAGTTCCGCATCGGATTATATCGTTCTATATACAATATACTGATAAACAGTGAAGTCGGGAGCAAGATTCTGCTCCTTGCGTCATATTCGCTAGTCAAGATAATACGTTTCGGGGTTTTTTCTGTCCATCCTGTTGTCCATACGTGGGCGCGAGAACGTTCGGATCAATCAGAGCATCTTAAAACTATAAGATACGCGATAGCGATTCTAGGAAGAGCCAGCCAACGGGGAACTGTATCGCGGGAGAGTAAGGAGTGGGAGGCTCGAGAAGAGAGGAAGATTGCGTCGCACTTGGAGTATCTTCACCAAAATTTAAAGTCTTTGATATTTGTATCCTTTCTGGAAGAGCAGGAGTTTAAAAGCCAAAATTTATTTGATTATGCTCATAATATTGCCAGAGTGTTCGACAACCAAGGCAAATACGACGAAGCCATGCAGTGGTACGAGAGAGCACTTGCTGGCACAAAGGTCTTGGGCGAAGACCACCCGTCAACACTTATCACAGTTAACAATGTCGCCTTAGTCTTTTTTAACCAAGGCAAATATGACGAGGCCATGCAATGGTACGAGCGATCACTTGCTGGCAAGAAGAAGGTCTTGGGCGAAGACCACCCGTCAACACTCTCTACAGTTAACAACATCGCTTTAGTCTTCTTTAACCAAGACAAATACGACGAGGCCATGCAGTGGTATGAGAGAGCACTTGCTGGCACAAAGAAGGTCTTGGGCGAAGACCACTCGTTAACACTCTCCATAGTTAACAACATTGCCGGAGTCTTCTTTAACCAAGGCAAATACGACGAGGCCATGCAGTGGTACGAGAGAGCACTTGCTGGCACAAAGAAGGTCTTGGGCGAAGACCACCCGTCAACATTCGACACAGTTAATAATATCGCTTTAGTCTTCAAAAATCAAGGCAAATACGACGAGGCCATGCAGTGGTACGAGCGAGCACTTGCTGGCACAGAGAAGGCTTTGGGCGAAGACCACCCGTCAACACTTATCACAGTTAACAATATCGCCTTAGTCTTTTTTAACCAAGGCAAATACGACGAGGCCATGCAATGGTACGAGCGATCACTTGCTGGCAAGAAGAAGGCCTTGGGCGAAGACCACCCGTCAACACTCTCTACAGTTAACAACATCGCCTTAGTCTTTTTTAACCAAGGCAAATACGATGAGGCCATGCAATGGTACGAGCGATTACTTGCTGGCAAGAAGAAGGTCTTGGGCGAGGACCACCCGTCAACACTTATTGTAGTTAATAATATTGCCGAAGTCTTCTTTAACCAAGGCAAATACGACGAGGCCATGCAATGGTACAAGCGATCACTTGCTGGCAAGTAGAAGGCCTTGGGCGAAGACCCCCCGTCAACACTTATCACAGCTGAACGTTTACATACTCTTACTGAGAACGCAAATCTATCACAACAATTTCGGGCAGCTAAGTCGGTGTAGATGTTTATGTAGTTTTAGGTAAACGGCATCAGCATACTTCCTATACCTTTCAATTTGTACTACAATTATCTTATTCTAAATTACTTTATATACTAAAAACCTAACTAGATCCCACCAACTCGGAAACAAAGTAAACCATGTTCTCACAGAAGCGGAGTGCATTTCTTACTGCAAACAACGAATATTAAAAAACATTGCTTTAGTTAACGCTCTATGCTGGTGAGTTTTTGTGTTTTATTAATAAGCTGCTCAATAGGGGTGTAATTGAATTTTTAAAGTAGATGAAACTGAAATATCTAAAGGTAGAGAATATTTGGCTCGTTAGAGGAAATAATGTTAACATTCAAGTCAAAATTAGTACGTTTGAAGGAATACACAAGGCTACGAAGAAATTTAGCATAGTAGGAATGACATTATAGAGAAGAATTAGGCTGATCTGTTCTGAGGACCGTGATGGAATCTAATTGATATTTACCGACATCGGTTAATGGCGGGAGAGGGACTAACGGGAAGGAAATTGGCCTGCTGATATGGCAATCCTAAGGGCGAAAAAATCGTAATTGCTACCGAAAGATAGTATGAGGGAGAGAATTCATGAATTCGATGGAGAAGAGAGCTATCCTATTCCTCTGAAGCCTTCTCAAATACACATTCGGGTTACACGATTATGCTAGCTAACTATGATATGAAGTGCCTTCCGCTTCATATCGGTCAACGTGTTAAGTCCGACTTATTTCGGATATAACATATAGCTCCAACAGTAATACTATTGTAGAGACTCGCCTTATATCCAATATATATATATATATATATCGGGTTTAACACGCTAACATGAAGCGTGAGCCACGTCGCATGTCTAGAACTCTCACGTGACTAGTCAAGCACACGACCTACGCATGAGGCACCAGGGCATTCCCAGCCCATAGAATATGTTGATAGTATTGGGGACGCCGCTACTTCCCTCTAATAATTCAGCGTCTAACAGACTAGACAATCGTAACTTTCTTCCTTGCAATCCAATAACTAGCCAGCAGTACTCAGGAAGGTTGGATACCAACACCATAGGATAGAACAAAAGGGTTCTGTTCGCCAACTGCTCAAAAGTGTATTCCACGCATTTACTCCAGCTGATAGTAGAGAATGCCAACTTAAGCAGAAGATAAAAGATGATAGTCTTAACATCAGAACCGAATCGTCGGTGCGAGATCGTGAAATTGTTAGTATCCGAAATTGTGACAGCTGAATTGTGGGGAAAGACGGACCAGAAGCATTTCCCCAAAAATGCAATGCCGTCCAACAGCCATAAGGTCATTAGAACAAAAAATGAAGCTAGAAGAGATGGTCCATAAGAGAGATCTGTCGGTCCAACATATGGCGTGCCACTCCTTATGTCAAACATGTGTTGCGCAAAACAAATGTGTTGACTGAAAGCGTGAACCACGCAAACCACACCCATACTCTGTACACTAATATACAGAGTAAGAAAGGTAGCATTTGTCACGCCAAGTCATCTGCCTCATTCGGTTAACATGGTGAGGCGTGGCATCAAACGAAAGGAAATTGCTAACTAACTATAGTTAATAACGAAAGCTAGCTAAATATTATTACTAACTACAGAGTAAACTAAATTAAAAAGTTGGCCAATAACCAATCCCATAAATTACCATCAATTAAAGGATACTTGTAGCAAGAACACACGCACCAGATTATCACCTAACTACCTCGAATTTACCGCCGTAAGTATGGGCATCAGGGTTCCTAGCCTGATAACAGCTACCAAGTGACGCACAGAACCGTAGTAAGATATACCTTTACACCATCAACAGAGTATATTAACTCCAGAGGCTAAGTTTTATTCGTGAGCCTTTACATATTTAATGCTACTTGGGGTATCTCCAAACTCTACCCCGCGTCAGGGTAGCCTGCCCTATTATTAAGCTAGGAGGCAGGAGCGTTTTTGCTTAAAATGGAGGTTCCACCGCCTAGAAGTAGCAAAGACCCGGACGGGATTGAGGATACAATAAGGGTATCTGTTACTGATAGAAACAGAGTCCTGAGGGTGCGTATGGATATGTATAATATCGGACTAACTAATACTTTGCTTGTGTTGCATTAACTTTTTTTTGGATTTGGTACGTTACAAGAACACGATGAGTTTAAAGCCGAGATTGAGTCTGCTCGTGGAGTCCCGTGCTTGAAAATGGTACAGCCTGGCTCAAGTAATACTCAGAAACTCGGCCCTGCTTCCATTACAAACTTGAAGCCCAGGGAAATCATTAATACACCTTTCTATAACTATATTGCAGCATATATGCCGTGTCCAAGACTATATCCAAGCCCTCAACCTACACACCACTGCTGACTGGACGGCCGAGAGTCGTCCGTCATTACAGTAGGGTGAGTCGTGTATAGGAGCGGCTCATATTCAGGTCCAGGAGCTTCACTCGACCATAGAGCTGATTCATACCGACAATAAATCGTCCCACCCCGTTCCTGTGTAATAGACACCAAGATTGCTCTCCTGTGCTTGCAAGGGATCGTTCCTCCATCTTTCAGGGGCATCGAGTGTGTAAATGCCGCACCATCAGATTGTATGATAGCAAGATTATTGGAGTTTCTTCCAATAATCTCGCTCCAAGCTTCAGGTGTAAGGTACTCGCCACTATCTAGCTGTTGACTGCAAGCCATCAAATAAAACATTTTTCCGCCGGCGGACTCCACCATCAATGGAAATTCTGGCCTGCTAGGTTTTTCGGGTAATATGTAACCCGCAAATTTCACCAGCAGTCCTTGTGGCGTAACCTTCCCTGGGTTATTAAGATCAAGCCGTCCCCAGGTCGAAAGCCCGAAATTATGATTTGCCCAGCGGTACCCGTCAACCGGAACTTTCTCAACAGGTCTGAATATAGTACCCGCTGGGACCTCGTCAAGCTGATCAAGCAACGCCGTCATGCGTCCCGTATGGCCATCCCCTTTCAAAACCATACCCACATCCTTATACAGGATATTACAAGCCACCAAAACCCGATCCTCCTCTTTTGTCGTAGCGCGGCGACCTATCAACCTCCATATAGTCTCCATATACCTCTGAAACTGCTTCCGTTCAATTTCTTTCTCACTGTATGGTCTTCCTGAATCTGAGGTTTTGAAATCCTTTGAGCTGTGCTCCATTATATCGACAGCACCGTTTAGTCCCGCGAAACCGTCGTCTCCGAGGATTGCGACGCTTTCGAGGACACCGTTGATAAGAGACCGACTTCCTTCGTTGACTGTTACACGGAGTCGCTCGACTGCGTCCACATGATCCACGACCCGATCTTGAGTGCAAATCGTAAGCTTCTCCATTCCGAGGATAGCTTCTTGCAATGTCCATACACGCCGCATCCAAGTTGAAAGGATGATACGTCCCATAAGTTCCTCATCCGTGCAAAATCCGTGGCGAGCCACCGATGCATCCAGGACCATTACGTATCGAGCTATCATAATGCTGTTAGCATTGGCGGTTCCGTTAATACTTGAGGGGGGGAGTATCATACCCTGTCGGTAAACTTGATTCATGGTTTTAATAGCCAACTTCCTATACTCCTTTTCCAACGGCACACACAAAGTATCTGTCCAAAGCACACACTCGAAATCCCCGCTCTGCTCCCAAACACTCCCCTCTCTTTTCGCAAAAGCATGTTTCTTCGAAAACGCCTTCTCAAAACTTCCCTTCATACCCCTCGCCCTCCCATCTTTCATCGCATAATTTGTATAATAGGCTAGTCTCCTCAATTGGCATCGGGGTAGGGTATTCGCGAACGGATTCCCAAGTCCATCGGACCAGACGTGGGACAAAGCAACATAATCCAACGACTTTGCAAGCCCGGATTTTGTATGATGATATCTCCAAATACTCGCTTGCTCGACTTTTTGAGCCTTTACCTTTATGCCTTTGTACACGCCGTCCACGATGGAAATTAATAAGGAAGGGATATGACCGTCCCTCAAACACTTCTTGACATCTTCAATATCAGGTCCATCATGCTCACACTCACAACTCTCATCAACATGCTTCGTAACATACGTCTCTTCGGTAATGTTATTTCCCACACAATTAGTCTTAGTGCAGTCACCATGCTGCCCGGCGAAACGATTCGTCTCCGGAAGCGATAGCAAATAACAAAGAAACGCAGGTGAGGAATTCGCTAACTGTGCCTTTTCCACAGGACAAAGTAGCGCCCGGTCCATAGCTTCGTCGAGTACGTTCCCAATCCTCCACCGGAAACCAGGGTACTCAAGGTAAGGCAGCTCGTCCTCTCGTCCCCATTTTGAATTGTACTTTTCAATCTGAGATTCCAAACCTGGGCCGCACATGCTGGAGATGGAATGTCCCAAAGCATCGCAGAGAAGTGCGATCGCGAACCTGACCGTTTCACCCAGCGGAGTGGCATTTTCCAACCAAATAAAATCAACTGGGTTTGGAACATTGATCTCTTCAAGTTCATTATGCACCTTTCGGATCGCTTGGATAGATCTCGTAAGCTCGCTCACTTTATCAGGCAAAGCCATTGAGTTCAAATTCGCCTTCCAGTGATCGACCACCTCCCCAAGCGCTTCCGTCGTAAACACCAAACCTCCAATTGCATCGTCGTGTCGCAGAAACACATCGTTCGGATTCTCACAAAGAAAAGCATCGGAAACAAGACCAAGGTAAAGCCACGTCTGATAAAATGCATACGAAGCATCGGGACTGTTTTCTACGTCCTCAGCGTAAAACTTTTGCGTGGTAGGATCGAACTGACGACGTTCAGGATACCCGTCAAAGGACCCGCCATCCCATTTTTCTCCAATGAACGGGAATGTGAATGGAGGAAAGAGGGTATTATCGACTAAGAGAAGATGTTCCATGGTACCGAATTAGAATGTATGTCCGAGATTGAGGTGACAATGCTACTTTACAAGTATTCAATATTTAACCAATCGTTTTCCATGATGGAGTATGTATAGGATCCCTCTTTATAGGAAGTTGTGCCACATCCTAAAGACGGAGAAACCCGCAGGATCCTCTTAAACCCCTCATCTGCAAATACCCCTGCCCTTAGGAGCCCCGCATGTAAGACGGGTCCCTGGGAATGACTGTTCACCCACACGTATAGGCTCAACAGCCCACCCGCCCGGCAATCTAACTCCTATATCAGCGAAAATCGAGATAGAAGTCGATAGTTAAAAAGGCCAAAACGGCAGAATTTGAGAGGTGGTAAAGGTCCGTGCCCAAGTAATCGCTATATATGGGACGTCAAGGTGCCGACTGAGTAAAGAAGCAAGAACGAGAAAACCGGCCATTCGAAACTTAGATCTAGATCTCTCTTATCCAATTACAAAGCCAAGCAACTAGTTTGGAGAGCCGCGCAAAATATGCAAAAAAATTCGATAAGGACAAATAAAAAAAGGACCTGCGTTAGACGCGATTCGCATATGGTCACCCACTATACTACTGAGCGCCCGCTTGGAGGCTTGAGTAAGGCAGAGCGGACGGGATACCCTTTAATCCGCCAGCTATGAACGCAGATACTAGAGGTGCTGAAATAGGAAACTACAAAGAGAAATTTTGTCGCCAATAGGCTATATAGGCTTGGTTGGTGTTTTATTGAAATACCCTTGAACGTATATTCTTGATTGCTCGTCTATTTCACCGAAGAGCCACCTTCAGTCGTGCCTTTTTATATTAATTACAGAGCGGAGATTTTTATATTTTCTTTGTACAGAATACAGAATTTTCTTCGTCGGACGAGCTCCGTCGGTCATGTAAAACCCATCGGTCACGTGCGTGGCGTGATGTCAGCCACCCACAGTGGCGTCGACCTTGGCTTCTGGCGCTCCCACCGAGCGCAAGCCGATCCAAACTTGATATCGTGAGCTGTCGTCGTTCGATTTTGTCTCGTCTTGCAGTTCGGCTTCCACAACTTTTCTTGTTTGTCTCCTACTACCCATTCTGACAGTGGCTCCTGTTTGCCTTGTTCGGTAGCTACCCGTTATGACCGATTGCTTGTTTCATTTTCGAGATGGTGATGCTGGAGGCCCACCCCAGCTTTTCTCCTTCCTTCTTACAACTCACTGCCCATCCAGTTTACCAGCTACCATCAACATAGATCATCCCACCGGCTTCTAACTGAGCCTCCCACCATCCTACGGAGTTTACCAATAAGTTAAACAGACCATAAATTGACTATTTGGAGCTATTGGCACGTCCTGGTAGGCTGGTTGCTAATCGATTCCCTGAATAGTGCCCGCACAGAAGAGAACCGCCCCTTCCTCTGCCCCTCCTACCGGTCGTGACAAACGTGTCAAGGTTTCGGTCGAAGGTGAACGGATTGAGTGGGTCCGTTACGACCTGACCGAGAAGGATCTTGAGGGTAATTTCTATTCCAAGAACTATTCCAGGATTTATTTTCGAGACGGTGTCACGCGTGCACGCTTGCGTCAGAGAAAATACGACACAAGTGCGAAACGAGGTATGTGAAAGATTACGTCGCTCGGTTTGAGCTGTACGACTGACTTTTTGCTTTAGCTTGGGCAATTCAATCGATGGGTTCGGCTGCTCTGACGCCCTGTGTCGCTTGTGAAGAATGTAGAGGCCCGTTCAACCTTTGCAAGGGATTCTATGAGGAATCGCAAAAAGCCTGCGGTAATTGTACTATAGACCGACGCATTTGTGTGGGCGCTCGTATGCGCGCACTTGTTTATCCTAGGTCGAAATCTTCTCGCCTAGGGTGCAAGGCTTCCACCCTCCCTGTTTCGGCTGAAGACGAATCGGTCGGTGGGGGTGACGCAACGACCGACGAAGAGAGTAGTTCCAGCGAAGAATCTAGTTCTTCCGACGGAGAGAGTTCTTCTGAGGATTCTTCTTCTGAGGATTCTTCTTCTGATGATTCTTCTTCAGAAGAGTCTACTTCTTAGGAGTCTAGTTCTGAGGGCAGCTCCACGGATGTGGGCACTTCAGAAGCCTCGAACCGTTCAGACGCCGGCGTTTTAGACGAGCCGCCCAACGAAGGTGAAGAACGTTCAGTTGATGCGCCAGGCACCAATGTGAATGCCGGTGGTGACGTTGAAGCAGCTGATTCCGGTTCTGAGGAGGAGGAAGAGAAGGAGCATAGTTATCAACCGGTCGTCTCCCAGGCGTAAGTGGTACTTTTCAGAGGATTCGACTCTTGAGATGGATAGTGAAACTGATTTTGAGCCTGATTCAGAGGCTGGGCTTAGTTATGGGGAATCTGATTGGGTAGACTAGCGTTGACGTTTTTCGGTGGACTGGATTTTTGGACATTTTGTTTTCGGTGGATTGGTTCAAGAAATAATTTGGGCTTCAAGAGACTTAAGGGTCTTGCTGACGCTTTCTCTCTTTGGTTTTGATTTTTGGAGCAGTCTTTTTAATTTTTAATTAGCTTTTGATTTTCGTTTTTCATTCTCGTGTACTTCGTAGATCGCAGGTCGCAGTCCGTTTATTAGCCCTGCGCTCTCTATAACAGGTGGTTGGGGTAGCTTGTCATTTAAGTCTACGCCTCTTGTCTCCTCGCTTGTGCGTTCAGCGGAAGAATCTTCCTGCCCCGACGTGACTCTCGAGCCTTTAGTTCCCTCGACTTTTTTTGCCTGTCGAGGATCGTATTCGGTGGACACCTACCTGTACATGTCCCCGAAACCCTTTCAGGCCAGGAAATGTATCTTCTTCCCAACCCAAGCTCTTGACTACTTTGGCTGTAGTGTCATCGTAGACTTTGTATAAGGAGTGACTTGTCTCAATGTAACCGATAAATATTAACGGTATAGTTCCGCTATATCGGACCTTCCCATGCTCAGTGCGATTTCCGCTCCATGTTCGATTTCCTGGTAAGGAGCTTGGCCTACGCTCCTAGTCAACACATTCTTTCCAACACAACACATGTTTGACATGGAGCGTGGTTCACGCCTCACCTCTGCGCCAGACAAAGTTTGTCACATTCAGATTTTGGATTGTCGGACAGTCAATAACATAAGTAGTTTATGAAACTTACAAGAAGAATATCACAAGACAGCGACTGGTACGGAGGTTATTAACTGTACAATACGGGACTAGACAGCATACTCTAACTTGTACGTAGCTACCGAAGCGTCATATGCTACGAGACTAACTTGTGCAGTTACATAAACGCCAACGCATTAAAAAATCACCGATTCCGAAACCAAAACTCCGTTAGCTATGTATATCCACGCACGTGTATAAATGTAGTTACAGAATTGTGCTCTATTTAATCGATGCTTTTCTACCTTAGTACCGGGCTGTTACACGGTACGCCTATGATAATTTAATCTGGATAACGTTTCCTGAGGTGGCCGTGTCAGGGTCATAAGCGTACACATATTGTGTGCTACTGGCTGAATAGGCGAATTTCAGGGGTACTGGTGCTGGTAAGGTAACGTCTTGAACGTTGCAACTTAGAAAAGAATTCACATCCAGGGTGCAAGTTAAAGGCCTCACAGTGGCGGCTAAAGAGTTTGGGTCGAGGAAGCGAAGGTTTTGAGCCCAGTTAATACCGATCAACGAAATATCAGCGGTAGCGACTAGACTGGCGAACCATAGTCGGCCGTTCCCATCAAGCCGGAGCGGCATTGCTGCATTCACATCTGTCGTAACAGAGGCGACTGAGGCGCTTCGAAATATACGCTCTCCAAAGTAAGAGTTTGCGACCGCACCGTTTATGTAGACCCGACCTAACCCAGTAACATCCGGAACTTGCTCGGTCTTTGTGGCTGTCGCAGTATTTGTAACTGTGGTAGCAGTCGTGGTGACGCTTACAGTAGCAGTTGTAATTGTCGTGGAAGTAGTCTCAACAATTTCGGTAACACTCGTAGAGCTTATTTCAACCGATGAGATTGTAATAGTAGTCGATGGAGCTGGGGCTGTAATGATTCTCGGAGTAACACCAATACAAGAGCAAGCACTGGAGAAACGGTAGAAACCAGAACATGGGGTCGCATAGGAGGGGAAACTAATAGAGGTTGATGAGACATCCCTCTTATTTGCAGCGGCTTGGTTAATAGTCTTGGTGATTGTGACGGCCGTTGTTGCAGTATCCGAAATGATGTCGGTCTTGATGTCATAAAACGATTTAACGAGTGTGCTGGGGATTGTGACAATGTTTGTTTCCGTGGTGGTTTCGTACTCCGTTTTTGTCCTAGAATTCGGCGGCACGCGTTAAATTCCACGGTTCTATCTCTGCCAATATATATGAGGTGCCCCAAAGTGTCTCAAGGTATCCCAGGGTATGTCAAGGTACTGCCCTGTAAATCAGGTTCAAGCGCTAAATATTTCGCAGGCGGGGCTACATTATAATCCATGAGGCAGGATATGGTGTGTTACTTACACTGTAGGTGGTGTGTAAGTAACGTCGATGATGCGTGCGCAGTCTGCAGATGCCTGAGGTAGACGTGTAGCAATCTGTGTTGCTCTCAATGCTAAAGAATTCAAGACATATAAGTATATTTACTCTCGCAATCGCCGGTTGACCAATCAAGCACATAAGTGCCTAAGTATTCATGATGGGGTTTCTATACCTCTTAGACAGTTATCCGCATTGCAGACACCCACGCACACTTCCGTTGCGGAAACTGCAGAAATCGCACTGAGTGCGATAATGAGCTGATTAAAATACATATCAGACTAGTTTGATCGATCGATACTTTTTCCGCCGAAGAATTAATTATCGGTGGCGACGGTTTGTTCCGGCGCAAGGTCGATATATTCTATTTTGTAAGGGGGTGAAGGAGGGAGGGAAAAAAAAAAGTTCTTCGAAGTTATTAAGGGACAGAGGGGTTCAAACGAAGCTGGTGATGTTCGGTAGCCGGTTGACACGAGTCAGGGATAGGCATTTTTTCAGCTAGACCTGTTGACAGCGCATTAACCTTAATTAAATTAACCCTCATTTCGCACACCGCTCGACTTGACAAAATTTCAACGCCACTGGCGCACATTGGCTTCCGATTGGGATGTAGATTGCGTCGGACTTTTACTCTTTCAAACGTCGCAAACGTTCATCGGACGTCGATTTTCCTACAGAACTCCAATTCTACATATACTCAGCGTGTTTTATAAGAAAATATCTCCACAGTTTCGAAGCCTTCTTGAATCTGGTCTCGTACTTGAATCTCATACCTTAAGCAACTGCAAAGTGCTTGCTTATCTACTCCGTGTGGATCTCTAGAATTTTAGGTTAGGCCATGCCACCACAGAATGCAACATCTGAGGGTCCACATACTACATGGCGCGATTGGTCTCATGGCACTCGCTCAACCGCACAAATTGCCCCTAAATATCTTATGCGCGCTGTAAAATTATACGTATGTGGATGAATCAGTGGATTTCAAAAGCACCAGATATGAAGAACAAAGAGTGAGCCTTTGAAGATCGAAATCAATCATTTTTTTGAGTATAGGTCGTTGGGGAGTCTGCAGAGTGCTTAAGGAGGTCGCTGTTTATTGGATCCGGCTAGATCGGCCGAACGGTGCCAAGGTGCGAATTCGCGAGGTGCCGGGATGCTCCTAGAAGGTTCCTGTGTGGTGCGGAGGATTGTCTCACGGAAGGTTGGTGATCTTTTCATTTGGCATTCCCTGTCACGACCGAGACATATGCGCTAACCGAATTAGGAACATATCTTGGCACTTAAAACGCTGCCCTTATTATCCCTGTTATTTGTGAAAGATAGTATAAGGGAGAGAACTTAGAACTCGATAGAGAGAGAAGAGAGCTATCTTATGCCTCTAAGGCTTTCTTAAGTACACGTTTCACTATCCTAGCTATCCTGTTCTATGGAGTACCTCAGTCTCTCACTATGGTCACGTGGATAACTGCTCACGTGATACCTCAGACATGCGGCGTGAGTTACGCTTCATCTCAGGCAGCTTGTTAGCCCCGACCTACCGGAGATAGGGCGTAGCCTCAACAATCTCTACTACAATTTGCTGGATTGATGTTCAGCTTATAAGAGTGGTTTCTACTTTATGCGTGCCTTTTTCGACTGAGTGCACAACTCTTGCACAATCTGGTGACCAAGCTCCTGCACTCTCAGTCGGCACATCTTGTTTTTTGCAACACATGTTTAACATACGGCGTAGCTCACGCCGCACGTCAGCATATTTATGGACCAGCGGAAAGCAATATATCGAAGAATAAATAAATTTGTATGGAGAAAGGGTAATAAGAGTATAAGCCCTTTCATATAAACTGTAAATATATTGGCACACCTGTGCGAGCGCCTTGAGCGAGTCGTCGGATCGCTCGCCAGCGCGGCGTAGGTTCTACGGTCAAACATATGTTGCACAAAATAGGATGTGTGAACCATGTGCTCAGTGTGGCTTGTTCCACGCAGACTACTCTCAGTCAAGAAATGCAAACATAAAGCGGAAACCGCACTCATAAGCTCTGGAAGCAATGGGTTCGAGACTATGGGAATGAGAGAACCCGAGATATTATAAGTTCAATAATTTTGTAAGGGGGAACGCTGCAGGAAAGGGTAGCGTTTGTGATGCAGGCCGCAAGGCAGAGGCTCTGCAGAATAACACACGAACAACACAGTGTTCTACCCTATCCTATGTTTTGAACTCTCCATAGACTTCGTGGAAATTACATGGATTTCGGCCTGGCTATATTTATGCAGTTATTCACATTGGTTCATCTATAAATAAGGGGCGGATCACCTGTAGAATAGCTGCTCGTTTGATAATTCATCTACCTAAGCATACGTTTCACTACTCACCGGCCCCCGCGGCCTGTCGCTACGTAGTTTTACAAAATAGACAATATTAATAGTGTGGAATCTAAAATTACCTTCCCTAGAAGGTGGTCTCCAGTCTTCTATGACGCTGACAATTACTTTTTTTTTAGAAAATAACACATCATTGAAAGACCAATATCCCATGTTCTGGGAGGAAATGACGTGTGCAACTACTACTGGGACTTAAATATCAGGTTCACAAGCAAAAATAGCGGTGGGAAACCACATGATCCCAAAAACCTTACTAAATCACCAGCTAGTGCAACAGCGGCATCTGCTGTTGAGAGCACACTAGCCGTTGTTAATGCGTAAAGGCCTGTACAAACTACAGCAACGGTGATATTAAGAACTATCTCTCAGATTACATATCCTCACCCTCCACTAGTGTTAACATGTAGCAAAGTTTTCAAATGTTCCTGCTGTTATCAATTGCTTCGCTGGTCTTTTATGGAGCATAGCTAATTGAAGTAATGTACTTTTAGGAGATTATACTATGAACTAGCCTAATAGCTTTATTAGAGAATATTTTGTAAGCGACATTCTCCTATACACACACCTATATTCTTTTTGATTGTGCGTAGCCTTTCCAATTCTATTTAATCCGCAATGACTGGGAACATTATATAAACACAAAGCATAGGCAATCCTGGAACTGGCCTTTTTGTGAGTAGTTTAGCGAATTTTTGAATTCTATGAGGAAATGAGTATAACTCATCATTTGTGGATTAAGGATAGTGACACTATTGACATCGACGAAATACTAATGTTCGTTAGGGTGTTTTTGAAAACTAATTGGGACTATAATTTGCCTGACGAAATTACTTGCTCCGGTTCTAAATCAGATGAAGATTCTATCAACCGTATAGGACAAGGTGTACACGATTTTTCTCTATGGTCCCTACCCTCACCTTTCGAAACTGATAAGAAAGAAGACTACTTCGTCATCAATTTAGAAAAAAGCAATTACCAGAATACAGTCTCATCATCCCTAATATAAGAAAGAGATGTGGAAGGATTGCCAGAGCTGGATTATGATTCCAGCCAAACGGTTGACTCAAGGTACGATCAATTAACCGAATCTTTCTTAAAATCTGGGTGGAGTTTAAAAATAGCAACGACTACAGGAATCATCTGAGCCAGATTCATAGGATTAGTACCTGACGGGTACTGCACGATGTATGTACTTCATTAATATTACACGAGTTAATAACATGCTCGTTCTATATATCAGATCGAGCTCCGTTGGGCTCCACAATATCGCATTGCGTTCCATGCATTTCCCCCCCCTGCTCTCTAATTTTTTGGTCGGCATCATCAATCTTGAAGGGTTAGAGTATTTGTCATCGTCGGACCCCCGTCAAATCGCGGCTCCACCGGCACGAACCGGGGTCGTTTGGGACTCCTGAAATGGGGAATATAAATAAGCTATAGTGCGTCCCCCACAATCATTATCCTGAGACTATCTCACCTTGGCCGAGAATCGCGCTTACGAGTACAGTATGACTCGAGCAACTGAACAATCTCTGAGTTACGCGTACGGGACAGCGGCTTCTGTCCATCCCCATCTTCCAAGTCTGGCTGGGCACCATTTTCAAGAAGCAGCTTCACAATCGCATGATTGTCTTTCTCTGCTGCTCGCGATAGTGGCGTCTATCGCTCGTTTTAATTAGAAGCTCCGTATTGGACCCAGAAGCGAACTTACTCTCTGCAATAGTCAAGAACAACGGTATCAGCTATTTTTCAAGTTACGAGCTATCTATAGATCTAGATATTGTTGAATTGACTTACTTGCTGCAATAATCAAAAACAACGGTGTCAGCTATTTTTCAAATTATGAATTATCTAGATATCGTTGAATTGACTTACAAGCTGCAATAATTAAGAAGAATAATATCAGCTATTTTTCAAATTATGAATTAGTATCTAAATATCGTTGAATTAACTTACAAACTGCAATAATTAAAAAAAAATGATATCAGCTATTTTTCAAATTATAAATTATCTAGATATCATTGAATTGACTTACAAACTGCAATAATGTAGAAGAATGATATCAGCTATTTTTCAAATTATAAATTATCTCGATATCGTTGAATTGACTTACAAACTACAATAATCAAAAACAACAGTGTCAGCTATTTTTCAAATTATAAATTATCTAGATATCGTTGAATTGACTTACAAACTGCAATAATCGAAAACAACGGTGTCAGCTATTTTTCAAATTATAAATTATCTAGATATCGTTGAATTGACTTACAGGCTGCAATAATTAAGAAGAATGATATCAGCTATTTTTCAAATTATAAATTATCTAGATATCGTTGAATTGACTTACAGGCTGCAATAATTAAAAACAACAATGTCAGCTATTTTTCAAATTATGAGTTATCTAGATATCATTGAATTGACTTACAAACTGCAATAATCAAAAACAACAGTGTCAGCTATTTTTCAAATTATAAATTATCTAGATACCGTTGAACTGACTTACAAACTGCAATAATCAAAAACAACAGTGTCAGCTATTTTTCAAATTATAAATTATCTAGATATCGTTGAATTGACTTACTTCCTGCAATAATCAAAAACAACAGTGTCAGCTATTTTTCAAATTATGAGTTATTTAGATATCGTTGAATTGATTTACTTCCTGCAATAATCAAAAACAACAGTGTCAGTTATTTTTCAAATTATAAATTATCTAGATATCGTTGAATTGACTTACTTCCTGCAATAATCAAAAACAACGGTGTCAGCTATTTTTCAAATTATGAGTTATCTAGATATCGCGTCGTTGAATTGACTTACTTCCTGCAATAATCAAAAACAACAGTGTCAGCTAATTTTTAAGTTACGAACCACATAGCTATTGTTGGATTCACTTACAATAGTATACGTGTAATCCGTTTTCGCTCCATTATCAAGCAAGAACTGCACAGTGGACACGCTGTTTCCCTCTACACCGTGTGATAGTAGTGTCCAGCCATCTCTATCTTTTAAGTCGGGATCGACTTTACTTGTCTCAAACAGGAGCTTAACGATAGGCGCATAGCCCTTTCTCGCAGCAGAAAAAAGTAGTTCCGTAATTTTGTCGTCCCCTAAGTTGATCTTCGTTCCTTTCCTAGAAACTAGTTCTTCAATATCATGATGTCCACTGCAAATTGCATAAACTAGCGGCGTCCCTCCAATGTCATCCCTCGAGTCGATGCGGGCTCCTGCCCTAAGAAGTATATCGACAACGGCTGCGTGCCCATTCCAAACTGCATATACTAATGGTGTCCGATGATATCTATCCGCAGAATCGACTTGGGCCCCCCTCCTAAATGGTAGTGAGATGTCCTTCCACCGACCACCAATACCCCCGACTAATAGCTCGACAACGCAATCAAACCCGTTTCCTGCAGCCCAAGATAGTGCCGACCGCCCGTATGTGTTATCCTTAGAATCTAGGTCAATCTCATGGTTGAAATCCTTTTCAAGCAAACGTATTACCCCTGCTGTAAGTCCAAAATAGGATGCGATCATAAGGGCGGTAAAATTCTCCGGGAATTCTGTGTTTGTGCTCATCCAATAGACCCTAAACCAAGTCCGACAACGCTTTGAACTTTCGCATAATCTCAGAAAATCTCGTATCCCCTCAGGTTTAATCTGTGACTTATGTACGTGAGTCGTCCAATGGTTTGCAGAGTAGTCAAGAAAGACGTGGGTCCCGATGTATTGAGACAGTGTCGCATTTTCGGTAAGAGGGTCAGCTTCGAATTCTGCAAAAAGCAGGTGTTGGATACAAATCTCGGCGAGGGCTTTGTGAGAGTCTGGCAGCTGAATTGAGTGTTTCCACTTCAGATCGCATTTGGTAGGATTTTCTAGGTCGTTTTGAACCAAAAACTCCTTCACGGTTTGGTGAAGCAAGTATATCTTCGAGTTTATAATCACAAAGAGGCCGCAGAGATCTCGTACATACTCGCGAAACCGCTCTGGTTTGAGATCCAGGTCGCGATACGACTGGTGCTCGTCTTTGAGGGCTAACGCCAGGCTCATCTCTTCCAGAGTTAAGGGCCGCGCCGCTGCAATGACGATTTGTAGTAGTTTCTTTGCCTCTTCGACGTTGCTACTTTTGGATAAAATCATCTCGTATGCCTCATCAACCGTTTTTGGAAGATCGGAAGTTATTTTAATTATTTTAGTTTTGTCGATATTGATGTCGCTTTCGATCAAATCTAGGGTAAGGTGAACCCATAGGTATGTCCTGTTAGGAACACGCATAAGCCCTTCTAGTAAAAGATCTTGCTCGTCACGTCCAAGCTTTAGTCGTGCTCCAATATTCTGGACTCTGGCTCTGACGAAAATGTCGATCTCCAGCGAAATTTTTTCCATTTCAGTATCGCTCTCCCCGCTCAGATGAATGAAGGGCAACTCCGGAATTGTTAGAGGGTGGAAGCCATCTCGAATTGCACTATAAGGCCGACTAGTTAAGAGAAACTTCAAATTGAAGTTCCTCTTAGTGCTGTATAGTTTGCACAATGCCTGAGCAAGCTGAGACCATCCGTGATCTTCACATTCGTCGACCGCGTCGAGTATACAAACAATTGTGCCGGCGTTCTTGTCATTCGCAGCACCGAGAAGAGCGTCCCAAAGTTCACTAAATGAACTAGTGAATCCTTCCCCAGCGATCTCGAATCTTTCGAGGATCGTTTCGGAGAGTAAAACCCTTCTCTGTATAAAAAGTTGTCTTAGGATACAGCACAGCGCACTGACGACACTCCTCTGGTCTTCAAAGTCGTCCTTGAAGAAGAAGTAACAAATTGTCCTGGACTCTACGGTCGTAAGGACGGAATCAACCAGGTATTTTGCTAGGACCGACTTTCCGCATCCAGGATCCGCGGATACCCATAGCATTCTTGATGACTCGCTCTCTTGCCAGTCTCGGAAGAGCTCATGACCTACAAACCACTCACATGTCCCGAGGATTCGATCTGGATTTCGGTCTTTCCGATCTTTGTATGGTGACTTGTCAAGTTTTTTCAGGATCTCTCTTTCTCTCGCCCTCCGGTCTGGCCATGCTATAATTAGCATTCGATGCGTTAAGGAAAATTGAATATAGAGTGAAATGCTGGAAAACACCTTGGCTATTAGCCATGCTGAAATTTATAACCCTAGCCTATAGTTTAGTAGGTATCGGCTATGCGGCTGATGCGAACGAGTTTACCCATCGTTGTAGATAGTCCCTTGGATCCCTATGTTGTTCTCTCTATTGTTGAACGTGTTGGCTGTGTCCTGGTCCCGTGATTCCTGCCGCCTTTCCTGCGACCGTCGCCGTTTCATAGTTTAACTCACACCTTAAGGCTATCCTTTCGGAGGCCTTAATAGGTCTTAGTATATCGGGTAAAACGATAGTAAAAGCATTCCTCGTACAGGTTCCTTTGAAAATTCAGATGTAAAAATTTGACTCCGTCATATGAAACCCTAGATACGATGATTTTAGTATGTACTAGAACTTGTAGGAGTTTGACGAATTTATAGCCAGTGAATTTTGCGTTGCTGGTTGGTAAAAGTCTCCTTTCTATAGTAAACTATTATCTGTCAAAACTTTGATAATTTATCAAGGTGAGTGAGTTATACTAGGCTTCTTTTCTGTTTTGAAAGGTGGCGGGGATGGCCCGCTTTTTAAACTCAGCACATTGGGACGCCCTTTGCCTCCGCTCTAGACCAAAACGCAGATTCACCCTGGAGATTATTTGGCCTTGTAGGCTTGAAACTTCTATGCAGAAACAGTTACAGGAAGCTATAGCGCTAGCTGCCACATCAGCTTGCATATGCACGCTGCATATGCACGCTAGCTGCCCTGAAATACCAAATAAATTCGATGGAACAAACAACCCCTGGTTTTTAAACGAGATGTCTTGGAAGACCTTCATCACGCTAGCTCGGGGGAACCGTCCGATCAATAATACTAATTATATGCTTATTGAATTACCTATCAGGGAAGCAATGAGACGGTGCCTGTACCCACTTTTCATCTCGCCATGCTCTTTTGGCTAATTCCACTTCTAGGAGAGGTTCTAACTTGATAATAGCGGCTTAAGGGCGATCTTTCCTTCTTAGAAAGTGCTTAGTTTTGAAGCCTTGTGAAGTGTTATAGCTGATGTTTTCTTTGATGGCTTCGCGAGGTATGCTAAAGAGATTCCTTGATGGATTTATGGGAAGTTGTGTTGTACTTTTCGTAAAAGTCAACTATGGCGGGATTAGAGCCACAAATAAAGCAATACCTAGGAGTTTAGCCCTCAATAGTGGAGGAGTTTGTCTTAGATGACCTCAGGGTGTTTGGAAAAGGGACAAAGCTAATCTCATGTAGTCAGACAACATAAAGTTTAGACAAAGCCTGCGATCTACCACATTGAAAGAACCCAATGCTTCACTTGAGGGTGCTTTGCAGCCATTACGCCCAACTGAAGCAGAGTTATAGGCTACCTAGGTACGTACCTACCTAGTGGTCGGGACGATCGGTGGCTTTGGCCGGTCGGCTTTGAGGTTTCTTGAAGCAAATAAACCTCTTTGAGCAATACAATACTCTAACTCCTTCAGATTTTCCTTAACCTTAAAAAAATCCAACACTCCCAAACGCAAATAAATCCACTCAATTACAGCCAGTCTTGGACCTAACCCATGTTCGTGCGTGATAATTGTAGTCTGGATAGTACTGCCAAGCCGTGTGAAGGAATAATACATTTTATTTTGGCCCCCCACCGCCAAAATTGCTGTGGGTAGTGCCGCGGATAGAGGGGAGTTCTTAGTAACCCTCCTATTTAGTCGGGCAATAATTCTGTAAAAGGAAATGCTGCAAGAAAGGTAGCGTTTGTCATATAGGCCGCAGGGCAGAGATGAGCTTAGGCTCTGCAGAATATCACACGAACAACAGAGTGTTTTACCCTATCCTATGTTTTGAACTTTCTATAGACTTCGTGGAAATTACACGGATTCCAGCCCAGCTATATTTATGCAGTCACTCGTATTGGTTTATAAATAAGGAACGAGTCTCCTGTAGAATAGCTCCTGATTCGATAATCTACTCATCTACCTAAGCATACGTTTCACTACTCACCGGCCCCGCCGCCTGTCCCGACGTAGTCTTACAAAAAGGACAAAAGTGTTATCTTAATCATATCATTCCATCATTCCAGCTTCCCGTTCACACTCATATTCAACATTCTGTAACATACTTATTCTCGAAGCTCAAAAGCGTGTCATTACTTCTTCACAATAATATCGCTCGCCAGTCCACCACGAGTCTGAGCTGGCAATGCAATGCATCTACAGGCAGCCATGTCCATGCAGCCAATTCATAAGAAGGGGGTAATTCGTTTGTGGAAACAGTATTAAGCTAAGCAATGTACTCAGGGCGCTACAGGAAGCTATAATGATCTCTAAGTTATGCATGTTCGGAGTAGGGTCATCAGATACCCCAACTGAATGGGGCACGGCGCAAGTGAATGTCAAGACGTCATTGAACTAATGGGAATGAATGTCGGGGTTAGGCCTAGGTACCAACGAAACGCCCCGTTAGGTCGTTATGCTAAGTTGAATCGATGTTAATAACTGTCAATATTACATTGACAACAAGTGGATATATCTACCTATCCAAAATTGCTTGATACTTGAAGTTACTATATAGCAGTTGATGGTATCCAAACTATTATGCTCACCGAGTGCATAAATTCCTAGAAATGACAGACCATTGATGAGTCGGAACCTTCGCGTCAACGCCAGATGCGTGGTTTTTAATGGGCCTTGTAGCGAGGCTGTCCTCGCAAACCTTTGTGTCACCGAACAGGGATTAAGATACTAAACCGAAGTTTGTACCTGTACATGCGTCCACTTTTTTTGCAGTGTCAGTCAAAAGTGAACTACAGACCACGCATCAAATAATACCTTGCTCTTATAGGCCGTGCCACGTCACATACAACCACGTCCAGATACTTAAGACACTACACCTTCGAATTCATAACTAAACATAAAAGCCTTAACACAATACCTTCTTGTCCCTCCAACTTTGCGTAATCTTACTGGACATCGCTCCCTGAAAAAAATTCAAGTTAGTTTTACCCATGCATATGACGGCTCTCTTCCCTTGCCGTTCCATTAGTAAAATCGATCTTGGTTTGATATAGCCACAATTATGTAGTGCTATAAGCCGGCCTTTGTGAAGTGATATAGATATGTGTTGTCTCCGCTTCCCCAATTGCCCACTCTTGACCACCCCCTCGAAGTCAGTTCAACCATTAACAGGTACTATCCGTATATGCTACGACTTTAATTTTAAATAATATAATCGAGTGAGTAAATATACAGAATGGGCTCAGGGCCTTTTCCGTGGAGAGGGAGAAAAGACCAAAGTCAGATGTTACATATACACCTACAACATACGAAACCTTATATAAAAATTATGGCACCAAGCAAAGACTAAAAATGTGCCACGATAAATAACCGATAAACTTACTGAAATATACAAGGCAGGATATAATTTAGATTCCCGAGAAAGTGGAGGTAGAGACGGGGTTGGCTGCGCGGAGCTAGGATGCACGTCTATGCGGTCTTCGTGCGCCTATTTGTTTGACCACACAAAAACGTACGATACTCTAGGTGGGATCGCTGCTTATAAACAGGCATGAGCCCCTCATTTGTAGGAGTTGTTACAGCGCTACTACCGGTATATCCCCCATATTCAGGACACCTAAAATATCTACTTTGCATAAAGAACCTACTTGATTCTCATAAACCGATACCCCTCTAATTCCAAAGCTGCATTAAAGATGGTTCTCCTTGAGTCCAGGAACTACACAGTTGGGTTAATCTGCGCTTTGCCCTTGGAGCTGGCAGCAACAACCGCAATGTTGGACGAAGTCCACGAAAAACCAACACGACAAGGCTTTGAAGACAAAAATAACTACGACTTGGGTCGAATCGGTCCACATAACGCCGTCATTGCCTGTCTCCCAGACGGGACTTACGGCACGGCAGCTGCAACAGCACTCGTTGTCTCGATGCTATCGAGCTATAAAGCTATACGGTTTTGCATCATGGTAGGAATTGGTGGTGGGGTACCATCCGCAGCTCATGATATCCGGCTTGGGGATGTGATCGTGAGCAAACCCAGGGGAACATATACTGGTGTGATCCAGTATGATTACGGGAAGGCAATCGATGGGCAGATAGTCCTGAATGCTTCGTCGAATAAGCCCCCTAAGATTCTGTTGACAGCAGTGGCTAGCCTAGCTGCGGAGCACATGAAGCAGAAAAATAATATGTCAAAGAATATTTCGACCATGCTTAGTAAATACCCAAACATGAAGGAAAAGTTCTCCTATCGGGGAGCCGATAATGACCAGTTATATGAGGCAACTTATAACCACGTGGATGATTGTCGAACGTGTCACCGATGCGACAAAAGCAAATTAGTAGTAAGGCCGGCTCGAAATTCAACAGACCCAGAAATCTTCTATGGGAATATTGGGTCGGGAAATCTGGTTATGAAAGATGGTGTCAAAAGAGATGAACTAGCGGGCCAACACAATATTTTATGCTTCGAAATGGAGGCAGCTGGCTTAATGGACCATTGTTCATGTCTTGTTATACGGGGCGTATGTGACTATGCGGACTCCCATAAGAACAAAGATTGGCAAGAATATTCAGCGGCTACAGCTGCGGCATATGCAAAGGAGCTCCTCTGTTCTGTACCAGTGGTTGATATTGATCAAACCAGTGCAGCGTTCGGTGAGCTTGATTCCCTTAAAAGGAGGCGGCGATGTGACTAACAACTTTCAAGATTCTGTTAGGCCCACTAACACGATTTATAGCCAAATGGGCCTGATCGACCCCCCACCTTTACCTTCACCAGCTTTTATCTTGACAAATAGGTTCTATCCGAAAAACAGTATCTCCTTAGGAAGCATTGTTCCAGACCGACGTTATCCGAACCAGGATGCTCTGACCGCGGAGATCTGTTTAGAAGAGGGTAGCGACTTTTCCCTCTCCATTGATAAAAACTTCAGTGATTTCGTTGATACACGTGCCAAGTCAGATTCAGTATTCAAGCAGGCGATTATTAAACTCTTCCTGTTACCGCTAGTTAAGGGGGTTGAAGGGGACATTCAGGTCTTCTCTGAAGAGAGTTGCGTCTATCTTCTACAACAGCCGCGGGAACTTTTCAAAAGACTGTGTGACTTGCCGAATGTCAAGTCCTGGTTAGAGGATGCTTGCGTTGGCAAAAGGCCAGTATACTTTATCGTCGGATATCGAACCGTCCTAAACGCGCGTTTCGTGGCAAAAGAAATAAAGCCTCCACGAAGCCGCCGGCTTCCACCTGGAGTCGGCCAGACAACCCGGTACAACACAACCGGAGAGCGAATCTATGCCATTTGCTACCGTAAAGTCAAATTCGAGAACTTGAAGAAGGGGCGTGGTGAGATCTTAGACTCAACAAATGAGTGGAGGATGTTCTCTCACCATCGTGATGCGGGTACCGAAGAAGACCAAATTGTAGTGGTAGATATTAGTTCTGAGGACGAAAAGGGAAAAAGTAGCTTTGGGATTTTCCCTTCCCAGATTGGAGCAGAGCTCTGGACAGGTATCTGATCGACCCTAGTGTAATTCCGAGGGCCATTTAGATAGACCTTGGACCCAGCCTGTCGTTACATACAATAAAGGAAAAAGAAGGATGATAAGTTCCGGTGTGCTTGGTAACCTACCTCTTCATGTACCTAAATATCGTGGATCGGAAAGGAAACGTTGGTTTGGGCGCCTAAAAATAATAAGGCCCCTATTTGAAGTTTTTTAAATTGTCGGATTTGTACCCCTCTTGCTCGCAGAGCACTAGAATGAGAAAAGTTTCCCTATCCCTCTCAGCTCGCTTGCGGCTGTTGTTGGGGCTTTGGGTGAGGTCGGATTAGCAACTTTATATTGGCCATAGAACGAGGTGCTAAGGTTCCAACTAAAAACGTAAACACGATTCCAGTATATTAAGATTTGTCGTATCATTTGCAAAATTATTCTGGCTTTCCGGTTTCTCAGACTAGTTAACATAAAGTATCGGTGGTAAGGGGTAGTGCATTTGGTCACTTCTTGGAAGGTGACTTACAAGACGATAATTATAATGGCAAGTATCGTACGAAGCCGCCCAGACCACCTGATAACCAGAGCTCTGTTACCTCTTGCGTGATTGGCTTAACTTTGTATTCCTTTCCCTTCCCTGGCAGCTTGGTCGACCAACTAGGACTCTATAAGCCGTCCGGTAATAACTTGAAGGCCTCGGCGTATCCGTTTTATCAATTTTATTGGCCAGGAGTTCGGTATTCACGGCTGTTAAACGTAAATGGTATGGGAAGAACTATGTAGATTGGATGGAGAAGGAGAGAGAGGGGAAGAGAGAAAGAGAGCTATCTACGCCTCTGAGGCCTTCTTAAATACACGTTCGGGTTACAAGACTATGCTAGCTAGCTATTCTACGAACTGCCTCACTCCCTTGGTCACGTGGTTCACTTGCTCACGTGATACCTTAGACATGCGGCGTGAGCTACGCTTCATATCGGCCAATGTGTTAACCCCGGCCCATGTCGGACATAAGGTGGACCGCTCATCATCCCCACGCAAAAAAGAATGGTGATAGGAGAGCTAATATTGGCCAAGTAGATGTACATGTACCTAGGTGGCTGTCTAAATGCTTAGAGGTTTCATTGAGCTGTTCTGCTTTTTCTCCGCAGCTCAGCAAATCAGTCGATGGATAACTTCTTAGCCGATTTCCCGAACGCAAGGAATCGAAATTTTCAGCTTGGGAGTCGTAGGTCCTAGCCTTGTCTGCTATATTGTTTGCCCGCTTCGCTGAGCGCTGACCCGAGGCTTTTCTCCGTGTGAACATTTGTAGATACATATTGATGCACGGTGAGTTGTCCACTACGGGTTTCAGAGGCATTTATTCTCGACAATATCTTACACTCTCCAAACTATGATTTGCTCTTCCTGTTGCAATGAATCTGGCTTTCACGCGCTATTTGGATGAAGACTCTTGGCGAGTAGGGTCCAGCCGTGCTGCACGACAGGCCGCGCCCTTAATAGGCCGAACCGCGGCCTCGTGATATTCGGTCAAGGATCTTCCACAAGGCTGCCCTGCAGGCTATTTCGTGAATTCTTCGCAGCCTCAGACTAAACGCAGAGCAGCTGCGCAGAATTAAGGATCAAAGATTTGGGCTATCTGTAAGTCGCAGCTGATTATAACATTGACCGGCGCTGGAAAACACATACTCGGACTTTTCCTGGTTTCTCTTCATCAATAGCTAGACGACATCTAGGCTAATATTTATGTCACGCATCGCATAAACGGCATAATCAAGTTCTGGTAACCAATCTATAATCTACGTACTTCCTTGGCTCCTAACGTTCTTCGAGTCGAGCGAAATGCCCACCACCTACGGAAAGTGGGCGCTCTTGATTGGTATAGATTGTTATATCCCAGGAGACAAGCGACCCACCCGTTATCGTAACTTGAACGGCTGCGTTAGCGATGTGGAAGCGGTCCAGAAATACCTTAACGATATCGGAGTCCAGAACATTACGGTACTTACATCTTCAAAAGGACCTGAATCTGACCGTCCGATTGAGGAAGGAACACCAAAGCTACCGATTTACGGTAATATTGAGCGGGAGCTCAACTATATCATCGATAAGGCCTCTGCTGGTGACCTCGTTTACATTCACTATTCCGGTCATGGAATCCGTCGGCGGGTCCTTGGACCGGATCAACGGTCAACCGGAGATGAGATAAACGGTACGGCATTAGCGCTGGCTGACGTCATGGACGGAGGAGCCTATCTCACCGGGCATCGTTTAGGTGAGTTTGCGAAGGGAATGGTAAAAAAGGGCTTGCGGTTGACCCTGGTCCTGGACAGCTGTTTTTCAGGCCAGGGATTTAGGATACCGACAACCGCAAGCGCGACGAACTACATTTTTCGGACTGCAGACAATGGGCTAGACGAGAGCATACTGGAAAGTGACAAGCTAGTCGAAGTTGAGGCGGCCAAAATGGATCAAAGCATCGGAAAGTCGGTTCATAGGAACGCTGTTGCAGAACCTTGCTGGTTGGCAAATCCTACCGGATGCACCGTCCTAACGGCCTGCAACTTTGATGAGTCCGCACGCGAGGAAGCGTTGCCTGGAACGGCCTCTATGCATGGCGTTTTTACATTCTATATGCTTGAAATATTAAATCGAACCCTCTCCGGGCGTCGGCCAACCCATGCGGGCGTCAGAAGTTACGTGAAATCCAAAATTACCTCCCCTAGGAAGCAGTCTCCGGTCCTCCATGGTGACGGTGACTACGTTTTCTTTGGAAAAGAACGCGTCGTTGAAAGACCGATATCCCGTATTCTGGGACAAGACGGCGACCCCCAGGTAGACTTGGATGTTGGATACGCCCAGGGAGTTGTCGAAGGGGCTCTTTATAATGTATATCGAGAGAACCAGCTTCCGGGCCGAGGAACTGTCCCTTCGTTTAAGGCAGTCGTTGTCGAAGCTCTTACGACATCCCCATTTCGATCTGTCGCTATACTCTTTAGCAATAACGCCGACGCAGCAGGTCGTACCTACGAGGACCCTGAGACAGATGCGAAGGGCGAATCCAAGGGAATGAGCGGCGATAGCGCGGTGCTTAGTTCTTGGGCCGTGCCGCATACTGTTGTCCGGATGTCTCACACCGCTCAGCGAATCTCGGAGGCGCAAGTAGCGACTTTGAGGGAGGAGCTGGATGCCCATCACTATGAGGAGTTCGATCTACTTAGTCATGAGAACGAAACCGAACTAAACCCAACTTTCGCCATTGATCTTGACGAGGATGAAATATTCCAGGTATACATTTTGGACAGTGCCTCTGAGCAATGGAACCGAGCACAAAGAATTCCCAGCATTTCCGCAACGAACAGCAACTGGGCGAAAGATCTTATCTACGTCCTTCGCCATTCATCACGATTTCGAGCTATTAAAGATATCCGTAACGAGGTCACACGCACCATATTATCACCTAGCTGCCTCGAAGTTGCCGTCATAAGTATGGGCATCAGGGTTCCTAGGGGGCCTGATGGCAACTACCGCATGACGCATGGAGCCGTAGTAAGATTTACCTTTGCTCTATCAACAGAATACATTAGCTCCAGAGGCAAAAATTTATTCGTGAGCTTTTACATGTTCAATGCCACTTGGGGTATCTCGAAGCTCCACCCCGCGCCAGGACAGCCTGCCTTATTGTTAAGCCATGGGAGACAGGAGCGTTTTGTGCTTAAAATGGAAGTCCCACCGCCTAGAAATAGCAAAGATCCAAACGAGATTGAGGACATAATAAGAGTATTCGTCTGCAACACCGACAAATCTTGGGAAGGTATAACGCTTCCAAATCTGCCGGCTGAGGCTCTTATAACCCCTCTAGAAGCTGAGACGGAGATACTTGAGGCTACACATGCTAAAAATGGTGGTGAAGGGGCTGTTGCTTATAGAAATAGAGCCCTCCGCAGCCCTGGCGAGGAGGATGAAGACGAATGGGAAGAGAAGTGGGGCATTGTGGATATTGTTTTGCGCACAACTTCGGTGTAGAGGGTGTAGATGGATAAGTATGTATTAACATTGAACTATCTTTATTAATAGTTCTTTTGTGTTGCATTAAGGGTTTTGGACTTGGTCGTTACGACGATAAGTCTGAAGCCGAGATCGAGTCTGCTGGGGGGCTCCTTGGAGGAAACTCCAAGGAGTTGACAACACGAAGGAACAACCCGAACCACTGCCTAGTTTAGCGACCCGGCGACGCTAGCTTCCGCTTCAACAGAATGCCTACCTAGCTAGATAAGCCTATGTCCAGTTTTTTAAGCCTTAGTTTGTTAATGTAAGCGCTATGTTTTGCCTTTAGATAACTAGTTTAGAAGTCAAGTGACGGTTCAAGTAGTTAGCACAGCTATAAACTAGTTTGTGCCTTACAATCGCTTGCTTCCTATAGTACCTTTGTTAAACACAGAAGGTATTATGAGAGAGAGAACTTAATGAACTTGATAATAAAAGAAGAGAACTACTCTATACCTCTTAGGCCTACTTGGGTACATGTCCGGGCTATCCGACTATGCTAACTAAGTATTCTATCCTAAAGCGTGTCTTTCGCTCACGTGATATTAGTTGAACATGAAGCGTGGGCCACGTTTCATGTTAGTAGGCATGCTAACTCCGACCTATCGGATATAACGTACCTTAATATTCTGAGCCGACGATAACTAATTCCTTACAGGGAGCCCCGTTGCTTTTGTAGGATTAAGTCAAAATTACTGTTTTGAAGGCTGTTATGATGAATGAATGGGTTTATAATATTATATACAATTCGGAAGATGCGATGTTACGAGTTCACGGGCCTTGGCTTAGCCTTTTTATCATCCAGTTTAAATTGCCAGGCCGTTGTTTTCCAAGCTATCCCACCAATACTAAATATAAGAAATCTTCCATAGGCTATCTCAGGGTGCTAAGGCGATAGATAAATGTTACGGGCAAGCGCTTTACGAAAATTATGTAGAAAGACAGCTACTTGATTTACTATTTGAGTTTCCCAATAAAGAATATCGAACGCTTGCGATTCAAACAAATGGAAGAAGGAATAGATGTACTCAGCCGGATAGGATATAAGTCTGTGGCTTAAATATAGCGGACATAGGTGTTTGGCTGGACAGGAGATTGCCGTGAGCTAGCTATGATGGACGCGGACATTGAACTAGACGAGATAGCCGTAAACCATAGTGGGGCGCTTCCTACCCGTCAACACTGTACTATTGTGGCTTTTCTTCCAGCCGTAGTAACGGTTGGATGTCCGGTTGCAATCCTTACCGCTCCGCTGGCTGCCAGGGTTTTTACCTTAATTCGGTATGTTATTTGGATTGTTTACTTCGATTACTTGTGTAAGGCTAACAGCTGCCTCACCGTAAGGTTTTTTCTCAGGTGGATTCCTGATGACGAAGCTTTCAGTTCGGACGCCTAAGATTTCGACTCCAAAGATGTAATGGAAATAGCTTACTCTAAAGATCCAATAGACGAGCGCTTGGTGTTTATGGTCGGAACTACGTCTAAACGCCAAAGTGGATGTAGGGGACCCAGTGAGGGTTCGTCAGGTCTTCTGCCTCCAACAAGATACCGTTTCTCGCCTCCGCCTTCACCTCCTCCCCGATCTGTCCGTCCCGTAGCGCCCTCATAGCTCGGTGGAGCCCTCGGCAGACCGCCACGTCCGTCATCCCCTCGTCCCGCATCGTTTCATAGAATACCCTCGCCATGTCAACACAGTGCTCGTCTGATACCTCCCAGAGTGTCCCAATTACATGCCGGAAACCCGCGAGCTGGAAGGCGCTGACGAGGTGGACCCCCTCGTCCGCTAGTTTTTCTGCCTCGTTGGCGCCGGTCAAGCAAGCCGACAAATAGCCGAGGAACGGCGGGTTCTCTTGGAATTTGCAGTCGCGAATGTCTCCGACGGTTAGTGGGTTAGTCTTCCAATCCTCAAGGAGCAAATAGCTTTGCGAAGGCTCCGTTGGATGCGACGATCCGTGGCCTGCGAAATGAAATATCTTACACTCCTGCATATATTTTAGAACATCGTCCTTCCGTAGCGTTGGCGTAATAGGCTTCAGCCGGAGCGACAAGCAAAGTTCTTCCAGCATTTTTACTTCTTTTTCGACGGATGGAAGAAGAATCTGGTTCATTGGTAAATCTGGCGTCTGCTTCATGGCAACCAAGAGGGCGTGGTCGGCCTGGGATATAGCGGAGTTGCGAACCCGATTTCGGCGTCCATGTATTAGTGCCTTAATAGACGACGCGTACGACGACATAACTCTGTCGAGCACTGTTTCAGTGGACCCTTGCTCGTGATAGCCTGCTGCATGTAGCGGTAACCGATCGAGCAGACCGGTAGGAATCCACCATACACGAGGCCAGTTATCGTCGGAGATAGAGTTTATAAAGTCTAACTTCTCTAGACTTGGGCCACAGACGGCATCCCAGAGCCACTCTAGCGTTGGCGTTATGGAGGGGGATGCTCCGGAACGCAATCGCAGGTCTTGGGCTTGTTCTTGGACTTTTTCTATCGTCAAGCGTGGTAATTTCAGTACCTCAATCTTGTCGCGCTGAACGAGAAACGCGTCGCAGCGATAAAAACTTAAATTGATGATAATGATAGGACCAAAGCATGCCGCATTCTTCATCTCCATTTCCGTGGGCGGGAGAAGAAAGTTGTCGAATCCAGGCTGAGCACGGATCGTTGCAATAAGCTCGCTGAATTTATGATCCAACTCATGACGCAGTATTGCTTGCGATTCCCATGAAGGCATATCATCAGCGAGAGTTGGAAGAGTTGTTCTGTCTAGCGGTGAGTCTAGCGCATCTCGAAGAGATATGAATTTGTTTGCTAGATCAGAGTGCCGCTGTTCAAGGCTGGAGACATCTCCACGCATATCCATCAGCAGGCCTGCAATAACACCACGCCCGAGTTCAAGGAGCCGCAAGGTACAATAAGCATCCTTCCCGGCATTAAGAGACACAGCTGCTGCCATAGATGCTAGGCCAGCGAATTCTGCGAGCATAGACTGCTTATCTGTATGCTTCAATAATCGTGGGCTCACGGCGGGGAGGAGTTTTACGGCTTCCTCCAGCAACGAACTTGACGCTTCCCAATTTAACTGCGAAGCGAAGATACGAGCAGCCTGCGTAGCCAGCTTGACGCGAATAGACGGAGGAGCAGTATAACAATGCCAACCTTCTTTATATGAGGAGAGTGCACGATTGAGATCGTCCATCGAGCCAGTTCGGTCGAATCGCGTCCCTAGCCAGTTTCCAAGATTGCTCAAACGGCCAGCTCGATCAGGGTGGTCTCGAGGTGTGGCGTTTACTGCCATATATGTAACTTCGACAGCACGATTAAGATCGTCTATCGAGCCAGTTCGCTCGAATCGCCTCCCGAGCCTGTTTCCAAGGTTGTTCAAACAGGCAGCTCGATTAGGGTGGTCTTGAGGTATGGCGTTTACTGCCATATCTGTAACTTCGACAGCACGGTTGAGATCGTCTATCGAGTCAGTTCGCTCGAATCGCGTCCCTACCCAGCTTCCAAGATTGCTCAAACGGCCAGCTCGATCAGGGTGATCTCGAGGTGTGGCGTTTACTGCCATATTTGCAACTTCGACAGCACGGTTAAGATCGTCTATCGAGCCAGTTCGCTCGAATCGCCTCCCGAGCTTGTTTCCAAGATTGCTCAAATGGCTAGCTCGATCGGGGTGATCTTGAGGTGTGGCATTTACTGCCATATCTGCAACTTCGACAGCACGGTTAAGATCGTCCATCGAGCCAATTCGGTCGAATCGCGTCCCGAGCCAGTTTCCAAGATTGTTCAAACAAGCAGCTCGATCAGGGTGGTCTTGAGGTGTGGCGTTTACTGCCATATCTGCAGCTTCGACAGCACGGTTAAGATCGTTTATCGAGCCAGTTCGGTCGAATCGCGTCCCTAGCCCGTTTCCAAGGTTGTTCAAACAGGCAGCTCGATTAGGGTGGTCTTGAGGTGTGGCGTTTATTGCCATATCTGCAGCTTCGACAGCACGGTTGAGATCGTTTATCGAGCCAGTTCGGTCGAATCGCGTCCCGAGCCTGCTTCCAAGATTGTTCAAACGGCCAGCTCGATTAGGGTGGTTTTGAGGTGTGGCGTTTACTACCATATCTGCAGCTTCAACAGCACGGTTGAGATCGTCTATCGAGCCAGTTCGATTGAATCGCGTCCCTAGCTAGTTTCCAAGATTGTTCAAATAGCCAGCTTGATCAGGGTGGTCTTGAGGTGTGGCGTTTACTGCTATATCTGCAACTTCGACAGCACGATTAAGATCGTCTATCGAGCTAGTCCACTCGAATCGCGTTCTGAGCTTGTTTCCAAGATTGCTCAAATGGCTAGTTTGATCGGGGTGGTCTTGAGGTGTGACGTTTACTGTTATATCTGCAACTTCGATAGTACGGTTGAGATCGTCCATCGAGCCAGTTCAATCGAATCGCCTCCCGAGCTTGTTTCCAAGATTGTTCAAACAGCCAGCTCGATTAAAGTGGTCTTGAAGTATGGCGTTTACTGCCATATCTGCAGCTTCGACAGTACGGTTAAGATCGTTTATCGAGCCAGTTCGGTCGAATCGCGTCCCGAGCCTGTTTCCAAGATTGCTCAAACGGCCAGCTCGACCAGGGTGGTCTTTAGGTGTGGCGTTTACTGCCATATCTATAATTTCGATAGCACGGTTGAGATTGTTTATCGAGCTAGTTCGGTTGAATCGCGTCCTTAGCTAGTTTCCAAGATTGCTTAAACAACCAGCTCGATCAGGGTGGTCTCAAGGTGTGGCGTTTACTGCCATATATGTAACTTCGATAGCACGATTAAGATTGTCTATCGAGCCAGTTTGCTCGAATCGCCTCCCGAGTCAGTTTCCAAGGTTGTTCAAATAGGCAGCTTGATTAGGGTGGTTTTGAGGTGTGACGTTTACTGCCATATTTGCAGCTTCGACAGCACGGTTGAGATCGTCCATCGAGTTAGTTCGCTTGAATCGCGTTCCTACCCAGCTTCCAAGATTGCTCAAACAGCCAGCTCGATTAGGGTGATCTCGAGGTGTAGCGTTTACTGCTATATTTGCAACTTCGATAGCACGGTTGAGATCATCTATCGAGTTGGTTCGGTCGAATCGCATCCCGAGCCAGTTTCCAAGATTGTTCAAACGGTTAGCTTGATTAGGGTGGTCTCGAGGTGTAGCGTTTACTGCTATATCTGCAACTTCGACAGCACGGTTAAGATCGTCTATTGAGCCGGTTCGTTTGAACCGCGTCTTGAATCTGTTTCCAAGATTGTTCAAACAGGCAGCTTGATTAGGGTGGTCTTGAGATATAGCGTTTACTGCTATATCTGTAACTTCAACAGCATAGTTAAGATTATCTATCGAACCAATTCGCTCAAACCGCATTTCGAGTTTGTTTCCAAGATTGTTCAAATAGGTAGTTCGATTAGGGTGATCTTGAAATATAGCATTTACTGCCATATCTGCAACTTTGACAGCACGGTTGAGATCATCCATCGAGTTAGTTCGCTTAAACCGCGCCCCGAGCCAGTTTCCAAGGTTGTTCAAATAGGCAGCTCGATTAGGGTAGTCTCGAGGTGTAGCATTTACTGCCATATCTGCAACTTCGATAGTACGGTTGAGATCGTCTATTAAGCCGGTTCGTTTGAACCGCATCCCGAGCCAGTTTCCAAGATTGCTCAAATGGCCAGCTCGATCAGGGTCGTCTTGAGGTGTGGCGTTTACTGCCATATCCGCAGTTTCGACAGCACGGTTGAGATCGCCCATCGCGCCAGTTCGCTCGAATCGCATCCCAAGCATTACCGCTAAATTGTTTACTATGCCCGGCGTGATATATTCCCCAGCTAAATCTACATTCCGTTGCATGATACTAATAGCCTCGGTCAGGGTTTCCAGAACGCCGGTTTGCTGGTAATTCCTCATTAGCTTTATTGCCATTTGGTCATTTCGCTGTTGGATGTCAACTTCAGGTATTAATTTTCGTTCCATATCTTGGCTGATAAACATCAGTATGTTAGCAGCTCGTCTTCTCTGGCCGGAAGCACCACCTCTAAGACCTTTAAACACCTCTCCACTTTTATAAATAATACTAGACCGGAGTACAGAGTGATTATACAGGGAGAAATCGACGAAAAATGCTGCTCACCTAATTCCCAACGACTGCAGTGTAATATCGGGCTCAGAGATGAAACTGAGCTGGCTTATCCAGGCCGACAGAAAATCGAGGATTTGAAGTCTTCGCGCGCGGTCAGGATGATCGATTGCTAGTTCCACAATCCATAGTTCTGTTTGCTGAATCGCTTGTTCAAGATGTTTTGTTGACAGAGATTTCTTGAAGAGCAGGAAGCAGGTATAAATATTTAATTCGATTTGTTCATCGTTGGGTTCCTCTCCTAGTTGCTCTTGCTGCAACGCTGCGAAATTATAAAGGTCTTCTTTATCGCTCAAATTAGCAAGTAAAGAGGCCATTTCTGCGTTAATGTTGAAGGGCTCCATTTTAGCTGGCTGTATGGTAGATACTAGCTATAGCTGCCGTTGCTACAGTTTGACTTGAAAGAGAATTATCGGACGTCAAATCATCAGTATATATAACAATTTACGAACGCTTCAAAACTCTTTGACAGCAGACTCGAATTCCTTCAATTGATTCTAAAGGCCGAACAAGCTCGCGTTGGCTATCCCGCCAAAGTCAAGTACACACCATCCACGGCGGGGCACACACTAAGGCAAGCGTTCACGCCGTCCCTCTATGCCGGGTCTGGGTCATTTTCTCTAGATCCCGCGGCAGGGGGCTGGTGAGAGCGCTGTAGGATTGCTGTAGGATTGCTGTAGGATTGCTGCAGGATTGCTGCAGCAATCCTGCAAGGCTATATGGCGTGGGCATTGGCAATTTTTGAGATACCTGCGGTTGCGAGCTCAGGGTGTCAGTCCCGACAGCCTCGCTCCACAAGTTCCGGTACCTCTTAATTCCAGCATTTTCGGGCGACCAATGTGTTGGTAGCCCATTTAGTGTCAGAAGTCAAGGTCAAGAAGCCACTGGCGTGGCTGAACGAGCAAACGCCACACACGTGACCAAAGCATTTCATAACAATGACGGAGCTCGTCTGAAGGAATAAATCTCTGCACAAAGATTTCGGTAGAATCTTTGCTCTGTGTAATTAGTATATAAGTACGACCGAAGGCAGTACTTCGGTGAGAATCAATCAAGAACATAAGTGCGCATGAGCGTATTACAACATTTAGTCAGTGTTATTCAGACAAAACCAACACATTGTTGGGTTTTTGAGGGGGGTTGGAATGTTTCGGATTGTCAATAAGCATTTTCGGATACTTATAGAACGCGGAAATACATGCAGCTTAGGCACAAAGCTTCGAAGATAGGGTAAGAGGGGATCCCGAAAACTTTGCTCGGCAACGGAGTCATCAGAGGGGGATACCGAACGTTAGAGGCCTGTCATACTTTTGATACTCGGAATATGATGGCTGGTTTGTGTTGTCGAAAGAAACAATACGCCTTGGTTGGGGGCTACCAGTTAAACGGAATACCGACAAAATTTGGATCCCGAAAAGTTGTCGGATGCTAGTATCCCTCTGGGAAAACCCCGCCAATAAATCTGTTATTAGCTTGCGCTGCTATCAAGGAAACCTTTAAATCGGCCTTGGTTTTTTTTTTTTTAAAGACACTCGGCACGGATTTAGGGCGGTAGCGGAGAAGCCCTCGGCCTGCCATGTTTTCGTACTGGTCCCTCAAAATTATATGGTCGACGGCCGCCTTCAGAAGATATGTCAGCTGCTGGCGGGTGTTGGTCGTGCGTGCCCAAGGGTTTGCAGGCTGTCGAGAGTTGAAAAGTTCGGGTCTACCAAACTAACATCAGTGACGAAATTCAAGACTATCTGTATCAACCTGTGTAATTGAAATCCCGGTCTCGGG
The DNA here is from genome assembly GCA_036872735.1 of Orbilia javanica. Classification (NCBI taxonomy): domain Eukaryota; kingdom Fungi; phylum Ascomycota; class Orbiliomycetes; order Orbiliales; family Orbiliaceae; genus Orbilia; species Orbilia javanica. The sequence goes on along the minus strand of JAVHNR010000001.1, from coordinate 1,578,177 downwards.
CAGCAATAAACCAGTAGATAAAACGGGACGAGCTTATTGCTAAAGGCGTGTATTACCCATTTTTGTAGGCTTTGACAGAGCATTTGAATAATGGTAACGTTGGAGACCTGTGTTTAGGGTGAGCCCGAGGATTAGGGAAGTATGTATGTATGTGAGAGTACAGAGGGCTGGACACAGAAACACTAAACAAGCTGGCTTGCCAGCTTGTGAGAGAACCCAACACGCAATATCAAGCAGACATAACTTTCACCGCAGGAGAGATTGGCGAGAGTTAGCGAAGGCCATTGGCACGTACGCGCATGCACACAAAACCTAATACTATTGATGAAACGGCTCCGGGAAAGCAATAAAGGATGTGAAAGCCCAAGCCCTCTTCCTTCCGCTTGAATTGACCATCCACGCAACATCGAACGCAGCAATCTATTTCTCGTAAAAATAAAAAAACCTAGACGCAGTTTGTCCAAAGCAACTCGTAGGTCGAATAACCGTGAACCATAACAACCAAAATGATCACCCAAATCCATACGGGCATCTTTATCCCTACCCAAACTAATACGCCGGCAATCACTTACGGCCCGACTTACCCAGTCATAACAACCTCAATATAATAATATAATATTCCAGCATATCCAAAGTATCGACAATATTTTCAACCAGCAAACCTATTCAACTAGGTAAGGCCCCATTCACAGCTAGACAGCACCGCCCAATCAAATTAAATTCCTAGTTAGGTTACTCTCTTAAAAGCACAAGTTTAGACCAGCACTCCTCCCTTTGTAACATCTAAGTACGAGAACAGCCAGCACGCAATATTGTTATTTTCCTTGGTTGTATTTGCTCTCGCGTAGAACACGAAGTTTACGTTGGTGTTTCGTGACCCACGCTTCAAGTCAGTGGGCGTGTTAACTCTGATCAATGTCGGACATAAGGGTAGGTTTCATATCACCGGCCGATATGAAGCATAAACCACGTTACGTCCAACATCCCACGCGACTAGTAGAGCATATACCTAGGGCAGCAGCCAGGCACCCTCTAGCTAGCCTCATAAAATAGTCGTGTAACCAGAACGTGTATTAAGGAAGCCCCATAGACGTAGATAGATCTCCATCAAATTCACTCTTTACGCCTGGAGGCGGCTTTGGAGCCCATAAATGGTCAACACCTATCCTGTTGCAGGAAACTGTAGTTACTTCGTAACCGGGGAACACAACTAAGACTCCAGGATGGCTTGATAACTAAAAAACAAGCTGGTTCGGTTTGGAAAGGATTGGTTGTCTCCGGAACAATAGTTCTACTCCTTTAGATAGACCTGTTGTGAGTGAATTTGCTGAGGCTACCCTTATATCCGACATTAATCGGGGTTAACACACTGACCGACATGAAGCGTGAGCCACGCCGTACCTGAAGGATAGTCACGTGAGTAGTAATACACGTGACCTTGGCCAGAGGCATCAGGGTCGCAGAATAGCGTAGTCGTATAACCCACACGTGTATTTAAACAAGCCTCAGAGGCTAACTGGCCCATCAGCGAAGTCACAGGCCTTCTCCCTCACTATACTTTCCACTTCTAACATAAATTATACTGTGAGGGCGAGTAGTGACTTTAATGAAAGTTATCCCATGCCTCTGAAGCCTTCCTAAATACATGGCCTGGTTACACGACCATACTGGCTATTCTATAAGCTGTCGATGCCCAATGCCCTAGGCCACGTACTCAACCGGTCCTGTGAACCGTTTCAGACATGCGGCGTGGTTCACAATCTCAACAACCGGGTTTTCGCGGTGGCAACGTCGACACACAATATTTTTTTGCTTGCTGTAAGTCGAGGCTTAGTGCGAGTAGGTGGCGTAGGCTCCGAATCAAGATATCTGAGGGTCAGTGACCCCCGTTTTGCGAGACAGTTCTAGTATATTGGTGCACGATGTGTTGTCTTGCATATAAAACAAGGCGCCTACTTTTGGAATGTGATACAAAGTGGTGTTTGCGTATCATTGAAAGGATATGCCGACACGATGCAAAGACCGCACCGGATCTTTGTCCATAAGTTCAGATTTTCTGAAGGCTGCGGCCATCGAGCAGTAATATTAAACGCAGCAAGCTAGCGCAAGTTGTTATACTATCCTCAAATTCATCTAGCTAACTAGAATTCCCGACCTGTCAATGTTTATGACCAGCAGCTCTCACAATCCGGCCCCTTTCCTCTGATAAAACGTCAGTTACCCCGCTTACCATGGCGACCAAAAAAAATCGAGGAGCTTTTAGGGCGGTGAATATCAGCAATAGTACCAGCGAAGAAGAATTTAAGTCGGCGCTCCTAGACTACCTCGACAACGACGAGAAAGAAACATTTGAACTCCATCTCCGTTTCGCACCTAGTTGCACCGATCCAGAAACACAGACAGCAATCTTGAGATTCGAACCGCGCACGCTAAACCCTCATATCCCAGAGCTGCACATATCGAAACGGCGTAGCTTGGAGCCGGGCGCGTTGGAGCCGCGTATATTGGAACCTCCATTTTTTCTGCGGAAGGAAGACCCGTCGTTTGTTTATCGGGGTAGAGTTGTAGCAATCGATCCCGATTTTTTTGGTCTCACGCAGCTATATCCTGTTGAAACAAGCAAAATTAAGATTGAGTAAATATCCTCCATCCAAAAATTTATCCTATAAACTAATAACGTCTATGATTTTTCAAAGTATTGTTGTACTATCGGGGCTTAATTCTCACGCTTATGGATCGTGGGTTGGTCCTAGAGTAGAGAATGTCGCGCCAATGTGGCTCCAAGATTTTCTCTCTAAAGACGATAATTTAAAGTATTGCAGGACAATGACGTTTGGGTATAATACGAAATATCGTACCAAACCGAGGCTTTGGATTGAGGATCAAGTTATTTATTTCTTAACAGAAATAAATAAAGCTAGAAGCACTCAAGCGGTATGGCTACCCGAAAACGCCTTTGGCCAAGTAAATCATCAGTAATATTTAATAGAAAATCTGGAATAGGAGCAAAGGAGACCGCTAGTTCTTATGGGTCATAGCTTCGGTGGGACTATAATTACACATGTATGAACTTTTCGTGTGACAGTCTGGCAACGAGGTAATTCACCGTTCTGCTTGACGTGCTAATATGATGGCTTCTAGGCGTTAGTTCAGGCATCTACAGAAACGCTTTATAAGAACATATATGATTCGGTTAGAGGTATATTTTTTTTTGGCGTTCCATTTAGGGGCATACATCTCAAAGATGTCCTCTCTATGTTGGATGACGACGAGAGAGTCGGGAGTGAAGGTTACGAACTCGCTCCAGATATCGCTTACGAGACAGCAAGGGCTACAAGCACTGTTAAAACGTTCAAAAAGCTGATCGAGCACGAAAAAATACGGATTTTGTCATTTTATGAAACACAGATGACGCCGGAGGTTATCAAGGTACATCATCATAATTCTTCTACTTTTACGTTAAAAAAAATCTAACTAAGGACCGTAGCTACCTGACGGGAGTTACGGACGAAGTGGGGACCACTTAATGCTGGTTGATAGAAATTCTGTAGAGTTAGGGATTTCTGGTCTCGAAGAACTCTTTTCAGCCCAAGGAAATCATTCGACAATCGTCAAATTCAAAAACGAGCAAGACCCAACATATCGGGCTGTTTGCGGCCGCCTCAATGAAATCATACATTCTGCTGAAACTGCAGCCATTCAAGAACTAGGTATGCAATTCCGTAGCCTGTGGGCTTAGCATATTATTTCCCGTGCCTGGTAATCCAAGGAATATGTTTAAGCGATCCGGGGGGAAAAACCCCTTGGGAGCTGGCAGATATAACATCACGCAATCATGAATGGCACATCGACTAAGAAAAATAGCAATGTCGCAATATATAGTTCGCAAAGACGGAACTGATAATTCCAATACACTTAATACCCTTTGGAACCGTTCTTCTCACTTTCAATACCTCCGTAGCGTTATAGCCTTTAGATTCTTGAGCTAACAACGATCGTTTTCTGTAGAGCGAGAAAAGATCAAAGATGTCAACTTTATCATCCCGTTCCACATGTCGTTTCCTCGAAATCGTAACTTCGTTGGTAGGGCGGAAAAACTAAGTCAAATCTATGAATATTTCTCAGACCCAACTCCCACAGATGTTCCCCGTGTCCTTGCACTCATCGGTACCGGCGGAATGGGTAAAACGCAAATTGCTATCGAATACGCCTATCGTCACCATCGCGACTACACAGCTGTTTTCTGGGTGTCTGCGGCAAGCGAAGACAATATTCGTGCTTCCTTTACCGAAATCATGCAGCAGATCGTTAAAGAGCAAGCTAGAATAACGTGGCCTCAGTCTTCCCCTGACTATCACGCAATAGGGTCGAAACTTGGCCTATCAGGATTGATTGACGGGAAAGGTACAATCAGTCCCAATGCGGAAGCGGTTGATAATATAAAATCAGCTCTGTTCAGCTGGTTACAACTGCCCGGTAATAGCAGGTGGTTGTTAATTTTCGACAATTTGGACGACCTGGAGACTTTTAGCGTGGAAGAATACTTACCAAATCAAGGCAGCGGGGCCATCCTCATTACAAGTCGTAGGCCGGAGTGTTCACAGAGCACAGAACGAGTCGATTTAGACGGGCTAGATAGTAAGAGTGCGGTCGCGCTTCTATTGAATCTGGCGCACTTGACAGATATCTCAGAAGGTAGCTATAGCGAAACCTATACTTCTTATCAGTAACTGGCTAATTCAATATGTAGCCCCTAAAAAGGAGGCAATCAGGCTTATCGAAAAGTTAGGCTTTATGCCTCTGGCTATTTCCCATGCAGGCTATTATATATATGAGACGAAACTGCCGCTTGTGGAATATTCGTCGTATTACGATAAAGCCTTCATGAAGTTGCAATCTAGGAAACCAAGATTCGGGTGGGACTACATGAATGGTACAGCTGCAACAACATGGGAGATTTCATTCTCGAGAGTAAAAGAGGAAGATAAGGAGGCCGCAATGTTATTACTGGTATCCTCATACCTCAACCCTGAGGAAATTTCCAATGACCTATGGGAGGATGAGCTAGCCAACAAGGCCGAAGGTAGGTAGTCCCGCATTGAATTGTATCATTCTATATACTGATAATTGATGAAGTCGAGAGCAAGATTGCGTTCCTTGCATCATATTCGCTGGTTAAGGTAATACGTTCTGGAGTCTTCTCTGTCAATCCTGTTGTTCATTTGTGGGCGCGAAAACGTTCAGACCAATCGGAGCGTTTCAAAGCGGTAAATAAGGCTGTAACGATTCTTGGGAAAGCTAGCAACCGGGGAAATGTATCACGGGAGAGTGATGAGTGGGAAGCTCGAGAGGAGAGGAGGCTTGCGTCGCACTTAGAGTATCTCCATCAGTGTTTAAAGCCTCTGTCCTCTGCATTTGTTCTAGAAGAGCAGGGGTTTGAAAATCAAAATTTTTTTGATTATGTCCATAGCATCGCTTCAATCTTCTCTAACCAAGGCAAATACGATGAGGCTATGCAGTGGTACGAACGAGCACTGAGTGGTAAAGAGAAAATCTTGGGCAAACACCACCCATCAACGCTCGACACATTTAACGACATCGCCAGAGTCTTCGTTAATCAAGGCAAATACGACGAAGCTATGCAGTGGTACGAGCGAGCACTCGCTGGCCGCGAGAAGACCTTGGGAAAGGACCACCCGTCAACGCTTGACACAGTTGGTGGCATTGCCGGAGTCTTCTCTAACCAAGGCAAATACGACGAAGCTATGCAGTGGTACGAGCGAGCACTCGCTGGCCGCGAGAAGACCTTGGGAAAGGACCACCCGTCAACGCTTGACACAGTTGGTGGCATTGCCGGAGTCTTCTCTAATCAAGGCAAATACGACGAGGCCATGCAGTGGTACGAACGAGCACTGAGTGGTAAAGAGAAAATCTTGGGCAAACACCACCCATCAACGCTCGACACATTTAACGACATCGCCAGAGTCTTCGTTAATCAAGGCAAATACGACGAGGCCATGCAGTGGTACAAACGAGCACTGAGTGGTAAAGAGAAAATCTTGGGCAAACACCACCCATCAACGCTCGACACATTTAACGACATCGCCAGAGTCTTCGTTAATCAAGGCAAATACGACGAGGCCATGCAGTGGTACGAACGAGCACTGAGTGGTAAAGAGAAAATCTTGGGCAAACACCACCCATCAACGCTCGACACATTTAACGACATCGCCAGAGTCTTCGTTAATCAAGGCAAATACGACGAGGCCATGCAGTGGTACGAACGAGCACTGAGTGGTAAAGAGAAAATCTTGGGCAAACACCACCCATCAACGCTTGACACAGTTGGTGGCATTGCCGGAGTATTCTCTAACCAAGGCAAATACGACGAAGCTATGCAGTGGTACGAGCGAGCACTCGCTGGCCGTGAGAAGGTCTTGGGAAAAGACCATCCGTCAACGCTTGACACAGTTGGTGGCATTGCCGGAGTCTTCTCTAACCAAGGCAAATACGACGAAGCTATGCAGTGGTACGAGCGAGCACTCGCTGGCCGCGAGAAGACCTTGGGAAAGGACCACCCGTCAACTCTAGACACAGTTGGTTACATCGCCAGAGTCTTGTTCGATCAAGGCAAATACGATGAGTCCGTGCTGTGGTATGGGCGCGCACTTACTGGCAAAGAGAAGGCCTTGGGGGAAGGCAATCCGTGGGCTACCGAAATGGAGTACAAACTCGGCACCGATTCCGGATATGCATCTGGAGTCCATAATTACGCTGAGGCGGATGTAATTCAATCTGTACTTGCCTCAAATGATGTGCAGGCTGCTATAGAGTCCGATGAGGATGGCAGGACTGTTTACTCCGAAGCATCAACTGTTCCTCAATTGGAAAAGGAGAGTTACATATCTCGGCTAGCCGAGACCTTATACGATGAGGTCCGCCCCGATCGGTATGACAGCCAGACCTCAGCAAGGGTTTTAGCAATTTTACCTGAGCTTCTTAGAGCCTTTGCACTTAAACTTGGCCACAATGCATCAAGTCAGATGCATCGCGATGTCATGTTCTTCGTTTATCGGTATAAGAGGTGAGTTTAACGTTTGTAAGGTGTATCTTGGATCCTACCAGTTTCTATATCCCAAAACAGATTCTAACGTGGGTTTTTCCTCAGTGATATAGTTGAACATTTCAAAGACAAGTGCTCCGACGAGGCACTGGAAACCCCGTCCAATCCCCAGCCCATTGATTCTAACCAATTGTCATTAGAGGAGCGTGTAGGTCTTATGTATCGTAAAACGGAAGACCATACTGTTCCTCGCGAAGACTCTATTCGAGTAGATGCAGAGCATACTTATAGCTACGTTGATTTGGACGAATCGGAGGAAGCACGGGACCATGAATTTAACATGCTTCACGTCAATGCGGATACAGAAGATGCGGATCCGGATAAATTGGAGGAACCACGGGGCCGTGAAGTTAACATACTTTACATTAATGCGTATAGAGATTTTATAAATGGAGCCCCAGCATATGGGTGGCTCGTGGAGCGCCTACGCCGAGAAATCCTCCTCGCCCCGGCGGAGCCGAACCATATGCTGGATATAAGAGAGCAGATTCTCAAATTTCTACCCGCTCCTCGAAAAATTAGCAAAAAACAATCAGCAAAGCCTTTTAACGTGATGTTTGTACTGGAGTGGGATCCTTTAGCTTTTGTTAGAGAGCAAGGGTATTTAGAAGGTGCTGGAGATGCGATCGAGAGGGCCATCACCCTTACAGGGTCCTTAGCGGATTCACAGGCGCTGACCTGCGCAGAATATCTTCGTCAGACTTGGCCGTCCGGAGAACAAACAATTCAACTCATTAAAGACGTTCTGAAGAGCGCTTCGGGCAGCACGCGAACATGTAAGTTTCTCGGCTAAAAGTGAGATCAAACTGTATTCCTAACAAGCGGGCTTTAGGTGAATTACTGGATAATACGAAGCTTAGGGCACGGACCCAAGGGCCAAAGTTCGTGGTTGAGACTATCGGGACAAGAGATTCCGTCGCAGAGATCGGCGAACAGCTTGCATGGCTTGGCGCTGCCCTCTCCTCCTCACCACACGAATTTGGAATTGTTTACTCTGTAGCGTCCCTCCGCGCTGGAAATTCAGTGAACCCAGAAGCGGGGACGGAATTTTGGGACGACGTGGTTTTTAATATCAATTATCGAGTTGAGGAAAAGGGACAAGCGCCCTCAAGTGCTAACGGTCAATGCTGGCATGGCATGTTTAGGAACCCCGTTGTCGTCAAAGGGTACCCAATATTACAACGAGCTAGAAATAGGCCTAACATGGGGCTTGAAATCCCCTTCAACATGATGGCTGGGCTTATTCAAACCGAACACATTAATACCTTTGACGAAAAGCTCCACCTAAAGGGGTTTAACAGCATGCTAGTCGCTATGGAAAAAGAAGACGATAAACTCATGTGGCACCTGCTGTATAACCAGGACGGGAACCGCATATCATACTTGGAGAGTAGAAGCGCCTTAGTCCATGTTCCATATATACATATCCCCGAATTAAGTGCGGTCCGACACTTTGTTGGTTGGTGGTCAAAGGCAAAATATAACGCTGGTAAGAGCACTTACGGGAGATAAACCAAACCATTCCTTAACCTTTACCTCCACAGGATCTACAAATGCCGATTATAACGTACAGTCGTCAGGACTTCGGAATCCTCATGAAGGCTGTGCACTTGAGAATATTTACCTAAGGCCTGGCCTTCGGGTTCAAGGTGGTTCCTCTTTCGCTGTTGGTCATAAGGATACACCATTTCATATAATGCGTGGTAGTCACCTCGAAAAAATTATGTGGATCCACGAGAGATATGTCATTCTATGGGATAAAAAAGATATGAGAGGCTGGCTAGTAAATGGCACTAGCGCCTTATTGCATCTTTTGCGTAAGTTTCTGGTGCACAGTAGCCAGAGCGAATTCAAGAGTAGGTTCACCTTCAAGTTGGACAGCATACAAGAAGCAGAAAAAACATATACGACATCCTCCGCTATTGACGTACTTCTCAACGAAAACAACTTGAATCTGGAGATATATCGGGAGAATGGGATCCCCATCCGTGTCAAGGATCGCCTTAAGGCTATATACAATCTATTAGAGCAAATCATAGACTACCAAATCGACGTGGTAGATGGACATAGGGACGCTAGTCAGAGGGCACGCAGGTATCTCGAGGGATGGGATTTCAACGATATAGCCAGAGTCCGAGACCCCATCCAGCCGCGTGTGACCATACTTCCATCAATCGGCAAAGGTTGGGTCGATTTCACTAGAGATATCTACGCTATTACTTTGTTTGGAAGCGGGTTTGGCGAAATTATCCAATCGACTGACGGGGTTTCATGCGCCCTCTGGGCCACATTACCGAAAGATACTTACTATCTCGCAGCTAGTATTCGCGACCTTAAGAACATCATGGATATTGATGTTAATGAAGGTTCGACTCCGATGCGGCTTACGGGAAATATCGATTGGCATCATTACATTGGTGGCTGCGAGGGTTGCCGTAGCGGGGAGGACGGACAAGAAGAACATTTGGACCTCGTTCAGGTCCTCCTTCCTTCGAAGTTCCGGAATACTTCTGCTGGTTATAAATCGGTCCAGTTAAGCAATGATAGTGCCGTGATCTTTGGTCACAATAAAAATTTCAAATGGTTCTGGAAAGATATCGGGGACCCGGAAGAAGGTGAACCCGATTCATCATCTGAGGAGCCCGAAATTTGGCCCCGTGATAGCGGAATCGGTTCAAGTTCATCTTCTTCTAATAAAGTTTTTGCCCGAGATAACTACACAGTAGGTATAGTATGTGCCTTGAGTAAAGAGCTCATGGCAGTGCGTGCTCTATTTGACAAATCCTACGGCGATTTGAAGAACATTCCAAGAGACCCCAATCATTACGCTCTAGGTTGTATCTCACAGTGCAACGTCGTCACTACTTGCCTGCCATCCGGGATATACGGCACGAATTCAGCTAACCTTGTTGTCTCGAACATGATGAGAAGCTTTGTGAATATTCAAATATGCTTTTTGGTTGGAATAGCAGGAGGGGTGCCCTCTAAAAAGAACGATATACGGCTCGGTGACGTCGTTGTAAGCCAGCCAACAGGCATCTATCCAGGTGTCATCCAACACGATAGCGGCAAGGCGCTTCAAGGGAATGAGTTTGAACGAACAGGATGTTTGTTGCCTCCACCGACTTCGCTGCTAACGGCTATAAGCCTTCTGAGATCCAAACCCGACCTCCCTTCTCAACCTCTTCAAGAGTATATCAAACGTATCGTGGGAATTCGAAGCGAATACAAGCATCCAGGAATACCTGACTTACTCTTCGGAACCGAAAACATACACACTAACGGACAAGAAACGTGCGCAAAGTGCGAGAATCCTGTCTCCCGTGATGAGCGTGAATCGGAAAGTTATCCGAGGATCCATTATGGCCTGATTGCTTCCGGGAACCAGGTCGTAAAGGACTCGAAGGCAAGGGATAAACTTGCTGCGGAGGGAGTTCTTTGCGTCGAAATGGAGGCAGCCGGAATTACGAATCAAATCCCTTGTCTCGTCATCAGAGGGATTTGTGATTACGCGGATTCTCACAAAAACAAACTATGGCAAGAATATGCTTGTGCTACGGCTGCTGCTTACCTCGGATTGCTTCTCTCCGTGTTTAACCAGCCGGATGACTTAGTGGGGACACTTCTAGAATCAGTTCCCACTACATCATCGAGAAAGCGAACTGTATCTTCCGAGTTGGATCTTCTGGACAGGAATATCAAAAAGGGAAAAGGGAGAAATGCTTCCCAATGGTAACGAGTGGTAGCAGGGAAACAATAGCATTGAAGTCCTTGAGCTATGTCTCAATATTTGTAGACTATTCCTGAAGAGCGCCCGTCTCGTGATAGGTGTAAACTACTTCCTTTTGGAAAGACGGTACAGCTAAGACTAAAAGTCCTAGAAAATTACGAAAATCACATGGCGTCTACACATACTGATTTATGACATATTAGTTTTTCTCATATTGTGCTATCTCATCCCGTAGTAGTGGTAAAAAATACATAGCATTGAAAGCAACTGCGTTGTCCGAAAGCTTTGCTGAATATGGTAGATTACTCAGAGGCTCTGGCAGGGCTTTCATGTGTTGACATCTAAGGCCCACAAAATCTTACTCGAGTCATCAAAAGCGTCATGACCATTCTCTGGCGAAGCATTTCACCGATGTCGTTTGATATTTACAACGAAGAGAGCTTTGAGCTCATAATTTTTTCTTGTTCCCTGAGTCTGGTCTCACTCTACCCCGAAATAGAGAGACATGGCATCGATCTGATAGTGTATTAAGAGCTCAAAAGAAATATCTAAAGACGGTTAAGGGTCCCGAGCTGAGGTAGTGCTCAAAGCAGGGTGCGTCTGGAAGGGGTTATTTTCAGAATGGTTCGCTGGCGATGCAAGGTGGGAAGACCCGCATGGACAACGTAATTGGCTTATAATCGCATGGTTAAATGAAACCATGTTTTTCAAGACTTAATTCAGGCAACCGACTTAACTCGTACAGGGTGGTCAAAGGCACATACAATACGGCTAGTTTCAGTGACCTGACTCCATGGTACGAAACTCCTGAAATATGGGAATGGCGGCGAGGAAATTGATGCAATGGTTATCGGGGATAGCATTTCTCTGGCTGTGCCCATCTGTCGCGGGTTCGTCCTGCTTCACGACTTGGAATCGAACCCCATGTACCGTTTGCAAACGACATAAGAGAGGGCTATAGGTTAAGCTGTTGATTTTTGAAGGGCGTTTTCCAGATTCCTGTACTCTTTCCATGTGAATCGAGAGAATAAGGACATTACTCCAATGAGTTCTACAGAATCCAGTATCTCTTGAAGGGGGTAGTCCTCAGGCATCTCCGAAGGGACCTCTCCCGGGGAAAATCATTTAGACGAAAGTATGAAAGGTTCTGGCGAGCTTGACTGCTTCCTGAGGATCCATGTCGATTTCCTGGGATATGAAGCTTGTTTGATTCGCGTTGCAAAATAATCTCCAAGATTGTGCAGATAAGCAGTTCGGTTAGGGCGGCCTTGAGGTGTAGCAGTCACCGCCATGTCAGCAAATTTAATAGCATGGTTAAGATTGTTTATAGAACTGGTTTAGTTAAACTGTGTTTTAAGTTGATTTCCAAAATTGCTTAGTTGATCGGCTTAGTTGGCGTGGTCTTGAGGTGTGGCGTTTACTGCTATATCTGCAATTTTTGTTATTGCGTGTATGCGTATATAATAGAGCAGTCTCTACCACGGAGGGTATGTAGGTCTTCTATGTTGATCTGATGATCGTTATTATCGCATAGAGCATACTTTATGAGGGAGGCAAGGCCCTCGCCTCTTATAGAGAGCGTGACCCAGCTATTACAGCCTGCTAGGATGGCTGCTCTACCACAGCAACGACAGGATTAATAGCAAACCAAATATCGCTATTGGACCTGAGTTGATTGATGAAGGTCCTAGGGGGCTTTTTATGAGGCTTTAGATATATAATTCTCTTTCGCATATATACATGTACATAGAGTACTAGAACATTAAAATAGTGTTGTCGTGAGGTCAAAGCCGTGCCCACTGTTCATCGTGCCATGCCCTTTTTGGCTAAGTGCACTTCTAGGAGAGGTTCTAACTCGATATCGATTAATAGCGGTCCAAAATCAACCTTTCCTTCTTAGGAGGCGCCGAGCTTTTAAGCCTTGTGAAGTGCCATGCATGGCTGAGGTTTTCTTTGATGGTTTCGCAAGGGGATTCATACTTTTTGCAAAAGCCAACTGTGACGATGTTAAAGCCACGAATAAATAAAGCAACAGCTGGCAGCTAGTCTCTTTGATGACCTTAGGGTGTTTAGGGAACCGGAAGGGACGAAGCTGGTCTTCGTAGCTAGACAACACGAAGTTTAGACGAAGCCTGCGATCCAGTTGCCAGCTTGTGAGGGAACCCAACACGCAATCTCAAGCCGACATAGCTTTCACCAGAGAGATTGGCGAGAATTAGCGAAGGCCATTAGCATGTACACACATGCATACAAAACCTAATACTATTAATGAAACAGGTCCAGAAAAGCAATAAAAAATGTGAAAGCCCAAGCCCTCTTCCTTCCACTTGAATTGACCATCCATGCAACATCGAACACAATAATCTATTTCTCATAAAAATAAAAAAATTTAGACGCAGTTTATCCAAAACAACTCGTAGGTCGAATAACCATAAACCATAACAACCAAAACGATCACCCAAATCCATACGGGCATCTTTATCCCTACCCAAACCAATACGCCGGCAATCACTTACAGCCCCAACTACATCCGCATCCTGGAGGCCAACTGCCATAACCGCCAAATGGGAATCAATCACTTGCGCTACTTCCTCCACAGCCACCACCTCGACGACAAACGCAAACGTCCATCCCACTGGGTTATCGCCCGGGACCCAGCCACACGGACCTTCCGCCCTAAACGCCAGCTCCCCAAATTCTTCAAAGGGGACTGTGCCCCGGGTTTTCTCAACCACAACTCGGCCATCGACCTTTTCCGATACAATCAGGCCAACCAGTCCCGGCTCCCCATCATGTCGATCAATGGCAAGCACCCAACTTACCCAGTCATAACAACCTCAATGTGGTAATCCCGACTGTCATTCAAAAGTGAATGGTACTATGAGAGAGAGAACTTGTAAATTCGATAGAGAAAGAAGAGAGCTATCCTATGCCTCTGAGGCCGTCTTAAATACACAATTGGGTTACACGGGGAATGAAGCCATATCGTAGTCACGTGCCGCTAGTCACGTGAATCCATGCGCCTCAGACATGCGGCGTGAGCTACGCCTCATCTCGGGTCGGCTATAAGCTAGCTTGTGGCGGCGTTAGCTCCGGCTCATCTAGGTAGCCTCAACACCGACAATATTCCAGCGTATCCAAGGTATCGACAATGTTTTCGGCCAGCAAGCCTATTCGACTAAATAAGGCCTCATTCACAGCTTGGCAGCACCGCCCAATCAAATTAAATCCCTAGTTAGGTTCCTCTCCTAAAGGCGTAAATTTAGGCCAGCACTCCTCCCTTTGTAGCATCTAGGTACGAGACCAGCGCGCACGAAATTTTGTTATTTTCTTTGATTGTATTTGGTCTCGCGTAGAACACAAAGTTTACATTGAATTGGTGTTTCGTGGCCCACGCTTCAAATCAGTGGGCGTACTAACTCTGATCAATGTCGGATATAAGGGTGGGTTTCATATCACCGGCCTGGCTAGCTAGTGGGTGATATGAAGCGTCAATGACGCTATGTCTGACATCCCACGTGGCCAGTAGGGCACGTACCGAGGGCAACGGGCTAGACGCCTTGTAGCTGACTTCATAAAATAGTCGTGTAACCAGAACGTGTAGTTAAGGAAGCCCCCATAGGCATAGATAGCTCTCCATCAAATTTACTACTTCCTCCCCCATCATACCTTCTCTCCCTTGGCGAGGGGGAAAAAAATTTGTGATCCATAAACTTAAAGTTAAGTGAGAGCGTAAACTACCCTCTATATTTACCTTTTCTCAGATTATAGCATGATAGTTGGTTTATGAGGGAAAAATGGCCGGAAGTGTGTTACTATGTTCGATTGATTCATGCAATGGTTAGAGGGGTGGTGTCTTTACGACTGGGGGCGGCTTTGGAGCTCGCAAAAGAAGACCAACACCTATCCCGTTTGTTGCAAGTTGAGATAGCAGGAAACTTAGTCTCGGAGAACCTTCAGGGAACTATAGTTGCTTCGGAGCCTGGGAACATAGCTAAGACCTCCGGGGTGGCTCGATAACTGCAAAACAAGCTGACTCGGTTTGGAGAGTATTGGCCGCCCCCGTAACGATAGTTCTACTTCTTTAGATCTTTTGTGAGCGAATTTGCAGAGGCTAACCTTATGTCCGAAATGAATCGGAGTTAACATACCCACCCACATGAAGCGTAAACCACGCCTCAAAGAGAGTCACGTAAGTGATGAGATACGTGACCTTGGCGTAGGGCATCAGGGCATAGAATACTATAATCGTATAACCCATCCATATATTTAAAGAAGCCTCAAAAGCTGGCCCATCGTCGGAGCCATAAGTCCCCTGCCTCGCCATACCCTCAACGTATAACATGAATTATATTGTCAGGGCGAAGGCTAGTGAATTCTATGAAAAGCTCTTCCATGCCTCCGAAGCCTTCTTAATACATGGCCTGATTAAACGGCTATACTAGCTATTCTATAAGCTGCCGATGCCCCCAATGCCATATACCACGGTGTGTTGTTTTGCGTATAAAATCGGCGCCGAACAAGAAATACTGCAGTAACAAAATGCAAAGGTTGCCCTGAGGGTGTGAGCCAATCCACACTCTAATCGACAGAATCCGAGACATTATAGCTTTTGTTGAGGCTACACCTTACCTCCGGTAAGTCGGTGTTAACACGCTGCCTGACATGAAGCGTAACTCACGCCGCATGTCTGAGGCATCACGTGAGCTATGTACCACGTGACCATAAGAGGGTCAGGCACTTCAGAGAATAGAATGGCTAGCATAATCGTGTGGCCCAAACGTGTATTTAAGGTGGCCTCAGAGGCATAGGATAGATCTCCTCCTCCTCCATCGAATTAACTAGTTCTCTCCCCCATAGTACTATTCGTTTTTGGGCGGCAAGGGTCATAACTACCCCACCGATCGCCTGCCGAATCGTGAGTTGCTACCTTTTGGCTTTGTTGGATTTCGAAAATCACGCCACAAACACTATAAGGGGCTGCTGGGTTTGTGATGTTTTGGTTGCGAAGGCTGTATAATTGTATTATTACGACACGGCAGCCAGCTTTTAATGACTTATAAAGCCCAACCGGTCTATAATTGTAGCCTCGGAGATCTATAACTGCATTTTTGTGGTACGCTGTCGATTTAATGGCTTTGGCTTGCAAATTTGTCATTATAACTAGTAATGGCGATGGCTACTATAGGCTTCAATGTTATGGTCTTGATGGATATTTCAACCTTACGATCGTCTTCAGAAATGTTGACTCTATCGCTAGCTGTGATCTCCAGAACCCTACCCTTCTTAAATAGACGTTCATCCGAGCATATTATAACTTAATAATGCTTGTCAATAGTAATTCGCAGTTTTATACGACTGTGAATATTTAACAAGTTCGATCTGCCAGCGTTAAATACACAAACAATCTCGACAAACTAGTTAATTCCCAGTATTGTGCAAAAAAAAAGTTTGTATTTAAGACTATAATGAACGATGTGATATTGGATTAAATGGGGCTAAACATGCATAACTCGACCTCCTATGACCCTTAAAAGTAAAAATCCGTAAGGGCGCGAGAATGTAGATTTGACAAACATACTACTTACTATGCGTAATATCTTTAAGAATACGTATACGCTTAGCTGTGCTAAGCGTATACGGGTGGTCTTTCCCCAAAGCCTTTTCACGGCCGGCAAGTGCTCGTTCGTACCACCGCATGGCCTCGTCGTATTTGCCTTGATTTTCAAAGACTGAGGCAATATTATGAACAGTGATAAGTGTAGATGGGTGATCTTTTCCCAAAGCCTTCTCTTCGCCTTTAATTACTCGCTCGTACCACCGTATGGCCTCGTCGTATTTGCCTTGCTTTTCAAAGACTAAGGCAATATCGTGAACTGTGATAAGTGTAGACGGGTGGTCTTTTCCCAAAGCCTTTTCATAGCCGGCAAGTGCTCGCTCGTACCACCGCATGGCTTCATCGTATTTGCCTTGGTGATTAAAGACTGAGGCAATATTATGAACAGTGGTAAGTGTAGATGGGTGATCTTTCCCCAAAGCCTTCTCTTGGCCTTTAATTACTCGCTCGTACCACCGCATGGCCTCGTCGTATTTGTCTTGATCGTTAAAAACTGAGGCAATGTCGTGAACTGTGGTAAGTGTAGACGGGTGGTCTTTTCCTAAAGCCTTTTCACGGCCGGCAAGTGCTCGCTCGTACCACCGTATGGCTTCGTCGTATTTGCCTTGGTTTTTAAAGACTAAGGCAATATTGTGAACAGTTGTAAATATAGATGGATGGTCTTTCCCCAAAGCCTTTTTACGGCCGGCAAGTGCTTGCTCGTACCACTGTATGGCCTCGTTGTATTTGCCTTGGTGATTAAAGACTGAGGCAATATTATGAACAGTGGTAAGTGTAGATGGGTGATCTTTCCCTAAAGCCTTCTCTTGGCCTTCAATTACTCGCTCGTACCACCGCATGGCCTCGTTGTATTTGCCTTGATTGTTAAAAACTGAGGCAATGTCGTGAACTGTGGTAAGTGTAGACGGGTGGTCTTTTCCCAAAGCCTTTTTATAGCCGGCAAGTGCTCGCTTGTACCACCGCATGGCTTCATCGTATTTGCCTTGGTGATTAAAGACTAAGGCAATATTGTGAACAGTTGTAAGTATAGACGGGTGGTCTTTTCCCAAAGCCTTCTCTTCGCCTTCAATTACTCGCTTGTACCATTGCATGGCCTCGTCGTATTTGCCTTGATCGTCAAAGACTGAGGCAATATCGTGAACTGTGATAAGTGTAGACGGGTGGTCTTTCCCCAAGGCTTTCTCTTGGCCGGCAAGCGCTCGCTCGTACCACCGCATGCCTTCGTTGTATTTGCCCTGGTTAAGGAAGACTACGGCAATGGCGCGCATTGCGTCAAGAATTGTTACGTTTTCGAATGTTTCTTCGTGCATAACTGATTTCGAGAAGTTGGACTGGAGATGCCCTAGATGGAACATAATCCTTCTTTCCTCGCGTGCGCTCCACTTTTTGCTGTCTCGTGACACCGTTTCTCTCTCACACGCTTTTCCAAGGATCTCTATGGCACCTCTCACGGCTTGGAGTCGTTCCGGTCCTTGCAACCGCTCCCGTGCCCACGAATGTACCACGGGATGAATAGAAAACACTCCAAAAGAGGCTATTTTAATTAGCGAATACGAAACTAGGAGCAGAACTCTATTTTTGACTAAATCGTATATTAGCGTCATGATGTTCATACAAATCCAGCCGATATACCTACATTCAAGCTGGAAGGCTCTGTCAGACTGCTCATCGACCCAAAGATCTTCGTAAATTTCCTCGAAGTTAAGGTAGGAGCAGATCCCTAGTAACATTGCTGCTTCTCTATCCTCCTTCTCAATTTGCGAGAACGAAATTTCCCAGGTCGTTACAGCAGTGTCGTTCCTATACTTCCACCCAAATCTTGGTAATCTTGATTGAACAGCCATGAAAGCTTCGTTATAATAAAGCAGATATTCTCCAAGCGGGACTTTTGTTTCATGAATAAAGCAGCTGGCATGAGTAATTGCAAGGGGCATGAAGCCTAGCCTTTCAACAATAGCAATTACTTCATTCTTGACAGCTGGATGGTTACAAAACATTAGCCTGGCGACTGAGTACGGTATTGATTAGTACCATACCATCTTGAGAATCTTGTAAGCATGTCAAATTCAATAGTAATTCGATCGCACTCTCCCTATCTAGACCGTCTAGGCCTGCTTGTTCTGCTGTCCGTGAAAACTCTGGTCTACGACTCGTGATGAGGATGGCCCCGCCTCCGTGACGTGGAAAGTATTCTCGTATGTCAAAACTCTCCAAATCGTCCGCGTTATCAAAAATCAATAGCCAACTGTTATTGCCGGGCAGCTGGAGCCAACGAAATAAAGCCAACTGAATGTTACTAGCAGTCTCCGGACTGGCGCTAACTTCGCCTCTCGTGTTGATCAACCCCGATATACCGAGTTTATGACTGATGACTTCATAGTCGGGACTAGACTCGGCCTGAATTATGGCTTGTTCTTCGACGATGCGCTGCACTGCATCGATGAATGAGGTACGGATTGTGTCTTCGCTTGCCGCGGATATCCAGAATACTGCTGTGTAATCGCGATAGTGTCTGTAAGTGTATTCGATAGCGATCTGGGTCTTCCCCATACCCCCAGTGCCGGTAAGAGCAAATATCCGTGGTGTATCTGTAGATCTTGATGCCGTGAAGTATTTATGAATCTTTCCAAGATCGTCTCCTCTGCCAACGAATTCGCGGTTCCGAGGGAATGGCATACGGAGCGGAATAATGACGTTCATTTCCTTTATTTTCGGGTCTGCGGACGGTTGGCAAATTTCGCATGTCAGTTTATACTTGCAAATGAAGGCATTCGGGAGTCCGTACTTGCACTATGATTTTCAGATTCTTCCTTGCTTGCTGTGAATTGCAGTCTCGATTAGCACAACGCACACAATCGACCTTTACACATGCCATACCTATTGGTACCCCGAGCAGCAGCTCCTTCGCATAGATTGCTGCTACCAGCGCGGCATATGGCTGCCAGCGCTTGTTTTTATGGCCGTCCGAGTAGTCGCATATTCCTCGGATCACCAGGCATGGAAAATCATTCATCAAGCCCGCTGCTTCCATTTCAAAACAAAGAGCCCTAGTTTGTGCACTAACTTTATCTCTTTTTATTCCGTCTTTCATGACTTGGTTCGCCGAAGCTATTATTCCATAGTGGATATACGGGTAATCGTATTCTCGTTCGGGGCGAGTAATGATGTTGGAAGCTTCGCATGCCCTGCAAGTATCACTTTGGCGCCCCTTGCTGGGAACATGAAGGTAGTCGGCGCGAAACAATACGTCCATTTCCTGACCTGGGTACTGAAAGATGAAATTTCCATGTCCAACTTCCTGAGCCACTTCCGATATTTTATCTCCAAGGTCATTTACGGTTTTCATGACCGTAACCGCGCCTAATAGAACGGGCGGGGGCGCGTTCAACGAACCGCTCTGTTCGAACTCGCCGCTTTCAGTCGCCTTCCCAAAGTCGTACTGAATGACACCACCGGAACGATCTGTTGGCTGGCTAACGACTATGTCACCGAGGCGGATATCGTTCGATGCACTCGGTGCACCCCCTCCGACGCCAACCATCAAGCCAAATCTTAGCTTCTTGAAAGTTAGGCGCATGCAAGTGGCGGCGACAGCGGCTCTTGTTAACCCATATTGACCTCCAGGGAGGCAAGAAATCACCACGTTGTGAGATCCTATTCTGCCAAACTTGTAGACGTTGGTGTCGCCGTCAGGGATGTCTAGCTGTGGGTGGGTTTCATCGAGAATGGCGAGCACAGCCGATAGTTCTATCGGAATAGCGCATATCCAACCAACTGTGTAGTCGTCCCTTCTAAGTCCGGTCGCCATAGCTCTGGCAATGAGTTTTGGAGGTTTAAATAGTAACGCTGCGCGCCGTTGGGCCGTTGCGAGCTAACGCAGGACGTCTCCTTGCCTGGGTATTAGTAAAGCCGGGTCGTTGGGTTAGATCCCGGACCACATCTATCTAGGTTAGAATCGCGAGTAATGGATCTATAATTATCTAGCAAGGGTTGTGACGATCGTTTTCAAACAGCTGGAGTTATTTACCCCACAGCTAACTATCAGCGGGGGCAAGCGCAAGGCTACGAGATACCTCGATTTTCCTCGAATCCTCCAGAGCCCAAGAAAACAGGCTATCGTTTTTTGGAGGAGGGTTCCAATCATTTATTGGTTGAAAAGACACCAGGTCGACAGATCGGGCAACGCTCATGCGCAAACGCCACAAGAGTTTGAAAGTCAGAACGCTACGTGAGACTAGGAAATTATAGGTTTTGTTGAGGCTACCTACATGAGCCGGACTTAACGCCGTCATAGCTACGTGCTTATAGCCGACCCAACATGAGGCGTAGCTCACGCCGCATGTCTGAGGCGTGGGATTCACGTGACTAGCGGCACGTGACTGTGATATGGCTTCATGCCCCGTGTAACCCAATCGTGTATCTAAGACGGCCTCAGAGGTGTAGGATAGCTCTCTTCTTTCTCTATCGAATTCTTTATCAATTGTCTACTTAAACCGCCATGTTCGCTGTCATGTATTTAGAAAATCCAGCAACAATTAAGTATCAATCTGTATACGCAATAGAATTCTCATCTTGGGGCGGCTTTGTATCGTATTGATAGCTTGTCTGGTCTCGGCAAGACCTTTTATAACGGGGATAAAATCTGTCATCTAGGCTAAAAGTGATAATCCGAGGGTAGATTTATCTTTGGCCTCGTTCTCTTTTCTTTTCCACCAATAGCCATACCACTGCAAAGTGCCCATTCTCTGCAGCTCGTGATAGCGATGTGCGACCGGATTTATCTTTGGCGTGCAAGTCGGCGCCGCTATCCAGCAGGAACCGAACAACTGCTTCATGCCCATTCGCCGCAGCTCGCAATAATGGAGTGCAATCGTCTTCATCTTGAGATTCTAAGTTCGCGCATTGATCCACTAGCATTCGAACTACCGTCTCATGCCCATTTTTTGCTGCCCACAATAACGGGGTATTACAACGCTTGCTGTCTTTTGCTTCAACATCAGCGCCTTTGTCTAGCAGCAGCTGAACGATTGTGCTATGTCCGCCCCCCGCAGAACGTAGTAATGATGTATGGTTGTTGTTGTCCTTTGCTTCTATATTGACGCCATTTTCTATCAGCAGCCGAACTACTGCCTCATGCCCATTCGCTGCAGCTCGTAATAGCGGTGTGTATCCGTATTTATCTTTGGCCTCTACGTCCGCGCCTCGGTCCACCAGCAGCCGGACTATTGCATTATGCCCGTTACCTGCGGCCCGTAATAAGGCTGTAGGATTACTGTTGTCTTTTGTTTCTATATTAGCGCCATTTTCCACCAGCAGCCGAACCACTTTTTCATGGCCCTTTGCTGCAGCTCGCAGTAGCGGTGTGTATTCGTCTTTATCTTTTGCCTCTTTGTCAGCGCCCTTATCCATCAGCAGTTCGACTACCGTTTCATGCCCATTGTGTGCTGCCCATAACAACGGTGTATCATTATACTTAGTATCTTTAACCTCTATATTAGCACCTTTGTCCACTAGTAGCCGAACTACTGCGGTATGTCCGTTACCCGCAGCCCGTAATAACGCTGTATCATTACCGTTGTTCTTTGCTTCTATATCGGCGCCTTTTTCTAGTAACAATCGAACTACTGCCTCATGACCACCCTTTGCAGCTCGTAATAGTGGCGTATATCCATAGTTATCTTTAATATTTATATTAGCGCCTTGATCAATCAGCAACTGAGCGACTGTTTCATGCCCATTTTGTGCTGCCCACAATAATGGCGTGTAAATGCACTTAGTATCTTTTACTTCTACGTCAGCGCATTTGTCCAATAATAGCTGCATCACTGCCTCAGGGTTGCTCTGTGCAAATCGCGATAGAAGTGTATGACGATACTCACTGTCTTTTAGATCTATGTTGGCGCCGTTGTCCGCCAACAGGCGAACCACTGCCTCATGCCCATTGGCCGCAGCTCGCGATAATGGCGTACGATTGTTTTTATCTTTCACCTCTATGTCCGCACCTTGGTCCACCAGCAGCTGGACTACCGCTTCATGCCCGTTCTGTGCCGCCCACAATAGTGATGTGTAATTGTCTTCAGTCTCTTTGGCTTCTATATTAGCACCTTTTTCTAGTAGCAAATGAACTACTGTGCTGTGTCCGTTGCCCGCGGCTCGTAATAAGGCTGTGTGATTGCCGTTGTCCTTTGCTTCTATATTAGCGCCATTTTCCATTAGTAGCCGAACCACTGCTTCATGGCCATCTGCTGCAGCCTGTAATAGCGCCGTATATCCATCTTTATCCATTGCTTCTATTTTGGCGCCTGTTTTCGCTAACAGCCGAACCAATGGCTCGTGTCCGTTTGCTGCAGCTCGCAGTAAAGGTGTGTATCCGTATTTATCTTTCACTTCTATGTCCGCGCCTCGATCCACCAGCAGCTGGACTACCGCTTCATGCCCGTTCTGTGCTGCCCACAATAGCGGTCTATAATTGTCTTTAGTCTCTTTGGCTTCTATATTAGCACCTTTTTCTAGTAGCAAATGAACCACCGTGCTGTGTCCGTTGCCCGCGGCTCGTAATAAGGCTGTGTGATTGCCGTTGTCCTTTGCTTCTATATTAGCGCCACTTTCCACCAGCAGCCGAACCGCTTTTTCATGGCCCTTTGCCGCAGCTCGCAGTAGCGGTGTGTATCCGTCTTTATCTTTTGCCTCTAAGTCGGTGCCCTGATTTAGAAGCAATCGAACCACTAACTCATGCCCACCTGCTGCAGCTCGCAGTAAAGGTGTGTATCCGTATTTATCTTTCACTTCTATGTTCGCGCCTCGGTCCACCAGCAGCTGGACTACCGCTTCATGCCCGTTTTGTGCCGCCCACAATAGTGATGTGTAATTGTCTTCAGTCTCTTTGGCTTCTATATTAGCACCTTTTTCTAGTAGCAACTGAACTACCGTGCTGTGTCCGTTGCCCGCGGCTTGTAATAAGGCTGTATGGTTGCTGTTGTCCTTTGCTTCAATATCGGCGCGTTTTTCTAGTAACAATCGAACTACTGCCTCACTACCATCCCGTGCGGCTCGTAATAATGGTGTATATCCATATTTATCTTTGATATCCATATTGGCGCCTTGATCAATCAGCAACCGAACGACTGCCTCATGCCCATTCTGTGCTGCCCACAATAAAGGTGTGTAAATGCACCTAGTATCTTTTGCTTCTATATCAGCACATTTGTTCACCAATAGCTGCATCACTACCTCAAAGCCACTCTGTGCGGAGAACGATAATAACTTATCAGTATACTTACTGTCTATTGCTTCTATATTGGCGCCCTTTTCCACTAGCACCCGAACCGCTCCCTCATGCCCATTCTCTGAAGCTAGCGATAATGGTGTACAGCCGTTTTTAATTTTGGCCTCTTTATCAGCCCCTTGATCCACCAAGATTCGAACTACCGTTTCATGCCCTTCTTTGGCTGCCCACAATAATGGTGTATAACTACACCCGTCGTCTTCTATGATGTCAGCATATTTGTTCAATAACAACTGCATCACCGTTCTAGGGCTATTCTGTGCAAATCACGATAGGAACATTTGACAACACTCACCGTCCCTTGCTTCAATATCAGCACCTTTTTGCACCAGAAACTGAACGACTGCCCCATGCCCCTTCGTTGCAGCTCGTAATAGTGGCGTGTAGCTATATGCATCCGTGATATCTATGTTGGCGCCCCGGTCCACGAGCAGCCGAGCCACTGCCTCGTGCCCATTATATGCTGCCCAGAGTAATGCTGTGTAGCTATACTTACTATCTTTTGCTTCTGTGTCAGCACCCTTGTCTAAGAATAGTAGCATAGCTGCCATACATCCACTCTCTATAAATTACAACAACGTGTGATTATACTCACTATCTCTTGCATCTATATCCGCGCCGTTATCTATCAACAGGCGAACCACTGCCTCACGCCCATTGGACGCCGCTCGCGACAATGGTCTACGACCGTCTTTATCTTTCGCGTTTTTGTCGGCACCCCGATCCAGCAGCAGCTTGACTATCATATCATCACCATTTTCTGCCGCCCATAATACTGGCGTATCATTCCACTTAGTATCTTTAGCCTCTATATCGGCCCCTCTGTCCACCAGCAGCTGAACTACCGTGATATGTCCATTGCCCGCTGCCCGTAGCAGCGATGTGTGATTACCATCGTCCTTCGCTTCTATATCAGCGCCTTTTTCTGATAACAGCTGAACCACCGCTTGATGACCACTTGCTGCAGCTCGTAATAGCGGTGTATATCTATATTTATCTCTGGCCTCCATGTTAGCGCCTCGGTCCACCAGCAGCTGAACTACCCCTTCATGTCCACTATGTGCTGCCCACAATAGTGGCGTATAATCGTCCTCAGTCTCTTTGGCTTCTATATTAGCACCTTTTTCGACAAGTAGTTGAACTACGGTGATATGTCCGTTTCCTGCAGCCCGTAACAACGATGTGTGATTACCATCGTCCTTAGCTTCTATATCGGCACCCTTTTCCAGTAACAATCGAACTACTGCCTCATGGCCATTCGTTGCAGCTCGCAATAGCGGCGTGTAACCGTATGCGCCCTTTGCCCTTAGATCAGCACCTTTTTCCGCTAACAGCTGGATCACCGCTTGATGACCATTTGCTGCAGCTCGTAATAGCGGTGTATATCTATATTTATCTCTGGCCTCCATGTTAGCGCCTCGGTCCACCAGCAGCTGAACTACCCCTTCATGTCCACTATGTGCTGCCCACAATAGTGGCGTATAATCGTCCTCAGTCTCTTTGGCTTCTATATTAGCACCTTTTTCGACAAGTAGTTGAACTACGGTGATATGTCCGTTTCCTGCAGCCCGTAACAACGATGTGTGATTACCATCGTCCTTAGCTTCTATATCGGCGCCCTTTTCTAGTAACAACCGAACTACTGCCTCACGGCCACTTTTTGCGGCTCGTAATAGCGGCGTGTACCCGTACTTATCTTTCGCCTCTACATCCGCGCCTCGGTCCATCAGCAGCTGGGCTACCGCTTCATGCCCATTCTGCGCAGCCCACACTAATGGTGTGTACATGTGCTTAGTATCTTTTAGTTCTGTGTTAGCACATTTTCTTTACGAACAGTAGCATAACTACCTTATGGCGTTCTCTGTAAATAACTGTAAGAATTGTGCAACTTTACTTACTGTCCTTTGCATCTATATCGACGCCATTTTCTATCAACAGTCGAACCACTGCCTCATGCCCATTGGATGCCGCTCGCGAGAATGGTGTACGACCACTTATATCTTTGGCATTTTTGTCGGCGCCCCGATCCACCAGCAGCTGGGCTACCGCTGCTTGCCCTTCCTGTGCTGCCCACAATAATGGCGTGTAACCGTAGTCAGTATCTTTTTGTTCTGTGTTAGCATAATCCTTTTACGAACAATAGCATAACTGCCTTATGACCGTAAATAATAGTAAGATTGTATAGCTGTACTTACTGTCCCTTGCATCTATATCGACGCCATTTTCTATCAACAGTCGAACCACTGCCTCATGCCCACTGGATACCGCTCGCGATAATGGTGTACGACCGTCTTTATCTTTCGCGTTTTTGTCGGCACCCCGATCTAGTAGTAGCTTGACTATCATCTCATAACCTCTTCCCGCTGCCCATAATATCGGCGTATCATTCAACTCAGTATCTTTAGCCTCTATATCAGCCCCTCTGTCCACCAGCAGCTGAACTACCGTGCTGTGCCCGTTACCCGCGGCCCGTAATAAGGCTGTATGGTTGCTGCTGTCCTTTGCTTCTATATCA
The DNA here is from genome assembly GCA_036872735.1 of Orbilia javanica. Classification (NCBI taxonomy): domain Eukaryota; kingdom Fungi; phylum Ascomycota; class Orbiliomycetes; order Orbiliales; family Orbiliaceae; genus Orbilia; species Orbilia javanica. The sequence continues at coordinate 1,551,907 of JAVHNR010000001.1, read as the reverse complement.
GCGCCTTCTTCCAGTAATAGCCGAACTACTGCCTCATGCCCATTTTGTGCCGCCCATATCAATGGCGTGTAACTAAACTCGGTATCTTTTGCTGTTTTGTTAGCACATTTGCCCATTAATAGCTGAATCGATGGTTCAAGATTCTAGCTGAAGAACAATAACGACCGTACTCACCGTCTCTTACATCTATATCAGCACCTTTTTGCACTAGCAGCCGAATGACTGCCTCATGGCCATTTATTGAAGCTTGTATTATGGGTGTGTAGCCGTCTTTATCTTTAGCCTCTATATCAGCCCCTCTATCCACCAGCAGCTGGACTACCGTGCTGTATCCACCCTCCGCGGCCCGTAATAACGCTGTATGATTGCCGTCGTCATTTGCTTCAATGTTGGCGCCTTTTTCTGTTAACAGCCGGACCACCGGCTCATGCCCATTTGCTGCAGCTCGTAATAGTGGTGTGTGTTCGTATTTATCCTTTGCTTCTATGTTGGCGCCTTTTTCTGCTAACAGTCGGACCACTTGCTCATGTCCTTTCGCTGCAGCTCGTAATAGCGGCGTGTAATTGTATTTATCTTTATTCTCTATATCAGTGCCGTGATCGACCAGCAACCGAACGACTGCCTCATGCCCATTTTGTGCCGCCCATATCAATGGTGTGTAACCAAACTCGGTATCTTTTGCTGCTGTGTTAGCGCATTTATCCATCAATAACATCCATGGCCCAAGGTCATTCCATGCGAAGAACGATGGTAATGACTGTACTCACTGTCTGTTGCTTCTATATCAGCGCCTTTTTGCACTAGCAGCCGAACTACTGCCTCATGGCCATTCCTTGAAGCTCGTAATATTGGCGTATAACCGTATTTATCTTTGGCCTCTACGTTTGCGCTTCGGTCCACCAACAGCCTGACTATCGCTTCATGTCCATTATGTGCTGCCCACAATAGCGGTGTGTAATCGTCTTCAGTCTCCTTGGCCTCTATATCAGCCCCTCTATCTACCAGCAGCTGAACTACCGTACTACGTCCGTTGCCCACAGCCCGTAATAACGCTGTATTATTGCTATCGTCCTTTGCTTCTATATCGGCGCCGTTTTCTATCAGCACTCTAACCGCTGCCTCGTAGCCATTCGCTGCAGCTCGTAATAGCGGCGTGTAACCGTCTTCACCCTTTGCCCTCAGATCGGCGCCTTTTTCCGCTAACAGCTGGACCACTGGCTCGTGTCCCTGCGCCGCAACTCGTAATAGTGGTGTGTATCCATATTTGTCTTTTGCCTCTAGATCTGCGCCTCGTTCCACTAGCAGCTGGGCTACATCTTTATGCCCATTATGTGCTGCCCACAATAATGGCGTGTAGTTGTCTTCAGTTTCTTTAGCCTCTATATCAGCCCCTTTATCCACAAGGAGCTGGACTACTGTGGTATGTCCACCTCCCGCGGCCCGTAATAACGCCGTGTCATTACCGTCATTCTTTACCTCTATATTGGCGCCATTTTCTATCAGCAGTCGAACCACAGCTTCATGGCCATTCGTTGCAGCTCGTAATAGCGGCGTGTATTCGTATTTATCCCTTGCTTCTATGTTGGCGCCTTTTTCTGCTAACAGTCGGACCACCGGCTCATGTCCTTTCGCTGCAGCTCGTAATAGCGGCGTGTAACCGTATACATCTTTGGCCTCTATGTCTGCGCCTCGATCCACCAGCAATTGGACTACCGCGTCATGTCCATTCTGTGCTGCCCACAATAACGGCGTGTAATTATACTCGGTCTCTTTTGCTTCGATATCAGCACCTTTGTCCACCAGCAGCCGAACTACTGTGATACTTCCCTCCTCCGCGGCCTGTAATAACGGCGTATAATTGCTGCTGTCCTTTACATCTATATCGGCGCCTTTTTCCGCCAGCAGTCGGACTACTGCCTCATGCCCCTTTGCTGCAGCTCGCAATAACGGTGTGTGATTGTATTTATCTTTAGTCTCTATATCGGCGCCGTGATCGACCAGCAACCGAACGACTGCCTCGTGCCCATTTTGTGCCGCCCATATCAATGGTGTGTAACTAAACTCGGTGCCTTTTGCTATTTCGTCAGCACATTTATCCATCAATAGCTGGATCCATGATTCAAGACTATTCTATGTGAAGAGCAATAATAGCTGTACTCACTGTCTCTTGCGTCTATATCGGCGCCTTTCCCTACCAATAACTGAACCACTGCCTCATGCCCACCCGCTGCCGCTCGCGATAATGGTGTACGATTATCTTTATCCTTGGCCTCCACATCGGCGCCTTGATCCACCAGCATTCGAACTCTCGTTTCATGTCCATTATGTGCCACCCGTAATAACGGCTTATCACAATACTCACTGCCTCTTGCTTCTATGTCAGCGCCTTTTTTTACCAGTGGTCGAACCGCCGCTTCATCACCATGCGCTACAGCTCGAGGTAGCAGTGTGTGATCGTCTTTATCTTTAGTCTCTATGTCGATCCCTTGATCCATGGGCAATCCAACCTCTTCCTCATTGCTATTCGCCACAGGTCGTGATAACGGTCTGTCATCACGTTTACCTTTGGCCTCCATATCGGCGTCTTGATCTACTAGCAGCCCAAATGCCGTCTTATACCAATTCGCTGTGGCTTGTGACAGCAACCCGTAACCGTATTTATTTTGTAACACGCTTCCACCTTGATTCATCAACGGCCGTACTACCCTCGCATACCAATTCTGTGAAGCCCATGACAGAAGCCCGCGGCTGTGTGGATCTTTGACCCCCATGCTGGCGCCTTGATCAATCAGTAGCCGGACTACTTGCTCGTGCCCATTCTGCGCTGCCCACAACAAAGGCGTGTAATTATATTTGGTGTCTTTCGCTTCGATATCAGCCCCTCTATCTATCAGGAGCTGGACTACTGCCATATGTCCGTCTTCAGCGGCCAGTGATAATGCTGTATTATTGCCGTCGTCGTTTGCTTCTATATCGGCGCCATGTTCTGCTAGCAGCCGAACCACTGGCTCACGGCCATTTGCTGCAGCTCGCAGTAGCGGTGTGTATCCACGTTTATCCTTAGCCTCTATGTCCGCGCCTAGGTTCACCAGCAGCTGGACTACCGTTTCGTGCCCATTTTGTGCCGCCCACAGTAGTGGCCTGTAACCGTCCTCAGGCTCCTCGGCCTCTATATCAGCCCCTCTATCCACCAAGAGCTGGACCACTGTGATATATCCACCCCCCGCGGCTCGTAATAAGGCTGTGTGGTTTCCTTTATCCTTCGCTTCTATATCGGCGCCATTTTCTACCAGCAGCCGAACCACTTTCTCATGGCCATCTTCTGCAGCTCGTAATAGCGGTGTGCATTCATATTTATCCTTTGCTTCTATGTTAGCGCCCTTTCCCATTAACAGTCGAACCACTGGCTCATGCCCATTTCCTGCAGCTCGCAGTAGCGGTGTGTATCCATGTTTATCCTTAGCCTCTATGTCCGCGCCTAGGTTCACCAGCAGCTGGACTACCGTTTCGTGCCCATTTTGTGCCGCCCACAGTAGTGGCCTGTAACTGTCCTCAGACTCCTCAGCCTCTATATCAGCCCCTTTATCCACCAGGAACTGGACTACTGTGATATGTCCACCCCCCGCGGCTCGTAATAAGGCTGTGTGGTTTCCTTTATCCTTCGCTTCTATATCGGCGCCATTTTCCACCAGCAGCCGGGCCGCTTTCTCATGGCCATCTTCTGCGGCTCGCAATAGCGGCGTGAAACCGTATACATCTTTGGCCTCTATGTCTGCGCCTCGATCCATCAGCAATTGGACTACCGCGTCATGTCCATTCTGTGCTGCCCACAATAACGGCGTGTAATTATACTCGGTGTCTTTCGCTTCGATATCAGCCCCTCTATCCACCAGAAGCTGGACTACTGTGATATGTCCACTCCCCGCGGCTCGTAATAAGGCTGTGTCGTTTCCTTTGTCCTTTGCCTCTATATCGGCGCCATTTTCCACCAGCAGCCGAACCACTGCCTCATGCCCATTTGCTGCGGCTCTTATTAATGGTGTGTAACCGCGTCCTTTTTTAACTTCTTCGTCCGCACTTTGGTCCTCCGGCGGCAGGAGCGCAGTGTCACATTCATTTCCCGCAGCCGATGGCACTGGTGTGTGATCGTGCTCGCTGTCCTTAGCCTCTATATCCGCGCCCTTTTCGACTAGCAGCCGGCCTGCTCCCTTATGTCCATACTCTGCGGCCCACTGAAGTGGTGTCCAGCCGTCTGAATCTTTTATGTCCGGACTAACCCCAGCTATCTCAAGCAATAGCTTAATGACATCCTCATGACCTTTTTTCGCAGCAGAAAAAAGTAGTGTCATGGCTATATCGTTCTTTGAGTCGGCGTTGGTTCTATCCTTGAACAGTAGCTTTATTATCTCATCTTGTCCGCTGCATATAGCATAAGAGAGAGGCGTGCCCCCAACATCATCTTTCAAGTCGACCCGGGCTCCCGCCTTAAGTAGTCGCTTAATGACAGTCGTCTGCCTATTCAAAACCGCGTATACTAATGGCGTTCGGTGGTATTTATCCACGGAATCTACTAGTGTTGCGCCTCGAAACGGTAGCCAGATGCCTTTCCAAAGAGGCCCCTTCAGCAAGTGCTTGATAACGGCATCAAACCCGTTCCCTGCGGCCCAAGACAACGCTGATCGCCCGTATCTATCGTCCTTGGAATTTAGGCCAATGCTACTGCCTGATCCAAGTAAAAATCTCACCACTGCCGCAAGTCCGAAATAGGAAGCAACCATGAGTGTAGAAATGTTTTCTGGGAAATCTGTATTTGTGCCAGTCCAATAAACCCTAAGCCAAGTTAGGCAACACTCTGAAGCTGTATCACATAACCTCAGGATTCGCTGTACTGCTGCATTGTCGAATTCAAATTCAACCTGTGACTCTTGGAGGTGAGTTGTCCAGTGTTTCGCGGAGTAGTCAAGAAACATATAATTCTTGACATATTCTGACACCGCCATATCTTTCGTGAGGGGATTAGACCCAAGTTCTGCAAAAAGCAGGTGCCGGATACAAACGTCTGCCAGAATTTGGTGGGAATCTCGCAGCCGAAGTGAATTTTTCCATTGGATATTTTGGTGGGCGTCCGGAGGGGGGCTGGATTCACCATTTCGAAGCAAGAATTCCCTTGCGGTCTGATGAAACAAGTAGATCCTAGATTCTATGATTGTTATGAAGAGGCCGCAGAGATCTCGTACATCATCGCGAAAACGCTCTTCTGGTTTGAGTTCAAGACTACTATAGGACTGGTGGTTATCTTTAAGCGCCAATGCTAGGCTCATCTCCTGTAGAGTCAAAGGTCGTTGTGCGGCGACTACGATTTGTAACAACCTCTTAGCTTCCTCGGAATTGCAACTCTTAGACAAAATCCTCTCGTATGCCCCATCAAGTGTCCTTGGTAGGTGGGAAGTGACGTCGATTATCCGACTCCTATTTATGTCGATGTTGATATTTCTGTCGCCTTCGATCAAGTCTAGGATAAGGTAAACCCATAAGTACGTCCTGTTAGGGATGCTTTTAAGCCTTTCTAATAACAGGCTTCGCTCATTATTTGCAAGTTTCAGCTTGTCCCCAATATCCTGGACTCTGGCTTCGATAAAGATACCGATATCGTGAGAAATCTTTTCCATATCGTCTTCGCTCTCTCCCTGCAGGTGGATAAAGGAAGACCCGCGAACTTCTAGAGATTGAAAACCCTGTCGAATTTCACGATATGACCGGCTTGTCAAGAGAAATTTAAGATTAAAGTCTGTCCCTGTATTATATAGCCTGTGTAATTCACGGGTAAGCTGAGATCTATCACTACTTTTGCATTCATCGATTGCGTCGAGAACGCAAACAATTTCACCAGCGTTCTCCTCTTTTGCGGCGATTAGAAGGGCATTCCAAAGCTCACTGAACGAGGCGGCGAACCCTTCACCAGCAATATCGAACCGTTCGACGATCGTTTTGCAGAGCAGAAAGCGTTTTGCTTCGAAGAGCTGAAACAAAATACAACATAAAGCAGTGGTAACACGTGCTTGGCCCTCAAAATCATCCTTGAAAAAGAAGTAACATGTTGTTCTGAATTCGGTAGTTGTGAGGACGGAGTCAACCAAGTATTTCGCAAGGACCGATTTCCCACACCCAGGATCAGCAGATATCCAAAGCATTTTTGACGACTTACTCGCCCTCCACTCCCTAAAGAGTGGATGGGCTATAAGCCATTCGCATGTTCCAGGTATTCGATCCGGATTTCGGTCTTTTCGGTTTTTCTCAAGTGATTTATAAAGCGTCCTCAGGATCTTGATTTCCTTGTCTCTCCGGGCTGGTCAGGCAACAGTAAGCTTTCGGGATGTCAAAGAATTTTGGACATATAACGTAACGTAGGGTATATGCCTTAGTCTGGCTTTACGTACCGGCGCCAACGTTGTTGATATTAATAACCCTAGCCGATAGTTTAGTAGCTATCAACATCCAGTTGTGGACTGGCTCACCCATTGTTGTTGATAGACCCTTGCAGCGCTATATGGCTCCCTGTGTTATTGATTGTACTTTCGTCCATTTGATTTTAGCGGCTGGTGATTCTCCGTAGAACCCACGCTGTATGTAGTCTTCTTCGAGGCATCAAGTATTTGTAGAAATTGGTGTATTAAGTGCTCAAAGCAAAGGTAAGAGTATCTCTCGACCAGATAAATCCCGCGATACCGTACTGTTACCTAGTTATGCGGCACAGCATTCGTTTCCTGTGCCAAGTCCCTTACCCCGCTTCCCAAGCCCCCTCCACCTTAGACGGAAACACCAAGCATACCTTGTAACATTTATGCAGCTTTGCAAATTTTCTAACAACATTGAAGCGGTTCGGTTCTTACAAAAGATGAGATTCTGGAAGACTTCTAGCACACCAATGGGCACGAACTTGTCTACATTGTTAGGGATTCGAGCGGAGGTACAACCACAAATTGATCGAGTTGATCGCGAACCAAACCACTCTCCTCACTAATTCCCACCACTGTTTTCTATAACGAGGCTTACTTTTGAAAAAGCCTTTATCAAACGATCGAGAAGTTACATGTACAGCCCAACACATATGACGCTTTCGAGGTGTGCGCCACTAGGTTGGACTCGAGGAGCCTGAGGCGGTCTCTATCTTTAATACCGCTTGATGACGCTCTGAGGCTTTTTCTTGTTGATAAACCTACCCAAATTCGGCAAAAGGGGAGGAATGGCTTAATCGTGGGATTTAGCAGCCTTGAACTAAATATATATACGGGGGACGGGGAGGGGAAACGTAGAGGCTTCATGCTATTCATCATTGAAGCTCTTCTTCCCTCTCCAGACGCTCCTTCCTCCTTTCTTTCTCGATCCCGACGTCTTCCTCCTGCAAACTGGGGCCTCCCACTCGCGAGTTCGGTTCGTGAATCTAATATTCCGAACGCTACGCTGGGCGGGGCTTAACTTGGAGGCGGTTGAGAGAAGGTATTAGAAAAAAGCCTACAGTTTGCCACAACACAGAAAAGACTTGCCCAATGGGAAAAAAAAAAATTTCTTATGCGGAACTTCAAATCAGCCTGCTCGTGGTACCACCACACACGGGCCAGCTACTGTCGATGGCTGGGCCCTTGAAGCCTAGCGCGTTTAACATGGCTCGCAAACGGCATCCCAGAGCCATTATAATATTGGTGTTGAAGCTAAACCTTATATCCGGTAAGTCGGAGTTAACATGCTACCTGACATGAAGCGTAACTCACGCCGCATGTCTGAGGCGTCACGTGAGCAGTGTGCTACGTGATCGTCAGGGAGTGAGCATGAGGCACTTCATAGAGTAGAATAGGTAGCATAGTTGTGTAACCCGAACATATATTTAAGAAGGCCTCGGAGGCATAGGATGGCTCTCTTCTTTCTCCATCAAGCTCAAAAGCTCTCTCCCTCATAGTACTATTTAATTTTGAATAATAGTTGGGATTATATCTATCGGACTCGTTGGTCGCGGAGTTTGGGCCTGTTCTTGGGCTTCCAGCTTCAAATTTGGCGGTTCCAGCGCCTTGTCCTAGTTACGCTGAATGGCAAAGGCGTTGTAACGATAAGAACTCAAGTTGATGACAGCGATAAGGTCGAAACATCTCCCGCCTCTGTTTCTGTTGGCAGGAGAAAGCTATTGGAGCCAGGCCGAGCTGATGCGCTGAGTTCTAGGGGACTCTAGTATTTTATTCGCAATTGCAAGGACTACCCGGGAAAGTTCGTGCGACCTCAGAGCCCTTTAGCTGATTTAGGAGTATTCCTAACCGGGGGACCCAGCGCGTTAACCCCGATCCATATCGGACATGATTTTAGCCTCAGTACGAATAATATTATGCTGAAGGCTAGTGAATTCGATGAAAAGATATCCTATATCTCCGAAGCCCTCTTAAGTACTGATCCGGCTACACGACTATACTATGAGTTTTCGGTGCCCCATGTCCTAGGTTACATACTCAAGTGGTCGCATGGGCCGTTTTAAGCATGCGGTGTGGCTCGCAACCTTTCAAGCCTCTCTTTGTATGGTGTGCGGTTTCTGCTTCATGTTTGTCTTTCCTGACTAAGCGCGTGGTTTACGCTCTCAGTCAACACATCCTGTTCTGCGCAACACATGTTTGCCATACGGCGTGATTCCCGCGCTATGTCCTCGGCCAGCCAATAAGAGCTTTGACGCTAGGAGTGCACCTCTTAGCTGCCGCCACCTTCTATATAGCAAGATATCTACAGTTTGTATGGAAGGATTTCATGGTAGTTCATGGTTTACTTTTGAACTCCATCGGCCAACTTCTCAAATAATCTAGCCTAGTAACAAGAGTTACCTTTACTATCTCAAGTTGTTGTTACACTCCCTATAGATATATTCTACAACTTCATTTATTCTTTGGGCATTATACTTATGTAAGTAGAGTTGAGAGACAAGCACAGTGCTAAGCTGCTGTGGGTAATTCCTATTTGGGATTCCTGGAGTAGGTGTAACAACCTAATTTTCAAATGATTTTGAACCTTTGTGTTGAAGTTATATTAGATTCGTATATTCTTTATTTTTGAAAAGCGAATGACACGAGAGCTCCATACGACCCCGCCGCGTATGGGACAAGCAACCGAACCGCCGCCTGCCACCTGAGAATCAAGAAGCACCTACATCTCGTTGATTACTATCCCGTAAAGATCCAACAACACACAAGGAGTACGACAACAGACACCAAGTCTTCTACCAATCTCTGCCAAGCGATTACTTATACCAGCAACAGGTTGTTTGATGATGACTCCCTCTTCTGGTGTGATAGAATCGTGGTTAAAGTGAGGTTTCAGTTTCTGGTAAAATCATTCCCTGCACCACTTGACTGACATCGTCTGTATCATATTGGGAATCGATACCCAATTATAGGCCCCGAATCTTCGTATCATGGCTACCAGATTTACATCCTCCGAGTAATAATTTAACGCAAAATATGTACACTCTAATGCCCCGTGAAGTAACATCAAATGGAAAACTATTGAATATTAAAGCACACCACCGAGATCCTGCACCACGGCTGACATACTCTTTGGTATCTGTACGGATGTGTTGTCGGTGTCGTAATGATACAAAACTACTTGTCGACGATATTTCGGAGCAAGTTCTATCTTCCGGGCGAAATTTACGTTCGGAAGAGTTACTTCTGTACCTCAATAATGTACTCCTGCAATATCACCTCGATTGAACTGAGAGCAGTATTTTTTTTTTTTTTTTTTTTTTTTTTTTTTGTGGTTGTTGTTTGACCAGTTTGTTGGGTGAAAATATCGTGGTAGTTCTGATCACTGAGAGTCGACTTTGTCCGGGAGGAAGGGCGATATTACGACCCTCAAATCAATCTGCCGCATCATAGAATCGGATTATACCCATATTGAGGTCCTGCTGCCCGCAAGAAAGTGTGCATTTGGTACTGCTCGTCAGGGCCAGTCGATTTGTGCTAACGACCGGTATTCTTAAACAGTACGTCGAACACACCTCACTTTGCCTAATCGCATACCTCACATGGTCTCGCATATCTAGCACGGATTCGCAGACGACCCAGGGATAATAGTATATCACGAAATGGTCCCTCAGTCGATGGGAATTGCAGCGCGTGAAGTCATTTCTCCTATTTAGCGATTTTCCTTTGTTAGGCAGATGATTGCAAAGTCGCGCATGCAAGCATATCGAACTACTAGTAGCTGTGGGTGTTAGAAACAAATTTTCGCTTTTGGGTGAAAAGAAAATCCCCTTGTTAGTTTCCTCTCGAGCTCTACATAGTGGTGAAGCATGAGGTCCCGACGAGTTCAAGCCTCTAGATAATATAACTCCTAGCAGTCTGAATAAGACGCCGCTACCCGTGAAGACACATGTGCACATATTTATGGACCTGTTACATGGATTGGATGTATATACATGTACATATGCATTTGTTACACAGATTGAATATATTCCATGACCCAAGGGGCTAGTCTAATAGGATCACCAGACTAAGCACAATACAATCGGTATAGTTGACAAAATAATATAGAAGATAGTAGCCAAGATAATACAAGTTTGCTGATTATTTAAGCACTAGCTAATTACTAATTACGAAGCACAAATCAAGTAACTACACTGCAAAAGAGCAGTAACCCAATCTGGAGGGCCCTCTTGGCAGACAAGCAGTAACCTGTGTTTGGTTTCCTCGAATGGGGACAGGTCACACAGATATAGCCCTTCTAAACCCACGGTTGCTTACATTACTTACCTGGAGCTGGCCTCACAGGCATCATAAAAACACAATCAAGCAGCAATTCCGAGTTCTTGACCACGCATTTTGTTCTCCTTACCTGTATTAGTCTCGTAGTACGTAGTGCCCTTGGTTTTGCATGCATGCAGCGGTTCACTCTGGTCCACGAGACAAAGGGAAAAGCCCAAAGATCCGGGACTATATCTATAACCCCTCCATCGCACTTGAAAACGCACGAATTTTCTAGAATAGACCCATTATCACACTATGATAAGCAAAAGATCAAACTTTAGCAGGAAGGCTTATATAAATACAATTCCCATCATCCGAATACTTGACATTCTACGCGAGCGTCGACGCGTCTCACTTTTGGTACCAGCGTTAGCGTTGGTAAATCCAACCTCTCCCTTTTTCTTTTTTTTTTGGCCTCTCTCTCTCCCTTGAATTCATAAAGAAGAACAAGAACAAGAACAAGAAAGAAACCCGGAGCCCTGAATATCAATATCTCTGCTAAGCAGCCTAGCCTCGCTAGACTTAGAGAAACGCGATGGCCTCCCCTCAGGAGAATAAGCCGCGCCCCATACGATTCAGTCCCGAAACCAAAACACCAATCATCAACCAATTTCTACGTGATGCCGGAGACTTTTGTGCGTCCATAGATCTAAACTAGGTAGTTTACCTGCGTGTTATTAAATACCTAGACCTTAAAAGCTGCGCCAGCGAGAAAAAAGAGTAGTCGGAGGACTCAGTTCAGGACCTGAACTAGGTCGAAATAGATACTGTCAATGACTTTAACAAGGCTATCTCAGATTAATCCCGGCCTTGGAGCGTCTACGGGAGAATTGTTTGGGTTGTTAACCAGTGTGAAAACGCCAGCATTGCAGTTGAAAACTAATAAAATTGGTATTGTTAAATTTTAGTTTCTTTTCCCGGTAGTGGTTCCTATGATCTAGCAGTATTTAACCCAGGTCTTGCTGATTGAGAAGAGGTTATGAAACTAAGGGATAAGATCGTCAACTACTACGCCAATATCCCAAACGGTTTGGAATCAACAGTGTTGGTTCAGTGGCCTAAGAGACTTAAAACCTGGAGGGGCCTAGTTTCTAAGCTTGCGAAAAGTTTAAGTTGGTTGACCGGAGGCCCGAAAAGTAAAAAATGGTCCAACTATTGTAGTGGGCGTGTGACTATAGGTAGGGTTTCCAATAACCCTATAAACTGTTAAGAGTATTGCAGGGACTTCATCTCAAGGTTCTTGCGGGTGGCTTTAGAACAAGGCGATGGGGCTCTATCTGTCGACTCATTAGTTTTCAAGAAGATCTGGGACACAGATTCCTTCATATTTGTCACAAGGTGATGGGCTGCAGGAGATGACAGTGAGAGTTTATCTGTAGTCACTCCTATAATATCGGATTTCAAAATGATATCTAATACTACCTATCTAAAGGGGTAGGGCCTATAGGCATAGAACAAAACCATATTATATTATTTATGTTGAGACTACCTACATGAGCCGGAGTTAACGCCGTCATAGCTGGCTTATAGCCGGCCCGACATGAGGCGTAGCTCACGCCGCATGTCTGAGGCGCAGGGATTCACGTGACTAGAGGCACGTGACAGTGATATGGCTTCATGCCCCGTGTAACCCAATTGTGTATTTAAGACGGCCTCAGAGGCGTAGGATAGCTCTCTTCTTTCTCTATCGCATTTACAAGTTCTCTCCCTCATAGTACCGTTCACTTTTGAATAACAATTTAAATTAATATTAGTTAATTTCTGTTGCTGCTGGGTGAGCAGCTATCCTAGTGGGCAGTAATAGCCGGGTCGCCCCTATTGGAGGCATGTTGTAGCGAGGGCCTTGGGACTCGTTACATACTTTCTGTGGTAGATAAAGCCTGCTTTATTACATATGAATATACAATAACACAGTAGAAGCATGAATTTGTTTTTTTCGTAGACTTGATTATATTTATATACATATATACCTTTCAAAAATGTTACACCTGGCCCTGGCCCTGGCCCTGGAAGGCATTCCTAAAGCAGCTTAGCACTATGCTTGTTGAGCTACTTATAAGTTGACCGATGGAATTCAAAAAGAAACTATGAACTACTATCGTTTAAAGGGTTATATGTATGAAGTCCTCCCATACAATTTGTAGATGCTTGGCGGGCGCCTATTTTGTACTTTCTTTTCCCGATTTGGTTCTTTCCTAACAAGGCCGGTAGCCGGGGTGGCAGACCCCGTTTACTCCATCCAATGCTCAACCAGCATTGCATGGGAGAGATGTTCCGCCGCCGTACAGTCTAATACATAATTTTAAGTTCCTTCTGCTCAACAACGGTCGGGTGTTAAGCTCGCCAGTAGACAGGTCTGCGAGTAGATAGGACTAAACACAGACAGACACCTGGTTTACGAGCCTTATAGTGAACAGGGTGCTGGCTAACCACACGATTCTAGCCTGCTCAGCGGCAGCTTCCGAGTCTCCCTAGCTAATTAGATCTGATCCGTAGAACTATCAGCTTACTATCACCTCGATACTACTTAATTATTAAGCACAAATCGCAAAACGCTGCCTGTAATCAACCTAACATTAACTATAGAGCACAGACCTCCAAAGTGAAATAGTAGCTCGTCTGATCCAGATTTTAATCACTTTCCGTTTTTTTGAGGCTTTGCCATATATCAGCGAGAATGCTATGCCATCCATAAAACTGAGGCATGGACAAATGCAGAAACTCTTAGCCGGAAATCGCCCGAACGACATTCGTTGGTTCGCTGAGACCTTATTTGAGAAACAGCATGTATGCCAACGGTTGCGGACACTGAAAAGACAAGAGTAGCAGCACGCGAAACATACTCAAAGTATTGATGAAACCCATATACCTTGTATGAATATGTGAGAATAAAATTTTTACATATCTTGGAAAACAGAACCCGAAAATGTCTTCAGATAAAGGCAGAATAAGTAAGGGTTAGTATTATTAGTATTGTGGTTGGGAGTTTAGTAACGTTATGGTTGGTAAGTCAGAGCATCTTAGCATGCGTGGCGCGGAGTGAGAGCTAAAGAAGCAGAACGAGAAATTTATACCACGAAACATTTTGCTTATCACTCAAAAATTCTTAGATAGGTTGCCAGAATTCAATATGAATTGGTTTTTAATAAAAGATTTTCTACTTTTAAAAACAAAGGAGGGAGAGTTTATCCAGTTGTACCAGCAAAAATGTCTTGACTGTAGGGTTGCCTACCCGGTGAACAACTGTTTTAAGCCAAATCCTTGGATCTCGCAGGCTAGTTCCAAACGTTACAGCTTTGAAAACCGAAGAAAATCACATTAAAAAATTGAAGCAAAAAAAAAAAAGAAAAAAATTGGCGAAACGAGTTCCAAGGCCCGATTTCATCCAATATACCTAACTCAATGAAAAAACCACAGCCTGATATAAACTGACCTCAAGGCTATACTATTCATCTACGCTTCGAGATTGGTGTATCCCTATCCTAAAATTAACAGTAGGACTCCTGTGGTACTAAGACTGGTCAATGGGTTCAAAACTTTCGACGCATCCCAATTAATTATTGACGTCAGCACACAATATTTTTTGTTTGCTTAATGCAACCAGGTGGCATTGTTTCAGAATCAAAAAATTTGCAATTTGTGCCAGTACTGATGACTCCCGGCTCGCTAGAAGATTCCATTAAAGTGAGAAAAGTTATATTGCTGCACGGTGTGCTGTCTTGCATAAGCCCAACCACGAAGTACTTGCATATGGAGCGGGGCGCCTACTTTTGGAATGTGGTAGCCTCGAATCCTAGGAATGTGGTACAGATGTCGAAGTGCACGTGATACTGCACGAACCGCACGGATCCTTGTTCAGAACAGGTTTGCCAAAGGCTGTGCCTTTTGAATGGTAATATTAAAGGCAGAAGATTAGCACAAATTGTTATACTATTCTAGAATTTATCTAGCTCACTAGATGCGGCGACGGTTCAGTCTGTGAGACAATATAATCCCTGGCGCTTAACACTCAATGTTTACCAACAACGGTTCTCGCGATCCAACCCTTTCCATCTAGGTATCTAATGCAGCATCAGTTACCCCACTTACCATGGCGACCAAAAAAAATCGAGGAGCTTTTAGGGCGATAAATATCTGCAATAATACTAGTGAGGCGGAATTTAAGTCAGCGCTCCTAGGCCAGCTTACGAACGACGAGAAAGAAAAATTTGAACTCTATCTCCATCTCGCGCCTAGCTGCACCGATCCAGAAACACAGACAGCAATCTTTAAGTTTGGGCCACGCATATCAAACCCGTGCGTGTCAAAACCGCACGCGCCAGAGCTGCGTATATCGAAGCCGCGCATATCAAGGCTACCCGTACCGAAACTGGGCGCATCGAAGCTGCGCCGCATACCGGAGGCGAGAATACCAGAGCCGCGCGCATCGGAATCTCCATTCTTTCTGCAGAAGGGAGACCCGTCGTTTGTTTATCAAAATAGGATTATAGAGGTTGATAGCGACTTTTTCGGTCTCACGCAGCTATATCCAGTTGAAACAAGCGATATCAAGATTGAGTAAATAATCTCCATCCAATAATTTATCCAATAAAAACTAATAACACAAATGCTTTTTCAAAGCATTGTTGCACTCTCAGGGCTTAATTCTCACGCTTATGGATCGTGGGTTGGTCCTAGAGTAGGAGATGTCGCGCCAATGTGGCTCCAAGACTTCCTCTGCAAAGACGATAATTTAAAGTATTGCAGGACAATGACGTTTGGATATAATACGAAGTATCATGCCAAAGTGAATATTTGGATTGAGGACCACGTTGAAAACCTCTTAACGGAAATCAATAAAGTTAGAAGCACTAAAGCGGTATGGTTATCCGAAGAAAATTTTAACTAAGTTAGGTACCATTTAACACAAGTTTGCAATAGGAGCAAAGGAGACCGCTAGTCTTTATGGGTCATAGCTTCGGCGGGACAATAGTTACACATGTATGAACTAAACTTTTGATTTACCACTGCTGTTGAATGCGCTAATATGATGGCCCAAGGCGTTTGTCCGGGCATCCACGGGGACGCTATATAAGAATATTTATTATTCTGTCCGGGGTATATTTTTTTTTGGCGTTCCCTTTAAAGGCACACATCTTGAAGATGTCTTCTCTATGTTAGATGACGATGAAGGAGTTGGGAAAGAAGCTTATGACCTCGTTCGAGGTATCGATTACGAGACAGCAAGAGTTACAACCACGGTTGAAATTTTCAAAGAGCGGATCGAGAGCACGAAAGTACAGGTTTTCTCATTTTATGAAACGCAGATGACTCCGAAGGTTATCAAGGTACCGATATACCTCATAACCTTCTACTTTGACGTGAACAAAGCTGACTAAGGGCCATAGCTATCCGACGGGAGTTACGGGCGAAATGGGGACCACGTAATCATAGTTGGTAGGGATTCCGTAGCTTTAGGAATTCCTGGCCTCGAGGAACTCTTGTCAGCGCAGGCAAATCATTCGACAATCGTCAAATTCAAAAACGAGCAGGATCCAACATATCGGACTGTTTACGACCGCCTCAATGAAATCATACGGTCAGCTGAGGCTGCAGCTATTCAAGGACTAGGTGTGTAATTTTCTAGCCTGTAGGCTTAGTAGATGGCTTTCTGTGCCTGGGAATTTAAGGATTATATAACTGTTTGGGCGATCCGGAAAAGAAAAGAATTGGTGGTCATATACGTGAAAGAATCAACCCTGGGAAGCCGACAGTTATAGCGTCACGCAGTCATGAATGGTACATATACTAAGCAAAACTTAAAATTATAGCAAATCGGGAGCTTTCACCTACCCTTCAGGCCGAGCAGAGGTAGTTATATAGCCCATCTCAATCGTGATGAATGAGCGAGTTGATGATATTTTGGATATCTAGGCAAATGATCTCGGAGATCCGCAAATGGATACCGTCTGCTCAGAATGCAGCGTTCGACTCTTACATAGAGGATGGACTGGACGCAAAATGTCATCCTGGGACGCGAACGGACCTTTTATGCCAAATCAGAAAATGGGCTAAAGGTTCCCAAGGAACACCTATGTTTTGGCTTAATGGTATGGCTGGAACAGGGAAGTCT
The DNA here is from genome assembly GCA_036872735.1 of Orbilia javanica. Taxonomy (NCBI): domain Eukaryota; kingdom Fungi; phylum Ascomycota; class Orbiliomycetes; order Orbiliales; family Orbiliaceae; genus Orbilia; species Orbilia javanica. The sequence continues at coordinate 1,535,020 of JAVHNR010000001.1, read as the reverse complement.
ACGATCGCTAGGACAATTGCACAAAGTTTTGAAGAAGGTGGCTTACTAGGAGCCAGTTTTTTTTTTAAAAGGGGCGAGAGTGGTCGCGATAATGCTTCTAAACTTTTCACCACAATCGCTACTCAATTTCTACAAAGAGTACCTGAGCTCATATCTCATATCCAAGCTTCGGTCGACGAGGAACTCGATATTGCGGCAAAGTCATTAGAAAAGCAGTTTAACAGTCTCATATTCTATCCTCTTAAGAAACTTAGTCAGCCGTTGACTTTGGTTCTGGTGATTGACGCTTTGGACGAATGTGAGGGAGATGAAAGAATTAGACAAGTTATCTACCTTCTTGCGAAGATGCAAACATTAAAAACGGTATACGTGCGAGTCTTTTTAACCAGCCGGCCGGAATTGCCAGTTCGTTTAGGTTTCTGCGATATATCTTCTGATATCTACGAACATATACAACTCCAAGATGTCCCTTCAATCGAACACGACATATCGGTTTTCCTGAAAGCGAAATTTTCTAACATGAAAAGGGATTTCAACGAATGCGCGGCTGGGAACCCGCTTCCCTTAGAGTGGCCCGGCGGCGACGTTATCGAAAAGCTAACCAAAATGGCAATTCCACTCTTCATTTTTGCCGCAACTATCTGTCGGTTCGTTGAAGATAAGATAGACTGGGACCCGGAACAACGACTGACTACCTTCTTGGAGTATGGTGTCGCTGGAGCCTCCCAGCTGGACCAGACATATCTCCCCGTGCTGAAGCAACTAGAAGGTGGTCGTCCCGAACAACAACTCAAAAGGTCTCTGTTCGGTCAAGAGTTCAGAGAGATTGTAGGTCCTATCGTTATTCTGGCCAATTCCTTGTCTATAAAATCGCTTGCAGATCTCCTCGGTAAATCTCAAAAGGAAATTAGTACTAAGCTACACCATTTACATTCTGTTCTGAGTATTTCGAAGGCTTCTGTCCGGCTGCTACATCTCTCATTTCGGGAGTTCTTGACCGACTCTAAAAAGAAACGCAGTGATCTATGGTTCTGGATTGATGAGGAGGAAACTCATTCCACCCTTACAAAACGGTGTCTCAAGATCCTATCCCTACAACTTAAAGAAAATATATGTTCCTTAGCATCCTCAGGGATGCTACGAGAAGATATCGATACCCAAGTAATAAATCAGCATCTACCAATATATATTCAATACTGCTGTCGCTATTGGGTATACCATTTAAAAGAGAGTCGCGAATGTATATCCGATAAACACGAGGTTTATAGTTTTCTCTGCAGTCACTTTCTACACTGGATTGAGGTCCTAAGCATAATGGGGGAATTATCTGAGTGTATCGGCTTAATTAATACCTTGCGCTCGATTATAGATGTAGGTTATACCGCCTTTTACACCAAAGTAACTTATATTATATCCCCCCTTTTGACGCTCTTAAGAATTTTGCATACTATATACTGATACAGTAGATTAGGAGAACGAAGGGTCCGAAGTATCGTACTTTCTTTACGATGCTAAACGCTTTCTTTTACAGAGTTGGCAGATAGTCGATAAAGCGCCCCTCCAAGTCTACTCTTCTGCAATGATTTTCACTCCGGAAACCAGTGTTATTAGAGCTCAGTTTCAGGATCATATCTCAAAGGAAATTTCCAAATTTCCGAAAGCTCGGCAATTCTGGGGTGCGGAACTACAAAGCATAGAGGGACATAGAGGGTCGGTCAGGACGGTCGCCTTCTCCTCTGATGGTACGCGGCTAGCGTCGGGTTCGGAGGATGGAACAGTCAGACTCTGGGATATCGAAACGGGGGAGGAATTAAAACGGCTAGAAGTGGATAGCAAGTTGGTTCTGGCAATTGTCTTTTGTTTTGATAGCACGCTAGCGTTAGGATCAGATGATGGGATAACTAGGCTCTGGGACACCAGGACAGGGAAGGTGATGAAACAGCTGGAAGATGATAGCGGGTGTGTCATAGCGGTTGCATTCTCCTGTAATGGCATGCTGGCATCGGGGTCGGAGGATGGGATAATTAGGTTCTGGGACACCGAGACGGGGAAGGTGGTAAAACGGCTGGAAGAGGGTAGCGGGCGGGTCACAGCGGTTGTCTTCTCGTGTGACGGCAAGCAGCTGGCGTCAGCGTCAGCCGAACAAATCCGGCTCTGGGACGTCACGACGGGGGAGGTAGTGAGACGGCTGAAAGATGGTAGCGAGTGGGTCCTGGCGGTTTCCTTCTCTTGTGATGGCACGCTGGCGTCGGGGTCGGACGACGGAAGAGTCAGGCTCTGGGACGCCGTGACGGGGGAGATGGTGAAACAGTGGGAAGGACATAGAGGGCCGGTCGCGGCGGTTGCCTTTTCCTGTGATGGCAAGCAGCTGGCGTCGGGGTCGGATGATCGAACGGTCAGACTCTGGGACGTCACGACGGGGGATGTGGTGAGACGGCTGGAAGGGCATAGTGGGTGGGTCACGGCGGTTGCCTTCTCCCCTGATGGCATGCAGTTGGCGTCAGGATCGCGTGATGGAGTAATTAAGCTCTGGGACACCGTAGTAGGGGAAAGGGCGGAGCAGCTGGAAGGAAATAGCTGGTCGATTTTAGCAGTTGCCTTCTCCTCCGATAGCACGCGGCTGGCGTCGGGGTCGGCTGATGGAACAGTCATGCTCTGGGATCCTGCGACGGGGAAGATAATGATGCGGCTGAAAGGGCATAGCAACTCAGTTAACGCAGTTGCCTTCTGCTCTGACGGCAAGCAGCTGGCTTCAGGGTCGAACGATCGGACAGTTAAGCTTTGGAACACCGAGACATGGGAAGTCGAACGGGTGGAAGAGCATGACGAGCGGGTCCTAGCGGTTGCCTTCTCTCCCAATGGCACGCAGCTGGCGTCGACGTCGGCCGATGGACAAATCAGGCTCTGGGACGCGGCGACCCGGCATAAAGCTTCTATCTTTATGGTGCCATATAGTACCAACGTTTTAGAATTTTCGAACGACGGTGGATTTTTACGAACTGGTCAAGAGAATCTCGCTATCTCTTCTGGTTTTGATTCTTCTCTCCCGTTACCCCCGCAGGAGCCGGGTCACATCTCTCTTCTCGGTGAATGGATAACTCGAGACCGCCAAAACTTTCTTTGGTTACCTCATGAGTATCGAGGGGACTGTTCAGCTGTAAAGGGGAACACCATCGCAATTGGACAGAAATCTGGAACGGTAAGTTTTTTCGAGTTTGCGTAGTTAGACTCCTCCAGGGCCAAAGGAGGGTTAAAATGGAGATAGGCTTGTTTAGTTTCTCTGTCCATTCGGGCTGCGTATGGCGCCAGGTGTTCTTATATTCTTCGTACATACTTAAGCGGCCCGCTCTTTTTACCTTAAACTTAAGGTATCTTTCTTTCCACGCTCTCACACCTTTAGAAGGCCCTTACGTAGCGGGCAATTTGTAGATTGGGGACAGGCAGACCATAATAAAGCCCGATCGAGGCTAGGGGTTTTTTGAGCTCGTCAGCGGACCCCGGTACTAGTATACTACCGTGTTGACGAAGCCTGAAGGTTCGTTGGTTACAAAATGCAACAAACCGCGCCGCTTGGCCATGCGCCGTTGCCCTTTACTAACAAGGCTAAACAGCACGGTTGTGAAGGTAATAGTACCGGTTTACTGGTTGTATTGGTCGTCCTGGTTGGGATCTGGTTCTTGGCAGGTAACACAACCGTTATCCAGATATGGTAAGGGAGAAGACTTGTGAATTCGGTGATGAGCTAGCTATGCCTCTGAGGATTCCTTAAATACACACTTTGATTACACGACTATACTATAAAGCCAGCTATACTATACTGTAAGGTGCCTGGCCTCCTGTCCTGATGCCCTTGGCCACGTTCCCCAGTAGTCACGCGTTGTAGGTTGGATGTCGCGTGTGGCTCACGCTGCATGTCGGCCATAAGCTATATCTAGCAGGTGTATATCTTTTTTTTTTCTTTCTCAATATACAAGATAGGTAGTTTGGTGCCCGTATAGGTCAATATGTACCGGACACCTACCTTTTCTTTTTTGGAACAATGCCCTTCTGCGCGGCCTGAGCCCCTAGGCCATTATGCCTCTAACTGAAGGGACGGAGATCTTTCCCCATTTACCCATTGCCTCTTTAATCGCCTCAATAATTTCCTCTTCTCGTTCAACTTCCGCTTCCTCCTCATCTCCTAGTATTCTTTCCTGAAAATCACGATATTTAATAATGCCGCTCTGGCCACCTTCGCGGGTACCGTACGGATGGGAGTCCCACCATCCATCCGGTCTCCATCTTTGGGCGTTGTGGTTCAAATGGGCCCTCATCAGTTCCTCAGATTGACCTGAGAAGATGTTGTAGACTATTTCGATAGAAATAAAGAAGAAAAAGAGGGGGAGGCGAGCGGGGGCCTAGGTTAGCCATTCTAGAACCCAAACCCTTGACTTGGTGAGGAAAGAAGAAATAAAAAAAAAATGGAGCTAGAAAAGTATATATGCGCATGTATTTTGGGGGGTAGGGGAAACTTACGAATTAGCGGATCGGTCGCATAATAAATATCCGGCTCAGGCGGCTCCGTCCGTATGTTCACCGTAGTATCTATCTTATGGTGGGTGTTGTGCGAGAGTATGTCCTGCTTCTCATGCTTCGGCCATCTAGTCCCAAAAACAACTTCCTCATGATTATGTTCATTATAATAATAATTCCCATTGAAGGTCCAATTCTCCCAACCGGCATCACCGTACCGACGTAGATATCCACACTCGAATACCCAAGCTTCGTAACCAAAGGTAAGCCACAACGGTCCGCTGACTTCGAAATGGTAATGGGTCCCGTTGACGAAGTAGTATTTAGAGTTTTGGTTGTGGAATACCGCCACGTTCATGTTGGGAAATTCTTCCATAAGTCTGTCGACTAAGTGTCTTGGGAAGTCTCCCTTCTTTTTTTCGAAGTCTGAGAGGGCGTCCCAGATTTTTCGGCCGATTTCTCCGATTTTGGCACCGACCTCTGTAGCGGGGGGTTTTAATTAGGAGGAAGTTAATGCCTGTTTTATATATATCTATTCCTGTATATAGATTTCCGAGGGAGAGATAAGGGAAGGGGTTATGCATATCACCGGACTTCCAGGCCCCCTTCTCAGCATTAAGATCCGTATCCGGCATCGCGACGAGGGGTATATACTAGTGCCTTTCCTTCGAAATTTTTACGGCAGCAGAGAAGAGATAAGGGAAAAAAAAAGGAGAAAAGAATATCTTAATCAAAAAATGTGTTTAATGATGAGCCAGTGGTAGGAATTTCATACCAGAACACCAGGAACCTTCACCGCCCTTTTATACACAATTTCTCTCCCCCAAGACTAACTACATTGTCACCATATTCCACCACTACGTTCTACCTCCCGAATCCAGCATCAACCGCTCGCCTCCCAGATACCCAAACCTCTAACCCCCCTACCCTCTAAAAAAAAAAAGAGCCACCGATTGCGAACCCCCAGCTCTCTGATCTTCCCGATTGCGAACATAGCTACATAGATAGCTCTAATTCGGTATAGTTATATATACCTGGATACCCAAGCTAACCAACCAACGCTAACCTAAAGTGCTATGAATACCCATCTCGGTCTGCCAAGTATTTTAGTCGAGTTCCGAGTTCGATAACTCCTCTTTATTTTAAATCGCTTCGGATGATTCCGCGGAGGAGGGAAATGGGTTTTCCCCGCTTTCTGGTCGGCTATCAAAGTTAATCTGACTATCAAACATCGAGGAAATATAAGTACAAAGACTTGTAGTTTATGTCAATTGATCATACCCATTGTTTAACTAGGTATATGCTATCCCCTTTTATCTAATCAATATCATACTTTTAAGCCGTTAAGGAAACTCAATTTTGCAGTGTTTCCGTCGTAGAACACACATAACAGCCACAAACACCCATGATTTACCTACGTGTCCGCGACTGCGACAGTTCTACAGCTAGAATATGTCGCAGAAAACGCCATATCCTACAAGGCTAGGCTCTGACGCTCCATACCTGTTTACGACGCCATTCGCAGGCTGTAGCATACACAACAAAATGCAGAAGCATGTACATATGCATGTATGCACAGTAATAGCACCAATATCTGCAGAAAGGATCCTAGGAGATGTTCCTGCTAACAGTTTCTAAATTATTCCTATCAAATCCAGAAGGTTAAAGATGGTTCCGATCATTTATTAGTTGAAAAAACATCAGATCGACAGATCAGATAACACATGCGCAAACTCCATAAGAGCTCGAAAGTCAGAACTAAGAGCACAAAAGTAGGTCTAGAGATCCTATAAGCGCCTTTAAATATATAAGTAGTATATATGAATATGCCGGCTGCTCTATGGCCTGCCCTGATGTCTAATGCCTTAGGTCGCGTGGTTCATTCCTACAATTATTGTGGCAAAACTACAATTTGGCGACTCCACCCAAACGACTGTGATTAATTCAAAAAACCGATCCTATTCTATAACTTCTATATAATAACTAGGCCGAACTAGACGGCCTTACTTTTACTAACAGTGATGAGTTGCTAGGCTGGTTGGTAGGCTGAGCGAGAACGTGGTTTGGAGCAGGTAAACAGCGGTTTGGCAAATAGTCTGTTAGCCATGTTATATAATTAAGTGTGTACTACAGTTTTGCGGTTTGGGTCATGTGGATCGGGCCAGTGATTGTAGAATTATAAGTGAATTAGTCGTCCGTAGACTGGTAGGCTGGTGGTTCACAGGTCAGAGTTTGGTGCCCAGCTAGGGCAGTCGTGGGCAGCGGTTTGGAAGGTTAGGTAACCTGCCTAAATGGGCCTAGTTTCTGCCCTGCGACACAATCTGAGTAATTTGCTGGTGTTATTCGTAGGCACAGTGCAATGATGAAAACAATGTTAAGTATGGAGTATGCGGTCGTGATTATCCACTTTTGTAGTACCCAATAATATTGTGGTAAAGGAAGATAGCTAGATTAGATCAACAAATTATTCAGGAGGGGTAAGTAGAAGTGGAGAGAATTTTTCAGACTTGGTAATATTAGGGCAACAAAAATTGTTTAATTAAAAGGAGGATAAAATTAACTCGATAGAGAGCTATCTATGCCTCCGAGGCCTCCTAAATATGCAAATCGGTCACTGCTCTATAGTCAGGTGTGGTACCTCGCCTACCTGTCTCACCTCCCCACCTAGGTACCCCCCCTGGCTCAAAATCCAGGCCTTTAATTAGCATGCGCAGTTCATTCTGTCGAAATTCGCCGCTTGACCGTTTTGAGATTTCAAAGTTCGTATTTACGCTCACGCTGATATCATTATGTCCCCGGCCTTAAACGCTACATTTTAGAGGATTGGGATAAGCCAACGCTTCGATTTGTCGTTGGTTAGGGGAATGGGCGTATCGTTTAAAAACTAGCGAGAAATATACACCTTGCTTGATAATAATACATGAAAGGTCGCTGTTCCTGACGGAACAGCCTGGGAACGAGACAAGAGAGGTCTCAGGTCTCCCAAAATACGTTCCTCACATTGCATTGATCGCATTTTGCCAAGCGCCATGGTGCCGGGTGAGGCTGAGGGCAAGCCACCACTAAACAAACGGCCATCTATCCAAAAAAGCAAAAAGGGGTTAAATAGTCCGGGGTTTAAACCCCTCACGAACTCCATCGATATCGGCGCCACAGCCCCCACTGCATAGAATTATAGTATCAATAGATAAATTTCACCATCATTGAACCAAAAAAATAACTGCAGAAGCTGCTAAGGCCTTTGAAAAAGAGTAGCATTTATACGTCAAAAGAATATCTGGGAGCAAAGGTATATCTGCAGCATCAGTTCAGCACGCGTTATTTCATGAGGCCTCGGTAAGAGAGGCCGAAAATCCGGGAGAAGTTAAAGAACTGATAGCAGGTCGGTGGATGGAGTTAAAGGTATAAACCAAGCGAGTTAACATTTTGTATCAATGCTACTAGTTCCAAATATATCGGCTCACAGCAATCTAGCATGCGGTTCGAAGGGTCTCGGAATCTTTTTGTGATTTCTACCCTCAAAAATCTTCCGGTTTATACTTTAGTGAACTATCAAAAGAGGATCGTTTCCGAATATCAAGTGCTATATTCGATCTAACTGAGTATAAGCTAGGGGGGGAAAGAAGTAAGAGATATACACGTTGGCTATGGGACAACCGGATGAAAACAGTAAGGAGTGCGCAGATAAGGGCAGAGGAGCAAAAGGACGCGGAGCGGCAGTCGGGGCGGCAGTCGGATCCATGGGCCCAAAGCAGCGCAAGCAGGAGAATAAATACGGGTCAAGGAAATACGCAGTGGCGTGCAGATACGCGATTGTCGCAGACAGAGGAGAGGGATGATGAAAACTATATTCTGCCACCCATACTAGGCCAACATCCCTATGCTAGGGACTACTATTAGAGGGGATAATCTCCCGGGTTTCAGGACTGCATCTTCCTTCTAGTACAGAGTATATACCGTAAATAATCAGGCTATTAACAACGCATTGCCGGGAGTCTTCGGGAAGACAGGGTGCCATAGAAGAGCCCCTCCACGGCCCTTGGCCTTGAGCTGCTCTAAACTGCTCCGTCATTTTGTTAAAACCAATTTTCCTATCCCTCCCTACTTACCGAAGCAAGCCGCGGCCTCATATCCCGCGCAGCTATTAGAACACATATATTATTGTGACGGTTTGCATATAGCGGTCGGCTAAATATGTGGCGCAAGGCGCCATCTCTAGTGTTGTTTCTCGCAAAATCCAACAGGCTATCTGATTTTGGCAGTCGCAAGTTCTCAATCAGTTAGTTCGCTGACTAGTTAGATTTGGAAGTGTGAGTGGCTAGGTTGGACGTCATGCGAGAGCGTAGCCGCATTTCGTATATTATATATTACGTAATTACGTGCTGTACCGCTTCATGTCTAGTGGAGATACCGTCACTACCCTCATCAGCCAGCAGACTCAACACGACTTGATGCCGACCTTCGGCTCGAATCGATTACCAAGTCAGCGCTTGGTGGTCTGGTTTACGGGGTATATATTTCTGATGGTATCCACTTTGCCTGGAAGTTTCCCGATTGTTACAAAGCGTGGTCTTCCAAGAAACTCTAACTATTTTACGGACGAATACGTAAAAAATGGCTATGGATTTTACGACGTTCACAAATATCATTGGCGGGAAGGCTACAACGACGGCCGAAACGCAGCAACCTATTAACCCTTCTACTAGAGAACCTAATCCGCCGGTTCCTTTATCCACAAAAAAGGATTTAGATGATGCCGTTGAGGCTGCTAGAAAAGCTTTCAAGAGTTGGTCTCAGACCACTTGGGATGCCAGGAAGAGTATGTTGTTAAAGTACGCAAATGCGATTTTAGACAACAAAGCGGAGCTTGCGGTGCTGTCCACAAGGGAGCAGGGGAAGCCGGTTCGTTTTTATCCTACCTCACTTTTATATATTAGTTCTGAAAAGGGTTGTCGGCTAACCGGTAGGAGTGTAGTTGATGATTGCAGTGCTGGAGCTTGAGCTTATAGCTGGTCGGATGCCGGATTTGGCAGAGATTAAACTTGAGGAGGAACTTATATCCGATGTCCAAGGGAGGAAAGTTACAAAACGATATATGCCGTTGGGCGTTGGTGGGCTTATCGTACCCTGGAACTGTGAGAGTTTATTTAGACCGCTATTTACAGATAGGAGTAGCTGACCCGTGGCTATTGGATAGTTCCGGTGATGCTTTTAGTTGCTAAGATTGCAAATGCGGTTTTGACGGGGAATACGGTGATTTGTAAGCCTTCGTATGTTCATCCTTCTTCGTTTACCAGCGTTAAGCAAGGTGATCGCTAATGAATTGGGAGGTAGGCCGTTTGCACCGTATACAGGGTTAAAATTGGTAGAACTTGCTCAGCAGTTCTTTCCCCCGGGCGTGATTAATATCCTTAGCGGAGGTGATAATCTAGGGCCGTGGATGACGGCACATCCTGGTATCGATAAGATATCATTCACCGGTAGTATCGCTACTGGGAAAAAGGTTATGGAGAGCTGTAGTAAGACTTTAAAGAGAGTCACTCTTGAAATGTATGTCTCTTCCCCCTCCTTTTCCCTCCCCCTCCTCTTCCTTCCCCTCTCTTTCTTTGGAAAATTCGGTCAAGTCCGATTAAATTCATCTTCGGAGTGCAGGGAAGGAAAAGATCCGGCTATTATATTACCAGATATAGACATTGCTGTCGTTGCGGGACAGGTGGCATTTTGGACTTTTATAAATGGCGGACAGGCGTGTATGTCTATTAAGAAGGTATATGTACACTCCTCTATTGCTAAGGAGTTCGTAACGGCACTTATCGCTGCTACTAAAGCCTTCAAGATTGGCGACGGGTTCGAAGACGGGGTGTTCATTGGTCCCGTGGGTCATGAAATGCAATATGAAAAGGTAGTAGGATTTATCCAGGATATCAAAAAGGAGGATGGTGAGATAGTTCTCGGTGGTGATATCGAGAGATTTAAGCACAGTCCCGGTAAAAGTGGGTTTTTCATTGATCCGACTATTGTTTTCGAGCCAGGGGAGGAAAGTAGAATTATGAAGGAAGAACCTTTTGGTCCTATCCTACCTATTGCAACATGGGATGACGAGGAAGACGTCATCAGAAGAGCCAATAATACAGATATCGGACTTGGGGCATCGGTTTGGGGCAAGGACGTGACTAGAGCCGAGAGAATCGGGAGGAGACTTGAGGTTGGAAGTGTTTGGATCAATGAGCATATGTCTGGACTGGGGTCGGTGCCGTTCGGAGGATGGAAATCCAGCGGGATCGGAGTGGAGTATGGGAAGGAGGGATTGATTGACTGGTGCAATTTGCAGGGTATTTATGTGACAAGTGAGGCTAAGAGTATCGGTTTTCTTTAGTTTTAGATGCTTTTCGAGCCGGAAAGGCCAGGCCGCTGCCCTTGGCGTTCGTAGATTGTTAGCAGCTTTTTGGACAATATCTTTGTATCTTACAGAATGGTGTGAAACATAGGTACTGCATACTATGCATATATGTTCATTTTCTTTGTAAGATCTAGCTTAAGACCTAATAACTATGTGTCTGTTCACGTATCTTCAACACCAAATTTGGGGAGCGTCTTGAGATTATTTTGACCAAAGTGGGGAATTCGAATTTATCTAATCCTAGGCCCGTAGACTACTTATACTCTGTAAGGATACAAGGGGATTTAGGGAGTCGACATCTAGATATCTTTTTATGTCATTTACGAAAATTTAAAAATTTAGGGGGTGAAATATTTTTAATACAGTTTCCATAAATTTAGAAATTTCGAAACTTATTTTCAGTTTAATAGCTAGTTAATAAGCCTATTATTAAACTATTAGATTACCTGCAAATAAGTAGTAGAGTAGTTAGTTAATAAGCTAGTTCACAGGCAGGCTGGTATGCAGTTTATAGGTAGGCTGGTTTGCAGTTCACAAACAGGCTGGTATACGTATGCAGTTCACAGGCTAAGCTAGCAGGCAGGCAGGCAGGCGGGTGGGCAGGCGAGTAGCCAGCTGAGTTAGCTGGTAAAAAAGCTAATTGCTATCTGTATTGTACTGATTATTAAAATTATAATATAACTCGAGGTTAACATCTTACAATATTATCATAATTCTATAAAGTAACAATATTTAAAACTTTTTTTCTTTTTTTTTTGAAATAGTTACTTAACTAATATCTAGGGTCAAAGTATTATTACTCAATTAATAAACTACAAAATAATAATTTTATAATTAATTTAAGGCTTTCTCTCTGGGCTTGTTTGCCAATGCCGTCGGGGGGTCTGGGTACGAGACAATTGTTTGCCATTAAAGCTATATTAAAAGTGTTTGATTTTATAAACAATCGAATTTTTCGAGTTCCGATAAACGTTATAAACGACATAAAGGGGTGTCCCTAAATCCCCTCATATAAGGAGGAGTTGGAATCCCAGACTGGATCCGAATAGCAATCAGTGCCTCTAACCGATTTAGGCTAGTACCATACAAATATATTGGCACGGCCGGCAGAAAATAATGTGAAAAAACTAGCTAATATATATCATGATGCGTACCTAGGTAGTTGACCAGCGATGAAAATTAAAATCTATGCCATCTGTGTCCGTATAGTCCCCTGATTTCCCCAGCACTACTGATAGATGCGCCATATCCATCAACGCCGACTCGAGGGGTATTAGGTTTTGGCTGATAATGAGGTGAAGGGCCGAAGTAAAGCTGAGGGCCTGGAGGCGGAGGTGGAAGTGGAGGCATGGGAAGGGGCGCCTGCCAGGTATTCCGGACAACACCCCCACTAACCGCTGGCGGAAAATAGTGGGGTTGGCCAATCGGAGGTACTCCTCCACTGACGGTTTGGCTTGAACGAGGTAGGGGAATTGGTGGTGCTGTCCACGGATTATAAGGGAAATGATGATTCGGCACGACACCAGGTGGTGTGGCTGATGCGGGATATGGTTCGCTATACAACATATAGAAAAGGTAAGATGGAATTTTAATGGGTGTGTTAGAATAAATTAATCAATATGGCTGAAGTCGCAAAAAAGGGCAAAAAGAAACTAATCTCTGGGCTTTGATCCTACCTCCTAGTAACTTGTGCATGAGCGGCGGAGGCAACTCTTAGCCTATTTAAATGATCGTTGACCACCGCTTGGCGATGTGCATGACCTGCAAATCCATCAGAGCTTGGGTAACTATGTAAGAGCTGTTCTCTCATTGCAAGCTCTCTATTTTTTGTAGCGCAATGACAGGATACCTCAAGAGTTAGATAAAGAATTGGTTTAGATTTAGGACCGCTGCTCGTCGTTGAATACGAGTATATGAAAGTGGAATTTGGGGACTCATAGACAGGGTACAGACCTTCGTAACGCTTCTTGAGCTTGGGCTGCGACTGGCCTGAGTTCTTGGTGTGAGCCTGGTGGCAGACCCATCAGGTATCTCTGTTCATCGGCTAGTCGCTGTCTATCCAGCCCGGCATCCGCAATGTATTATTTTTGGAGCTCTAGATCGTCGTAATACCTGGTAGATTGAGATTCCGCACTTTTCTTTAACCGACCTAAATGGCGGAAAGCAGCTTGACTTGGAACACGGTTCGAGTTGAACATAATTTTTTGAACTCAAGGTGATCGTCTACAAGGAGGAATCGAATGTTATATGACAAAATCGTTCTACTGACTATGCGTAATTATACGTAAAGCCGCGAAATTTCGAAAGGATGCCTGGTAGCGTATTCAATGGTTTTTGGGTACAGTCTAACTGGTCAATTTATATAGATTTCAAGCTTCACATACAATATCTCCCGTCAGCATTTGTCTGGCTTAGGGTTGATGAGGTGAGGGAAAATCAGTCTCGACCCAGGCGCCGGCTGGTCACAAGCTGGGGGAAAATCTACTTTCAATTTCCTTTTACAGTACTGGTTGCAGCGATAGAGGTGACTATCATCATGAGAGCGACGGCACCAACCGCTATCTTGCGAGCTAGTTTAGGTCATGAAAGACGGTTTGATATCAATTTCATTGAAAGCTTTTCCCTAAGAGTAACTTGATTTCCCTTCTGAGCTCCGCTCGTTCGTCAAGCGATCACGTACAGCTCGAATGTTCCACGCGAATATATCGGGCTCATGCAGTCAGATCAGTAAACGTTTGGGAAGCAGATCTTAGTGTTGCTATTGTTGCATTTATGATCGCCACTCCAACCGAACACACCCAGACATACCCACATATGCATACAGCATCGATCAGAGTGAACTTATAAGCTCATATGAGTCAGCGGAACAACTATAGACTCGTGAAGAGCTGATTTCCAATACTGCACAATACCTGATCCACACAGCTTTTCGGGGTATATCTAGAACTCCAACCCCGAGTTTAGATCTTCCAATTTTTTTACTAGCGATTTCAACTCCACTACCAGTATGTCTCCAATCCTAAGGCTTCCCAGCGAACTCAAGTTCGAGCTTCTCAGCTCCTTGGACTCGACATCCGACTTGGATTCGATTTGCAATACTTGTCGCGATTTCCGCAATTTCAGAACTTCGAGACACTGGAACGCAATAGAAAATTCGGTTTTCAAAAACGAAACTACACAAAAACTTTCCAGTGAGCTCATAGCCATTTCAAAACTGAGGGACTACAAAAAACCCCATATTATTTCAGCCAAGGTAAGTTGGGATACATCCAACTTCAGATTTTCTTACTCTCATGTCTATTACGAATCAAAAGTGCTGCCAAGATGCATTTGCAATTGGACGCTCTACTCACATTCGAATCCAAGCCCTTCTGTCTCGTTATTTATAGCTTCCAAGATAAAACCTCTTGCTAACTCCTGAGAAGTTAGGGGAGTTAAATGGCCTGCAAACGAGTAGTCCAGGCCGCTGCGGAGACCTGTCTGAATTAATCGAACTCCGTCGGGTGATTCGCTGGTTCGCTAAACGCTTCTTTGTCCACCATCTCGCGCTCAGGAAAGATAAAGTGCCACCAAGTGCATCCGAAATATCTCGCATAGAACACGCCTTCGGGGTTATATGGACGTGGATGGAGGCATCTTACGATTTCACTAAACGAAAAGATGATATTGTCGAAACTATATGCTGGGCAATCGGAGATGATGATAGGTATTTCGAATATGCGCTTATTGCGGGCGACCTCCTAGCCGTGTACACCTTCCTAAGGGGCGAGTTGGAACATATTGGGGTCTTAATCGCCGCGAAACAAAGTGAGGGCTATTTAGAATATCTTGGAGCCCTTTCGACATGTCTAGATCAATGTAAGTTTACGGTTCCCAACTACTTTTGAAAAGCCTGGGCTAATCAGAGCTAGACCTCCGTACGGGAATACCGAATATACTATTAATGGAGAAAGGACTCGACGAAGTTAAAGAAATCCTGGAAGCCCCTATCGAAGATCAACTTGCAATATGCAACCCTTTCTTTGGTCATTTAGACTATACTTTAACCGATCCCTACGCCTTTGATGTCGGCGACGACGAAGACGTTATAAATCATTTTGTTTCAATCGTTCGGCAACTTCGGGGCTGCAGTTCTTATAAAGACTTCGTATCACGACCTTTATGGAACGGTACTGCGTATGGGATCTACAATATTCAAAGGGAACCATGGGACCAAGAAGGAGAATTTGATCATATGGCTACCTTCTGGGATGACGAAAGACTTGTTCGCTGGGGGTATTATCCATCGTTGGATTACAGCCAGCCCTTTAAGAAATCTACGTACAGCAATTTAACTGATAAGATATTGAGGGCGCATGCTTGCGGTTGTAAGGATGGATGGGGTTGTCAATATCAAGCGAGAAACCGGACGGAGGATGATGATGACTTTTCGTCGGAAGAACCGAATAGTCGACAGCCGTGGGGTTGGCCACGGGCATACATATGATGGGAGGCTCTAAACCATTGCCCCGAACCAAACTGCCGTCCTGTATCGATAACTCGTCGGCTGTCCGTGGCAGCACCTAAACCCGGGTGCAGGCGACAACTACCCCGCTTTGGAAAAACTACGTCTTCCAAAGCTCGCCAATCTACACTGGTTGTCGCCTGAAAGTCGGGCCACTTCTACTACTAAATCGGCTGCTAAGCTAACTATTAGTTTAGTTCCTAGCTTTTTAGACTACTAGGTACTTAATTAACGAGACAGTCACGGGGGGGCAGGTTCTGGGTACGAGACAAGTTAACTAGCTATTTACATTTAATTGTATGTATTTCCGGAGCTTTCTAGAATACCTCCCCCCCCCTCCCCTATAGTAACGTAAAGTTAGTTACATACAAACCCCGTCTTTCAGTCGGGGAAACTGGCAAGATTGTACATTAAACTTCCTAAGCATCATGTGAATAGCTTTAATGTGAAGATAGTCTATTTATCGGGTATTGTTGGGTTACATAGAACTATATGATAGTTATACTAATAAGTAATACACATAGCCAAACGTAATTGTCCTGTGCTGCAGGCGAGGGTCGTGAGGTAGCAGCCGGGCTATTGCTATTGCTTGATCAGGGTGCGAATATATCGTGTAGAAGTTAAGGGCGGGTTATGATGGCGGACGCTCTTGATTTGGGCTGCGATCGAAGGGCATGAGACTGTCATCTGGTTACTGCTCGTCCGGGGTACGAATATAGAAGAAAGGGATGACTCGACTAATTAATAGGACACCACTAAACTGGCTGCGGGGCGTGAGTTTGAAAGAGGGATAAAGTTGCTATTGGGTAGAGGTGCAGACTAGAAGACGATATATAAGAGCGCTAGCGGTACTTGGGGAAGAAAATAGTTGGTTATACGTTAGAACCGGTTTCATTCATCATTAACGTTAGTCCCAGATCTAGATGCGGGGCACTATCGGTATCGATCTGCCCATTTTCCGTGACCGAAAGTTCACAGAGACCCTGATTCCAACTTGGAGCGTGGCATCTTAACTTTGTACCGCAATCGGGATTCCTCTGCGTGAGAAATGTATCTACGGTAGCTGTAGAACTCTTTTTTTAATTGTATATATTGAAGAAGTTATCTTTGGGTATTTGCGCAAGACCCGAACCCTTATGAGAAATTTAATTAATCAGAGGATGATATTAGCTTTAAGTGGGCTAATTTACGTTCGAGTATTACTCTTAATTTACGTGACGATGTAGAACTCCAGAACCAGACGCCACAAAGAAGGCCGCCTTGCTTGGGTATACATATATACATGCTAACTCGTAGCACTCAATCCCGGCCGAATCCAGTTATCCTGAAATTCGGTACCTATAGTGGTCTCGTACCCAGGAGCCATATTAATGAGCTTTGTTTTTATAGTGGCTGTTGAATGCATTGATATTCCCGTGAACTGGACAACGTGCAAGCCACTAAACTAGCTACTGACTAACGCTATAGCTATTTCGATGTCTTTACCTATTGGCCGGCTGCGCTGGCTCTGCTGAAGACTAGTAGACCTATATATTTGCCAAGCTATACCGCCAATTAAGCTACTTCCAAGCATGCTAAGTTAGAATGCATTTTTGTAGGGCCATTCTTTTTGAAGATTAGTTGCAACGCTGTGCGGCGTCGGTTAGGACAAAAACATTATTAAGCCGCTTTGCCGTCGATCGGGTATACTGGGTATCTAGATATGCTTGCGCATGGTCTATTTTTTTCGGATTACTTTAAGTCTATCAAGACTACACGGGTTTGCCGTACTTCAAATTTAACCTTTATTTTCGCGTTGGAAGAGAGTTTGAGCCTTTTCGTACGATCGTGGTAGTTATCAAGGCTCGGGATGTACTGGGGCCTTGAAACTTAATCTCCCTCCTTAAACGAACCCTCTCTCAAGAGTACTACCGTATTTACCTACAGGTTCCTACGATCAAAGTGACTAGGTTCTACAAGAGAGTAGGTGGCGATTGCTAGGGTTAGATCTGAAGTCCCGGGGTACCTTGTGAACTCCGACTATAATGGGCCCGAAAAATAGGAAACCAAAAATCTGGCTCCTTGGATACAATTTTATCGTCTTGGGAGGCCTCCGCAGTAAAAATCCTTTAAAACGAAGGATCAAAAACATTATCTCGCCAGGTTGGGGGGATGGGCGCAGATTTGAAAAAAATGGTCATCTGGTTCACTTTAATCCTGAAGACCCCAAAGGTCTCGTTAAAGAGCTAAAGCGACTGGGGTTAGCCGGAAGTAAGTCCCACCTCCAGACAATATTCCCTGATCTTTGCAATTTGTATTATCCTGCCTATTGCGCGTTGTTTCTTATAGGAGGTCGCTAAAATAATTTTGATTTAAAACAGTTATCATGTGGACAGGTCAAACATTTAGTAGTTTAGGAAGGCTATATTTAATTGAGGAAGATGACATGCCGTTGAGTATCGTTCGAGGTACGATCTGGTGCGCAGCTGTGTATCCCGCGAGCTATGCCCACAAAGCAGCGGTCTACATTGGATGTCAGGATTTACCAAGGCTGGTGTCTCACCATCCAACTGTCGGAAAATATTACAATATTAGGGCTGATGCTGGCGTTTCCCTTGAACAACTGTGGGAGGGAAAGGGACTCCTGGGGAACAGAGTCGAGGAAATGAATTCCAATGATCTCACTTTTTCCCCCATTGCAGTTCATCGTGTTAAATGAGTCTATGGGTATAAATGACGCCACATCAGTGTTCAAGCGTCAGCTCGGGCTTATAATTCTCGAATCTGATTGCATAAGACCCATGTATACGGCAAAGGTCTATGGAGCCTCTTGAGGGGTTACCTGAACCCTACCTCTCAATATTTGCCCCTCAGAGGATGGTTAAATTTATTTCTAATAGGGGGTAACAGTACCTTTCACGCTAAATCCCTGCCCTAGCGTTCCAAAATAGTTCGAAAGGAGTCTTAGAAAAGTACCCAAAACCCCTACGGTAGTAAGACATAACCACAGCGT
Organism: Orbilia javanica; assembly: GCA_036872735.1. Classification (NCBI taxonomy): domain Eukaryota; kingdom Fungi; phylum Ascomycota; class Orbiliomycetes; order Orbiliales; family Orbiliaceae; genus Orbilia; species Orbilia javanica. The sequence continues at coordinate 1,516,612 of JAVHNR010000001.1, read as the reverse complement.
ACACTTGTCGATCAGCGATCGCTTCATAATACGCTATAATTAATAATCAATTAATTATATGACCAACGCCACGATAAAATAGGAGTATAATTCCTAGGCTAGTGGCCACCGATATAATTAAACATCGGGGATTACGGATAGGTCGCATTTTCGAACTCTCCAAGCACCACCGCCTTACTGTCAAAAATTAATTATCTTTGCGCTTTTCTGTCAATTGCAAGATATTTCTAGGAAAGGATTTGAGAGATGGACGACAATAACCCTCGCCACGAGAATAGTCCAGCTGCCGCTGGCACAAGATCGCAATCCAGTACGGCGCCGCAGCCAGCCATAACAGGCCATTCCGCCGTGGCTTTGCCGCTTCCAGCGTCGAGCGGCGTTCCTCCCCAAAGAATATGCGTATTTATAACCCGCCCCACGATATTCAGCGTCCAAAAAATCCGCCGAATATATATATCCTTGGACCGTCCCCCGATGGACCCAACCGACGAGAGGTATCCGCAGGTGATCCGGAGCAAAGCTCCTTGCTGGTTTCGGTATTTTTACCGTAAGAAAAGGTGAATTAAGAAAGTTCCTACGTATAACTCCAATTTTAAATATGACTGCCGGATGTCCAAGAACTAACGATATCTAAATTCAGTATTAACGTATTAGCGTCCTCGGTTTCATGAAAAAAAGCATCTAATGTGGATGCTGCTTTCTTCTACGTCGGTACGGTCTAACATCGATCTCAACTGGTCTGGCTAGCTGGGAGCTCCGGAGATCTGCTAGCGAATAACCGCGTGTCGGCTCGTAGATCAGAAAAAGTAGCTCAAGCCCAGGCGGGAGCAGCTCTGTAAAATGGATTTGGGGCTTTTGGTCTCAAATTTATTTCCTTTATCCTGTTTCTACATTCAACCCCCCTGTGAAGATATTCGGAGAGCAGTTTGGCATCATTTTCCCAGCCAGTTTGACTCGGTTCCTTCGAATATATATGCACTTATGGGTACCCTCACACAAGACCTTACATTTGGTGGCCGGAGAGCCTGATCCGGACACCAAGTACTCGCCGCGACACCGAAACCGACTTAGCAAGCTACTTAGCTACAGTATACATTCCATTCAAATTCGCAAAGATCGCCAGACGACTTCCAAAGCAGGGTTAACTGATAACGGGAAATTACATTCACTGCATTTAAGATCCCCTCAAGCACAGAAAAATGCCCGTAGTACTTCCTTTAAAACCTCAGGCGGTAGCAACGACGACGACGGCGAGAACCACGTCCGGCTATGGTATAGTCGGGAGGCCGCGAGGGTAGTCTTGAATCCGGGAAGTTATAGTTCAGAGCCAGAGTCAAGGTACCGGTGGGAGCCAATTTGTTCAACATCTCCAGCCGCGGTTATTTGGAATGAGCACCTGGATTCTGCGATGAGATACTTAACCCGGAAAGGGATAGAGTGGACTGCCTTACACCTGGGTCTTTTGAGTAAAAAGGTTACCATTGCGATATTATACGAAGACAATGGGCGTTGGGATCGAGAGGTGATTCAACAAGAACTTCGAGATTTCTACTTCCCACGCCGGGTGTTTACCAATATTATATTTTCTCAAGCAAAGGTAAAAAAAGGTGCTGCATTGAGGGCTTCCGAGTACAACAACAGACAGTCTTGTGGGGTAGGCATTGGTGTAAGAGGTGTGTCTTGGTCTGCCGGAACTGTCGGCGGATACTTTGAGTCAGAAACTGGAGAATTGTATGGTCTCACCTGCCACCATGTTCTTCTGCCGACGGCGAAGCATCAAGTTTTGGAAATTGAGGAGCTTGGACAGAGCGTAACAAAAGAATACCCAGAATATCTTGACGTGGTCGGTCTCCATCATCCGGCATTTAAACCAGAGGATGGAGCCATCGAAGTAGTTCAGCCACCATGTTCGGACCATTCCGAAACCCTTTTAACGTTGCAAAATTCGCTCAAAAGAGCTGAAGAGAGATTGGGGGCTCTCAAGGCCAAATACGAAGTACTGGGTATTCCAGTTCCAGAAAACAAAGCGGAAGTTTGGCAATCTGTCGCCAGGGACAAATCTAGACAACTGACAACGGCCCAATCGTATAACCGGACGTTTGGTAGTGTTATTTGCAGCTCGGGTTACAAAGTTGACTTGGAAACCAAAGCTTCAATCGATTGGGGGTTGTCCGAAATCTCTCGGGATCGAAGCGTCTTGAATATGGTAGGTCTAGAAATCTTTCAGTCTAAGTTAGAAACCACTTCAAAGATTGTGCCTCCTTAGCCAGGCCTATAAATCTGCTGCGGTCTAGCTTAGCGCGCGCTCTATAAAGCTGGAATTGCATACAAATATTAGGCTAATTTGCTTTTGACAACTCTATTATAGGTTGCGAGTGTTGATGCAGAAAGGCGGCAAGGCTCTTGGGAAGGTTTATCGGAGGACCGAATTGACTTCAACGGTACCGCTGACCCCGTTGAGGGCGAAAGCGTTTTTAAAATCGGCAGAAAGACGGGGCCAACCTTTGGGGTAATAAATGGAACCAAGGATGGTGTTAATTTGAGGGGAAATTTGGGGGGGAGACTACGGAGTGGTGTGTAGTTGGTAAGAAGAGAGTCGACTTTGCTGAAGCCGGTGACTCAGGCAGCCTAGTCTTTACCCAGAATTTCCAAATTATTGGAATGGTTACTGCGGGCTGCGAGTCTTACGGGGGACTGACATACATCACCCCAATAAGGGTTGTACTAGATGATTACTCAAAACGACCGGGAAAAGGCTGAAGTTTTGGGACAATTTGTGAGGGGAAAGATGCGGCACAAACGTCCAAGAGAGCGCTCCAATTACGGTATACATTTCAATCTTGAATTGTGTAATCGGACCCTGGAAACATGGCTTCAACAGCTAGGAATGATAGAATAATAATGCAATGCCCCAAGAGAACGATATGAATTTTGTGTTAGTATATAGTGAATTGTGCTAGAAGGTATCAATCTTGAACCCCGCTATCCCACTTGGGCGAGCCCGGACATATTGGTGAGCTCAAGGAGATGGTCCGGTTACGCAAGGATGGTTCGTAGAGCTAGAGCCGAGGTCTAGGATTGCACAATCAGTATGGATTCCTCGCGATGATGCAATCGATAACTAATCTGGTACCCTCTTGGCCTACTCCACTTCAGCTAGATTATTCTTATAACTCAATACATCTCAAGTCACGACTCATGGGCTAAGAAATACGCTTGTTTAGGTCAATATGAAAATGGAGAGGCCGCGACGTGACGTCGAAATTGGTACAAGACGAACGGAAGGAAGGCTTTGGGATGGCTAGCAAACGGAAGCATCTACAAGACATAGCAGTTAAACTGCAAGGTCATCCCTTAGTATACTGCTCCGTCGCCGTCGCCATCATTGACAAAAAATGGAGACAAGGGCAAGAACAACGAGCAGCGATATCCATACCCTTAATTATCTAGCTTTCATGCGACGTTTTTATGGAACAGGAAAGAAATAACGCATATATACATTACCTTGCAAACCGTATTTTTCGCGGTGGTTGCTACCGGTAGGGGTTTTGGGTACTTTTCTAGGACTGCTCTTGAATATTAAAAGATTTTAAAAAGAACCAAAGCCGTCTTATTTTCTTTCAAATCGTTATTTATACTGTTTTAAGTTCCCTTTTTTCCATAAACCGTCTTGAGAAACCAGCCAAAACCCCGTACGGCTTATTGCCACGAAGGCCAATATCTATACACCTCAGCCTCAAGCTACAGCCCGATTATCAACCCGCTCAAATTCATCAGTACTCATTCAATTGTCTTCTTCTTTAAACTTATACCGCCCTTCTTCCATGTTGTTGTGCTACCACACACCGGCCAGCCCTCCACGACACACTCCCCCATTTCTTTACCATCGTCGAGCCCTATCCATCGCAAACCCTCCCCGAAAAATATCCACCATGCACCCCACCACCACTCTTCAAACACGCGCATCCACAACTTGACAACGGGCATGCGCAGCCATACAGCGTAGTACTTCCACCAGCGGACTGTATACGCCACTACTACAGACGAGTCCATGACTACGATGGGATCTGACGTCTGGTTGATAAGTGTGAGCGGTAAAAGCGTGCATTCGGAGATAATGCAATCCGGGGGTTGCGGGAATCTGAGCGGGTCTAAACCAGTTAGCACGCCTTTTCGTAGGTTTCAGTTGAAAAAGGTATCCAAGAACATACCGCCACTCCAACTCCCTTTCCTCAAAGTCGCATTCAAAAACGGATCGGCATCCAGCACAACGATCCCGTTCCAGCAAGTGCCTACGTTCAGAACCCCGCCTCTCCTCACCGCAGCTCTATCCTCTCTGTCCATGAAGAATGGCCAAAACCCGGTTGTTGTGCGCCCGCACGAGTCACGCAATACCCATTGATCGTATAGCGTGGCGCCATCCATGTCCAGACTACAAGCCATTGTTCTACCATTGCTAGCAATAATCAACTTTAGAATGTCAGTATGGTGGAAGACGACGTCATTCATTAGCACGAGGGTACGGAACGGCGTGTTGTTTTCATAGAGCGGTTGTAGAGCGCCGTTACGCAAGTTTGCCATATACCCCATGCGGTGGAAGATGCTATGCCAGGGCATGTTGGAAGGGTATCCACGGAGCTCTCGCGTTATATTTAGCGAATGCGGCACCTGCATTCTTGTGAGCTTCCGCGCGTAATGCAACAGCATGGAAGCGGTGTTGTCTTCGGAGTCATTCTCAGTCAGAGAGAGATAGACATTTTGCGGGCCAAGAACTTCAATGAGGGACGTCATCTCGCGGGTCCAATGGTCCAGGACAGGCTCGTTGTTCCAAAAGCTGGCGGCGATAAAGTAGGACGCATTGGAAATTTTGTGTTCGAGGAAAACGGGGTCGCGGACGAGTTCCGACGCCTCGGGGAAAGGGCTCGCGGTGCCATAAGCGTACGCCCAGATCACGAAAATACCGTTCAGTATCCAGATGAGGGCGCGATAGGGAGACCTTCTCTTTAGCGGCGTCGCTAACAAGCCGGTGGAATACCGCGACCTTCCATAGTGATTGCGGCTCCCTCCGCCGCTAGCGACCAAGCCCCACAGCGCCGCCGCGGTTTTGACAGGCAGAAAGAAGAAGACGGTGGCCAGGTACAGGCTCAAGGTCGCGGAGTTGTGCGTGAAGATAGGGTGCGAGAGGCGGAAGTACAACGCCGGCAATAGAATGAGTATTCCATATTCGTGGTAATTCCCGAGTATAGATCGGGACTGTACCCACCAACGGCGGATCGTTGAAGGGATCGGTGTCTGAAACATTGCACGACGAAGGCAAGGGGCAAAGGTCGTGTAGGAAGCGGCTCGGCTATGGGACAACGAGACGCCAAGCTAGCGCGACACATCGTGAAAACGCGGTCGATTGGTGTTCCCAAACGCTACAATTGGGATGGAACTGCTTGAGGGGAAGAGGGCTCGAGGTAAGATTTGGATGGCACGGTGTACTTTTGTTAAGCCTACATGATGGCTTTTTGCGCGAAGTCAAGACCCATATCTTGAGTACCTAGATGCAGTGTGCAGAACCGAAGCCACTCTTGACACACCGAGCTCTACGAATCTCAAGGTCGCATCTTATTATGCACTTTAAAGGTTGGCCTTTTAAGAATCACCGGCCCTATCAGCCGAAACGCGCAATCAATAGCAGAAAACCACCAGTAGAACAGGTTTTGGTCATCGCCCGAAGGTTGACAATTAAATTATTGGGCTCGAGGCCTGCCAATGCAATATTCCTTAGCTTGGGGGACTAAGACCAATCGAGAAATACAACACCAACACAGGCGACGAAGTGTAGCGTTCCCAATTGCGTTCCCATTGCGTGGTTAGGAAGTATGCACATGGGGAGCACAGGGCATGAGCACAATTCAGATACCGCGATTGGCCTCGGGGCATGTCAACCATGGCCACGACCAAAAAATCGCCACAATATCGATTTATTCATGAAACCAGTGGTTAGGATTTCCGCCTGCCGGGATTTGTGTTGCAGAAGCCCGTATCAAGGCTCGACAAGCTGGCTGGTAGGGACTTCGTCCGCGGACAGCCGGCAGTCGACTCAGCATCCTAAACAATTCTTTGTTTACACATCTTCCCAAATGTCTTTTGATAAAAATATTCTTCTCTTGGTCCCTAATCCATTTTTGTGCTAACGTAAAGATTTCCCCCGCCCTTCCCCGCCATTTCAGCACCTTCATCGTCACATGCAACATGCCTTGAGCTAGCAGCGGCCCTGCATGAAACACGAATTATCTGCCTTTATCCAATTTTGGGCATTTTCGAAACAAGCAATTTTGGAACCGCCGTTGAGAGAATATTAAGTCAGAGCTCTCCATTGGGCCCCATTTTTGGCGTTGGGCCCACTTAGTCAATTAGCTGCTAAGCAGCCTGCCAAGCCATATTCCTATATTCTCGGTCACCAAATGGACAGCCCGTTTGAACTTGTTTTACAATAATGGGATTGCACGCCTTTTTTATGTCAGATATTAAACTTTGTTTACATTTAGTTATCCTCTAGGATATGTCGATCATAGGAAATAAGCATTTTGTTAGAGTTCCTGGTTACGGGAGCAAGCGGGCCTAGCGTTGAAGTTTATGTGAATATATGTACGTATGCATATAGGTCCTCCATGCAGCCCCAACTAGCGAGAAGTCCACACCAGTCCTACGGGTTCCACGGTTCCGCAGTCCCGCGGCTCCAAAGTTTGTCTTGCTCTAGGCCCAGGCGCTAATCAAACCTCTTTCTAACATCACATCGAATCTAGCTATGGAAATCTCTGTTAAATCATATATTCTCCCTCTTGAGAGCGGAGTGCCTCCTCTGAAAGAGCGCGCCCCCACGGTGACTTTTTTCCCGAGCGTTGAAAGTCCACCCGAAGGAGGAGCGAGAACTGGGAGGCTAAGCGTATTTGCCTGCACGAAAACCAGAAAACTCGGCATCCTGATGAAAAACCCGACCATAAGAAATTCATCAATTTATCTACGGGAGATAAAGGTTTTGACGAATCAGGCAGGATCAAATGACAAAAATGAACACCTCATAAATCGCGTTTCCTGTACATCTCGAAGGATGCCCCTCCCACGTATGCACATACAAGAGAGGGACATCTTGTCCAACCTTATCCAGCACTGTCCAGGGCAGGGCATACGCGCATTGCAGTCAAAAGGATCCACCTGCCAAGTTGGGGCCACAAACACGGTCACACAACGCTGGAGCTTCTACGTAGGGTAGTAGGGTCAATCGCCGAGTCTAAAGCCAAGTTTCCACATTTTATGCAGGGCCCTGTCTCATTTGCAGGGGTGGGGCGCGTGCAGCGTCCAACATGAACTGTGAATGGACTAGGCTTGCTTTGGTCATAGTATTATAGCGCACGAAGGACATAGAAGGTTGTCTTCAACGTAACATGACGTGCCATAGTATTGGAACACGCTCTGGCTAGCACAATTTTCGAGTTAACTTGTGGGAGAATTGGGTCAATTGGCGAAAGCAACGCCGTCAACTCTGTTGACATATCAACGTGTCCGGTCGATCTGGCCGCTAAAAGATGTGTGTATAATCTGGTTCATAAGTTAGCCATTTTTTGTCTGCTCACTGGCTGACGAGCCTATTATTAAGCTAGCTGAAAGGATAAACTAGTTTACAAGCAGGCTGGTACAAAATTCATATGCAGGCTAGTACATAGTACTCCGTACGCAGCTCACGTTCACAAATAAGCTAACAAACAAGCTAGCAACTAGCCGGGCTAGTCAGTACGCAAACTAGTTCCAAACTACATTACAGCAAGGATTAATTTCTAATCCCGTTTGGCTGGTCGATTTTTAGTTATGGCTAAGAGACAAGTTATGGCAGTAAACGGAACATTCTTCTTATGAGGCTCGAGAAATGGACCCCAAGGGCTGTGCATAAATTGAATCGTAAAGCCCTGATTACACATTTTCCAGTGTTAACAAAAGATTCCCAACAGTAAACGCCTTCTTTCTCAAATAGCCTGCGAACTTTAAACTCATTTGTTGGTCATGGTTTGCCTTCGTACTAACAATTTGCCAGCTACGGTATTGCTGGCTTTGGCGATATCATCCTTAGTATCATGCGCGAGTACGACGTTGAAATGTTCGAAAAACAATACTGTCAGGGCTGTCATGAGCCGGTCCCGCACTGTAGCGGCATCTTCACCCGAGTCCTATAATGCTCTTTCAGCGATGTGCCAGTGCTTGGTTACTGAGGGGAATAAAGGTGCTTCTGCGAACTATGCAGCTTGTCGAGTTGATTCCGGTGAGATAATTAAATTCGATCACACATACAAAGATGCACGATGTATAGGGATTCACTTGGAATCAGTACTAATTATTACTCGGTCCTTAGCATTATTATCCTACCCCGCAGACCAGATAGCCATTGCATGCGTCTGCCAGCCGGTAGATACAATCAGTATAGCTACCACGTCTACTATATCGTCAACCACTACTACGGGAGCCACCACAACCGCCACTGCTTCAATAAAATGCAATAGGGACCTTTTATTCAGAGGCCTTCTCCAAGCCGGCGCTGCCGCTTCATCTTTTTGCCAATCTTACACTACAGCGCTGGCCACTGCAGGACAAGCATATCCCAATTATCTGACAAGTTACTCGGGAACTCCATCACGAATTTCCAGCGCATGCACCTGTATAAGTCTTTCTCCCGCCCCCAGCTCACCAACGACAACGAACGCGCCCCCAGCGCCTACGCTGAAATGTGTAGAAAATAACACCGTCCGGCAGATTATGAGGTTGTCCCGCACGATCGCCGCAAGTTCTTCAGAATCTGCAGCAGATTTGTACAGTATGTGCAGGTGTTTGGTGAAACAGGGAAGCCTAGGGGCCGCAGCGGAATACGATAAGTGTTGGCTAAACTCTGGTGCGTGAGAGATATGTAACCGTTTTGACGGCTATACGTACGCTAACAAGAATTCTTGCCGCACTAAAAAGAATTGTCTGCATACTCCCCAGACCAGATAGCAAGCGCATGCCTGTGTCAGCCCGTGGAGGGCATTGCGTCGGTTGATACCTCTATCAGCACCCCTACTAGTACGTACCGTTGCTGCCCAAGGGGCTTAAGGTACAGCGCTAATATGACCCCCAAGGCACCTATAATCCTTCTATCCCATCCTCGTATAGCAGATGTATGGCGGACCCTGGTGATCCCGACTTATCTCTCGTAAGATACTCCTAAGAGCGACCATATGAGGGGGTGAAATATGAAAGACTAATTGCGATAATAGAGACTCCTTGAACCCAAACAAGCAATTCCACTAGTGCGAGATGAAAAATACCTCAAAGTGGCCACCGAGGTTACCGAGGATATCCCCGATCTTAAATTTAAGCAGACACCGGGGCTGCTGTCCGGGTAACTTACCACCTGCGACTACGTACGTTTCTGAGCAAAGTTTTGCTAACCGGTGGATGCAATGGGTAGAACGTATGACTTGGTCATAGGAGACGAATATTTAGCGGTGGATGATTCGGGCCGTGTGACATTCCAGACGAAAAGGTAAACGTCTTGATTGGCTTCGAGGCCCGAAAATAGCTTACTGATAGCTGAATGCAGTTCCGGCCCGAATTATATCACGGAAAGTGGTGTCACATTTATTACATCGTATGTTTGAGCGCTCGCCAGGGTCTCTTATGAAGCTTAAATGAAGCTAATAAGGGTTACTATTGCAGAATCTTCAGTTACACCTGCGACGGAGTCCTAAAGATCGGTCTCCCCGGCGTCGTTGAATACGGGTTCGGATTCATCGACGGCTATCTCTACGCCAAGCCGATAGTGAAAGACCTCAACAATCCCTTCCGCATACGCCGCAGACAGATACAGTCTGTGGTCACAGACAAGACACGAGCAATTATCTTGAGGCTATCAAGAGTTCTCAATTTGGATCTACTACCTATAATAGCCGCTCCAAAGTATACCACAGCCTCCCAGCTAGGGCGAAACCCGCGTTGCCCTACCCGTCCGCCTGGTTTGGAAGCAGTCCTAAAGCCTGATGCACCGCCGTCATTCGTAAATGGCTGCGGCGATACCAGCTTCCTCGGTAGCTTGGTTCCGAATCTTGTATTCGAGCCGTGCTGCAACAAACATGACCTCTGCTTTGGTACGGTTTGCCTTCCGATTTATATGTGTGATCTGAATATTTGTTTACGTAATTGCTAACATTTTCTTCGCAAACAGATGACTGCACCCAAAGCTTCGATGGGTGCAACGAGAGCATGTTTTCCTGCACTCGTCTTCAGTGCCTCTTAAAATACCCTGAAGATGGCTCGAATGCGAACTCCGTACTCCTCTGGGGCTGTTATGAAGCCGCTGACATTTACTATTCCTTTATAAAATCATTCCTAGGCGCCGATGTTTTCAATGAGTTGACTTCCAAGAGATGTGTTTGCAGACTCTCCGTAACCATACCAGTGCGTTGATGATCAACTTTTCTCATATGGATATATCTGTTTACGCGGCTATTTGGTACCACGGTAAGTAAACCGGTAGTAGACTGGTTTAAGAGACAAAACCAAGAGATAAGCACCCATCCAACCGATCATGTAACCTAATGATAATAATGGGAAGGTGCGCCCCTAGTATTTGCGACTTCAATTTCTGCTACGACCCCCCCCGTCACTATAAAAAACGCGATAACTGCGTGCTACATGTTACCGAACTAGAGAGGGCTCTGTTTATATACCATTTATTTTACATTACACCGCCCTTAACCTGAGGGGAGGCCGGCTTCGCTTTTGTTTGATTTTCAATGTAGCCGTACAGCTTCCGCTAAGCTTAGGTTCTAGATACAAAGTAGCGCTCTGTAGTCTCTAATATCTCCTTCAGTTGGCCTGCAGCTCTCAATATATCTTTTTACCCCTCTTCTAGCAGCCCTGACTATTTTCTAAGCGTAGTGCAGATAGAATTGGGCTAGACTTCCATTGCATCTATTTACTAGTTATCCACCTAATAGAGCTATGCTGGAAGCCGCTTTTCAAAATCTACACAGCCGGTGGCAAAAATAGACGTTTTATAGTGCTGAACTGAACGGGTCTTCGCCAATTTCAGTTATAGCTTAACCTCGCCGCACTATTTTGCGCTACAGGGCTGGAGGAATCCACGTTCAAATTCCGCCTAACCTAAAGCTCTGGTTCTGTATTTTTGGAACCGCCAAACAAACCTCGAAACGCTCTCATACTTCCAATTGGTCTTTAGCAGCCAGATTAACCGAGCCGGGTGCTACCTTCCACCCCTGGCAAAACGCGGCACGATGTGAGTTGCCTACCCCTGCCGCCGTGGCGTACAGGTAAGTAAGTACCTATGGTAGCTAGGTAAATATGGGCCTGCCTATGAGTCTGGCTTATATACTAGTCTAGTAAGCCGTGTGGAGGCTTATACCTTGTATTTAACATCTAATAAATAAACTCGGGGTCAGTAGGCAGGTTACAAGGAGACATAATAGCCGCAATAGCACTAGTAAACTTGTAGGATTGCTGCAGGTAATGTCTGGTTTTACTGTGGCTAGATTTAATTAAGCGCGCGCATTTTATAGACGCCGTGGTGTCATGTAGTAAGAGGGATCGTGTCTGTGGCTTCCCCTTGTAAGCAAAGAGTTTCTACAGAGCTGCTATGTTAATTTCAATCGTGCGGCGCTATGGCATCTTAGCGAGTTTTGACTTTATCCTACATTAATTGCTGTGATATCAGTATACGGGCACAATGCAAAGCCTTCCAAGACTTGATAAAACGAGCTGGCATGTCTGTAGGAGATTTTAGAAGGTCAAAGTTCGACTTCATGGCTCATGATGTAACAGGATTCCAGGAAAGCAGGATAATCCTTTCTCGCACCCATCCTGGATACATATCATCCAGGCTACATCTAGCTGTCCCTGTATCAGCAAATCCCCTTACTAATATTTATTTTGTACACTTCAATAGGCCTGTAGGAAGTCGGTAAGGCTCCCGAAACTCCTGGAAGTTCGGTTGCACGTTATGATCTACTCTAAATTAAGTTTTACAATAGTCTATCTGTTTTGCCTTCGTGGGGTGTCTAGCATTCATGGAGTCCCGTGGAAAAGCCTACAATTGTACGCAAGCAGCCAAGAAATTGAACAAACAACTAACTACTAAAAACCTCAATACATATATCGATGTATCGATGGCCGTTGGCCTCCGATCGCGAGGTACTATGAGAACATAACTTAGCAGGCAGATCCAGGTATAGCATTAGCACTAGCTAGCAGCTGAATAGCACTCGCAGCACCGATGGTATTACTAAAAATGAAAGAAGGAATGGAAACCGGTGAAGTAATGTTTAGCGAAATATTTGTAATTAGTAGGTAAGTCTTACATTCCACAGGACAAAAAACGTCATTGACTAACGTCGCAAGGGCCCTTTTGGGGAATGTTTGAAGATAGCTGACTGCTGGTAAAACTTAGGCTAACCTAGGATAGTTAGAACACCACAGTAAATGTGAGGGCGTGCTTTACGGCGAAAGAGCTGCATAGTTAGCCACAAGCCAAGCCGCTTAAATATATGCGAATTTTTGTGTTGAAGTACTTGGCTGTAATTCTAGTATTGCATTTGCAACATTAACTAGTCCTTCCAGTGTACCCCGGCCCAAGTTTCCGGAAAGTAAAATGAAGGTTTGGGACGATGGTCCTGCGAAAGTGATGCTTAACTTTAGTGATACTAGAGCAGTAGCTAGTAACATTCCCCGTTTTTTTGCTAAGAAAACAAATCGCGCTCGGAGCATATCTAAATTGGCCGAACGCCACAGTAATAATCCAGAGGCTAACGACCGCGGGAATGGCTACAAAGAGAAATATCGATCAAGATTCCCAGGATTCCTGCCATAATGCATGCTCTTAATTCTGGGTGAGTAACCGGGGCTCGGTTTTTTTATTTTTACTTTTTTATCTTCTATTTTCTCCCTCTTCTTCTAAGGCGCGCGTATATTTTTGTGTTTCGTCCCAAATTATTCGACCCTTGTCGCTCTCTTTTTGGGGTTTAGATCTTTTGGATCAACCTCCCAGGCGGGTCCTGACTTCAGACGTCTAGACGGATCCCGCAAACCCCAAATTCGTGTGCCGGACTTTCCTAGGCTAGTTTCGGACTGCCAATATACCATTTACTGCAGTGGACGGGTCGTGGATTCGAGGCTAGGTTCTAAGTTACAATTTCGAGTCGAACCGCAAAGAACTAGTCTAGGGAAAAGCCTATCTTGAGCGAAAGGCTGAAAAGAGTATTACCAAAATTAAGGAATCGAGCCGCATACTCATTACAAATCAACCAGGATCTCAGCCATAACGCCGGATAGTAAACAGCATCCTAACTATTTTTTTACTGATGGCAAGATGAAATGACGGCATCCATCAACTTGATTTGTTTTCTTGCACGTGTGTTGGGGGCTCGGACATTCATCGGGACTATGGCCAAACCCAGGAAGACTGAGGCAGGGAAATGTGATAAAAAAATCTCGTACTCAATTGGTGCTTGTAAGTAAGTATACGGGATTTCGCTAGACACAAGTGCGAGTGCGGCCCCCTCCCGGCCTTCTTGAGTGACTTGGTATTGTGAAATCAAGCAAGACATCTAGTCACGGCAATCTTTTCCAAGCCGCTACAATGAGAAAAGAGAGGTCTGAAACTATAAAATGCCGCCAATTGACTATATAAATTATCAAAACACTATTGAACACTATATATATCATTATAGGGGATAATAATAATAAGATTGAATATACCTAAGGCCCAACAACCAAATTCGAACATTTGCCATGGCACCTCATAGCGTTTCATCTCCACCTGCACAAGACACAGCTTTCCATAACTATGATGGAGACTTGCCTGCCTCTAACGAATGCGTTCAAGGGGGTCCTGTCGAGCCTCTTGCCATAATAGGCCTCGGTAAGCCATAAACGCTCCCAGCGGATACCAATATCTTATGTGGACCATCTAACACATCACGCATAGCTTGTCGATATCCTGGGGAAGCTTCGTCTGGAACTAAGCTTTGGGATTTACTTATGAACGAACGCTCCGGTCAAGGAGACTTCCCTTCTTCGAGATTCAATGTCGATGCATACTATAAGGCTCATGGGGACCCAATCGGAGGTATTAACATGCGCGGCGGATACTTCGTCCAAGAAGACCTTCGAAACTTCGAAAATGACTTTTTCGGGATTAATAACGCTGAAGCCACTTATATGGATCCACAACAACGCAAAATTCTCGAAGTTGTCTTTGAATGCTTCGAGAATGCTGGTGCGCCAATCGAGAAACTTTCAGGTTCAAACACTGGGTGTTATGTTGGGAATTTCACATCGGATCATATGCTGTCGCAGCTTCGTGACATTGACGGGCTTCATCGATACGGAATGTCTGGAATGGGTGTCACCATGTTGGCCAATCGAATCAGCTATGTTTTTAACTTAAACGGGCCGAGTATGGTAATTGATACTGCCTGTTCATCGAGCTTGTACTGTCTACATCTGGCTTGTACTGCTTTACAAACTGGCGAATGCGACGGAGCCGTCGTGGCCGGTACCAATCTTATCCGTAGTATCGAGGGGCAAGTCGCGGCTATGAGAACAGGGGTTCTGTCAAAAACTTCGACATGCCACACATTTGATGCCAGTGCAGACGGCTATGGCAGGGCCGACGGTGTTGGCGCCCTTTACCTAAAGAGACTTTCCGACGCGATAAGAGATGGTGATCCTATTCGGTCTGTTATTAGAGGGACCGCCATAAATGCGAATGGCAGGACACTAGGTATTTCGCTGCCTAGTGCGGAGTACCAAGAAAAGGTTATTAAAAAGGCATACACTAAGGCGGGCCTGAATGTGGATGATACAACGTATATTGAATGCCATGGAACGGGTTAGTTCTTCCACTTTCACGTATATATCAAATTAACGGGGCCGAAGACTTTTAGACTAACTGCAAGCTACAGGTACACCTGTTGGTGACCCAATTGAGGTTGAGGCTGTTTCCAAAGTTTTTAACAAACCGGGCCGGGTACCCGTTCGCATCGGTAGTATTAAGCCTAACATCGGCCACTGCGAAGCAGCGAGCGCAATTGCAAGTGTTATAAAGGTGACTATGGCTATGGAAAACAACTTCATTCCTCCAACAATTGGAATATCTCAAATCAAGTATGTTGCAGCCTCTACGTTAGAGTAGTCGGACACCGTCTAATATATTTACTAGTCCTAATATCCCATGCGCTGAGTGGGGCGTCGAGATTGTAAGAAAGGGACAAAATTGGTCCGGACAGGGAGGGCTTCTGAGAGCCGGTGTAAACTCTTTTGGGTACGGTGGTGCTAACGCCCACGTGATTTTGGAGAATGCTGCCGCCCATTTGCCCCACAATTATTCTGCCGCCAGCGAGTTTATCCCCTATAGGCGAACTAAACTCCTTCTACCGCTGTCCGGATCGACGGAGGATTCGCTAAGCGCCCGTTTGAACGGTCTTACTACTTATAATTTGAAGTCGGTAACCGTCCAGGATCTTGCATATACCCTCGGGTCTCGCCGTTCCTTTTTGGAGAAGCGTGGGTATTTGTTAACTTCACCGGGATCCTATCATAAAGATTTCAGCCCAGAAAATCTTCGCACAATCCCTGTTCCCGTTCGCCGGGATCTACCACCTTTCGCTTTCGTATTTACTGGACAAGGAGCCCAGTGGCCTCAGATGTGCATTGAACTGTTCGACGAATTTGCAGTTTTCCGGAATGCAATTGCGGAAATGGATTCGGTCCTCCAAAAGCTACCCCACGCTCCGTTGTGGCGCCTGAAAGATGTCCTGTGCGAACCCAAGGCTACCAGCCGTGTTACAGACCCAGTTTATTCCCAACCAGCCTGCACCGCCATTCAGATTGCTTTGGTTTTGCTACTCCAATCTTGGGGCATCAAACCCGATGCCGTGATCGGACACTCATCTGGGGAAATTTCGGCCGCTTTCGCTGCGGGCTTCATATCACTAGCTCAAGCTATCTCCACTGCTTTCTATCGAGGGTATTCCGTTCGTGGCGATAAATTCAATGGCGCTATGATAGCAGCGGGAATCTCACAAGAAGAGGCTGACTCTATGATAGAGAGGCTTCAACTTGTGGGGAAGATTGGGGTGGCATGTATCAATTCGCCAAACAGTGTTACAATCAGTGGTGATGCCCAGGCAATTGATACGATGTTTGAAGAGCTTCAGACGAAGAAACTATTTGGTAGAAAGCTACAGACACAAGGCCGAGCCTACCATTCCCATCATATGCTGGCAATCGGTGACGAGTACGAGAATCTGCTTAAAGCCACTCAATCAATACTAGGAGTATCCTCGCAAGTAGAAACAGGACCTGTTTGGGTTTCTTCTGTTACTGGACAAGTTATGAGCCGGTGTGCGACTGTTCCCTCCTATTGGCGCGCTAACCTGGAGCGCCCTGTTGAGTTCTACAAAGCTGTCACAGAACTCAGTCGCATTGGTGCATACCACCTAATTGAAATCGGCCCTCATTCAACACTCGAGAGCCCAATCAAACAGATTCGAGCCAAACTTGGTGTCGGCGAAGAATCCCTGATTTACTCACCAACAATCATCAGGAACAAAAATTCGGTAGACTCAGTTCTTGGAATGGCGGGAGCCCTGTACCTTTATGGTCA
Source organism: Orbilia javanica (assembly GCA_036872735.1). NCBI lineage: Eukaryota > Fungi > Ascomycota > Orbiliomycetes > Orbiliales > Orbiliaceae > Orbilia > Orbilia javanica. Next base: position 1,499,916 of record JAVHNR010000001.1, on the reverse strand, counting down.
CCCTATCAATTTCAGTAAAGTCAACAGCCTTGAAGTCGGAGGAAAACCAGGACAATCCCCAGTAAACTATCGGGTTATACAGGATCTTCCTGATTACCCCTGGACATACTCGGAGTCTCCACTCTGGTATGAACCGCGAGTGAGCTCTGAGCTACGCTCTAGGAAATATCCCCGCCACGAGCTATTGGGATCCAAGGTCCTGGGCAGTAACGGTATCGAGCATTTATGGAAAAACGTCCCCCGTCTTGATGAACCCGCATGGCTAGCCGACCACAGACTCAACGATTCGGTTGTTTTCCCTGGAGCTGGGTACATCGCAATGGTAATAGAAGCGCTCCGTCAGACTGTAGAGCCAGAGCAAGAGTTTGTCGTAAACTTGAAGAATATGAAAATTATATCCGCACTAGTTCTATCTAACAATCGATCAGCCCCCGCCGAGGTGCTGACCAGTTTAAGACCGACCCAGCTCACTTATACTACAAACTCTAGCGAATGGTGGGACTTTTCGATCGTCTCGTTCCAGAACGGCGTCTCAACGACGCATGCCACCGGTTCCGGTAGAGTTGCGCCAAAAGCTCATCAGAAACTTACAAGAACCATTGAGGCCCCCGAAGGTAGTCTTGAGTCATCAGCTCCTAGGGTTTGGTACGAAAAGTTTTCTAGCGGCGGAGTCAACTTCGGGCCAGAGTTCCAAACCATTACCGACTTTGGTGTAAGTCGGCTAAGGAATCTGTACCACTGCGACGCATCAGTCACGATTAAACGACAAGTTGGGAATGATATCTACCCAGTTCACCCAACTATTATTGATTCCCTGATGCAAGCATCTGTCGTTGCTGCAGCAGCCGGGAGCACGAGAGACTTCAGGACTAGAATTCCTACGAACATCGGATATGCTACTTTCACCCTGAATAACGAAAATCGGGAAGGAGAGTGGCTGATAGCCACCGAAGCGGAAGCTATCGGTTTCAAAACTGCCCAAATAAATTCTGAGCTTGTCAAACCTGATGGCATGGTGGAAGCTAGAATAGAGGATGTTGGTATGACACTCTACAAAGGCTCCCAAAAGGAGATCACAAGCGACGAGCGTCACCCCATGTTGCGTGTTCTTTGGAAACCAGACGCCACTCCGGGTATGATCTCTGATAAAGATCTCTCCCGCTTTTTAGATTCTGCGGCAAATGGCTCGGGACCCGCAGTATCACAACCCCTCGAAGAGATCATGGCGTGCGTTAATATTGTTGGACACAAAAACCCATATCTTAACGTTTTAGAGCTTGGAGACAGTACTTCGGATTTTACAAACTCCACTATAGAAACATTAATGGGACGTACACCATTCCCCAACCTCCTGTCCTACACTATCGGGAAGTTTAATGGAGAGGGGCAGTTGGTTGGCTCTAAGGTCAAGATATCGACTGGCAAAGCAGAGAATGCAGAAGAATTGGGTTCAGAGCTTAAGTTTGATCTTATTTTACTTACTGATAGCAGGGATTCTGCGGAGCCACTAAGCCAAAGACTCATTGCTTTAAAATCCTTCTTGGCCACTTGGGGAACCATAGTTCTTATCTCGCAGGGCGTTAGTCCTCCACTACGGGATCTTGAATTTGCGGTTGCTAAAAGCCAACGCAACGGTTTTGCAATTACGCTTCTAAATCACATTGAAGATGTCAATGGAGTTGACCTCCAAATCAAAGAAAGTCCCATCATTATTATTGAGAATTCTTCAACTAGTCTCAGCGATTCCATTGCAAAAGAGATTAAAAAAATCATTGGGCAAACCCCTATCCGAATTTCCTTCAGTGAAATTTCGGAAAAGACAGTCCCTCAAGGTTCAACCGTCATCAATCTTGTCGAATTACAGTCCGCGCTCCTAGGAAACACCACCAAGTTTGAGTTGGATCTTATCAAAGTTCTAACAAACCAAGCATCTTGTCTAACCTGGGTTACGAACGGAAACCTCCTCAGCGGCGAGCGCCCGGACCATAGTCTTGTGTTTGGGCTATCACGGGCCGTTATGACGGAGCAGCCCTCCCTCCAATTCTTTGCTTACGACATTGACGATATCGACGCCGAACCTTCTAGATCTGCCCGAAATATAGTATCCCTCTTTAAGAAGGCCGCTCCAAACTTAGCGGACTTCGAGTTCATTGAAAAAGAAGGAACAGTGCATGTGAGCCGTTTCGTCCCTGACGAATTTCTCAATAGCGCATTTCGGCAGAGCCAGGAGGCCGAGACCATCAAAATGCCGCTTGAGGCCGCTCAGAAGATTCAGGCCCAATTATCTATCAAGACTCTTGGAAGCTTCGACACATTATTTTTTAATCATGTCACTCTCCCGGAGCTGAAGCCGCACGAGGTTCAGGTATCTGTTAGATGTGTAAGCTTGAACGCAAAGGATTTTTACACTCTTGGAGGCAGGGTAGATACTAAAAACGGAACCTGTGCTCTCGAGTTCTCCGGAGTCGTCGAGAAGATCGGCGCGAATGTTACAAGCTTTTCTGTCGGTGATCGGGTCTGTGTTATGGCCCCAAGCTTTTTCCGAACATCGGAAATTGTTCCAGATTGGGCATGTTGTAAGCTCAATGACGACGAAGATTTTAACTCAATCAGTACTATTCCTGTCGTCTATGCCACTGCTATCTATGGCCTTCACTACAGAGCAAATCTCCAAGAAGGCGAAAGCGTTTTAATTCACTCGGGTGCTGGTAGTGTCGGTATGGCTGCTATTCAACTGGCACAGCTCTCTGGCGCAAGAATCTTCACAACAGTCTCCACAGAGGATAAGCAGCAATTCCTGATCGATAACTACGGGATTAAGCCTGAAAATATCTTTAACTCTCGAGATTCTTCTTTTGAAACTGATCTAATGGAGGCAACAAATGGTGCTGGAGTTGACGTGGTCCTTAATTCACTGACCGGCGACCTTCTTCATGCAAGCTGGAGATGCTGCGGGCCTTTCGGGAGGTTCATTGAGATTGGCAAAAAAGATCTTGTGGAATCGGGCCTCTTACAGATGGAGCAGTTCTTGAAAAGCACAACCTATACTGCTTTTGACATGTCTGAGCTCTACAACTCTCCAGATCCTGCGCATCACATGATCTGGTCGACTGTGATGAGGAAAGGTATAGAACTTTACAGACAAAACAAGGTTAAGATTTCTCCTTTGGAGGTTTTTGATATTGAGGATTTGCCAAACGCCTTCAGAAGGTTTGGCTCTAGGAATAGGATTGGAAAAGTATGCCAAATAACCAATCGCTCAGAAATCTTTTGTCTATCGGTGACGGCTAACGTTTTCCATAGGTTGTAGTTAATATGGAGAAACCCGAATCCGTGTTGAACGTCAGAATTTCCCGGTATTCTGCGGAATTTTCGGCCAACAAGAGCTACTTGATGATTGGGTGTCTAGGAGGTCTTGGTAGAAGTTTATCTAAGTGGATGGTGGAGAGGGGGGCTCGTAAATTCGTTTTCCTAGGGCGTTCTGGTCTCGATAAAGAAGCCGCTCGACGCCTCATTGAGGACTTGACTTCGCTCGGAGCAGAATGCAAGGTCGTCCGAGGCGATGTAGTTTCCGCTACCGACGTCGAGAAAATGATTGCAGCAGCCGATGCGCCAGTCGGCGGCGTGGTACAGGCTGCCATGGGTTTAAAGGTCGGTGTTTATCGAAGAGCAAAAATTTCGGTCTGCTTTATTTCTAACTTCTCTATAGCATGCACTCTTTGGGGCTATGCCAAACGAATATTGGCGTGCTGGAATTGATTCGAAAGTTCTCGGGACTTGGAACATTCACAACAAACTAAAGGGCAAGGACCAGCATCTAGATTTCTTCTTGCTCACTAGCTCCATCTCCGGTAGCGCCGGTACGCCTGCAGAGAGTAACTACTGTGCCGCAAACTACTTCCTTGATAACTTCGCTCGTAAGGACTCATTCAAGTAATATCCTAGGGGTAAATTGACTAATCGGCACGCGTTTTAGGCTATCTAAGGTCCCAAGGCCTGCCGGCAACAGCTGTGGGATTCGGAATGATCTCAGAAGTGGGTTACCTCCACGAAAACCCCGAAGCCGAGCAAATGCTGCTCCGCAAAGGTTTGCAGCAAATTACCGAAAGCGAAATGTTATCGATCATCGACATCAGTTTGACACGCGCGATGCAAATCCCGGGATCATACGACAAGGCCGCAACGGCGCATGTGTTGACTGGCCTAGAACCCCTCAGGATGCTCAAATTAGGAAAAGAAGGGCTCAAACAAAATAACCTGCAGAAAAATGCGAGAGCTTCTATTATGTTCAGAGCAATTTACGAGCAAAAGGGGTTAACAGACTCGCAGGACGGAGATCTTCCTAAGGAGGTATCCGAGTTGAGAGATTCTGGGGTGTCACTTCTTGAGGCCATCACGGCGTGCGTAGCGGGGCGATTTGGCGAACTGGTTTTGGTCGCAGCCGATAAAGTTAACATCATAAAGCCGCTGGACGAGTATGGCCTGGATAGTATGGTTGCCGCTGAATTCCGCTCCTGGTTTTACCAGGCTTTCAAAGTCGACATCTCATTCTTGGAATTGCTCGATAAAAATACTACGATTCAGAAACTAGGTAAGATTGTGACCGAGAAGGTTGAAGCTCGGAAGTAAATCTACGATTCTACCAAGCGCTCTTTGGATACATTTAAAAACGGTATTAGTCTGAAGCATTGGTTCCACTGTTAAATTAGGACATTTCTAGCTTAGATCTAAATCCAAATTTAAAGTTTTAAACTGAGAAAAAACTACGAAGCCTTATAGCTTAGGGCCCTTATTGATTCTAGCCCATTGATACCTAATGATTCTATTCCTGGCCCATTTGCGCCTTAGTAGCCTCGCCATGACGAAGTATTACTCCCCTTAACATTTCATCAAAACTGAATAAAATTGACCCTTCGATAAATAATTATATAATCGTAGCATCACCAGGAAACTCATAAGTACTTACAAAAATGTTTAAAATTTAGTTTTGTAGGCTCTTTTTTCTTTTTCTTTTTTCTTTTTTTTTTTCCTGGTTGTAGTGGGCCAGCGAAAAGACCAAATTTACCCAACACAAGAAGGTGACTTGAGACTGGGTTACACCATTTTAGCTGCACCTCTCTGAGCTCTACGAGCCAAAGCAAAAATGTGATATGGGGAAGCAAAGCAAGCGGGACTGCTAGTCTCTTCCCTCGCGTGGGGCCTAGCTAATACTACTTGTACTAGCGTTCTGTCAAAAAGATCTTCGCCCCACCTACCATACTTTTTCTTAGCTTCGCCTCGTGCCGTAGTGCTTGGAGTATGTCCATGCATAACTAGCTATCTAGTGAGGCTGCAGGAAAATTGATGGTGTTAGTTTAAGTTCGACATCGCTTTGTTGCGGTCTGCTAAGTTCCGATGCTCTTTAAATTTACAAAGTGAGGCCATGCCGGCCAAAGGCATGACCGCGGAGGGTTATCGGACCGGTAATGATATCGTGACGTTGGGACAAAATGGGATCCACTTGCCTTTCGCGAAACAGCAGCTTTCGGGTTTCTATCTTTTTTTTTTTTTTTTTGCGAAAACGCGAAGAAACCGGCTTAAGCTGCTGGTCTGGCGGGTGATGATGACATTTTATGCGCTTGCAGCTGCTACGAGCGCGAATGCGAGGTCCGGATGTGAACGAAAACGTGTCATGGCCCTCAGCCCTCACAACACCAGGACGAGAAAGGTATAGAGGGCCGGCAGATGCTACCGAGGGTTCCTGGACTACTGTTGTAGCGAGCTGCATTCTATTGCATAACAGTAATGACATGCCTCTTATTGAACAGTAATAGATCGCATCTAGATATCTTATAGGCCTATAATATTATATTTGTCTCATAAACCGGATCCAACCTTCTTTGTCGTAATAAATATTATCCTATTATAATATATTATTACACATGGTAGCCGAAGGTATACCTAGTCTAAACCAGAACCGGCCTGCGGCCCGCTTAGAGTCTTGCTGAGTGGCCACTGCCACAAGTTGTTGAAGTCTTGGCCGCTGAATAACCGAACCCGCGAATTTTGCGGCCATGAACCAACCCTCTCTACCTTTCTTCTGACAAAGAGATTTTCAGTGCTCCGAAGTAGGTAACAGACGATACTGACAACATCGGATGGAGTAGGCTTATAAGCTGTAAGTCAGTCTACGGTTTTTCTTTTTTTCAAAAAGTTTTCGGGTAAGAATTCCTCAGATCTCGGATGTAACCGTACCATATAGCTTCTTGCTCAGAGATTTGATCAATTGAGGCTAGTTGAAAATGTCAAGGGGTAGAATGATGGATCATGCCTCATGCCCGTAACTAGACAACTAGCCTAGGGTTCAATGCAAAAAATATCTGGCATTAAGTTACACCAACGTGTTGAGCCCAACTAGTCAAGGTTGCACCACATGCCTAGATACATACCAAGCCGCCCACCGCCGCCACTAAGCTGGGGCTTTCGAATTCTTGTGACCTGGTAAAACAATTTTCGAGACTACCTAGGCACTTAAACTTAATATGGCTACTAGTCAAGCCTGTCTATACTCAACCCTTTCTATCGTAGGCTTAAACCACCAATCAGCGCCGCCAGAGGTCTGGCTAAGGGAGTTCTAATCTCTCTCGTGGTTATTTTTTTTATTCCACAATTTTTATGATTTTTGCCACATGTGGTCTCGCTAGGTGATTGCGAACGGGTCCACGGATAGCTAATGTCAAACCGTTTTTCTTTTTTTTAAACCGGCACCGAGGTCCTTTTCGCTCGCAATTGCCAAGTCCGAGCAGAAATACATCCGACACTTGCATAAATATTTCCGACCTCTGTAGCTCTTCCAGCAGTATCACTCCACACTGTGTCACTCTTTTACTCCACGCTCTCTTATACTTTTCATTCTTGCTCTATAGTCTCTCACTTCTTACATTCTTTCTTTATACATTCACTCGCAAGACCCTTTTTGGACCATACTTCTCAGAAGAACACTTCTAGAAATGATTTCTGTTATCGGTACTGTAGCTCTCGCGATTTTGAGCTGTGCTAGTTCGGTTTACGGACACGCGCTTATTATCGAAGCAGAAGGAAACCATGACACCAGCAAACGCGGCCGCGGTCTCGGTTTCCGCCATGAAGTCCATAAGAACGGCCGCCATGCCGATTGGCTGCACCCCTTCCAGTTAGACTCAGTCATATTTAAAGATCCACTGATCCCATGCTGCGGCCGCCATCGCGTATATTCGGAGCAAGGCTGCGGTCTTACCCTCTTCGAAATGTGGCGGAAAGACATGTTGCCTTATGGTCTGGGCGATATAGGATGGGGTGACCATAGAGTCCACCATTTATACAACACTCAGCGCGGTTACAAGCTTAATATTGCAGAAGAAGTGGATACGCTCATAAAGGAGAGTTTGATTCCACAGGCTTCAGCGGGCGGGTGGATGAAAATGCGTATTCATCAAGTGAATGCCGACGGAGCAGGTCCATTCAGGTGCAAACTTGATCAAACGGGCCTTGCGAGCAACTTTACGGACTGGATCCCTCTTACCCAGAATATTCCGGGAGATGCACATTCTGTCAACCACCACACAGTTCGTTCAGGTCACCTTTGGCTGCAAATGCCGCTACCAAAAGATCTGGCCTGTACTGGCACTTATGGAAATTATCAAAATATTTGCATGGTCCGCTGCGAGAATCAGGCTGTAAGATAACACCCAATGTATATCTGTGTAGAGAAATTTCACCATATACTAACATTTGTTGACATGTCTCGCGGCGCCATACAGGTAAATGGTCCCTTCGGTGGCTGTGTCCCGTTTCAACAGGTTCCCGCACCTATTAAGGAAACCCCGACTAGTACAAAACCCACGCCTACGGGAACTAATGGAGGAGAAGAACAAGAAGAAGAGCAAGAAGGAGAACAAGAAGGGGAACAAGAAGAGGGGATGGCGGATGAAACAGATACGCAACCAGTTCTGCAACCACCTAAGCCAAAACCAGCCCAGCAACCACCTAAGGGGAACCCAGCTAAGCCACAACCTTCCATCAAAACGGTCTACAAGCCAGTTAAGCCAAAACCTTCCGTCAAAACGGTCTACAAACAAGTTAAACCACAACTTTCTATCAAAACGGTGTATAAACCCGCCCCGCGCCCAACAGGTGCGAAGAAACCTATTGGCAAAGGACAAAAACCCACCCCCGCGCCAAAGGCCCCGGCACCTAAAGAGGATGTCACTGAAGATTCTGAAGATGAAACGTATTTCTAGTTTCTGGGGGGAATGATGAAACTATGTATATATCCAGCACTGCATTGTCAAGTTTACATCTTCTTACGAGTCTAAACCAAAGCTTTTATCTAAACCACGAAAGATAATTTCCGGGAGCAATGATGTAATTCTATAAGAAGTTTGTAAATATATCTTATTTTCCAAATTTATGGCACCCGAATCTATTAAAAAGTTTGCAAACCAGAATTATGGTTGATACGAAGGGAAAATGTAGAAGTTGGCATACAAAATGCATCAACTGTCCCGCCTCCAGCTGATAGCAGGGGCGAATAACCCCGACTGTACTCTCGCTTACCATTACCTTGGTTCGTAAACCGACCGTGGTGTGTTGCTGGCCTGCGGTTCGCGTGTTCATGAATTCACCCTTTCGTCTGTGAGTGAGAATGTAAACTTACTGTGTTGATGCTGTTGTAATTCGAAAGCTGTAGTTACTTGGCCCGATTCCCGCATAGAAAAATATTACAGAGAAACCTCTAGATATTCATATAGTTACTGGTATAAAAACAACGGTAGGAATCTGGGAGAGTTTCCGTCGGCCAGCACCCTAGACACATGCTTCGCAAGGATACCCAATTTAGGCGCGCAACGTTGAACTATATAGGAAAAATTGAGGGCGTCTCTACGGGGGGTCAAAGTATTCTAACATAAAAGCCGAAGTAAGAGTTCGAACAATTGAGATCACCACTTACATATTTGTGGCGGGGCGACTGTTAGAAGTGCGAGGCTAGTGATAGTAATTGTGTTCAAAGCGGCGTAGTAGTAGTGGCATCATCTGTCAATGTATTTTCTGGGAAAAAATAGAGAAAAACAGGGCTTGATTTCCATCTGGGTGGCTTTTCGTGGTTATTATCATGTCACCTTCTTGCTTTTTTTGCTCTCCAAAACCCCACAAAACCGGGTGCGATACCATAGAATAATATAGTTGGGGAGAATACATATATCTATCCGGTTTGTCCTTGTAACTAGTACTTGCCGCGGTTGGTTTCCTGGCTATGCATATGAGAGTTTGGTAGCAGTGTGGATATTTTGCCCTAGTTATTTCACCAAAAAAAAAGCTAGATAAAGCATTTTTGCGTTATCCATCACGGCGAAAGGTCTCTGAAATTCGGCCCCAGGCTCATTACAAGGCTATGTGCAAGAGTGTTGATGCTGGGCAGCAGTTTAGTATTGCACGACACAACCCCAGCCTGTTCACTCTGCACCAACCAGCCGGTCGGTTGCTCGAAGGTTCTCCAAGACCGGTATGCTTGGTAGGTTCGTTTGAGAACAGCCTCGAAACTCGGCGAGCTGTGGCGACGTTGGAGAACAGAGGTTGCGTTGATTCCAAAATACAACATGTCGCACTCTCCGTAAAGTTCGTGTTGTCCGGCACGATGCGCGGGATCAGGCCAGGCTGTCTATGACCCCTCGTAATTCTTGTAACTTGAATCAGTAGCCCTAGTGAATCGTTGTAAGGGATATGTTGAACATTAGATCGTGGAACCCTTGGTTGATTAATTTTAGCTTACAGCCTCGAGCATAAACAACGAGCAGCTGTGCAGATGCCCACGACGATTAGCTATCAACAACAAACGAGTTAGTGGCCGCTCAAATCAAATAACCTTGGGCTGAGGGGGAGATTTTCCAGCCTTGAGATGGTCTCGCCTTGATTAAAAGTTGTTTAGTTTCTAAAAAAGGCTACTACTGAGCGACTCCGGATTGTGGCCAAATTTACGCCCAGAGCCTAGATGTTTTAGCAATTCGTATGATCACGATGCATGATGACACAAAGAGGAGGAAAAAAGATCCCTCTAGGGGTCGAAAAAAAAGGAATCTAACACAGGATCTGCGTACCAACCTCTCGACTTTTCCCTTTCGCATACGTACGCATGTATATACGCTACATGCTCACCACGATCCCCAATCCTAGTCCATCGTGCTGGGAAAATGGTTCACTGGGTTCCCTTACCTTATTCGCCCTTTCATGGAAGGGACGATCTAACCGTATGTGGTACGCTCAGCAAAAGTGACGTGTCATTCACCCAATTGGAATTCTCAAAGTGGAACCTTTCAGCTTCCATGAAGAAGTGCTCGCGATTATCTTCTGCTTTAATCCAAACAGAGGGAAACAGAGTCCTTAGCTAATCAAAGGTTTCTGAACTAACGAAGGAGCTAAGGCGAGAGTGGAGACATCAGAAATAGTCTAGTCAGTCTTCATGTACGGACGTATAATTAACCCAGGCAACTGGGCCTCCATAACAGGCATACCCTGTCAATAACTGTCGACGACCAGCGACCAGTTAAAATTGAGGCTGATTAAGGTTTGGAAGACCCATTCTAAGCGAGCGGTGTTTTAAATAGGCCAAAGAAATGGTCTTAGCTTGCGCACTAGCATCTTCCGGTTTATATCTCCTGGGCCATCCGGGAAAATAGTTAAAAAGGAAAGATGACAAACACCCCAAGAAAGCAGGCTTAATACGACAATGTTTATGGTGGTGGGGTTTGTTTTGGTTGGCACGAACGTTGTACGAAGCAAAAAGCCTGTTTGGTATAAAATATAGCTCCGAGGTTTCCCCAATGACTGTCAAGAACCCTGCCAAAATTTTACGAAATTTTATCTCTTTATAGATGATTTGGGAGAGCTTAGTGAAGGGTTGGAGGAGAGTATTCTTTATGTAGAGGGTTTTTTTTTTTTAAAAAAAAAAAAAAAATAAAAAGAAGAAGGGACTTTTTAGTTTTTACATAGCCCAACATCGTTATATAGCCATCGTATCCCCATGGACCCATCGCCACCGCTTCCGCTTAATTATAGATATATTTTGTTTTTAACTCCTAAAATTCCCCATGTACGGGTGGTAACGTAACCATTATTATTAGGTATTAATATAAGGGGTAAAGGCCTACCCGGCTCGCCCCTTTATATTAGCTCAGCTAAGGGTGTCCATCCGGAAATCAAGGTTCCGTCTCGCCTCTACCGCCGGCGGCCGACTATAGATATATAGCGCTATACTATAGCGCTACCCTGCTCGGGTTTGCATCAGGAAATACAATGCGCAATCTTATGTATAGAATAATCTTCTAATTTTCGGTTAGATGCGGAGAGTGTTGAGACGAACTCGAAGCGATGGCAACGTGGGGTATTAAAAAAACGCCATCTTGTGATTCAGGCTATATACACGAGACCAGGCTATATGTAAGGTATAAATGTTATAAATTCAGTAGTTCCCGCCAACGAGCTTATACCCGCTTAATTAACCAAGTCACACTATTCCATCGATATAGCATCACATTGCACCATCCTCCACAAAAATGAAAGAACTCCTAGTCACCAAAGATGAATCTGGCAAGGTCATCGGCGAGATTGTTGATGTACCAAAACCGTAAGCTCGATCTTCTTTTACGTCGATATTTCGATATTTACGATTACTAACGCCTGTGTTGTCCATCTCTTAGAACCGCGCAGGCTAATCAAGTACTAATCAAAGTTGTCGTTACCGGCACCAATCCTAAAGATTGGAAATACATTGGCGGTGACGGGCCTCCGGTCAACGCTGGTGATGATATTGCTGGTATCGTAGATTCTGTCGGCCCGAATGTCATCGACTTCAAGCCTGGCGACCGCGTAGCCGCTTTCCACGTCATGGGTGACCCGCATGGCTCTTTTGGCGAATACGCAATCGCCCCCGATCATACCACTTTCCTCATTCCGGAGAATATTTCGTTGGAAGATGCAGCTACAATACCATTGGTAGCCTTCACTTCGGCTATTGCGTTGTATCAAGAACTCTTATTACCTCTCCCTTGGTCTCGCGGAACGGAGCCCCATAACCCAAAGGGTAGAAACCCGATCCCGTTCGTTGTATACGGCGGTACGACCTCCGTTGGTCTTACCGCGCTAAAACTCGCCCGCCTGAGCGGGCTGTATCCCATCATTGCCATCGCTGGCGCTAGTAAAGGCATTATTGAGAAAGAAGATCTTGCGGACGTCATCATCGACTACAGAAACAATGATGACATTGCCGGTGATATCAAAAAAGCACTTGACGGAAAACAGCTTTTCCACGCCTTTGATGCGTACACAGAGCACCCCTCCACTCAGCCCCTTGCTGAGAATCTCGATCCCAAGGGCAGGGTTACAGGTATTCTGCCGTACGAACAACCTTTGCCCCACGGCCACACATCAAAGATGACATATGTGGGATCGGTGCATAAGCATTACCCGCCATTCCCAGCCGAGGATGCGGCAGTGGATGCCGGCTTCGGGTACGTGTTTAGCAGGTATTTGACGAGGCTTTTAGCACAAGAGAAATTTAAACCACATCCGATTAAGGTTTTGGAAGGAGGGCTCGGGGGTATTGTGGACGGGTTGAATCAGTTGAGGGAGGGCAAGGTTAACGGTAGCAAGCTGGTCGCAAGAATTGCGGATACTGAGGGATTATAGAGTTCAGGCTTGCAGGCGGGTCCGCCGCGGCTTGGAAGAGGCGTGCTAGCCACTCTCTGCTACGCTTGAAGTGTTCTTAAAGATAATTAGTATATACTTTGAATTAATTAACTTCATAGGAAACTTGCATAGAGCTTTGTTCCTCCATTCGCAGCTCATCCAGTGAATTATGCGGAGATCAGGAAATTGATATTGCCCTTCCGTTAAGTCTTAGGTTTTCCCTCATTTGATGAATTGAGCTAGCGCCTGGACTCGAGGCTACGTTTGAGCGTTCCCTTCTCCTTCGAACCATCAAAATGCAGAGCTCCTAGGATCCTGCATCCTCTCGAATCTCGCGTATCGGCAAGTCTCGTCTTAATTAACATCTCACGTGTACGCGTACAGTAAAGCTTTCCCCTGGATACTGGCTGAAACAGACTCCGCAGTTATGCCCCAAACCAGAGCTGGGCATAAAATATATCTCCGATAATACACAGCTTCATCGGTTGTGGTATCAAACCGTGTAACTCCACTACCAATGATAAGCCGGCCCTGTCGAGGGTGTTGAGGCAGCTCTAATTCAGTACTCCTACCGGCCCCGCATATGATATAAATCAGGACATTAGTAATTAATTTCGGTGTGCCGGACTTTGGTACTTTAGCCGAGAGACTACCTTCAGCCCTGACGTGCATGCTCATATGTTTACAATTACTGTACATGCGCTGCATGCCATGAAGAGAGATACAATACACAGCATCCCGGCCTACCCCTCCGTTAGGTATATGTATGTATGGTACATCCAGATGCCTGCGCGTAGTGTATGCCTAACGAGGAGAAAGGAAATCAGCGAAATCCTGATCCGTTATCCATCCGTATCCTTTCGGAAGGCCAACACGGAACTGTGGGAGATTTTAGTCGTATCAATTCTATCTTCGAGCGATCGATCCACTATCATGTTAGATCACAGTCCTTGGCATCCTAAACGAGTAAGTTTTCTCCGCAATTCCTGTGCCGACGGTTTGAGGAAGCTTAGGGGGAGGCGTCGCAAACGGGTTAACCCGGATTAAACGGCCGCAACCGATCGCAGAGTCCTTTAACTCCCGTTAACCTTATTACAGCTTCTATTAAGCTAACCTTTTCGGCAATGTGCACTCGGCTAGGCCAGCAAAGGGTATCGGGATGGCTTGTTCCATCTGAAGTTTATTTTGCTCCTTATATTCTTTTAGATAGCCTAGCAGAAGTGATTTAATGCGACAGCTGTTCAACTCTCAGCTTGCTAGCTGAAGTCCTACTAGCTACTAGTGTCCTATTTTACGAGTATACCAGTACTTACAAATCTTGTGTGTTGTTTTTTGATAATGCAATGGCCTTACCTACCTTTTACCTTGTTATTTACCCTCTTCAGCCCTGTATTAAAGGATTAATTTGTGGTTGCGGGCTTGCTATAGCGAACTTTTCGTGTGGTTTGAACGTTTCCTCTTGTCTAAGTAAGTAAGTAGTTATGATTCAAAGTTCGTAGTGATAGTCGATAATGTGACCCTTTCCAAAGCACATACTTACTAGCGCCATGATCATGAGCTCTTTTAACAGTTACATCTGCACCAGGAGCTAACGAGTCTTGTAGCGTATGACGCTTTTGTAGCAGCTGCATTAGCTGTTACCAATTGTAGCGGACTTGGTATTAATTCAATTAGCCCTTATTGGTCCAATGTCTGCTAAATTCACGCTTATCTTTGGTTTTGTGTTTACCTTCTGGGATATAACTGGGCCACAGGCCTGCGATGTTCAAACTCATTGGTGGGGTCATTAATAATAGGATAGAACTATTGCAGCTTTCTCCACTGAATGATATCTTAGAATTACTTGCATTTGCGTTAATATTACCACATATTATTCCGCCGTTAATTCACAGGCTGTCCAGGTATAGCTATATATAGAGAAGTTAATGACTATATAGCCATAGAGTAAGAAGGAGGCATCTAAGGCTTACTCGAAGGCTAGATCTTTTCTCCTGTGGTTGGGGAGGTGGCAAAATCTATAGAGATTACTTAATACGGACCGTTCCGATCCCGTAGGCGTCGGTTGCAACAAGCCAAAACGGGGTGTATACCAGTACGCGCGCCGATGGGACGGCACAATTGGCAATTAATTGGGCGCTATGCACGTACTTATGCGACTAGTCAGCGCAATCTCACTAGCACGCGCATACGCCTGCCTACTGTGTATAGATGCATTCGCTCGGTTGCTGGCACATAGCACCTATCGAGGAAAGCTAATGCGTAATACTTACTAAGTGCGTTGGGGGACGGAGCAGGCAATGCTGTCGCGCTATTTGCTTAGACAAGCTGCAGGTTCAGAGGTAACCCCCATTCTTTCCTATCTGTCTTTGCTAACTCAGGCTGTATCTCGCACCCGGCGTCTTTTAATATGTCGGTCTGAAGAAATTAATAAGATCTCACTTTCTCGCCGATTACGTTCGTCCCTTTTAAAGTTAACTGTGCTGTTAACGTGTTTTCCCTTCCAGCCTGGGTGCCTGTTTACTGAAACTCCCTTAAGTTTGCCCTTGATAACTACAGCTTAAGTAAAAAGATGTATGTTCATAAACGAGGTACGTTTTTCCCAGATTTTATAATACCGCATTTCTTTGAAACGCCCTACTATGGCATTTCGTCCGGGATTTGGAGCTGTACAGGCTAATCTCTGAAATCGCAGATGGTCGCAAGGAACGTGTGCAGTTCGACAAAGTACGCCCAGAGACTCCTTCAATTGATTCGCGGAACGCACCGGATGCTGATTGTTGATAGATCGTTAGTCGGGTTAGCAGGATGTGCTACGGGCTCGACTCGGAGCATGTGGATGCGGCCTTGATCACACAAAAAGTATCACAACGTTAACGGGTGCGACTTTGTATACTAGCAATCAAATTATCGCTGACAATATTCCAAGGTGATTGCTGGTGTCTACCAAGGCGTTACCACGGTGGAACTCGACAATCTGGTACAGAGAAACTATACTCCAAGCCCCTGGAACCCCCCACTAATTCAAGTCCTAGGCCGCCGAAACCGCTGCGTACATGACAGTTACACATTCCGACTACGCTATTCTTGCAGCCCGAATCGCAGTTTCCAATTTACACAAGCAGACCAAGAAACACTTCAGTCATGTCATTAGTGACCTATATCACTACACAAATCCAGTATGTCCATATTCGGTTGTAATTGACCTAAATTCGATCTAACGTTGTTGTAGAAAACAAAAAAACCATGCCCGCTAATCGCTGATTATGTTTATGACACCGTCATGCGGCATGCGGAAGAGCTAGATTCCGCCATAGTTTACGGCAAGGATTTTGATTACAACTACTTTGGTTTCAAGACTCTTGAACGTTCTTACCTACTACGCCTCGACGGCAAGGTTGTCGAGCGCCCCCAACACCTGCTTATGCGCGTAGCTATTGGTATTCATGGAGATGATATCGAAAGGGCTCTTGAGACGTATAATTTCATGAGCAATAAATATTTCACACATGCATCTCCGGCGCTATTCAATGCCGGCTCCCCTCAGGCTCAGATGAGCTCTTGTTTCTTGGTAGCTATGAAAGAGGATAGCATCGATGGTATCTACGATACTCTCAAAACGTGCGCCTTGATTTCAAAGTCTGCAGGTGGCATAGGCCTGAGTGTTCATAATATCCGTGCTACAGGGTCCTACATTGCTGGGACTAGTGGCATTTCTAATGGGTTGATTCCCATGCTCCGAGTGTTTAATAATGCCGCCAGGCATGTTGAACAGGGCGGCAATAAACGACCTGGTGCTTTCGCGATTTATTTGGAGCCGTGGCATGCTGACATCTTCGAGTTTCTGGACCTAAGAAAGAATCATGGGAAGGAGGAAATCCGCGCACGGGACCTGTTCTACGGGCTATGGATTCCAGATCTCTTTATGAAACGAGTTCAAGCTAACGCCGATTGGAGTTTGTTCTGTCCCACTGAGGCTCCAGGTTTGGCTGATTGCTATGGTGACGAGTTTGAAGCACTATACGAAAGCTACGAAAAAAAAGGCCTCGCCCGCAATGTTGTCAAGGCACAAAAGCTATGGTATTCCGTTTTGGAAGCTCAAATCGAGACAGGTACTCCATACATGATGTACAAGGACGCCTGTAACAAAAAAAACAATCAACAGAACCTTGGCGTGGTTAAGGGTTCCAATCTGTGCTCTGAGATTATAGAGTATAGCGCTCCTGATGAAGTTGCGGTTTGCAACTTGGCATCTATTGCACTACCGACGTTTGTCGATGGGACCCGGTACGACTTTCAAAAGTTGCATGCTATTGCCAAAGTTGTGGTCAGGAATATGAACAAAATTATCGATAAAAATTATTATCCGGTTAGTGAGGCCAAGCATTCCAATCTCCGTCACAGGCCTATTGCCGTTGGCGTACAAGGCCTGGCGGATACGTTCTTTGCCCTACGCATGCCGTTTGATTCGCTGGACGCTCGTCACCTGAATCAGCAGATATTCGAGACCATTTATCATGCTAGTGTTGAGGCTTCTACCGAGCTAGCTGCTGAAGAGGGCCCGTACGCCACTTATGAAGGGTCTCCTGCTAGTCAGGGTAAATTGCAGTACGATCTATGGGGAGTGACCCCTACCAACCTTTGGGATTGGGATGAGCTTAAGAGGAAGGTCGCAAAACATGGAATCAGGAATAGCTTGCTAGTAGCACCTATGCCTACCGCATCTACAAGCCAAATCTTAGGCTTCAATGAGTGCTTCGAACCGTACACATCGTAAGTTGTTTGGCTCTCTGCCTTTATCTTGCACAACACTACGACCTTGGGTTCAAAGTGTTGTTATCCCTAGCTTTTTTGCAAATTAATTTGTGGCGTCTGGGAGCGGAAGCAATCCGCGCTTTGAAATGGCATGCTAATTCTTTCGTAGTAATATTTATTCCCGCCGCGTTATCGCAGGAGAATTTCAAGTTGTTAATCCATGGCTCCTTCGAGACTTGGTCGATCTGGGGCTATGGAACGATAATATGAAGAACAGGATTATTGCAGATGGTGGCAGTATTCAAAACGTTCCTAATATACCCACTGAGATCAAGTCCCTTTACAAAACCGTCTGGGAGATTTCTCAAAAAGTAGTCATTGACATGGCTGCCGACCGCGGCGCCTTTATCGATCAATCTCAGTCTTTAAATATTCACATCAAGGATCCGACAATAGGCAAGCTGACATCCATGCACTTTTACGGCTGGAAGAAGGGTCTGAAGACGGGAATGTACTACCTCAGGACGATGGCCGCGTCTGCGGCTATTCAATTCACAGTCGACCAAGAAGCTTTAAAGGTTGTACCCCAAAAGGCTGCTAAGAGAAACTTGGGACTCTACCAAGCCCCAGCGAATGAGATCATGCGAGCTGGGTACGCCGACTCGTCGGCGCTCAGACAAAGGATGGAGGGTAAACTTGTTGTTAGTGGCGCTGACGTCTCGGTCGCGCCAAATACATTTTCTACCCCCTCTAGCGAGGTGCCTGCGGATAACGCGGATAGTACTAAAGGCTCTTCCACTACCACCCCGGCGCAGGCGGCGCCAGAAGGCTTGTTCAAATCTGAAGAGGACAAAGATCAGAGCCCAAAACTGTTAAG
Organism: Orbilia javanica; assembly: GCA_036872735.1. NCBI lineage: Eukaryota > Fungi > Ascomycota > Orbiliomycetes > Orbiliales > Orbiliaceae > Orbilia > Orbilia javanica. The sequence continues at coordinate 1,481,588 of JAVHNR010000001.1, read as the reverse complement.
TACAAGTCCACCGGTTGGGCCCCAGGCTGACGAGGATGAACTGGTGCTGGATAAGAAGGTGAAACCAACGCAACTAGAGGATCAGCTTGACGAGAGCCAGGAACGGGAGAGAAGTATTTATGCGCAAAAGGTTTTCGCATGTAGTATTGAGACTAAGAGTGATTGTGTCATGTGCTCCGGTTGAATTGAGGTTATGGACGAGGCTTCAAAAATTTGTGGCTCTCATATATAATTTGTTGCATTTTGGGTCTTCAACACCTTCTGGTTGCGCTTCAATACCTTCTTTCAACGGCATGGGATCTTTCCTCTTTTTCACTCGTTTACTGGTTTTTTTGCGTATTATTCGGCATATGCTTAGTATTGTTATTATCTGGGCTAATGGAGCTGTGATTTTTCGCTATCTAATCAATAGAAGCCGCTATCGTACCTTTATTTTTTATTTTTGTGATGCCATTTTGAGGCTTTTGCCATAGACTTCGCTGACAGCGCAGTTATTTTCTGCTGGCTACGTAAGGGCACACGCATAAAACGTTAACTACTAAAATCGGCCGTGATGGAATGATTGTTAAGCTCTGAGTCTTGGGAGAGAGGAGGTTCTCCAAGATGGGAAGAACAAGATACGGTCCGGTTCTGAATATCGCAGTGCTATTTGTCATGCTATGTGAAGGTCGCGAGATTGTGAGATGTGTTTCGCTCACCATACTTTGTGGTTTTTTGAACAGAAGGCCAGATGGCTCTAGTTTCTCATTGGTCAAAAGACCCCGATTCGACAGATCGGGTAACGCTCGCTGCAAACACCGCTTATTAACTCCGGATCGTACCGGACATAAGGAATTTTTGTTCGGGGTTGGGCAAATGTTTGAGCCAGCGACTATCGACTTCGAACTCCGAATGAGGCCAGCTGTCCTCGCCACTTATCGGTGATATGACTATAGGCCCCCAGGGGTTTTTGTGGAGTTAAAAAAAAGTCGATGCGATTCATATTCCCAAATAAAACTACATGATCATATCGCGTGATCGAGTTTTCTCGCATGACAAAGTTGGTTAAAAGGGATCCATCTGTGCTTTAGGTTCTGGTTCTAAAGGCTACATTATGGATCAAGAATATTGAAACGAAGAATGAATAAAGTTAATGAGCGTATCCTTTGCCATTTGCATCCCTTCCTAGTCTCGAATTTCCATTTTTTTTTTTTTTGTTTTCTTTCCTCTGTTGTTCTTTGCTGCTTTGCCCCACCAGTTAGCTAGTTCCACCAATCGTGCGTGCATCTTTATCCTGCCTCATAGTTAGCGTGCGATCTATTATTCGGGACCGGTTAGTAAGTATATGGCTTTAGCCTAGACTATCTCGGGATGCGCCTTTACCTACGAGGCCCGAATTTTGTTCGCATTGCCATCGCCCTAGTATGATTGGTAGCCTTTTGATGGTGGCCACCCGTAGGACGCTTTTTGGTGCTTGTGAGGTGACTTAGAGCGGTGGCGGGATCCTGAACGGGAACGAGATTTAGAGCGGTGACCTCGTGACTTAGAGCGGTGAGGTGAATGCGGCTTGGGATTGTATCCCTTGACTGCGTATGGCTTATACCCGGATGGGGAGTATGGCGCTGGTGCCTTATGGCCGTGGCGGGAGCGAGAACGAGATTTGGATCCATGGCGAGAGCGGGAGCGGGAGCGGGACTTGGAACGCCCGCGTGAACGAGAACGGGATTTAGAACCATGACGATGAGATTTGGAGCCATGTCCTTTCTTAGATCCGTATCCGTCGCGCACGGCTAACTTGGACTTGTAGCCCTTGGCCCCGTAGGGTTTGTATGGAGCTGGTGACTTGGCACCATGGCGGGACTTAGAACGAGACTTGGAGCGAGACCTGGAGCGAGACTTGGAATGGTGGCCTCGTGACTTAGAGCGATGAGGTGAATGTGGCTTGTGATTGTAGTCCTTGATTTGATATCCCTTCGGTGGCCCATAACCGCCTGAGTGGCGGCCTGGGGACCGACCACGGGAGTGGGATCGGGAGCGGCCCCGACCGCGCCCGTCACCGTGCTGTTTTGGTTGCCAGTAGACTGGTGTGGGGGAGGGTGTGGGCGCATTGTACCCAGCAACTGCATTAGGTTGCGCAACCGGGACTGGCTCGGGGGCAGCCAAGGGGCTGGCGGCTGCGCCAGAAAGAGCGCCCAAAGAGGCAGTAACGACGAGGACTTTACGAAGCATGTTGCGAGTATTTTATAGCTAGATTCTGGCTTGCGGGATTGGCTCAATAATCGCTGCCAAATAATAGGCAAAATGAACGTTCAGGTACAAGACTGCTTGGATATAGGGCTACTCAAACTAAAATTGACAACGAATGTGGTGAATGATGGAGAAGGGAGAGATTGGAACTGGATATCGACCTATATTTATACCTCGAGTTCTAAGTGCTTCAGAATCTACTTTCAACGCTTTCAGCTTGACGCTCTAGGTCTCGTGGAAGTCTCCATTAAATCGACTTTGATTTTCTGCTTCGTGAAGTTCTGGAAATGTATCTAAGGGGCTAGCTGCACCAGAGAAAATGTTGAGGCGAGGCCAAGCTGTGATCAAGTCGTAATATTTTGTGGTACGCCTACGGGCAGCTATCCTTAGTTAGCAATCGCTACATATTATGTGATACTTAGCTAGGTTCTCCGAGCAAAATGGCCTTATAGCTCAGTCCTTGAACCTTCTCCAGTATGTCTCACTGTTGACCATGAAACACATAAAAATGCGGCCTTAAGCGGAATTTTTGACTTGACCAACCAATCTAGATTGAAAATTTACATAAAATATGGAAATCTCCGGCCACCGTCAGGGGCTCCTTCCGAGCCGCTAGCCTGATCAAAAATATTACTTTATATGGAATGTTGGGGAAAGCTCGACACCAACCTCAAGTAGATGTCCGTGCACTGCAATACTGTCGCAAAATCGCGTCATAACAGCATATCAGGACGCATGGATATCGAGGTTGCGTTCATCGTTCGAGGGTGGTGCTCTTTCGATTTTCGAACTCTGACATTAATGGCGGCTTGTTTGCCTGAGTTTGTATTCGAATATTCGGAACATGACTGCCAGACTTCGCGCTCGATAGATCTCTAGAGGTTAAAGCATCTATGCTCAATTAATTTGACATCGCGTGCAGCTCATCTTGGGTTATGTGAGATTTGTCGTCAACAGAGCTTACCAGTCGCTCTCGAGCTTTAGCATTGTTGTGTCATAAATCTAGAAAGTCGTGTATCTGATGCATTTACTAGGCCCCAGAGCTATAAGGAAATCAGATGTCAGCAGAGTATAGCTATAGTAGCAAACAGTCGCGGTCAGCTTGCTCACTAAAGAAGTAACTTATCACACTACATTGAAACAACATCCTTCTCCGCTCGCTAACGTTACAACTGAATATACTTGTACCCTTGCCCTGCAGAGAAGCGAGGATTAGGGCGGTCGCACGACAGCAAACTATTCCCAATATTGTAAAGTTTGCCATAGTTTTTCCTCGGCGCGTCCGGCGCTGTAAGGCGGATGTTTTAGGTACGAAGGGCTCGGATATCTTAGTAATACATAGGGAAAATAAGACAAGCGACGTTAGTCAGACGCCGAGCTTTATTGGCAGTCTAAATCTACTCAATAGAACTCCGAAGTAATGCAAGAGTTCCTTTACGTCTCGGTTATCTCCACATCGCGCGATCGTTGAGGCGTCTGTACTTGGCGAAACGATTAGTGACCATCTAAAGCGGTGTCCCTAGATTAAATTTCTAGGCTAATAATAGGAAGTTACAAGGTGATTCTTGCCTTTCAAGAGCGGCAAGAATGGTTCCCCCCGTGGCACTTCCCACTGTAAAACTATTCTGGCATAGATTACAAGATCCCAACGTAGCCAACGACGGGGTCGCGCGGGACGTCGTGTGCATGTGGGACAGTGAGGCTTTTCTAAAGAAAGAATAATTATCACTTCGCAAAAGCGCTGCATCGTACTTAATTGTCAAACAGAATGACTATCTTCAGAGCGAATGTATGATGGATACAGAACAACATGGGGTATTCGATGAAGGATCCGACAGTGTACGGCCAAATCACGAAAGGTTCAGAAACAGAATTTAATTGCCCTGTAATTCTTTGACCTTTTCCGCGGCACTGCCATCCTGCGCTAGGGAATCATTGGTCCAAAATAGAACCATAAAAATATTCGAAGCCAAACCCTGCTAGTAAAATCGTTGGATCGACACAACTTGATAAGTGATAGTGAGGTCGTTGATTATGACGATACTGTTAGGTTTTCTCGCCGCTCGCCAAGTCGTATTATTCTTTTACTGAATAGTTTGTTGAAACCTTCGTATGCTATTTCTGCACAACGTATATATGTTTGCGTATGAACAACATAAGTCAGAGCTAAAACACTGGCTGGCGTAAGTTTGAAGGTCCGAAGCTCAAAAGCGTAGCCCATATTTTGCCTCAAGAGGCATCACAAGAGTGCACGATGAAGAGCAACCGTTTCGCAGTAGCATACCTAATATTACTATATTTCATAAATCATATAATATATATAATCTATTCCTATGCCTAAAAGGCCCTTAGAGGTGTAGTTAGCATGCACGAGATCATCATCGAAGGTAAAAACTTCCATCTCTGAAAAATCTCCTAGGATCCTAATCTACAGCTTGTAGTCGCGCGCTAATTTACATATTCGACCCAACCATAATATAAGACTATACAAAATTAATAAGAAGTCCAATTACGAAGCTTGTGTGATTCCACTCTGAGCATCGACGCTAGCTCCTTTGTTTAGTAGCAGCCGAACGATGTCGTCGTGGCCTTTAGAAGATGCGGCTTGTAGCGCATTACCGTATTTTCCGCCCTGAGCGTTAGGGTTGGCGCCCTTATTCAGTAGCAGTTCGACAACTCTGATGTAGCCTTTAGATGATGCTGCTTGGAGGGCATTGCCATATTTTCCACCCTGGGCATTAACATCTGCACCTTTATTTAATAGTAGTTTAATAACTACTAGCCCATAGCTCCTCAAAGATGCCACTTGTAGCGCATTACCATACTTTCCACCTTGAGCATTAGCATCAGCATCGTGACTCAGTAGAAGCTCGACGACTTTTTCATAGCCTGCCCTCGATGCCGCGCATGCCGCCTGTAGCGCATCAAGATAGTCTCCGCTCTGGGCATAGGCATTGACATTAGCACCTTTATCAAGTAGCAGCTTGACAACCTTGCCATGGCCTATAAGTGATGCCGCCTGTAGCGCACTACTAGGAGCATCTCCCTGAGCGTTGATACTAGCGCCTTTGTCTAATAATAACTCGACAGTTTCATGACGGCCTCCGCATGACGCCGCTTGTAGTGCATTATGGTAAACCCCGCCCTGAGCGTGAATATTAACACCTTTGTCCAGCAATAGGCTAATAATTTTGTTACGACCTTTGTACGATGCTGCTTGCAGTGCATTACCATATGTTCCACCCCGAGCGTCGACGTCGGCGCCTTTGCTTATTAGTAGCTCAACAATTCTATCATGGCCCTCAAACGACGCTACCTGTAAAGCATTAAAATAAACACCACCCAGAGAATGAGCATTGACATTGGCGCCCTTATCAAGTAGCAGCTCGACGATTTCGCCATGCCCTTTATCCGACGCTGCCTGTAGCGCGCCACCGAAAGCATGACCTTGGGCGTTGACATCAGCGCCTTTATTTAGCAGCAGCTCGACAATCTTTCTATGGCCTGCGTACGAAGCCGCTTGTAGTGCAGTACTGAATGTTCCACCGTGAGCGTTGACATCAACACCTTTATCTAAGTCCAGCAGGAGCTTGACAACCTCGCTATGGCCTCCGTATGACGCCGCTTGTAGCGCGTTACAATAATACCCGCCTTGGGCGTTGGCGTTAGCACCTCTACTTAATAGTAGTTTAATGATGTTATCATGGCCATTGAATGATGCCGCCTGTAGCGCGTTACCGTAATATCCACCTTGGGCGTTAACATCAGCGCCGGTATCGAGCAGCAGCCTAACAATATCGCCAAGGCCACGGAGAGATGCCACCTGTAGGGCGCTGTCGTCCTCTCCACCCTGAGTATTGATATCGGCGCCTTTATCTAACAATAACTCGATAACTTTGTTATTTCCTTTGTGTAATGCCGCCTTTAGCGCATTGCCGTATTTTCCGCCCTCAACGTTGACATCGGCGCCTTTATTTAGCAGCAATCTAACAATTTTATCACGTCCCCCATATGACGCTGCTTGTAGTGCGGTACCACAACGCCCTCCCTGAGCGTTGATGTCGGCGCCATTGTCTAGTAGCAGCTCGATAACTTTGCTATGACCTTTAACAGAGGCTGCCTGTAGCGCATTACCATAAACCCCACCCTGAGAATGAACATCAGCGCCATTGTCCAGCAAGAACTTAACGGTCTCGTTATAGCCTCCGTATGATGCCGCTTGTAGCGCAGTATCATAAAATCCGCCGTTGTGAAAGTTGACGTCAGCGCCCTTATCTAGCAACAACTTGATAATGTCGTTATGGCCTATAGATGCTGCGCTCTGGAGCACATTACCGTTTTTGTTATTTTGGGTAATATTAGCCCCTCTATTTAGTAGTAGTACCGTAGTCTTGTAGTGACCTCTAGATACCGCTACCCTTAACGCATCGCTACCTGCTCCAGCGCTAATGTAAGCCCCTTTGTCTAGCAGTAGCTCGACAATTTTGTCATGGCCTCCATACGACGCCGCGCGTAGCGCCTCGTCGTATATTTCGGCTTCAGCGTTGATTTCAGCGCTTTGATCGAGTAAGTATTTCACCATATTTTCTAAACCTCCGACCGATGCATAGTCTAGTGCTGAAATTGTTGTCTCTGTTGTCCAGCCTCCGCGTGAACCTGGAGGGTGGTATGGGTTGTGAAGATTGTAGCAGTTTATGTATAGACATCTTTTAGCATCGAAAAACATGTGTATAAACTTCTGCAATGCGTGGTTCTCGCTCTCGGCTCTAGCGGCAAATTTTGTCCAATGCTCGGCGCAGTACCGTAAGAAGGGAAGATTCTCTGTTACTGCCGTACCTGGGATGTGGGCGTCGGCGTCTAAATGCAACAAGTACGCGAGACATATTTTCGCCATCGATCCTTTGGCTTCGACTTCCCGAAAATATTGTGCTATATCATGTTTGACGCGGTTCGATATTAGATATTCCTTGACCGAAAAATGCGCCAACTGGAGATCCGTAGTTTCAGTGCTTATATCATCCGAATGTACTTTTTTGGTGACCGCGACCACCAAGCTAGAACAGTAACACAAGATCTCGCTGTGATCAGGCATCCTGTCTTTTGGGTCAAAATATGATTCTCCTTCCGTATCCACCGCGATCATGTCAATGGCTTCCTCAATCCTTAATGGCCTCTCAGAATACGTCAAAAATTGAAGTATTCTGATAGCGGTCTGCTTATGCTCCTCAGGGATTCTTCGCACGATTCGTTCGTAGGTTTCGTCCAGAGTTGTCGGGAGAGTTCGAAGAGCTTTGCGGACTTGAGGGTAATCGAAGCATTTTTCCAGAACGTCGAGCTGACATGCAGCCCATCTAAACCTAAAGGCTCTCAGTATTTTTCGAATCAAATAAGTTTATCCATAAGGAATGCAAGTCTTACATCCCATGTGCATTTTCCCGGAGCGCGGTCTCAATCTCATTTTGAACTTCTGGTCGCGACCGCCACCGCCTAAGACCGTCACCCTCCCTAACTCTCCAGCGAACATAGGCACAAATATCATTGGTAACAGGACCACTTTGAATGGGTACTATATAAGCGTCGTGGGTAAACTTCAGCACTCCGGATTCAATGTCCCTTTCTTGCCGGCTTGTCATAAGCAGGTGGACGTTCCTGTATTCCGAGTTTACTAATATCTCCTCTATCCACGATAACACTTTCCTTCTCTCTTCCTCGCTACATTCGTCAAGCGCGTCCAAAACGAGCCAGGTCTCTTCAATCGGCTCCATCATGTGTAAGAAAGTGCCGCGAAGCGACTGACAGGTTGGTTGCTGGCGTCCGTCGCCGCACGACGAGTATAGATGTTCTAGCTGCGATATATTCTGGCCTCGGTCACATAGCTGACTAATAAGAGCACGTATCATACTCTCAAGTGTTTGCTTGTCCCCGTCATTAAAGTCGAAAAAAAAGTAAAGCGGCCGACAGGGTGAGAGGTTTTTAATAATCGCTGAGCTGAGAATGGTCTTACCACATCCAGCAATACCGTGAAGCCATAGAAAGGAACTTGGTCGTGTTTTCCATTCTTTGAAATCATCACTTTCTAGAAACCAGCTGCCTGTAGCTTCGTGATATTGCTGGAGGGCTTTGTCGTAGTTCGTTGAAGGATCTGGGGGTGATAGCCAGCGGTTTAGGTCTGTTAGTCTTTGCTGGGACCTAAGATGCTCGACATTATCTTTCATGCCTTGAATGTTGCTCGATATTTCGTTGACTCTTCCCTCAACTTCAAGTTTAGTTAGCATTGTAAGCCATAACACCCCCCAGAAGTTAACTAACCGGTAGAGAGAATATCGACGAGCTTCGCCTCGGCCTCCACTTTACTAGGAGCGATTTGGTAGAGAATATCTTTAGCGTACGCAGCTGCCGTCATCGCAGCGTATCCTTGCCATTCCTTGCTTTTATGGGAATCTGAGTAGTCGCATATACCGCGAATGACCAAGCAAGGGAAGTGGTTCATTAGTCCTGCCGCTTCCATTTCGAAACACAGGACATCTTTTTCAGCTGCAAGTCTGTCCCGGAGAGTAGCGTTCTTCATCACCTGGTTTGCGGATGCAATCAGGCCATAATGAATCGCTGGACTATCTTCTTCCTCTGTTCGTTGGGGTCGGTTTACTAGTTTGGACGGCCCATCGCCACAAGTAGCCAGGCAGCCTGATTCGTCCTTGGGATGGTTGGCAGCCTTAGGCTGTGGTACCGTGCTACTTGGATAGCTAAAAAATGAGAGCAAAAATAACACCAGAGTCCAAAACTCAAGATACCAAATATTATCGTCTTTCTTTTGCCCGTTTCCACCATTCAGGTAGGGGTTTGCTCCAGTCACGCTATTTACTTTATCCCCAGATTCATGGACAACTTCGGGTCTATATAACCTATCGGTACTTGGTTCCGGGCGACCGTATACCTTCTGTAGTCTCCGATTCTTTCGGAGAATGCTGTCAATGGCTTCTCCAATCCGGTGCCCTTCTTCTTGGTACTTGGTCTTAAGCCCAGATATAGCTGTCAGCAGGGAGACTGGTGGTGGGCTCAAGTATCCGGTCGACTTGAACTCCTGGCCTTGGATGGTTTTGCCAAAATCGTACTGGAAGACACCGCCATTTCCATCGTGAGGGGTGCTAACGACAATGTCACCGAGGCGGATATCATGCTTTTGGCTTGGTGCACCGCCACCAATGCCAACCATCAAGCCGATTCTGATGTTAGGAAAACTACGCAGTAGGTCTTTTAAGACGGCTGTTGCACTGGATAAGCCGTATTCCCCACTTGGTAAGATGACAATAACAACATTGTGCTTGTGAATCCTGCCCAGTGTGTAGTGGTTGTTATCGTTGGTAGGTATGGACTCAAGTTCGTACCGTTCATCTAGGAAACACCGAGCGGCAACATACTCCGTCTGTATAGCGCAGATCCAGCCAACGGTGTAGCTCCCAGGTTCGGGGTCGGGCATGCTGGCACAGTATATTCGGCCTGCCGAAATTATAATAATATCTTTAGGAATCTACCCCTTCGAGGGATAAGCAATTAATATCACAAAAATGAGACAATAGAAGGAAAGGATATAGTTAGGTACAATTTTTTTGATTTGTATGGCTATACAAATTTGATTCGGGGGCGTAGGTACTCTTTTAAGATTGGAATTCTACGCTAATCTGTGTAGCTATCGAGGGTGGTCGGTCTGATATCGATCAAATTACCCCGCGGAGCAATGTCGCGCATGCTGCATGGATAGTGTTTTTAGCGCTCAGGCCCCACTGATCCCATGTTCACAGGTGCCATCAGGCCAATCGCCAAGGTATATATATTTAGCACCGACTCAACGGGCAATGTCGTAAACGGCAGCAGCAGCTCCGTGCCTTACCGAAACGTGATGATTGTGAGTATGAAAGTCGGACAAACGACAACCTAATGTATAAAATATGCTGCACACGAGCAAACCTGAAAGTGGGCTAATCTCAGTATGGTGAGGATTATAATTAGCTTGATTCGTGGGCTAGTAATTGATTGGATGATTCTGAAGTATATACGTCGCACCCTTCTTTTAGTGTCTATGAGGGTCAATTGTATTTCTTTGCTTCATCCAGTTTTCACAGTGCAGTGGGGAGCACGCATGCGCGCATGTGGCACGGAGGCCCTAGGGGAAACCTCGGCGCTTAGCTTAGGTGTACACCAATTCCCAAGACCAATTAATTTCTCTTCATGTGGATGGCTTGACCAACATCAGTTGCTGACAATATTTCTGGCATGCCTGCAAGCATTGTGACTACACGGCGCCGAGGGTCGACCCATATATCGTCGTGCTCGAGCGAGTTTAGCCCAAGCCCGGCCTCGAGTCTTGATTTCCACGATATCGGTGTTACCATTATGTCCGACACAAGTCGGTGTTATTGAGCTAGCCGACCGCAAAGCATGTTCCTAGTTTCCACGTGACTAATAGCGCTTGGCCAGAACGTTGGGGCACTCCTTAAAGTAGTTAGCTTGACAGATTTGTGTAACCTACTTGTATATTTAAGGAGGCCTCAGAGGTGTAGCTAGCTGATCATCGAGCTCAGAAGCATTCTCCTCACCGCGTGCACCGTACCTTTTGCTTGTATCTCAGATGTTATGAGCACGGAGGCGCAAAAGTTCACACCTCCAGAAAACAACATCAAGCAACGCAACCTAGCTGTAACTTCACCTACGATTCGATCCCCTCAAAGGGCACTCAGTTTCGGAGCCTAGGGCTGTCTTAAACTATAAAAAACGGAGAATACGACCGCTTGCTTGGACCAAAGATACCACTACCCCAGCTATTCGGCCAAATCAAACAACTAGCAGCCTAAATGACCTGTGAGTCCTCATCGTCGGGGAACCTATCGGTAGACGCTCAAGCATTGGAATCTCCAACCTGGCCAGCCTATCAACCACCACGAATATTGCTGAACCAGCATAACTATCTACAATGGAGAGCTTTGACCATACGGAAAATACGCTTGCTTGACTGGGAAGAATACTTGATAAACGAAAGAACTAAGAGAGAGCAAAGCCAAATGACCCCAGAAGAAAAGAAAAATTACGCCGACGAATGGTCTAAACGCCAAAGCTGTTCCACCTACATCCTTGAGAATGTGGAACCTACTCAATGGACAAGATTCAATCCAAACGAAGACGATCCATACAAAATGTGGAAAGAAATTGAACACGCCTGGCGGTTGCTAATGTCCGCGAGCGAGTGGCGTTATGAGATGCAATTGGAGTCACTTCGGCTGGGTGCCGAAGAGTCGATTGATGCATATTTCACACGTGCTATCGATCTTAGGTCTCAACTGACGGCGACCGGCGGCGAAATGGACAACAGCCGTTTCATACGGAAGATTCTCGGCGGCTTACCAGCGCAATATGAAATACCCGTACATATAGTCGACTACGATCTCATGAGAAATCCTGGGGTGTCGGTCGGTACGGTGCATCTCTATTTGATGGAGCAGGAACTAAAACTACGCTCTGCTTCAAGGAGCGAACTACCACCGTGTCCTGCATGGAGGAGCTCAGGTACAAAATCAAGTTTCAGATTTTCTAGGACTAGCTCAGGTACAACCAATAGTCAAGGGTCTAGAGGGAGTAATAGACCCTCGCCCGGTAGCACAGCGGGTGGTCGCAACACACAAAATACCACTCCTGCAGGCCAAGCCGCCCAGCCCGGTAACTCCAACCTTCAACTCCCAAAGTACCGTTGCACGAACTGCAGGAAGCCGAACCATGATACTAGTCAGTGCTACTTTTTGACTGGCAAGTATGGAAAGTTTAGATGTAGCGGTAGGGGGCGGGGGAGGATGTAGCTGTCTAAGACGTGGCGAATCTTAGTCTTCAAAGTTACAATGGATTCTCGGGACAGGCTACGTAAGACACATGTCACCGGACAAAGCGGACTTTGCAGGAGTCCGTTCATGCACCAGTAAAAAATCCCTTCTGAGAGACACAACTACTACGCCAGTTCACAGGATAGGTGCCCTACGCTAGCCCTCGTAGCCCGAGTGGCTGATTAATGGCGTTGGATCCCGAGCCTATCTTATGACCAGCAGAACATAAGCTGCGTGGAGTACCTAGGTCCTCACATAACGAAGAGCAAATAACTATGAGAATAATAAATTTACGGGTGGAAACTTCCCAAAATAGTTAAAGCTTCGCAAACTGATGTAAATCTTTTGTATACTATTTAAAGACAATCTCAGAATTAGTGCTAGCTGATTATCACGCCCACGAGTCTTCTTGCTCCCAAAGTTTTTAGCTTCTAACAAATACCTTTTTATACTCCATCACTTTTGGATTTTTCTGAACACAGCTTGATTCCGGAGCCTAGCCTTACCCTGGACAGACCCTTTGCGTTGTGCCTGTGGTTTTTCTTCCAGCATTCCAGCAGTTTCATGCGCTTCTGGAATGGTTGACTGGTATCGTTGTCAGCCGCAGCAAAATGGTGGGGTTTGGAGAGCCAACTCGCCCTCCTAGCCATCTTTTTCTCCTAGAAAACCTTCTAGCCACAACCCTAAGGATCATTGATTCACCGTTAAACTCTCATGGATACCCCGCAGGATCAGTTCGCTGCCATCTGGGCGGCCGCTATGGAGAGGTACCAGCGGGCTTCAGGTGTGGATCTAGCGGCCGTTCAGCTGCCAGAGCTCGGCGACATAGACTCTCTTAAACGCGAAATCGAGGACAGTCAGTCGCGATTCGAGGGGTACCGGAATGTCCGAGCCTCGTTGTGGGGTTCTTTAGGCGCCGTCTTGGGTCCTGTGGAGGTCTTAGGAGGGGCGGTCGCGGAAGGGACCTCTGCGGTGAGTGAGGTAGCGGATCCGGATATCCCAGGAAGCGATTTAGGGACTAACGGATTATTAGGTCTTCCCTGCGTCAACAGCTATCATGGGGGCTGTATCGGTGCTCATAAGAGCAGCAAGAGGCGTCAGCCAGTCTTACGACTACCTCCAAGAGCTTTTTGATGATACAAAGGTAGTACTGGCGAGGCTCAAGATCCACGCGAGGAAGAATATCTCTCTGGAGCTTCGCGCCGTCTTCATAGAGATCCTGTCTTGCATTTTAGAGATTATCGGCGTCTCGACCAAGTACGTTGCCGACGGCCGAGCGAGTACGTCAATGGCACCACTGTGCCTCACAAACCGTTGAAAGTCGCTTACTGAATGTGTTTGTGGTGACGCAGAACGATTCGTGAAGGGAATTTTCATGCCCGATGATGATCCCGCGTCCCAGCTGAAAGAAAGGCTGAAGAAGCTCGTCGATCAAGAGACCGCGACTGTCGGGGCGCTGAGTTTGGACATGACTAGTGACGTCCTAACACAGACCATGTTGACTGGAGACATATCGAGGAACATGGATATCAAGATAAATGGTATCGTGGACTCTCTTGGGAAGATTTTTGAGCAAATCGGAGGTAACTTTCTGCCAACGCCGGCGTACTGACGACGAATGACGGGACATTTAAGCTGACGCGACGCCGTAGCAGGTAGTGATGCAGGTATTTCCTCTAACCGAGTCTACCCATTTCCCCCTGCGCGCGGCAGTACAGCGTCAAACTAACCCTGCGATAGCCCCGGCGAAGATCAAGGCGATTAACTTTACCATTCCGCTTCATATGCCATTCCCGCGGAACAGTGCTTTTACTGGTAGGGAGAAAGAGCTGAAGGCCATCGACAAGTGCTTCACGAGGTCGGAGCCTTCCTCTGGGGACGCGCCGGTTGTTTGCGCGCTGATTGGTACTGGAGGGATGGGGAAGACGCAAGTCGCCCTTCAGTACGCTTACCAGCAAAGCGAAGGTTTAACTGCTGTCTTCTGGGTGTCAGCGACGGCCGAGGAGGCTGTCCGTACTTCGTTTGTGGATATTATGCAGCAAATTGTCACAGAACAAGCAAAAGTATCTTGGCCCGAATCTACTCCCGACTATGAGGCTCTCAGTATAAGACTCGGCATCCCAGGGCACCTAGATAATAATGGTATAGTCAGCTCCGATCCGAGGATTGCTGGTGATATCCAATCTGCCTTGTTCGACTGGCTCCAGCTACCCGGCAACCAAAAGTGGCTATTGATCTTTGACAACGCAGATGATTTGGAGACGTTCTCGGTGCAGGACTACTTTCCGAAGCATGGGGGAGGTGCGATTCTCGTGACTAGCCGCCGACCAGAGTTCTCACACTGCGCGGAGCAGGTGGAGCTGGATGGGTTGGACGAGGACAATGCGGTCAAATTACTGTTACGTCTAGCAGGGTCGCCTGACGCTGCAGAAGGTACGACTGAGCTCTCAAGCGATACGCTCACGATGTTATTCTAACATTCAATCATGCAGCTGACAAACTTGGTGCGACGGCGGTCGTCGAAAAACTGGGATTCATGCCGTTGGCTATTAGCCACGCCGGCTGTTTCATGCACGAAACGAAGGCCTCGGCTAGTGAGTACCTACGATATTATGAAGGGGCTTTTATGACTGTACAGTCAAGAAAGCCAAAGCTTGGTTGGAACTATCGCAATGATACAGCCGCGACGGCTTGGGAGTTATCATTCTCAGAAGTCCGAAAGCAGGACGAGGAAGCAGCGTCGTTACTACTCACCTGCTCGTACCTTAGCCCGAGCGAGATTTCAGAGAGCCTCTGGGAGGATAAGGGTTCTGATGTGGAATCCCAACTTCGGCGTACGTTTGACTCAGTTGCACCCTACCCGCCTCGTAATGTGTACTAATACATCCTTGCAGAGAAGGGTAAAATCTCGCTTCTGATCTCGTATTCATTAATTAAGAAAAGCCGCGCAGGGTCTTTCTCCGTTCACCCTGTTGTGCACACCTGGGCGCGAGAACGGCTGGATGTTGCAGACCAGTTGCGAATGATGGAGAGCGCCATGATCTTGATTGGGACAGCTCTTAAACAAACGAAATTCTCCCGATCGAAGAGCGAGTGGGACGGCCGAGAAGAGAGGAGGATGGCAGGGCACGCTAAGCACATTGGCAAGTACCTGAAGCCTAGATTCGCAGAGTTCCTCGACTATGGGGAAGGGACCTCCAGTACCAAGGACACACTCGATACTATCCACAAAATTGCAGAGATATTCAGCAGTCAGGGCAACTACAAAGAGGCCATGGAGTGGCACGAAAGGGTCCTTGCTGGTAGGGAAAAGACGTTAGGCAAGGACCACCCAGAGACCCTTAAAGTAGTTAATGATATAGCTTGGGTTTTGAGCTACCAGGGTAAATACGATGAGGCCTTGCAGTGGTATGAACGAGCCCTTATAGGCAGAGAAAGTGTTTTAGGCAAGGACCATCCAGATACCCTTATAACAGTTAACAACATGGCATGGATCTTCAGCAGCCAGGGCAAATATAATAAAGCCATGCAGTGGTATGAGCGAGCCCTTGCCGTCGAAAAAGATTTGGGCAAGGATCACCCGGAGACTTTGACGATAGTCAACGATATGGCATTAGTCTTCAGCCACCAGGGAAAGTATAGCGAGGCTATACAGTGGCACGAGCGGGCCCTGACTGGCAGAGAGAAAACTCTAGGTAAAGATCACCCGGAGACCCTCACGACAGTCAGCAACATGGCGGGAGTATTCAGCAAGCAGGGCAAGCTCGAGGAAGCTATGCAATGGCACGAGCGGGCCCTTGCTGGCAGAGAAAAAGCATTGGGCAAAGGTCACCCAGCGACCTTGGCGACGATCGATGATATAGCAGGAGTCTTCAGCTGCCAGGGCAAACTTAACGAAGCCATGCAGTGGTACGAACGGGCCCTCGTTGGCAAGGAGAAGACTTTAGGCAAGGATCACCCACGGACTCTCGTGACAGTTAATAGCATGGCACTAGTTTTTAGCATGCAGGGAAAGTACGATGCAGCGATGGAGTGGTATGAGCGGGCCCTTACTGGCAGAGAGAAAGCTTTGGGTAAGGATCATCCAGAGACTCTTACGACAGTTAATGGCATAGCGGGGGTCTTCAGCAAGCAGGGCAGGAACGACGAAGCCGTGCGGTGGCACGAACGGGCCCTTGCCGGTAGAAAGACGGTTTTGGGTAGCGACCACCCAGACACCCTCGCAATAGTCAGCGACATTGCACTCATTCTCGACAGTCAAGCTAAATGCGAGAAACCTCAGCCCCGGTATAAGAGGACTTTCAATAGATTTACGAAGGTGTTCGGCAAAGACCACTCCCCAAAACCTAAGGGGGATCACGGCGGCCCGTCGAACAATGGCAACAAAGCTAGTTAAGAAGAGGCGGCTAAATTTTGCTAAAGGATTCAATTCGGATAATATGCTAGTTGTTTGTGGTAACATCCACCGACGACTATAAATTATGCATAAAATCCGCCGCTAGAGTAGCCGTGGTTGTAGCTATTGCAAAAATACGTCTAATTCAATATACATATATATATAGGTATATAGTAGAATGAATTTTTTTTATCTCTGCCAGCCGCCCAATGTAAAGTCGATACAGCTTACTAGATTCTATTGGGGTTACCCTTATACTCGGCACAGACCGGATTCTATGCCCGGACTCTATGCGCTAACTTCACGCCGTACAGCTGAAGTCCTCGCGTGAGTAGCCCGGGCCGGCCCGGGGTATGCGTGCGCCACGACCGAAAGACAGTTTATAAAATTAGCTCCCGAACTGTTAAGATTATAATGTAAGTGACGTTCTACGTAGATCTACTAAGTTTTGTGATATACAAATACTTACTGGGAGCCTATACTGCCTTGAACTGCATAGATTAGGAGTACTACAGTTTCTCAATAGCCTCAGGTCTCCTAAAATCGCCATTGCTAACATTGTCCCCCATGCAATTCGGACGGGCCCCGGCCCTCAGCTTGCGCTGCTCGGCTGTTGCGGGGTCTTATAACCTTGAAACGCAAAATCACTTTGCGTTGGATAAATATTGCAGCTGTGCCACATATCGCCTAACAGTCAACATTTCGAGATTACCCCTCATTCTTTCTGTTGGCTAAGAAGTCTCCTACCTGCCGCCCTGTCCTTCAAATTTCAGGATATCTAAGATGGCTGAGGCTTTCGGTACAGCAGCAAACGCTATCGCGATCATCGAAGTTTCAGTCAAGATTGCTTCGCTTTGCCTAGTTTACTCCAAGGCGGTCAAAAATGCCAAAGATGATATATCACGTCTACAAATCAAGGTTGAGGGACTGGAAAACGTAGCTCTAGAAGTAAAGCGGCTACTATCTGATGATCGGAATTCCGAGCTCTCAACATCACAAAATCTGGAAAGAGCAGTAGCTAGCTGCCTCAAGCAAATGAATTCGGTTCAGGAACGTCTAAACCAAAGTAAGGGACGCAAAACAATGAGCAAGTTTGGACTTCGTTCATTAAAGTGGCCCTTCGAAAGCAAGGAAGTGGATAAAATCATTCGGGAGCTCGAGGCTAGCAGCGCAAACATCACCTCAGCTCTTCAAGTCGATCAGACGTAGGCGTCTGGTTTCCAATTGCAACAATAGGTGAGAGGCTAACCTTCCTGATAATACAGGAGAACTATATTAGATATCCGCAAACACATAGACCTCGAAAAGATACCATCGGCTCGGGACTCGGCATTTGATGCCCATCATGGCAATCTTAATGCGAGATGCCACCCGGATACGCGAACTGACCTCCTCCTCCAAGTCCAACAATGGGCTGATGACCCTCAGGGGAGATGTATATACTGGCTGAAGGGTATGGCAGGCACGGGCAAGTCAACGATCTCCCGGACAGTAGCACAGTCCTTCGATGACGATGGCCGACTAGGGGCTAGTTTCTTCTTCAAAAGAGGCGAGGGTGATCGTGGGAATGCCACTAGATTTTTTACCACCATTGTCGGCCAGCTTTTACGGAGAATTCCCGATCTAATCCCACCGGTCAGAGCTGCAATTCAAAAACACCCAGATATCGCAGAAAAACCGTTAAACCAGCAGTTCAACAAACTTATCTTCGAGCCCCTTTCACTACTTGGCAGATTCGATAGTAAAGATCGGTTAGTTTTAGTAGTTGATGCATTAGACGAATGTGAGGGGGAACGAAACATTAGAGAGATCATTCACCTGCTCTCTAAAATGCAAGAATTAACAGTACACATACGAGTTTTTTTGACCAGTCGGCCAGAGCTCCCAATTCGTCTAGGCTTTAGTACTATATCTTCTGATATGCATCAAGATATTCAACTTCAAGATATACCCCTAGCTACCGTTGAACATGATATATCAGCTTTTCTCAAAAACGAGTTTGCGAAAATCAGATCCGATTACAATCAGGCTTACCCCCCTGAGTCTTCAATTCCCCCAGATTGGCCGGATGACGAGAGCATCAAAATATTGACCAAAACCGCAGTTCCCCTGTTCATTTTTGCAGCAACTATATGCCGGTTTGTTGGAGATACCTGGAAGTGGAACCCGAAAAAACGCCTCGCCACTGTTTTAGAATTTGGGATTACCGCACAAACCTCTCAACTCGATCAAACTTACCTTCCTGTTCTGAGGCAACTGGAGGAGGGCCGCTCAGAATCGGACATGGAAGACCTAGGTCGAGACTTCAGAAAAGTCATAGGTTCTATTGTTGTCCTTGAAGATTCCCTCTCCGTAGAATCCCTTGCTAGGCTTTTCGACATGCCCAAGGAAGATCTATTTAGCAGTCTCCATCACCTACATTCTGTTCTCAGCGTTCCATCCGACCTAAAATCACCTGTTCAATTGCTACACCTCTCTTTCCGCGAGTTCCTTGTTGACCCGAAGAAGAAAAGTCGCAACTTCTGGTTTTGGACTGACGAAAAGATAACTCATTCTGAAATTACTGCTAGGTGTTTGGAGGAATTGAGTATCTATCTCAAAGAGAATACCTGTTCCCTAGAATTC
Source organism: Orbilia javanica (assembly GCA_036872735.1). Taxonomy (NCBI): domain Eukaryota; kingdom Fungi; phylum Ascomycota; class Orbiliomycetes; order Orbiliales; family Orbiliaceae; genus Orbilia; species Orbilia javanica. The sequence goes on along the minus strand of JAVHNR010000001.1, from coordinate 1,462,475 downwards.
CCTGGGATGCTAAAAAGCGACCTGGATATCGAAACAATAAATGAATCTCTCCCTCCGCATATTCAATACTCCTGTCGTTACTGGGTGCACCATTTAGCGAAATGCTGTAAACGTATATGCGACGGAGACGAAGTGCATAATTTTCTTTCCGGTCATTTTCTCCATTGGATTGAGGCTTTAGCCATCCTAGGACGAGTATCTGACTCTATTCGCTTTATGGATATTTTGCTGTCGCTTGCAGATGTAAGTTACTTCATCATCCGCGCCGCACTCATCCCCCCATACTAAGGTAGTGGATTAGAAAAACAAAGCGTTAGAGCTGTCAGGGTTCCTTCACGATTCAAAACGCTTTCTCCTACAAAATCGATGGATAGTGAATGAGGCGCCACTTCAACTGTACTCTTCAGCTCTTATTTTTAGCCCAGAGACGAGCGTCGTGAAGAATATGTTTCGGAGCCGTATCCCGACATGGATTCGCAGGTCGCCGAAGATGTCGCAGTCGGCCTGGGGTGCGGAATTGCAAAAATTCGAAGGCTATAATGAATGGGTGGGGGCCGTCGGTTTCTCCCCCGACGGCAAGCAGCTAATAACAGTGTCAAAAAACCGAACAATTGTGGTTTGGGATGTCGCCACAGGCGAGGAGCTTCAAAAAGTAGAGGGTACTAACCACGGGGTATTCGCGGTGGCTATTTCTCCTGAAGGAACGGTTGCCACGGGTTGTGTAGTTTCGAGACTTGACGGTAAGCAGCTAGCGCCAGGCCTAGAGGAAGAAACAATTATGCTTTGGGATACATCTACGGGCAGGGAAATTCAGAGCCTTGGAGGGCATGATGATGTCGTGAAGGCGGTTGCTTTCTCTCCCGACGGCAGGCAGCTGGCATCGGGAGGCCGAACAATCAGGCTCTGGGACACTGCTACCGGCCAGGAAATCAGGGAGCTAGAAGGGCATACTGCTGTAATATGGGCGATTGCGTTCTCTCCCGATGGCAAACAGCTAGCATCAGGATCGAAAGACCGCACAGCCAGGCTCTGGGACGCGGCCACCGGTGCGGAGCTTAAGCGGTTTGAGGGGCATCGTAATTCTGTGTTGGCAGTTACTTTCTCCCTCGACGGCAAGTGGCTGGCATCGGGTAGTTGGGTGACTACAATCTGGGACACAACCACTGGCAAAGAGCTTAGAAAGCTCGGAGCGAACACGCATGTGGTAAGAGCGATTGCATTTTCCCCTAACGGCAAGCAAGTGGCATCGGGATCGGACGATTTCATGGTTAGACTCTGGGACGCAGCTACTGGCCGGGAGCTTAAGAGACTAGAAGGCCATAGATTATCAATCGTAACAGTCGCCTTCTCCCCGGACGGCAAGCAACTGGCATCAGGATCAGCCGATCAAACGGTCACGCTCTGGGACACGACTACGAGTGAGGCAGTCACGAAGCCGGAAGAGCGTAGCGCGTGGGCAACGGAACTAGCCTTCTCCCCTGACGGCAAGCAACTAGCATCGGCGTTCAGCGACCAAAGGATCAAGCTTTGGGACGCGGCCACGGGAAATGAGCTCAGGAAGTTGGAAGGGGATAACCACGACTGGACAGAGGCGCTCGCCTTCTCTGCTGATGGCAAGCATCTAGCGTCATTATCACACCTTGACACAGTCAAGCGTTGGGATGTGGCTACCGGCAAGGAACTAAAGGATTCCGTTTCACAGGAAGCCATCATGTTACAATTTCCGAGACTAATGACTGATACATCTACAAATATGCTTTTTGTGACCTCTCCCGGTCGTCCCGCTCCAGTTTCGCCACTTCCGCGGGCGTCGGACGGTATTGGCCTCAGCGGCAAGTGGATAACTTGGAAAGGTCGGAACTTTCTTTGGCTGCCCCGCAATTACCGGAGGCCGTCATTTTCGGCTTCCCACGGAAACACACTCTCGATCGGGCAGCCCAATGGGGACATATTCTTTTTCGAATTTGCGTGATATAAGGATACATACTTTTATCATCCCCCCCCGATGGCGTCGGATACATACTACCGAGAGTGTAAATTTAATTGTTAGTGCTGTTGCCGGTTGCCAATTTGTATCCTTACCTCCATTAATCTCGATCTATGAGACCAGTCTAGGGTCCAGGCGCTCGAGGCAGGGCCTACAATACTAAACCTCAACAAATGAATGGGTTCCAATATCCCCGATTGCAATTGACGTGATGGAAACACCCGAAACAGCTTGGGGGCAGCTACTATAGCTAATCGGCTACGGGTCCTAATTTGGCCCAAGTCAATGGCCCGCCGTATCCAACGTTTGCTGTTGGGCAATTGACACCATTAACCTGAAAGCCGCCAGACTTATATTTTTTTTTCTCTGGTAATATTCGCGATAACAGGTGGCAGTGCCAGTCGGCTACATGGACTAGCTCTGGGGATGTATACCTAGTTAACTACTATATTGTTTCACCAGTGCAAAAGGGCATGCCCGTCGCTATATCTCGCAAGCTATATTAAAGGGAAGCCGCGAGCTAGAAAGTACTGGAGTTGACGTCATTATATTTTTCTAAAGTTGAATTTGTATCCCAAACAAGTCGTAGTTAATATTCTACATTTATCTTGTGATCGACACGAAGCATCAACCACGTTGCGCCCCCTGCATTTCTGACCAGTGCCACTGAGTGTAGAACATGCGACTAAGAACAGGGAATATATCAGCTAGGTCGGCGAATTCGTAGAGTCGTGAAGTCCATTTCTGTCCTCAAAAGGCCCGCTGAGGTATAGCTAGCTCGTTGCAGTCGGATTCACAAGTCTGCTCCCTTATACTACGCTGCGTTTTTTAACACATTTTCTTTTCCACCTGGTGTTTAATTTCTATTAATCGGACAGGAGCCCATGGCGCGTGGCTAATATAACACGTTACATGCTTGACACGCGGCAGATTCCTCGCCATCTGCGCGGAAATCCAACCTTTACACTACGAAAGCTGCAGCTTTGTATGTGTCGCAGATTTAGTTATTTCATTCCCTCAGAGCAATAGTAGCTTATGGTCCCTTTTAAACTCCTTTAGTCAACTTATGCCCGACTGAAAGTCGGGGTTGTATGTAACTACCTTTACCTTACCATAGGGGTGGGGGGAGGTATTCCAGAAAGCCCTGGAAATACATAGAATTAAGTGTAAATAGCTAGTTAATTAAGTAACTAGTAGTCTAAAAAGCTAGCAACTAAGTAACTAAACTAATAGCTAACTTAGCAGCCGGTTTAATAGTAATAATAAAAATAGCCCGACTTTCAGGCGACGACGGGTGTGGACGGGCGAGCTTTGGGGGACGTAGTCTTCCCAAAGCGGGGCGGTTGTCGCCTGCAGTCGGGTTTGAGTGCTGCCACGGGCAGCCGACGAGTCATTTTTCAAAAGCGTGTTTATTTAATATTATCGTTATTTTTAAAGTAAAGGGGAGTTAGCACGACTTCATTCGCGAAGAATTATATGGAAGCGATGAAGTTTATTCTAAGACCTTAATGTTAATTTTTGTGGAATGTACTCAAAGTCTACATGATATCCTCAAGAACTTCTCGTTCTCTCTAAAAGAAGGATCTACACCACCGAAACCCCGATCTGGAACTACCACGACCCCTAATCCCTTTCTTAAGTGGCCCACAAGCATATTCATGAAATTCCCAATCTCGCCTTCGTGGTGAAATGCGCGATTATAAAAAGTTTCCAGTCTGATTTTTCCGTGAGTCGTCAGTATTAGAATACCCGTATTCCACGCTGTCGATATCATTGCATTGAACCAAACATCATTAATAGGCTCTGTAATATAGTCTTCGGAAACTCCAACGTTGCTTATAAAAAGACTGGTAGGATATACAATTCCTGCTTTTAAGTCTGTCGCGATCTGTTCTTTTAGCACTCCAGATAAATACTGAAATATTTGAAGGCTATCCTCTCTATTTCGCCAACCGCCCAGCTCCCGTTGAGAATCTTTTGCCCAACCAATAAAATCTGTGTTCGTATCAACAAAACGATTCGTGTACGCCGAAATGATAGCTTGGTTCGAAATGTTTCCGTTGCCGGTCGCGCGGTCTTGAGGTCGCCCCTGGAACCGGCCCCGGACGTTTATAGGAATAGAGCAGGCCACGTTACCAGCATTCTTGCCGCTATATTCCAAAACTGCTTGGGCGTATGCGGCCCAGATTGCTGCAGTCAAAGTTATTCCTTTCGCCCGACAAATTTTAAAAATAGTGGCGGATTCCGCTTCGCTAAACTGATGCTCAAATCTACCTTGTGGAAGGTATGGGGTCGCACCCCGAATCTCCGCAAGACGGGTAGGTGTCATCAAGGTGGTCGCACTTTTATCGAGATATTGGTTGACGGTATGATGTGCTTTAGCAATCCCTTCGGAAGACAATGAATCTTGGCCATCAACAGATCTAAAGGCCGACGAAGGCAGACGTGCAACCTCCTCGCCGATTTTATACATGTCGCTTGATCCAGACCCCGTACGGAGATGCTTCAGAACGGTGTTAGCTAAAAGTAATAACGCGATAGAATCACATAATTCGTGACGTGCGTTAATAGCTATTTCTCGAGCTTCTGGGAAGAAGTAAAGGGTGGTAGATTCTGGCATAGTTGTCGTGGTAGCCATTTCTCTTCCGTTTCTTCCAGATCTATCAATAGACACCGTTGCTTCCGCCCATTCAATGAGCTCGTCTTCCGTGGGAACCTGGTATTGCATGCCTTCATTGACAACGGTACAAGCAATTACAGGACTTTCTGCTCGTGCCGATATCCAGGCAGCTTTGACCGCCTCCGCTGAATAGTTGGTGTTTCCGGGTAATTCGAGGCCGACTGTAAGCGTCAATTGGCTTAAATTAGGGTCCATATGCACCATCGTATGAGTTAGCCTCTGCACAGCATCGAATTCGCGGTACCATCTCCCTGGCGCTGTTTCTCGCCATCCGGCAGGCGCGGTGACTATTGGTTTCATTGAACTCATAATTTCAAAGTTGATATCTTCTTAATTGGGGGGGTTGCCCAGGTAAGGTTGAGAGTTTTCCCCCTACGCGCAGACCTAGGATATATACTTGATCTTGTACTCTCGCAGACGATGCTTAATCCTAGATCCTCAGTTTGGGAGAGCCTATCTAAAAAGATCTTCCCATTGCATTCCTTGGAATGTTCAATGAATGCCAGCTCGCTGAGCTCACGATTTCTCGGTAATATCTGTTCCGATGTCATCGGGGTGCGTCCTTGGTGCATTTAGAATTCATGGACACAAACTCTTGTCATAATCAACCCTCGCGGGCCACGACACCATCTTATCCCGCAGGTGCACAACCTCAACAAAGCAATGGTATTTTTTTGGCAGTCCTTGCGTTACCCGCCCGCGGCTAAATTTATACATGAGGGTTATTCTTCCTTTCAAACTTGAATCAGAGGCTTTTATTCGGTCTCGTAGTTACGTAAGAATCACCTTCTCAAACCCCCTTTAGTTAGCACGTTTAGCGCAGATTCATCTGGTTCGTTTACTAAAATTAATTATCCGACATACATTCCTGAGTTCCTTAGCCTGAAGCCAGCTGGTCAGACTCCCGTGTTGTATTTTGTATTTGGTCTTGTTGTTACTTCCTCGAGGACCCGGCCAGGGCGCCAGCCCCGATATACTCGATTCAACTATTAGGCTAGCCTTAAACTTCATATCGGCCGCTATAGAATTTAAACTAGCATCCGTACACTGATACACTCATTGGAATGGGGGACTCGAAACTAGGCCTCCATCGTATTGACTAATAGACGAATTCGAACGACTTCTTTCTTTTTTTGTTGTGTTTTTCTTTTTTCTGTTGCAGGAGCTGCAGACTTATCTCGGGTTCAGACTGAACGCAAGGAGGTTCTCGAGACGAGCTCAGGCCCCCGGCAGCGCTACGCCAAGATAGTTTGGAGTATAATCCCTCTGGGTTACAAAGGGCGGAACGTGGTAGCGAGACAAGCTGCAGGTATGGTATGCACTAAGACCCTGCCTTCCCCACGAAGGCCGATTAGAAATTTTGTATTGAGAAAGCCACGCCAATCTGGTACCATATATTTAAGTTAATCGACGCAAGGAGGGGTCTGATGTGAATGAGCATGATCCGTTAGCACAATACATGCACATAACAGATCACGGGAACATCAGAGCCATTCCTCGAGCGCCTTAGTTCGAGGCTAAGGCGTGTTTGGCGCTGAACTTCTATGAAATATGTGAACACGTCGGTGAGCTTTGAATACCTATTGTTAGTGTGGATCCGCATACCTAGGGATGGCTTCTTTGGAAAGATGTTCTATGAGTGCTACTATCCAGGAATGTGGATGTTAGAGAGACAATACTGGGATAAATTATGATACTCCCCGCTGTGACGTTTATTGACTAATCTTGCTTTGGATACCATATTTACTGCTTTTACGATAAATCTTGTCTCGTAACCAAGATCCTGATAAATCCATGTTTGAAAAATTTTTATTTTATATTCTTGAGAGGAATAATGGCAATTATCCCGCCCAAACCTCTCGAGATCATAGCAGGTCTTTTAGGCATCTATGTCTCTTTTGTAATATGTCGCTGGACATACCGTCTCTCGCCTCTCCACCCTCTGGCGAAATTCCCAGCTCCGAGTCGCTGGGGGTGTATGACCGAATGGTTTCAATATTATTGGAACGGCATTCAAGATGGCAAGCTTCTGTTCAAAGTTGATCAATGGCATAAGGAATTTGGTGCGTATTCTCTCTTGTATGTTGCTATTTTGGTTTCGATTTTTTCATTGGGGTGCGGATCAACTTTCATGAGATGGCTGGTTGAATCCATGGAGCATTTGCGACTGCGGGATTCTACTGGCCTCATACCTAGCTACTAGTGAGAATACATCGCTAAATTGATTATAGGCCCGATCATTCGTATCGGCCCTAACGAACTTCATATCAACGACCCCTCCTTTTATAAAACTATGTTTTGCACAAACGATAAATTCCCCGTCCATGCACCTTCCTACAATTGGTTGGGTACGTTGGACACATTTATAGGAGCCCCTCCCACAGTTCACCGAGCTCGGCGTAGTCTCGTAAACCCCTTTTTCTCGAAAGCGAGCGTTCGAGGGATAGAAGGAAGCATCAGGAAGCACGTAAACAACTTAGTCAACCTGATAAACCCTAGATCAAAGCTTCCAGGCAATAACTGCGGTGTCAAGACGCTGAGGACTGAGGCAGGACTTAACCCGGGAGACGGTATTGATATACTAAGCTTATGCAGAAGACTTACGAGCGACGTGATGAGCGAATATCTGCTGGGTAACAGCTTTGAACTATTAACTTCGGACAAGCATTTGCCCTTTCTAAGGCAGATCCTGGATACCGCATCGAATTTTCAACATTATCAGTTCGCTGGGCCAATTATATACGCCCTCTCCCTTCCTCCAATAGAATTCCTTGCGAAGATAGTGCTACCTAGGGAGTTTAGAGGGTATTGGGAGCTTGGACCGGTACGTGCCCTAATCGGGCGGTGTTTTTCTCATAAGCCAAGCCGCTGGTGACTTCAACAATACAATCATGAACTCATTATAGCCTCGCGGCCAAAGCGCGTGCGTGCGGCCTTCCACACATAAATCAATTACATTCGTGTGGACTTGTCTCGTAAACCAGCCTGGGCACGTGTGGACCGAGACTAAGCTATCGTTGCGTCAAGAAGGCCCCAGACTAACCATTATCATATGGATGTTATACATCCCGACTAGATACTCGGGGACCATGCAGACGCTCTCACTAGGAATCCGACCCTTAAAGTAAACGAAAAGACCAGTCGAACAATACTTGAAGCGCTCGTTGAAGGTCGCCCAGGTCTCAAACTATCAAAACGTGTTATAGTTGATGAATCGCTGGTCATTATTGCCGGTGGCATCGAAACTACAGCGGTTACTCTAGCCGAGGCGTTCTATAGAGTTTGTATACATCCGGAGGTTCAAGCGCGCCTCCATAAAGAATTGGTTAAAGAATTTCCAAACAAAAGCGATGAGATCACCCTTGCAAGGGCTGAGAAACTGCAGTACCTGACCGCATTTTTAAAGGAAATTCTGAGAATTGCGCCGGCAGTACCAGGCAGGCGTGTAGGAGTTGTTCCAGCAGATGGTGCTATTTGCCGAGATAGGTTCTTTCCCGGTGGTGTGGGTATCTTCCTTTATATTTCGGAAACTTCGAAAACTTATTGACTTTGTTTTTGTAGACCCTTGTCTCCATGTCTACGTACTCTATGCACATGAACGAGGATATATACAAAAATCCACATAATTTTGACCCTGAACGTTGGATCAACAGCGATCCAGCCTCCCTCCAGGAAAAGTACTTCGTTCCGTTCAGTAAAGGCTCTCGGGCATGCCTTGCAACAAAGTAAGTCTACGCGTAAGAAGTTTCGACATGGCTGATCCATGCCGAGAGAGATATGCGAAAGTGATACGATTGCGGCGCTCTGCTAACTTGGTGGATTTGTAATTCGTAGTCTTGCATGGGCAGAATTGAGAACTGTTGTGTCAGCAACACTTAGAAAGTACAGACTTAGTCTGCATCCAAACAATAAGAGGGGGAACGAATGGGTGGATCGGATTGCAAGATCTGTCGTTGGGGACTTTCTCATCGTGTCGGAGGAATACGATCACTGAAGGTTGACTGGGAGGGTGAGGTATGAGATCCAAGGAAGTCGACTCGAGAGTTTAGTTTGTTCGTGGTGTAGCGGCGCGGCCGGGGTACGAGTACTCAAGCCAACTACACTCTTCATCCACAATTGGTGAAATCGCGCATTTCGATATTTCCTACCTAGCGAGGGTTCGTCTCCAGCAATGTGCATTAGAGAGAAAGAGTGTTTCGCGTTAACGGACTTGAATTTGAATGAGGGTATTACCGTTCATAGCGTGATTTAGGAGAGAAAAGGTCGAAAATTACATGGTCGGGGCAAATATGTAAACTTATTTTTAGTGGACGGTACTATGGGCCCTTTTTAAGGGTGTAATCTGGCCCCACAACTATGATTGATAACTAAAGATGATGCCTTACGCCGGAGATATATCCACCAACTGCCCTCTGTGTTTCAAAGCGCTTGGGCGGCCGGTTACGTTCTCTAGTCTTATAATTAAATTGGAGTTATAAACAAAGATAAATCCCATACAAGAACTAGTAATCTAAATAGGGAGTGTAAATTAGTTCTTATTTGGGACGTCAAAATGGGGAACGAGCGCTCTGTGGCCGGTTTGTGGTGGTGTGCACACCACCCATACCTCACACCCGCCGACGTCTTAAGTCCCTTCCGCTTAACAGCAGTCGGGCACCACCCCATCCGCGCCTGGAACGTGTGGATTACGCATTTCTTCCACAACAGGTATAAATGAGGATATGAGAACAAAGCACTGGCCAGGATCGTTGGAACCCGGGGCTAGCTAGGGTGGGGGTTTGAAGAATCCCACAGGGCCCGGATGGTAAAGGGAAGATCGAGCGACGGCTTTGGAGTTAGGGGCCTTAGAAAACGAAATGAACAAGACCGGAGAAGCATGAGTAGGGAAGAGAGGCGACGTTGAAGAGGGACACTGGAGAGCTTGGCCTCACGACGGGAGCGAGGAGTTCTTTCATTATAAATATACTGGAGTAAGTTTCTAGCCAGCCAACGGCGTACGTATCTCCGGATATGCAAAAACAATAGGGAAATGCTATTTCGGTAACCCCATTCTGCTATTTCGGTAACCCCACGTGATTACTTTAAACTTCAAAACCTTAAATTAAATAAATAGAATTCCGTAGTTTTTTGACTTCATGCTGTGAAAATGGTTATATAACCTAGGCTAGCTAGCTAACTACTTAAGTAGCTAACTATAAGGTATAATTCTGGTGCCAGTTATAAAACTTCACCATTCTATCTTCATCATTATACCATCAATCATAAAAGGCACCAAAATCTTGAGTCCCTAACTGTAAAATCTCAAGATCCTTTTATCAACAACCCACTCTAAACTAGCATAATTACATTAAATAACTTTATTAATTAGAACCACATAATCTTTTCACTATATTAATTCCAAAATTCTATAAATCCTAAAGAATGATACTGTTTTGAAGATTAAAAGTATCATGTGAAGAGGCCTTAATCACGTGGGGTTACTGAAATAGTCAGAATGGGGTTACCGAAATAGCATTTCCCAAACAATATGGGTTGGTTTGAAGGGGGGGGATAATACGAGCCGCCCACATCTGGCCCTTTGGTGTCGTCGGTGAACTACAGACCTAATAGTCTCTGAATTGGCGCTTTTCGATGGGGTGGGGCCAGAGCGCCGAGCATTGTAGTCAAGTTTAAATCGCACAACGGACCAGTACAGATCGAGGATGTCTCAGTGCTACCCTCCGATGGACTTAGTCCAAGGGCCATATAAACGAATAAAACTTTCCAATTTTCTCAGGAAAAAAGCCGGAATGTGCATCGAACGCTGTTATCTCCAGAGTCCCCGCGTCAAGCCCCACCAAGTCGAGATACGGCAGAAGAGCTGAAGCGAGGTAACACGATGGAACATCTTCCGCGCAGAAATTAGGAGCTAATCTTCCGACCATCGATTCATGCCGTTTCGTACTGACCACTCAGTCCGACTCAAACGTGGCTTAGAACGAGCCCCGCGTCCTTATTGCTAATCCCGCAAAAATATAACGGGATTACGATGTTTAACCGGGACATTACTCTCGTTAGGCCCTAGTAATACAGAATATAAAAGGCGTTCTCTTCAACTGCATCTTGATGAGCTACAAGCAGGAAGCTTGGAGAAGATCCTAGA